>OX246755.1:110914294-112384294 GCA_945910035.1 Brachypalpus laphriformis
CCGACATCGGACCAACATCGGACCGACATCGGACCGACATCGGACCGACATCGAACAGACATCGGACCGACATCGGACCGACATCGAACCGACATCGAACCGACATCGGACCGACATCGGACCGACATCGAACCGACATCGGACCGACATCGGACCGACATCGAACCGACATCGGACCGACATTGGACCGACATCGGACTGACATCGAACCGACATCGGACCGACATCGGACCGACATCGGACCGACATCGTACCGACATCGTACCGACATCGAACCGACATCGGACCGACATCGGACCGACATCGGACCGACATCGAACCGACATCGGACCAACATCGGACCGACATCGAACCGACATCGGACCGACATCGAACCGACATCGTACCGACATCGAACCGACATCGGACCAACATCGTACCGACATCGGACCGACATCGGACCGACATCGAACAGACATCGGACCGACATCGGACCGACATCGAACCGACATCGAACCGACATCGGACCGACATCGGACCGACATCGGACCGACATCGAACAGACATCGGACCGACATCGGACCGACATCGAACCGACATCGGACCAACATCGGACCGACATCGGACCGACATCGGACCGACATCGGACCGACATCGAACCGACATCGGACCGACATCGGACCGACATCGAACCGACATCGGACCGACATTGGACCGACATCGGACTGACATCGAACCGACATCGGACCGACATCGGACCGACATCGGACCGACATCGTACCGACATCGTACCGACATCGAACCGACATCGGACCGACATCGGACCGACATCGGACCGACATCGAACCGACATCGGACCAACATCGGACCGACATCGAACCGACATCGGACCGACATCGAACCGACATCGTACCGACATCGAACCGACATCGGACCGACATCGGACCGACATCGAACCGACATCGGACCGACATCGGACCGACATCGGACCGACATCGGACCGACATCGAACCGAAATCGGACCGACATCGAACCGACATCGTACCGACATCGGACCGACATCGAACCGACATCGTACCGACATCGAACCGACATCGAACCGACATCGGACCGACATCGAACCGACATCGAACCGACATCGAACCGACATCGGACCGACATCGAACCGACATCGTACCAACATTGAACCGACATCAAACCGACATCGAACCGGCATCGAACCGACATCGAACCGGTTCGACATCGACATTGAACTGGTGAGGGAGAAACGAAAAGCACGAAAGAAATGGCAAATCACTCGTGCACCGCAGCATAAAACGGTCCTTTACCGACTATGCAGTCGGCTTAGAGATAGTATTCGCGAATTTAAAAGCAAAAAGATAGCGACCTATCTTGAAAATCTCTCCGGTGAAAGAGAATCAAATTATTCGCTTTGGAAAGCGCTAAAAGGCATCCGGAAACCTCAAATTCAAGCACCACCAATTCGCAAAATCGATGGAAACTGGGCCAAGAGCGACAAAGAAAAAGCAGAACTTTTTGCTTTGCACTTATAAGAAACGTTTAAGCCGTTCGACGGCCCTTCGTTAACGCCCGACTCCCCAGTCACGACATCTGACAACTTTAAAGTAAAAAAAAGTTGCATTGATTGAACTGAGGGAAGTGATTAAAAATTTAAAGACAAAAAAAGCTCCGGGTTACGACTTGATAACGGCTCAGGTAGTCAAGGAATTGCCGAATATAGCTATTATCAAACTGCTCTATTTGATCAACGCTTCGTTCAGATTGCTTTATGTTCCGAGGCAACGGAAAGTCACCGAGATTATAATGGTCCCGAAACCAGGCAAACCGCTAAATGAGAAGAAATCATATCGGCCTATTTCCCTACTGCCGGTTATCTCAAAAATATTCGAAAAACTTCTTTCCAAACGTCTACAGCCCGTAATCGACGAAAGACGTCTCATTCCTGACCATCAGTTTGGATTTAGAATTAAACATTCTACAATTGACCAAGTCCACAAAATAACTGACGCAATTGAGAAAGCTCTGGAAGAAAAAAAGATTTGTTGTGGTGTATTTCTTGACGTCTCACAAGCTTTCGATAAGGTTTGGCACGAAGGCTTGGAATATAAATTGCAATGACTACTGCCACGGCAACTCTTTTTAATCTTGCGATCGTACTTCACCGAGAGACTCTTTCGTGTTAAGCACGGAAACGATTACTCTGACTTCAAGGAGATTGCAGCCGGAGTCCCGCAAGGAAGTGTCCTTGGCCCACTTCTATATGTACTCTACACGCGTGACATCCCGTAAGAAATAAACTGTGTCGTCGCCACGTTTGGGGACGATACGGCGATATTGACAACGGGAGATACCATTGAAGCAGCAACCGGAAAGCTTCAACATGCTATTAATAAAGTCCACGCTTGGGCGAATTCTTGGCGTATTGTGCTGAACGAAAGCAAATCTACTCACGTCAACTTTACGTACAAAAAAGTGGATAGATTGCCTGTATATCTAAACTCGGCTCAAATACCGTACGCAAACGAAGCAAAATATCTAGGAATGACTCTAGATGTCAAGCTCAAATGGAAATCGCACGTGAAAAAGAAACGCGACGAACTTCAAAACAAATACCGACAAATGTACTGGCTACTCGGAAAACATTCGAAGTTGAGCCTACATAACAAACTGCTTATCTATAAGCAAGTGCTAAAGCCAGTGTGGACGTATGGTATACAACTATGGGGTTGTGCCAAGAAACCCAACAGAAACATCATACAAACTTTCGAAAATAAAGTTCTTAGAACGATCGTTAACGCATCGTGGTATGTACGTTACGAAGATATTCATCGGGATCTGGGAATTCCCAGCGTCGTCGAAGAGATAACAAAATTTGCGCGTAAACACAAAGATCGTGTTCACGGCCATTGTAACCGTACTATCACTCAACTACTTGACGCGAACAATTCAATTCGTCGTCTTCAAAGGACAAAACCTTTTGACCTCGCGTCATAGCATATGAAGGTCGTGAAAAAGGCAGGAACTTTCATTGGAATTTAACCTGTCTAAAGTGCTAGATTTATTTTTAATCACGTACGATCATCTTTTTCTAGAATAACGATTCTCGTAAGCGAAAATAAAACTACTGGATAAGCACTGGCTTAGTTGTAGTATTAATTTTGAGGAGAGGTGTTTTTTTAGTGAGTAGAAATCTCACACTACCATAAGCACGCGCGGTCGGGCCTTATGGTGTCTTTGGAAGATTTTTCACCTGCTCTCGGCAAAAAAAAAAAAAAAAAATTGCAATACTACGAAGTCTATATTTAAGTTCAGAACGGAATCGTGTCCTGGCAAACAACAGGGTTATGATCAGAGCTAAGTTCATTTAAACATAATGGTTGAGTGATTAGACTAGGCACATTTGTAATAATTAAGTCAAGGACGGAAGGACTACCACGTGAACCAGGAGGAAAATAAGTGGGGCAAGCAGGAAAATGGACAGAAATAGGCAACGTGACAGATAGATTAGAAAGTATATTACTCCATCCATTTGTTCGAATACAACCCCAATTTCTATGACGGCAGTTTATGTTTCCTGCAATTAAGAAATTGCCATATATCGCTTTTCAACTGATATAGAACCCCCAGAAATGCGGTGAAGTGGGAGGGTTGTGATCCCTTGTTTTCGGATCATAGCCTCGCTGATAAAAGGAAGAAGAAGTAGAACCCCCAGAAAAATAAACACAAAAAGCCTTTATTAATTTCTGATTTTTTAGTTTTATTTCAATACCTACATTTTCCACTTGACGTGTTTTTAGAATAGGCAAAGGCGAATGCTGAATTGACCTTCTAATAAGTATTGCAACATCACCATCTCTTCGATCAGTTCGATCGTTTCGGTAGCATTTGAAATCGGGTGTTGATAAATTTATTAATAAGACATAGTCTTTTGCAGGACTTAGAACGTTTTTTACAATTAGAAATTCATTTTTAACTTTGAATTATATAATTCTAAAATGATGTAGATGCAGATGTATATGTGATAGTGAGGTGCAAGTGCATTACGACTTTTAAAAGAACTATTGTGCTCCCATACTACGGTTCTAGCCGATGATACGAGTATACTCGGTCTAGAGCACTTCCTCCAGTCCAGCTGCTACAGCACACCGGAGTATCTTAAGAGGATCCAGCGAAGGTAGATCCATTTCTGATAGGAGGTAGGTACCTAGGTGATTTCTTCTTTCGTGGATCAGTGCTTCGCATTCCATAAGAAGGTGCGCTGGTGTTTCTGCGAAGTCGTTGCAGAATCTGCAGTGTCCGTCTACCTCTATTCCCAGTTGCCAGTGCTTATTGAGTATGCAGTTACCCGTTAACATGCCCGCCAAGATGCCCAGTCGATTCTGGCTAACTCTTAAGCAGGCTCTGCTTCTTTTCTGGTTGTATTCCCCAGAAGTTCTTCTGCCTGTCTTATTGGGGGGATATCGTCCTAATGTTGGCACATTTGTTCTCTTCATCTTTCCTTAAGTCTTCCAGTATTTTGTGGGGTCATATCTCACAAAAGGGTTCTGGTCCAAGGAACGGCGTGTCTGATCCGTTTCCAGCTAGTTCATCAGCTGCTTCGTTCTCCTCCACTCCTACATGCCCTGGTACCCAGTAGAGAGTTTTTTTTTTTTTTTTTCCTCTTGTACAACCCATGCCCGCGTGGCAACGACACTGTGACCTGAAAGATCTATTGTATCGGAGGGTTGGAGTTAATCTAACAGACGTACTACCTCCCTTATGAAAGTGAGTATGTCTTTAGTAGCGGAGCATTTCAGTTCCACTGAAGTAAGTATCTCTTTGTGGAGAATACGTTTCCTTAACCAGTGTAGTGCCGGGCATTCACAAAGAATGTGTTCGGAGGTTTCATACTCCTCTAAACAGAAGCGACAGCCTTTCTCTTGACACAGACTCATCTAGTTAAGGTGGTATGTCAAGCCGCAATGGCCAGTAAGAAAGCTCACAAGCTTCTTAATGCTTTCCCTATCTAAGTTAATGATTTCCTTATAGGAGTAAGGCTTGATTAATCGTTTGGATTGTCTTAGACCTGGCCCACTAGTCCAGTGGTCTAGACGAAGTTTGTTTTCCCATTCGTTAATCAGCGTTGTAGCTGTCGTCCAATTGACGCCACAATAAGGTTCAGGACCTATGAACACAGATTCTGAGCCAGGCCTAGCAAGCTCATCTGCTGATTCGTTGCTTACAATTCCCTGCTGTCCAGGGACCCAACCGAGTTCTATCCTGTTGTATTTGGCAAGGTCTTGTAATGCATCGTATCAGCATTTCACGGTTCTGGAGTCCATTTGGTTGGACGACAGTGCCATAAGGGCTGCTTGGCTATCTGAGAAGATATGTATACTAGCGCCTTTGATCCCCTTGCGGAGATTGTGTTTGGCGCAAATCTCGATGGCATGGATTTCAGCCTGAAACACAGTGGGAGTCGTACCCATAGGTACCGAAATCATTGTGTTGGGTCGAAAAACCCCAGCTCCAACTCCAGTATCCATCTTCAAACCGTCGGTGAACCAGACCAGACTTCTAGGGTCCAGTGTTGGAGCACCATTGGACCAGTTTTCGCGGTTCAATATTTCAACCTCGAATAACCTACCAAAGCAGTGTTGCCTGACAGTAATATCCGGTAAAGTGCAAAACATGTCTCTTTTAGGGATTGAGTTGAGTATCTTTAAATGTCCCACAAGGTTACCTGGTTTATACTCGTGATCTAGCTGCAGCCTGATGGCATATCTAGCAGCCATCTTCCTAATGAAGATTGGTAAGGGTGTAAGCCCAACAATTAAGTCGTTTGTCAAGAATTACACCAAGATATTTGACCTCGCTGGAATAAACTAGTATGGTGCCTATGATTGTGATAGGTTCAAGGTTGACCTGTGTCTTCCTTGTAAAAGGCATCAGAACGGTTTTACTAGAATTGATGGATAGTCCTTCTTTGTTACACCATTCTACAACTTGAGATATTGCACTTTGCATGACGTTGGAAATTGTCGTGCTGTGTTTACCTCTGATAAAAACCGCCAAGTCATCAGCATAACTGACGGTGGTGTAGCCTGATCTGTGAAGATCGGCTAACAAGTTGTCGATGACTATAGACCAAAACAGGGGGGAAAGAACTCGTCCTTGAGGACAGTCTTTGGCTGCAGTTATGGACACCGACACTCCCCCAGAGGAGGAAGTAATGAATCGGCTTACGATTCGATTTTTCGATACCTCTGCTACTGATCTCCCTTGCGATCGAGTCGTACCCAGTGTTGTCGAACGCGCCCTCGAAGTCAAGAAATGCACACAAGGCTATCTCATTGAACTCAGTGTTCCCTCTATCTTTTTGACGAGATAGTGAAGGGCACCTACTGTAGATTTGCCTTTCCTGTATGCATACTGATTCGAGTGCAGAGCGTTAGGCAGATCTAACCGGTCTCTAATATGGATATCTATGAGTCTCTCCATTGTCTTAAGAACGAATGATGTTAGACTTATAGGTCTGTATGATTTAGGCAGCTCGCTAGGCCTATTGCCCGGCTTGGGGATGAAAACCACATTAACCTGCCTCCGGGTGGGTGGTATGTATCCCCAATTGTAGCTGGCTCTAAATAAAGCTGTCAACCCCGGCAGGGTGGGGGGGTCTTATTAGGGGGATGTCATCCCAATTGGCCCATTTGTTCTTTTCCTCTTTCCTTACGTCTTCCAGTATTTTGTGCGGTCCTATTTCACAAAAGGGTTCTGGTCCAAGGAATGACGAATCTGATCCGTTTCTAGCTAGTTCATCAGCTGCTTCGTTCCCCTCCACTCCTATATGTCCTGGTACCCAGTAGAGAGTTACTTTGTTTGTTGATCCTGGTGAGACATTTATTTGGCCAAACCTATATCGGATCATATAGTCCTGCTTTGCAATCGCCTCTGCCTATTGGTCGTCAATGACGAAGGTTACCACTCTTCCTTTGCCTTCTTCTCGACTACTAGTCGCTCTCCACAAGTGGGTGTTCAGCCTCTCGTTCTGCGCTTCGATGAGGTCTAGCGACTTCTTCTGGTCATGCCCAGAGCTCCTTGGGAGGAAGACGGTGATGGTGTGAGTTTTGGGCATATCTTCTCCCAAACATGTTGTCAATTTGACCCTCTTCCACGTACTTAGTCGTGATGCTGCTTGCAGTAGCCATTGAGCTGTGCCCCCTTGTAGCAGTCAACAAGTAGTAAGCCCAGTCTGAAGTGTATGCCTTCAACCTGAAGCTTACTCTTCCAGCCTAGGGCTACTACTTCGATAATGGCGTCCTCAAGCGCCGTTTGCTCCTCGGTGCTTAGCGTTGCCACCGGGTAGTCCTTTGACTCCACGCCCTGGAGGTGTCCTGCACCTAGGGCTACACCTGCGCGCTGGAGGTGTTCTTCTAAGACTCGTGCTAAGCCTGTCGCAGTCTTCGCCTCGGAGATCTCTCTCCAGACGATTTGCCATTTCTGCGGCGGTGATATCCCGCATATATTTTATTTTATTTTTTATTTTTTTCTTTATTCATGTTCCCACGAGTAGCTAGGGAAATATTCATCAGCCACATCAGAGCCCCGCATGATTTGGTCGGGCCATGGTTAGGTACTCCCTGAGGCGACCTGGTATCAGGAAGGCTCCGTTCTAATACAGCCGGTATACCCACTGGCTGCAAACGATCCAATAGACACGGTCTCGCTTAACATCCTGGATTAGGGGGTCTTGGTACGTTACTCCTCAGTCAGCTCATCCGAGAGCGAAGCTCCCGCGGTTGAGTGAGTCCTTGCAGCTTAAGCTCTCGCACTACGTCAAGGTGTCTGCCAAGCGAGAGTAATTCTAAAATACATAAATATTTATAAAAATATGAAAAGGTGGAGAGAGGAAAGGAAAAAGTGGTTTTTAGTTCAGATTTCCTTTTATCAAATTAATTGCAGAAAACTATTCAATAACGCAAAAAGTACGAGAGACGCGCTAGATTGGGACTTATACAAGGCATCCCTCAACATTTAAAAAAAAGAATTAAGGATAGCCAAACGTATTTCTTGGAGGCATTTTTGTGGCAAAATAGAAGAAACCACTGAGGTATCTACATACTTATTTACTTAGGTGGCGCTACAGTCCGAGGTGGACCTGGGCCTTAACCAACAAACCTCTCCAGCTAGCACGGTTACGAGCCAGCTGCCTCTAGTTGCGCACGCCAAGTTCGTCGTCGCCTACCGCGTCGTCCATCCGGAGTGGATTCGAAGACTTTCTTAGCGGGAACGTTGGGCTCCATCCGCTCTAAATGACCCAGCCATCTTAGTCGCTGTATGTGAACTCTTCTGACTAAGTCGATGTCCTTGTACAGGCCTTATAGCTCGGCATTGTACCTTCTTCTCTACTCACCGTCTATGCAAACGGGACCAAAGATCGCTCGAAAAACTTTTCTTTCAAAATAACTAAAGGCATCCTCATCCGGTTTTGTCAAAGCCCATGCCTCTGCGCCATACAGCAGGACTGGGATGATTAGTGTCTTATAAAGAGTTACCTTAGTAGTTCGAGATAGGGCTTTGCTACTCAATTGCCGTTTCAGCCCATAGAAACAACGATTGGCAAGAGTAATTCTCCGTGTGATCTCCCTACTGATGTCATTTGCGGAGTTCACCAGACAAAATCATTTACTACCTCAAAATTATATCTGTCTATTGTGGCGTTCTGTCCAAGACTCCGATGTTGGGTGACCTTTTTTGTAGACAGCATATATTTCGTTTTGCTTTCATTGACCGCTAGACCCATCTTTGCTGCCTCGATCTCAATACTCGTAAATGCCCCATTGACTGCCCGCTGAGTTCTTCCGATTATGTCAATGTCGTCGGCATAAGCGAGTAGTTGTACAGACTTGTAAAAGATTGTACCTCCGGTGTTGGCTTGTGAGTTTCGTTCAATTCTTCAAGTACTATGTTAAAGAGATCGCATGATAGCGCGTCACCTTATCTAAGACCTTTCCTGACATCGAACGGTTCGGTTATGTTCTTACCGACTTTGATGGAGCAGCAAGAGTTCTCCATCGTCATTCTGCACAAACGGACGAGCTTGGCAGGGATGTCCATATACGGACTGGGCAACAACACGATAAAGTGGTATACAGACGGTTGGAGAACTAAGGAAGGAATAGGGGCAGGTGTGTTTGGGAATGAGTCCAGATTCCTTCAAACAAAAAAAAAAAACTGAAATATGTGCTATGGATAGATGTATCCAACTCAATCTCGAAAGAAGATGGATCAACGGCGGCATACCAGTACTGTCAGACAGTCTAGCAACTATTAAAGCATTTGACTCCTATGTCATTAAGTCGAAACTTGTGTGGGAATACCTACACAAACTTAATGAATTGGGTAGAAACAACAAAGTAACGCTCTATTGGATATTCGGTCATATCGAGATCAAAGGAAATGAAGCAGCAGACAAGGAGCTGCAGAACCCTTCCTTTGACCTGAACCATTCTGCGGATAGGGGAACATGCCATACGGGAGGAATTTAGGAAAATGGAGAATGAAGACAGGACAAGAACCTGGAATAACACTACAGATCTGAGGCAAACTAAGAAACTACTGGAATGTAACAACCGGAAACGATTCGAAGCATGCATCTGCCTTAACAAGAATAACCTACGAATCGTTCCTTAGGCACTGACTCAAAAAAGATTGAAGCACTTGGGCAAGTACCAAATATCAGATGAGGATATGCTCATGGGCCCACTTTTCATTCTCAGATTCCTAACATAAACTGGTTTGGAGAGAGAGCTCTTATGTGAACTATTCTCGTCAAGGCAAAGAAAGTAAGTGTGTATGACCTTCAAACACAATTTTGAATTATAACGCAAGGGGAACTCTAACGAGGGAATAAATCTTCCCAAGTAACTAGCAGGGTGCACAATGTCACAGTGCAAAATAACCATACACAAATAATACTAACAGACCATCAGTTCGGGCCCACTGTGCTCAATTATTTAAGCCTGGAAACACAGTAGAGATGGTCTGCTATTAGAGCCACCCAGATAGTGATATGATTCTCAGGAGGTCTATCAGCTCAACATAACCTAAGTCTTCCAGCTCCGAAAAGAAGTAAGTACCAAGAGTCATCATTCTTCTGACGGATATGGCAGGACAATCACATAGCAGGTGACGAATAGCTTCAATTTCCTCTTCGTTCCGGCAACTTCCTTTGTGCATTACATCAAGTCATTCTGCATGAATGCCAATGGCACAGTGACCAGTAATTATGCCGGGAATGACCCGTGCGTTATAACGACTAAGTGTCACCAGAGAAGTTGATCTCTTCTTGCTGAAGGCCTGCCATAACGCCTTTGACGTTGCGCATGTGTCCAGATAATCCCAGCGTCTGTTTGCTCGACCGGCGGTTTCATCTTCTATTTTCTTCCGTAAGGAATTAATTAGGATCAGTACAAAAGAGAGACCCCGCGATACACGCAGCGCCGACCTCTTCTTAGCAAGCTCATCAGCCCTTTCATTTCTTTCGATATCCATATACCCTGGTAACCAGCAGAGGAACACCACATTAGCTCTAGATATCTCGTTTAAAAGTGATATACAGGTCTTCACAAGCCTCGACCCAATTATAGCAGAGTCCAGAGCCTTAACGGATGCCTGGCTGTGACTTCGGCCTGAAAGACACTTCAGTCATCGCTTATTCTAAAGGAGTGGTTTATTCACAATAGACCCAGGCTCCCGTGCCAACGTCCATCTCAGAACACCAGGTCCTTTCTCTTAATGGTTCTTCGGTTTTTTATGACATTCTGTCACGAATTCTTGTAGCAAATCTCTCTCAAATGCTAGCAACGCGTTCATGAGATCAGTTTCTATCGATCTGCTGGCAGTCCCCGATCGGGATGAAATGGAGGCATGGCCGTAAGGACTCGGTGACCACAATCGGCCTTCTCGCAGTGTTACAGCAATTTTGGTCGCCAGACTGCTGCAGTATAGATCATGCGGAATAAAACTAAGCACGGTTTCCATTGCCGCTGTTGGTGTTGTTATCATTGATTCCATGACTCCGATGAATGCTACCCTCTGGATTTTGGTGATGTTTGAAAGCTGGTATTGCTTCTCAAGTATCATCCACTATACTAGTGAACCATATGTAAGAATGGGTTTTACAACCGCCGTGTATATCCAGTACATCACAGCTTGTTTGAAGCCCCACGTATGCCTTTTTGCAAGAATAGAAAGCTACGCTTGCTTTTTTGATACGTTCGACAATGTTATCCATCCAGTTAAGTTTAGAATCTAGAATTACGTCGAGCTGAGCTTAAGATACTTACTTTAATTCCACTGATATTTGGGGGTCTGAAGGTAGGGATCGATCTCTTCTTAGCGAAAAGAAGTACCTCCGTCCTTAAGGGCTTCTCTCCCAGCCCTTTGCTACTTAACCAATTCTCCACTAAGTGTAGTGCGATATTGAGCATTTTACTTAGGACCGGAAGAAATTTTCCCGAAACCAGGATAACCACATCGTCGGCATAGGACGTCTCGTGTTGAAGACGTTTTCCTTCAGTATTACCAAGATCCTGTGTAATCCAGTTGCAGAGGCCGGTGTTTAGTTCAGCTCTGTGTATGCTGTTCAGGATCGCAACAGTAATAACTTTGTTAAACGCCCCTTTGACGTCTAGGAACGCCCCAAGAGTGAAGTCCTTAAAATAGATGGGTCTTTAAATGGTTGATACGACCCAGTGCAGGGCTGTATCTACCGATCTGCCACAGATGTATGCATCTTATGTATGCATATAAGATAATCATCTCCGATCACGTTTCTTATGTATACTCGTACATCTATTACGTGCCAATGTTTTCAACATAAGAGACGATAGACTAATTGATCTGACTGAGGTCCTTTGCGTGGCTTGCTTTGTGAATAAATACAACACGAACCTTCCGCCATGCTGTAGGAATATATCCTAACTTAAGGCATCCTGTGAAAATACGCTTGAGCCATGGAATAGCAACTGCCATTGACTCATGCAACATCATACGTCGAATATTATCCATTCTTGGTGCCTTGTGTGGACCAAATGATTTGATTGCTCAAGCTATCTTATCATTATCTATTATATTTCCCACCTCTTTCGCGCTTATTCTCGATGTCGTCTCTAGAATGGATAGATCATCTCTGGAGATTGATGTACATCCCGGAAAGTGAGCGCTCAATAGTATATCCAGCGTTTCCTTATGTGACTCTGGTCTTGGCCAGGATCTTCCTTAGGCGGCACGCTTCATTATTAGATTCTATAGATGCGCAAAAGAATCTCCAAAAGTTTCTATTTGCATGCCTTGAGGAGCTTTACGCTTTCTTTATTGGTGGACCACTCGACGAGTTCCTCTTTAGTGAAATTCCATCCTGCTCTTAAAATTAAAATGCGAATGAGTTCCGCTATTTTATCGCTCCCCCATGGTGGACGCTTCTTACCGGTACGCCTACTAACTGGGCAGGATTTTTCAAAGGATCGCGTAAGGGAACCGATCAGTGGATCGACTGCATTGTGAACTGCTTCTGCAAAATTGAGATCCTCAGTGAGGTGATTCACTGATATCCTCAATTCTCTCTTAAATGTTGACCAATTTGCCCTAAAAGTCCCCTTCCCGTTGTAGTTTCAAGAAGGATCTCATTCATAGAATGACCTGCTTTTGACGGCTTAGAACTGAATGGGGTTCTGATTTACAGTTTCATCTGAATTGAACGTTACGAATTACTTACTTACTAAGGTGGCGCTACAGTTTGGGGTGAACCTGGGCCTCAACCAACAAGCCTCTCCATTTAGCTCGGTCTTTAGCTAATTGCCTCCAGTTGCGTACTCCAAGTTGGTCGAGGTCCCCTTGAACTTGTGCGCGCTACGGCGATGATTCACTCTACTGCGTCGTCCCTCGGGATTAGATTCGAAGACTCTGCGGGCCGGAGCGTTGGTGCCCATTCGGTCTACATGTCCTAGCCATCTCTGACGTCCAATACGCAGTTTTTTCGACTAGGTCGATGTCGCTGTACAGCTCGTATAGTTCGTGATTGAATCTTCTCCTCCAAAACCCGTCAACGCAAACGGGACCGAAAATCTTACGAAGAATTTTTCTCTCGAAGCGACCAAGGATAAAAAAAAAGCGATTGGCAAGAGTTATTCTTCGATTGATTTCTGCGCTGATGTTGTTCTCAGAGTTTATAGCAGAGCCAAGGTAGACAAAGTCCCTTACTTCCTCGAAGTTATAGCTGCCCACTGTGATGTTTTGTCCAATTCGTCGGTGTTGGCTTTCTCTTCTTGTTGACAGCATATACTTGGTTTTGCCCTCGTTTATCGCTAAACCCATTTTGGCCGCTTCCGCCTCAATGCTTGCAAACGCACCGGTGACAGCCCGCTGATTTCTTCCGATAATGTCTATATCGTCGGCGTATGTAAGCAGTTGTACAGACTTGTAATAGATTGTGCCTCCGGTGTTGGCTTGTGAGTTCCGCACAATCCGTTCAAGTACAATGTTAAAGAAGTCACATAACAGCGCGTCACCTTGTCTAAAACCTTTTTAGACATCAAAGGTCTCGGTGAGGTCATTACCGACTTTGATGGAGCAGCGAGCGTTCTCCATCGTCAGCCTGCACAGAAAGACAAGTTCGACAGGGATGTCAAAACTAGACATGGCTCTATACAGCTCTTCTCTATAGATGCTATCATAGGCGGCCTTGAAATCGATAAAGAGGTGGTGAGTATCAATTTGGAATGCTTCAGGATCTGCCGAAGTGTGAAGATTTGATCGATGGTGTACTTCTCTGGCCTGAAACCGCACTGATAGGGTCCAATAAGGCTGTTCATAAAAGGTTTCAGGCGTTCACACAATATCGCAGAAAAGATCTTGTATGCGATGTTGAGGAGACTGATGCCTCTATAATTGGCGCAGTTGAAGGGGTCTCCTTTCTTGTGAATCGGACAAACGATGCTGAGATACCATTCATCAGGCATACACTCGTCTGACCAAATATTAGAAATGAGTTGGTGTATGCACTCTACCAATTCATCACCAGCTGCCTTGAAAAGCTCGGCCGGTAAGCCGTCAGGTCTAGCAGCCTTGTTCGATTTTAGCTTGGATATTGCTATCCTCACTTCGTTTTGGTCAGGTGGACGGAAATTTTGACTATCATCGTCTATGTTGAATGGTTCATTCTGCCTGACAGCGAGATGTTGGTCTTCGTCGCCGTTATATAGTCTGCAGAAGTAGTTTTTCCATATTCTCAGCACCGACTAGACATGGCTCTGTATAACTCGTCTCTAAATACGCTATCATAGGCAACTTTGAAATCGATGAAGAGGTGGTGCGTATCGATTTTATATTCACGAGTTTTTTCCAATATCTGCCGTAGTGTGAATATTTTGTCAATGGTGGACTTTCCCGGCCTGAAACCGCACTGATAAGGACCTATCAGGTTGTTGACGATCGGTTTTAGGCGTTCGCATAGTACGGCAGACAGGATCTTATATGCGATATTTAGGAGACTTATACCTCTGTAGTTTGCGCAGTTCAGAGGGTCTCCTTTCTTCAGGATCGGGCAAACGATGCTGAGGTTCCATTCATCGGGCATACTTTCGTCCGACCAGATTTTACAGATGAGCTGGTGCATGCTCCTTACCAACTCATCTCCTCCTGCCTTGAAAAGTTCAGCGGCAAGGCCGTCGGCTCCAGCAGCTTTGTTGGATTTGAGTTTAGATATCGCTATCCTCACTTCATTATGATCGGGTTGACGGGAATCTTGACTGCCATCATCACTGTTGAATGGCTCATTCTGTCTGACAGCGGAATATTGGTCATCATCGCCGTTTAACAGTCTGCAGAAGTGTTCCTTCCATATCCTTAGCACCGACTGCGATTCCACTACTACGTTGCCATTTTCGTCCCTGCAGGCTTCTGTTCTGGTTTTGAAACCGTTGCATATTCTTTTTACCCTTTGGTAAAATTTTCGAACATTATTCCTGCAATAAAGTCTCTCAATCTCCTCGATCGAGCGCTTCTCATGCTCCTTTTTCTTCTTTCTGAGAAGTCGATGTTCCTCTTTTCTCCTGCGCACGTAGAGCTCGTAAGCAGCTATAGTCCTTCTATGCAGCGCAGCTTTGTACGCCTTTTGTTTAGCTGCATGTGCTTGCCGGCATTCCTCATCAAACCAGGGGTTTCGTTGTGGTGGTCGAGAGAAACCCAGTACATCAGAGGCGGCATCTCTGATGGCTTTTTGGCAACGCTGCCACTGGTCTTCCGCATTTGCTGCTGGCGGCATACGACTTAGATTAAGATTAGAAGAAACTCGATCGGCAAAGGTTCTGGCGGTCTCTTGCGATTGTAGCTGCCCGACGTCAAATTTCCTCACAGTATTTCGTTGATTTCGCTTCGTTCTGGATATCTGCATCCGTACCTTGGCTACAACTAGGTAATGATCCGAGTCCATGTTGGCTCCTCGGAAAGTCCGGATACCCAGAATACTGGAAGAGTGCCTTGCGTCGCTCGCAATGTGATCGATTTGGTTGACGGTTTTTCCATCAAAGGAGATCCATGTTCCCTTATGAATATCGAGACGTGGGAACCGCGTACTAGCTACGACAAAGTTTCATCCCGCCGCAATGTCGACTAGCCTGAGTCCGTTGCTGGATGTGATGCCGTGCAGTCTGTGCTTTCCGACCACGCTACTAAAGACTCTTCCTAGCGTTAAAATCACCTAGGACAATTTTAACGTCGTGGCTAGGGCATTGCTCATACGTCTTGTCCAAGAACTGGTAGATGTCATCCTTTGTCGCGTCGTCCATCTTCTCGTGAGGGGCTTGAGCGCATATTAGGCTAATGTTGGCAAATTTAGCTTTGATACGGATAGTCATGAGACGCTCGTTAACATGCCGGAAACTCAAGACCTCTTGCTTGCAGATGAATCCATGACGTCAAACCTTATCAAACGCCTGAGCAACATCTAAAAATACACTTACTTAGATCCTTAAAATCCTCGGGGGGCATGGGCGTCAACCACGCCTGTGCGTCATTTTGTTCGGAGTTCTGCAACGCGTCTGAGCTGCCGCCAACCCGTACCTAAAAAGCTCGATATCTCCTCAAGTGTTCTGCGATAAGTCTGCTAGGACATCCCGCTATCCTGCCTGCCTGGGTGAGCGATTGATGATTCCACAGCATGGCGTATTTCGCAATGGAGTTGTCTTCGTGCCGTAAGGTGTGTCTAATCCACTGCCACCTCTTTGTTCATATAGTAATGCTTAGAGATTCTTGGCCCGTTCTCATGTAAAGTTGTTCGTTGGAGATGCGGTTCGGCCAAAAAATCCTCAAGATGATCCTTAAATATTTGTTTACGAAGACTTGCATCTTGCGTATGTTAATGGTGTCCACCTTGCAAGTACTGCACCCATAAAGCAGTTCCGATTCTACGTTGGAGCGGAACAGTCGCAATTTGGTTCTTAAGCTGATAACATTGCTTCTTCAAAATTTGGATAGCATTCCGAACGCAGCTTTAGCCTTCTGTTGCACACATCCAGTCAGTGTTGCCAAGTCATTCTGGCGTTTGAGCACCGTTCTTAAAATGTTCAGTGTTAATTTTGACCTCTTGGGCACCAAAACTGTAATTTCCTCAAAAATATCTTCGAAGTACAATCAATTTAGAGTTTTCCAATAAGGGGTTTCATTTGGAATAGCATGCTATTCTGCCACCCGGCAAATGACAAGTAAAAACTACGCCATAAATAAAAATTTGAAACGATACATCGTAATGATCAATGATTTTTTATGGCCAGATCTTGGAGGATGGATGGTGACGATGTTTATTTGCAATAAGATGGCGCTACGTGCCCCCCCAACAACTAGCGCTTGTCGTAAAAGGCGACTAAGGGGACAAATCAGATCTAGGCAATATAACACCCAAGTGAGCCTAGCGACACATATACTACCATAAAAACACTCGTACTCGTATGGGTGCAATCAGAGAGATAAACATGCATTTTGGGTAGATTTCCACAATCTCCTTAAGAACATCCCAAAGGAAGAATTTCTGTTTGTTGGAGGAGATTTGAATGGACATGTCGGGAAATCAAACGAAGACTATGAAGACTGCCATGGAGGACTAGGATATGGCGAGGCTTTTGTTTTCGTAATGAAAAATTACCTCTCTCACACCATCAACGGAGCTGAGGATGAAGAGTGCAGAGCACAAAATATGTGGGATTCCCTACAGCGAACTTGCTTAAAGAAGGCCAAATCACTGCTAGGAGCTTCAAAAGGCCACCATCAACATGCCGAAGAAACATGGTGGTGGAGTGATGAAGCTAAGAAAGTGACAAATGAGAAGAAAGTGGCTTTCAAAGCTTGGTCAAAGTGCCCCTCTAATAATAGTGACGAAAAAACTCGCCTCGAAATGGAATACAGATGCTGCAAGAAAAAAGCGAAGAAGAAGTGCGCCCAGCTTCAAGCAGAGAGTACGGAGGGCCTGTATCGGGAGCTGGAGAAAATATTTTCCCCGGTTGCCGATGCAAACCAGGCTATACAGGAGCTGCGAAGACACAATATGAACAAGAGTGCCACTATCTTCAAAATAGCCGCCCAAAGAAGGAACAATGCTCAGGAGATTCGTTCGCCAAAGTTCATTAGCAATGCTCATGGCCAGCTTCTTGTGGATGACGACAAAATTCTGCAGAGGTGGCGGCAGTATTGTGAAGAGCTTTTGAATGAACATTTTCCCCGGCTATACTTTCCAAGAGCCACCCCTAACTGTGAAAAAATACCCGACATTACAGTCGAAGAAGTTAGTGAGGCGGTCAAATACTCCAAAAAACGAAAAGCGGTTGGGCCAGACGAGATACCCTCTGAGTTCTGGAAAAAGATGGGAGACATCGGGTTCAGATGGCTTAGAATTCTCATCTCCGAGTTCGTGAGAGGTGATCCAATGCCGAATCAATTGAGGGAAAGTTACCTTCTCCCTGTATACAAAGGGAAGGGTGATATACGCGAAACTGTGATAACTACCGTTCGATCAAGCTGATGTCACACACCATGAAGATCGTTGAGCGGTTATTAGGTGGCCGACTGCAAAAAATAATACGGCTATCTGATGATCAGTGCGGGTTTGTCTCGGGTAAATCAACCACAGATGCAATCCAAAGTATAAGGATCATAATGGAAAAACATCGTGATTCCTTAAGGGATTTGCATATTGTATTGGTTGACTTTGAAAAGGCATTCGACAGACAACCACGAGATCTGATATGGGTGGCGCTACGACATCGAGGGGTTCCAAAAACCTATGTACAGATGATCATGGACATGTACGAAGGAGCAAAGAGAAAAGTAAGATGCCCCGCTGGAGTAACCGAAGAGTTCCCAATCAAAGTCGGGGTACACCAGGGAAGCGTTTTAAGTCCATTGCTCTTTATTACAGTCCTTGATTATCTGCTTGAAGGTAGAGTGATGGACCCCAAGGTACATCAGTTATTCTTTGCTGACGATGGAGCCATCATAAGTGAGGATCCCACATCCCTGCAACGAGCACTTGATGTGTGGGTGGAATTTTTGGAGGGAAATGGGTATCGCATTAGTTCAAAAAAGACAGAGTACTTGTGCTGCCCGTTCTCTGATCCACTCAGGCCTATTCCAGACATTTATTTGAATGGAACAGTGCTTCCCAAGTGCGAAAAGTTCAAATATCTGGGATCTATGATCAATAGCAAAGCAACTTGTGATGACGACATCAATCATCGTGTAAGCGTAGGGTGGATGAAGTGGCGAGAAAATTCCGCTATCTTCTGTGACAGAAAAATGCTCCCTAAGTTGAAAGGAAGGCTCTACACCGCAGTTGTACGTCCAGCGCTCACATACGGTTCACAATGTTGGACGATGTACAAAAAGTATGAGAGTAAATTAACGGCAGCTGAGATGAAGATGCTTCGTATGACAGCAGGAGTGACAAAGCTTGATCGAATAAGAAGTTCGAAGATCCGTGGAAGCTTTCACATCAAGGAAACCATCGTACAAAAAATAGAGCGTGACCGGCTCAGTTGGTATTGCCACGTTCAAAGAAGAGATCATTTGAACCCAGTTAAAAAGGCAATATCAATGCACGTTCCAAAGACATCGCGATGTAGGAAAGGCAGGCCTATAAACGCCTGGATCAGACAAATGCGACGACATCGGCATTTCATTGGCCTCAGTAACCCAGTGATCCAAAATCGGCAGGCCTGCCGATATTTTCTGAGGTCAAATACGCGAACCCCACAGGCGGATCAGTAGAAATGCGGTGAAATGGGAGGGTTGTGATCCCTTGTCTTCGGATCATAGCCTCGCTGATAAAAGGAAGAAGAAGAAGATGGCGCTACGTGCCACATAAGTGGCGAAATCATTAGCCCTTTGCGAGAAAAGTTTCCTGTCAGACTCATTTCTCAAAATGGTGATCAAAATTGACGGCCGAGATAGTATGATTTAACACCGTGCGACTTTCTTCTTTGAGGCCATGTGAAAGAGAAAGTTTACGCCAAGCCTCAGCACTCAAAGCCCACATCCGTGCCGTTTTCGATAAAATAGAGCCGTTAATGTGCGAAAGTGTGATGGAAAATTTTATCAAAAGAGTCTGGATGAGCAACTGAGGTAGTGGAGGTCATTTGTCTGATTTGGTTTTTCATTATATGTAAATGGCAACCCTTTCTTCTATCGATTAAAATAAAAATCAAATCTTATTTCATAAAAACTACGGGTTTTCTTGATAAAGAGAAATGAAACCCTTTAGTACCAATTTTGGAAATTACTTTTTCAATACTGATATAGTAAGTCTAAGCGTAGAATGAAGTGTCAATAAACTCCAAAAGTGATAGAACACATATACTTAACTAGTATAATAGGATAGATTACATTCACAGAAAAAAGCAGATTATAACGTGCAGCGTTAAAGAAGCCCTAAAATATTTTTCTAAGCACTCAAAAAACGCACAAACACCAAATCAACCTTTTCGGCACTAAAATGAAATTTTGAGCACTGCAATTAACGCTGAAAGCACTGATTTGGCAACGCTGCATCCAGTGTGCCATGCCTGGCGACTGTCTGTGCTAACGCGCAGGCGACGCTAGACGGCGATGGTGCACTAGCAATGGGCTTTCAGTAAATTATCTTAAAACTGAGGTTGTTCTCTTTACGAGAAGAACGATTTTGACCGGTCTGACTCAGCTAGTACTAAAAGGCGTCACTATCCGCATTTCCAACGTCAAGTCGAAAACATCCAAAGCGCTCTCAATTTTCTGGCAGTGTAAGGGTGCTTTTGGCAACACGTGGGGCTTATCACCGAATAAGGTTCCCTGGATGTATACGGCTATAATAAGACTATTCTTCGCATATGCGTCGGTTGTTTGGTGGAAGGGGCTCTGACGTAAATATGTGGTTGCCTTTTGCGCCAAACTTCAAAGAACGGCTTGTCTTGGCTGCATGCGAGCTTTCCGAGTATGCCTGGCTGTGCTCTAGATGCTTTCTTGAAATTACCTCCTATTGATAATTGTATCATGGGCTGCACTATCAAAGCCATCCATCGTCTTAAGCGAAGTTGCTTTTGATATACTCCACACTGGAATTTTTATGAATTCTCAGCAGAGAGCCTAGGTAGCTCCCGCTGTAGGCTCGTAAGATATTATTCTTAACATTTATGTAAGATTAATAAATAATAAATAAATAAAAAATTTTATGAATTGCGCTTGTACTTAATACTTATCATACGACTCCGGCCTCATGGATATGCCGTCTGATGCAATGAAACCAGCACTTCAGCTGATACACAAATTCAAAACCGATTTTCCTTGGGTTCAGGACTGGCTTCGGCCAGAGACTGAGACAGGAATGGAGTGTAGTCCTTTTTTTTTACGGACGACTCCAAAACCAATCAAGGGTCCGGCGCTGGTGTCTTCGAGGAAGACGACAACAATAGACTTTTTTTCTCGTTAGGCAAATATGCGTCTGTTTTCCAAGCAGAAAATTATGCAATCGTAAGGGCCAACTAACATATGCTGTGAAGAACAGGTGGAAGGACCGTAGTATTTGTGTCTGTAGTGACAGTCACGCTCCGCTTAAGGCCTGGCGGAATGCAAATTTCAGTACTCTTAGGAAAAACAGAAGGCTCCTTTTTAATATTGCTAAAAGCTCCCGTGAGACGGCCGATTGGGACTCCTGTAAACTGTCTCTCAGAAAATACAAAATCTCACTGAGGAAGGAGCAACGACGTTCCTGGAGACTCTTCTGCGACAGCATTGAAGAGTCCTCGGAAGCTTCCAGGTTGGGGAAAATCCTCTCTAAAAGCCCTTCTATACCCAGCTTCCTTTTGCATCCGGATGGTCACTGGACCTCCTCTGCTGAGGAATCTATTGACATCTTACTGGATACTCACTTTCCTGGTAGCTCCCCTGTTGCTGTATCGTAAGTGGGAAATCCCCCCGCTCAACCTTGCAGCAACTCTTTAGTCTTGATAACTACAGAAAAGATCCGATAGGCCATGCTCAGCTTCAAACCCTTCAAGTCCCCAGGATCTGACAGTGTTATTCCAGCTGAAATTCAGCAATGCGAGGACATTGTGCTTCCATGGCTCAAAGTCATCTAGTCGGGCTGTCTAAATCTGGTCTATATTCCTAAACTTTGGACCGAGGTTGAAGTCATATTCATACCCAAGGCAGGAAAGAGCTCGCACGTGGAACTAAAGGATCTCCGACCTATCAGTCTATCGTCCTTTCTGCTTAAAACTCTAGAAAGGTTAATTGATATCCATCTTCGGCAAAGTATTAGCCCAGCTCTGCTCTCGCCGTCCCAACATACGTAATGCAAAGGCAAATCGGTTGAGACAGCCTTACATTCGCTTGTGCGCACCATCGAAAAATCATTGAGCATCAAAGAATACACCATGGTGGCTTTCCTTGACATTGAGGGAGCTTTTAACAATGTCAAACCAAAGGCAATTACCGACGCACTTGTAAATCTGAAAGTGGATACCTCGCTCGGAGTGTTGATCAATCAATTGGTTACACGCAGAATTATTAACACACAGCTGAGCGGAGCATCGGCCAGAAGAATTGCTCGCTGCGGTACACCTCAAGGTGGAGTCTTATCACCTCTTCTGTGGAACCTGGTAGTTAATGAACTACTGATGGACCTGGAAACATCAGGTTGTAGAGTGATCGCCTATGCTGATGACATTACTATTGCTGCCTCCGGTAAACACCCGAACACTCTCAGGGAAATCCTCCAATGTGCTCTCCTTCGGCTCACCAAATGGGCCTCCAAATGTGGACTGGGGGTTAACCCCCATAAAACGGAACTCGTTCTCTTCACGAGGAAATATAAAGTTCCTCTCATAGACCCTCCTATGATAAATGACACCAGTCTCACCTTCTCTGAAAACGCAAAATATCTGGGTCTTATTTTGGATAGGAAATTAAACTGGAAGGCCAATCTACTAGAGCGCGTCAAGAAAGCTAGTGTAGCTCTCTATTCCTGTAAAAAGGCTATAGGTAGGAGCTGGGGTATCAAACCTCAAATCACTCATTGGCTATACGTGTCCGTTATCAGGCCTATACTACTATACGGCGTGATCGTATGGTGGCCTGCTCTCGACAGGGCTGTCCAAATCACTCAACTAGCTAAGGTGCAAAGATCTGCATGCATCTGCATCAGTAGTGCACTGAGGACTATTCCCTCCGCGGCACTGGATATTTTGTTCAACCTGCTACCTTTAGACATTTTCGGCAAACATATGGCTGCCTGCGCGGCCATCCGCCTAAAAGCCTCCTCTCAGTGGTCTAGCTATCGCTTTGGCCACTCCTCGATCCTTGATCTTCTCAACTTCAAACACGAAAACACGGACTACACCCCGCCGAAACTGAGATTTGACCGTAACTTCCGTACGAGCATCCCTAACCGGGATGTATGGGACACCTCCCCCCCTGTCGATGGTAGTTCGGTTCACTTCTTTACAGATGGATCTAAGACGGAGGGTGGGGTGGGTTGTGGTGTTTTCTCCGAACAGCTCAATCTGAACATCTCTTTCCGCCTCCCTGATCGTTGTAGCGTTTTCCAGGCGGAAATCACGGCGATTAAGGAAGCCCTGTCCTGGCTGAAATGTAATGTATTATCTGTCAGGGATATTAGCATTTTCACTGACAGCCAAGTGGCAATCGTTCTCCTTCACTTCAAAGGCTGCCTTAAACTGTCGTCTATCTCTTATGGAGACGACAGAGCAGTTCAACGTTCACTTTTGTTGGGTGCCGGGCCACAGAAACATTCCAGGTAACTGCAGGGCTGACGACCTCGCCAGGCAGGATTTTGCCTGAAAGGCAAGCCCTGGGTATGCTACATGTGAGTATCTACTAAAGCTGAATGCTATTAGCACGACCAACCTCAGATGGGGAAACGGCTCAACGTGTCACATTTCGAGACAGAACTGGCCTAAGCTGGATCAAAACCGTAGTGCCGATCTGATCAAGCTAAAGCGTACACAAATCAGCTGCGTTGTCGGTGTTCTCACTGGACACTGTCTTATAGGCCAACACGCCAAAAGACTTGATCTCTTCTCCATCGACTTCTGCAGGAGCTGTAGGGACGAGGAGGAGGAGGAAACCATCCTTCACCTCCTATGCACATGTCCAGCCCTGTCGCATAAATGAATGCTCCATCTAGTGTCCCCCTTCCTTGACGGCCTATGCGATCTGACGTCCTTGGCGTCATGAGCATCCATCGCTTTGTCAAAAGCTCCGGTTCGTTCTGTTAGTCCCTGAGTGGCCTAATGGTGTGATCCTTGGTATCACAGGGACCTTCACTGGTCTAAGTGTGTCTGCACTCTCGTGTGGACAGCCAACCTAACCTAACCTAAGGCCTGGCTTAACCCTTTAACCACTTCCAAAATAGTTTGTGAAACCAAAAACTCTTTGAACTCGGTCGCAAGGCTGAATTCGCTGCCTATTATCTCGGTCTCAGGTCGCACTGCGATCCTGGGAAACGAGATCTTTGATGAAAGATCTCCTCCCATCTCAATCCCAATTTTGAAATTGCTTACAGTAACTTTTGGAGATCTGTTTTTGCTTAATTGATGAAGCAAACATAAGAAATCAGTTGTATAATTATTTTGTTTGCGAATTGCATCTAAGCAGGCAAACTGCATTAGGCACCCTTGACCATGTTTTTCGCTAGCAATAGTTGGCAAACTATTCTCAAGTATGTGACATGCATAAATATACGAGTTTTTACAAACCTTGAAACGAAATAACCGCTTACGTTGTCATGGTTGATTGAAAAGAAAAGTGATTGCTTCAAGCCGTGTTTCAGGGTGAATGAATTAGGGTCATGTCACGTGTGGTACAACATGCTTCAGAAACGGAAGTATAGAATCGATGGATGGGAAATTTTAGTTAAAAAAATATTAGGTGACCCGTGCTAACAAACATCCAAAAGTTTTGCTAATAGCTATCAGAATGGATTTTTAGTGATCAGCTTAAGAACCACCTAGATAGGGATATGAATCTCAGGAGGTCTTTCAGCTCAATGTGACGTAGGTCCTTCAGCTCAGTGAAGATGTAGCTACCAAGAGTCCTTATTCTTCTGTTAAAGAGGGCAGGATATTCACACAGCAGGTGTCGGACAGATTAAATTCCTTCCCCATCCCTGAAGTTCCTGCAAAAGTGGTCGTGAAGTACACCAACACGCTTTGGCTCAACCTCTCAGTGCCCCCTGATTATGCCGGAGACGACCCGCATACTGTTCCGACTAAGCTTGTCCAAAGAACGTGTTCTCCTCAAATCATAACCCGAACACAGTGTCCTGGTAGTGATACGCAAGATCCATCGTCTGTTAACTTCACTAGTGGCTTCATCTCCGATAGTTTGTTTATAGAGCAAATAGGAACCTTCACGTAGCGGAAGGCCTGCGAGATGTGCATCGCCGCCTCCATTCTGGTGAGTTCGTATGCTCTTTCATTACTCGGTATGCCCATATGACGTGGTATCCAGCACAGGGTCGTTACCTTGTTGGCTCATTGGCGCCACATTAAGATGGGATTCGCAGATTCTAATGAGCTTAAATCTAATTACTGTGGATTCCACAGCCTTAACGACTGCCTGATTGTCGATGTAAACAGTAATCAATTTGTCCAAGCTTACACTCTCACAAACGCGAGACATCACCGCAGTTTTATAATGATGGGGATCAGCAGAATTTCAAAGCATGAAGATTGTGTGTACTACAGTGAAATAATATAAAAAGATTAAAAGCACAGTTCTTCATCCCAGACATCGTCGCGGAGCGCTTGCCTTATTTGTTTTCCGAAGTTATACAAATATTGACTACGACATTAGCAATGAATAATGGGAAACTTTATCTGCTTATTTTTGCGACTGTACAAGATAACCTTGAAAATATATACAGTACTAAATAACTAGTTCAGATGTCATGGCTGAATGCTTCAAAAGTTCAGCGCTGCCGATGTGATACAATCAAATATCATATGACGCGTTTGGCATCGCAGTGTGTGCATCTACAGCCAGTGCACATCTACAGCCTTTAAACCTCTGAAATCCAAAGTAATTTGATTTAAGTTCGTTAGAATCGGTGAGCGGCTTCGTAATGAGGTTTCACAGGCCAACAAGGTGACCCTATGCCGGGTATCAGGGAATACGGGGAAAGCGGGTAATGAAATAGCAGACGATATCGCTACAGTATACAGACTTTTAAAAAATTGTATTTCCTGTGTTGACTTGCGAGTTTCGTACAATTCTTTGAAGTATTATATTAAAGAGATCGCATGATAGGGCGTCACCTTATCTAAGACCTTCTTCTTCCTTTTATCAGCGAGGTTATGATCCGAAAATAAGGGATCATAACCATCACACTTCACCGCATTTCTACTGATCCGCCTGTGGGGTTCGCCTATTTGACCTCAGAAAATATCGGCAGGCCTGCCGATTTTGGATCACTCGGTTACTGAGGCCAATGAAATGCCGATGTCGTCGCGTTTGTCTGATCCAGGCGTTTATAGGCCTGCCTTTCCTACATCGCGATGTCTTTGGAATGTTCATTGATATTGCCTTCTTAACAGGCTTCAAATGATCTCTTCTTTGAACGTGGCAATACCAGCTAAGCCGGTCGCGCTCTATTTTTTGTACGATGGTTTCCTTGATGTGAAAGCTTCCACGGATCTTCGAACTTCTTATTCGATCAAGCTTTGTCACTCCTGCTGTCATGCGAAGCATCTTCATCTCAGCTGCCGTTAGTTTACTCTCATACTTTTTGTACATTGTCCAACATTGTGAACCGTATGTGAGCGCTGGACGCGCAACTGCGGTGTAGAGCCTTCCTTTCAGTTTAGGTGGCATTTTTCGGTCACAAAGACAGTGAAGTTTTCCCGCCACTTCATCCACCCTACGCTTACGCGATGATTGATATCATCACAGGCTGCTTTGCTGTTGATCATAGATCCCAGATATTTGAACTTTTCGCACTTGGGAAGCACTGTTCCATTCAAATAAATGTCTGGAATAGGCCTGAGTGGATCAGAGAACGGGCAGCACAAGTACTCTGTCTTTTTTGAACTAATGCGATACCCACTTCGCTCCAGAGCGTCCACCCACACATCAAGTGCTCGTTGCAGGCATGTGGGATCCTCACTTATGATGGCTCCATCGTCAGCAAAGAATAACTGATGTACCTTGGGATCCATCACTTTACCTTCAAGCGGATAATCAAGGACTGTAATAAAGAGCAAAGGACTTAAAACGCTTCCCCGGTGTACCCCGACTTTGATTGGGAACTCTTCGGTTACTCCAGCGGGGCATCTTACTTTTGTCTTTGCGCCTTCGTACATGTCCATAATCATCTGTACATAGGTTTCTGGAACCCCTCGATGTCTTTGCGCCACCCATATCAGATCTCGTGGTTGTCTGTCGAATGCCTTTTCAAAGTCAACCAATACAATATGCAAATCCCTTAAGGAATCACGATGTTTTTCCATTATGATCCTTATACTTTGGATTGCATCTGTGGTTGATTTACCCGCGACAAACCCGCACTGATCATCAGATAGCCGTATTATTTTTCGCAGTCGGCCACCTAATACCCGCTCAACGATCTTCATGGTGTGTGACATCAGCTTGATCGAACGGTAGTTATCACAGTTTCGCGTATCACTCTTCCCTTTGTATACAGGGAGAAGGTAACTTTCCCTCCATTGATTTGGCACTCACAAATTTGGAGATGAGAATTCTGAGCCATCTGAACCCGATGTCTCCCATCTTTTTCCAGAACTCAGAGGGTATCTCGTCTGGCCCAACCGCTTTTCGTTTTTTGGAGTATTTGACCGCCTCACTAACTTCTTCGACTGTAATGTCGGGTATTTCTTCACAGTTAGGGGTGGCTCTTGGAAAGTATAGCCGGGGAAACTGTTCACAATACAATACTACTCTGCAGAATTTTGTCGTCATCCACAAGAACCTGGCCATGAGCATTGCTAATGAACTTTGGCGAACGAATCTCCTGAGCATTCTTCCTTCTTTGGGCGGCTATTTTGAAGATAGTGGCACACTTGTTCATATTGTGTCTTCGCAGCTCCTGGATAGCCTGGTTTGCATCAGCAACCGGGGAAAATATTTTCTCCAGCTCCCGATACAGGCCCTCCGTACTCTCTGCTTGAACCTGGGCGCACTTCTTCTTCGCTTTTTTCTTGCAGCATCTGTATTCCATTTCGAGGCGAGCTTTTTCGTCACTATTATTAGAGGGGCACTTTGACCAAGCTTTGAAAGCCGCTTTCTTCTCATTTATCACCTTCTTAGCTTCATCACTCCACCACCATGTTTCTTTGGCGTGTTGATGGTGGCCTTTTGAAGCTCCTAGCAGTGATTTGGCCTTCTTTAAGCAAGTTCGCTGTAGGGAATCCCACATATTTTGTGCTCTGCACTCTTCATCCTCAGCTCCGTTGATGGTGTGAGAGAGGTAATTTTTGATTACGAAAACAAAAGCCTCGTCTTTTTCTTTGTCCAGATTGTACCACTTGATTTTCTCAGAGACCCTTGTTTGTTTGCTTTTCTTTGGTGTTTTCATACAATAAAAATTTCTGTTAGCAGGAGACGGTGTTGCCGAGCGATTGCCTCTCCCAGGATCACTTTGTAATCTTTTACCCGAGGCTTCATGAAACTGCCTACCAAATGGTAGTCAATTTGGGTTTCATCTCCACCAGATCAGGTGTCGGCTTTGTTTGATGAACATGGTATTTAATACGATAGGACCGTGTGATTTGCGAACCCCACAGGCCGATCAGTAGAAATGCAGTGAAGTGGGAGGGCTGTGATCCCTTGTTTTCGGATCATAGCCTCGCTGATAAAAGGAAGAAGAAGACCGTGTGATTTGCACATGCTTAGGATGTCTTCACCAGGAAGGTTCCTGGTGCCATATCCTAGTCCTCCATGGCAGTCTTCATAGTCTTCGTTTGATTTCCCGACATGTCCATTCAAATCTCCTCCAACAAACAGAAATTCTTCCTTTGGGATGTCCTTAAGGAGATTGTGGAAATCTACCCAAAATGCATGTTTATCTCTCTGATTGCACCCATTTTGAGGAGCATATGCACTGACAATATTCGACACCTCTCCTTGTATTACTAGTTTGAGAGACATCAAACGGTCGCTGGACTTCGAAATGCTCAAGACATTACCAAGTAGCTCTGCCGCAAGAATGATACCGATTTCGTTCTTAACCTTTTCCATTCCGTAGTAGAACATCTTGTAATCTTTTGTCCTAACGTCCAAGAAACGCGCCCGATTTCCGGTGTTCTTCCATTTCGTCTCTTGAACACACAAGATATCCACCCGCCTTCTATTCATCATTTCTTCCAGCTCGTAACTTTGACCGGTCATGCTTCCAACGTTCCAACTCGCGACTCTCAAATTTCTTCCAAACTTTCTTTTGCTAGCCCCCGGAATCCGTATAGCTCTGACCCGAACATTTTTGCTCGGTCCAGGATCAGTACCATGCACAGCAGTGGTAGTGCCTGGCGGGGTAATGCCTTTCCTTTTAGCAAGTATTACCATAATGATACAGTTTTGCAATATGACACGTGACACGTGCATGCTCCTTCTTCTTCTTCTTCCTTTTATCAGCGAGGCTATGATCCGAAAACAAGGGATCACAGCCCTCCCACTTCACTGCATTTCTACTGATCCGCCTGTGGGGTTCGCCTCACGTGCATGCTCCTGTTTTAGTATTATTTGATCTTTCTTCTATGACACCGGTGATCTCCAGTCGTGTCAACCCACGGACTCGCATGCACACTTATGGGAGGGTTTTTAAGGTATTATATGTGTCGCTAGGCTCACTTGGGTATTATATTGCCTAGATCTGATTTGTCCCCTTAGTCGCCTTTTACGACAAGCGCTAGTTGTTGGGGGGCGCTGCAGTGATATTCTTAACCCGTCCCTGCACGGGGAGTCACCTTATCTAAGACCATTCCTGACAGAAGGTTCCGAAATGTTGGTTCAGGATATACGCTATCACAATGCCAAGTTTCATCAAAATTCGTGCAGTACTTTCCGCGTTATGTGTGCACGGAAAGACAAGAACATTCGACCGTCTATATGTATAAAATAAGATAGGGCATAAGGTAAGATTGTGCGTAAGCAAATATCAGAAAAGACTTAAAAAGGTTTTTATTAAATTTTTACTGCGTATTCGATAATTGACTAAGGCAGCAGTATTCTTTGATATGTCCAAGGTATATCCATCCTCTATTATATGGAAGAAACTACATACGTATATGCAAGTATTAACAGACAACATCCCTTGTTTTCTTTTTGTTTTAGATGAAGACCCCAATTTTGTGTGTAGCGCTTTTGTTGGCCCTTCCGCACTTGTCCAGATCATATAATATTTTGTTTATGGGTCCTTTTCCAGCGCCCAGTCACTGGATGTGGCTTGAACAATTTGTAAACGAACTTCTCAACAGAGGGCACCATGTGACATCTATCACAAACCATCCACCAAAGCAACCACATGAAAACTACACATCGATTATTATAAATCCACACTATGATATTCCTAAAAATTGTAAGTATCATATATACTTAGCTGTGTTATTACGTTTTTATTTTAATTTGTTTATTTTTTTTTTTTTAAATATTTGTAGAAATATTTGTTTATCATTCCGGCTAATAAAATTGGCGCAAAATTATAGTCACCGTATTTCAAATAGGTTAAGTGCATACTAAGTAGTATCATGTTAACTTGAAAACCAGGTTCTAACTTTGTATCCAATCATAAATACTTTTAACCTACCTATAACCAGTATCAGCCTTAGAACGTATCCGCAATGAATTTTAATCAAACAAACCCAAAAAATTACAGAAGTTTCAAGTCGATACTAAAAAATAATGTGGGCTCTCGTTTGCATTAAGTTTACTGCGGGGTTATAAAGATAAAATGGGTATTATATCGACTATAATTAAGATAACACAAATTTTAACTTTGGTACGTACTAAAATAATTTTAAGTTGCATTTTATCCGACTATAATTTTGCGCCTTATTTCTTCTTTAATTATTCTACTCGTAAAATTTTATAACAAATTATATCACCATTCCTCTTAAAAACATCAGAACGACTGATTGATATCCATTTACGCAACAGTATTGATAATCGCCGGCCCAACATGCATATTGCGAAAGTAAATCAGTGGAGACGGCATTGTGTAATATCGAACAATCCTTGTTGCGTAAGGAGTTTTGGATATAAAAGGCGCTTTCAACAAAGTTAATACATCAGCGATAGCAGATGCACTGTCCGACCTGAAGGTTAACAGCTCACTTTGCAAATTGATTAATCTACAGTTACTCTAAGCTGGATCTGTCAGTAGGGGCACTCTGCAAGGAGGTGTTCTATCCCCTCTGCTTTGGAATTTGGTGGGGAATAAACCATTGATAATCTTAGAATGCGAAGGATGAACTGTCTAAAAAAAACTTCTACAAAACGCTTTAAACTTTAAGCTCACTAGATGGGCGGTTCGATGTGGTTCGGGTGCGAAGCCCCACAAAACTGAAGTAATACTCTTCTCCAGGAAATTTAAAATTCGGTTCGTCGACCCTCCATCTCGCAATGGTATCAGCTTAACTTTCCTGGCAAAGCGAAATATTTGGGTCTTATCCTGGAAAGCAAATTAAGTTGGAAACCGAATATTCCAGAAAAAGTAAAGAAAGCTACAGTAGCACTTTTCTCTTGTGCGTATTCGGGAACTTCTCACTTCGGGCACCTCAGTATGATTTGGGAGATATTTGAATACCTCTCCTACGTAAGGCACGCCAAATAAACTCCCTGTTGACACTATCGAACGCCTTCTCAAAATCGATGAACAGCAAGTGCAGTGGCGATCTATATTCAACACACTGTTCGATGATAATCCGCAGGGTGTTGATGTGGTCGGCACTGGAGGATCCAGAGCGGAAACCTGCTTGTTCGGCATTGAGTGTGTCTTCGAGATGTTGTTTAATTCGCTCCAGGATGATTTTAGCTATTATCTTAGCTACAGCAGGCAGCACGCAGATACCCCTCCAGTTTCCGTACTCCATTAAATTTCCTTTCTTAGGAAGCTTGACGATCATTCCTTTTTTCCACTCGTTAGGAAAGCTCTCTCTATAAGTGGAAGCAGAAGCTCAGCCGATCTTGTGGGTGCTGCTCGTAAGAGCTCTGCTGGAATACCGTCAAGTCCTACCGCCTTGTTGGTTTTGAGTGCCTTGATCGCGGTAATGATCTCATCTTTACTGGGAGTCGTGGTGCGTATTCGGGAACTTCTCACCTCGGGCATCGCAGTTTGACTTGGGCATATCGCTAGCGAATACATTGTGGGCGCCGTGGCGTAAGTGGTTAGTGTGTCGGATCACTACGCATGAGGTTCTAAGTTCGAATCCCAGAAAACACCAAAAAGTTTTTTCACGTTCCCACCCCTCGCGAGCGTCTGACAAACATCCGAGAGTATTGTTGTCACGAAAAAGCTTCTCAAATCGCCGTTCGGATTCGGCTCTAAACTGTAGGTCTCTTCCATTCGTGTGAAAAATATATAACGCACACAGCATGAGTGGTTGCGAGAAGCTAGGCCCTGGCACTTAAAGAGCTGTTGCGCCAAATATAAAAGAAAAATGAATACATTGTTCAAAACCGTACCAAAGACACCCTTTCCATCTCTTGAGCTGGTCCTCATCCGAAATGAGCAAGGAGCCGTCTAGGCTTTTCACTGGATGTTGGCTGGAGCTGCGACCACCTATCAGCTCTTTGGTGATTCTGAAGACGGTCCTGATTTCGCACTTCCGGGCAGCTTCTTCTGCTTCTGTGGCCAGCGCCTTGATGTAGTTGCGCCTGTTACGTCGCACGCTACGCTGAACTTCTCCCTGCTGTTGGAGTAGCTGCAACGCGAGCTTTCAGCTGTTTTCGTTTGTCAATCCGTCTCCAGGTATCCTCGGACAGCCACGTCCTAAGTATGTCTTCCCTGCGATCGACCGACAATTCTTTCAGCACCAGATGTTAAATCATTTTTCACAACCCACAAATGGTTTTGGATGGTTGCGGACAGTGCTGCTGATTGTTTCCACACCTTGGGAAAGGTGCTCCCTTAATTGGTGGCGCACTGATGAATCACTAAGTCGATTGATGTTGAACCTGGGCATTCTTGTGTTGTCATGGGATCTCCGCACTGCAGCAGTGCGTATTTCAACATCGCATCCGGAAATAAAAGATATATTCGTAAAAAGAACAAGGCACGCAAGATATGGCAACAATCCCGCGCTCCCCAACAAAAAACTTATTCGAATTGCCTATACAACAAGCTTAAAAAAGCGATTCAAGATCTAAAAAACTGAGAGGCTTCTGCCTTACTTGAACCACAAATTATTCGCTCTAGAAAGCCATTAACGCCTGATTTCTTCACCGAGTACTAGCGCTAGTACGGGTATTAGAGCAAAAGTTGGTACTCAAATCGGTATCAAGTCATTTCTTCACAAAGTACTAAAGCCGATTTGGTACCGAGTATTAGCTGGTACTCGGTATTAGCTGGACCCTCAAAATCGGCAGTCTATCGTCGATTATACCAGGATTAGGCGAATATCAATCATTTATCATGAGAGATAGTACTCGATTTTGATATTTTCTTGGCTGTCGTTGTGAACAAAGTAAATACACACACGTGTGTTCTATTTTGGTTTCATTTGATTTTTTATTCTATTTTCTGGAAAATGGATTTGATTTTTGGTGGGGATAGTTTGTTTCACAATTTCGAGGACGATATCGAGTACGAGAACGATGAAGAAGGGGTGGAAGTTCGTCGATTTGAGCGCCGTATCTACCATATGCCACAACGGAGTACAATAAATACTTGGGACGATGTGGACTTTTTTCGGCGTTTTCGGTTGTCGAAAACAACGTTTCTTTACGTTCTTCAATTGGTAGTGGACGAATTGCAGCATCCCCTTGACACGATTGGCGATGATTGACATTTTGCCGGTGAAATATTTACCGAATAATTGTTGCACTGCATATGTTGGGGACCTGCATTGCGATTGATCGGGAAACTACTGACTGCCCAAAACTTGGCTTGGGCCAGTAGCGCAACAATCAAGTTCGTGATGAAGTGCTTACTTTACCTCCTAGTGATGGTCCCCGGGCAACTATACGTATAAACCCTTATACGTATAGGCCAAAATTGTAAGGGCGGGTTGTCTAGGGCCTTGATTCTAGGCTAGGTAACGTGGGCCAGCAACCTGCGTTACCGAATATTGCCCGCTACGGAAACCGACACTATGCCTCGGATAAGGAATGAGCACATGTTGACGACTTTTGGCTATTGTACCCGGACAAAGATAGGTTTCTGGAATGTAAAGACGCTCCTCGACTCGGGAAGAGAAGGTCCTAACAATGCCAGATTCCTCCAATTGGAAAACGAATTCATGCGATATAAACTGGACATTTTGGGGGTAAGTGAAGTAAGATGGTTAGAAGCGGGCGAGTACCAGTCTCCAACGCGTAACAATGTACTACTCTATTCTGGAAGACCATCCGGAAGTCCGCGAGAATATGGAGACGGACTACTGCTAACCACAACAGCACGCAAGGGCCTAATTTCCTGGCAGCCTCATGGTGATAGGATTTTGACGGCCAGATTCCGGACTAGAGTACGACGCGTCACCAGCATACAGTGTTACGCCCCAACGAATAGTTCGTCTGAGGACGAAAAGGAGAGCTTCTACAATCTCTTAAGCGCCGTCTTCAACACAACACCAAATGGAGACATTGTCATAGTGATGGGGGATTTGAATGCCAAGGTAGGCAGCGGCAACGAAGGGCTCAAACATGTAATCGGGAAGCATGGACTAGGCAACCGCAATGACAACGGCGAAAGGTTTGTGGATTTCTGCAATGCCAACCGCCTTGTGATAGGTGGCACCATGTTTGAGCACAAGACCTGTCACAAAGTCAGCTGGGTTTCCAATGATAGGCAAGCAACCTCCAACCAAATTGACCATTTTGCTATCAGCCGCCGCTTTAGAAGTAGTCTCCTGGACGTCCGAAACAGGCGAGGGGCAGATGTGGGGATAGTACGTGATCACCATCTTATGATAGCTACTCTCCAACTACGCACTGCTGCAGTTCGAAGATCCCACGACAACACAAGAATGCCCAGGTTCAACATCGATAGACTTAGTGATCCCTCAGTGCGCCAACAATTAAGGGAGCACTTTTCGCAAGGTGTGGAAGCAATCAGCAGCTCAATGCCCGCAACCATCCAAGACCATTGGTGTGCTGTGAAAAATGTTTTTACATCTGGTGCTGAAAGAATTGTCGGTCGATCGCAGGGAAGACATAGGGCGTGGCTTTCCGAGGATACCTGGAGACGGATTGACGAACGAAAACAGCTGAAAGCTCGCGTTGCAGCTACCCCAGCAGCAGGGAGAAGCGAGCTAGAGTCCCTATATCGCATGAAGATGAGAGAAGTTCAGCGTAGCGTACGACGTGACAAGCGCAACTACATCAACGCGCTGGCTACAGAAGCAGAAGAAGCTGCACGGAGGTGCGACAGCAGGACCGTCTACAGAATCACGAAGGAGCTGACAGGTGGTCGCAGCTCCAGCCAACACCCAGTGAAAAGCCTAGACGGCTCCTTGCTCATTTCGGATGAGGACCAGCTCAAGAGATGGAAAGAGCATTTTGCTACGGTTTTGAACCGTGTATTCGCTAGCGATATGCTCCCAAATCAGACTGAGATGCCCGAGGTGAGAAGTACCCGAATACGCACCACGACTCCCAGTAAAGATGAGATCATTACCGCGATCAAGGCACTCAAAACCAACAAGGCGGTAGGACTTGACGGTATTCCAGCAGAGCTCTTACGAGCAACGGCAACAACATCGGCTGAGCTTCTGCTTCCACTTATAGAGAGAGCTTGGGAAGCTGAGAGCTTTCCTAACGAGTGGAAAAAGGGAATGATCGTCAAGCTTCCTAAGAAAGGAAATTTAATGGAGTGCGGAAACTGGAGGGGTATCTGCGTGCTGCCGGCTGTAGCTAAGATAAAAGCTAAAATCATCCTGGAGCGAATCAAACAACATCTCGAAGACACACTCTGGATCCTCCTGTGCCGACCACATCAACACCCTGCGGATTATCATCGAACAGTGTGTTGAATATCGATCGCCACTGCACCTGCTGTTCATCGATTTTGAGAAGGCGTTCGATAGTGTCAACAGGGAGTTTATTTGGCGTGCCTTACGCAGGAGAGGCATTCCCGATAAACTAATTGCTATTATCAAAGCTACTAATGAAGGCTCCAAATGTCACGTTCTGCACAGGGGAAGGTTGTCTGAGGAATTTGAGATCCAAAGTGGGGTAAGACAAGGCTGTATCCTTTCACCAATATTATTCCTATTGGTGATTGGCGAAGTGTTTCATGCAGCTTTGTCGACGGGAAACGGAGGAATTCGATGGACTCTTACATCTCAACTGAAACATCTTGACTACGCAGACGACGTATGCTTACTCTCCCACAGAATTATGGACCTCCACCAAATGACCATGTGGAGAGGGAGGCAGGTGTCATCGGGCTTAAAATTTATACGGCAAAAACTAAAATTATAAGCTTTGGAACAAACTCATCGGCTCAAATATGCATTGCTGGACAACCAGTAGAGAGAGTAGAGTATTCCCTGTATTTTGGGAGTATTGTCTCCACCGATGGTGGAACCGAACTGGATATAGCCAACAGGATCGCCAAAGCAAAGTCCGCGTTCGGGATGTTGTCCAAAATATGGACAATGCAATCAGTTTGAACACCAAAATAAGACTCTTCCGCTCCAACGTTGAATCCGTGCTGCTATATGGTTGCAGCACGTGGAGAGTGACCACTACTATCACCAGAAAGCTGCAAACGTTCGTTAATAGGTATCTGCGCAATATCTTAAGGATTTTCTGGCCCAATCGTATCTCTAACGAACACCTTTACGAGAGAACCAATAGGCACAACTATCCAACGGCGGAAGTGGCAGTGGATTGGTCACACGTTCCGAAAGGGTGACAGCTCCATAGCGAACCATGCTATGCAATGGAACCCTCTAACTCAGGATGACAGAAGACCTGGCGATCCGAGGAGAACATGGCGCAGAACAGTCGAGAAGGAGGCACGGCAGTTAGGGAAAAGTTGGGGAGAACTCAGACACATTGCCAGAAGCCGTACATGATGGCGCGTAGGCGTAGTAGAGGCCCTAGGACCCACAAGGGGATACAGGACATAAGTAAAGTAAAGTAAGTACCTTACAGCTGGACATTTTTAACTAAATCTATTAACATTAATATCGCAGATATAAAAAGAGAAGGAAACAGTAATTAGAAGTGTTAACAATCCCCGTGCAGGGACGGGTTAAGAATATCACTGCAGCGCCCCCCAACAACTAGCGCTTGTCGTAAAAGGCGACTAAGGGGACAAATCAGATCTAGGCAATATAACACCCAAGTGAGCATAGCGACACATATACTACCTTAAAAACCCTCCCACAAGTGTGCATGCGTGTCCGTGGGTTGACACGACTGGAGATCACCGGTGTCATAGAAGAATGATCAAACAATACTAAAACAGGAGCATGCACGTGTCAAACAACAAACACCATCGCAATATGGTAATATTGCAAAACTGTATCATTATGGTAATACTTGCAAAAAGGAAAGGCACTACCACTGCTGCGCATGGTACTGATCTTGGACCGAGCAGAAATGTTCGGGTCAGATCTATACGGATTCCGGGGGCTAGCAACATAATGAAACAGTTTGGACGCAATTTAAGGGTCGCGAGTTGGAACGTTGGAAGCATGACCGGTCGAAGTTACGAGCTGGAAGAGATGATGAATAGAAGGCGGGTGGACATCTTGTGTGTCCAAGAGACGAAATGGAAAAACACCGGGAATCGGGCGCGTTTCTTGGACGTTAGGACAAAAGATTACAAGATGTTCTACTACGGAACGGAAAAGGCTAAGAACGGAATCGGTATCATCCTTGCGGCAGAGCTAATTGGTAACGTCTTAAGCATTTCGAGGTCCAGCGACCGTTTTATGTCTCTCAAACTACTAATGCAATACAAGGAGAGGTGTGGAATATTGTCAGTGCATATGCTTCCCAAATTGCGTGCGATCGGAGGGATAAGGATGCATTTTGGCTAGATTTCTACAATCTCCTTAAGAACATCCCACAGGAAGAGTTTCTGTTTATTAGAGGAGATTTGAATGGACATGTCGGGAAGTCAAACGAAGACTATGAAGACTGCGATGGAGGACTAGGATATGGCACCCGGAACCTTCCTGGTGAAGATATCCTAAGCATGTGCCAATCACACGGTCTTATCGTGTTAAATACCATGTTCATCAAACAAAGCCGACACCTGATCTGGTGGAGATGAAACTCAGATTGACTAAAATTTGGTAGCCAGTTTCATGAAGCCTCGGGTAAAAGATTGCAAAGTGATCCTGGGAGAGGGAATCGCTCGGCAACACCGTCTCCTGCTAACAGAAATTTTTATGAAAACACCAAAGAAAAGCAAACAAACAAGGGTCTCTGAGAAAATCAAGTGGTACAATCTGGACAAAGAAAAAGGCGAGGCTTTTGTTTTCGTAATGAAAAATTACCTCTCTCACACCATCAACGGAGCTGAGGATGAAGAGTGCAGAGCACAAAATATGTGGGATTCCCTACAGCGAACTTGCTTAAAGAAGGCCAAATCACTGCTAGGAGCTTCAAAAGGCCACCATCAACACGCCAAAGAAACATGGTGGTGGAGTGATGAAGCTAAGAAAGTGATAAATGAGAAGAAAGCGGCTTTCAAAGCTTGGTCAAAGTGCCCCTCTAGTAATAGTGACGAAAAAGCTCGTCTCGAAATGGAATACAGATGCTGCAAGAAAAAAGCGAAGAAGAAGTGCGCTCAGCTTCAAGCAGAGAGTACGGAGGGCCTGTATCGGGAGCTGGAGAAAATATTTTCCCCGGTTGCTGATGCAAACCAGGCTATACAGAGCTGCGAAGACACAATATGAACAAGAGTGCCACTATCTTCAAAATAGCCGCCCAAAGAAGGAAGAATGCTCAGGAGATTCGTTCGCCAAAGTTCATTAGCAATGCTCATGGCCAGCTTCTTGTGGATGACGACAAAATTCTGCACAGGTGGCGGCAGTATTGTGAAGAACTCTTAAATGAACAGTTTCCCCGGCTATACTTTCCATGAGCCACCCCTTACTGCGAAGAAATACCCGACATTACAGTCGAAGAAGTTAGTGAGGCGGTCAAATACTCCAAAAAACGAAAAGCGGTTGGGCCAGACGAGATGCCGTCTGAGTTCTGGAAAAAGATGGGAGACATCGGCGGGTTCAGATGGCTCAGAATTCTCATGAGAATTTGTGAGAGGTGACCCAATGCCGAATCAATGGAGGGAAAGTTACCTTCTCCCTGTATACAAAGGGAAGGGTGATACGCGAAACTGTGATAACTACCGTTCGATCAAGCTGACGTCACACACCATGAAGATCGTTGAGCGGGTATTAGGTGGCCGACTGCGAAAAATAAATCGGCTATCTGATGATCAGTGCGGGTTTGTCTCGGGTAAATCAACCACAGATGCAATCCAAAGTATAAGGATCATAATTGAGAAACATCATGATTCCTTATCTGATTTGCATATTGTATTGGCTGACTTTGAAAAGGCATTCGACAGATAACCACGAGATCTGATATGGGTGGCGCTAAGACATCGAGGGGTTCCAGAAACCTATGTACAGATGATCATGGACATGTACGAAGGAGCAAAGACAAGAGTAAGAAGCCCTGCTGGAGTAACCGAAGAGTTCCCAATCAAAGTCGGGGTGCACCAGGGAAGCGTTTTAAGTCATTTGCTCTTTATTACAGTCCTTGATTATCTGCTTGAAGGTAAAGTGATGGACCCCAAGGTACATCAGTTATTTTTTGCTGACGATGGAGCCATCATAAGTGAGGATCCTACATCCCTGCAACGAGCACTTGATGTGTGGGTGGACGTTTTGGAGGGAAATGGGTATCGCATTAGTTCAAAAAAGACAGAGTACTTGTGCTGCCTATTCTCTGATACACTCAGGCCTATCCCAGACATTTATTTGAATGGAACAGTGCTTCCCAAGTGCGAGAAGTTCAAATATCTGGGATCTATGATCAATAGCAAAGCAACCTGTGATGACGACATCAATCATTGCGTAATAGTCGGAGAGTTGGTGAACGTTTTTGTAACGTCATTTTAGCACAGGAAATAAATATATTTTTTTTGTTAAACTTAAGCTAATGATCACAAATATCAACGTCTGGCAGCTGTCTGCTGGTGCGTTTGGGCTGGGCTGGGCCCCAAAGACGTCGAAAAAAGGGATGCGGTCACGTCATTTCAGCAAAGCTGAATTTTTGTGTATGAGTAGTTTACTTGTTTATATAACATATTTTACCACTGCCAGACATTTTGGCCGGGTCTAACATCCTGCCAGACGCAAGCGAAATTTGAATGTCGCTACTAAAGCGATGTGCGACAAATGTATCTAATAGCCGATTTTCATCGAAACTATTGAAGCAACTTACTAAGTGTGTCTTATAGGCAATTAAATTCTAAATAAAATAGTGTATACACAAAATTATCATATATCCAGTAGAACAGAAGATATTTTAAAAAGAGTCAGTAGCCGCGATACGAAACCTTTTGTTTCTACCTGGGAAAAATAAAACAATCATGCTTTCAATAATTTTCGGTTTTTTTATTGGGTTATATAAATGATTTGGAAGAATATAATTTCCTGTATTACGGTATTTTAATCTTATACATCATGGTCTTCTTCGTCGTCAGGTTCAGATCCATCATCACATAAATTAAAGAATTTAACAATTTTTTAGTTTGCATGGAATAATCAATATGCAATAGTATTGCAATAAAAATAATGCATTATACTATTCATAATGTATGTACCTGTACTCTCGTTTTCATCATAAATATCAGGAGGTTGGATTACAACTTATTTCACTAAAGCACGTAATTGATCACCGTCGAACCAAAGAAACTCATATACACCATTAGATTCCAACCATCCATTTTCAATTGAGGATAAATTAGTTGAATTTTTTAAATGTGCATTTCTCCAAATATTTGAAATATAATGAGTCCGTAAGAAATGTTGACGCAGCTCTGATTTACACGGTGGCAAATTTCCAGCTTCAACATTTTTAAATTTTTTATGGAAATCGTCATTCATGTTCATTGCATTACATGTTTTTGTAAATATCTCATATCTGGATTTATTGACGTAATTTATATTACAGATATTATACAAACGACCTACAAACTCCTCTAAGACTTCAAAAACTTTTTCCCTTGAGCCTTATACATGAGCCTTATACATTTCCAGTATCTTGGGAGTATTGTCTCGACCGATGGTGGAACCGAACTGGATATAGCCAACAGGATCGCCAAAGCAAAGTCTGCGTTCGGGATGTTGTCCAAAATATGGCGAAGCAATGCAATCAGTTTGAACACCAAAATAAGACTCTTCCGCTCCAACGTTGAATCCGTGCTGCTATATGGTTGCAGCACGTGGAGAGTGACCACTACTATCACCAGAAAGCTGCAAACGTTCGTTAATAGGTGTCTGCGCAATATCTTAAGGATTTTCTGGCCCAATCGTATCTCTAACGAACACCTTTACGAGAGAACCAATAGGCACAACTATCCAACGGCGGAAGTGGCAGTGGATTGGTCACACGTTCCGAAAGGGTGACAGCTCCATAGCGAACCATGCTATGCAATGGAACCCTCTAACTCAGGATGGCAGAAGACCTGGCGCTCCGAGGAGAACATGGCGCAGAACAGTCGAGAAGGAGGCACGGCAGTTAGGGAAAAGTTGGGGAGAACTCAGACACATTGCCAGAAACCGTACACGATGGCGCGTAGGCGTAGTGGAGGCCCTAGGACCCACAAGGGGATACAGGACATAAGTATATGTTGGATTGCAATATCCCAGAACTCAATCTGCTTTTGATACAAGGCCGCATTTAATGTTTTTCGTTCTCATATTTCGTCCAAACGAGCAGCACTCTCATCTCGATATGACTGCATTCGTAGTTCTCCAAATGCTGCCATACGTTCACGTTCCTCGTCGATCAATTTTCGGCGTGCTTCATCGACATTCGACATAAACGAGGGGCGACGACATAGCGCCAGTTATATACTTCCATTTTTGGCACAGACGACGAACCACCACCAGTTTGTGTGGCATTGGTTCTCTCGAGAGCGAAATGATTACGAATTACCTGCATAAATTTTTTGTAGCGGACAATGATGGCGTCGACATTGCGCTGAGTGGCAACCTTCGTAGAAAAACAAAAATTTGTAATAAATTATTGTATTAAAATATAAAAAAAAAAAAACTAAACGCACTGAAGGATGAGAATTAAAACGCTCAGCAATCGCATCCCAATCCGCCTTCTTTATTTCTTTCGTAGTGCCATTCGTTCTACAGTTTAATACTGACCTTAAGCCAATCTCACGTACGAGGTCGCACGATAAATCTGTGTCATTTTGATTCCAATTGGGGCAGCGAGACTTTTTCGCTTCATCGCTATCGTTTTTTAATTCTTGTTTCTTCATTCTTCATTGGTACCAAACAAAAGTAAAAAAAAACAACCAATCACACACTCTTCCACCCGATTCCGCATACCTACCACCATACTCACATCATTCACAACACAAATATTAAAAAAAAAAAAACTTCACTAATAATTGCCTTACGGCCGATAAATGCCAAAATAGTGTCAAAATCAGTATTTTAGACGTATTAGCTTATTTACTTACTTAGGTGGCGCTACAGTTCGAGGTGAACCTGGGCCTCAACCAACAAGCCTCTCCATTTAGCTCGGTCTTTAGCTAATTGCCTCCAGTTGCGCACTCCAAGTTGGTCGAGGTCCCCTTGAACTTGTGCGCGCCACCTACGGCAATGATTCCCTCTACTGCGTCGTGCCTCCGGGTTAGATTCGAAGACTCTGCGGGCCGGAGCGTTGGTGTCCATTCGCTCTACATGTCCTAGCCATCTCAGACGTCCAATACGCAGTTTTTTGACTAGGTCGATGTCGCTGTACAGCTCGTATAGTTCGTGATTGAATCTTCTCCTCCAAAACCCGTCAACGCAAACGGGACCGAAAATCTTACGAAGAATTTTTGTCTCGAAGCGACCAAGGATATCTTCATCCTCTTTTAATAAAGTCCATGTTTTAGCGCCGTAAAGCAGGACTGGGATGATCAAGGTCTTATACAGAGTCTCCTTAGTTGTTCGAGATAGGGCTTTACTGTTGAATTGCCTTATAAGCCCCAAAAAACAGCGATTGGCAAGAGTTATTCTTCGATTGATTTCTGCGCTGATCTTGTTTGTAGAATTTATTGCAGAGCCAAGGTGGACAAAGTCCCTTACTACCTCGAAGTTATAGCTGCCCACTGTGACGTTTTGTCCAATTCGTCGGTGTTGGCTTTGCCTTCTTGTTGAGAGCATATACTTGGTTTTGACCTCGTTTATCGCTAAACCCATTTTGGCCGCTTCCGCCTCAATGCTTGCAAACGCACCGGTGACAGCCCACTGAGTTCTTCCGATAATGTGTATATCGTCGGCGTATGCAAGCAGTTGTACAGACTTGTAACAGATTGTGCCTCCGGTGTTGGCTTGTGAGTTCCGCACAATCCGTTCAAGTACAATGTTAAAGAAGTCACATGACAGCGCGTCACCTTGTCTTAAACGTTTCTTAACATCAAAGGTCTCGGTGAGGTCATTACCGACCTTGATGGAGCAGCGAGCGTTATCCATCGTCAGCCTGCACAGACGGACAAGTTTGGCAGTGATGTCAAAACTAGACATTGCTCTATAAAGCTCTTCTCTATAGATAGTGTCATAGGCGGCCTTGAAATCGATAAAGAGGTGGTGAGTATCGATTTGGAATTCTTGGGTTTTCTCCAGGATCTGCCGAAGTGTGAAGATTTGATCGATGGTGGACTTTCCTGGCCTGAAACCGCACTGATAGGGTCCAATTAAGCTGTTGATAAAAGGTTTCAGGCGTTCACACAATATCGCAAAAAAGATCTTGTATGCGATGTTGAGGAGACTGATGCCTCTATAGTTGGCGCAATTGAGGGGGTCTCCTTTCTTGTGGATCGGGCAAACGATGCTGAGATTCCATTCATCAGGCATACACTCGTCTGACCAAATGTTAGAAATGAGTTGGTGTATACACTCTACCAATTCATCCCCAGCTGCCTTGAAGAGTTCGGCCGGTAAGCCGTCAGGTCCAGCAGCCTTGTTCGATTTTAGCTTGGATATTGCTATCCTCACTTCGTTTTGGTCAGGTGGACGGAAATTTTGACTATCATCGTCTATGTTGAATGGTTCATTCTGCCTGACAGCGGGATGATGGTCTTCGTCGCCGTTATACAGTCTGCAGAAGTAGTTTCTTGCGATTGTAGCTTTTCGACGTTAAATTTTCTCACAGTAATTCTTCTTTGTTGCTCAGATTGGGATATCCGCATTCGTACTTTGGCTACAACAAGGTAATGATCCGAGTCTATGTTGGCCGCTCGGAAGGTCCGGACATCCATAATACTGGAGGCATGCCTTGCGTCGATCGCAATATGATCAATTTGGTTGATCGTTACATGATCATTGGACCGCCATGTCTGCTTATGAATATCCAGATGAGGAAACCATGTGCTTGCTATGGTGACATTTCGCTCCACAGCGAAATCAATTAGCCTTAGTCCGTTATCAGACGTGGTGTCGTGTAAGCTATGCTTACCTACCTCCTTTCCTATTTTGGCGTTAAAATCGCCCAATACGATTTTAACGTCGTATTTAGGACATTGCTCGTATGTTTTGTCGAGGAGCTTGTAGAAACACTCTTTGGAGGCAGGGTCCTTTTCTTCTGTGGGGGCATGAACACATATTAGGGTTATGTTAGCGAATTTAGCCTTGATCCGGATAGTCATAATGCGCTCGCTCACGTGTCGGAAGCTTAAGACTTCTTGCCTAAGTCTGCCGCGTATGACAAATCCTCATCCGAATAAGCGTTGCCTGTTGCCTCTGTAGCAATCACCGTAGTAGATGTCACAGTTTTTCATCCTCTTTTTGCCCGGCCCATCCCATCGCACTTCCTGGATGGCGGTAATATCTGCTTTGTAGCAGTCTAGGGCCTCTGCTAGTTGTTTGGCTGCACGTGGTCTGTAAAGGGACAGAACATTCCACGTACAGATCCGAAGGTCGTTGTCCTTATTTCGTTTGCTGGGGTCGTCATTAGTTGAGTCATCCTTATCCGAGGCTTTTGGTTGTTTCGGAACCATACATTTTTTACGTTGTATGGAAGTTACCCCGACGGCACAACCTCCAACCTGAAGGGCCAGTTCCTTAACCATTCCCCTAGGTCGAGGGGCCGGGTACACCGGTGCCAGTAGTCCACTACGGGAGTATGAGCGCTGCCGTATTAGCTGCTACGAGTAGTACCGCTTGGTGAACTTAGATCCAGTATTAGTGATGTGAAGAAATGTACAAGTACTATCTTTTCGTTGATACCGAGTATCAGAGCTAGTACCTGGTCTAGCTAGACCGGGTATTAAGGCAGCTTAGTACTCATGTGGAGAAATCGAGCGTAAAAGTATTGAAAAATCCCAAATTCAACTGCCACCGATCAGAAAAAACAATGGTGAATGGGCAAAACGTGACAAAGAAAACCGGATCTATTTATCTAGCACTTAGAAGAGACTTTTAAGTTATACGAAGGACACATATTCTTCTTCTTCCTTTTATCAGCGAGGTTATGATCCGAAAATAAGGGATCACAACCCTCGATTTCTACTGATCCGCCTGTGGGATTCGCCTATTTGACCTTAGAAAATATCGCCAGGACCGCCGATTTTGGATCACTCGGTTACTGAGGCCAATGAAATGCGAAGTCGTCGCATTTGTCTGATCCAGGCGTTTATAGGCCTGCCTTTCCCACATCGCGATGTCTTTGGATCGTGCATTGATATTGCCTTTTTAACAGGGTTCAAATGATCTCTTCTTTGAACGTAGCAATACCAGCTGAGCCGGTCGCGCTCTATTTTTTGTACGATGGTTTCCTTGATGTGAAAGCTTCCACGAAGGACACACATTAATAGACGATTTTACCGGAGTCTCCTTAGTTGTTGGAGATACGGCTTTACTGTTGAGCTGCCTTACTTACTTACTTACTTACTTAGATGGCGCTACGGTCCGGGGTGGACCTGGACCTCAACCAACAAACCTCTTCAGCTAGCACGATTACGAGCCAGCTGCCTTCAGTTGCGCACGCCAAGTTGGTTGAGGTCCCCCTCCACTTGTTTGCGCCACCTACCGCGAGGTCGTCCTCTACTGCGTCGTCCATCCGGGGTGGATTCGAAAACTTTCTTAGCGGGAACGTTGGACTCCATCCGCTCTTAATGACCCAGCCATCTTAGTCGCTGTATATGAACTCTTCTGGCTAAGTCGATGTCCTTGTACAGGCCGTACAGTTCGGCATTGTACCTTCTCCTCCACTCACCGTCTATGCAGACGGGACCAAAGATCGCTCGAAGAACTTTTCTCTCGAAATAACCAAGGGCATCCTCATCCGGTTTTGTCAAAGCCCATGCCTCTGCGCCATACAGCAGGACTGGGATGATTAGTGTCATATAAAGAGTTACCTTAGTAGTTCGAGATAGGGCTTTGCTACTCAATTGCCGTTTTAGCCCATAGAAACAACGATTGGCAAGAGTAATTCTCCGTGTGATCTCCCTACTGATGTCATTTGCGGAGCTGACCATAGAGCCTAGGTAGACAAAATCCTTTACTACCTCAAAATTATATCTGTCTATTGTGGCGTTCTGTCCAAGACGCCGATGTTGGGTGTCCTTTTTTGTAGACAGCATATATTTTGTTTTGCTTTCATTGACCGCTAGACCCATCTTTGCTGCCTCGATCTCAATACTCGTAAATCCCCCATTGATTAGGTCAATGTCATCGGCATAAGCGAGTAGTTGTACAGACTTATAAAAGATTGTACCTCCGGTGTTGGCTTGTGAGTTTCGTACAATTCTCTCAAGCACTATATTAAAGAGATCGCATGATAGCGCGTCACCTTGTCTAAGACCTTTCCTGACATCGAATGGTTCGGTGATGTTCTTACCGACTTTGATAGAGCAGCGAGAGTACTCCATCGTCATTCTGCACAAGCGGACGAGCTTGGCAGGGATGTCAGGACTAGACATGGCTCTGTATAACTCGTCTCTATACACGCTATCATAGGCAACTTTGAAATCGATGAAGAGGTGGTGCGTATCGATTTTATATTCATGGGTTTTTTCCAAGATCTGCCGTAGTGTGAATATTTGGTCAATGGTGGACTTTCCAGGCCTGAAACCGCACTGATAAGGACCTATCAGGTTGTTGACGATCGGTTTTAGGCATTCACATAATACGGCAGAAAGAAGCTTATATGCGATGTTGAGGAGACTTATACCTCCGTAATTGGCGCAGTATAGAGGGCCTTCTTTCTTCAGGATCGGGCAAATGATGCTGAGGTTCCATTCATCGGGCATACTTTCGTCTGACCAGATTTTACAGATGAGCTGGTGCATGCTCCTTACCTACTCATCTTCTCCTGCCTTGAAAAGTTCAGTGGCAAGGCCGTCGGCTCCAGCAGCTTTGTTGGATTTGAGTTTAGATATCGCTATCCTAACTTCATTCTGATCGGGTTGACGGGAATCTTGACTGCCATCGTCACTGTTGAATGGCTCGTTCTGCCTGACAGCGGAATATTGGTCATCATCGCTGTTTAACAGTCTGCAGAAGTGTTCCTTCCATATCCTCAGCACCGACTGCGATTCTACTACTATGTTGCCATTTTCGTCCCTGCAGGCTTCTGTTTTGGCTTTGAAACCCTGGCATGTTGGCAACGCTGCCACTGTTCTTCCGCATTTACTGCTGGCGGCATAGGACTTAGATTAGGATTAGAAGAAACACGATCTTGCGATTGTAGCTTTTCGACGTCAAATTTCCTCACAGTATTTCGTTGATTTCGCTCCTTGGCTACAACTAGGTAGTGATCCGAGTCCACGTTGGCTTCTCGGAAAGTCTGGACACCCAGAATACTGGAAGAGTGCCTTGCGTCGATCGCAATGTGATCGATTTGGTTGACAGTTTTTCGATCAAAGGAGAGCCATGTTCCTTTGTGAATGTCGAGACGTGGGAACCGCGTTCTAGCTACGACAAAGTTTCGCCCCGCTGCGAAGTCGATTAGCCTGAGTCCGTTATCGGATGTGATGTCGTGCGTGCAATGACAAATCCGCACCCGAATAGACGCTGTTCTTTTTGTCTGTCGCAATCGCCGTAGTAGATGTCGCAGTTTTTCATACTAATTTTGCCCGGCCCATCCCATCGCACTTCTTGGATGGCGGTAATGTCTGCTTTGAGACACTCTAGGGCCTCCGCGAGTTGTACGGCTGCACGTGGTTTGTAGAGGGACCTAACATTCCATGTGCAGACACGATGATCGTTGTCCTTTTTACGTTTGCTTGGGTCGTCAACAGTAAAATCATCCGTATCCGAGGCTGTTGGTTGCTTCGTAACCGAAGGTTTTTTACGTGGTAGGGAAGTTAACCCGACCGCACAACCCCCAACCTGGAGGACCAGATCCTTTTTTAGCAATTCCTAGGATGAGGGGCGGATACACCGATGTCAGTAACCCGCTTCGGGGATAGGAGCGCTGCCGTTGGCCCATTAAGGGTTCATTCGCCACCACCTCTTTTTCACTACCCTGACGCAGTATTGAAAATCCTTACAAACCTCAGCTCCTAATATGTCGAAGCAGCTCACGTAAGGTATTCGCTGGTCTGTAGACGTCTCCGTTGATTCCATCGGGAGAATTCATCCGCCGCACGTTCTCCTTCTGAGGAGCTCTTGCTAGACTTCTGAGACGCATATTTCAGCCGATCAGGATAACAAGAGATGCCTCGTCCGGTTAAACATATGCGCGCTGAAGTTCACCCAGATGTGCTTACGCAGGTCTGAGTGTTCAGCTACACATATATCGTCAGACTCAGTATACGCTCATCGTTAGTTCACTATTAGATAGCTATCCAGCGGGCACCACGGGGAGGTGATGATGCGATTTTGCGCACCTTATACTGCCTCATATCCCAAAAAACAGCGGTTCGCAAGAGTTATTCTTCACTTCATATCTGCATTGATGTCATTTTCAGAATTTATAGCAGGGCCAAGATAGACAAATGCCTTATTGCCTCAAAGTTGTAGCTGCTCACTGTTATTTTTTGTCCAATTTGTCGGTGTTGATTGTCCCTCTTTGTTGACAGCATAACATATATTTGGTATGGCCCTCTTTTATCGCTAAACCCATTTTGGCCACTAATGCTTCAATGGTTGCAAACGCACCAATGACAACCCGCTGAGTTCTTCCTATAATGTCAATATCATCGGCGTATGCAAGCTGGTGTTGGCTTATGAGTTCCGCATAATCTGTTGAACTGTAATATTAAAGAAGTCACACGACAGCTCGTCACCTTGTCCAAAACCTTTTTTCACATCAAAGGTGAGGTCATTACCGACCTCGATGGAGCAGCCAGCGTTCTCCATCGTCATCCTGCACAGACGGACAAGTTTGGGAGGAATGTCAAAACTAGATATGGCTCTATACATATAGCTGTTAGGCTATAGATACCGTTATAGGCGGCCTTGAAATCGATAAAGATATGATGAGTATCGATCTGGACTCCTTGGGTTTTCTCCAGGATCTGCCGAAGTGTGAAGATTTGATCGATGGTGGACTTTCCTGATCTGAAACCGGACTGATAGGGGCCAATCAGGCTTCATTCGTTCATTCATATCGAACAAAAGATATTGTATGTGATTTTGAGGAGACGGCTGTCTCTATAATTAGCGCAGTTGAGGGTGTCTCCTTTCTTGTGCATCGGGCAAACGATGCAGAGATTCTACTCTTCAGGCATACATCCGTCTGACCAAATCTTATAGATGAGTTGGTGTATACTCTCTACTAATTCATCAGCAACTACTTTGAAAAGTTCGGCCGGTAAGCCGTCAGGTGTAGCATTTTTGGATTTCGGCTTGGATATTACTATCCTAGCTTCCCTTCGGTCAGGTGGGCAGAAATTTGGCCTGTCATCGTCTACGTTGAATAGTTCATTCTGCTTGACTGCGGAATATTGGTCTTCGTCGCCGTTATACAGTCTGCAGAAGTAGTTTTTCCATACTCTCAGCACCGACTGTGTTTCTACTACGAGGTTTCCACTTTCATCTCTACAGGTTTCTGTACGGGGTTTGCTCCTCTGACACGTTATTTTTACCTTTAAGGTAAACTTCTGTATATTATTCTTGGAGTATAAGCTCTCAATATTTTTGATCGCGCACTTCTCATGCTCTTTCTTTTTCTTTTGCTCGTAGAGCTCACGAGCAGCTCTCGCCTTCCATTGCAACGTCGCTTTATGTGCCTCTTATTTTGCTACATGCACTCGCCGGTATTCTTTGTCAAACCAGGTGTTTCGCAGTGTTGACGTAGTGAAACCCAGCACATCAGTTGCGGCATTTCTAATGGCATGGTGGCAGCTATGATTATTGAAATGCGGGGCAATATGCTTGCTACAGCGACGTTTTGCTCCACAGCGAAACCAATTAGCCTAAGTCCGTTGTCAGACGTGGTGTCGTGTAGGCTATGTTTAACAACTGACCTACCAAAGGCGTCCTCCTTTCCTACTTTGCCATTCAAATCGCCCAATGGTATTTTACGACGCATTTAGGACATTGCTCTCGTATGTTTTGTCGAGGAGCTTGAAGAAACAGTCGTTGGTGGCAGGGTCCTTTTGTTCCGTTGGGACATGAGAACATATCAGGCTTATGTTGGCAAATTTAGCTTTGATTCGGACGGCCATAATACGCTCGCTCACGTGTCGGAAAATTACGACTTTTTGCCTAAGTCTTCCGCGTATAGCAAATCCGCATCCAAATAAGCGCTGCTATTGGTCTCTGTAGCAATCACCGTAGTAGACGTCAACGCCTATCCCATCGCACTTACTGGATGGACTGCTTTATAGCAATCTAGGGCCTCTGCTAATTCTTCGGCTGCACGTGGTTTGTAGAGGGACCTAACATTCCACTTGCAGACACGAAGATCGTTGTCGTTTTTACGTTTGTTTGGGTTGTCAACAGTAAAATCATCCGTATCCGAGGCCGTTGGTTGCTTCGTAGCTGAAGGTTTTTTACGTGGTAGGGAAGTTAACCCGACGGCACAACCCCCAACCTGGAGGACCAGTTCATTTTGTTTTACCCCTAGAATGCAGGTCTGGGCATACCGGTGCCAATAGTCCACTTCGGGAGTATGAGCGCTGCCTTTGGCCTATTAAGGGGCTCTGCCCCTTCTCTATTCCAAAGTCCTGACTAACATTTGAAATTCCTAACCGACCTGTGATCCGAATATGTTGGAGGTCTTCACTAAGTTCAACCTAACTTGAACTGTAGACGTCACTGATGACTCCATCTAGGGAATTCATCCGCTGCCATCTGGAACAAGAAGAAATGCGCTTGTGAGATAGCACATAGTTAGGTTATTTCTCGGATCAAAGTATTAGGCACCCAGCCGTCACCAGGTGAAGGTTGAGAGTAGGAGTTGGTAGGTCTATTCTAAATGAAGAAACTTCTATTTTCATATAATCGCATGCACTTCCGTTTCACCACCAAGGTTTATGTCATATGTTCTTATCTCGTGAAGATACCTTATGATATTAATATGTATGAGTATGTACGTAAGTATTTAATAAATATTTATGTATACTTTTTTTATAGATCCCAAAAGCGTAATTTTTGAGATGCGCTTCAGCAGTGATTTCCAAAACTTGCAAATGTGGTGGAATATTGGTATACTGACATCCGAACATGCGCTAAACAATGCCAACGTCAAGAAATTAATTCAAAGCGATTTGCAGTTTGATTTAGTTATTCTGGAGCAGTTCTTCCACGAAAGCTTTCTAATGTTTGCTCATAAATTTAATGCTCCGATCGTTACAATAGGTATGAAATGCTATTGAAGTTTAATACCAGACATTAACTTAACTTGAAGTCTAGGAACCATGGGCTACGCAGATAATATGGATCGTGCTATGGGTGTACTCACTCCTTGGTCGGTTATTCCGCATTTGCTCTTACCATACACAGACCAGATGACGTTTACACAAAGGGCTTACAACACTTACCTGTCCATTTACGATTATGCTTTTCGAAGATGGTATTACATGCCTCAGATGCAGGATATGGCTGAAAGACATTTTAAGGACTATATCAACGGTTTTATAATAACTTTCAATATTTAAATGGAAATTTGTACGAATTTTTTCTGTTTTTTTTTAAGGACCCTTGCCATCAGTAGGCGATCTGGAAAAAAATATCTCACTGATATTGATCAACAGTCATCGGAGCATTGATTTGCCAAGACCAGGTATGCCGGGCTTAGTGAATGTTGGAGGTATACATATTAAGCCAGCTAAGGCGCTTCCACAGGATATTCAGGTAAAGATAGGATGTATTTGGTGATAATTTTAAGTTGAATTAACGGCACAAGAAAATTGTTGCTTTGAAATTTGAAACCACTTTTCTTTTGTGGTAGTTGAAATCTAGTTCATTAATGAAGCTAAAGATGGATCGAGCTGAGGAAGAGGTGACATCAGAAGGTCATGTGAATCCTTTATTAAAGTTCTTTAGCCTATGCCGAGCTATGGCCGGGCAAACACATAGTGTGTGATGGGCTGAATTGGTGTCTTCAAGATAGAGAGGGCACTTGTCTGATTGAACACGGAACATGTTCTTGAGATGGCAATTGAGAGAGCAATGTCCAGTTAGCAGTCAGTTAGCACTGTGTTTGCTCGTTGTTAGAATGTCTCTGGCTCTGTTTTTTTGGGAATTTAAAAACTTTCTTGCAATGCCTTAGGCGAGATTCTGCATTCGAATGTTCGCGTTCCCAAGGAGATAGCTGGTAGGTAAACCACAGAAAACGCTCAGCGAAACCCTTCTGAAAATCAAAAAAAATAAATAGGAGGTCGTCAATCGCGCGAAAAATTGCTGGCCGCATCTGCGAGAAGGCAGTACTCTATACTTGGGGCCTACAATCAAGCATTATGCACTTGCTTTACTTACTTACTTAGGTGGCGCTACAGTTCGGGGTGAACCTGGGCATCAACCAACAAGCCTCTCCATTTAGCTCGGTCTTTAGCTAATTGCCTCCAGTTGCGCACTCCAAGTTAGTCGAGGTCCCCTTGAACTTGTGCGCGCCACCTATGGCGATGATTCCCTCTACTGCGTCGTCCCTCGGGGTTAGATTCGAAGACTCTGCGGGCCGGAGCTTTGGTGTCCATTCGCTCTACATGTCCTAGCCATCTCAGACGTCAAATACGCAGTTTTTTGACTAGGTCGATGTCGCTGTACAGCTCGTATTGTTCGTGATTGAATCTTCTCCTCCAAAACCCGTCAACGCAAACGGGACCGAAAATCTTACGAAGAATTTTTCTCTCGAAGCGACCAAGGATATCTTCATCCTCTTTTAATAAAGTCCATGTTTCAGCGCCGTAAAGCAGGACTGGGATGATCACGGTCTTATACAGAGTCTCTTTAGTAGTTCGAGATAGGGCTTTACTGTTGAATTGCCTTATAAGCCCAAAAAAACAGCGATTGGCAAGAGTTATTCTTCGATTGATTTCTGCGCTGATCTTGTTTGTAGAATTTATTGCAGAGCCAAGGTGGACAAAGTTCCTTACTACCTCGAAGTTATAGCTGCCCACTGTGACGTTTTGTCCAATTCGTCGGTGTTGGCTTTCCCTTCTTGTTGACAGCATATACTTGGTTTTGCCCTCGTTTATCGCTAAACCCATTTTGGCCGCTTCCGCCTCAATGCTTGCAAACGCACCAGTGACAGCCCGCTGAGTTCTTCCAATAATGTTTATATCATCGGCGTATGCAAGCAGTTGTACAGACTTGTAACAGATTGTGCCTCCGGTGTTGGCTTGTGAATTCCGCACAATCCGTTCAAGTACAATGTTAAAGAAGTCACATGACAGCGCGTCACCTTGTCTAAAACCTTTTTTGACACCAAATGTCTCGGTGAGGTCATTACCGACCTTGATGGAGCAGCGAGCGTTCTCCATCGTCAGCCTGCACAGACGGACACGTTTGGCAGGGACGTCAAAACTAGAAATGGCTCTATAGATGCGGTCATAGGCGGCCTAGAAATCGATAAAGAGGTGGTGAGTATCGATTTGGAATTCTTGGGTTTTCTCCAGGATCTGCCGAAGTGTGAAGATTTGATCGAAAGTGGTCTTTCCTGGCCTGAAACCGCACTGATAGGGTCCAATCAGGCTGTTGATAAAAGGTTTCAGGCGTTCACATAATATCGCAGAAAAGATCTTGTATGCGATGTTGAGGAGACTGATGCCTCTAAAATTGGCGCAGTTGAGGGGGTCTCCTTTCTTGTGGATCGGGCAAACGATGCTTAGATTCCATTCATCAGGCATACACTCGTCTGACCAAATCTTAGAAATGAGTTGGTGTATGTACTCTACCAATTCATCCCCAGCTGCCTTGAAAAGTTCGGCCGATAAGCCGTCAGGTCCAGCAGCCTTGTTCGATTTTAGCTTGGATATTGCTATCCTCACTTCGTTTTGATCAGGTGGACGGAAATTTTGACTATCATCGTCTATGTTGAATGATTCATTCTGCCTGACAGCGGGATGTTGGTCTTCGTCGCCGTTATACGGTCTGCCGAAGTAGTTTTTCGATATTCTCAGCACCGACTGTGATTCTACTACGAGGTTTCCATTTTCATCTCTATAGGTTTCTGTACGGGTATTGCTTCTCTGACACGTTCTTTTTACCTTTTGGTAAAACTTCCGTACATTGTTCCTGGAGTATAAACTCTCGATATTCTCAAACGCGCGCTTCTCATGCTCTTTCTTCTTCTTTTGGAGAAGCCGATGTTCTTCCCGTCTCTTTTGCTTGTAGAGCTCACGAGCAGCTCTCGTCTTCCTTTGCAGTGCCGCTCTGTATGCCTCTTGTTTTGCTGCATGCACTCGCCGGCATTCTTCGTCAAACCAGGGGTTTCGCGGTGGTGGGCGAGCGAGACCCAGCACATCAGTCGCGGCGTTTCTGATGGCATGTTGGCATCGTTGCCACTGGTCTTCGGTACTTGATGCTGGCGGCATAGGGGTGATTGAGAGATTTCGGGATACGCGTTCAGCGAAGAGTCTGGGGGTCTCTTGCGATTGTAGCTTTTCGACGTTAAATTTTCTCACAGTGATTCTTCTTTGTTGCTCGGATTGGGATATCCGCATTCGTACCTTGGCTACAACAAGGTAATGATCCGAGTCTATGTTGGCCGCTCGGAAGGTCCGGACATCCATAATACTGGAGGCATGCCTTGCGTCGATCGCAATATGATCAATTTGGTTGATCGTTACATGATCATTGGACCGCCATGTCTGCTTATGAATATCCAGATGAGGAAACCATGTGCTTGCTATGGTGACATTTCGCTCCACAGCGAAATCAATTAGCCTTAGTCCGTTATCAGACGTGGTGTCGTGTAAGCTATGCTTACCTACCTCCTTTCCTATTTTGGCGTTAAAATCGCCCAATACGATTTTAACGTCGTATTTAGGACATTGCTCGTATGTTTTGTCGAGGAGCTCGTAGAAACACTCTTTGGTGGCAGGGTCCTTTTCTTCCGTGGGGGTATGAACACATATTAGGCTTATGTTAGCGAATTTAGCCTTGATCCGGATAGTCATAATGCGCTCGCTCACGTGTCGGAAGCTTAAGACTTCTTGCCTAAGTCTGCCGCGTATGACAAATCCTCATCCGAATAAGCGTTGCCTGTTGCCTCTGTAGCAATCACCGTAGTAGATGTCACAGTTTTTCATCCTCTTTTTGCCCGGCCCATCCCATCGCACTTCCTGGATGGCGGTAATATCTGCTTTGTAGCAGTCTAGGGCCTCTGCTAGTTGTTTGGCTGCACGTGGTCTGTAAAGGGACAGAACATTCCACGTACAGATCCGAAGGTCGTTGTCCTTATTTCGTTTGCTGGGGTCGTCATTAGTTGAGTCATCCTTATCCGAGGCTTTTGGTTGTTTCGGAACCATACATTTTTTACGTTGTATGGAAGTTACCCCGACGGCACAACCTCCAACCTGAAGGGCCAGTTCCTTAACCATTCCCCTAGGTCGAGGGGCCGGGTACACCGGTGCCAGTAGTCCACTACGGGAGTATGAGCGCTGCCGTTGGCCCATTAAGGGCTCCTCCGCCACCATCTCTATTCCAATGTCCTGACCAACATTGGGAATTCCTTACCGACCTGTGATCCGAATACGTCGAAGCAGCTCGCGCAAGGTATTCACTAAGTTCAACCTTACTGGAACTATAGACGCCACCGTTGACTCCGTCTAGGGAATTCGTCCGCTGCCGCCTGGAACAGGAAGAAGTGCTCTAGTGAGAGAACACTCTCCCCCCGTTCTCTCATCTGCTGCCGCCAAGAATCCTCCAAAACGAGGTTGGTTACCCATTTCTAGGATTAAGGTACTAGGCACCCGGCTGTCACCGCGTGGAGGTTGAGAGTAGGTGTTGGTAGACCTCAGCTGAGTGAAAACCCTTGTGTTTTCATATGATCGCATGCACTACCGTTTGACCAGCACAGGCTTTACTCGTCGATAATAAAACCGATTCTTATGTATGGAGTACTGGTACGGTGGCCCGCCCTAGAGAAGAAGTCCACCTTATCCATAATGGAAACTACGAAGTGAGTTTCAGGTTTCAGCATAACCGGCGCACTAATAGGTTAGGTTAAGTATGTGGGCTGGCAGGGAGAGACACTCTCTGCCACATTCAAGTCAGCGTTGACTCATTGTTATACCCATAGGGGAAAAAGTAATCCCTTACCCATTGAGGCCTAGTGAAAACCACCAAAAAACTATTCAAACTCAATCACTTACTTCGTTTCTGCATACAAACCACCCTCATGATTTGATGAAGTTTAACATCTTTTCTGTCGAAACGCTGGAGAGCTCCTCGAGATCCTGAAAGAAATATATACCAATGAACTTTTTTCCTGGAGTGTTGCAGATTTGGAAAGTGGCACAGGAAGTGGGTTGTGTCCTCAAAAACGGCCTCCTCACAACAGCCTCTACAGAGTTCCTCCTCCGTCAGGCGTAGTTTCTTCAAGTGGTACCGCAGAGTATTGTGCCCCGTGATGATGCCCGCGAGGGTGGAAAGGGATTCCCTGTCATTCTGAGTAATTCGTTCGGTCCTAGCTTTGTCGAAGGATGGCCATGGTTTCCTAGCGGTGACACAAGGTTCCATGGAGGTCCATCTTGTGTTCGCCTCTCTTATGGCTTTATTCCCTGCAACGAGCTTGAGTGTGCAAAGCGGGATACACACAGGGGGTCAACTTGTTCTAGTAAGGCTGCTGAGCCGATTCTTACTAGCTCATCGGCTTTCTCATTGCCTGGGATATCCTCGTGTTCGGGGATCCAGCAGACTGATACCTTGTGCTATGTTCCAAGAACCATGAGCTCTTCTCGACAACACTTCACAAGCTTCGATTTAATTTCTATGGCAGTAATCGCTTTTATGGCTGCCCGGCTGTTGATAAAGATGGTGATACCTTCTGGCGGTATTGCCCTTACCGTAGATTCACGGACGGCTGTTGCCACTGCTAAGACCTCTGTTTGGAAGACGTTGTTGTGGTCTGGAAGTCGTATGGATTTCGATATACCTAGGGGAGAAGATGCCTGATCCTCAGCCAGTGCTCGGCGTTAGGTATATGACCGCTTTTTCATTCTTCCCTGCTAGGGTAGGCGATAGAGAAAAGCCTTACAAAGTCTAAATATGGCGTCATGTAGTCCATTATGGCACGAGGCCGAAGTAATCAGGCACTGGTAGTGCCAATGCACGGTGGCCTTTGAACTTTGGTGATTGCCCTGAAGTTGGTGGTTTTGTTGACAGTTGGCCACCATACAAGATTGCCGTAAGTCTAACTAAAGTAGTATATATCCATAGTTTGATTTTGGGGGAAGGTCCCCAGGTTCTCCCAAAAAGTCTACTACATAAGTAAAAGGCTGTTATTGCTTTCTTAATTCTTTCCTCTATCTTTAATCTCGAATTGAGCTTTTTGTCCAGTATAAGGTCCAGGTATTTTGCGCTATCGGACAATCTAAGTGGGATACCATCAACAGAAGGGGTTCCAAACTCTGATATTTTCCTTCTATTCGTAAAAAGTACGAGTTCGGTTTTTTGGGGATTGACCCTTAGACCGCAGTTCCTGGCCCATATGCTAAGTGTATTTAGGGCTCAGTTAAGTTGTTCGCTAAGGGTAGGCAGGAATTTACCTGTTGCAAGCAGCACAACGTTATCCGCGTACTCTGTAGCTCTGACCCCACTGTACCTTAGTTGTTGTAGTACCTCATTAAGAACAATGACCCAAAGCTGTGGGGAGATTACCCTGCACTGAGGAGTGTGCTACGAGCTTTGAACCCTTAAGTTCGGTGGTTATGTGTCTTTCCTCGAGTTAATTGGACTCCCCCTTGGAGCAGCTCGCAATCGGGTCGGATGCGGTCTTAACGACTGACTTCGGCTCGGTTGACAAGGGCCTCAGTCTGTCCGTGATCGGGGAAATTGGCAAGAGGCTTAACTTCCTTCTCGCGAGCTGGCCTCCGGCCGTCCCCCTAGTCTGCCCAGCGCTGCGTTCTCTAGCGTCTGCGTATACCCTAGAACTTCTCACGATGGAGACGGGTTGTATCCCTTTACCCCGAACAGTCGAGAGCGGCGTAGGTGTGTTCGCAGATGAGGAGGGTGGCAAACGGCATTCCCCCCTCAAAGGAATCTGACCCTTGCTCGTTCGTAGTTCCGTGTCGTCTTCCTTTCTGTAGGTTGCCTTCTTGGAACAACCTGCAGCTGGCCCTACCGCAGATGGGTTAGAGTCGGTTGCTGACCGAAGACCAGCCACGGTCGAGATGGGGAGCTGACGACTTCCCGCTCTCACCGTAGGTGATCCTCTTACCTTCCGGCCCTGCTGATCGGTGCACCTAGTCGACCCTGTGAGCTTAAGGGTGTTATTGGCCCTGTCCAGAGCCTCCCTTTCTTTGTCCGTGAAGGACTTCGGATCACGCTTTTTAAGCCGTCGAATTAGTCTAATGGCATTGCGCTTCCTATTTCTTAGCGTCGTTGTCCTGTTTTGTGTCCTTACCTCCCTATTCTTATCGGACGTGGATGATGGTAGGGCTAGTCCCAGGCCAAGCCCACCCTCGCTGACTACTGTCGCGAAACTACAGGTAGTAGAATTTCCATTATCAGCAGGGCTTCATTCACCATCCGGTATGGGTGGTGATGGATTTTCCTCACGAGGCTGGCTGCGGCTTGCCCCGTTCAGATCCTCCGTCTTCGCCTCACAGACATCAACATCTTCGTTTCTATCCTCGGATGGTTTCTGTGGCTCTGCTGCAATGGGAGGCTGCTCCGAGATTGCTAATGTGATCGCCTCAGGTCTAGATTGGCTTCGGCTTATCGTAGACTTTGGCGGTCCCATCGGTTCTCCCACGCTCGGGATAGCTGAAGGTCTCTTCCCCATCGGTGAACTTGTCACTAAAAAACGCTCCGATAAGACCAGCTCCTGCGGGTAGGCCCGTGCGTTGTGGAGTCTCTTCCTATCTGGCTCTGAAAGCTCTTCCCACTTCTTTGTCCCTAGTCTCTTGACAGTCAACTTGCAGTTCTTTGCTCGTTTTGAGCTAGTTGACGTGTTAGAGAGTGATGGGCTAGCGATGGAGCAAGCGTCATTTAGAAATAGCTTTTCCAGCTTCAAGTCGATCGCTCCAAAGCTTTCTTCATCCGAATTTCGAAGCAGAGCTTCCTCTGTATCTCCTATCATCCGGTCGGTTTTTATAGAGCTAGGAGTGCCCGACCGGTTTACACTCTTCGCTTTTTGAGTTTTTGAATTAAAAATTTACATATAGGGTCCCACGAGTGAGGAGGAAGAATATGTCCGCTAGTACTCACCCCGTGTATCGAGGTAAGGGGAATTTAATTGAAGCTGGAGGTCCCCAACGTATCCAGAGTTAACCGTTAATAGACACCGTAACGTGGTGCCATTCATCCTAATAGGCACGGTAGTTTACAGCTGGGATTCCCGTTTTTTATCAACTTTTCCTTTTTAGATCCGCTATATTTCGTTAACAACAGCGGCACCTCGTGTAGGATGTGGCTCTTCACCACATATGGACGGTCTAAGGGGAGGAGAAACAGTTTATTCCTAACCCTCTGGCCCCTTTGCCTGGAATCCTTGCCGCCGACCTTTAGTATAGTACGGTGCGTGAGTGTCCTTACACTCGCTTGATCCGCTAAAACTTCGCCGATAACTCCTTTAAACTCAGTGGTATTGGCTCCCGTCCCCTTGAGTTATATTAGGAGATCTCCCTTCTGTGTCATCCTGATTCTAGAGACCGCCCTAGCAACTGCTTCCGTTTTGCGCCTTGCCTTTACTTTACTTAATATCCCCGCATATCTGTACGCCCACCGATTTAAGAGTCTTTTATGCTACCGGAAGCTACCTCGAGTACTCTCTTGATTTCCCGAATGTATGTATTAATCAAAATTCAAACAGATGTGAAATAGTGTTGAGCTGCCGCACAATTTTCCATATTTATAAGTCGGTAAAGGATCACGTAAAACATGCTGAGATTACTGTCGAATAGTTTTTAGAACGATCTTGTAAATGAGCTAGGGGTTAGGGGGAAAAGCAGCAGATTGTCTGTTTTTTTTTGCCGGGATAGAAGCCGTCGTCCACTGGAGCACTCAGACACAACCGGTCCATTGTACTACCAGCGAGCAAAACCCTGGTTTACGCATTTTATTGTAATTTCCTTGTCTTCCTTAGAAAGCTAAGCAAGCACTTGAGTGATGAGGAGCTTGCAATACCAGCACTCACCACATCGGCATCGAAAATCTGCCACTGGAAACAAGCAAAGGCAGGAAACTCGCAGAAAAAATGCTCCGCAGTAACGTCGCCCTCTCCACAAGCATCGTAAACTGTAGTCTTACTTAAGCCTGGCGCATTAAGGTGCAGCCTTTTCTGCTAAGAGAGTGCAGCTGATATCATACAGATGTCCGGGAGCATTCGTTTAATCAACCTACATCTTGGGGAGTCATATCACGTATACGAGTTGGGTTTGTGAGAAATCCAATCGTCAATGGAAGCTCTAACCGAGGACGCAGGGAGACCCAACGCAGGTTCGGGTTTTGAGAAAGCCTCCTCTGAGCCTTGCCTAGCAATCTCATTCGAGATCTTGTCCTCCAAGATCCCAGTGTGTCCTCCTGGGACCCAGATAAGAGTCAGAAAATTCCGCCTTGCGACCGAGTTCAAAGAGTTTTTACATTCATGAACTATTTTAAAAGCGGTTAAGGGGCTAAGCAAGGCCTTAAGCGCAGCTTACAAGAGCGTTTGGCAAGATTTTTGCCGGTTAATGGCAAAACTGGGACATAGGTAGGAAGGTAGGTAGGTAAAGTGGCGGTCCAAAAAGAACCCAATTAGCGCTTAAGGTGTGCCGTTTTGTTACCACGGACTCGTGTATACCTGTTGTAGTGGTTAGTTAAAAAGGGATGTTAAGTTTAAACCCAGCCCGTGGAGTTCAGGAAGAAGATTAGTTCTCCAATCCTCTTGTCCGCTATCTCCCTCAGATCCTCGAAGAAGGGTTTGCCAAGAGTTTGTTGTCTGATCCTCGCCAGGGCCGGACATCTGCAAAGGGAATGACATTGAGATTCTTTCTCATTAATATCCTTGCAGCTCCTACAAAAGATGTTGTGGGGAATACCAGCTTGGCCGCATGGTCTCCAACTGGCCAGTGACCTGTGATAATAGCTACGATTTTGGCAATAACTGTTCTTGGTTTGCCTAGTAACTCTTTTGACCTGGGTTTGTTGAAACTGGGCCACGTCTTCCTAGATATGACACAGCTTGTGAGGTTGTTCCACCCGCGATTGGCTAGCTGGAGGAAGTGAAGGTGAATATAGCCCTTAACGGCACCAAGCGGAATGTCGACTCTTTCTGCTAGAGAGCCGTTAAGGGCCGACCCTCGCCTGGCCAGCTCATCAGCACGCTCATTACCCTCATGGTTGCTGTGCCCTGGGAACCAGATGAGAGTGATTCTCGAGTGAGTGCTTTGTTGATTCAATTCAAACCGGCATTGCTCTACCAGTTTTGAAGAGATGCAGACCGCATCAATTGCCTTGATGGCAGCCTAGCTATCCGCAAAAATAGCGATGTTGTGATTAGATGTTGGAAGATTGTTTAGCAGGCGGCAGGCTTCTCGGGACATACTATTGTTGCTTGAAAGTGGTTAGTTTCTTACATATGACCTTTTGCAATATAGACGATGGTATGAGTCTTTCTAGGAATTTGAAGTCTCTGTATCCTTCCCTAGAGTACGGGTTTGTCGTTGACATTGAAACGCAGTTAACGAAAATAATAATTAATTAAAAATGTCAACTATGTGCTGTAATGTGTATTCTCATTTCAGGAATTCTTCGACAAGTCAAAGTTTGGAGTGGTCTACTTTAGCCTGGGATCCTACATGAAGAGCACTGATATGCCAGCGGAGAAAATTCAAATACTTCTCAAGGCATTTGGTCAGCTAAAACAAAATGTTTTATGGAAGTACGAGGATGATAATTTAAAAAATCTTCCCAAAAACGTTATGATTAAAAAATGGATGCCACAGAACGACATTCTAGCACACAACAAGGTCGTACTATTTATAACGCATGGTGGACTCTTTGGAACTCAAGAGGGTATTTATTGGGGTGTTCCAATGCTGTGTGTCCCCCTGTACGGAGATCAACACCGCAATACAATTAAATCGGTTCGCGAAGGATATGCGCTGCAATTGAAATTCTCTACAATGACAGATTCCGACATAGTATCCAAAGTTGAAACCCTTGTTGGGAATCCAAAATACAAGGCCAGAGCGAAAGAGCTATCCGCTCTTTTCAGGGATAATCCAATTCATCCTTTAGATGAGGCAATGTTTTGGATTGAGTATGTAGTAAGGAACAAGGGTGCTCCAAATCTTAAGTCACGTGGCGTTCACTTGCCGTTTTATAAATATGTTCTACTGGATGTGCTGTTTGTGTTCCTAAGTGCCGCATCTATTTTTATTTTCCTGCTGTACAAAGTTCTAAAAATTGTTTTCAGAATTTTGAACAGTGGCGATTCTTATAAACCAAAGAAAGAGTAAATAATTGTACAAGACTGTGTTATATTTGTTATGTTTTGTTTTCAAAATTAAATAAATTAAAATAGTATGAATTTTAAATAGCATTTAGCCTTTTTTACTGCATACACTTAGGGCAAAGGAAGTCAGAAATCATGGCGATTAAGGAAGCCATGTCCTGACTAAAATGTAAAGTACTACCTGTCGCGGATATTAGCATTTTCACTGAGAGTCAAGCAGCAATCAAGTCCGTGGAATCGTGCACCATCACTGAAAAGGCCGCCTTAAATTGCCGTTTGCCTCTTACGGAGATGACAGAGCAGTTCAACGTTCACCTATGCTGGGTGCCAGGTCACAGGGATATTCCAGAAAACTGTAGGGCAGACGAGCTGGCGAGACAGGGTACACCTCTAAGGATTCTGTCTGATAGGCAAGCCCTAGGTATACCCATCGTTACATGTAAGCATCTACTAAAGCTGAACGCTTTTATCAAGACCAACCACAGATAAGAGAATGGCTCAATGTGTCACATTTCGAAACAGATCTGGCCTAAGTTCGACCAGAAACGTAGTGCCGAGTTGGTCAAGGTAAAGTGATTACAAATCAGCTGCGCTGTCGGTGTACTCACTGGGGACTGTCTTACAGGCCAAAATGCCAAAAGACTTGGCCTCTTCTCCAACGACTTCTGCAGGCGCTATAGGGACGAGGAAGAAAAGGAAACCATCTTTCACTTCTTATGCACATGTCCAGCCCTATCCCATAAAAGAATGCTTCATTTAGGGGCCTCCTTCCTTGATGATCTTGGCGATTTGGCGTCCTTAGGTGTCATGAGCATCAATGGCTTTATGTAAAGCCCAGTTGGTTTTATTAGTCCCTGAGTAGTCTAATGGTAGATCCATGGCATCACAATGGACCTTTACTGGTCGAAGTGTGCCAACCTAACCTAAGACAAAAGGAAGTGAGACGATCTTAGTTGAGTCGCCTAGATTGCCTCGATGTTTACTCGTAGTTGGCGTACCATTAGGTTCCTCGGCGAGGTGGTGTGACATGCTGAACGTCCTGGAACTAAACTTCCGAGTAGCACAGTATCTTCGACAGATAGTAAGTGACTACCTCAGCGACAGAGAACTAATATATGACACCATGGAAAGACTCCTTACTTACTGTAGGTGGCACTACAATTCGGTGCGAACCTGGGCCTCTACCAACAATTAACAAGCCTCCCCATTTAGCTCGGTCTTTAGCTAATTACCTCTAGTTGCACAAGCAATGGTGATCGGGGTCCCCTTGAACTTATGCGCGACATCTACGGTTAGGAGGTCCTATAGTGCATCGCTCCTCCGGGTTAGATTCGAACACTCTGTGGACCGGAGCGTTGATGTCCATTCGCTCTACATGTCCAAGCCATCTCAAACGTCCAATACGCAATTTTTTGACTAGGTCAATGTTGCTGTACAGCTCGTATAGTTCGTTTCTCCAAAACCCGTTAACCCAAACAGGACCGAATATCTAACGAACAATTTCTCTTTTGAAGCGACCAAGGATATCTTCATCAGCTTTCAATAAAGTCCATGTTTCAGCGCCGTAAAGCAGGACTGGGATCTTACATAGAGTCTCCTTGAAGACGGGTCTTTACTGTTGAATTGCCTTATTAGGAAAAAACAAAAAACAGCGTTTGGCAAAAGTTACTCTTCGCTTGATTTCTGCGCTGGAATCATTATCAGATAATAATATTGATCGTCTGCTGCAAGAACATCAGCCCATCAACGAAAACCAACTCATTATACTGGCACAACAGAAACAACTAAACGAGCAACAAAGTCAACTGCATCTCATCCAACAACAGCTACGTGAACAACAACAACACCATCAACATAAACCTACACAACACGAACCTCAGGAACAAGAACATCATCAACAAGAAACAAACCAAACTTCTCAAAAACAGACTGCCCAAATCCAGAATAAGCAGCAAAAACAAAAATTACAACAACAAAAGCAAAAGAAAACCGACTTAGCAGCCCCCCCGCAACTACCATCACTTACTTCTGCTGAAACCACTCAAGAATCAATCATGATACCGGATAAGCAGAATAGTGTTGTCCATACATGCTCAACAAGTTCCTACCCTCCAATTCATCTTGAACTCCCGCAGCAAAAGAGAGTTTTACATTCAAACTCAAATCCAATAGAGAATCTTTCAGCTACAAATGTATCCAACGATAAATCGCAGATTGATGCATCTACCTCCCCGCTTTCAACATCTATAAGCATTGATGAGCATCCAACAAGCAAAAATAGTTCAATGAGTACATCCAACCCTGAACCTTCTACTTTAAGGGTCGTACCACCGCCTTTTACTATATTTTTATCTCGTCTGCAATATGGCACTAAGCCTTCTGATATTATTGATTATATTAATCAAACAAATATTGATACATCTAGCATCAGATGCCTAAGTTTATCAGCGGACAACTTACAAGGACGTTTGTCCGCGTCATTTAAACTTATTGCCCCTATATCTACTGGCAAGATTATCGTCAATCCAGATTTTTGGCCAAAAAACATGCTTGTAAAAGAGTTCATAAACAGACCCACTCCAAGAATTCCGTCGTCAAAAAACTTACAGAAATCGCATTCTTCTACCAGAACGTGAGAGGACTAAGGACTAAGTGCACTCAATTTTTACTAAGCATTTATAGCTGCTCCTCTGACATCATTGTCATTACTGAAAGTGGATTAGATGACAGTTTTCATAATGACGTCATTTTTCCACAAAGCTTTTCTGTTAATCGTTGTGATTGTTCTCTGGATAATAGTAACAAAGATCGTCTTAGTGGTGTAATCATCGCAATAAAAAAAGTCTTCAAGCCAAGCGAAGTTGACCTGAGTAACTTCTCCGACCTTGAAATATGCTGCAGCAGAATTGATCTCACAGCATCTTCGAAACTATATGTTATATGTGTCTACATTCCACCGAGATCCCGAAGATCAGTAGTGGCTATTGTTTAGTGTATCCGCTTCATTGTTGCTTGCCTAACTGCCTTGGACAAAATCTACATATTTGGTGATTTCAACCAACCCAAAATTATATGGGCCTCAGCTGATGCGGACTGCACATTTTTGAGCCCTAGTAATACCTTGTCTGGATCCGGAACTGATATTGTGGATACACTGCAATCATTGGGTTTGCTTCAGGTTAACCTTATAAGAAATCATCAAGATCGTACACTAGACCTCATCTTTACCAATAACAGTGATGATAGTTTCGTCTCCAGAAGCCTTGCACCTCTTGTTCCTGAAGATCTGTATCATCCGTCTCTGTATTTGTTTTCAAATTTTTATATTCATAAGCTTAATATTACTGATTCTTTCAAATTTGATTTCAAAAGAGCTAATTATGTTTCCATTTGTGATGAACTTAAGAATTATGACTGGTATCCTTTTCTTTCCTTGGAAATTAACCATTTATGTTCCGAGTTTTATCGGGTCATCAAGGAAGTTATTTTCAAATATGTGCCTGTAGTTCGCGTTCGAAACTGTTCGGTTAGTTCTTGCCCTTGGGATAATGAGTTTACTCGTTTTTTTAAAAACTCAAAAGAATAGAGCGCATAGAAGATGGCGTAAAAGTTTAACGAATGAGAACTACTTATCGTACCTTAAACTTAAGTCTGAATTTAAGACGTCTCTGTATCATGCCTACCTCATTTATATTAAAAATATTGAGACTAATATTAAATCTAAGCCTAATGATTTCTGGAATTTCATTAATACTAAAAATAAATCCGACGGTTATCCGATATCTCTTTCTTACAAGGATCAGTCGTTCGACTCATCGATAACTATTTGCAACAACTTCGGACATTTTTTCCAATCTGTGTACGCGAATAAAGTCTCAAACATTGATGAAGAATTTTTTAGTTATCTTCAGGAATCTGAGTGTCCTATTTTCAATAATATCGAAATTTGCGAGGATAGCACATTGAAGTGTTTGTTGGAATTGGAATCAAACTTAAATCCCGGACCTGACGGTTTACCTTCTGCTTTTCTAAAGAATTGTGCACAACCCTTACATAAAATTCTCTGTCACATCTTTAATTTGTCATTAAAATCATCTACATTCCCATCTATTTGGAAAAAATCTTTTATAATACCCATATTTAAGTCTGGTAGGAGAAACAAAATTGAAAACTACCGTGGCATATGTAAACAATCTGTAATTCCTAAATTTATTTGACAAATTAGTTACCGAAAGTCTTAGCTTTTTTTGTAAGTCATTGATTTGTAATAACCAGCATGGATTTGTAAAACAGCGCTCGACTGTAACAAACCTAATCTCATTTACAAATTTTGTTGTCTCTGAAATAAGTAAAGGTAACCAAGTAGATACCGTGCACACGGACTTTAGTAAAGCATTCGACCGTGTAGATCATAGTCTATTGCTTTTCAAGCTTTAACGCCTGGGTTTTCCAATTTCCTTTGTTGATTGGTTGTCATCATATTTATGTAATAGATACCAATTTGTAAACTTCCGTAATACAATTTCAAATAAAATTGTAGTTACTTCTGGTGTGCCGCAAGGAAGCCACATTGGTCCACTCCTCTTCGTCCTATTTGTAAATGATGTTGGCGGCCAGGTGCGGACTCTTAGGGTAAAGTTTTTTGGACGATCCCTACTGAGTAACCGTTACAAGAAGACTCACTGCCTCCTCGGGGCGGCCGCCGGGCAACGAATGCTACATCATGATAATCTGCCTACTGGTCCCAGGACGCTCAACCGGACTATGTGTTCTCTTGGGCCTCTTTGGACCATTCGGCTCGAATTCATAACTGTGGTATTCGGCCAAAGTGTGCAACGTGAGGAGACAACCTCTAGAAAAAATCTCTAATCCAAGGTGGAACAGCATACGCCGAGGGATACGTGGCTAAGAGGGTGCTTAGTCGTTAGTATGCGAACTCAGGATACCCAGGCGACCTCCTGTTTTATTTTATGCCCTCCCATGGTATACCGGGCTCTGCTGTGGGCGATGTTTCCTTTCCCGATTACTCGTGGGTCCAAAATTTCAGATCTTATAAAAAATTCACAGGGTGATGCACCCTCTACTGCATCAACTTCTGAGTCAGCAACCGTGCTTTCCCTAAATCCTGAGGAGGTCGCTGCTACTAGAGCCGACCCCCTCATCATTGTCGCTGATAAGAGACGGGATGAGGCGGACCTGTCCTCCCTTCCTGACTCGGACTCTGACACTCTCTGCGGAGAGTCCTCCAGCATGCTCTCGGACGAACACTCGGTTCGTTCCGGATGCACTGCCGTTGAAGCTGGTGTTGAGAAATTGTCCCTAATCACCAGCGGATTCGTTCGACTAACTTCGGCTGAAAGGAGGCGTTTCAATCGCGCCTTAAAAGACGGCGCTTCCAGAGAACGTGCTCTGGAGATAGCCAAATCCTCTCAGCCTGAAAAGGGTACCGAGGTGAAGCGAATGCGATCCGAGGAGTCTACCCCTTCTGCTCCGCAGAAGAAAAAAGCCAGGACCGAGACTGCCACACTCGACAAGACCTCGTACAGGGACAAAGTAGGTACTGTCAAATTGGGTGTGGTTCCCGCTGATCTGGCGCGCAGTCCCTTTAGTGCCGAGCAAATGGCCGGCGTCCAAAATAGCATCATGGACACCATTATTGAGCTGGTAGACGAGGTCGCTAAGCCACAATTTCATGGTTTGTTTCACAAATCAGGCTGGCTCCTCATTATTTGCTCAGACCCCTCCACTGCAGAGTGGATGAGGGTCAACTTTGATAAAATCAGAGGGAAATGTGGTTTGAACATGATGCTTGTGGATGAGGATTCATTTCCTAAACCACATATCATCCGTGGGTTCTTTCCACAAAGTACCGGCTTTGCCACTAGTAAGATTCTGACGCTTTTGGATGCTCAGAATACTGATCTGTTCGCTAGGAACTGGAGGGTGGTTCAAAGGACCGTAGAGCGTGATCTTGTTCATCTGGTACTTGGTGTCACGGACTGCTCGATGGATCGCCTGAAGCTGCTAAAAGGCAATGTGGCATATTGTTTTGGCAGAGTAAGGCTGATCCTGAAGAGCTCAGACAAGGTACCAGGTGAGCAGAAACCCGCACAAACTGCCGTAGGAGCAGTTACGGATGATGCCACCCGTCCTAGGGGCGCAGCATCGCTGGACACTGTGGAGCGTAGTACACCTGTGTCTACACCTTCCACCTCGAAAATCTCCAATGAGGTTGCACGTAGTACACTTGAGTCTAGTGCGGCCACATTGCAGGGTTCGGTGACTTGCGATGCTAGCGTCTCGACGGTAACACCGTCTGCTGCTCAGATGGCGGGTGCGGCACCTGTGCCCACTCTTTTAGAAAAGACAGCCTCTGCTGTGAGGGATAGGCTTGCTGGCCACTCTCGTTGGGATGGTGAAATTAAGAAAACAGGCACTAATGCGTCTGCCAGTAATAAGGAACCATCCCACGAAAAACAATAATGCACTAATGATGAATGATGACATCAAAGTGCTGCAGGGCAACCTGCATCATGCTAAAGATGCCTCGGACATCTTTAGCCAACGGTTCATCCGGGATAAAATCACCCTTGGTTTCATTCAGGAGCCTTGGGTGGTTGGAGGCAAAATTAAGGGCCTTCATAGTAGGACATGTAAGTTGTTATATGCCCATGGGGAGTTAATGCCTAGGGCTGCTTGCTTAATCAGTTCTAAAATTAATTTTCTTCCCATCCCAGAGTTCTTCAGCAGAGATTTGGTGGCCTGCATGGTCGAAATTCCGATTTTAGGAGGAGTTCGTGAGATCGTGTGCGCCTCCGCCTACTTCCCTGGAGATTCGGAGCCTGTTCCGCCCTTGGCTGTGCAGGATTTGGTGAACCTATGTCACCGTCGCAACTGGCACCTGATCATTGGATGCGATGCCAACTCCCATCATGTGGCATGGGGTAGCAGCGACATTAACAAAAGGGGTGAGTTACTTCTTGATTATATCACTAGTAGAAACTTAGCTGTATGTAATGAAGGTAACAAGCCAACTTTTATAAATTCTATTCGAGAAGAGGTACTTGATCTCACTATCTCGAGCCCTTTTATTTCCAATTCTGTTGTAAATTGGCATGTGTCAAATGAACCCTCACTATCTGATCATCAGCATATCAGATTTAACATCTCGGGTGGGGTTAAACAAAATAATCAAACGCATTACGTACCGAAACGAACTAATTGGGCACTTTTTCGCGAAAATCTCGCATGAAGGATGACATGCTGCTAACATCTTTAAGATCTAAATGTGATGTTGATGTGGCAGCCTGCCAACTAAATGACTTCCTAATCTCTTCCTTCAGGAGTAGCTGTGTCCCGAAAAATGACAATGCAGGTAAACGGAGCGTACCGTGGTGGAATGACCAGCTAGAGATACTCAGCAAAAGGGTGAGAAAACTTTTCAACACCGCAAAACGCAATAAAAATTGGGACGAATATAGGTCCGCTTTGACTAAATTCAACATAGAGTTGAGGAAATCCAAGAGAACAGCATGGAGAAAGAACTGCGAAAATATCGAGTCCCTTCCAGTAGCAGCCCGTCTCCAAAAGGCTCTCTCAAAGGATCATTCCAATGGGGTGGGATTGCTCATCAAACCTGATGGCACCTACACCGCCAGTCGAAGGGAAACCCTGGAAACTCTGCTCGAGGTTCACTTCCCTGGCTCAACAATTCTAAGCGACCACGTACCTGTTGCTCCTGAAGGCTCCACATGTGGCACCTCCAGAAGAGTTAACAGCTTGTCTGGAAATCTGTGGCGCCCTTTCTATCTCGTCACAGAGATTAAAGCTGCCTACCGCTCCAAAGAAATCGCCCTTTGTGCATTCCTTGACATAGAAGGTGCTTTTGATAACACTGGTTATGAATCCATCACTAGTGCTATGAGACGCAGGGGAATAGACGAACCTACTACCAAATGGGTTAGGAACATGCTCGATAGCCGCATAATAACATCTTCGTCTGGAGAGGTCTCTGTGACGGTCTCCGCGGCCAAAGGCTGCCCTCAAGGCGGCGTCCTCTCGCCTCTCTTATGGTCACTCGTGGTGGATGACTTATTGAACACACTTAATAGTTCAGGTTTCACAACCATAGGCTATGCAGATGATCTAGTGATCATCATTAAAGGCAAACATGAAGACAATGTGTGTCAACTCATGCATAATGCACTCCTTGTAGTCTCGGACTGGTGTGCTGGGGAGGGCCTATCGATTAACCCCAGCAAGGCAGTCGTTGTACCGTTTACAAGAAGAAGAACGCTGAATATTCGCTCAGTGACTCTAAACGGCACAACAATCAATTTCTCCGATGAGGTCAAATATCTAGGAATCGTCCTGGATAAGAAGCTTAACTGGAATTCCCATATTAAGAATAAAATTGCCAAGGCGACTACTGCCTTGTGGGCCTGTCGCCGTATGTACGGCAAGACCTGGGGCCTGTCTCCAAAGGTCATTTTCTGGTTATATACCACGGTTGTAAGACCCATTCTGACATACGCGTCCGTAGTCTGGTGGACGAAAACCAAAGAGGTCACAACCATAAATAAACTCACAAAACTCCAAAGACTAGCTTGCCTCGGCATCACAGGTACTATGCACACTTGTCCCACAACAGCCATTGAAGCCATAATCGGACTTACTCCGTTACATATATTCATAAAAAAAGTGGCAATCCGCAGTGCAGTTAGTCTCAGAAAATCAGATGCTAATAGTACACGGGATCACGTGGATCTCATGGAGCTATTGTCCGACTTCCCCGAGCTAGACATGCTCAGCACGGTCTCCGACTTTACGCCTAAATCACTCTACTTTGGTAGAAGGTTTGAGATTGTGATCCCAAGCCGTGATATATGGAATAATGGCGGACCGTCGCTTGATCCAAAAGGTATAGTGTGGTACACCGATGGATCAAAAATGGATTCAGGAGTTGGCGCCGGTGTGTATGGACCCAACCATAAAATTTCGAAATCACTCGGAAAGAGTCCTAGTGTTTTCCAGGCCGAGCTTTACGCCATTGAAACTTGTGCTAACATTAACCTGCACTCAGGCATCAAAGGTGCCTCTATCCATATACTCACCGATAGCCAAGCGGCGCTCAAAGCACTGATCTCCCATGTGATCAGCTCAAAATCAGTTCTAAGCTGCTTCGACAGCTTACAAAATCTGTGCCGACACAATAAAGTAAAATTGTGGTGGGTACCGGGTCATGTAAGCGTTGACGGCAATGAAACTGCAGACCTACTAGCTAGGAAGGGCTCCTCTGAGTTGTTCACTGGACCTGAACCCTTCTGCGGAATACCCGATTCCGCCTTCAAACTTTCCCTAAACACCTGGGAACGCAACATGTGCATCTCCCACTGGAATAACTCCCAAGGTCTCAGGCAGGCTAAAAGAGCTGTCCAACCCTTCCAAAGACAGGCAATTGATATCCTAAAATACGGCAGAAATGACATAAGAAGGCTTGTGAGCTTCCTTACCGGTCACTGCCAACTTCTCTACCACCTCAACAAAATGAGAATTTCGGAGAATATCACCTGCCGCCTCTGCCTAGAAGAGGACGAAACCGCAGAACACATACTATGTGAGTGTGTAGCTCTGTGTAGAACTAGGAAAAGCTTTTTCCTCAAAGAGATCATATCTCCAAAAGATCTTAGGAACACCTCCGCAGCCGTAATTATAGCTTTCATAAGGAGAGTAGAAGTACTGCTGCCCTAAAAGTGGCCTATGGCACAATAGATCTCCTTGGTCGCAGTGCCTACACGTCATTTGGGCGTGGCCACACACCTGTTTAAAAAAAAAAAAAAAAAAAATGATATTGTTAAATTTATACCTCAATGTGATATTTTAATGTTTGCGGATGACTTTAAATGGTTTGCATCCGGAAAAAACACGCACAGCTTCCAAATACTTAATACTAACACGCAGAAATTTTCTCTGTGGTGCTCTAAAAACTTTTTGTCCCTAAATGTTAGTAAGTGTTCGGTTATATCCTTCACACGCCGTAAATCGCCTCTTTTATTTAATTACACACTTGACAATAAAGAAATTTCTCGAGTTTATCAAATTAAGGATTTGGGTGTTCTGTTGGACTCTAAACTTTCCTATACAAATCACATTGAATTTATCACAAATAAGGCTAATAGAGCTTGGGGAATGATAAGACGCTATGCTGGTGAATTTACCAACCCGTACGTAATTAAAATGTTATATGTATCGTTTGTTAGGTCCATTTTGGAATATGCGTCAATTGTTTGGTATCCGTATTACAATGTACACATCTTAAAAATTGAAGCCATCCAAAAAAGATTTTTGAGATTTGCCCTTAGAGGACTTCCCTGGGTCGACCCTAACACGTTACCCTCCTACCAATCGAGGCTTAAGTTGATTAGGTTAAAACCGCTTGAAATTAGAAGAGTGGTGGCTAGAACAATTTTTCTTCATAAGCTACTTATTGGTGAGATTGATTCCCCTGAGATTTTAAGTCTTTTAAATATAAATATTCCAGCTGCTGGCTTAAGAAATCAACGATTTTTTAATACAACTCACTCGCGAACTAATTGCGGCCATTCTTCATCAATAAATGGGCTTATGAAGTTGTATAATGAGAATGCTTATTTCTTCTACTTTAATTCTTCGGTCGGTATTATAAAAAGAAACGTTATGAATGCTCTTACCCGGTCATAATTTTTACCTTCATTTTTATATTCATTTTATTTAATTTTTTTATTTTTCACCTGTTTTGTTGTTTTATTGTTAAATTTACTGTTTCATTTGTTCTTTTTAAGCTCTTTGTAATTCTATCTAAGAAAGTCTTGTACTTTGTTGATAATAAAATTGAAAAATTAAAAAATTAAAAATTAAAAATTAAAGAATTAATTGCAGAGCCAAGGTAGTCAAAGTGCCTTAGGACCTCGAAGTTGTAGCTATCCACTGTGACGTTCTGCCTAATTCGTCGGTGCTGATTGTCCCTTCTTGTTGACAGCATATATTTGGTTTTGCACTCGTTTCTGCTTCAATGCTTGCAAACGCACCAATGGCATCAAAGGTCTCGGCGAGGTCATTACCGACCATTATAGAGCAACGAGCTTTCTCCATCGTCATTCTGCACAGACAGGCAAGTTTGGTAGGGATGTCAGAGCTAGACATTGCTCTATGTAGCTCTTCTCTACGAGTATAAATACTATTATAGGCGGCCTTGAAATCGATAAAGAGATGATGAGTATCGATTTGGACTTCTGGAGTTTTCTCCAGGATCTGCAGAAATGTAAAGATTTGGTCGATGGTGGACTTTCCTAAACTGAAACCGGATTGATAGGGACCAACCAGGCTGTTGATGACAGATTTTAAGCGTTCACACTATATCGCACAAAAGATCTTGTATGCGATGTTGAGGAGACTGATGACTCTGTAATTGGCACAGTTAAAGGGTTCTCGTGTTCTTTATTGTGGATTGGGCAAAGGGTGCTGAGATTCTACTCTCCAGGCATAAACTCGTCTGACCAAATCTGAAAGATGAGTTGGTGTGTAGGTTAAGTTGGGTTGAAGTGGCTGCCAGCCGAGAATCGCCAAAACATTTAGACCAATAATAGGTCCACTACAAAAACAAACAAAACTACAAACCACGTGCAGCCGAACAACTTGCGGAGGCCCTAGAGTATCTCAAAGCAGACATTACCGCCATCCAAGAAGTGCGATGGGATGGGCCGGGCAAAAGGAGTATGAAAAACTGCGACATCTACTACGGCGATTGCTACAGACAAAAAGGACAGCGTCTATTCGGGTGCGGATTTGTCATTGGAGACAGACTTAGGCAAGAAGTCTTGAGCTTCCGGCATGTGAACGAGCGCCTCATGACTATCCGTATCAAGGCTAAATTTGCCAACATTAGCCTAATATGCGTTCACGCCCCTCACGAGGAGAAGGACGACGCGACAAAGGATGACTTCTACCAGCTCTTGGACAAGACGTATGAGCAATGCCCTAGCCACGATGTTAAAATTATCCTAGGCGACTTTAACGCAAAGCTAGGAAGAGAGGAAGTCTTTAGTAGCGTGGTCGGAAAGCACAGCCTGCACGACAACACTTCCGGCAACGGACTCAGGCTAATCGACTTTGCGGCGGGGCGAAACTTTGTTGTAGCTAGTACGCGGTTCCCACGTCTCGATATTCACAAAGGAACATGGCTCTCCTTTGATCGAAAAATCGTCAACCAAATCGATCACATTGCGATCGATGCAAGGCACTCTTCCAGTATTCTGGGTGTCCGGACTTTCCGAGGAGCCAACGTGGACTCGGATCACTACCTAGTTGTAGCCAAGGTACGGATGCGGATATCCACAACGGAGCGAAATCAACGAAATGCTGTGAGGAAATTTGACGTCGAAAAGCTACAATCGCAAGAGACCGCCAGAACCTTTGCCGATCGTGTTTCTTCTAATCTCAATCTTAGTCCTATGCCGCCAGCAGCAAATGCGGAAGACCAGTGGCAGCGTTGCCAAAAAGCCATCAGAGATGCCGCCTCTGATGTACTGGGTTTCTCTCGCCCACCACAACGAAACCCCTGGTTTGATGAGGAATGCCGGCAAGCACATGCAGCTAAACAAGAGGCGTACAAAGCGGCGCTGCATAGAAGGACTAGAGCTGCTTACGAGCTCTACGTGCGCAGGAGAAAAGAGGAACATGCGAAAAAAGAGCATGAGAAGCGCTCGATCGAGGAGATTGAGAGACTTTATTGCAGGAATAATGTTCGAAAATTTTACCAAAGGGTAAAAAAAACATGCCAGGGTTTCAAAGCCAGAACAGAAGCCTGCAGGGACGAAAATGGTAACATAGTAGTAGAATCGCAGTCGGTGCTGAGGATATGGAAGGAACACTTCTGCAGACTGTTAAACGGCGATGATGATCAATATTCCGCTGTCAGGCAGAATGAGCCACTCAACAGTGACGATGGCAGTCAAAATTCCCGTCAACCCGATCATAATGAAGTGAGGATAGCGATATCTAAACTCAAATCCAACAAAGCTGCTGGAGCCGACGGCCTTGCCGCAGAACTTTTCAAGGCAGGAGGAGATGAGTTGGTAAGGAGCATGCACCAGCTCATCTGTAAAATCTGGTCGGACGAAAGTATGCCCGATGAATGGAACCTCAGCATCGTTTGCCCGATCCTGAAGAAAGGAGACCCTCTGAACTGCGCCAACTACAGAGGTATAAGTCTCCTAAATATCGCATATAAGATCCTGTCTGCCGTACTATGTGAACGCCTAAAACCGATCGTCAACAACCTGATAGGTCCTTATCAGTGCGGTTTCAGGCCTGGAAAGTCCACCATTGACCAAATATTCACACTACGGCAGATCTTGGAAAAAACCCATGAATATAAAATCGATACGCACCACCTTTTCATCGATTTCAAAGTTGCCTATGATAGCGTGTATAGAGACGAGTTATACAGAGCCATGTCTAGTCTTGGCATCCCTGCCAAGCTCGTCCGTTTGTGCAGAATGACGATGGAGAACTCTCGCTGCTCCATCAAAGTCGGTAAGAACATCACCGAACCGTTCGATGTCAGGAAAGGTCTTAGACAAGGCGACGCGCTATCATGCGATCTCTTTAACACAGTACTTGAGAGAATTGTACGAAACTCACAAGCCAACCCCGGAGGTACAATCTTCTTCAAGTCTGTACAACTACTCGCTTATGCCGATGACATTGACATAATCGGAAGAACTCAGCGGTCCGTCAATGGGGCATTTACGAGTATTGAGATCGAGGCAGCAAAGATGGGTCTAGCGGTCAATGAAAGCAAAACAAAATATATGCTGTCTACAAAAAAGGACACCCAACATCGGCGTCTTGGACAGAACGCCAAAATAGACAGATACAATTTTGAGGTAGTAAAGGATTTTGTCTACCTAGGCTCTATGGTCAGCTCCGCAAATGACATGAGTGGAGAGATCACACGGAGAATTACTCTTGCCAATCGTTGTTTCTATGGGCTAAAACGGCAATTGAGTAGCAAAGCCCTATCTCGAACTACTAAGGTAACTCTTTATAAGACATTAATCATCCCAGTCCTGCTGTATGGCGCAGAGGCATGGGCTTTGATAAAACCGGATGAGGATGCCCTTGGTTATTTCGAGAGAAAAGTTCTTCGAGCGATCTTTGGTCCCGTCTGCATAGACGGTCAGTGGAGGAGAAGGTACAATGCCGAACTATACGGCCTGTACAAGGACATCGACTTAGCCAGAAGAGTTCACATACAGCGACTAAGATGGCTGGGTCATTTAGAGCGGATGGAGCCCAACCTTCCCGCTAAGAAAGTCTTCGAATCCAACCCGGTCGGACGGCGCAGTAGAGGACGACCTCGCGGTAGGTGGCGCAAACAAGTGGTTGGCGTGCGCAACTAGAGGCAGCTGGCTCGTAACCGTGGTGGCTGGAGAGGTTTGTTGGTTGAGGCCCAGGTCCACCCCGGACTGTAGCGCCATCTAAGTAAGTAAGTAATACATCCACTGTAATACCACGCGGATCACGGGAGTTGGTGTATGCTCTCTACCAATTCATCAGCAGCTGCCTTGAAAAGTTCGTCCGGTAAGCCGTCAAGTCCAGCAGCCTGATCAGATTTCAGCTTGGATATTGATATCCTCACTTCGTTTTGGCCATGTGGACGGAAATTTTGACTATCATTGTCTACGCTGAATGGTTCATTCTGCCTGACAGCGGAATGTTGGTCTTCGTCACCGTTATTCAGTCTGCAGAAGTAGTTTTTCGATATTCTCTGATTCTACTACAATGTTTCTATTTTCATCTCTACGTGCTTCCGCACGGGTTTGCTATTCTGACACGTTCTTTCCACCTTTTGGTAAAACTTCCGTACATTGTTCCTGTTTTCGAGCGCGGGTTTCTCATGCTCTTTCTTCTTCTTTTGAAGAAGCGGATGTTCTTCTCGTCTCTTTTGCTTGGAGAGCTCACAAGCAGCTCTTATCTCCCATTGCAGCGCCGCTTTACATATATCTTGTTTTGCTGCATGCAATCGCCGGCATTCTTCGTCAAACCAGGGGTTCCACGATGTTGGTTGGACGAAACACAGGGCGTCAGTTGCGACGTTTCAGATGGCATGGTGGCAACGTTGCCACTGGTCTTCAGCACTTGATGCTAGCGGCATAGGGGTGATTGTAGCTTTTCGACTTTAAATTTTCTCACAGTTATTCTTCTATGTTGCTTACTTTGGGATATCCGCATTCATACCTTGACTACAACCAGGTAATGATCCGAGTTTATGTTGGCCGCTCGGAAGGTCGGGACATCCATAATGCTGGAGGCATGTCTTGCGTCGATCAATATAATCAACTAGCTGAATCGCCTGGCTTCGCTCGCGTGTTTTGAAAGCGTATTCTAAAATATGAGTAAATACAATGGAAAAATACTGCAAGGTTTCTATTTCTGTGTACATACATATACAGATACAGCCCTCTTTTTTCCATTATGTTTTGATAGCACATGCATGTCCTAATTTTTTTTAATTTTTACTCTAGAAGAGATCGCACACTAACTGCAACAATAGCAACTTCTGCATGACTTCGGGCAGTAGTCTTCACTGCAGGAAAATTGTGGGCAATGATTTGGTGAACTTTTTTTCGCATTACTCAGCTTTAGGACATTACTCGCATTACTCCCCGGTTGCTGATGCAAACCAGGCTATCCAGGAGCTGCGAAGACACAATATGAACAAGAGTGCCACTATCTTCAAAATAGCCGCCCAAAGAAGGAAGAATGCTCAGGAGATTCGTTCGCCAAAGTTCATTAGCAATGCTCATGGCCAGCTTCTTGTGGATGACGACAAAATTCTGCAGAGGTGGCGGCAGTATTGTGAAGAGCTTTTGAATGAACAGTTTCCCTGGCTATACTTTCCAAGAGCCACCCCTAACTGTGAAGAAATACCCGACATTACAGTCGAAGAAGTTAGTGAGGCGGTCAAATACTCCAAAAAACGAAAAGCAATTGGGCCAGACGAAATACCCTCTGAGTTCTGGAAAAAGATGGGAGATATCGGGTTCAGATGGCTCAGAATTCTCATCTCCAAATTCGTGAGAGGTGATCCAATGCCGAATGAATGGAGGGAAAGTTACCTTCTCCCTGTATACAAAGGGAAGGGTGATACGCGAAACTGTGATAACTACCGTTCGATCAAGCTGATGTCACACACCATGAAGATCGTTGAGCGGGTATTAGGTGGCCGACTGCGAAAAATAATACGGCTATCTGATGATCAGTGCGGGTTTGTCTCGGGTAAATCAACCACAGATGCAATCCAAAGTATAAGGATCATAATGGAAAAACATCGTGATTCCTTAAGGGATTTGCATATTGTATTGGTTGACTTTGAAAAGGCATTCGACAGACAACCACGAGATCTGATATGGGTGGCGCTAAGACACCGAGGGGTTCCAGAAACCTATGTACAGATGATTATGGACATGTACGAAGGAGCAAAGACAAAAGTAAGATGCCCCGCTGGAGTAACCGAAGAGTTCCCAATCAAAGTCGGGGTACACCAGGGAAGCGTTTTAAGTCCTTTGCTCTTTATTACAGTCCTTGATTATCTGCTTGAAGGTAAAGTGATGGACCCCAAGGTACATCAGTTATTCTTTGCTGACGATGGAGCCATCATAAGTGAGGATCCTACATCCCTGCAACGAGCACTTGATGTGTGGGTGGACGTTTTGGAGGGAAATGGGTATCGCATTAGTTCAAAAAAGACAGAGCACTTGTGCTGCCCGTTCTCTGATCCACTCAGGCCTATTCCAGACATTTATTTGAATGGAACAGTGCTTCCCAAGTGCGAAAAGTTCAAATATCTGGGATCTATGATCAATAGCAAAGCAACTTGTGATGACGACATCAATCATCGTGTAAGCGTAGGGTGGATGAAGTGGCGAGAAAATTCCGCTATCTTCTGTGACAGAAAAATGCCCCCTAAGTTGAAAGGAAGGCTCTACACCGCAGTTGTACGTCCAGCGCTCACATACGGTTCACAATGTTGGACGATGTACAAAAAGTATGAGAGTAAATTAACGGCAGCTGAGATGAAGATGCTTCGCATGACAGCAGGAGTGACAAAGCTTGATCGAATAAGAAGTTCGAAGATCCGTGGAAGCTTTCACATCAAGGAAACCATCGTACAAAAAATAGAGCGTGACCGGCTCAGTTGGTATTGCCACGTTCAAAGAAGAGATCATTTGAACCCTGTTAAAAAGGCAATATCAATGCACGTTCCAAAGACATCGCGATGTAGGAAAGGCAGGCCTATAAACGCCTGGATCAGACAAATGCGACGACATCGGCATTTCATTGGCCTCAGTAACCGAGTGATCCAAAATCGGCAGGCCTGCCGATATTTTCTGAGGTCAAATAGGCGAACCCCACAGGCGGATCAGTAGAAATGCGGTGAAATGGGAGGGTTGTGATCCCTTGTTTTCGGATCATGGCCTCGCTGATAAAAGGAAGAAGAAGACTCAGCTTTAGGACAACGCAGAAGGATGATTTATAACTTAAATGAATTAGCAGCAAATTTCCAAGATTCAGCTTTTTTTTTTTAAATCCCATGAGCCATTACTGAGCTAGGGCTGCATAATCAACTTTTTGTAACGAAAAATTGGATCTTAGCCCCCTTTATGTCAATTAAACCTTGAACTTCGGAAAATCCATTCTTATCGCGCTTCTGGTAAAATAAGAGGTAACTGTGCGAAATTACAAGTTCCTATGAATACCAGTTCTGGAGAAACCGTGTTCACAAGGTCACAAGTCATTATTTTTATATTTTATAGCATTTAATATAATATTTGGTCGATCGTTTCATGATCATTTCACCGCCATTTCTGCTTGTGAATATTGAGTTGAGGAAACCATGTGCGTGCTATAGTGACGATGCGCTCCACAGCGGAATCAATTAGCCTAAGTCCGTGATCAGACATTGTATCGTGTAGACTATGATTGTCGACTGCCTTACCAAAGACGTCTTCCTTTTCTATCGCCCAATACGATTTTAGCACTATATTTAGGACATTACTCGTATGTTTTGTCGAGGAGCTCGTAGATACAATCTTGGTGGCGTAGGGTCCTTTTGGTCCGTAGTGACATAAATACATATCAGGCTTATGTTACCGAATTTAGCCTTGATCAGGATTGTCATAATACGCTCGCTCACGTGTCGGAAGCTTAAGATTTCTTGCCTAAGTCTGCCGCGTATGACAAATCCGCATCCGAATAAGCTTTGCCTGTTTTCTCAGCAGCAATCACCGTAGTAGATGTCACAGTTTCTCGTCCTGTTTTTGGTCGGCCCATCCCAAAGCACTTCCTGGATGGTGGTTATATCTGCTTTATATCAGTCTAGGGCATCTGGTAATTGTTCGTCTGTCGCTTTTGCTGGTTCCATTTTGCACTAGTAGTCCGAAAGAATTACATAAACCCATTAGTTTTAGTGCCCCTAGCATTTTTTTTGTCCTCTGTTTGTCTAGCCATCCTTACTCTGACATTATCCGTTCCACCTTCATTTCCAAATCGTCCATTCAAGTCGCCGATTAGAAGCATGTTTGAATTTTCGCCGCACATAATTATCTCTTTAAGTTTCTCAAAGTCTCTATCCCATCTAGTAGCATATCTCCTATACTATCAATTCTAGTAGTACATATTTAGTAAGAGAATGATGTATCTGCCTTTATAGAGGACGTTTGGATCATTTAAATCAATGAAAAGGCGAAGTACTTGATTACTTGAGTACTTGAAAGGGGCCCTTATGAGGTTAGTATAAGTTTTAAAAATCCTTCATTTCAGTAATTTTAAGCCATAGTAACTTAAGCAATAAAATATATTCAAGTAGACTCGCTATGTGTGTGTTTTTTTTAACTGTAAATTTGATTGCATAGTATGCAAAATATTGTAACAATAATCGCCGATCAAGCCGAATACGTTGAAAGTTGCGACGGATAATGGAGACAAAAAAAAAACAGAATTTTTCTGGTCCCCGAGAGGGTGAACTTTTTCTTTATTTAATTGAGTTATTTTACAAGAGAGCTAAGTCTTCCAAAAAAATCTAATACAATTATTTACTTTCTTTTGAGAGCTGAGCGTCTCTAGTGACCGCTGTCACTGCTGCCAACAAAGAACTCTCCACTTGGTTTCTGCCTACCTTCTTTTCTACTTGGCCCCGGCTTTCCAGGCGAATTTCCAAATTTCCATTTCGCCGCTAGAACTCTGTTGTCAAAGACTGGTAATTTCTAGTATTTTGTGTTGGAATTTTTAGATTGCTCGCGATGTTTTTTTTTTTTTTTGTTGTGTTATTTTGATGTGTCGAATTGTGCTCTCGCGTAACAATATGTTTAGTTAAAATATTTTACTTAATTAGGTATTAATTAGAGGCAACACTGGCCAATAAAATATCGCCTATACATTTACTTTTAGGCGCAAATTATTTAACCGCGCCTAATGTTATACCTCATATTTCTTCTATTTTTTACGGGATGTTTCGTCATTTCCTGTGTGGTGGTAACCTGTTCAAATTAGTTACAATAGAGCGTGTTGAATGGCAAAAATGTAGTTTCCGCACGCAGGTAATAGCGAGTTAAATATGTGAGCATGTCACTTGACCCCTAGACGTGACTTCTGCAGCAATTGTGCCATGCGCGGATTTTTCCGCATTGGTGGTGTGAAATGTGATCCGATTTCGATCATCATGAGAAACCACCAAGAATGTTTTTCTTTTATAGGAGGGAATCTGACGGGAATCTTGACTATCATCGTCACTGTTGAATGGCTCATTCTGCCTAACAGCGGAATATTGGTCATCATCGCCGTTTAACAGTCTGCAGAAGTGTTCCTTCCATATCCTCAGCACCGACTGCGATTCTACTACTATGTTACCATTGTCGTCCCTGCAGGCTTTTGTTGTTCTGGCTTTGAAACCCTGGCATGTTCTTTTTACCCTTTGGTAACATTTTCGAACATCATTCTTGCAATAAAGTCTCTCAATGTCCTCGATCGAGCGCTTCTCATGCTCTTTTTTTCTTTTTTCTGAGAAGTTGATGTTCCTCTTTTCTCCTGCGCACGTAGAGCTCGTAAGCAGCTCTGGTCCTTCTATGCAGCGCCGCTTTGTACGCCTCTTGTTTTGCTACATGAACTTGCCGGCATTCCTCATTAAACCATGGGTTTCGTTGTGGTAGCCGAGAGAAACCCAGTACATAAAAGGCGGCATCTCTGATGGTTTGTTGGTAACGCTGCCACTGGTCTTTCGCATTTGCTGCTGGCGGCATAGGACTTAAATTAAGATTAAGAGAAACTCGATCGGCAAAGGCTCTGTCGGTCTCTTGCGATTGTAGCCGCCCGGCGTCAAATTTCCTCACAGTATTTCATTGATTTCGCTCCGTTCTGGATATCCGCATCCGTACCTTGGTTACAAATAAGTAGTGATCCGAGTCCACGTTGGCTGCTCGGAAAGTCCGGACACCCAGAATACTGGAAGAGTGCCTTGCGTCGATCGCAATGTGATCGATTTGGTTGACAGTTTTTCGATCAAAGGAGATCCATGTTCCTTTGTGAATGTCGAGAGGTGGGAACCGCGTACTAGCTGCGACAAAGTTTCGCCCCGCTGCAAAGTCGATTAGCCTGAGTCCGTTGTCAGATGTGATGTCGTGCAGGCTGTGCTTTCCGACCACGCTACTAAAGACGTCTTCTCTTCCTAGCTTTGCGTTAAAATCACCTAGGATAATTTTAACGTCGTGGCAAGGGCATTGCTCATACGTCTTGTCCAAGAGCTGGTAGAAGTCATCCTTTGTCGCGTCGTCCTTCTCCTCATGAGGGGCGTGAACGCATATTAGGCTAATGTTGGCAAATTTAGCCTTGATACGGATGCCATAAATCGCTCGTTCACATGCCGGAAACTCAAGACTTCTTGCCTAAGTCTGCCTCCAATGACAAATCCGCACCCGAATAGACGGTGTCCTTGTTGTCTGTAGCAATCGCCGTAGTATATGTATGTCGCAGTTTTTCATACTCCTTTTGCCCGGCCCATCCCATCGCACTTCTTGGATGGCGGTAATGTCTGCTTTGAGACACTCTAGGGCCTCCGCAAGTTGTTCGGCTGCACGTGGTTTGTAGAGGGACCTAACATTCCACGTGCAGACACGAAGATCGTTGTCCTTTTTACGTTTGCTTGGGTCGTCAGCAGTAAATTCATCCGTATCCGAGGCTGTTGGTTGCTTCGTAGCCGAAAGTTTTTTACGTGGTAGGGAGTTAACCCGACGGCACAACCCCCAACCTGGAGGACCAGATCCTTTTTTTGCAAACCCCTAGGCTGAGGGGCCGGATACACCGATGTCAGTAACCCACTTCGGGTATATGAGCGCTGCCGTTGGCACATTAAGGATTCATCCGCCACCGTCTATTTTTCAATACCCTGACGTAGTATTGAAAATCCTTACAGACCTCAGCTCCAAATATGTCGAAATAGCTCCGGTAAGGTATTTGCTGGTCTGTAGACGTCACCGTTGATTCCATCGAGAGAATTCATCCGCCGCACGTCCTCCTTCTGAGGAGCTCTTGCTAGACTTCTGAGATGCATATTTCAGCCGATCATGTCAACAAGAGATGCCTAGTCCGGTTAAACATATGCGCGCTGAAGTTCACTGCTGAAGTGCTTAGGCAGATCTGAGTGTTCAGCTACACATACATATATCGTCAGACTCAGCATACGCTCATCGTTAGTTCACTATTCAGATAGCCATCCAGCGGGCACCACGTTTAAAGTGGTTACACCTACGAATAAGAGGTCGCCCACGTTGATAGGCTATAACTTGACCCCCCCCCCCCCCCCCCCCCCCCCCCTGCCACACAAGTTTTTGCCCGGCGGAACTTCGGGTATATCGGGATACCCTGTATGTCTCGGACTAGGAACACGTCTTTCACAAAGACTCCAGTGCCTGCACGAGTAACGTCGCATCCAAAAAACGATTATGTGTTCATTTAGATATTCCTTATTTGTCTGTAACTGCCCCTGTTTGTCTTTGTGTATATTACCAAAACGTCCGAGGGCTGCAAACTAAGACATCCTCTATATACCTTAATTCCCAAAAGCTCCCCTATGACATTTTCGCCCTAAACGATACTAATCTTACTCAAAATTTTAACAGCAATCAATTGTTTACGTCCGATTTCAACGTTTTTCGAGATGATGGTCTAGAGAAAGAGGATGATTCTTCAGGTCGAGCTGTTCTTCTGGCAGTACATAATCGCCTTGACTCGACACTAGTTAAAACTTCGCTCACATCTAATTTTGAGTACATTTGAAACAATTTCGAACCGCAACATTTTTATCCTTTGCTGCTACATTCGACCTAGCCAGCCCAAGCAGAGCTACCAGCTTGCCATAGACGATAATGATGTTGATGGCATAATTAAATATTCCCGCCTATCAGTTTATGAGGACGACATGAACATTTTTACACACATCTCCACGCCCACTGACTCCCGTGCTCTTCAAACTGACTTGAATAGCATTTCTACTTGGTGTAATAAATGTCAACAAATGCCAAGCTATTACTTATTCCCGGAAGCGTCTTCCGACAGACCCTAGAACGTATGTGATTTGCGACGAGCCTGTTCCCACTGTCACTTTTCTCCGTGATTTGGGCGTCATATGCGACAGGGAGCTTAATTTTCGTAGCCATATTGACAATAGCCGTATTTTATTATCGCTCATGATCCATATGGATCATTGGTTTCTATGCAATACAACAACAATACGAGATCTTGCTTTCTATCAGGATCAACTTCGTGATCTAGAAATTTTTTTTTTATTCCTTTTTAGTTTCCACAATCACACTACAAGACACAAGGAAAATAATTTCATTGATCCAGATCCGGATCGTTTTATTTTCGCCGTGTGATCTATATGGATCTTGGGTGATAATAAAATACGGCTAATATTATTAGCAGGGCTAATTCTGCGCTAGGTTATGTGAAACGTTGGTCCAAGGAATCCTTACGTCAAGGAATCCTTACGTCACGAAATCCCTGTACTTTACATTTGTAAGACCAATTCTTGAATATGCCAGCCAAGTCTGGTCTCCCTATCACGATACACATTCACATCGAAATGAGTGTGTCCAACGGAGGTTCGTCCGTTTTGCTCTACGCGGACTCCCGTGGCCTGACAGATTCAATCTACCTCCTTATGAGCATCGGTTGAACTTGTTGAACATGCAATCGCTTGAAAAGCATAGAAAAGTTGCCGTACTATTTGTACATCAACTATTAGCAGGCAACATTGATTATCCTATGCTGCTCCAAACCTTTTCACTCAGCACCAACCCGCGTTTTCTGAGATCAGTACTTCTCTTCTGCCTCAAGTTTCACCATACAAACTACGGGTGTAATGAGCCTATGTCTCGAATGCTTCGTTCTGCTAATGACTGTCAGAACCTTTTTGATTTCCAGCACAGCAAAAACAGCCTTAGAAACTCCGTTTACTCCCCTTCCTCACTCAGGTCTTGATATTTCTAAATTCTAACTAGCTTTTAGGTACACATTGTAAATTAGATTTAAGTCCCTTGCAGCTTGTATTAAGCTAATTAAATTAAATTAAATTAAATTAACAAGTTGAACCTGTGCCAAGAGAAGGACTGTCGGTTATGTTTAGAGGAGGATGAAACATCCGAACACATTCCTTGTGAATGTCCGGCACTACACTGGTTAAGGAAACGTATTCTCCACGAGGAGATACTTACTTCAGTGGAACTGAAATGCTCCACTACTAAAGACATGCTCACTTTCATAAGGGACGTAGTACGTCTGTTAGATTAACTCCAACCCCCCGATACAATAGATCTTTCAGGTCGCACTATTGTTGCCACGTGGGCATGGGTTGTACAAGAGGAAAAAAAGGACCCTTAATTCCTATACAATAGGGTCAAAGCTCGTGTGGGACTGTCTCGGCCTCCTTGATAACCTCGCTCCACAAACCGAAACATGGATTCCTGGACACGAAGACTTTAAGGGGAACGAACGAGCAGATTGTCTGGCGAGGAGAGGCCAGTGGTATCCACTCCACAATTGCAAAATGGGAAGTTAAAGGACTCGCCGAATACGAAAAAGTTCATAAACTCTAACAAAAATAGAGCAGGCAAGCTACTCAAATTCAGCAAAGACTATTTGTCAACTCTAACGGGCTACCGAACCGGACATTGTCCACTCAGGTACCATCTGAATAGAATAAAACTATCAGATACAGCCATGTACAGGCTCTGTGGGAAACAAAGAAAAACAGAAGAACGTATTCTAGGGGCTGGAAAGGAACGATTACTCCATCAAACTCAGGTCTCGATGGATCTAACGGATATCTGGATTATCATCGAACAGTGTGTTGAATATCGATCGCCACTGCACCTGCTGTTCATCGATTTTGAGAAGGCGTTCGATAGTGTCAACAGGGAGTTTATTTGGCGTGCCTTACGCAGGAGAGGCATTTCCGATAAACTAATTGCTATTATCAAAGCTACATATGAAGGCTCCAAATGTCACGTTCTGCACAGGGGGAGGTTGTCTGAGGAATTTGAGATCCAAAGTGGGGTAAGACAAGGCTGTATCCTTTCACCAATATTATTCCTATTGGTGATTAGCGATGTGCTTCATGCAGCTTTGTCGACGGGAAACGGAGGAATTCGATGGACTCTTACATCTCAACTAAAACATCTTGACTACGCTGACGATGTATGCTTACTCTCCCACAGAATTATGGACCTCCACCAAATGACAGCAGATGTGGAGAGGGAGGCAGGTGTCGTCGGGCTGAAAATCAATACGACAAAAACTAAAATCATCAGACTTGGAACTAACTCATCGGCTCAAATATGCATTGCTGGACAACCGGTAGAGAGAGTAGAGGATTTTCAGAATCTTGGGAGTATTGTCTCGACCGATGGTGGAACCGAACTGGATATAACCAACAGGATCGCCAAAGCAAAGTCCGCGTTCGGGATGTTGTCCAAAATATGGCGAAGCAATGCAATCAGTTTGAGCACCAAAATAAGACTGTTCCGCTCCAACGTTGAATCCGTGCTGCTATATGGTTGCAGCACGTGGAGAGTGACCACTACTGTCACCAGAAAGCTGCAAACGTTCGTTAATAGGTGTCTGCGCAATATCTTAAGGATTTTCTGGCCCAATCGTATCTCTAACGAACACCTTTACGAGAGAACGGGTCAGGAACCAATAGGCACAACTATCCAACGGCGGAAGTGGCAGTGGATTGGTCACACGTTCCGAAAGGGTGACAGCTCCATAGCGAACCATGCTATGCAATGGAACCCTCTAACTCAGGATGGCAGAAGACCTGGCGGTCCGCGGAAAACATGGCGCAGAACAGTCGAGAAGGAGGCACGGCAGTTAGGGAAAAGTTGGGGAGAACTCAGACACATTGCCAGAAACCGTACACGATGGCGCGTAGGCGTAGTAGAGGCCCTAGGACCCACAAGGGGATACAGGACATAAGTATATCTGGAATATGGAACCCAAGGCATTATTGAGTTTTATCAAAAGTCTCAATTTTACTTCTGGTTAACCATTGGTCCAACAAAATAGATCTTATAGGTCGCAGTGCACTCGCGCCCCAAACATCGTATCGTATCGTAAGTTTCTCCAATTGTACAAACCAATTAATTTAAATTACCCATTCACAGCGAAAACTTATATATTCTAATAGCACAATAGGAACACATACTCGTATGTATATTTTTGGAATTTTAATAGTTACGAGTACACTGTGGTATGTTCTTTACTGCAAATTAAGTTTAGGAATTTCTTGTCATTTGAATGTTCAAATACTTTATGCGACCGTCTAATAAATTGCAGTGGATGCCATGCCTTAATATAATGTTGTTCCTTTTTTAGTACTTATTTGTGAACAGATATGGATTCCTAAATTCAGAAAAAAATATAACCTCGTGAGCTTTATAAACGCAGAAGGTCAATGTCCATTTGGATTTGTCATAAATGGGGAATAAAGCATTTATCGCACCCTTTTAGAATCGCACCGAGGCGTTAATTACTAGACAGCAACAGCTTTCGTATTATAATACAATTATCACGTTGCAGAAACAGAATTCAAATTATAGGCCTGGTAACATATGGCTGAGGAAGCAGCTGTAACTATAATTCATTAAATTTCACAAATTCCCCGCTTTATTATTTCTCTTCTCCTGTCAGAATAATATTTGTCATATTTAATTTGAACGTTGTGTTTGCAATAATTCTTTTCAGAGATAGTGGCGTCAAAACCATAGCTTATGGGGTCGACGCTGCGCTGCTGGCAACAGGAAAGGTGATAAGCCACCAGAAGAACCTCCATCATACCGCCCGCTATGCATGCTAGACACAGCAAGAAAAGTTCTGGAACGAATCATCCGCAACAGATGGGAAACAGCGATAGAAACTGCAGGAGGTCTTTCGAAACACTAATATGGCTTCCTGCTCAACAGTAGATGCTCTCAACTAAGTGGTTGAAACTGCACAAAAAGCGATAGAAAGCAAGAGGTGGAAAGAAGGTTCCAAGAAATATTGCTTGGTGATAACCCTGGATATCAAAAATGCATTCAGCACTGCAAACTGGAGCCTAGACTAGGTTAGGTTAGATTGGCTGTCTGCACCACGATGCAAACACACTTAGACCAGTAAAGGTCCATTGTGATGCCAAGGATCTACCATTAGACCACTCAGGGACTAATAAAACCAACCGGAGCTTTTGATGAAGCGATGGATGCTCGTGACGTCTAAGGACGCCAAATGGACGCTGAGGTCGTCAAGGAAGGGAGCTCCTAGATGGAGCATTCTTTTGCGCGATAGAGCAGGTCATGTGCATAGGAAGTGGAGAATGGTTTCCTCCTCCTCCTCGTCCCTACAGCTCCTGCAGAAGTCATTGGAAAAGAGGCCAAGTCTTTTGGCATGTGTCCGGTGATAACACCGATAACGCAGCTGATCTGTGATCGCTTTAGTTTAACCAACTCGGCACTACGTTTCTGGTCCAGCTTAGGCCAGATCTGCCTCGAAATGAGACACGTAGAGCCACTATCCCACCTAAGGTTGGCCTAGACTAGAGGCACTCAGAAATTTACGAGTCCCAGCGTGTCTCATAAAAATCGTGACGAATTACTTCAAGCTCAGAGTCTTAACCTACGACACAGATAAAGGACTCAAAGAATACAAGATCACTGGTGGAGTATCACAGGGGTCAGTGCTAGGTCCCCTACTCTGGAACGTCATGTACGATGGGATCTTGCGTCTTCCAATACCCGAGGAAACAAAAATTGTCAGTTTTGCGGACGACATAGCAATCGTCGTAACTGGTAAACTACTGAAAGGGGTGGAAGAGATAAGCAGGCTTAGTTCGGTTGGTCTCACGCTTGTAGAACATTAAACGGAAGCTGTTATTATAAGCAACAGGAAGAAGGAGGAAACGATAAATATTACTGTGGGTAGAGACACAATAACATCGAAGCCCCACATAAAATACCTCGTAGTCATTCTTGATACGATGCTATCCTTCAATGATCACCTCAAGAGTGTGTTTCTTGCAGCTGGCTGGAAGCGGCCCTCGCTCTTGACTGCGTATACACCCTTCTCGCTCGATGACACTTGGTACGTAGCTGTGTGATTTTCTCGTTCCACAAGTAACCTGTGTCACCTCATTTATGACCTGCATTGCCAACTCAATGTACCTATGTTTGTATGTATATTATGGGCTCCAAAACCATCGAACCGATTGAGCTAAAATTTTCAGGCAATCTTCAGTATTGACCCGAGAGTTTGGTTAAAATCGGCCTAGCAGTTTGTCCACAACTGCATTTCCTTATTCTTAGGCGCAACAACGCCCGCCGGGTATCCGCCAGTGTGTTATAAAATCCGACTTAGGATAGGCATATGGGACGTCTTCACGGGGAAGGACCTTGAGCTTGTTGGGGAGGCTGTTAAAAGTCGAGAAGATATAGTTGGCGTATCTTCAACAAAGCAGAGAGGCTCTAAAACTGTGGGCTTTTCGGATGGGTGGAAGCTCTTTTTGTCAGGAGTCGCACCCTCAATGTCTGCTCAGGCGGTAGTGGGGATACTCACAAGTCTCAGATTGACAGACAGAGTAATGGAGTGGATACCATTAGGAGGGAGAATTGCGATCTTATAGTTTGAGCTTGAAAGATCGACTCTGGCATTAGTGCAGGTATATGCAACGAACCTTTGGCCGGAGTATGCAGCTTTCTTAGATGTTGAAGAAGTTGATGCTGTCATCGAAAAGGTTGTGGATATGAATTCTTTACTCCTGATGAGTTACTTCAATGCAATGCAATGGGGGTGTAGATTTTATGACATGAGGGATTGTGATTGAGAGGAACGGTGATCCGGACCAAAATGCGAACGCAGAAAAGTTGTTGGATTTTTACTGTGAAAATGGCTTATCCATCATGACTACTATCTTTCCGCATAAAGGCATCCACAAATGCATATGATGCCTTCAGAGTCCTTTGCAGAAGTCGCTAATAGTGTTCTTTGTGGTACCATAGTGTCTGAAGAGGATGGTTTGTGATATTCGCGTATTGAGAGGTGCCGAACTGTCAACTGATCGCCACTTAGTGCTGTGCAAATTGTATCTTAACGAAAGAGTGCCTCCCCTACTAAAGCGCAAACCAAGGACAGTTACACGCAGCGCTGGATTTAACTCTTTCATGCCATAGGTATTTATAGTGAGCGGTGCCCTAGTTTTTCTCTTTTTGTTGATAGATATATTTACGTACAAAGGACAGATGGAGTCATTTACTCATACAGAAACAAAATAAGGAGAAAAGTCCTGTACAAACATATAACTTTTAATCAGGAGTGTAATAACCGAAATAGTTAGTTCTAACTAGGAGAAAAAGAAATCTCTTTTTTGATGCACCCTCTGTGGTGATGCCCTGGCTGGTGCCTATTGTGCATTACTGTAAGTCCATCGGTGCTCATCGATGACATAATTACTGCGCCCTGATGGTGCTGCGGAGAGCTTTGCATTTTGCAGGAATTTCGCCACTTGGTTGGCCTTCAGAAATGCCTTCAATTTTGCTATGAGCGAAAGTCAAGTCACTGGAATCGTGCTTTCACTTCAAATGCCACCCTAAACTGGCCCTTGTCTCTCAATGAGATGGCGAAGCAATTCAAGAAGGCAAGGCTGACGAGATCGCCAGGCAGGGTATGCTTCTAAGGATTCTGGGTATATCCTTCGGTTCCTGCAAACATCTACTAAAACTGGACGCTATTAGCACTAACTAACCATAGATAGGAAAATTGCTCAACGTGCCATATTTCGAGGCAGATCTGGTCTAGGCTGGATATGAAACGTTGTGGCGAATCAACTACGTTATCAGTGTCCTCACTGGGCACTGTCTAATGGCACAACATGCTAAAAAGGTTGGGTCTCCTTTCTAACCACTTCTACAGGAGCTGTATAGACGGAGAGGAGCAGGAAACCATTATTTACCTCCTATGCATAAGTATGTCTGGCCCTGCCCCACAAACCATGCTTCACCTAAGGGCTCCTTTCTTTGATGACCTCTTCGAACTGGTATTCTTTCTTTTGTATAATCTTCTCTCGGGAAATGTGAACCTGCATATAACACTATAACAGCGATCCGAGGTGTTGGCAGATGTCTGTTGACCCAGTTAGTGCTTCCCCACGGCAATTTCCACAGTTCAACTTTCTTTGGTGCCGGTAGCGGATGTGATGCCGAAATTAGCGCATGGTCTGAAATTCCTGAAGGTACAGCCACCTTTATTGTGCAACTGTCTGGCTCTGATGTCAGAAAGATATATTTTCATATTTATTTGAGTCGCTTGGAACCATAGTGGGTTCCCTCACCAGCTGAGTGAGACTGCAGCTGGTGTCAAGGGCTTCACTTTGGCTTTCAGCGCCATCAGTCATGTTGAAGCATCGTATTCAGCTCGAGTTATGGACGTTGAAATTTCTGAGGACAATAGCTTCGACCGTGAGGTGATGGATCTATATCCAGAGCGGTAAAGGCTGCACTAAAACTTGGTGGAGCCATATATGACGAGTTCGAGCCACATGACGTAGAAAGTATCAGGCTCCATCCACTCCTCCTTCACCCACAAGCCAAATCTGTCTCAGCAAATACACAGAGTATACCTTTGTGGTACCTTCTGAAATAGTTTCCCCCGGAGATGTGAGCCCGCCCATAGGTAAAGTTGATTGCTGCCAGACTACCTAGTGGTTCACATAAGAACACTTATGCCCTAAGCGATACCCATATAACTCTAGAAGCGAGAGAAAGCAGAAAAGTTTTTTTAGAGTTATATGATACTTACAAGTGGACTTGTTCGTTTGACGTGGTTGAGACCGTCTCGAATAGGAACCTTGTCCAACCGGATTTGTTGCAGAAATTCATGATTATCGACATGGGTATGGCAGCCATATCCTCCAATACTTCTAAGAAAGGTTTGCCAAGCAGGTTACGATGATGATTGGACAAGGAAATAGAAAGTGGCTGGTGTCCGCCTCAACGTCCGGGTCGCCACAACCTTTTCTCATCGGCTTTCAACTATATTTAGTATTATATTTGTTATTAAAGATTTTGCGTATAAAATGGTCATCTAGACTCTTTGTCAAGTCATTGTTCGGGCCAGCTCATCTGCTTTTTCATTCCCACTAATACCATTGTGACCTGGTAGCAAAATAATTTGAACGTTATTACTGCCAACAGGCTCCAACTAATTTGGATGAGCTCTAAACTTGTAGTGGTTTCAGGGCCTTAATGGCTATATGGCTATCCACGTAACTGGAGATATACTTCTGTGATATGTCGAATACTCTCTTACATTTCAGCTTGGAAAAAACTGCATCAATTTCGGAGTTTTATTCAAGTGGCCATGTCAATTATTTCCGAAAAATACGTGCTCAACAGCACCGCAACTGCACCGCAGCTGAGGATCTGACACCGCTAATGTAGTTGATTCGCCACAACGTTTCTTATCCAGCCTAGACCAGATCTGCCTCGAAATATGGCACGTTGAGCAATTTTCCTATCTATGGTTAGTTAGTGCTAATAGCGTCCAGTTTTAGTAGATATTTGCAGGAACCGAAGGATATACCCAGAATCCTTAGAAGCATACCCTGTCTGGCGATCTCGTCAGCCTTGCCTTCTTGAATTGCTTCGTCATCTCATTGAGAGACAAGGGCCAGTTTAAGGTGGCATTTGAAGTGAAAGCACGATTCCAGTGACTTGATTTTCGCTCATAGCAAAATTGAAGGTATATCTGGTGTTGGGGCCCAACCAAGTGGCGAAATTCCTGCAAAATGCAAAGCTCTCCGCAGCACCATCAGGGCGCAGTAATTATGTCATCGATGAGCACCGATGGACTTACAGTAATGCACAATAGGCACCGGCCAGGGCATCACCACAGAGGGTGCATCAAAAAAGAGATTTCTTTTTCTCTTAGTTAGAACTAACTATTTCGGTTATTACACTCCTGATTAAAAGTTATATGTTTCTACAGGACTTTTCTCCTTATTTTGTTTCTATATGAGTAAATGACTCCATCTGTTCTTTGTACGTAAATATATCTATCAACAATAAGAGAAAAACTAGGGCACCGCTCACTATAAAAACCTATGGCATGAAAGAGTTAAATCCAGCGCTGCGTGTAACTGTCCTTGGTTTGCGCTTTAGTAGGGGAGGCACTCTTTCGCTAAGATACAATTGCACAGCACTAAGTGGCGATCAGTTGACAGTTCGGCACCTCTCAATACGCGAATATCACAAACCATCCTCTTCAGACACTATGGTACCACAAAGAACACTATTAGCGACTTCTGCAAAGGACTCTGAAGGCATCATATGCATTTGTGGATGCCTTTATGCGGAAAGATAGTAGTCATGATGGATAAGCCATTTTCACAGTAAAAATCCAACAACTTTTCTGCGTTCGCATTTTGGTCCGGATCACCGTTCCTCTCAATCACAATCCCTCATGTCATAAAATCTACACCCCCATTGCATTGCATTGAAGTAACTCATCAGGACTAAAGAATTCATATCCACAACCTTTTCAATGACAGCATCAACTTCTTCAACATCTAAGAAAGCTGCATACTCCGGCCAAAGGTTCGTTGCATATATCTGCACTAATGCCAGAGTCGATCTTTCAAGCTCAAACTATAAGATCGCAATTCTCCCTCCTAATCGTATCCACTCCATTACTCTGTCTGTCAATCTGAGACTTGTGAGTATCCCCACTACCGCCTGAGCAGACATTGACGGTGCGACTCCTTTTAACCAAACTCTCGGGTCAATACTGAAGACTGCCTGAAAATTTTAGCTAAATCGGTTCGATGGTTTTGGAGCCCATAATATACATGCAAACATAGGTACATTGAGTTGGCAATGCAGGTCATAAATGAGGTGACACAGGTTACTTGTGGAACGAGAAAATCGCACAGCTACGTACCAAGTGTCATCGAGCGAGAAGGGTGTCAAGAGCGAGGGCCACTTCCAGCGAACTGCAAGAACACTACAGGGTGGCTCGAAAAGAACTAAACAAAAGCCATACTCAAGAGCAAACGAAAACGTTGGCTATTGAGCTTGGATAACGATCGGAATTTGGAACGTTAAGACCATCCTGGACTCATTTTAAGATGGGCCATATAACGATTCCTCCAAATGGAACACGAATTCGCACACTATAAAATAGACATCTTAGGGCTGAGCGATCTAAGATGGTTCGATGTTGTAGAAAACATCTCCCCAACAAAAAGCACTGTTATGCTCTACTCTGGTAAACCAACTGGAAGCGCACGAACGTCGGGAGTAGGACTGGTGCTAGCTCCAGCAGTACGAGGGAGCCCCATATCTTGGATACCTCACAGTGACCGAATATTAACGACTAGGTTCCACAGTAGAATAAGAAAAATTACCATCATACAGTGCTATGCTCCGACGCGACCGAGGATGAAAAGGACAATTTTTATAGCCAGTTAGGCGCCGCCTACAACCAATCACCTAGTGGGGACAGCGTAATGATTTTGGGGGATCTCAATGCCAAGGTAGGTAGCGACAATACTATGCTTAAACACGTGATGGGAGTTCACCGCCTTCGGGATCGTAATGACCATTTAGGTCTCTATTGATAGGCAGCGAAAATCCAACCAGATCGACCACATTGAATTTGCGTCCTGGACGTCCAAAACAGACGTGGAGCTGACATTGGAATAGAACGAGATCACCATCTACGTCTTCGTACTGCATCCGTCAATAGCAACCGCTCAAACTTACTTAACATCACCAGGTTTAATATCACAGGCTCATGGTTCTCCGAGTGCGCCAACAGTTCAGGGGTCACCTTGCGCTAGAAGCAGAAGCAATCAGCAGCACTATGCAGGAGAGCATGAATAACCACTGGAATGCTGTGAAAAATGCTTTTACGACTCGGGAACGCACCTATGTAAAGGCAGAAAACCATCACACATGGCTATCTGCAGACACCTGGAGACGAATCGATGGGCGTACAGCAATTAAGGCTCGGATTGCAGCAGCCTCAGCAGTTTAGAGAGCCGAGCTAGAATCCCAATAGTGTGAGACGTAAAAAAACGTCAACACATCAACTTACTGGCTTCAATGGCCGAGGAAGCAGCTAGCAGGTGCGACCGCAGGACTGTGTATAGCATCACAAAGGAGCTGACTCATGGTCGGAACTCCAAACAACACCCAGGGAAGAACCTAGACCGTAACCTCTGATCTCGGATGAGGATAGCTCACTAGATGGAGAGAACAGTTTGCTACAGTGCTGAACCACTTAGACGATGGCGGTATGATTTCGAATACGAATGAGCACTCCGAAGCAACAACTTCCCGAATTCGCACCGCACCTCCCAGTAAAACCGAAATAATAACAGCAATCAAGTCAATCAAGAAGAACAAGGCGGTGGGTATTGATAGCATCCCTGTTGAACTATTTCAAGCAGCGCCAAATACATCGGCAGATTTGCTGCATCCACTAATACGGAGAGCTTGGGATAGTGAACCATTTCCGCAAGAGTGGAAAAGGGGGATGATCATTGAACTTCCGAAAAAGGGAAACTTGAAGAAATCCGGAAACTGGAGAGGTATTTGCGTTCTTCCAGCCGTAGTCAAAATAATAGCTAGAATAATTCTGGAACGAATCAAAGAGCATTTAGATTCAACTCTCGACGTCGAAGGCAGGCTTCCGCGCTGGATCTTCCTGCAGCAACCACATAAACTTCTTACGGATCATAATCGAACAATATGTTGAGTACAGGTCTCCGCTACATTTGCTTTTTATCGACTTCGAGAAGCTTGAATCGAGATGCTATCTGGTTGGCCTTGCGCAGAATAGGCATCCACAAAAACTTATAGCTATTATCAAGGCTATATACGAGGATGGTAAGTGTCACGTCCTACACAATGGTGAGGTGTCGGAAGATTTTGAAGTCCAAAGTGGGGTACGTCAAGGGCGCATACCGTGGCCACTATTGTTCTTGGTGGTTATCAGCGATGTACTCCGTGCAGCAGTGACGGAAGGCAACTATGGAATTCGCTGGACTATGACATCTTACCTTAGACACCTAGGTTACGGTGAAGATGTTTGTCTACTTTACGTCGGATAAAGGATCTTCATTTGATGACCCAAAGTCTAGAAGCTGAGGCAAACAATGTGGGGCTAGAAATAAACACAGCCAAAACAAAAGCCGGACAGTAAGTCGAGAAAGTTGATAACTTTCTTAATCTAGGAAGTATGGTCTCGGCTAATCGCGTTGGCACCGAACTGGATGTGTGCAGCAGAATCGGGAAGGCTGCGACTCATAAAGTCGGCTCATAAAGCTGCGTTCAGAATGATATCCAAAATCTGGACAAGCAATGTTATCAGCTTAAGAACCAAGCTGCGACTGTTCCGCTCGAACGTAAAATCGGTGCTGCTTTATTGGTGTAGTACTTGGAAGGTGGACACCATTAACACACGCAAGCTGCAAGTCTTCGAAAAAAAGTGTTTAAGGATCATCTTGAGGATTTTTGGCCGAACCACATCTCCAGCGAACAACTTTATATGAGACCGGGGAAAGAACCTATAAGCATTACTATACGAAGAAGAAAGTGGCAATGGATTGGACACACTCTACGGCGCGAAGACAACTCCATTGCGAAATACGCCATGCAGTGGAATCCGCTCACCCAGGCAGGCAGAATAGCGGGGCGCCCTAGGCAAACGTGGCGCAGAACAGTTGAGGAGGAATCGAGCTCTTTAGGAATGAGTTGGATGCAGCTCCAATGCGTTGCAGAACTCCGAACTATATGGCGCGCAGGCGTGTTTGACGCCCTATGCCCCTAGAGGGGCTAAAAGACCTAAGTAGTAAGTAGGTGAGTAAAGCGCTTATAATTAGTTTTAAAAGTCTGTAAGAACCACTACCATGTCAGTTAACAATAGTAAAACTCTTTGAGATGTTGTACTAAAATAATTATACTATCCCCAAACTTAGAGCGGCGGCAGAAGGCGCTATTATTACTCAACAAGTGCTCATTATTCTTAGCTAATAATAAAGCAATGAATTTCAAACTCATTCTTCAAAATCAGTAGCGAAAGTCATTTCCATGCCTAACTATAAAAGTAAAAAAAAAAATATTGTGCTCCGTATTGATTAGCAAGATACTATTTAAATTCGAGGTGAAAGAAGAATACTAATGGGTCGATTATATCGTTTCATTTATAGCTAGCATACTTACATTTTTGTTTGCTTGTTACATCACAGTGTCACATGGTTCCTCTGTTACCTCGGCAAATGCAATAAAAAAACTATTCTCACTTGCAAATTTGTGTACTGAAAAGCGAATATCAAAACAGCAGGTATATTTCAAAACAGAGCTGCCATGTGTTACGAACAGGTGTAGTTAGTAAAATTTGTTTAGCAATTTAAAATCGATGCACGCCGCCTCTCCATATATAATACATATGTATATCAAAGTTGCCGATAACAGCTATAAGAGGTTATTCAGTAGCTATGATAGAACTTTGATGGTCGACTGCGGCCATCTTCTTCTTCCTTTTATCAGCGAGGTTATGATCCGAAAATAAGGGATCATAACCTTCCCACTTCACCGCATTTCTACTGTCGACTGCTGCCATATTTGAAAATATTTTGACACCTAATAACAGCAGAATGGTGTTCTGTCATAGTCACTATTTTATCCATTTTACCAATAAACGATTCACCAACGTATCGAAATCGTAAAATATTATCAAAATTTGAGTTCTGTTCGAGGTCGTAATTACCGTCTTTACTTTACTCATGTCCTATATACCCTTATCGGTTCTAGGACATCTGCTACACCTACGCGCCATTATGTACGGTTTCTGGCAATGTGTCTCAGTTCTCCTCAACTTTTCCCCAACTGCCGTGTTTCCTTCTCGACTGTTCTGCGCCATATTCTCCTCGGACCGCCAGGTCTTCTGCCATTCTGAATTAAAGGGTTCCATTGCATAGCATAGTGAGCTATGGAATTTTCACCTTTTCAGAACGTGTGACCAATCCACTGCCACTTACGCCATTGTGTTCGTTAGAGATACCATTGGGCCAGAAAATCCTTAAGATGTTGCGCAGGTACCTATTAACGAACGTTTGCAGCTTTCTGGTGATAGTAGCGGTTACTCTCCACGTACTGCAACCATATAACAGCACGGATTCAACGTTGGAGCGGAACAGTCTTATCTTAGTGCTCAAACTGATAGCATTGCTTCGCCATATGTTGGACAACATCCCGAACGCGGACTTTGCTTTGGCGATCCTGATGGCTATATCCAGTTCGGTTCAACCATCGGTCGAGACAATACTCCCAAGATACTGGAAATCCTCTACTCTCTCTACCGGTTGTCTAGCAATGCATATTTGAGCCGATGAGTTTGTTCCAAGGCTAATAATTTTAGTTTTTGCTGTATTAATTTTCAGCCCGACGACACCTGCCTCTCTCTCCACATCTGCTGTCATTTGGTCCAGATCCATAATTCTGTGAGAGAGTAAGCATTGCATAGCCAGCGGAGTCAAGATGTTTAAGAGTCAAGTAAAAAATACATCTCATGGCTATGGGAATAGCACAAGACAGCATCTGCAGAATATGCAACGAAGACGAAGAATCAGCAGAACACATCATATGTCACTGTAACTGTTTAATAAGAACACGTCATCGTCATTTAGGTAAATTCTACCTTGAAGGAGAAGACTTATCTGCAAGCTCACTCAAAAGCATAGTAGAGTTCATCACCAAATCGGGTATATTGAGTGAGCTTTAAGATCAGAGGAAATCACAATAGGGCGCCGTGGCGTAAGTGGTTAGTGTGTCGGATCACTGCGCGTGAGGTTCCAAGTTCGAATCCCAGAAAACGCCAAACAAGTTTTTTCACGGTCCCAACTCTCGCGAACGTCTGGCAAACATCCGAGAGTAGTGTTGTCTCGAAAATGCTTCTTTTTTTCTTTTTTTTTTATAATTTGCGCGCACTCATGTTTACACACAGTGCGGGCGTTGGAAAGGATGGATAGAGAGAGAGAGAGAGAAAGATTTTTGGTGTAGTGGTTCTTGAAGCTCAGTTGTTCATACTTCAGCTATTCTCCGGGGCTGGCGTCCAGTTAACTGGGGAGATTTTTGTTACTATTGTCATTGCTTCTGATTCACAGTACTTTTTTCCCGATAATCGATGTCAAGGGCAAATCATCATCAACAGAGCGAACAATTTTTCCAGCCACATGACAAGCTACTGCCAGTGTTATGCCTTCGCAGTAGTGTTCACACAAGCTTTCGCAAATGATCGGACTGACTTTGTATATTTCATGAGAAATAAATAAATGCTTGCTGACATCAGGATTTGAACCATGAACCTTTAGCGTGGCAATTGACGATGTTACCACTACACCATTGCCACCCCAAATTGCCATTCGGATACGGCATTAAACTGTAGGTCCCTTCCATTCGTGTGGAAAATATAACGCACACAGCATGAGTGGTTGCGAGAAGCTAGGCCCTGGCACTTAAAGAGCTGTTGCGCCAAATATTTTTTATTTTTTTTTTAAATCACAATAGGCCCAATGTAGCCGAGTAATAAGGTAATCGCACCTCTTTAAAAATTGACTCAATACTCCACAGTTTTCTCCGTTACCGCAATATGCAGCCCCTTTATTCACAGACTAGCTCTTAGACTCACTATTTACTCTTTTGGAAGTGAAACGCACAGCTAATTGCTCTAAAACGCGGAAAGCCCCAGGTGACGATCGGATCCCTTTCGAATTCTACAAGAACAGTTCCACAGAATTTCTCACTGCACTTACAAATGAATTTAAAAACATTTTTGAAACAGCCAATGTCGCAGAAAGCTTTAGAAGAGCGATAATTTTCCCGTTGCACAAAAAAGGCGAGCTAGATAATTCAGCTAACTACAGAGGCATTTCTTTTTTGAATACTTCGGCAAAACTATTTAGTGCTTTGATATTTAATAGGCTTACACAATAGATGGCAAACAATAGGATTTTAAATGAATACCAGGCGGGGTTCAGAAAGCATTATTCAACACTGGATCACATTTTTACTCTCACCAACATTGCACAGTTTTTTAAACAAAGTATCAAAAAGCTATATGACTTCTTTGTTGACTTTCGTGCAGCTTTTGACTCCATAGCGCGTGAAGCTCTTTTCTATAAGCTGTACAAAATTGGTTTATCAAGTAAAGTGATAAATGTGCTAAAAGCGATGTATGAGAGCAACGTGGCGTACGTATGGAATGGAGAGAATGTATCGGAAGAATTTGGAACACAAATGGGAGTTAAACAAGGATGCATCTTAAGCACGCTACTCTTCATCTTATTTATCAACGACATAGTAGGAGAAGTAGGACGAGGGATCGAGCTTGGTGGTGTGCGGATACCGGCGCTAAAGTTTGCGGACGTTATAGTGTTTTTATCGGAGACAGTTGAAGGGATGCAGCTTACTATGAACCGTCTTGAAAACTATTGTAAGCAGTGGAATTTGACCGTGTATTTATCAAAATCAAAGATGATGATTTTTAAAAATGGCAGTGGAAGATACTCTCGCATCGAAAAGTGGTCCTATCGGGGTGAAAACGTTGAAATAGTAAAAGAGTATAAATATTTAGGTGTGCTAATTACATCCAACCTCAATATGAAAAAACACTTTGTGTTTAGTATTTTAATCTTAAATTAATCCAAACTTTAAAGCACATTTTTAGCATCTTTTAATCAGCCGATGTTAATAAATAATTATCCGAACTGTTTCCAACACCACTGTATTTGCTAATTAATAATCGTTAATATTATTATATTATATACTGTAGTATAATATTTTCCTTAAAATCAGATGATTAACTTGTCTATATAATATAACTCAACACTTACTGTTTTCATTTGCCTAACGCATGATTGTAATAACCTTCTTATTTTCACTTTCGGATTGTCTCTTGGCGTAAGCGCAACGAAACAAATAAATTGCATCTAATAGCATTAGAGTATAGTGTTTCATTTATTAAGCTGCACCTACCATCAGTTAACTATCTAAACACTATTCATCAACATACTTAGCAAAGAACTCGAATTTAACATTCGATTTAAAAAATATTAAATCGACAAACATTGGCGACCGTGACAAGACTTGAACATTTAATCGGTATACAGTGTCCTCTAATTCAATTCGATTAGAAATTATAATAATACAATTCACTTGATCGAACTGTGCTCGCTCTTTTTATATAAAAAAAAAAAAAACAAACGGGTTAAACAATGACAGATAAGGAAATTGCCGCCGCGAAAATAAAACGTGCTTCGGTGCTCGGACAATTAAGCAAGACAAGAAAATTCTTCGCGATTGAAAGAAGTGCTCTTTAAATTGCTGAGCTAGAAACAAGGCTGGGAATGCTCGAGGCATATTCCTCCAAATTCGATAGCATTCAAACAGAAATAGAAGTTCTTGATGAGCAAGAGCTTCAAGGTAATAAGCGATCTTCATTTGAGGACAATTATTGTGCTCGGAAAACTAAAATTCTCACGATTATTGGATCGAAAAAACCACGTGCACTTCCTCACTGTGCTGATGAATCTCTTGTCGTGCAATCACCGAAGACTAAGAATGTAAACCTTCCTAAAATTACGTTGACTAAGTTTTCTGGCAACTACACAGAATGGCCAAATTTTCAGTCAATGTTTTTAACGCTAGTGGACTCGGATGAGGAACTATCTCCAGTTGAAAAGTTTCAACACCTGCGCTCAAGTTTAATGGATTCCGCTCTTCGTACCATTGATACCTTGGAAATCAAAGCAGAAAACTACCCGAAGGCCTTAAGTATATTAAAGGAAAGATTCAATAATAACCGGTTAATATTTCAGGCACATATTCGTGAACTTTTCGAGCTTCGAGGTATTTCTTCAGGATCAGCGCTTTCATTGCGAAATTTATCTGATGCGGTCAATTCACATTTAAGAGCCTTGCAAAATTCTTGGAAGCAGCGAGCAGCTTGCAGACGGTCTACTCTTGTTTTTGATTGGGGCAAAGCTGGACGGTCAAACGCAGAGCAGGTGGGAAGAGGAGGCTCCGTTTAACGTAATTCCAACGTGGAAGGAAATGGCATCCTTTTTGGAGAAAAGATGCCGGACTCTGGAGAATTTAGAAAGCGCTCTTCATCAAAACTCATCAAAGAAAGGAAACAATTATAATAGCGAGGCTTATAAAACAAGCTCGCGCAAGGTATTTCATACGTTTACTGCTAACCCTGCATGCTTATTCTGCAACATGAGTGATCATAATATATACAATTGCCATGATTTTATTGCATTGCCTGTTAACACGCGCATTTCCTAATCGAAGCGATTAGGCCTCTGTTTAAACTGCCTCCGCAAAGGGCATTTGGTAAGATTTTGCAAATCTAAGGGTTGTAAGCATTGCAAAGGACGACACAATACCTTACTTCACTTGACGAACAACAATTCTTCTAATCAATCTGGATCAGGATCTTTACCACCTGCTTCTGTATCAAATCCCCTACCCAGCTCATCATCTGAGTTTCGTAATAATTCTAATGTTCTTACATTATCATCACATTCGGATTAATCTTCTCAACATCCCAGTTCATCTAATCATTTCGTCTTCCTTGCAACTGCTGTTGTTCTGGTTCGGGACAAATACGGCAAGTTCATGCCAGGTAGAGCCCTACTAGATTCGGCTTCCCAACTTCATTTTGTTACTCGCCAGTTTGCACAACTTTTGGCAGTAGATAAAACCAACATAGAGATGTCAATAAGTGGGATTGATAATACCCAGGCCTCTGTTAGCCAGAAATCTAGTATCACATTCCGATCTAGGATCAATGATTACAGCCATACAATCGAATGCTATATTTTACCATCGATAACAGATTGTCATCCAAATTATCAGATTAACCCTACTTACTTACTTACTTAGGTGGCGCTACAGTTCGGGGTGAACCTGGGCCTCAACCAACAAGCCTCTCCATTTAGCTCGGTCTTTAGCTATTTGCCTCCAGTTGCGCACTCCAAGTTGGTCGAGGTCCCCTTGAACTTGTGCGCGCCACCTACGGCGATAATTCCCTCTACTGCGTCGTCCCTCGGGGTTAGATTCGAAGACTCTGCGGGCCGGAGCGTTGGTGTCCATTCGCTCTACATGTCCTAGCCATCTCAGACGTCCAATACGCAGTTTTTTGACTAGGTCGATGTCGCTGTACAGCTCGTATAGTTCGTGATTGAATCTTCTCCTCCAAAACCCGTCAACACAAACGGGACCGAAAATCTTACGAAGAATTTTTCTCTCGAAGCGACCAAGGGTATCTTCATCCTCTTTTAATAAAGTCCATGTTTCAGCGCCGTAAAGCAGGACTGGGATGATCAGGGTCTTATACAGAGTCTCCTTAGTTGTTCAAGATAGGGCTTTACTGTTGAATTGCCTTATAAGCCCAAAAAAACAGCGATTGGCAAGAGTTATTCTTCGATTGATTTCTACGCTGATTTTGTTAGAAGAATTTATAGCAGAGCCAAGGTAGACAAAGTCCCTTACTACCTCGAAGTTATAGCTGCCCACGGTGACGTTTTGTCCAATTCGTCGGTGCTGGTTTTCCCTTCTAGTTGACAGCATATACTTGGTTTTGCCCTCGTTTATCGCCAAACCCATTTTGGCCGCTTCCGCCTCAATGCTTGCAAAAGCACCGGTGACAGCCCGCTGAGATCTTCCGATAATGTCTATATCGTCGGCGTATGCAAGCAGTTGTACAGACTTGTAATAGATTGTGCCTCCGGTGTTGGCTTGTGAGTTCCGCAAAATCCGTTCAAGTACAATATGGAAGAAGTCACATGACAGCGCGTCACCTTGTCTAAAGCCTTTTTTGACATCAAAGGTCTCGGTGAGGTCATTACCGACCTTGATGGAGCAGCGAGCGTTCTCCATCGTCAGCCTGCACAGACGGACAAGTTTGGCAGGGATGTCAAAACTAGACATGGCTCTATAAAGCTCTTCTCTATAGATGCTGTCATAGGCGGCCTTGAAATCGATAAAGAGGTGGTGAGTATCGACTTGGAATTCTTGGGTTTTCTCCAGGATCTGCCGAAGTGTGAAGATTTGATCGATGGTGGACTTTCCTGGCCTGAAACCGCACTGATAGGGTCCAATCAGGCTGTTGATAAAAGGTTTCAGGCGCTCACACAATATCGCAGAAAAGATCTTGTGTGCGATGTTGAGGAGACTGATGCCTCTATAATTGGCGCAGTTGAGGGGGTCTCCTTTCTTGTGGATCGGGCAAACGATGCTGAGGTTCCATTCATCAGGCATACACTCGTCTGACCAAATCTTAGAGATGAGTTGGTGTATGCACTCTACCAATTCATCCCCAGCTGCCTTGAAAAGTTCGGCCGGTAAGCCGTCAGTTCCAGCAGCCTTGTTCGATTTTAGCTTGGATATTGCTATCCTCACTTCGTTTTGATCAGGTGGACGGAAATTTTGACTATCATCGTCTATGTTGAATGGTTCATTCTGCCTGACAGCGGGATGATGGTCTTCGTCGCCGTTATACAGTCTGCGGAAGTAGTTTTTCGATATTCTCAGCACCGACTGTGATTCTACTACGAGGTTTCCATTTTCATCTCTACAGGTTTCTGTACGGGTATTACTTCTCTGGCACGTTCTTTTTACCTTTTGGTAAAACTTCCGTACATTGTTCCTGGAGTATAGACTCTCGATATTCTCAAACGCGCGCTTCTCGTGCTCTTTCTTCTTCTTTTGGAGAAGCCGATGTTCTTCCCGTCTCTTTTGCTCGTAGAGCTCACGAGCAGCTCTCGTCTTCCTTTGCAGCGCCGCTTTGTATGTCTCTTGTTTTGCTGCATGCACTCGCCGGCATTCTTCGTCAAACCAGGGGTTTCGCGGTGGTGGTCGAGCGAGACCCAGCACATCAGTCGCGGCGTTTCTGATGGCATGTTGGCAGCGTTGCCTCTTCGGTACTTGATGCTGGCGGCAAAGGGGTGATTGAGAGATTTCGGGATACGCGTTCAGCGAAGAGTCTGGCGGTCTCTTGCGATTGTAGCTTTTCGACGTTAAATTTTCTCACAGTAATTCTTCTTTGTTGCTCAGATTGGGATATCCGCATTCGTATCTTGGCTACAACAAGGTAATGATCCGAGTCTATGTTGGCCGCTCGGAAGGTCCGGACATCCAGAATACTGGAGGCATGCCTTGCGTTGATCGCAATACGATCAATTTGGTTAATCGTTACATGATCATTGGACCGCCATGTCTGCTTATGAATATCGAATATCTTTTCGCCCGGCCCATCCCATCGCACTTCCTGGATGGCGGTAATATCTGCTTTATAGCAGTCTAGGGCCTCTGGTAGTTGTTCGGCTGCACATGGTCTGTAAAGGGACAGAACATTCCACGTACAGATCCCAAAGTCGTTGTCATTATTTCGTTATCTGGGGTCGTCATTAGTTGAGTCATCCTTATCCGAGGCTTTTGGTTGTTTCAGAACCATAGATTTTTTACGTGGTAGGGAAGTTACACCGACGGCACAACCCCCAACCTGGAGGGCTAGTTCCTTAATTATTCCCCTAGGACGAGGGGCCTGGTACACCGGTGCCAGTAGTCCACTACGGGAGTATGAGCGCTGCCGTTGGCCCATTAAGGGCTCCTCCGCCACCATCTCTATTCCAATGTCCTGACCAACATTGGAAATTCCTTACCGACCTGTGATCCGAATACGTCGAAGCAGCTCGCGCAAATTATTTACTAAGTTCAGCCTAACTGGAACTATAGACGCTACCGTTGGCTCCGTCTAGGGAATTCGTCCGCTGCCGCCTGGAATAGGAATAAGTGCTCTAGTGAGAAAAGCACTCTTCCCCCCCTCTCTCATCTGCTGCCACCAGATTAACCCTAATTCGCTTAAAATACCAAGCAATATCGAGCTGGCTGACCCTTTGTTCTACAAAGAAAATAAAATAGATATGCTGATTGGAGCTTCACTCTTCTTTGATTTGCTCTGTGTGGGACAAATCCGTTTAGGAGAAAACAGACCCACTTTTCAGAAAACTCGCCTGGGTTGGATAGTTTCCGGTATCTGCGACTTAGACAGAATGAAAGGCATATGTCTGCCAGTTCTTAGTCTTAAATGCGATTCAATAAATGAGGAGAGTGATCGTCTCAATGATCTTTTAAGGCGTTTCTGGGAAATCGATTCTCAGGATCATCCCAGCCAAACCAATTCACCCGAAGAGAATGATTGCGAAAATCATTTACATATACGGTGCTCATCGGGACGGCATGCTGTTAAATTGCCATACAAACTTCCGCCATCAAGCTTAGGAACGTCGTTTGAGATAGCTATAAAAAGGTTCTATAACTTGGAGGCTAAATTAAATCGAAGTCCTCATATTAAGCAACAGTATGTAGATTTTATAACCGAATATAAGAAATTTAATCATATGACCTTGGCACCAATGGATGTTCTAAAGGGAAATCATTGTTTTTTACCACATAATTGTGTGTTGAAGGAGGACAGCACAACAACCAAACTTCGAGTGGTGTTCGATGGTTCGTCAAAAACCACTTCTGGTCTGTCTCTGAATGATATCCTTATGGTCGGACCAACAATTCAGGGCGATTTATTCAGTACCCTTTTGAAGTTTCGCACACATCGGTTAGCAATGACAGCAGATATTGCTAAAATGTATCGCTGTGTTAAAATTCAGACCCCAGATGACAACATGCAATGCATCCTGTGGCGCGATCACAGCTCTGAAGAGCTTCAGATTTTCAAGTTGAACACCGTCACGTACGGTACTGCACCAGCTTCCTTTCTTGCCATTCGCAGTCTAAAACAGCTTGCTGTCGATGAAATGAGCATTTTTTCATTAGGATCCAAGATTGCAATGTCAGATTTCTACGTGGACGACTTGCTTACTGGAGCTGACACGCTTGAAACTCTCCTTAAAATCAAAGATCAGGTCCGATCATTATTATCGACTGGTGGTTTCCATTTACGAAAATGGTGTTCCAACTCACATGAACTTTTACAATCGATTCCGGCTGAGGAAAGAGAAGAGTTTCTGCAAGTAAACGACGGAAACGTTACTAAAGCGCTAGGCCTTATTTGGGAGCCGAAATTGGATGAGTTTTGGTTTACGCTAAAGGAACCTTTACTACTAAAAACTATCACAAAACGGTCCGTAGTTTCATCTATTGCGCGATTATATGATCCCCTTGGATTTGCAGGGCCAGTTATTGTATAAGCAAAGATCTTTGTGCAAACTCTGTGGAATCTTAAATTGCTTGGGGCACATTCGCGGCGAATAGGGGAGCGAAAATTCAAGGCCTTACCGAGACGTACAAATGGAAACATATTCGAAGTGACCAAAACCCTGCCGACCTACTTTCTCGTGGAATGGGACCTTCGAGTTTATACACATCTGATCTTTGGTTTTATGGACCTTCATTTTGATTGAAGCCATGTTACGAATGGCCAACACCTCTAGAGCAGTTTCAAGAACATGATACACCTGAGAAGAAAACAACAAGGACGTGTTTTACCACTGAGGAACTAGACGTAGGCTTAAAATGAATAGTACGAATAATTCAATCCGTATCATTCCCTAATGAATTCAAAAAACTCAAATCTGATGTTGATATTAAACAGAATAGTATTTTGAAGGGTCTTAGGCCTTTTATTGATGATTTTGGTCTTTTACGTGTGAGCGGAAGATTAAAAAACTCTTCGTTAGAATTTGATTCCAAGCACCAGATAATACTGCCAAGATCCCACCGATTCACAGAAACACTAGTTACGCACTTTCACATTACGAATATGCACGCAGGATGTCAAGCACTGACGACGTTATTAAGGGAACGTTTTTGGCCCTTAGGAGGAAGACATAATATAAGGAGGATCATCAACAAATGTGTTCGATGTTTTAGGGCTCGCCCAGTGGTGTTAAGGCAGATTATGGGAGATCTACCGGAACATCGAGTGAAGCCGTTTAGGCCATTCTTACATTGTGGAGTCGATTTTTGCGGACCATTTTTTATAAAATCAGGAATTCGAGGAAAGGGTCCCATAAAAACCTACGTCAGTCTCTTCATTTGTATGTCCACTAAAGCAGTTCACTTAGAGCGTGCCATGGATCTATCCACCAACGCTTTTTTGTCAGTACTTCGGAGATTCATATCGAGAAGAGGAAAGCCGCGCGTAATATATTCCAACAATGCCACGAACTTTGTTGGTGCCAATAGTAAATGATTGGAGTTAAGGCATCTATTTGATACTAGTCAAAACTCGTTTGATAGTATCCAAAGGTCGTGCGCCGATGAAGGGATCAATTGGAAGTTCATTCCCGCACGGTCACCCCATTTCGGTGGATTGTGGGAGGCCGCAATTAAAATAGCAAAATACCACTTACGCCGTGTTGTAGGTTATGACTCGTTGAGATTTGACGATCTGCACACTCTGATTTGCCAAATAGAGTCAATAATAAACTCTCGACCTTTATATCCCATTTCAGATGACCCGGATGATCTCAGTGTGTTAACTCCTGGACACTTCTTAGTTGGTGGGCCTCTAACATCCATCTCAGAGCCCGACTTTACGATGCAAAAAATAAATCGTTTGGCGACTTGGCAACTGATTCAGAGCATGCAGCAGAACTTTTGGAACAAGTGGGTCAAGGAATACCTTTCCACTCTTCAGAATCGTCGAAAATGGAATTCTTCTGCAAGAAACGTATCCATAGGTACCTTAGTTCTCGTTAAGGATGAGAACTTGCCACCGTTAAAATGGCCGCTGGGACGAGTTGTGAACATCTTTCCTGGTTCTGATAAGTTAGTTCGGGTGGTGAATGTCAAAACCCAATATGGAATCGTGAAGCGCGCAATTACGAATATCTGCATATTACCAACTGATGACAACAATAGAGAAGATCAAGATGTTATTGAAACCAAGGGTGTTCAACGCGGGGAGAATGTTTAGTATTTCAATCTTAAATTAATCCAAACTTTTAAGCACATTTTTAGCATCTTTTAATCAGCCGATGTTTATAAATAATTATCCGAATTGTTTCCAACACCACTGTATTTGCTAATTAATAATCGTTAATATTATTATATTATATACTGTAGTATAATATTCTCCTTAAAATCAGATGATTAACTTGTCTATATAATATAACTCAACACTTACTGTTTTCATTTGCCTAACGCATGATTGTAATAACCTTCTTATTTTCACTTTCGGATTGTCTCTTGGCGTAAGCGCAACGAAACAAATAAATTGCATCTAATAGCATTAGAGTATAGTGTTTCATTTATTAAGCTGCACCTACCATCAGTTAACTATCTAAACACTATTCATCAACATACTTAGCAAAGAACTCGAATTTAACATTCGATTTAAAAAATATTAAATCGACGAACACTTTGAATGTCAACTAGCAGCAGCTAAAAGACCTATTTCATCAGTTTGGGGACGTTGCGCCGACAATAAGTTTATCGATCACACAGCGAAGAATAAATTATTTCGTACAACTGCTGCCTCTATACTGCTGTACGGAGCCCAAATTTGGGGAAGTTAAAAAATTTCTAAGATACTTTTTGAAACGAATATTTCGACTTCCAATATGTACACCGAACTATATGCTGCATCTTGAAACTGGAGTCAAAAAACAAACTGGAGTCCCTCCTCTCTTTTTAGATACCCTAAAGCTGCATATAGATTATATTGTAAAAGTAGTGGAGATGGATGATGGAAGACGGCCCAGGATTGTCCTGCAGCATATACTTTCGACAAGAGGGCACTTGGTTCAAAAGTGGGAGGAGTTGGCAGCAAATTATGGCGCGAGCTTAAATATTGCATCTGATATGCAACTTTCAATGAAAAAAACCTATGCTTACAAATGTTTTCAAAAATGCAGGTAATTCCATGTATGAGAGATTTGTAGCTGAAGCACATTCATCGCAACATAGGCTGATCTACAGTAGGCTGAATTTTAAGCACATTGAAAGCGACTCAACGAACATCCTCAATCGTTACTCTCTGCATTTGATAAGCACAATATTCAAACTTAGAGGTGAACTAACAAGTCTTTATTTTATTCCACATCGACCCGATCTTCCAATTTTATGTGACCTGTGCAACCTTAAAGAGATGGAGGATGTATACCATTTCATCGGAAGATGTCCCATTTTAGGAGAATTTCGCTCGAGATACTTCGGAGTAATTTCGCTAGACTTGGATGAGGTGATCAACGTACTGAACGAAAGTCATGGTTGGGATGTTTTATACAACTATGCTACAGCTGCAATCGGCTACAGAGCCCGTGTTTTGGAAGGCGATTTTTCAACAGAAATAGCAACCATATTGTCAATCTGGTAGACGACCTTAAGCCAAACCATAAACGACTATGTATATACTGTTTGTGATAATTATATGAAGTCAATAAAAATTCTGTCTAACTAAACTAACTAACTAATCGCACCTCTTCAACAATCTACAATCTACAAGTAAGTAAGAAGTAAGTATTGGCAAATGGGCGGAGAACATTTGGAAATGGTCAGAAAACGTCTTTCAACTTTCTCGTATTAGGTCTTTAAGACTTTTTCGAAATCTCATACGTACCTAGCTATCTTGGATATTTTGGCCTTTCAAATATTAGTGCGATCATTGAAACCAAGGTATTTCTGTAAGTGATGCATATTTTACTATTAAAAAACCTCCCAACTTAGAGATCTGACACCGCATGGCAACACTGCTTTCACATTCCATATCCCATACACAAAGCCAGTGCAAACAGATCCGCAAAAGAAGGACAGTCTTACATTTCATCAATTTAGTCACATGCTCGGTTGCCCATGGAAGACGTGAAAATTTCAAGAAGTAACATACTTGTATGCTATTATCAAAAAAAAAAAAAAATGAAATAAATAAATTAGGAAAAAACAATTTCATTAACAACTAATCTTCAATCGAAATGAAAGCAAACAGTTTTCGTTGGTCAGGTGGTCACCAAGACACATGGTCTTGCAAATTAGGTAAACAATATAAGTGAAATCAAAAAGAAAAAAAAATAAAACGTACTGAAGTCACGGGTCAAAAGCGGTTTCTCAACCAATCGCTGAAGTGGGTTTCGAGCGATAAAGATTATAATTAGTTGCAAATTATAGAATATGTGTTATGTGGTTGTTTTCGAAGCATCCTATTGTAGAAGCGGATATATTCGTACATTGTCACCAAGGCCGAAGAATAATTATTAATTCGGACCAAATAAAGATTGGGCTAAACCAATGAAAAATGAAAGAAAAACCCACACGTTGGGACGCACAAACTGCTGTAAAACATGCCAAGAATTTCATAAATTTCCGAAATAAAAGAACAAAAGAGATTGTAGCAATCTAATATTTATGCTTGGAAATTCGCCGATATTAACGAAGAAGTTGACTCCATGCCCAAGCGGTTAATAAACCAAGTCACCAATGGTACCACTCAGGCCAATACAACACCGCTAGGCTACTCTGGCCAACACTGAATCAGAGAGGCTCAATCAGAGTCCAAAGCATGTCCAGAAACCAAAAGAAAAGATAAAAATCACCACCATGGTGGTCGAAGGAACTAGCTAGCAGTAGGAAAGTAACCAGACAACTAAATGTTGCCAAAAGAACACAGCTAGAAGCAGACTGGGAACAAAATAAGTCCAGTCAGAGAAACTTCAAAAATGAGACACAGAAAGCTAAACGCCATTCTTGGCAACACTTCTGTAATGAAATCATGGGTACGACAGAATCTGCGAGGCTGAGGAAAATCCTATCCAGAGAATCAAAAGCTCTAGGATCTCTCAAGGAACCCGACGAAAAATGGACTGAATCCTGTGCAGAATCACTTAGATCCCTGCTAAAAGCGCACTTTCCGGGTTGTACTACCCATCCAGATAATAACATCGAAACTCTCATCTAAAAATGAGAGGAATGTCAGGCAATTAGGACTTCTACCAAAACTAGTTTGGAATCAAATACGAGATGTGTATCGAAGGGATTTGAATTCTGAGCTTGAGCGGTTACATACTGCGGGTATTGTTCCAGATGTTGATGCCCTTACCAGGGTAATTAAAAACGCAACTCCGAGCTTATCAACAAAACAAAATAACGTCTCTAAACAAAAGTGGTTTAATTATGAGTGCCTGAGAGTTCTCACTATCAAAAATTTTCAGAGAATATCAAACCAGCACCGATTGGATGGGCCGGGCAAAAGGAGTATGAAAACCTGCGACATCTACTACGGCGATTGCTACAGACAAAAAGGACAGCATCTATTCGGGTGCGGATTTGTCATTGGAGGCAAACTTAGGCAAGAAGTCTTGAGTTTCCGGCATGTGAACAAGCGCCTTATGACTATCCGTATCAAGGCTAAATTTGCCAGCATTAGCCTAATATGGGCTCACACCCCTCACGAGGAGAAGGACGACACGAGAAAGGATGACTTCTACCAGCTCTTGGACAAGACGTATGAGCAATGCCCTAGCCACGACGTTAAAATTACTAGCTTACTTACTTAGATGGCGCTACGGTCCGGGGTGGAACTGGGCCTCAACCAACAAACCTCTCCAGCTAGCACGATTACGAGCGAGCTGGCTCCAGTTGCGCACGTTAAAATTATCCTAGGTGATTTCAACGCAAAGCTAGGAAAAGAGGACGTCTTTAGTAGCGTGGTCGGAAAGCACAGCCTGCACGACATCACATCCGACAACGGACTCAGGCTAATCGATTTTGCAGCGGGCGAAACTTTGTCGTAGCTAGCACGCGGTTCCCACGTCTCGATATTCACAAAGGAACATGGCTCTCCTTTGACCGAAAAACTGTCAACCAAATCGATCACATTGCGATCGACGCAAGGCACTCTTCCAGTATTCTATATGTCCGGACTTTCCGAGGAGCCAACGTGGACTCGGATCACTACCTAGTTGTAGCCAAGGTACGGATGCGGATATCCAGAACGGAGCGAAATCAACGAAATGCTGTGAGGAAATTTGACGTCGGACGGCTACAATCGTTTCTCTTAATCTTAATCTAAGTCCTATGCCGCTAGCAGCAAATGCGGAAGACCAGTGGCAACGTTGCCAACAAGTTATCAGAGATGCCGCCTCTGATGTACTGGGTTTCTCTCGACCACCACAACGAAACCCCTGGTTTGATGAGGAATACCGGCAAGCACATGCAGCAAATCAAGAGGCGTACAAAGCGACGCTGCTTAAAAGGACTAAAGCTGCTTACGAGCTCTACGTGCGCAGGAGAAAAGAGGAACATCGACTTCTCAGAAAGAAGAAAAAGGAGCATGAGAAGCGCTCGATCGAGGAGATTGAAAAACTTTATTGCAGGAATGATGTTCGAAAATTTTACCAAAAGGTAAAAAGAACATGCCAGGGCTTCAAACCCAGGAGAGAAGCCTGCAGGGACGAAAATGGCAAGATAGTAGTAGAATCGCAGTCGGTGCTGAGGATATGGAAGGATCACTTCTGCAGACTGTTAAACGGCGAGGATGAACAATATTCCGCTGTCAGGCAGAATGAGCCATTCAACAGTGACGATGGCAGTCAAGATTCCCGTCAACCCGATCAGAATGAAGTGAGAATAGCGATATCTAAACTCAAATCCAACAAAGCTGCTGGAGCCGACGGCCTTGCCGCTGAACTTTTCAAGGCAGGAGGAGAAGAGTTGGTAAGGAGCATGCACCAGCTCATCTGTAAAATCTGGTCGGACGAAAGTATGCCCGATGAATGGAACCTCAGCATCGTTTGCCCGATTCTGAAGAAAGGAGACCCTCTAAACTGCGCCAATTACAGAGGTATAAGTCTCCTTAACGTCGCATATAAGATCCTGTCTGCCGTATTATGTGAACGCATAAAACCGATCATCAACAACCTGATAGGTCTTTATCAGCGCGGTTTCAGGACGGGAAAGTCTACCATTGACCAAATATTCACACTACGGCAGATCTTGAAAAAGACCCATGAATATAAAATCGATACGCACCACCTCTTCATCGATTTCAAAGTTGCCTATGATAGCGTGTATAGAGACGAGGTATACAGAGCCATGTCTAGTCTTGGTATCCCTGCCAAACTCGTCCGTTTGTGCAGAATGACGATGGAGAACTCTCGCTGCTCCATCAAAGACGGTAAGAACATCACCGAACCATTCGATGTCGGGAAAGGTCTTAGCCAAGGTGACACGCTATCATGTGATCTCTTTAACATAGTACTTGAGAGAATTGTACGAAACTCACAAGCCAACACCGGAGGTACAATCTTTTACAAGTCTGTACAACTACTTGCTTATGCCGATGACATTGACATAATCGGAAGAACTCAGCGGGCAGTCAATGGGGCATTTACGAGTATTGAGACCGAGGCAGCAAAGATGGGTCTAGCGGTCAATGAAAGCAAAACAAAATATATGCTGTCTACAAAAAAGGACACCCAACATCGGCGTCTTGGACAGAACGCCACAATAGACAGATATAATTTTGAGGTAGTAAAGGATTTTGTCTACCTAGGCTCTATGGTGAACTCCTCAAATGACATCAGTAGGAAGATCACACGAAGAATTACCCTTGCCAATCTTTGTTTCTATGGGCCAAAACGGCAATTGAGTAGCAAAGCCCTATCTCGAACTACTAAGGTTCCCAGTCCTGCTGTATGGCGCAGAGGCAAGGGCTTTAACAAAACCGGATGAGGATGCCCTTGGTTATTTTGAGAGAAAACTTGTTCGAGCGATCTTTGGTCCCATCTGCATAGACGGTGAGTGGAAGAGAAGGTACAATGCCGAACTGTACGGTCTGTACAAGGACAACGACTTAGCCAGAAGATTTCACATACAGCGACTAAGATGTCTGGGTCATTTGGAGCGGATGGAGCCCAACGTTCCCGCTAAGAAAGTCTTTGAATCCAGCCCGGATGGACGACGCAGTAGACGACGACCTCGCGATAGGTAGCGCAAACAAGTGGAGGGGGACCTCAACCAACTTGGCGTGTGCAACTGGAGGCAGCTGGCTCGTAACCGCGCTGGCTGGAGAGGTTTGTTGGTTGAGGCCCAGGTCCACCCCGGACTGTAGCGCCATCTAAGTAAGTAAACTCTTTATCTTTCGGTCAGTCTAGTAGCGAACCATCCTGAGCTCTTTATGAGCTCATGTTCCTAAGCGGAACTTGCACAAGATCACTTAGTTCGTCAAAATCCAACAGGATATGGGCAACAGCCCTTATGGTGTCGGCGGCAGTTTTGTAGATTTGGGCAGTCACACAGCAAGTGCTTGATAGTTTCTATTTCTTCTGAATCTTGATAGCTCCTGCAGTGTTCGGGTGAGTTAATGCCTAGTCTTACGACCATTTCCCCTATTTCAAGACATAGACTTCTTTTTTATTTATTGCCAACAGGCTTTAGGCTCATCTTTCATTCAATACTGGCCATAAACTACGAGAAATGATACATTTGCCTCTGGTAATTCATGTGGAGTTGGTCAGCTCTCTTGTTTTAGGCCAGATGTTTCTTTTTAGTACTCCAATAGGAGCTTCTTCTGATATCTGGGTATGTTCTATTTATATTTAATGCTAATCCCTTTCTGGCTAGTTAATCTGCTATCTAATTCCTTTCTATATTGCTATGTCCGGTAATCCAGCAGAGAATTATGGGTATTGCATATATTGTTCAGGGAATTTCGTCATCTGGAAACTGCTTTTGATCCAATTTCCTCGCTGTCTAGTGCTTTGATTGTTGCTTGACTGTCCACGTGGATAGTATTCTTGAAAGGATTGAGTTTCCTTCTGTGAATAATCTGTGCTGCATCTGGCATAATTTCCAACCAAATTTCACAGATGAACTGGTTCATTACTATTACTTTTGTGTAGGGACATTTTGCACTGCGACCTGGTCTATTGTGCTCTCTGCTAAGACATTGGAAAGGCTTATTACCTCGTTCTTATCGTTTTGCCTTGGCGAGAATAGATCACCTTAGAGCGCCCTCTCCAAACTAGTTTCTTTTAGGAATCTGAGAATGCGAAGTTGGTCCATGGTTGGCATATCCTCATCCAAGATTTGGTGCTTGCTCAAGTACAATACTTCATTGCTTTGTGGGTCAGTGTCCCACAAGATTCCAGAAGATACTCTCGGTACGAAAGGGCAGTAAGTAGGGCGTTACTTTGTTGTCTTTACCCAATTCACTAAGTTTGTGTGGGCATTCCCACATAAGTTTCGACTTAATGGAACAGGAGTCAAGTGCGTTGATAACTGCTTTACTGTTTGTCAGTATTGCTATGTCGCAGTAGCTGTATCTTCTTTCGAGATTGAGTTGGAACCATTTATCTATAGCACGTAATTTCAGCTTAAAAGATGCTGGTACTCTTACCGATGGGTTCTGAGTGCTTCGTTCTCGACCCAAACACGCCTGTCCCTGTTTCGTCCTCAGTTCTCGAGCCATCTGTATGAGTATACCACTTTATCGTGTGGTTTCCCAGTCCGTATATTGTAGATACGTTGCTCAACTCTATATTGTTACTTAACTTTGTACAAAAGATGTTCCCAAAGATGAATTTTCTGACACTGCTCTTTTTCCCTGCCAGAAGGGGAAGTTTCTTGAGAAGTACTTCGTATTCTCTAGAACTAACGCATTTTTCCCTTCCAATGCCTTTTCTTAACATCCTGCGGATCGTCCGCTTTGCATTTTGTTTCACTATGAGATGAAGCGGTGTAAGCTCTAGGAGTACTTCCATGGCTGCAGTTGGATATGTTCTCATGGCCGCAGTAATGCAGAGACACACAAGTCTTTGCACTTTGTGAGTGTATCCCTCGTTGTGAATAGACTAGTTCGTTTTGGCCACGCTATCGCTCCATATGTGATCATTGGCCTTACAATGGCAATATACATCCATCTTAGAATATTTTGACTAACCCACTAGTCCCCTGCATATCATGAGAGCACAGCTAGCCTTTTTTGGATATCTCCTCCGGGTGTTTTTTACACATGAGTTTACTACCTAGCTATAGCCCTAGGTACTTCAGTTCTTTTACTGGTGTCAGTATCATGACCGATAGCCGGATTTGCTTTAGTCCAAGTTTTCTTTTTCACGGTACTATTGTGGTTTTAGCCGTCTTTGTATTGAGTCCAGCCGTCCGGGACTATTCTTGAGTTACTTTTAGGCTCTTTTTTACAATATCACAGAGTGTTATTTCGGACTTTCCTCTGGCTATCAGTACAAAGTCATCTGGCTTGACAATCGATTCGGATGTTGGTTAACTTTTCAAGCAGTTCATCTACAATAAGGCTCCACCTTAGAGGAGATAGAACACCTCCTTGTCCTCTTGTTGTATTGACCTTGATAATTCTACATGATGTTTGAGTTTCTGCTGATACTGTTCTCAGCAACTCATACATCCACCTAGATACTGTTCTGCTGACTCCTTTTCTGTCCAGGGCTCGTTTAATAGCTTTATGCGAAGTGTTTTCAAATGCCCCTTCGATGTCTAGGAAGGGGCTGATGCATGCTCCTGAACAACTCAAGTCCTCCTGCATTGAAAAGTTTGGCGACAAGGCCGTCGGCTTCTACAGCTTTGTTGGATTTAAGTTTAGACATCACTATCTTCACTTAATTCTGATCAAGTTGACGGACATTTTAACTGTCACGGTCACTATAGGATGGCCCGTTGTGCCTGACTGAGGAATATTGGTTATTCTCGCTGTTTAGCTGTATGCAGAAGTGTTCCTTCAATATTCCCAGCCCCGACTGTGATTCTACTACAATGTTACTATTTTCGTCGCTGCAGGCTTCTTTTGTAGATTCGAAGCCCTGGCATTTTCCGTTTACCCTTCGTAAAATTTTCGAACATCATTCCTGCAATAAAGTATTTTAATCTCCTCGATCGAGCGAGAACCATGAACTGATTCCTATCTTGTTCACTACGAGGTTAGAACTGCCATAGTTACCCTAATCAGCCACATGCCCTTATGTTTTCGTTATCATCTACCTTCATATAGTTGAAATAATTACGTAACAGTACCAGGGGTTCGATTGCATCAGTCACCCCTAATACTCTTACGCACTCTACTACCTTCACGGTCCACTTAAGACAGTCACGGTTGGATTGAGTCAGTCACCCTCCTTAGCCACATCAGGTGCATTGAGGTCTCTCAGTCTACATTTCTCCTGAGATACGTTTGGTTTAAGTTTCCCCAAGGTACCCGGTAACTTCCGGTCTTAAAACAAGTAGTATCACAATGGACATAACCTTGATCTAGTGTATCCTGACTCTGCCAGGACAACCACCTAAACAGGAAGAGAACTGTCGTATCCGCTACTGCTGGAAGAATGAATGAAAATAACTATTTCAGAATGATTCACTAAATATTTGCACATTAAACTCAGCAAAAAAAAAATAGAAAATATCAGTGGCGCAGATCTAATCGGATTAAATTCGTATGAAGACGGTTGTAGCAATTAATCAGATACTTAGCCAGGTTTTAGTTTCAGTTTGCAGGCATATCAAAAAACACTCAGACAACAAAGCTGTAATAATTTTGGTAATTTGAACAACAATGTTTGAATATTCCTAATGACGCTGAGCAATTAAAATAATTTATAGGAACCCAGAGCTTATACGCTCGCTAATAAATTTACAAAGAAAACAACTTCTTTTCTTTTACAAAAGTCATTGTAAGCAAGTCATTCAATTTCAGACAATTTGAGTTAATTCGAAGGAAGTTCCGAAAGTGGCAGACAATAGAATAGATTGAAGTCCGTTTTGCGGATTCAAATTTAAACTTTTTTTTCTATAATAATTATAATTTCGACATGCGAAAAACTTAGCTGACTGCCTGAAAGCCCAAGAAAATATTTCAAACTGCGAACATTAAATATCAATTTATAGTCAACAAATTTAAAAAAAAAACGTTTTTAGACTCAACAATGAATTATATATCGTTAATTTGTTATTAGAGGCAGAGTCAGGCAAGAAGTCTTGAGTTTCCCGCATGCGAAGGAGCGAATCATGACAATCCGTATCAAGGCAAAATTCCCCAACATTAGCCAAATATGCGCTTACGCCCCTCACAAGGAGATGGATGAACGGCGAAGGAGGACTTCTACCAGATCTTGGACAAGACGTGTGTATGAGCAATGCCCACACCTTGATATTCACAATAAGACATGGCTCTCTCTTGCTCGAAAAATAGTCAACCAAATCGATCACATTGCGATCGACGCAAAGTAATCTTTCAGTAGACTTTCCAGTGCCAACGTTGCCAACAAGCTATCAGAGCCACCGCCTCTGATAAACTGTGTATCTCTCGGCCGCCACAATGAAACCCTTGGTATGATGGAGAATGCCGACAAGCATATGCAGCAAAACAAGAGGCGTACAAACCGGTGCTGCATAGAGGGGCTAAGGCTGCTGGCGTGCTCTACGAGTATGAGCAGATTCTCGCTCGTATGACGGAGGAGAAAAGATTACCATCGACTTTTCAGAAAGAATAAAAAGGAGCATGAGAAGCGCTTGAGCCTGGAGTCGACGACCTTGCCGCCGAACTTTTCAAGGCAGGAAGAGATGAGTTGGTAGGGAGCAAGCACCGGCTGATCTGTAAAATCTGGTGGGATGAAAGTATGCCAGATGAGTGGAACATCAGCATCGTTTGCCCGATCCTAAAGAATGAATGAGACCCTCTGCACTGCGCTAACTACAGTGGTATAAGTCTTCTCAACATCGCATATAAGATCCTGTCTGCCATATTATTTGAACGCTTAAAACCAATAATCAAGAACAAGATAGTTCCTTATGAGTGCGGTTGCAGGCCGGGAAAGTCCACCATTGACCAAATATTCACACTACGGCAGATCTTGGAAAAAACCAACGAATCTGAATATTAGATCGATACGCACCACCTTTCATTGATTTCAAAGTTGCCTATGATAACGTGTATAGAGACGAGTTATACAGAGCCGTGTCTAGTCTCAGCATTTCTGCCAAGCTCGTCCGTTTGTGCAGGATGAAGATGAAGAATTCTCGCTGCTCCATCGAAATCGAAAAAAGCACCATCAAACCGTTCGATGTCGGGAAAGGTCTTAGACAAGGCGACGCGCTATCATGAGATCTATTCAACATTAAACTTGAAAGAATTTTGTTAAAATCACAAGCCAACATGGGAGGTACAATCTTGTACAAGTCTGTACAACTACTCGCTTACGCTGATGACATTGCCGCAGTCGAAAGAACTCGGCGGGCCGTCCGTGGGGCGTTTGCGAGTATTGAGATCGAGGCAGCAAAGATGGGTTAAGCGATCAATCAATGAAAGCAAACCAAATATATGCTGTCTACAAAAAGGGACCCAACATTGACATCTTGGACAGAATACCACAATTGACAGATACGAGTTTAATATGAGGTAGTAAAGAACTTTGTCTACCTAGTCTCTGTGGTAAGCTGCGTAAATGATACCAGTGAGTAGATCAAACGAAGAATTGCTCTTGCCAATCGGTGTTCTTACGGGCTAAGAAGGCTATTGAGTAACAAAGCAGTATCTCTAACTGCTATCTTTGATCCCGTCTGTATAGACCGTGAGTGGAGGAGAACTTACATTGCGAACTATATTGCCTAAATAATGACAACGACTTAGCCAGAAGAGTCAATATACGCATACGAAGCACCTTAGATGGCTGGGTCATGTAGAACAGATGAAGCCCAACTTTGCGGCCCGGAAAAATGTCAAATCCACCTCGGATGGACGGCGCAGTAGAGGACGGCCTCGCGGCAGGTGGCACATACAAGTGCGTGTGCTACTGGAGACAGCTAGCTGGCTGGAGAGGTTTGTTTGTTGATGCCCGGGTCCACCCCGGACTGCGGTGTGAGAAAGTTTTTTCGAAACACACTCTCTCGCTTCACGAAGTTCCGTGGTGGTTCAAGCGGCTGTAAATAGCTCTATACATTGACGATTTGACTTACTCTCTGTATTTCGACACGTTAAGTTCATTCACGGTTTCGGTTAACTCATATAAAATTGGTCTCCAGTTTGCCACGTTATCAATGCTTAAATCCATTTATATGCAACATTTGATCGCAGGATCCAGTCATTCAACTGTTTTTAACGCTGATTTCTTTGGAAGTGGTGCACCTGAGAACATGAGAAATGGGCTTAATATAGAATTTTATAAGTTTCTCAACCGATTTGTACTGTTTATATTGCCATACGTGAGCAGTATAAAACAAAATTTATTCTCCAATGCTTACTTATACTTACTTACTTAGGTGTAACTACAATTCGAGGTGAATCTGCGACTCAACCAATAAGCCTCTCCATCAGCTCGGTCTTTAGCTAATTGCCTCCAGTTTCGCACTCCAAGTTGGTCGAAGTTCACTTAAACTCCAGCTACGGCGAGGAAACCGTCTACTGCGTCATCCTTCCGGGTTAGATTCGAAGACTCTGCGGACCAGACCGTTGGTGTCCATTCGCCCTACATGTCCTAGCCAAATCAAGCATCCAATAGGCAGCCTTTTTTTACTGCACCGTAAAGCAGGACTGGGATGTTCAGAGTCTTGTAAAGAGTCTCCTTAGTTGTTCGACACAGGGCTCTACTGTTGAATTACCTTACTAGTCGAAAAAAGCAGCGATTGATAAGAGTTATTATCGCTTAATTTCTGCGCTTGTGTCGTTTTCAGGATAAATAGCAGAGCCGAGGTAGACAAAGTCCCTTACTACCTCGAAGTTATAACTGCTGCCCACTGTGACGTTCTGTTTAATTCATTTGGTTTTCCATTCTTGTTGACAGCATATACTTGGTTTTGCCGTCATTCATCGCTAAACCCATTTTGGCAGATTCTGCCTCAATGTTTTCAAACGCACCGATGACAGCCTGCTGAGTTCCTCTAAGAATGTCAATACCGTCGCGTATTCAAGCAGTTGTATGGACTTTTGGTAGATTGTACCTCTGTAGGCTTGCGAGTTCCGCACAATCCGTTCAAGTTCAATATTAAAGAAGTCACATGACAGCGCGTCACCTTGTCTAAAACCTTTTTTGACATCAAAGGTCTCGATGAGGTCATTACTGACCTTGATGGAGCAGTGAGTGTTCTCGTCATTCTGCACAGACGTGCAGACAAGTTTGGTAGGGATGTCAAAACTAGACATAGCTCTTGTCTATAGACGCTATTATATGTGGCCTTGAAATCGATAAAGAAATGGTGAGTATCGATTTGGACTTCTTGGGTTTTCTCCAGAATCTGCCGTAGTGTGAAGATTTAATCGGTGGTGGATTTTCCTGATTTCAAACCGCACTGATAAGGCCAATCAGTCTATTGAAGAATGGTGTCAGGTGTTCACACAATAGAAAGGATCTTGCTTGCGATGTCGAGGAGACTGATACCTCTATAATTGGCGCAGTTGAGGGGATCTCTTTTCTTGGGGATCGGGCAAACGATGCTGAAATTCCATTCATCAGGCATTCACTCGTTTGACCAAATCTTAAAAATGAGTTCTTGTATGCTCTCTACCAATTCATCATCAGCTGCCTTGAAATGTTCGACCGATAAGGCCCAGCAGCCTTGTTGGATTTCAGCATAGATATCTTCACTATTTTCACTTAAAAATAACCCTAAAAACCAACCGGCCAAAGAAATCGTTCAGAATTAAAGTATGGAAAATAGCAAATCCTATTTCCAAATTGTTAAAAATGTGGTGCGGAAAGATGAGGAAATTTCCATGAAAGAATTGCTGGCGCTTATACTTAAAAGAATAGATAATCAGGATTTAACAAGAAAACAGTTATGCGAAAAAGTCGCTATCAAAAAACAATGATGGACAGAACATTTAAAATCACAGCATGGAATGCAAACGGTCTTTCACAGCACACGTCTGAGCTAAACATATTTTTAGACATGAAAACACATTTCCCCATGGTTAAAAGTCTTGATATTAAAACACCAAAATATACCTGATACCACGCACCACATCCAGCTGATAAAGCTAGAGGAGGATCGGCTATACTTATAAGGAAGAACCTGAAACATTATGAAGAAGCCAAGTTCATTAATGAGAATATGCAAGTTACAACAATAAATATCTATTTAAGAAGGAAAGAGTTCAAGGTAGCAGCAATTTAATGCCCACCCAAGCGCTCCCCAACTGAAGAAGACTAAACAGAACTTCTAAATTTGCTGGGACATCACTTTCTTGTTGGTGGTGACTTCAATGCTCTTCTTCCTGTTCCAGGCGGCAGCGGACGAATTCCCTAGACGGAGTCAACGGTGGCGTCTATAGTTCCAGTTAGGTTGAACTTAGTGAATACCTTGCGCGAGCTGCTTCGACGTATTCGGATCACAGGTCGGTAAGGAATTTCCAATATTGGTCAGGACATTGGAATAGAGATGGTGGCGGAGGAGCCCTTAATGGGCCAACGGCAGCGCTCATACTCCCGTAGTGGACTACTGGCACCGGTATACCCGGCCCCTCGTCCTAGGGGAATAATTAAGGAACTGGCCCTCCAGGTTGGGGGTTGTGCCGTCGGGGTAACTTCCCTGCCACGTAAAAAACGCATGGTTCCGAAACAACCAAAAGCCTCGGATAAGGATGACCCAACTAATGACGACCCCAGCAAACGAAATAAGGACAACGACCTTCGGATCTGTACGTGGAATGTTCTGTCCCTTTACAGACCACGTGCAGCCGAACAACTAGCAGAGGCCCTAGACTGCTATAAAGCAGATATTACCGCCATCTAGGAAGTGCGATGGGATGGGCCAGGCAAAAAGAGGATGAAAAACTGTGACATCTACTACGGTGATTGCTACAGAGGCAACATGCAACGCTTATTTGGATGCGGATTTGTCATACGCGGCAGACTTAGGCAAGAAGTCTTAAGCTTCCGACACGTGAGCGAGCGTATTATGACTATCCGGATCAAGGCTAACTTCGCTAACATAAGCCTAATATGTGTTCATGCCCCCACAGAAGAAAAGGACCCTGCCTCCAAAGAGTGTTTCTACAAGCTCCTCGACAAAACATATGAGCAATGTCCTAAATACGACGTTAAAATCGTATTGGGCGATTTTAACGCCAAAATAGGAAAGGAGGACGTCTTTGGTAGGGCAGTCGGTAAGCATAGCCTACACGACAACACGTCTGATAACGGACTAAGGCTAATTGATTTCGCTGTGGAGCGAAATGTCACCATAGCAAGCACATGGTTTCCTCATCTCGATATTCATAAGCAGACATGGCGGTCCAATGATCATGTCACGATCAACCAAATTGATCATATTGCGATCGACGCAAGGCATGCCTCCAGTATTCTGGATGTCCGGACCTTCCGAGCGGCCAACATAGACTCGGATCATTACCTTGTTGTAGCCAAGGTACGAATGCGGATATCCCAATCTGAGCAACAAAGAAGAATTACTGTGAGAAAATTTAACGTCGAAAAGCTACAATCGCAAGAGACCGCCAGACTCTTCGCTGAACGCGTATCCCGAAATCTCTCAATCACCCCTTTGCCGCCAGCATCAAGTACCGAAGAGGCAACGCTGCCAACATGCCATCAGAAACGCCGCGACTGATGTGCTGGGTCTCGCTCGCCCACCACCGCGAAACCCCTGGTTTGACGAAGAATGCCGGCGAGTGCATGCAGCAAAACAAGAGGCATACAAAGCGGCGCTGCAAAGGAAGACGAGAGCTGCTCGTGAGCTCTACGAGCAAAAGAGACGGGAAGAACATCGGCTTCTCCAAAAGAAGAAGAAAGAGCATGAGAAGCGCGCGTTTGAGAATATCGAGAGTCAATACTCCAGGAACAATGTACGGAAGTTTTACCAAAAGGTAAAAAGAACGTGTCAGAGGAGCAATACCCGTACAGAAACCAGTAAAGATGAAAATGGAAGCCTCGTAGTAGAATCACAGTCGGTGCTGAGAATATGGAAAAACTACTTCTGCAGACTGTATAACGGCGACGAAGACCAACATCCCGCTGTCAGGCAGAATGAACCATTCAACATAGACGATGATAGTCAAAATTTCCGTCCACCTGACCAAAACGAAGTGAGGATAGCAATATCCAAGCTAAAATCCAACAAGGCTGCTGGACCTGACGGCTTACCGGCCGAACACTTCAAGGCAGCAGGGGATGAATTGGTAGAGTGCATACACCAACTCAATTCTAACATTTGGTCAGACGAGTGTATGCCTGATGAATGGAATCTAAGCATCGTTTCTTCACACTTCAGCAGATCCTGGAGAAAACCCAAGAATTCCAAATCGATACTCACCACCTCTTTATCGATTTCAAGGCCGCCTATGACAGCATCTATAGAGAAGAGCTTTATAGAGCCATGTCTAGTTTTGACATCCCTGCCAAACTTGTCCGCCTGTGCAGGCTGACGATGGAGAACGCTCGCTGCTCCATCAAGGTCGGTAATGACCTCACCGAGACCTTTGATGTCAAAAAAGACTTTAGACAAGGTGACGCGCTGTCATGTGACTTCTTCAATATTGTACTTGAACGGATTGTGCCGAACTCACAAGCCAACACCGGAGGCACAATCTATTACAAGTCTGTACAACTGCTTGCATACGCCGACGATATCGACATTATCGGAAGATCTCAGCGGGCTGTCACCGGTGCTTTTGCGAGCATTGAGGCGGAAGCGGCCAAAATGGGTTTGGCGATAAACGAGGGCAAAACCAAGTATATGCTGTCAACTAGAAGGGAAAACCAACATCGACGAATTGGACAAAACGTCACCGTGGGCAGCTATAACTTCGAGGTAGTAAGGGACTTTGTCTACCTTGGCTCTGCTATAAATTCAGCAAACAAAATCAGCGCAGAAATCAATCGAAGAATAACTCTTGCCAATCGCTGTTTTTTTGGGCTTATAAGGCAATTCAACAGTAAAGCCCTATCTCGAACAACTAATGAGACTCTATATAAGAGCTTGATCATCCCAGTCCTGTTTTACGGCGCTGAAATATGGACTTTATTAAAAGAGGATGAAGGTTTCTTTGGTAGCTTGGAGAGATAAATTCTTCGTAAGATTTTCGGTCCCGTTTGCGTTGACGGGTTTTGGAGGAGAAGGTTCAATCACGAACTATACGAGCTGTACAGCGACATCGACCTAGTCAAAAAACTGCGTATTGGACGTCTGAGATGGCTAGGACATGTAGAGCGAATGGACACCAACGCTCCGGCCCGCAGAGTCTTCGAATCTAACCCCGAGGGACGACGCAGTAGAGGGAATTATCGCCGTAGGTGGCGCGCACAAGTTCAAGGGGACCTCGACCAACTTGGAGTACGCAACTGGAGGCAATTGGCTAAAGACCGAGCTAAATGGAGAGGCTTGTTGGTTGAGGCCCAGGTTCACCCCGAACTGTAGCGCCACCTAAGTTCAAGTAAGACTTCAATGCTAAACATACCCACTGGGGATCTAGGTTAACAACAACAAAAGGAAGCAGGTCGCAAATACAACTGCGAATTCTTTTCTCTAGATCGCCTACATACTGGCCATCTGATCCCAACATAATACCAGACCTAGTTGACTTTTTTGTAGCAAAAGGTATTAAACGAAATCATATAAGTGTTGAAGGAAATTATGACCTATCGTCAGATCATACTCCGGTGATCTTGTCACTAAGTGAAACGGAAGTGCAAGAAAAAAGTTATCCTAAGCTTGTAAACAAAAGAACGAACTGGATTGAATTCAGAGATAAGTTAGACCTAAGATCACCTATGGAAACAAGAGAGCAAATTGATCATGAAAAGGAACAATTCATTGCTGATGTACAACAGGCGGCAGAGGAAAGCACTCCAGCTAATTTGAACAGGAGGCAACCTGAAACAAAATACCCCGCCATGATAAGGGAGCTGATATTAGAAAAAAGAAGGGCTCGTAGGAAATGACAAACCACGAGGTTCCCAGGCGATAAGGCTGTATTCAACCGTCTTAGCAATGATCTTAAAAAACGAGTCTATGAATTCAAAAATGAGTCACTTAGCAGATTTCTACAAAGCTTAACGGCGGATGCGTCCACCGACTACTCCTTGTGGAAAGCAGCTAAGCGTCTAAAAAGACCTCAGTTTAAAAACCCGCCCTTGAAAGCAGCAGACGGTAAATGGATCGGAAACCCGAAACAAAAAGCTGATCTGTTCGCAAGACATCTATCAAACGTTTTCAAACCATTCTCGTCAAGTACAGCTACTGAAAATCTAGAGTTTGTTGATAAAAGGGATGAAGCTGAAATCCCCCTTGTCACGCTCAGAGAAATAAGAAGCATGTGTCAACACCAGTTGTCAAATAAAAAAAGCACCAGGTTACGATTTAATAACTGTCCAGGTTTTGAAAGAAATGCCATTAATAGCCTTAAAAAAAACTCGAATTTATAATAAACGCATGTCTAATGACCCGATATGTCCCTCATCATTGGAAAATTGCTGAAGTAATTGTAATACCAAAGCAAGGAAAACCACCAACAGAAGTAACTTCTTATAGACCGATATCCCTTATACCAATTATGGCAAAAGTTTTCGAAAAATTACTCCTGAAAGGCTTAGCAAAATCATCGAAGAAAGAAGTCTAATCCCGAATCATCAGTTTCGATTTAGAAATAAACATTCCACGATAGACCAAGTGTACCGAATTACGGATATAGTGGAAAAGGCACTGGAAGAAAGACAAGTCTGTTCGGCACTATTTTTAGATGTTGCTCAAGGCTTTGACAAGGTTTGGCATGATGGCCTTGAGTATAAACTGCATAGGGATTTACCTAGACAGTATTACGAAATTCTGAAATCCTATATTTCAAATCGACTCTTCCGAGTCCGATACGAACAAGAATATTCGGAACTAAAGAAAATTGAAGCAGGTGTTCCACAGGGAAGTGTCAACCCTATATCTGTTGTATACCAGGGATATTCCTATGGACAACAATGGCATGATGGCTACTTTTGCAGATGACACTGCAATATTAGCACGTGATAAATGCACTGTGAAGGCGACGGAGAAACTGCAGAACGCAGTCAATAGAGTAAGTGATTGGACGCAACAATGACGTATCAAACTTAATCAGACAAAGTCAACTCACATAAACTTCACAAATAAAAAGATAGATAGATAGATCTTCCGATATTCATTAACAATCAAATTGTACCCTATGCCAATACAGCAAAGTACCTTGGAATGACTTTGGAAGTAAAGCTAAAATGAAAAAAAAAACGCATTAAAAAGAAAAGAGAAGAGCTAAACTTTAAATATAGAAAAATGTACTGGTTACTAGGAAGAGACTCAGATATGTCCATCCAGAACAAAATCTTGCTATATAAGCAAGTATTGAAGCCGGCATCCAATTATGGAGCTGCACAAAGAAAACAAATATTCAAACTATACAGACATTCCAAAACAATGTCCTTCGTGGAATAATAAATGCCCCTTGTTATATAAGAAATAGCGATTTGCACCGTGACCTACAAGTAGACATGGTGACGGAAGTGGTTAGAAAGCACGCTGTGTCTCACAATCAGCGAGTGCAAAATCACATCAACTCCGAGGTAGAAACCGTCTTAAATGTACAAGACAATATCCGGAGATTGAGAAGAACCAAGCCCCACGAGCTTATGGTCTAAAAGCTATGGAAGTACTTAAAATTTTAAACTTTCCTCAACGTGATTTTATATATAAGAAAGAAAAATCATTTGTCGATGTTACATAGATTGGTCCTGATTAAGAAGGTGTTTTTTTTCAGTGGCGTTAGAGTCCCACACTACTTGGTAACCGAGAACTACCAAATTTCTTTCGCGATTACACTTTCGTAAGGGCACAGAACATGGACTGTGCTCCAGGCGAGCCTAACTCACGGTTTGTACCGGGGTCGGTAACGCCGAACAACTGGCGTCTGTAATTCGATAAAAAAAAAAAAACTATCTTCACTTGGCTTTGGTCAGGTGGACGGAAATATTGACTATCATCGTCCATGTTGAGTGGGCGCCGTGGCGTAAGTGGTTAGTGTGTCGGATCACTACGCATGAGGTTCCAAGTTCGAATCCCAGAAAATACCAAAAAGTTTTTTCACGGTCCCACCTCTCGCGAGCGTCTGACAAACATCCGAGAGTACTGTTGTCACGAAAAAGCTTCTCAAATCGCCGTTCGGATTCGGCACTAAACTGTAGGTCCCTTTCATTCGTGTGAAAAATATAACGCACACAACATGAGTGGTTGCGAGAAGCTAGGCCCTGGCACTTAAAGAGCTGTTGCGCCAAATATTTTTTTTTTTTATCGTCCCTGTTGAATGGTTCATTCTGCCTGACAGCGGGATGTTGGTGTTCATCGCCGTTAAACAGTCTGCAGAAGTAGTTTTCCAGTTTCTGCACGGGTTTGCTCCTCTGGCACGTTCTTTTTACCCTTTGCTAAAACTTTCGTTCATTGTTCCTCTCAATAGTCTCAAGCCCGCGTACTTCTCATGCGTTTTTTTTCTCCTTTTGGAGAAGTCGATGTACTTCCCGTCTCTTTTGCTCGTAGAGCTCACGAGCAGATCTCATCTTCCGTTGCAGCGGCGCTTTATATGTCTCTTGTTTTACTGCATGCACTCCCTGGCATTCGCAAGAATTTGGCGGAAACCCAGCGCATCAGTTGCGGCGTTTCGGCATGGTGGCAACGTTGCCACTGGTTTTCGGCACTTAATGCTGGCGGCATATGGTGATTGAGAGATTTCGGGATACGCAGTCAGCGAAGACTCTGGAGGTCTCTTGCGATTGTAGCTTTTCGAAGGTAAATTTGCTCACAGTGATTCTTCTTTGTTGCTTAGGTTAGGTTAGGTTGGCTGTCTACACGAGAGTGCAGACACACTTAGACCAGTGAAGCTCCTTTGTGATACCATAACAAGACCAACCGGAGCTTTTGACAAAGCGATGGATGCTCATGACGTCCAAGCACGCCAGATCGCAGAGGTCGTCAAGGAAGGTGGACCCTAGATGGAGCATTCTTTTATGCGACAGGGCTGGACATCTGTATAGGAGGTGAAGGATAGTTTCCTGCTCCTCCTCGTCCCTACAGCTTCTGCAGAAGTCGTTTTAGAAGAGACCAAGTCTTTTGGCGTGTTGGCCTATAAGACAGTGTCCAGCGAGAACACCGACAACGCAGCTGATTTGTGCACGCTTTAACTTGATCAGATCGGCAATACGTTTTTGATCCAGCTTAGGCCAGATCTGTCTCGAAATGTGACACGTTGAGCCGTTTACCCATCTGAGGTTGGTCTTGCTAATAGCGTTCAGCTTTAGTAGATACGTACATGTAGCGAGGGGCATTCCCAGGGCTTGCCTTTTAGGCAAAATCCTTAGAATGGTACCCTGTCTGGCGATGTCGTCAGCCCTGCAGTTACCTGGAATGTCCCTGTGGCCCGGCACCCAGCATAGGTGAATATTGAACTGCTCTGTCATCTCCATAAGAGATAGACGACAGTTTAAGGCAGCCTTTGAAGTGAAGGAGAACGATTCCAGGGACTTGATTGCCGCTTGGCTGTCAGTGAAAATGCTAATATCCCTGACAGATAATACATTACATTTCAGCCAGGACAGGGCTTCCTTAATCGCCATGATTTCCGCCTGGAAAACGCTACAATGATCAGGGAGGCGGAAACAGATGTTCAGATTGAGCTGTTCGGAGGAAACACCACAACCCACCCCACCTTCCGTCTTAGATCCATCTATAAAGAAGTGAATCGAACTACCATCGACAGCGGGGGAAGTGTCCCATACATCCCAGTTAGGGATGCTCGTACGGAAGTTACGGTCAAATCTCAGTTTCGGCGGGGTTTTTTTTTCCGAGGGTAGGTGAAAATCTTCAACAAGACACTATGAGGATCGACAGCGCGCGCTCATAGTAGTATGGGATTCTTACCCACTAAAAAACCTCCCTTCAAAACAGACTTGTTTTTATTTTTACTACAACTAAGCATTCGACTTATCAAGTAGTTTTCATTTCACGAAATAAGGACGTTTTGCAGGTACCTTCCCATTAGAAGTGTGTGCTAGCTCCGCAGTTTAGACGCGGTTACTTAACGCGCTAAGTCTAAAGGTTTGGTCCTTTTATTCAAAACTTGGATGACTGTAATATTTACGTGACTTTCTAGTCGACTTTTATGTTTTCTCGCGTAGTTTTTGATTTCGTCTTCGATTGTTTTAATGCCAAGGTCTCTGTGGATATCGCTGTTTCTGATATACCATGGCGCATTAACAATACCTCTTAGCACTTTGTTTTCAAAAGTTTGTAAAATTTGTATATTACTTACTTTGGTACAACCCCAGAGTTGTATACCATATGTCCATACGGGCTTTAGCACTTGCTTTTATAAGCAGTTTGTTCTCTATATTAAGCCTGGAATATTTTTCAAGTAACCAATTCATTTCTCTATATTTATTATCTAGTTCTTTGCGTTTTTTCTTTACATGAGTTTTCCATTTCAGCTTTGCATCAAGCGTCATTCCAAGATACTTAGCCTCGTTTGCAAACGGAATTTGAACCGAGTTTGAAAAGATCGGCAAATTATTTACTCTCTTATAAGTAAAATTTACATGAACAGATTTGGTCTCGTTGAGTGCGATTCGCCAAATCTTTGTCCATTCATTTACTCTATCCAAAGCTTCTTGCAGTTTTTCTGTAGTATCTTCGACCGTTTTACCTACTGCCAATATAGTAGTGTCGTCGGCAAATGTAGCTAGCTCAGTGTCTTCTACTTGCGGTATATCACGAGTAAATAATAGATATAAAACTAGACCAAGAACGCTTCCTTGCGGCACCCCAGCCATTATTTCCTTAAAATCTGAATATTCGTTTCCACATTCGACGCGGAATAGTCTATTCGTAAAGTAGTTCTTCAAAATATTGTATAGGTGCTCTGGCAGAACTTGTCGTAATTTAAACTTTAAGCCTTCGTGCCAGACCTTGTCAAAGGCTTGAGAAACGTCAAGGAATACGCTTGAACAAATCTTTTTTTCTTCAAGTGATTTTTCGATTACATGTGTTATTCGATGTACTTGTTCAACTGTAGAATGCTTACTTCTAAATCCGAATTGATGATCAGGGATGAGATGCCCTTCTTCTATAACCGGCTGTATTCGCCTAACCAATATTCTCTCGAACACTTTGGATATAATTGGAAGAAGCGAAATCGGTCTATAAGAGGTTTTTTCATTCGGCGGTTTTCCAGGCTTAAGGACCATTATAACTTCGGCGACTTTCCATTGACTGGGAACATATTCTAGTCTAATCGCGGCGTTTATAATGAACAGAAGCTTAATTAGAGCTTTTCTTGGTAGTGCTTTAAGAACCTCTCCCGTAATTAGGTCGTATCCAGGAGCTTTCTTAGGTTTAAGTTTCTTTATTTCTTCCTTAAGTTCGGTAAGCGTTGCATTTCTTATTACGCTATTGTCTATATACGACGTATTTATATTTTCAATAAGTGCTTGTCCATCAAACGGTTTGAAAGTTTCTTCCAGGTGGGCGGCGAAAACTTGCGCTTTCTCTTTATCATGCCTGGCCCATTCGTCTTGATTTTTCCTAATTGGCGCGGCTTGAATTTGAGGTTTTTTAATACCTTTTATAGCCTTCCAAAGCGAATAGTTAGAATCTTTTTCTGCCGTTAAGCTTTCTAGGTAAGTTTGTATTTCATTATTCTTAAGGTCTTTAATAGATCGTTTTAGTGAGTTGCACAAACGGTTAAGATGTGCTTTATGTTGCGGTGCCCGAGTTTGTTGCCATCTTTTACGCGTTTTTCTCTTCTCCTTAATCATCTCTTTTATTTCCTGCGGATAAATTTTAATGTAACTGGCCGGGGTTCTCCTTAGGTTGGGAGTATTCTTCCACGCGGCATCCTGTAAGATTTCGACGAAGCGATCTACTTCAACTTCAAGTTCATAGGGCGTTTTAAGTGATACGCTCAGCTCAATATTTGCTTCAATATCTTTTTTAAAGCCGTCCCAATTAGTTTTCGCGCCAGTTAATCTGGCCGGTCCTACTTTTTTAATCAAAGCTTCGCTTATCGTCATAATGATTGGAGAATGATCAGAGGAGACATCAAAGCTTTCTTCAACTTTTATACAGTTGCTAGATATTCCTTTAACAACAAAGAAATCAATCAGATCTGGTATCTTATTTCTATCAGTTGGCCAATATTTTGGTTTACCCGTCGAGTAAAAATCACAACTGAATTGCATACCCGCATTATAAGGCTTTCTACCTTTCTGAGAGGCGTACCTTGAGACCCAGAAGGGGTGTTTCGCGTTGAAGTCACCACCAATAATAAAATTTGGTTTAAGGAAGTTGAAGATATTTGTGAAATCACTTTCTTCAAGTTTACATCGCAGCGGACAATATATAGACGAAATGTTGAAAGCAAAATGTCTATTTCTAACGCGTACCGTGCTTACTTGCATTGCTTCTAATTCAATTTTTATTTTCGCTGAGTGTTCGATATTTTCTTTTATAAACAAAGATGATCCGCCTCTGGCTCTTTCCGATGGGTGAAAGGCGTGATATCCGCTATATCCCCTTATCTTAATATTCGATTGCTTTTTCAGATGAGTTTCACAGACCAAGCATATATCAATATCTTTTTCTCGTATAAATAGGTATTTCTAACTCGTCGAGTCTTTGTATGAGCCCGTTAGCGTTCCAAGTAAGAATTTTAAGCGTTTCTTTCATATTCTGGTTGAAGTGCGCGTGTTATGAATGTTGTTTTCTAGTGCAACTAGTCTCTCGAAAATTAGTTTATTTGTTTTGCATTGCTCTTCAAGTTTCGCAAGAATTAGGGAAAAAACATTGGATACATGATCTTCTGAACTACCTCTATCACTATTTTTCAATGTCGCAACTTGAGAAGGAGTTTTTACATTAAAGTTTGGACGGTTTCTTGCTTTGATCTCCCGTGAGTTGTCGGTCGTGTACGTACCCTTAACTGTCTTCGCCGCTTGAGCATAAGACTGCACGCCAGGATGTTTTCCCTTGCAATTTATACAAGTGGCTGGGGTTTGCTTGTTTAGGTGACACTCTTCCGAGAGATGTTTACCTGCGCATTTGACGCATCGCGGCTCTTTCTGGCAGTAAGTCTGCGTGTGATTGAAGCCTTGACAGCGCTTACACTGCGGGATCGATCTGGAGGTCTTACGCATGGGTTCGATTTTGACCACGATGTTTAGAATAGTCTTGATACCATATATAATGTCTTTATTTTCGTCTTTATCAAAACTAAGCATGAATAGTGGAAGACCGCGCTTTACCAATTTTTCATGATCTCCCTCCGACTGTTGCTTCTCCTTCTTGATAATATTGACGGCATCAAGAATTTTAAAGCCTTTGTCTTGAAGGTCGTGCATTACATCTTCTTTAGTGCACGAGGGGTGGAGTCCCCTTGCTACAACACGCAGTGGTCTTTCTAACTTATTTTCATAAGTATACCACTGAATCTTTTCGGCATTCAATTTTTTAGATACTGATCGGTAACCGTCGGCATCATCGACATTGATTTTCCACGTATTGTTTCGCAGAGATGTCACCTTAAACTTCGAAGCCAGAGTTCCTTTAAGGAGGCAATGCAACTTATTATAGTCCGTAATTCCAACGACGTTTATCGGTGGCGGAGGACGTAATTTTGGTTGTTGTTGCTTTTCTTGCATCTCCTTGCGCTTTTCATCTTTTTGTGGCTCGACTTCCGGTGAGGAACCAGCTTTTCGTTTTTTGCTAGGTCGTTTCTTTTCGACCCAATTCGTTTCGCGTGTTAGCTCTTCTTCATCCGTCTGGTATTCGCGACTAGGTGAGCGATGTGAGCTAACTGTATTTTCTTTTTGTAGGTACGTGTTTTTTAGGGCATTATTTTCTTGCCTGAGTAAATCTACCTCTTTCTTGAGCTCACGATAGAGTAGCTCCATTTCGCTAAGCTTGGTACGGAGTACGTCGTTTTCCTCCTCAATGCTTTTAGATTTCGCTGAGTCCCGTTTTTCACGCGTTTGCGCTTCCGGCGGACTTCTTTTTCCGGAGACGTTCGATCTTGTTGGTGGAGATCGAGATACCCTTGTACTTTTTGAGAAGGGATTTATAAGGTGCAATAAATGGCTCTCCCCAGAATCCGTAGAGCCGACCTCCGAAGAGGGTGGATTTTCCAGTTTACCTGGACTGCCATCTGGGGTATTTAAATCTTTTGTTTTGTTCATTGCATGTTTTTTGTATACGCCATACTCGGTATACGGAGGGTGGATTTTAGTCGCCTCTTACGACAGGCATGCCTACCTCGGGTATATTCTAACCCCTACCCGAAGGGGGTTTCGGCGGGGTGTAGTCCCGCACAAGCAGCCATCTGTTTGCCGAAAATATCTAAAGGTAGCAGGTTGAGCAAGATGTCCAGTGCCGCGGAGGGAGTAGTTCTCAGTGCAACACTGATGCAGATGCATGCAGATCTTTGCACCTTAGCTAGTTGAGTGAGGTGGACAGCCCTGTCAGGAGCAGGCCACCATACGATCACGCCATATAGTAGTATAGGCCTGATAACGGACACGTATAGCCAATGAGTGATTTGAGGCTTAATACCCCAGCTCCTACCTATAGCCTTTTTAAAGGAATAGAGAGCTACATTAGCTTTCTTGACGCGCTCTAGTAGATTGGCCTTCCAGTTTAATTTCTTATCTAAAATAAGACCCAGATATTTTGCGTTTCAGAGAAGGTGAGACTAGTGCCCTTTATCACAGAAGGGTCTATGAGGGGAACTTTATATTTCCTCGTGAAGAGAACGAGTTCCGTTTTATGGGGGTTAATCCCCAGTCCGCATTTGGAGGCCCATTTGGTGAGCCGAAGGAGAGCATATTGGAGGATTTCCTTGAGAGTGTCCGGGTGTTTACCGGAGGCAGCAATAGCAATGTCATCAGCATAGGCAATCACTCTACAACCTGATGTATCCAGGTCCATCAGTAGCTCATTACCTACCAGGTTCCACAGAAGAGGTGACAAGACTCCACCTTGAGGTGTACGCAGCGAGCAATTCTTCTGACCGATGCTTCGCTCAGCTGTGTGTTAATAATCCTGCATGTAAGCAATTGATTGATCAATAGTCCGAGCGAAGTATCCACTTTCAGATATGCAAGTGCGTCGGTAATCGCCTTTGATTTGACATTGTTAAAAGCTCCCTCAATGTCAAGGAAAGCCACCATGGTGTATTCTTTGATGCTCAACGATTTTTCGATGGTGCGCACAAGCGAATGTAAGGCTGTCTCAACCGATTTGCCTTTGCAGTACGCATGTTGGGACGGCGAGAGCAAAGCTGGGCTAATACTTTGCCGAAGATGGATATCAATTAACCTTTCTAAAGTTTTAAGCAGAAACGACGATAGACTGAAAGGTTGGAGATTTCTTTATTGCTTGATTTGGGAAATCCGCATTCGTACCTTGGCTACAACAAGGTAATGATCTGAGTCTATGTTGGCCGCTCAAAAGGTTCGGACATCCAGAATACTGGAGGCATATCTTGCGTCGATCGCAATACAATCAATTTCGGTGATCGTTACATGATCATTAGACCGCCATGTCTGCTTCTAAATACTGAGATGAGGTTACCATATGCTTGCTATAGTGATGTTTTGCTCCACAGCGAAATCAGTTAAACTTAGTGCGTTGTCAGACGTTGTGTTGTGTAGGCTATGTTTACCAACTGCCTTAGCAAAGACGTCCTCCTTACTTAAAAATCGTATTGGGTGATTTTAAGCCCAATACGATTTTGACATTAAAATCGCCCAATACGATTTTAACGTCGTACTCGTATTTAGGGCATTGCTCGTATGTTTTGTCGAGGAGCTCGTAGAAACAATCTTTGCTGGCAGGGTCCTTTTGTTCCGTGAGGCATGAGCACAAATCAGGGTTGTCGTAATACGCTCACTCACCTGTCGAAAGGTTAAGACTTCTTGCCTAAGTCTGCCGCGTATAGCAAATCCGCATTTGAATAAGCGCTGCTTGTTATCTCTGTAGCAATCACCGTAGTAGATGTCGCCGTTTCCAATCCTCTTTTTGTTCGGCCTATCCCATCGCACTTCCTGGATGGTGGTCATACCTGCTTTATAGCAGCCAAGGGTCCCTGCTAATTTTTAGCTTCACGTGGTCTGTTAAGGGCCCGAACATTCTACTTACTTATCCAAAGGTTGTTGTCTTTATTTCGTTTGCTAGTGTCGTCAACAGTTGAATCGTCCTTACCCGAGGCTTGTTGTTGTTTCTGAACTAGTAGTTTTTTTTTCGTGGGAAATGACCCCGACGACACAACCCCCAATCTGGAGGTTCAATTTCTTTTGTTATACCACTAGGACACTGGACCGGGTATACCGGTGCCAGTAGTCTACTTCGGGACTGTGAGCGCTGCGCTGCCGATGCCCCTCCGCCACCATCTCTATTCAAAGATCCTGACTAATCTTGGAAATTCCGTACCGACTTCTGATTCAAATATGTCGAAGCAGCTCGCTCAAGGTGTTCCCCTTAGATCAACCTAACTGGAACGTCACCGTTGACTCCTTCTAGGGAATTCATCCGCTGCTATGTGGAACAAGAACAAATGCTCTAGTAAGAAAGCGCTCTGCCCCGCTCTCTCATCTTCTACCGCCAAAGAGGTTGGCTACCACTTCTTGGATCACATGCACTACCGTTTGACCACCTTCTTCTTCTTCTTCGTTTTATCAGCGAGGTTATGATCCGAAAATAAGGGATCATTACCCTCCAACTTCACCGCAATTCTACTGATCTGCCTGTGGGGTTCGCCTTGACCATCTTAAGATTACTAACGTCCTCTATTATTGCGTAATGCGTAAAAGCAGCGTCAAGCGTATCATTTTGGGGTCCCGGAGTCACATACTGAAATGAGACAGCTGATTCTATGGAGATGAACAAGCTATCAAAATATGTACGAAGAGCTTACGGGCTAAGATTTCTATTGATAACAACCACCGTCCCATTGATCTTTTTCGCTAAATTCCAAAATTGGGTTGAGTTTCTGCAAAGTTCTATCATCGAGAATTCTTCCTCAAAAAGTTGCACCTTCTTGTCCTTACAGAATTCATGGCATTTGTTTGCACAAACTCTGACTAAAACTTCAGGTTAGCTTCATCCCAAGCTGTACCTTCGAGTCGACATTGTTCCCCAGGATCATGACAAAATGTTACAAATTTCGAATCATGCCAATTTGATGGAAAGAATAAAATTGTGGAAAGCATTTGATTGGAATAGTATTGAGATGGCATTGAGATATTTGTAACCGTTATACGACCATGAAACAATAAGTTGCATACTCCGACGTGTATGGATTGCGGATATCATCAATTTGAAAATCAAATGAGACGATCCAATTGATGTTTGAATTATATTTACATGAATGGATAAAATAATTTCAAATGACTTAATTACACTTTTCTGAAATGCAATTTATGCAAAGATATCCAGATTTACATGAGGCTTTCTTACAAAGATACGAGACTATTACCACCTGCTTGTTGTCGTTTATTTCAGCATACGTAGTAGCTCTTGCACCAATCGATTTTTTTGCCTTAGTGAATCTATAGATTGGAATATAAATGCGAATGTGAAACTTCACAAGATTTTTCATTGGCCATTGCTTTCCCATTCAATAAGATATTTTTTTTTTCCAGCATACTTTGCTGGCACATATGTACACCATTACCATCTGAACATAAGATTTATGACAACATAAGTCGGATCAAAAAGAATGAGCAGCATACATCAAACTAGGTTCTTAACAAGAGTTTTGAAAGCTGCCTCTAAGATGGCATATCCAGTAGTGTGCTAACCTTAAGTACTTGGGCATGTTAGAATAAACCGACTAAGGTGGGCAATTGAATACTTTTCTTCATACAAGACGCCCGGACCGGATAGTATCTTCGCCATGATGCTAGGTAACAGGCTAGTGAATATTTTTCGCGGATGCTTAAACTGTAATTATGTGCCTAAAGCCTGGAGGAAGGTTAGAATCATCTTCATACCTAAAGCTGGTAAACTAACCCACACTGCCCCAAAAGATTTCAAGCCGATCAGCCTGTCTCCATTATTAGACTATTAGATCTGTACATTCGCTCCAAATTAAGCCCTAAAGAAATTTCCCCAGCACAACATGCTTATACAAAAGGTCCATCAGTCGAAATAGCCCTGCATGAAGTGGCAACAATGATCGAGCAAACACTCTACCTGGCCTCTAGGGGAACCCCGCAAGGAGGGGTCTTATCTCCTCTACTATGGACTCTAGTCAGAAATGCGATCCTTTTTAAATTAGGACAGAGCGGAGTAAAAGTTGTTGCTCATTCAGATAACATAGTCCTACAAATGTCCGGAAAATTCCTCGACACAATCACCGAACTTCTACAATCGGCCCTAGATACCCTCAATAACTGAGCGAAAAGATGAGGACTGAACGTTAATCAGGGGTAGTCCTCTTCACCAACAATAATAGTCTCAGCTTTTGGACCACTACGACTCTTCTTCTTCTTCTTCCTATTTCGGCGAGGTTATGATCAGAAAACAAGGGATCATAACCCTCCCACTTCACCGCATTTCTACTGATCCGCCTGTGCAGTTCGCCTGTTTGACCTCTGAAAATTTCGGCAAGACTCCCGATTTTGGATCACTCACAATGCCGATGTCGTCGCATTTGTGTGATCCAGGCGCTTATAGGCCTGCAATTCACCCCGGTGATTGGGCAATAACCCACGGGTCTGCTACTAGCTATAGCCGGCCCGTCCGATAGGTTTCTCCCCGTCTGAGAGAAACAAACCGATTTAACAATAGCGGATTTGCCGCCCCTTTGTTGAGCTATCTTCCAAGCCTGCCCTAGTTGCGGACTGGATTCCTCCTAAGACTGCCCTAAGTGCGGACTAGGTCACAGCAAGCCTGTTCTAAGTGCGGACTGCTACCTTCCAAGCCTGCCCTAAGTGCGGACTGGATCCCTCCTAAGCCTGCCCTAAGTGCGGACTGGATCCCTCCTAAGCCTGCCCTAAGTGCGGACTGGATCCCTCCTAAGCCTGCCCTAAGTGCGGACTGGGTCACAGCAAGCCTGCTCTAAGTGCGGACTGCTACCTTCCAAGCCTGCCCTAAGTGCGGACTGGATCCCTCCTAAGCCTGCCCTAAGTGCGGACTGGGTCATCGCAAGCCTGCCCTAAGTGCGGACTGCGACCTTCTAAGCCTGCCCTAAGTGCAGACTGAAGCTCCTTCGAGACGACGCACCGAACCGAGCCAGACAACAAGTCACGTAGCCCCGGCCCGTACCAGAACCAGCCGCAGGACGACGATAGTATTAAGTTTATCATTTCTATTGTTAGGTATAAAAATTGTTAAGAAATTATAAAAACCCCTACTAGAATTGTTCCCAAGCAACTATTGTTAATAACCAATCAGAGAAATAAAGTACCTCTTTCCCAAAGTCTAGGGTGTTCCTTTGGGTTGACCCTGGGGCCGGCGAGCCCACCTCAGCCTTCGAGTAAAGATACCCTCACAACGTTCATTGATATTGCCTTTCAGGATTCAAATTATCTCTTCTTTGAACGTGGCAATACCAGCTGATCCGGTCGCGTTCTATCTAAGATGGTTCCCTTAATCTGAAGGCTTCCACGGATCTTCGAACTTCTTATTCGATCAAGCTTTGTCACTCCTGCTGTCATCTTCATCTCAGCTGCCGTTAATTCACTCTCATACAGGATAGATAGAGAGAGAAGGATTTGGTGTACTGGTTTTAAAGCTCAGTTGTTCATACTTCAGAGAAACCCCAGGGATAGCGTCTAGATAACTGGGGAGATTTTTTTGTTATTTATCGTCTTTTCTATTGATTCACAGTATTTTTTTTTCGATAACCAGATATTTGAACTTTTCGCACTTGGGAAGAACTTTTCCATTTAAATAAATGTCTCGAATAGGCCTCAGTGTATCAGAGAACAGGCAGCACTAGTACTCTGTCTTTTGAACTAATGCGATACCCATTTCCCTCCAAAACGTCCACCATCATCACCACTTATGATGGCTCCATCGTCAGCAAAGAATAATTGATGTACCTTGTGGTCCGTCACTTCAAGCAGATAGTCATGGACTGTAATTAAAAGTAAAGGACTTAAGACGCTTCCCTGGTGCACCCCGATTTTGATTGGGAACTCTTCGATTACTCCAGCGGAGCATCTTACTCTTTGCCCCTTCGTACATGCCCATGATCATCTGTACATAGGTTTCTGGAACCCCTCGATGTCTTAGCGCCACCAAGATCAGATCTCATGATTGTCTGTCGAATGCCTTCAAAGTGAACCAATACAATGTGCAAATCCTTTAAGGAATCATGATGTTTTTTCATTATGATCCTTTTACTTTGGATAGCATCTGTGGTTCATTAATCCGCGACAAACCCGCACTGATCATCAGATAGCCGATTTTTTTTTCGCAGTCGGCCACCTAATACCCGCTCAACGATCTTCATGGCGTGCGACATCAGCTTGATTGAACGGCAGTTGTCACAGTTTCGCGTATCACTCTTCCCTTTGTTCACAGTTTCGCGTATCACTCTTCCCTTTGTTCACAGGGAGAAGGTAACTTTCCCTCCATTGATTTGGCACTCACAAATTTGGAGATGAGAATTCTAAGCCATCTGAACCCGATGTCTCCCATCTTTTTTCAGAACTCAGAGTGCATCGCGTCTGACGCAACTGCTTTTCGTTTTTTGGAGTATTTGACCGCCTCACTAACTTCTTCGACTGAAATGTCAGGTATTTCTTCACAGTTACGGGTGGCTTTTGGAAAGTATAGCCAGGGAAACTGTTCATTCAAAAGTTCTTCACAATACTGCCGCCACCTCTGCAAAATTTTGTCGTCATCCACAAGAAGCTAGCCATGAGCATTGTTAATTAGCTTTGGCGAACGAATCCCCTGAGCATTCCTCCTTCTTTGGGCGGCTATTTTGAAGATGGTTGCACTCGTGTTCATATTGTGTCTTCGCAGCTCCTGGATAGCCTGGTTTGCATCAGCAACCGGGGAAGATATTTTCTCCAGCTCCCGATAAAGGCCCTCCGTACTCTCTGTTTGAAGCTGGGCCCACTTCTTCTTCGCTTTTTTCTTGCAACATCTGTATTCCATTTCGAGGCGAGCTTTTTCGTCACTATTATTAGAGGGGCACTTTGACCAAGCTTGGAAAGCCTCTTTCTTCTCATTTATCACTTTCTTAGCTTCATCACTCCACCACCATGTTTCTTTGGCATGTTGATGGTGGCCTTTTGAAGCTCCTAGCAGTGATTTAGCCTTCTTTAAGCAAGTTCGCTGTAGGGAATCCCACATATTTTGTGCTCTGCACTCTTCATCCTCAGCTCCGTTGATGGTGTGAGAGAGGTAATTTTTCATTACGAAAACAAAAGCCTCGTCTTTTTCTTTGTCCAGATTGTACCACTTGATTTTCTCAAAGACCCTTGTTTGTTTGCTTTTCTTCGGTGTTTTCATAAAAAATTCTGTTAGCAGGAGACGGTGTTGCCGAGCGATTGCCTCTCCCAGGATCACTTTGCAATCTTTTACCCGAGGCTTCATGAAACTGCCTACCAAATGGTAGTCAATCTGAGTTTCATCTCCACCACTGCTGTAAGTGATCAGGTGTCGGCTTTGTTTGATGAACATGGTATTTAACACGATAAGACCGTGTGATTTGCACATGCTTAGGATGTCTTCACCACGAAGGCTCCTGGTGCCGTATCCCAGCTCTCCATGGCAGTCTTCATAGTCTTCTTTTGACTTCTCGACATGTCCATTCAAATCTCCTCCAACAAACAGAAACTTTTCCTTTGGGATGTTCTTAGGAAGATTGTGGAAATCTATCCAAAATGCATCTTTATCCCTCTGATCGCACCCAATTTGGGGAGCATATGCACTGACAATATTCCACACCTCTCCTTGTATTGCATTAGTAGTTTGAAAGATATCAAACGGTCGCTGGACTTCGAAATGCTTAAGACTTTACCAAGTAGCTCTGCCGCAAGGACGATACCGACTCCATTCCTACCCTTTTCCGTTCCATAGTAGGACATCTTGCAATCTTTTGTCGTCCAAGAAACGCGTCCAAAAACGCACCCGATTTCCGGTGTTTTTCTATTTCGTCTCTTGGACACACAAGATATCCATCCGCCTTCTATTCATCATCTCTTCCAGTTCGTAACTTCGACCGGTCATGCTTAAAACGTTCCAACTCGCAGCCCTGAAACTTTTCTCCAAACTGTTTCATTAGGTTAGGTTAGGTCGATGTGTGCCTTGTGGCAAAGAGTCACTGCTCACTCAGACCAACAGTACGGGTCCATTGTGCCCAATCATTTAACCCTGGAAACAGTGTAAAGAAAGTCCGCTGTCAGAACCACCCAGAAAGTGATATGAATCTCAGAAGGTCCATCAGCTCAACATTACCCAAGTCCTCAAGCTCGGAGAAGAAGTAACTACCAAGATTTCTAATTCTTCTGACGGAGAGCGCAGGACAGTCACACAGCAGGTGACAAACAGATTCAATTTCTTCTTCGTCCCTGCAACTTCTGCAATAGTCATTATACAGCGCACCGAGTCACTGGAGAGGCATTCCCGATAAACTAATTGCTATTATCAAAGCTACATATGAAGGCTCCAAATGTCACGTTCTGCACAGGGGGAGGTTGTCTGAGGAATTTGAGATCCAAAGTGGGGTAAGACAAGGCTGTATCCTTTCACCAATATTATTCCTATTGGTGATTAGCGATGTGCTTCATGCAGCTTTGTCGACGGGAAACGGAGGAATTCGATGGACTCTTACATCTCAACTGAAACATCTTGACTACGCAGACGATGTATGCTTACTCTCCCACAGAATTATGGACCTCCACCAAATGACAGCAGATGTGGAGAGGGAGGCAGGTGTCGTCGGGCTGAAAATCAATACGACAAAAACTAAAATCATCAGACTTGGAACTAACTCATCGGCTCAAATATGCATTGCTGGACAACCGGTAGAGAGAGTAGAGGATTTTCAGTATCTTGGGAGTATTATCTCGACCGATGGTGGAACCGAACTGGATATAACCAACAGGATCGCCAAAGCAAAGTCCGCGTTCGGGATGTTGTCCAAAATATGGCGAAGCAATGCAATCAGTTTGACCACCAAAATAAGACTGTTCCGCTCCAACGTTGAATCCGTGCTGCTATATGGTTGCAGCACGTGGAGAGTGACCACTACTATCACCAGAAAGCTGCAAACGTTCGTTAATAGGTGTCTGCGCAATATCTTAAGGATTTTCTGGCCCAATCGTATCTCTAACGAACACCTTTACGAGAGAACGGGTCAGGAACCAATAGGCACAACTATCCAACGGCGGAAGTGGCAGTGGATTGGTCACACGTTCCGAAAGGGTGACAGCTCCATAGCGAACCATGCTATGCAATGGAACCCTCTAACTCAGGATGGCAGAAGACCTGGCGGTCCGCGGAAAACATGGCGCAGAACAGTCGAGAAGGAGGCACGGCAGTTAGGGAAAAGTTGGGGAGAACTCAGACACATTGCCAGAAACCGTACACGATGGCGCGTAGGCGTAGTAGAGGCCCTAGGACCCACAAGGGGATACAGGACATAAGAAGAAGAAGAGCACCGAGTCACTCCGCGTGAACGCCAATGGCACAATCTCCAGTAATTATGCCAGAAATGACCCGTGCGTTATAACGACTAAGTTTTACCAGAGAGGTTGATCTCTTCTTGCTGTAGGCCGGCCATAGCGCTCTGGCCGTTGCACATGTTTCCAGATGAGCCCAGCGTCTGTTTGCTCTACCGGTGGCTTCATCCTCTATTTTTTCCGTAAGGAACTGATTGGGGTTGCTACAGAGGGGAGGGCCCGCGATAAGTTCAGCGCCGACCCTTTCGTTACCTTCGATATCCATAATGCCCTGGTACCCAGCAGAGGGTTATCGCATTGGTTCTCGATATCTCGTTTAAGAGTGATTTACAGCTTCTCACGAGCCTCGACCTAATTACGGCAGAGGGCAGAGCCTTAACTGCTGCCTGGCTGTCTATATAGACAGTGATCGCTTTACCAACCATATTACTCTCGCGTATAGTTTCAGCAGCCTGTATAACGGCTGCGACCTCGGCCTGGAAGACGCTGCCGTCGTCGTTTATTCTAAAGGAGCGGTTTATTCCTAGGGCCTCATAATAAACTCCGGCTCCCGTGCCAACGTCCATCTTAGAACCGTCGGTATAGAAAGCCAACTCCCTTTTCTTCATGGTTCTTCGATTCTTCCAGTATATTCTATCGGGAATCTTTGTAGTGAATCTCCTTTCGAATGCTAGCATCGGGTTCATGTGATCAGTTCCCGTCAATCCCCTGGTGATCCCCCATCGGGACAGAATGGAGGCATGGCCGTAAAGGCTTGATGACCACAATCGGCCTTCTCTCAGTCTTACAGCGGTTTTAGCCGCCAGACTGCTGCAATATATGTCAAGCGGAATGAAACTAAGCATGGTTTCCATTGCCGCTGTTGGTGTTGTTCTCATTGGTCCCATGACTCCGATGCACGCCGCCCTCTGGATTTTGGTGAGGTTTGAAAGCTCGTATTGCTTCTCAAGTACCGTCCACCATACTAGTGAACCATATGTGAGAATGAGTCTTACAACTGCCGTGTATATCCAATACACCACAGCCGGTTTGAAGCCCCACGTGTTACTGAAAGCTTCTTTGCAGGGGTATAAAGCTACGCTTGCTTTTTTAACGCGCTCGGCAATATTTTTCTTCCAGTTAAGTTTGGAATCTAGAACTACGCCCAGATACCGAGCTGAACTTGAGATACTTAGTTCAGTGACACCAATATTTGGGTTTCTGAAGGTAGGGATTGATCTCCTATTTTTGAAGAGAACTACCTCCGTCTTTGAAGGATTTACTCCCAGCCCTTTGCTGTTAACCCAGTTATCCACTAGTTGTAGCGCGAAATTGAGCCTTTCATTTAGGACTGGAGGAAATTTTCCCGAAACCAGGATAACGACATCGTCCGCATAGGCCGTCACGTTAAAGCCGTTTTCCTTCAGTATTGCCAAGATCTCATCCACCACAAAGAGCTATATTAGCGGGGACAAGACTCCACCTTGGGGTGGATTGGTTATATTGGTTTCAAGAATATAATTAAAAAAAACTTCGCCTCTAGCATTGATGTCGGTGCTACCCCACAGAGTAGGTATGGTGGGCGTTGGCATCACATCCCAAGACTACGTTTTTCTCGCCTTTTTGAGACGCTGATATGAGTGACCTCAGATTTTCCGAGAGGATGTTGATGCCGTCATCGTAAGGTAGGTACGTAGATGCCACCGTGCAGTTTCCATTTACCCCTCTCACGTTAAGTCAAGTCAAGTCGCCGGAGCTGAAATGAGATAACATTCGTATATTAAGACTCTTTTTAGCCACGATACACGTCCTAACCTTGGCAGCGTCGCTTCTATAATATACCATCATGCGATTGTTATGAAGCCAGGGTTCCTGGATTAGGGCCAGATCCAGCTGCTCTTCCATGAGGAACAGCTTCAGGTTGTCGGAGGCGACCGCACTATGATGAAGATTGATTTGCACTGCCTGCATCGGTTGTCGCAATCTCAACTTCCATAGCGTCAGTCGCCCCATCGTTCTCCGCACGTTGAGTCCACTTTAGGAGCTTTAGAGTTACCTCTCCCGCTCCATAGCACAACCTCAACTGCTTGTCTGCCAGAAGTGAGGCCGGGGGTTCATTCATAAGAATGGTGAATCCCTTGGTCCCATTCTTCGCCTCTTCCTCCCCGACGACCTCCCAGCCCTTCATAACAGTAGAAGAGTTCTAGGCTTTTAGGAAGCCGAGGATCTCCGTTTTATCCACACTCCAGTCAGGACCACAGACCCTTCCCTTGGGCATGCTGGGTATCTCCTCTGGGGGTACCGCTCGCAATGCAGCCCCCTCCCAGAATTTAAAACCGCGAACCGTGGCCTTCACGAAGTCAAGCGATAACTGATCCTTGCAGTCTATCATAATGACCCCACGATGCCACTTCGCTCTCCCGAATGTGGGTGCAGTTCCGCCGGCATTCTTTTGAATACGGCCGAAGATTGCTCGAGCTAAGGCCTTCTCAATCATCTGACCGCATTCTTGGGAATACTGGCCACTAGGTTTACCGAAGTCCACCACAGCTAAACTGTTTCATTACTTTACTAGCCCCCGGAATACGTATAGCTCTGACCCGAACATTTCTGCTCGGTCCAGGATCAGTACCATGAGAAGCAGTGGTAGTGCCTGGCGGGTAGTACCTTTCCTTTTAGCAAGTATTACCATAATGATACATTTGTGCAATATTATTGCGATGGTATTTGTTGTTTGGCACGTGCATGTTAATGTTTTATTATTGTTTGTTTGATCTTTCTTCTATGACACCGGTGATCCCCAGTCGTGTCAACCCACGGACTAGCATGCACACTTGCGGGAGAGTTTTTAAGGTAGTGTATGTGTCGCTAGGCTCACTTGGGTGTTATATTGCCTAGATCTGATTTGTCCCCTTAGTCGAATTTTACGACAAGCGCTATTTGTTGGGTGGCGTTACAGTGATATTGTTAGCCCGTCCCTGCCAGGGGTAAAGTCAACCAATACAATATGCAAATATTTTCTGGAAATAAAGTCCAATGAACATTATTGCCTTCTATGTCAATTCACGCCACCCCACTTTAATATATTAGTAAGAGGGGAACAGTAATTTTTTTGGATGACCTTGGTATAAGGTTCATAGAAAAAGTGGAACAAGGAATTTCAAATTTCTGGGTCAAATGGTTAAAAAATTACAGGCACCTGAATAAGTGAAATAAACGAACAGTCACTGTGCTGAATCCATAAGAGTTCCATTTTTGCTTTGAAAGTCCGGAATACTAAAACAATCTGAATGCAAGTGTTAAATCGGGATCAGTTAGTGTCAATAAATACAATTGTTTCTCCTAGTTATTTTGCTTGTCGGTGCATACTAGTACTATCCTTGTATGTATTCCTAACCGTTACGAAGCATGCAAATAATTCACAAGATGTAAAGAATCCCCTTGCCTTACTAATCAGAGAATATGAAAATATACACCACATTCTTTTCAATAACCTAAGGGGTTTCTATGTAATACGATGAACTATTGTACCCGGATACCCTGTAGATGCCATCACAAACAAACAACAAATCTGTTTAACTCGTCCACGAAAGCGTTCACCTTACCGCCTAGCTAGAATAATAAATTTGTATTTTTAATATCTTACATTAATTGAGTGACGTCGCTGATTGGTATCTAAGATCACTGAATACAACGACATTCTCCCACGCACGATACCGGATCAATTCCCTTCTCTAGCACGCACACTTCAGAATCCCAAAAGAAAAACCAAGATACTTCAAGTGTTTATCTCTGATGAGTAGGTATAAAATCAACACACAAGCAAATAATTTGGTTAATTCGTGAACATATGGTTTGAAGCTGTTCCAAGTAAAAAGAGAAAAATAACAAACCACGTACCAGCAGGTACCTATTCTTATTTATTTATCTAGTTCTTACATAAGAAAAATTTAATCCGTACATGTATACCCGAGTCTACTTAGTCTAAAACAAAAGAGTTGAGCCACAAACTTGCATGTGATACAAAACGAAGATTCTTTGAAGGCAATCTTCGAACACATTCAAAGTCATCCAATAAATTACTACATCCGGGTTGTCAACAGAGCAAAACATATGCTAATATAAGGTACATTAAAGCTATTCATGAAAACCGATAGGGATGTGCTATTAATTGATTAAAATACTTGCTCTGAGAATTAACAACAAATTCGAATGTGACAGGGTTTTTTTTTTTTTTTTTTGTCATACCAAATCATATGATCACCATCCAGAAACCGAGGTCACATCAAATTGCATAAAAAATTATAACACATTGCTAATAAAAAAAACAACATAAGGATAAGTTTGAAATACCCTAATCAAAACGTAACATCTGGTCACACAAATCGAAATCGAAAAGAAAAAAAAAAAAGAAAAAAAAAAAACCGCCGTAGAAAACCTGTCGTTCCTATGGTAGTTTGTGCATCTAATTTGACCGCTTATATGACGATATGGTACTCTGCCCACGTCACCCAATTCATTCTTTCCGCGTGACTCCTTTCAAACGTCTAAGACTCATTGACCACCACCAGTCATACCGGTCACTCTCCTAATTCACACCTATTCGTCTACGTATCTCTCCCCTAATAAAGTGAATAGCATGCACATATCCACCATTCCCTGACGAACCTGAAGTTCAGATACAACTTCATCACCGGATACCTGCCTACAACTGCCAAGCTAAGCTTATATCATACCGTCTCTATGCTGCGTCTGTGGTTCAGCCTCTCACACACCTGAGCCAAAAATAAAAAAAAAAAAAACAAATTATGATGAAAAACAAAAATAAACGATAACTTTCTCCACATAGAGCACATCAGCACAAGCAAATATAATAAATAAAAAGGAAAAGCCACAACCACTATTTTAAGAAATTCTTTGTATTGGAGATGTGTAACCTCAAAAACTCCTCTATACTCTCTATACTAGAGCGCAAGGTAAAAACATAACAAATTCGCTTATATGCTATGCACAAAAATACCTGAAGCTTTAAAAATCCCTCACTATTTGGTCATAAATTTACCAGTTCGTGTCTGCTGAGACGTTCAGTTAGTCGCTGGCTTTATTCCCGATCGCGCGTAGTATCTTGTCTCAGTGTGCCACCACGTTCTGTTGTATTATATTCGCTTGTTTTTTTTTTTTTTTTTTTTTTTCTTATGCCGGGAAAAAAACTACACGTTTAGGCGAGAGACGACTTTACAAAAGTTTCGAGCTTAACTTTTAAAACAAAACAAAGCGACCGAGGTATACCTACTCGCACTCTACAGACAGATCAGTTAAAAAAGCCTCGCTAGTTTCATGACCCCAAAGTTGGCTCTGACATTAGATTGTTACTTGCTTCGGTTGTGTGTTGCTGGTGCTGGTGCTATTGCAGTTTTTTTTTTTTTCTTTAATCTGAAATCGATTCAGATGCGGGATCAGGCAAAGTGAATCAACAGCAGTTGGCATGGTTCTTATTATTAAAAAGATAACATTTTCCTTATAACATTTGTATCCGTTATATATGCTTATAATTAAAATAAATGCGCATAGATAGATCGGTCGTACACATTCGGTTGATTAAGTGAAAAGTGTTTTTGAATTCGAATGAACCGATCGTGAAATCTTGATTGGAAACATAAAACAGAAAAACTTCAAACACAGAGAAAGATTCCAAATAAGATCAGAATGATGAGGCCGCATCTGACGATGTTGTTTTTACTATTATGGTGAGTGTTGGAAAATTAAAAAAAAAAAAAAAAAAGTATATCAAAATCGAAAATAGAAAATAGTCATACAATTTGAAAACCATATATGGATGTGGATTTCTGTTATAAGAAATTAAAATTTCCGCATGCCCGAGCTGTATACGAACTTAAAGTCTTTTCTACAATTTCCACAGCAGTTTCTGTTTAAATATTCAAATAATATGTAAATTCAGTCAGCACTAGTTGGTATTTTCAAAACAATACTATCATTGCCCGGGAACCCAATCCGTTCTACATATGAATGAAATTCTTCAAAGAGTCCAACTCCCCAGCCATGTGATGAAAACGAAAATATTGTTGCCCAACAAAATGTGAAAGCAGACATGAAAGTCATTAAAAAAAAAAAAAAAAAAAAATAAACCTGCTTTGTAAGTCACGTGAAACTAAATCCGCGAAATCCAAATTTTTTTACATTAACATCCGACCATTCTTGATGTGAGACTCATCGATTGCCTTTTGATATTTTTTGATGATATTTGATTTGAAAATTATTTTCACTATGATCTACCAAGTCGTTAGATCAATCCATCATTTATCTGACATGCGATGCACGACTTTGTTTTTTTTTTGTTGAATTTAGGTGTGTAACGCATCTTCGAGCTTCACACCTTAATTCATTTGCTTTATGCAGTTGAAGCTCAGTTGCCAAGCTATGGTTGTTGATAGAATTCTTTGCGTGCATCTAGATAGGGCAAGAACAAAGAGATTATGAAACGTTTAAAAATGTTAAACCACTTTTCCCCGCAACCATTTGTTTACGTTTTTTTTTTTTTTGCTTTTCACTTTCTGTAAAAGAATTTCTGTCCATGAATACATATGCATTTGTATCTTCTTCTTTTTTTCGATCGCTAGCGCGACACAAAAGCGAATAGCGCTTGACGTTGTTTCTTTTCGATGCAAGTCTTATTTAAGAATTATTATAATCTGGTCATTCTATAATGGATGGTGAGCTTGGAATTTAAATCGCATTTATCGACTTTAAATTGAAAGCGATATTGGTCATAGATTCCTCATCTAAAGCTATTTTTTTTGCACTTTTGTTGGAAGATTGAATACTCTGGGTGAGGTTAGACTTAACATACTTATATGTATCCATAATGATGTTGTTGACTATATATGGCCGAATTCGTGATTTATGTCTTTTTTTATGAAGTGTTTTATTAGCATCGAAAAATGAATACAAAAGCCAAAAAAATCGCTCAAATACGAGCTTAAAACGATTAAGCTCGAACGAGGCCCGGGGTTTGTACATATAGTTGCACGCTAGAATCATCTAAAAATATGGCCAAGTATACAAAGTAGTCTTCATTCGCAAAGCCGGCTGCAGATCTCCCTCAGACTCAACATCTTTTACACCGACTAGTCTTACCTCAGTGTTCTTAAACTTACTTACTTACTTACTTAGGTTGCGCTACAGTCTGGGGTGGATCTGGGCCTGAACCAACAGATCAGCTGCCTCCAGTTACGCAAGTCAAGTTGGTTGACCTTCCTCTCCACTTGTTTGCGCCACCTACCGCGATGTCGTCCTCTACTGCGTCGTCCATCCGGGGTGGATTCGAAGACTTTCTTGGCGGGAACGTTGGGCTCCATCCGCTCCAAATGACCCAGCCATCTTAGTCGCTGTATGTGAACTCTTCTGGCTAAGTCGATGTCCTTGTACAGGCCGTATAGCTCGGCATTGTAACTTCTCCTCCACTCACCGTCTATGCAGACGGGACCAAAGATCGCTCGAAGAACTTTTCTCTCGAAATAACCAAGGGTATCCTCATTCGGTTTTGTCAAAGCCCATGCCTCTGCGCCATACAGCAGGACTGGGATGATTAGTGTCTTATAAAGAGTTACCTTAGTAGTTCGAGATAGGGCTTTGCTACTCAATTGCCGTTTTAGCCCATAGAAACAACGATTGGCAAGAGTAAATGTTCGTGTGATCTCCCTACTGATGTCATTTGCGGAGCTGACCATAGAGCCTAGGTAGACAAAATCCTTTACTACCTCAAAATTGTATCTGTCTATTGTGGCGTTCTGTCCAAGACGCCGATGTTCGGTGTCCTTTTTTGTAGACAGCATATATTTTGTTTTGCTTTCATTGACCGCTAGACCCATCTTTGCAGCCTCGATGTCAATACTCGTAAATGCCCCATTGACGGCCCGCTGAGTTCTTCCGATTATGTCAATGTCATCGGCATAAGCGAGTAGTTATACAGACTTGGAGAAGATTGTACCTCCGGGGTTGGCTTGTGAGTTTCGTACAATTCTCTCAAGTACTGTGTTAAAGAGATCGCATGATAGCGCGTTGCCTTGCCTAAGACCTTTCCTGACATCGAACGGTTCGATGATGTTCTTACCGACTTCGATGGAGCAGCGAGAGTTCTCCATCGTCATTCTGCACAAACGGACAAGCTTGGCAGGAATGCCATGACATTGACTTTGAAATCAATGAAAAGGTGATGCGTGTCGATCTTATATTCATATTCGTGGGTTTATTCCAAGATCTGCCGTAGTGTGAATATTTGGTCAATGGTGAACTTTCCCGGCTTGAAACCGCACTGATAAGGACCTATCAGGTTGTTGACGATCGGTTTTAGGCGCTCACATAATAAGGCCCACAGGATGTTATATGCGATGTTGAGGAGACTTATACCTCTGTAGTTGGCGCAGTTCAGAGGATCTCCTTTATTCAGGATCGGGCGAATGATGCTGAGGTTCCATTCATCGGGCATACTTTCGTCCGACCATATTTTACAGACGAGCTGGTGCATGCTCCTTACCAACTCATCTACTTGAAGAGTTCAGCGGCAAGGCCATCGGCTCCAGCAGCTTTGTTGGATTTGAGTTTCGATATCACTATCCTCACTTCATTCTGATCGGGTTGACGGGAATCTTGACTGTCATCGTCACTGTTGAATGGCTCATTCTGCCTGACAGCGGAATATTGGTCAGCATCGCCGTTTAACAGTCTGCAGAAGTGTTCCTACCATATCCTCAGCACCGACTGCAATTCTACTACTATATTGCCATTTTCGTCCCTGCAGGCTTCTGTTGTTCTGGCTTTGAAACCCTGGCATGTTCTTATTACACTTTGGTAAAATTTTCGAACATCATTCCTGCAATAAAGTCTCTCAATCTCCTCGATCGAGCACTTCTCATGCTCCTTTTTCTTCTTTCTGAGAAGTCGATGTTCCTCTTTTCTCCTGCGCACGTAGAGCTCGTAAGCAGCTCTAGTCCTTCTATGCAGCGCCGCTTTGTACGCCTCTTGTTTTGCTGCATGTGCTTGCCGGCATTCCTCATCAAACCAGGGGTTTCGTTGTGGTGGCCGAGAGAAACCCAGTACATCAGAGGCGGCATCTCTGATGGCTTGTTGGCAACGCTGCCACTGGTCTTCCGCATTTGCTGCTAGCGGCATAGGACTTAGAAAACTCGATCGGCAAAGGTTCTGGCAGTCTCTTGCGATTGTAGCCACCCGACGTCAAATTTCCTCATAGTATTTCGTTGATTTTGCTCCGTTCTGGATATCCGCATCCGTACCTTGGCTACAACTAGGTAGTGATCCGAGTCCACGTTGGCTCCTCGAAAAGTCCGGACACCCAGAATACTGGAAGAGTTGACGATTTTTCGATCAAAGGAGAGAGAGAGCCATGTTCCTTTGTGAATATCGAGACGTGGGAACCGCGTACTAGCTACGACAAAGTTTCAACCCGCCGCAAAGTCGATTAGCCTGAGTCCGTTGTCGGATGTGATGTCGTGCAGGCTGTGCTTTGTGCTTGAAATTGATGCAGAGGTGGTGCGTATCGATTTTATATTCATGTCATGAGTTTCTTCCAAGATCTACCGTAGTGTGATTATTTGGTCAACGGTAGACTTTTCCGGCCTAAAACCGCACTGATTTCTTATTTTTTTTCCTCTTGTACAACCTATGCCCGCATGGCAACGACACTGCGACCTGAAAGATCTATTGTATCGGAGGGTTGGAGTTAACCTAACAGACGTACTACCTCCCTTATAAAAGTGAGTATGTCTCTAGTAGTGGAGCATTTCAGTTCCACTGAAGTGAGTGTCTCCTTGTGGAAAATACGTTTCCTTAGCCAGTGTAGTGCCGGGCATTCGATAACGACCTATCAGGTTGTCGACATTTGGCTTTAGGCGTTCACATAATACGACAGACAATATCTTATATGCGATGTTGAGAAGACTAATCTGAAGCTGGCGCAGTTCAGAGGGTCTCCATTCTTCAGAATTGTTCTGTTCTTAAAGAGAAAACTATTGACCTCCATATTAGAGGTACCGCTTTAATAGAACACCATCTTAATTAAAACCAATTTACTTACCAAACAGGCAAATGAACAACAACAGCTCTACACCACTTGGTTCAAAAGAGTGAAAAATCCTTGTTAAACAACAACATCACACTTTATGCTTTCCTAAACATCTCTGGAGCCTTTGACAACACTTTTTTCACTCTATAAGAAGTGCAACCAATGGCAAAGGCATTGATCAACACACTACCATACATACTAAATATTTCTGCCAGGCTTGGTCAGTTCTCACTTTCCATCAAAAGCACCAAAGGATGTCGTCAAGAAGACAATCTATTTTCTCTTCTTTGGATAATTATAATTGACCAACTCCTACATACATACATACATTTTCAATGGTAATCCTCCTAATGGCTAATCCTTCATGAGGGTCGCGGTGGTAGGATGCTCAGGTGGACCCTCCATCTTTCTCGATCCTCCGCCATCGACTCCAATTCATCAGGAGGAATCCCTAAACGGCTCCAGGAGAGATGGAGGACTTGGTCCAACCATCTATTTCTAGGCCTACCGCGGGGTCGCCTACCTGATGGCACGGACACCATGGCACGTCTTGGAAGCTGGTCTGGGGGCATATGCACTACATGACCAAACCATCGACGCATAGATCGCTCCGTTCGGAGAAGTAGCTGCTCAACATTGAGCGCCTCGCGTACTCTGGTGTTGCGCACTCGATCCCTACGAGTTATTCCAGCAACACCGCGATGGAACCTCATTTCGGCAGCTTGTACCCGCGATCTTATTCTTTCGGTGACTACCCAAATTTCATGACCATAGGTGAGAGTTGGAACATACACCGAGCTAAGAACCAATAGCTTAGCTTGAACACTAAGTTCAGCCTTTCTTACAACAGATTGGCCAAGCTCTCTCAAAATTGATCCAGCCTGACCAATTCTACAGGATAACTCGGCATTGCTCTTCCCACCACTCGTGAATAGAACCCCGAGGTACTTAAACTTATCCACCTGCTTCAGTGGAACTCCACTAACATGCAGAGTGCACTGAATGGGTTTTTTGGAAACGACCATTACTTCTGACTTGTTCACGTTGATCTTCATTCCAGCATCATCACAAACGGCTACAAACCTTTCGAGTGCTCGCTGAAGTTCGGTTTGAGAGGACCCAAGGATGACCAAATCATCCGCAAAGAGCAGATGACTAATCCTTAGGTCTCCCACTTCAAAACATTCCCCGCCACGGCTGCGCTGCAATATCCAATCCATATATACAATGAAGAGGAGAGGTGACAGAACGCACCCCTGGCGGAGTCCAACGCCCACAGTGAAGGGTATTGATTTAACACACAGCTTCTACAGACTGAATCACCCTTAAGAGAGAACCATCAATCCCATACTCCTACAGAACACTCCAGAGTTTGCCTCTACGAACCCTATCATATGCTTTTTCCAAATCTACAAAACAAGTGTAGACAGGTTTAGCATACTCCCAGGCCTTCTCAAGAATCATTCTGAGAGTGAATAACTGGTCGGTTGTGCTTCTACCGGGACGAAAACCGCACTGCTCACCCCCCAAACTGTCCTCAACCACAGCTCTGGAACGCGTTTCTAGCACCTTAGCGAAGACTTTTCCAGGGAGACTTAAAAGAGATATACCCCTATAGTTGGCGCAATCTCTTTTGTCCCCTTTTTGAAAAAGAGGAACTATCACCCCCATTTGCCAATCACCAGGTGTCTCACCGCATTCCCAGGCCACTTTAATGACACGCGAGAGCCATTGAACTCCCTCTTTACCCAAAGCCTTGAGCATTTCTGGCCGAATTTCATCCACACCAGATGTGGATTTGCAGATTTACCAACCTTTAGCGCTTTGATCGCCAAAGTTACTTCCTCTACCGTAGGACTACTTGCCGCCCAACTCTCGACCATAGGTCTGTCATCTTCGGTGCCCTGTTCGGGATTGAGCAATTCTGAAAAGTGCTCGCTCCATATGCGTAAGATGTCCTTCTCATTGGAAAGAAGTGTACCGCCTTTGGATTTAACTCCTTCAACGATATTCAACTTTTTTCCTCTGAGTCGGCGGACGGTCTGCCAGAACATCTTATTTGCAGATCTGTGGTCACGTTCCAATTTTTCGCCAAACTCCTTCCAAGACTGTTCTTTCGCTGTTTTCACAGCTAATTTGCAAGTTCTTTGCGCCTCAGTGTACCGATTTCGAGAATCGGAGTTCCCCAAGTGAATCCACACCTTAAAGGCTTTCTTCTTCTCTCTGATGGCTTCTTGAACTCCGGGCGTTTTAAACCAAGCATTCCTTTTCTCACCACCAGCCGCCACAGCAAGCCGCTTCACTCCACAAATATCTCCCGCAGAGGCAATAACCGCTGTTGCAAACAGTTGCCATTCTTCCTCTACATTTGATGGAACAGTTGGAATTCGTTCAAACCTTTCATATATTTGCCGCGCAAATGTCTCCCGTATCTCATCGTCCTGTAACCTCTCCCATCGTATGCGTGTAACCATCCTTAGTTTACGCTTTGATAGGGGAGGCACTCTCTCGCTAAGATACAATTTGCACAGCACTAAATGATGATCAGTTGACAGTTCGGCACCTCTCAATACGCGAACATCACAGATGGTCCCACAAAGAAATCGATCAGCGACTTCTGCTGAAGACTCTGACGGTACCACGTGTATTTGTGAATTTCTTTGTGTGGAAAGATAGTGTTCGTGATGGATAAGCCAATTTCACAACAAAAATCCAACTTCTCTCCATTCGCGTTTTAATCAGGATCACCGTTCCTCCCAATCACACTTCCCCATGTCATAATATCTACACCCACATGAGCATTGAAGTCACCCATCAGGACAAAAGAATCCATATCTCCAACCTTTTCAAGGGCAACATCAACTTCATCTAAGAAAGCTACATACTCTGACTGAAGATTCGGTGCATACACCTGCACCAATGCCAGAGTTGATCTTTCAAGCTTGAGCTTTAAGATCGCAACTCTCCCTCCTAATGGTATCCACTCCAATACTCTGTCTGTCAACCTGGGACTTGTAAGTATCCACACTCCCGCCTGAGCAGACATTGAGGGTGCGACTCCTGACAGGAGGAGCTTCCACCCATCCAAAAGGTCCACAGTTTTAGAACTTCTCTGCTTTGTTGAAGAGACGCCAACTATATCTAGTCGACTTTTAACAGCCTCCCCAACAGCTCAATGTCCTTCCCCGTGAGCGATGAGACGTTCCATGTGCCTATCCTAGGTCAATGCCGTTGTCGAAATTCAGAGAGTCCACCTGTGCCCCTATCGGTGCACAGCTCGCTCACCCCTTAACCCCCGTAATGGTTCGCGAGACCATTGACAGGAAGCTCGTAGCCATTTCGGGTTTGACCCGGCCGGCTGCCGAGCGGGACAGGCCGACCACCAGACGCTCGCATACTGACACCCTTCAGGCCTGGCTCCAAAGGATGCCCTGGCTTACCAGGCTTGGCAATATCCGAGGCCGGTCGTTTCCTTCTTGTCATCATGGGGTGTGCACTTTGTTAGCCGTAACTGGATTGTATGGATGGGAATAACTATTTAAGTTACCCCATCTGCACATCCCAGTCACGTTGCCCGCCCCCACCACGAGGAGGTCAGCTGCCAGGGGGGCTTGACCAACTCCTAAACGATTTAAATAAATCTGGTAATCCAACTCAAGGTTATGCAGGTGACCTAGTCGTAATAATAAGACGTAAACAAGAATCCATAATTACTGAAAGAATGCAAAAATAAACGTTTAGTGTCAGTCAGAAGGATTAAAAGTTAATCCATAAAAACTGTCATCATTCCATTCACCAGGAGAAGAAAATTAAGTCGCCAGACACAAACACTAAATGGTGTCCAACTTAATCTTTCCAGTGAACCCAAATATCTAGGGGTAACTCCGAACCAGAAACTCACCTGAGGGCCACATCTATATAAAATTACATCTAAGGCGACTAAACTTTTAGGCCTGATCTAGACTCTTTGGCAAAAAGTGAAGTCTCAAGCTCAAAATGATTCACTGGATCACCTTATTATCTTTATTCCCATTTTTACCTATGCCTCTCGCTGATATGGGGGGGGGAATCGAACAGGTCAATGCTCGAACTACCATTCAAAACGTACAAAGTCTCGCCTGCGTAGACATCACGGGTGCGATGTGCACATGCCCGACAGAGGCACTGGAAGCCCTGCTGGACCTGCCACCTTTATACATGCAAGTAAAGAAGACTGCTGCCGCCAACGCTCGCAATTCTCATATCCTCAGTAATGTGAAGGACTCTGATTTAACAGGGCATATGAAGATTGTAAACTGCTCTAATTCCGCTGCTTATCTCAGCAGCAGTATGTGTATCTGACTTCATGGTCACAAAAATAAAACTGAATCATCCCTTCAAAATCAACATTCCAAATCGAACCTATTAGGAAAACTCCCAGTTCTCTCATACGGATCGACAAACCAACTAGTACACCGATGGCTCAAAAATGGCAGGTGATGTGGGTGCCGGAATTGCTGGTGCCAATTTCAATTCTGCTATACCACTAGGTCAAAACACCTCAGAGATCAGCAGAGGTCTATGCTATAGAGCTATGCGCCAGAAAAAGCATCAGAAGAGGCCTTCGAAGATTACACATAAACATCCTATCAGCAGCTGTAAAAGTTCTCAAATTTTTCAGCTTTGAGTCTAAGTTAGTTTGAAACTGCCTCATTAATGGTGGCAATGGTGTAGTGGTAACATCGTCAATTGCCACGCTAATGGTTCATGGTTCAAACCCTGATGTCAGCAAGCATTTATTTATTTCTCATAAAATATATAAAGTCAGTCCGATCATTTGCAAAAAGCCTCTGTGAACACTACTGCGAAGACATAACACTGGCAGTAGCTTTGTCATGGTGCTGGAAAAATGGTTCGCTCTGTTGACGATGATTTGCCCTTGACATCGATTATTGGGAAAAAAGTACTGTGAATCAGAAGCAATGACAATAATAACAAAAAATCTCCCCAGTCATCTGGACGCCACACCCGGAGAATAGCTGAAGCATAAACAACTGAGCTTCAAGAACCACTACACCAAAATCTTTCTCTCTCTCTCTATCCATCCTTTCCAACGCCCGCACTGTGTGTAAACATTTTAAAGGTATTCATAACCATTTGAGTGCGCGCAAATTATATAAAAAATAAATAAAAATCACCTTCAAACAGCTTGCTGCATACAATACCTTCTCACTCACTTGGCCAAAAAGGCATCGCCGGCAATGAAACTGCTGATGAACTACCCAGATCTAGCTCCAAACTCAAATTCATTGATCCGAAACCTTTTTGTAGCCTACCTACAAGCCGAATCAAAATTGAGCTAGATCGTTGGGAAGAACCCGAAAAGCGCTTATACTGGGACCCGCAAATATGTAGGCCTAAGACACACAAAGGGATTTATTGATCTCTCCAGTAAAAGATCGAAACAAACATAATACAAAGATTTTGACAGACTTCCAGACCAGTAAGGTACTCGTAATTGTTCTCTCAAATACCACCTTAAGAAAATTGGCATTAGTCAATCTGACACTTGTAGACTATGTCTTGAGGACATTGAAACTGCTGAGCACATCGTGTGTGAATGTCCAGTCATCGCTAACTGAAGACAAGAAATTGTTCATAAAAGGTTTATCACCCCATCTGATATAATCTATTCCTCAGCCCAAACCATCTTAAGCTTCATGCTTTTCTTTACGGGTTAGTACAAAGGATCACTTTGCAGGTCGAAGTACTTTGCCTGGGGTCCTAGAGGACCCTCCTATCACCCCATTTTCAGCCTTAAAAAAAAGAATAGTATACAATTTGTGAGGTGGATTTTAAATTTGAATGATCTCGAGTTTAGTCCCTTGGGTTATCAGAGCTAGAGGTACAAATACACAATTATTTTGAGATATAATCAAAAGTATCGACCGAGTTGAGACAGGTACCAAATCTATACTAATTATTGCCGAATAATCTCTGGGCTCTTATTCAATAGATTTTGATGCAATTATAGTCCAAATGCAGTGAATGAGCGATGTTGTCAAAATTTTTCTTCGCATAAATCTACTGCTGTCATATCGTCTATTGAAAATATGTAATTTTTGTTTCTGCCTGAGACACTAGAGTCTTCTATCCTTTGCGTTCCAAGCCACACTGCTTTCAGTTAACCAGACGAAGCACTCTGGCATCTGCCGATGTCTTGAACTTTGAAACAGAGCCGAGCTACTAGCATGCACGATTCATAAACCCGAATATTCGATGTCAGGAATGCGCCTACGTACTCATCCATACAAAAAATATATATTTGGCGCAACAGCTCTTTAAAGTGCCAGGGCCTAGCTTCTCGCAACCACTCATGTTGTGTGTGTTATATTTTTCACATGAATGGAAAGGACCTACAGTTTAGTGCCCTATCCGAACGGCGATTTGAGAAGCTTTTTCGTGAAAACAATACTCTCGGATGTTTGTCTGACGCTCGCGAGAGGTGGGACCGTGAAAAAACTTTTTTATGTTTTCTGGGATTCGAACTTGGAACCTCATGCGTAGTGATCCGACACACTAACCACTTACGCCACGGCGCCCACTCATCCACACCCGGCACACTTCTACCACCTTCCCCGCGGGACTGCCGTAAGGTATTACTTCGCGTGGCGGGGACAGTTGATGCTATGCTTCTGATGCTTCCTCTGCTTCTGTTGTTCTTCTTAGCATTTCTATTCTTCGCAGCTCTTTTTGAAGAGTTGTTACGAAATTACGTATTGCCAACTAATTCTCTTCCGACCGCAACATACTCGTATAGTCAAGGAGTAACGACGGACTGGGCAAAGTAATTCTCCATGCCGTGAAGCGTGGGCAATAAAATACTGCATTCTCCGTATCTTCATCTTCGTCTGGATATTCCGGGCAAAATGGTGAGCTGTTGTATCCAAATCGGTGGAGATAATTGCGGTAACCGCCATGACCAGACAGGAACTGCGTAAGATGGTAGTTGCAGTCTCCATGCTATCGACTTATCCAGTCTTGGATTGTCGGCATCAGTTTGTATGTGCATCTGCCTTTTGTTGTATTAACCCAACGAGCTTGCCACATAGCTGCTGATGCTGTCCTTTCTTCAATTTTTATCACCTTGATTCCAGCGACATTGTGTTGGCTCAATGCCCTGTTGTTATATATCCTGAGCATTTCTTCTGCTCGAATGTGGACCATTCCAGCTATAACAAATCCAACTTCGTCAGAAATGGTTCGAAAGCCGCTGATTGTTCGTAGTGCACAGAGTCTATATGTTGACGATAGTCTCCTTTTGGTCTCCTTCGTCCTTAGTGCCTCCGCCCTGACTAGGAAGGCATATACCAGAACTAAAGCGATAATTCTAGAAAGCACCATCCTTCAAGTCCGCCGGTGTTAGGCATTTTGCAATGCTTTTTTGGTAACATAATCAACATGCGTTTTGAACTGCAGATTGTTGTCCAGCATTACTCCAAGGTATTTAACCGCCCCTTTGGACCTGATGGTTTGGTCACCAATCTGGCCGGCTGGTCATGGCTGCTGGTTATAAGGACAGCTTCTATTTTATAATCGGCTAGTTCCATATCAATCATTTGTAGCTAATTCTTCTACACGGATCTGTTTAGCTACTATCACGATGGCAATGCCATCGGCGAATACAATGATCGTTACTCCGCCAGGTAGCGTTGATTTATTGATTGATTTATATTGTTGAGAGGTGCAAGTGCACTGCGACCTATAAGAGATCTATTGTGCCCCCTTACTAAGGTTCTAGCCGATGATATACTCGGTCTAGAGCACTTCCTCCAGTCCAGCTGCTACAGCAAACCGGAGTATCTTCAGTGGATCCAGCGAAGGCAAATCCGTTTCTGATAGGAGGTAGGCACCAAGGTGATTCCTTCTTTTGTGGATCAGTGCTTCGCATTCCATAAGAAGGTGCGCTGGTGTTTCTGCGAAGTCCCTGCAGAATCTGCAGTGTCCGTCTCCCTCTATTCCCAGTTTCCTAAGGTGCTCCTTAAGTCTGCAGTGACCTGTTAACATGCCCGCCAAGATGCGAAGCCGATTCTTACTAACTCTTAGGCAGGCTCTGCTTCTTTTCTGGTTGTATTTCCCCAGAAGTTCCTTTGCCTGTCTTATTTGGGGGATATCGTCCCAATGTCTGGCCCATTTGTTCTCTTCTTCTTTCCTTAAGTCTTCCCTTATTTTGTGGGGTCCTATCCCACAGAAGGGTTCTGGTCCAAGGAATGGCGTGTCTGATCCGTTTCTAGCTAGTTCATCAGCTGCTTCGTTCCCCTCTACTCCTACATGTCCTGGTACCCAGTAGAGATTTACTTTGTTTGTTTCTCCCAGTTTGTTGATCCTGGTGAGACACTCCCATACCAGTTTGGATCTGATCTCATGCGAGGTCAGTGCTTTAATAGCGGCTTGGCTGTCTGATAGTATCGTGATGTCCTGCCCGCGATATTTCCTGTCTAAGTTGAATTGCGCGCATCTTTCGATCGCGTGAACTTCTGCTTGAAATATGCTGGGGAATGTTCCCAGTGATTCTGAGTATCTAGTCCTGGGCCCGTACACTCCTGCCCCAGTGCCAGTAGATGTTTTCGATCCGTCTATGTACCATTTAATTGTGTGTTGTTTGAGTTGGTATTTATCGGATTCGCTGCTCCAATCTCTTTTGTTGCTCAGCTTTGAGTCAAATTTCCTTTCAAAGCAGTATTTCTTGACCATATCATCTCTGGGCCAGTCCAGAAGCGGCACCGATTTGGATAAGGTTACTCGCTCTTTATTTGCGATGCATGTTCCTTTCCCGATGCCCTCTTTGCTGATTCTTAAAATGGTCTCCTTGGCGATTCGCTCTAGCACTATGTGTAGTGGAGGTATCCCTACGATCACTTCTAGAGCTGCTGTGGGACAGGTTCGCATGGCTCCTGTTATACATATACAGGCTAATCTTTGCACTTTGTTAAGGGATGTCCTCGTCGTGGTTAGTCTAGATCTGTTGACCCATGCCGCTGCCCCGTATGTGATGATGGGTCTTACTATCATCAGGTACATCCATCTCAGTGTGGCTGGGCTACAACCCCAGGTCTTTCCTGAAATGTTTTTGCACACCATAAGTGCTCTGGTGGCTTTGGTTACCACAGTTTCTACATGTTCTCTCCAGAGGAGTTTACTGTCTAGTGTTAGACCTAGATACTTGACCTGTTTCTGTGGGTCAACTCTGATCCCTTCCAACAGGATGGGTTGCATACGCTTTAACTGTCTTTTCTTGGTGAAGGGTATCACAGTGGTTTTGGTAGGGTTCACTCTGAGTCCTACCGTTTTACACCACTTCTGTGTGATTCGTAGACCCCTCTGAATGATTTCGCATAGCGTTTCTTCAAATTTTCCTCTTGCGACAATGACTATATCGTCGGCGTACCCCTGGCACGTAATGCCGGCACCTGTCAATTTGTGCAGTAGTTCATCTGCTACTAAGCTCCACATCAATGGTGATAATACCCCTCCTTGTGGACAGCCTCTAGTGGTGCTTATTGTGATGGTTTTTTGACCCACCTCTATCTCAGCAGTCCTAGTTCTTAGCATCTCACACATCCAGTTACTTGTGGTGTGATTTACTCCTTTTATTTCGAGACCCCTCCTAATTGCTTCGTGGGAGGTGTTATCGAAGGCTCCTTCGATGTCTAGAAATGCGCATACTGCTGTTTCCTTGCTCTCCAGTGTATCCTGAACCCAACTTGTCAGCTGGTAGAGCGCAGTTTCGGTGGATCTTCCTGCTCTGTAGGCATGTTGATTGTGGTGGAGAGGTATTCTTTCCAGCACAGTCATTCTTAGGTGATTATCTATGACCTTTTCTAGCGTCTTTAACATGAATGAGGTCAAGCTGATGGGCCTAAAGGATTTTGGTGAAGTGGTGTCTCTTTTTCCCACTTTCGGAATGAATATAACCTTTGCCCTTCTCCATATTCTTGGTATATGCCCAAGTGCGACGCTGCTTCTCAATAGTCCTAGGAGGTGTGGCATAATGATTTCCTGGCCTTGTTGTAGTAGTGCAGGGAATATTCCATCCGCTCCCGGTGCTTTAAACGGCTGGAAGGTGTTCAGAGCCCAACTTAGCCTTTGATTCGTGCAGATGTCTCTTGCCATCGCCCAGTCCTCTCTCCTGGGCCTTTTATGTCTTACTAGTACATCTGTGCTGCTGTAGATTGAGCTACCCGGGAAGTGTGTCTCTAATAGTAGAAGGGCCCTCTGCTCTTCATCTTCGGTATAGCTGCCATCTTGCTTTTTCAGTGAGCCAGGCGCGCCTGCTTTCTCCTTAGCCAGTGCTTTATGTAACCTGGCCGCTGCAGGGGTTGACGCTATGTTCTCACAGAATGCTCTGAAGCTATTTCTTTTAGCTTTTCTGATTTCCAAGTTGTATCTTGTTAATTGCTCGGTGTATGTTTGCCAGTCTCCGTCACGCTTTGTTTATTAAAGAGCTTGCGCACCTTTGATCTTAGGTCGACTAGCGTTTTGTTCCACCAGGGAATATCCTTCGGATCTTTCTTACGGCTAATAGGGCAGCTGCTTTCAAGTGCATCTTTGATCGCCCTGTTAACCACTTCTACGTTGCTTTCCAGTTCTAGGAAGTGGCTCGCCGTTTTCTTTCCTTTCACATTTAATAGGTTCCACTCGAGTGTAGACCTATATCTGTCCCAGTCAGTTTTGCGGGGGTTTCTTTTCGGGGTAACCTCCTTACTGAGACCTTCTATGTCAAAGGTGATGATCCTGTGGTCCGACATGGACGGCTCGTCAGAAACATTCCAACCTGTAATGCAGTTACTAATACTCGGGCTGCCGAGTGTAATATCTAGAACCGCCAGGTAGCGTTAGTCCTTCGTCGTATTATAGATAATTTTCTACAATAGCGGTCCTAAAAACCGATCCCTGAGGAACTCCCGCAGTGCCGTTGAAGAATTTTACCCCTTCGTCGTTATTGTACCTCAAATTCCTGTTGTTGAAATAGTTTGTCACTATACGCAGCAGGTAATATGACGTATTTATCTTGGCAAGTGAACTTCTAATAAACCACCAGTTCGCAGAGTTAAATGCGTTTTAGCCGAGCCAATATAGTCGACGTGGTTTGGCTTTTTAGATCACATCTACATCATGGTACAGCGCATAGACTTTGCGGTTGTTTCTTCTCCTCCAATCGCCTTCCTCGCACATAAGACCAAATATCCTGCGAAGAATTTTTCTCTCCAAAGAGTTCAGAATCTGCTTTCCTTTCCTGCTTATCGTCCAGCACTCGACACCGTACAGTAGAACTGACACTTGTCGTCCAGGTTAGGAGCTTTGAATGCATTTTATTTGCCAAACCGAATTAGCGGCCGTTTCTAACGTAATTCTCTCGGATTTCCACAAATGTGTCATGGTGCCTCAGTGAAAGATGACCTAAGCACTACCATCACACCATGCTGAACGATACCAGAATCCCCCTACAGCATCTCTAAAATGTACATATGCCAGAACCATGAAAGTGCAAATTTGGTTAGTTCATCGATCTGTCGATTAACGTTCAAACGTCATTCCCCAAAATTTTCAAATTTGCACCTTCATGGTTCTTGCATAAGAGGGACGATATGTAACTATCAGCTCTGACTTGTACCTGATTTATTTTTAATGAAATTTAAGCACTCTGTCTCAATTTTTGCGCACTAAGAATTGATTAAAAGCAGATCGACAGTACAGTCGATGGTTGGTTTCCGTCTATCCAATCATGATGGAGTAAGATAAAAACTCCCCTCGAACAAAATAAATTGAAATTGGGTCTTATTGGGGGAAAGATTGTAGGCTACCAATAAAGTGATACACCTACCCCTGCACTTTGAAAGTGGACATAAACGTATCTTCCATTATTCGTCTCGCTTTAAAAATAAGTCATTTGGAAGCAGCCATTATACCTTCTAATGCGATCTATGAAATGTACATATGTACTCAAGATGTAGATATCATAATCGAACTATAGAGCGACTCAGGAAGAGCAAAAAGCAGCAGATACCAGATGCCTCTTCTTTAAACTAAACGGCGTTACAGTATACACATTTAGGAGTCATAGTGCTTAGGGATACGGTTTAATCGGTTTCATAAGCTACTTCTAAATCATGTTTCACCCAAGAAAAAGCTTTAATCTTCCATAGAAGTGATCGCCTTTCCGATAGTCCCCCTGGATTATTATATTCTACGAACGACTGCTCTGTGAGCCTACGGATGATTTTGTTGGTAATTAGCTGCTGCTGCTCTGTGAATCTTTGGAGTTTTTTTTTTTATGACATCTGTAAATTTTTACGTTTTTTTTAGTATGCTGGGTATTCTACTAGAGTTATCAGATTAACGAATGGATGTAGTCAACCCATCTTCATGAGGTAAATAAACATCTAAATGTCCATGAGATACGTCTTACATAGTATCGTCCTAAAACGCAGTCTCTTTGTGGGATTGCCTTTTACACCAAATTCCTCATACATCTCTTAATTTTGATAGACCTAAAAACGTGTCCTAAATATTCGTCCGGCTGTCACTAACTCGCATAAATCACCATAAGTATGAAGTATCCAATTATTTTCTTTTCCCTATCATCGTGTTGAATTACATATCGATATATTGAACAGGCTGGAAGCTAGAGCCCTTAAGATAAGTACATATTTGGAGCATATTACCCCCCTAAAAGGAACTATAAAAGTTGTTTTGAAAAATGCCTGAAGACCTGTGCTATAGTTTTTTTTTTTTTACTTTTCCCCGAGCGTGCAAATTTTCAAAACCATTATTTATTTTTTTTTTGCCTAAGAGGTGGTGGAAAACGAAACAGGTCCGCTCTATTTCAAGTAGTATGGGACTTGACACCCACTATAAAACCACCTTTAACCCTTTTATTCTAATTAACACCATCCACTCCGGAACCGCTTTTGCATTACTTCAGAGTGGTGTCGTTTTCTTTCCCCTCTCGGTACCGGCTTTTTCATATTTGTCTTCTCTTGCGGGTTAATTCTTTCTTGACGGTAAGGCTTACATCAGGCTCGCATAAATCTTATTTCATGCTTCAGAAGTAAGCATTCTACAGTTGAACAAGTGCATCGAATAACACATGTAATCGAAAAATCTCTTGAAGATAAAAAGATTTGTTCAACCGCATTCCTTGACGTCTCTCAAGCCTTTGACAAGGTCTGGCACGAAGGCTTAAAGTTTAAATTACGACAAGTTCTGCCAGAGCACCTATACAATATTTTGAAGAACTACTTTACGAATAGACTATTCCGCGTCGAATGTGGAAACGAATATTCAGATTTTAAGGAAATAATGGCTGGGGTGCCGCAAGGAAGCGTTCTTGGTCTAGTTTTATATCTATTATTTACTCGTGATATACCGCAAGTAGAAGACACTGAGCTAGCTACATTTGCCGACGACACTACTATATTGGCAGTAGGTAAAACGGTCGAAGATACTACAGAAAAACTGCAAGAAGCTTTGGATAGAGTAAATGAATGGACAAAGATTTGGCGAATCGCACTCAACGAGACCAAATCTGTTCATGTAAATTTTACTTATAAGAGAGTAAATAATTTGCCGATCTTTTCAAACTCGGTTCAAATTCCGTTTGCAAACGAGGCTAAGTATCTTGGAATGACGCTTGATGCAAAGCTGAAATGGAAAACTCATGTAAAGAAAAAACGCAAAGAACTAGATAATAAATATAGAGAAATGAATTGGTTACTTGAAAAATATTCCAGGCTTAATATAGAGAACAAACTGCTTATAAAAGCAAGTGCTAAAGCCCGTATGGACATATGGTATACAACTCTGGGGTTGTACCAAAGTAAGTAATATACAAATTTTACAAACTTTTGAAAACAAAGTGCTAAGAGGTATTGTTAATGCGCCATGGTATATCAGAAACAGACGAAGACGAAGACGAAATCAAAAACTACGCGAGAAAACATAAAAGTCGACTAGAAAGTCACGTAAATATTACAGTCATCCAAGTTTTGAATAAAAGGACCAAACCTTTAGACTTAGCGCGTTAAGTAACCGCGTCTAAACTGCGGAGCTAGCAGGCACTTCTAATGGGAAGGTACCTGCAAAACGTCCTTATTTCGTGAAATGAAAACTACTTGATAAGTCGAATGCTTAGTTGTAGTAAAAATAAAAACAAGTCTGTTTTGAAGGGAGGTTTTTTAGTGGGTAAGAATCCCACACTACTATGAGCACGCGCTGTCGATCATCATAGTGTCTTGTTGAAGATTTTCACCTACCCTCGGAAAAAAAATGAATCTTAGGGCTGATTATTAGGTCTTCTCCTCTCGCTTTTGATTTAAGCACTTTTTCTATAAAGGAGCGTACTTTATTCCAGCTCTAGGCACTCATTGACATTTTTGTCACTATGTTTTCCAGGGTGATGACGGACGCCGATTAGAGATTCTAGCGCCTTCCTTTCAGTTTCCCATCTGCTGCACTCGAAGAACGTGTGGTTTGCGTCGTCCAGTTCTTGGTAAGCCAAGCTCCCTGTTTTGCCCATTCTGTGGAGGTAGGCGTTGAAATAACCGTATCCGGTAAGAAATTGGGTGGCGTAATGATTTACTTCCCCATGTTTCCGTCCCTTCCATTTAGCGACGTTGCTGATCAGCCTCACGGTCCATCGTCCTCTGCTCTCTAAGCTCCATCCCTCTTGCCATTTCTGTTTGGTGAGCTCTTTCATCTCCCCGGTTGCCGCTTTCACTTTTTTGCGTAGACATACTTCCTCTCTGCCGCAAGGAGATCGATAGGGGTCACTCCCGCGACTATGAGGACGGCTGGATCCAACACCGTTCGGTACGAACTTGCCGCGCCTTTGTACTGCGACCATTTGTTTCCTGTATTTCTCTTGTCGTAGTGCGTCGGCCCTGATCTCACACTCATACAGGAGAATGGCGTGGGTGAATGTCATCAGGAGCTTTCTCTTTCTTGCTGTTGGACCTCCAACGTTTGCCATTAATCTGCTCAGTGACATTGTGACCTTCGCAGCTCATTTCGAAGCAGATCTTATTTGATGGCAGAAAGTGAACTTCGTGTTTAGGGCCATCCCTAGGTACTTCACCGCTTTCTTGCTGGTTATTATCTCAGACCCGACTTGGAAGTCGACGATAGTTGGAATCTTCTTCTTTGTCAAAAGGACTATATCCGTTTTTTCTATAGCCAAAGGTATAGGTACACCCGCCTCATCACCTAGTTGAGTTTTCTTTGTGCGCTATCGGTGTCTCTTGCCGTAATGACCGCAGCGATATCATCTGCATACCCTACCAGAAAGGTGTCTTCGGGCATTTCCATACGAAGGATGCCATCCAGAGATCGGGTCCCAGGATTGAGCCCTGCGCTGCTCCAGCAGTAATCTCCTTTATTCGAGGTCTTTCTGTGATGTTGTATAACAGCTTCTGGTCCTTGAGATAGTCCTTCAGCATCCGCAAGAGATATTCGAGAATATCAAATATGCTTTTGAGGGCGTTCAGTATATCGCTCCATCTGGCTGAATTGAAGGCATTTCGCACGTCCAGAGTTGCTAGCAATACGATTTTCCTTGAATAGCGGTTGCCCTGTTAAGCCAAATGGGCGGTCCTTGTTTCAAAAAAATAAGACAAACGATTTTGGAGTTATCGGGGTTTTTTTATTTCCAAAATTATGAAAAAGGCGCCCTAAATATTGCCCTTTTCATATCCAATATATTCTTCTTAGTTGGTACCTATGTCTCATAAAACGCAAATGCTGTCCACATGTCATAATTCTAGCGATTTGGGCTGTGCATTGGTATGCCATCAGTCAAAATAAATAAATAAATATTTGGCGCAACAGTTCTTCAAGCGCTTGGGCCTTCTCACAACCACTCGTGTTGTGTTTGTTATATTTTTCACACGAATGGAAAGGACCTACAGTTTAGTGCCGTATCCGAAGGCCAATCTTGGATGTTTATCGAACGTTCGCGAGAGGTGAAACCGTGAAAAACGTTTTGATTTTTTCTGGGATTCAAACATGAAACCTCACTCGCAGTGGTCCAACACACTAACTACTTATGCCACAGCTGGTGCCCATAATCAGTAAGTTTCTTTGTTTTTATATAATATCTTGCACATAGATCACCATTCTACGAACTATTTTTTACAAAAGATAAATGCTTTTAAATAGATAAAAAAAAAAACTACAAGGCAACAGGTTAATAGTTATATAGTATATCGTACAAATGAAGATATTTAACTCACTTTCAAAATTGCAGTGACTTCGTTTGAAATTTATTGTAAAACCCTGCGATTTCTGATATATCCGAGAAATAAATTCTCAGTTCGTTGTCTATAGATCAAGTCAAACATACCATTCATCAAATGCTGTTCCTCACTTTTATGTGCTGAAGCTGACAAATATTGTTGATTGTTGACTTGACCTAAGTTTTCAAACATTTGACGGAAAAATGCAAAATAAAACTTCAGTGCAGTTTTTGGAATCTTTTTTTTTTCAAAATCCTGCATTTTAAATAAGATGTCTCATTTTTAAACACCTTGAAACATTTGTATCAAAGATTCGATATTGTCAAACAATTACCATCATAACCCAGCTGAGAATAGGCATCTATGAAACATGTATATTAAGTCATTTTATATCATGAAATACATATATAAAGTCAAGTTGTAGTAGCAGTAAAGTCAATTTTATTAGTAAGCTTCATATTCAATTTTTTTACAATAATTTACAATAAAAGGCTGGCCATTGCCGTCAGCTGAAGAAAAGAGAGAATTAGACTAAAGTTTTATACACATAGTGATTTAAAAAGCTTATTTGCAACCGGTATTTTAATGCAGCTTTAAGATAATTAGCCAGCGCGCTCCAATTCTTACGATCTAGAGTTCTGATGAATTCAACCATTGATAGCGCCTCTTTACGCCAGTAAGCTCATCTGATCTCATTCAATATTGGACAAGCTCCAATAAAAAGGGAAACGTCTTTTTTTATTCGAAGGTTGCATAGGCTGCATTCCTCATTCCCGTCGCTTACATGAGGTCTGAAGTACAGCCGAAGTAGTTCACCTCTCGCCTTAAAGATGTTGGCGATTACATACACGCTGAGCCGATCGTGGAATTAATTTTTCGCAGCCAGATCATGGTTGAGTAAGGGATACGTACACGTCGCAAAGATTCTGCATTATAGTTCGTTAGCTGCATATTATGTTCACTGCTTAGCCTCCACCATTCGTTAAAGAATTACAGCTTCCGCTGTACCAAATATTTTGCGACGATGTATGGAAGGCGGTAGTTTGAGAGTTCCATTACTTTCAGAATGTAGAGAAAGTGCAATCGTAATGTAAAGATGTAGAGAGGTGATAAACACGTATGTCAGTGTGTTTTCTGGTAATCTGAAGATTTTCTTAAGAAATATCTTAAAAGCTTTTCAACCTCTTCGTACTCGAATATACCCCAAACTTGTGCAGCACAGCACACGATTGACCTCATAGTCGCTTCGAAAACCTTAAATTTGCTTTTTCCCGCCAAGGAATCCCCGCCAACTGCAATTTATCGCCTTTTCTCCTCCTTTAGTTTTTCTCCCAAATTTACTTGAGATGTAATTAAAACTCCGAGATATCTATACTCCTTAACGACTTCAAGTTCCTGGTTTTCCCAAGTCCATCTTCCTTGCCTTGAGTATCTTTCAAAACCGTTTCTAAAAATCATTACATTGGACTTAGCGGTGTTTACTTTCAGGTTCCATAAATTGCAGTAGTTTTGGAGCTTATTAATCATCATCTGCAACATCATTGGGGTTTCTGATAGAATGACGGTATCATCTGCGTATAAAAGCAGCTTTATTTGGAGTCTACCGAACACAATTCAACCTGTAAAATGATCTTGTGGTCATTCAGAAATATTGGAAATAGATGCGGACTCATGAGACATCCTTACTTCACTCCCATTTGAGACTTAAACCAGTTGGACAGGTTGTGTCCATCCCAAACAGCTGCTTTATTATTTTTATAAAGACTTTCGGACCATTGAGAACACCCCTAAGTTACTCAGCTTGTAGAGCAGCGCGTTTCTGTTAATAGTGTCGAAGGCTGCCTTAACATCAACAAAGAACGCATACATATTTATTGGCTTTGTCAGGGTATGAATGTTAATGTGAAAATGTTGTAAACTGTGGAGTAGCCTTTCTGGCCAAAGTTTTCTATTGTAAATTATTGTAAAAAAAAAGTTGAACATTAAGTTAACTAATAAAATTTGCTTTACTACTACTACTATCGTTCTTTTGGATGATTAATATGCATATAACATCAAGTGGTCGGGGGAAAAAAATACTGTAAATCAAAAGCAAAGACATCAAACCAAACAAATGTCCCTAGTTATCTGGACACCACCCCGAAATTTTTCCGCATCCTAACATCTGAGCTTCAAACCACTCCACAACTCTCTCTCTCTCTCTTTCTCCTCTCTGAAGCCTCCTAACAGCTAGATTGCCTTACGTTCCGAAGTCTATTGTATTCAATTTGATGTACCAGCCTTTATTGATCCAAGTATACGAGTATGCGGGCTCAAAACCTATTACACGTGGCTGATAGAATGCAGGAAATTAAATTTTAATATTCTAAGGATAGCAGTGCACATCACAGAAAAATTTACCAGCACAAGAAGATGTGTAAGCATATTAAATAAAAATTGATTGCACGAGTTTGTGTGTATGTTCCTCTCATAACATCAAACAACTACAGACCATCCCTACTTGATACATTTCTCCTCGTGATTAACTCTTCCTTTGTCATGGTTACTCATTCGTTTCATCACCCTTTTGTTAGGCTTGGCCAAACCGTCAATCAGTTTACACTTTCACTTTTGTATATATCAATTTCGTTTTATTAAATGATGGTATTTACCATACATACACAAGATAATGTGTCCACATGATTCTGACTTCATGTCTCAGAGAATCAGTATTCAATTGCGCGTGCACATGCACTGGCTCTTTATATATCGGGATGCCTACTAAATGGTCCTTTCTCTTCCGATTTGACTGCACATATTGAAATACTTATCCGAATTTCGTTACGTGCTCACAAAATGTAGGCCTCAAGCTGAGTGCATTACCATCATGTTTGTATCCCACAAAACATGCTTTCGGATTGAAGATTTAGACGTAAAACGAAAGACTCTCTGTTCGCAAAATGGTTTATTTTTTAAAAGTGGAAAATCTGTACATTCTCAATAAAGGCAATTTTGTACTTCAAGCTTAAATTGATTCAGTCCGATATGGATGTCAGATATAAAATTTAGCGAATCGCATCTTACGAGTACACTCACTTTACCCAACTTTAGTAGCGATACCGCTTAGTTTGCAAAGCATTAGCCGTACATCTTGTACTATACTCTAGAAATTGTGTGCCAGACTCTGTGCATTTTGATAACAAGTAGAGTCTCACTTTTGTATACTTCAAGTCGAATATTCGATACTGATATGCAAGCCCAGGATCTTGCAAATATTTTTTAAAAATATACAAGGAAAAAAAGGGCCCTTTTGGTACGTTGGGACATACTTAGGTTCTGTATCCCCTTGTGGGTCCTAGGGCCTCTACTACGCCTACGCACCATCGTGTACAGTTCCTAATAATGTATCTCAGCTCTCCCAAACATTTGCCCAGTTATCATGTCTCCTTCTCGATTATTCCCCCTCAGACCGCCAGACATTCTGCAATCCTGGGAACTGTCACCTTTTCGGAATGTGTGACTATGTTAGATTACGTTAGGTTGGCTGTCTGTACGAGAGTGCGGACGCATTTAGACCAGTAGAGGTCCTTTGTGATGCCATGGATCTACCATTAGACTACACAGGGACTAATTAAACCAACCGGAGCTCTTGATAAAGAGATGGATGCTCATGACGCCTAAAGACACTAAGTCGCCGAGGTCATCAAGGAAGGAGGCCCCAAGATGAACCATTCTTTTGCGCAATAGAGCTGGGCATGCGCATAAGAGGTAAAGGATGGTTTCCTCCTCCTCCTCGTTTCTACAGCTCCTGCAGAGGCGTTGGAGAAGAGGCCAAGTCTTTTGGTATGTTGGCCTATAAGACAGTGTCCAGTGAGGACACCGATGACGCAGCTGATCTGTGATAGCTTTAACTAAACCAACTCGGCGCTACGCTTCTGGTACAGTTTAGGCCAGATTTGTCTCGAAATGTGACACGTTGAGCCATTCTCCCATCTGTAGTTGGTCTTGCTAGTAGCGTTCAGCTTTAGTAGATGCTTACATGTAGCGAGGGGCATACCTAGGGCTTGCCTGTCAGGCAGAATCCTTAGATTTGTGCCCTGTCTGGCGAGCTGAAGTTTTGTGTGACTACGTATAATCCACTGCCATTTCCTTCGTTGTATGGTTGTGATTAATGGTTCTTTACTCGTTCTCTGGTAGAGGTTTTCGTTGGAGCTACGGTTGGGCCAGAAGTTTTTAAGCTGTTGCACGGGCACCTGTTAACGAACATTTACAGCTTTCTGGTGATAGTAATAGTCACCCTCATCCACATTACAGCATGGATTCAACGTTCTAGCAGAATAGTCTTCGCTTGATGTTCAAACTTATTTCATTGTTTCGCTATATGTTGGACAACACCCCGAACGCGGACTTTGCTTTGGCGATTCTGTTAGCTATAGGTATGTAGGTAAAGTGGCGGTCCAAAAAGAACCCAATTAGCGCTTAAAGTGCGCCGTTTTGTTACCACGGACTCGTGTCTACCTGTTGTAGTGGTTAGTTAAAAAAAAAAAGGGGATGTTAAGTCTAAACCCAGCCCGTGGAGTTCAGGAAGAGGATTAGTTCTCCAATCCTCTTGTCCGCTATCTTTCTCAGATCGAGATCAGATATAGATTCTTTCTCATTAATATCCTTGCAGCTCCTACAGAAAGTTTTGTGGGGGATACCAAGCTTGGCAGCATGGTCTCCAACTGGCCAGTGGCCTGTGATAATAGCTACGATTTTGGCAATAACTGGTCTTGGTTTGCCTAGTAACTCTTTTGACCTGGGTTTGTTGAAACTGGGCCACGTCTTCCTAGATATGACACAGCTTGTGAGGTTGTTCCACCCGCGATTGGCTAGCTGGAGGAAGTGAAGGTGAATATAGCCCTTAACGGCACCAAGCGGAATGTCGACTCTTTCTGCTAGAGAGCCGTTATGGGCCAACCCTCGCCTGGCCAGCTCATCAGCACGCTCATTTCCCTCATGGTTGCTGTGCCCTGGGACCCAGATGAGAGTGATTCTCGAGTGAGTGCTTTGTTGATTCAATTCAAACCGGCATTGCTCTACCAGTTTTAAAAAGATGCAGACCGCATCAATGGCCTTGATGGCAGCCTGGCTATCAGAAAAAATAGCGATATTGTGATTAGATGTTGGAAGATTGTTTAGCAGGCGGCAGGCTTCTCGAATCGCAAGAAGCTCCGCTTGGAAAACGCTAGCAGAGTCTGGGAGACGGAAGGACCTTGATATATTCAGCTGGTCAGAGAAGATGCCTGCGCCGACTCTGCAGTCCTTCTTCGAACCGTCCGTGTATATCCTTATATCACAGTTGCAGGTAACGCTTCCGTTCTTCCATTCTTCTCTGGAAGGGAATTTTGTTAAGAAGGATTTTCTGAAGTTGAGTTTGGGTATCGTGTAGTCGATCGAGGACGCAACCAGTTCACTTGGAATCGTCTCCAGGACCTTGCCGTGACCATATGGCCTTGTGGTCCAGCATCCATATTCCCTGAGCCGGACTGCGCTGCATATAGCTGTGTCTATGATGTGTAGGTCGAGAGGGATCAGATGCAAGATCACACACAGAGCATCTGTTGGACAGGACCTCATTGCTCCTGTGATACCCACGCACGCCGATCTCTGTACTTTTTTTATTCTGTCGATATTGTACTTTTTGCTCAAAGCTGGCCACCAAACGATAGCGCCGTAAGTAAGAATTGGACGCACAACGGCTGTGTACATCCAAAGGGTCATCTTTGGCTGGAGTCCCCATTTTCCACTGTACGCACGACCTCATGAAGAGCAGTTTCTGTGAACCGCCCTTTGAGATACGCATGCTGGGATTTCGACAGTGGAGAACTCAGGTTATCGCGGATATGGAAGTCTTGGATACGTTCTAAAGTTTTCAAAACGAAGGAGGACAGGCTTATGGGTCTAAAATCCTTCGCGGATTCATGTCCTCGCCGGCCCTCCTTGGGGATGAAAACTACTTTGACACGTCTCCAGGTTTGGGGAACATGGCTTAGGTTTAAGCAACTCCTATAAATCGGTAATAGCCAGGGAATTGCTATGTCTTGCAATTTCTGCATCATAATAGGCATGATGCAGTCAGGGCCAGGTGACTTATAGGGAGAGAACTATTTATAGCCCAGGAGCCTTTATACTCCGTAATATTATTTGTGATGTTATCTCAGGCTGCCAGTGGCGTACAGATGGAACTAGCTTGTTCTACTCTAATCTCACTGCAGCCTGGGAAGTGAGTACTCATCAGGAGTTCCAGATATGCCGCAGAAGAATCCGTCCAGCTTCCATCCGTCTTTTTAAGAAAGGACGGGTTGCTATGCCCTTTGGATAAAATTTTGCTGAGCCTTGCGGATTCTTTAAGGGACTCGATAGACTGGCAGTAATCTTTCCAGCCCTGTTTTTTGGCCATTCTGATGGACTCCTTATATATTGTTGGCTATATCCAGTTCGGTTCCATCATCAGTCGAGTCAATACTCCGAAGATACTGGAAATCCTCTGCTCTCTGTACCGCTTATCGAGTAATGCTTATTTGAGCCGATGAGTTGGACATAGAATGCAATAAGAAAATCTATTTCCAACATCCTTCCATCTTCGTCGATCTCGGACGCGCTGCTTTCAGTTACGCAGACGAAGCTTTCCGGCACCCGCGATTACTTTTGGTCTTTATACCGGAGGTTCCGTGGTTTCCGTCGCCTCAAACATGGAGGCTTTGGTTCGACGATTCCATTCGTTCAGCTTTCTAACTTATCCAGCACCCGGCGCCATATAGCAGGACTATAGGTAGTAAGATCAAAGTTCTGTAGAGCATTAATTTAGTCCGTCGAGGTTTTAGTTTTCAGCCCAGTTGGCTTGCTAAACCCAAGTAGCTGCGGTTTGCTAGGGCTATTCTTCGTCGAATCTCCAGAAAGGTGTCGTGTGTGGGATTAATATTAACTCCAAGTTAGATGAGCTCCTTGACCACCTCGAAGTTAAGGTCATCAATAGTGACATTCTGTTACACTTTTTGGACAGATAAATTTTCGTTTGTTGCTAACATATACTTGACCATTTTACTTCAAGATCAACTCGTCTCGCCTGATCTTCAATTGTCATAAATGCATCTATGACGGCATGTCTCGATGATGTCAGTATCACCAGCATTAGGATACTATTCTAATGCGATTGATTATCATCTCATAAGTTTGCTGTGATCTTCTTTTTCTTATACGAGTATGATGAGTAATACAATATATTTTCATCTGCAATGCTTTTGAATGTCACTTTAAATGCCACTTAGCCACATCTAACAGAAAACGATTTCATCGTTCATTATTACCGATTTCGAGCTACACACGAGTTTATGATATAAGCAAATTTATGTTCATATATAACTAAGATCCATTAATTCTAAGTTAATAGCTTTTTGGAGCCCTACATGGCCCAAAGGCAGCTACCAAGAAAACTAAGCTTTCTACTTGTGCAACAGAGTATTCGGGAAAACTTGGGGACCGAATCCCAAAATCATACTATAGATGTATACGGCTATAGTAAGGCCTATACTAACATTGTGTGGAGGCAGGCTGGCAACAAAACTACCAACCAATAATGGCCATCACAAAAGTACAAAATGAATTGAATTAGCACCACCAGTGCAGGGAGAACGACATCTATAGCAGGACACGAGGCTATTCTCAACCTGCTTGCTCTAGATATCTTTATACAAGCATTAGCAGCTATATAGCAGCTGGATATGATCCTACAGAGATATCTAGGCAACGTATCTGTAATCTACGGATTACATTACGTCACACCTAGACTTCATGAGACCATTTCTAAGCACATATTCTAGCAGCGAAGAATGGAAATGCGGTAGAACACTTTGTAATGGTTTTCTTAGTCGAAAGCTGAGGTGTGCTCACCGGTTCCAGAGTTAACCCAAAGAAATACCCTAAACTTTTGGAAAGAGATACTTAATTTTCAAAAAAACGTGATACAATATTTTCCGTCAACAATCCAAAGAGAAATGCGGTGAAGTGGGAAGGTTATGATCCTTTGTTTTCGGACCACAACCTCGCCGAAATAGGAAGAAGAAGAACAATCCAAAGAGTTCATTACTAACAATTTCTGTACTTAACAATTTACCTTAATTTCTAACAAAGCTACCTTAATTCTAATTCTAAGCCTTGTTGTCCTGGTATGGTGGGACAGAACGGTTTTGCTGTACGGATCGGCTCGGAACGGTAGCTTGTCGGCTTGAAATGTTCCAGTCCGCTTTATGGGCAGACTTGCAAGGTTCCAGTCCACTTTAGGGGCAGGCTTGCTAGGGTCCAGTCCGCTTTATGGACATGCTTGGAAAAGCAGTCCGCTTTATGCGCAGGATTGCAAGGGTCCAGTCGGCCTTATGGGCAGGCTCGGAAAGGCAGTCCGCTTTATAGGCAGGCTTGCAAGGTTCCAGTCCGCTTTATGGACAGCCTAGGAAAGGCAGTCCGCTTTATGGGCAAGCTCGAAAAGGTGGCAAATCAGCTATGGTATCAACCACAATGCTCCTCCCAGACGGGGGAAAAACTCTCGGACGACGGGCCGGCTATGGTCAGTAGCAGACCCGTAATTAATCGCTCAATCACCGAAGTGAAGGGGTCAAATGTAATTTATTGGAAACCCAGTTTCCAGAGAGTCTGTCAATAGTACAACATTTGATTGGTACTTTCAACACTTGAGCAGAATCTTCTGACCACATCTCGTTCACTTCGTCATATGCAAAAATCCTGCATCAAGGAAGTGTGAATTATAAGTCGAATTTAATGTTTCCTTATCTCTCCCATGGCTATCCATGACTATTGAGTTGTTGAGTGGAGCTACTAGGGCGAAATGCGAGTGGTCTTCCTACAAAGTAAGAGACAAACTCTCTCTGCTCATCGACGAAGTAAACAACTCGTGGTCGGAGGTATGTATCGACGGTGGTGGTGGTGTTGTTTGAAGCCAAAATAGCCGAATGCACTGGTAGCACTAAAAATATGACACCTCGGGTCTACAGTAGAGGCGAGAAAGTGTAACACTTCCTTACAACCTAACGAACAACCCATAGCTGTTCTCCAGACAAAGAGCCATGAGCCTTCGATGAGAGCTATACCACAGGAGGATATCACTTGTTGCATCGACGGCGCGCCGCCGTGGCGTAAGTGTCGGGCCAGTGCGCGTGAGGTTCAAAATTCAAATCACAGGAAACACCAAAAAATATTTCAACGGTCCTTCCTCTCGCAAACGTTTGACAAACTGACACTAAACTGTAGGTCCATTGGCCTCTATTCGTCAAAGCAAGAACCAATGGGATCGAAAATAAATGAACAGAGGGATCAAAAATCTCTCTCTACTCTTATAGGAGTCATTAAGGGGCATAACACTATGCGATACAACATGAAAAAGTTACATGTGACGGAAGAATACCTTTGCAGAGGATGTGGTGACGAGAAGGTTCAGGAGGACACTACCCACTTTCTTTGCGACTAATCAGACCTCTGCCATGTAAGAAACAAGTTCGTCGGACAATACTTCTTGCAGGATTTAGAGAAGTTGTCCATCAAACCGGTGAACAACATCGCAAACTTTATTAAATCCTCCGGATGGTTTGTATCTCGGGCACAGCGAGTATGCTTTCTACTGGGTTATGTACGATTCCTTATTTCTGTCTTTGCCCCATGGGTATCACAATGGGTTTATGTTGACGTGAATGTGATGTAGAAGATTTCTAACCCCTACGTCAACCCACTTATCTAACCTAAACTAAATAGTTATGTTAAGTCGATTCATCGGTTAGTGGACTCTAATTAAATCTAGAATGACAGCCAAAACAAAGTTATTCCTATCATTCATATTCTGGCACGGCGAGGGCGCTATGACCGGCCAAGAAGTGACCAACCTCGTCATAATGCACGGATCATTTCCGGCATAGTTACTGGTTAATGTGCCATTGGCATTCATGAACTATGACTGGTGTCGAAGTTGCAGGAACGAAGAAGAAATTAAATGAAATTGAATTGAATTGTTCGTCAGCTGCTGTCTGATTCTCCTGCCCTATCCGTCAGTAGAATGAGGACTTTTGGTACATGGTTACATCTTCTCGGAGCTGGAGGACTTAGGTAATGTTAAGCTGATGGACCGCCTGAGATTCATGCTAATATCTGGTTCTAACAGCTGAACATCTCTACAGTGTTCATAGTGTTAAATAATTGGGCACAATGGACCCGAACTCTTGGTCTAAGTGAGCTGAAACTACTTTGTCACAAGGCACCCATCTACCTAACCTACATATTCTGTCGAGTTCACAAGAGTGAAAATAAAAATTGAAAAAATGTAGTAACTGTTTCATTTCTATGAAAATAAGATATGTAGACCTACCCTAGAGTTAGCTAGATAGAAAGTAGTTCTCGATGAAATGCACTTAGACCAACATAGGTCCATGGTAGGGAGGTAGGTAGAACTGGCAGTAACAGTAAGCTATACTGAAACCTAAATTGCGCTTTAGCGCAATTTTAATACCACATCTCACTGGACCTTACGTCTTTAAATCTACGCTATGGCATTAAGAAAGTTGATTACTTCTCCGATACTTTTCTCCGATATCTCTGTTAGGTTGTCAAAGAAGGGTTTACCTAGTGAGCGCTGTCTGTCCTTACCAAGACCCGGACATTTGCAAAAGAAATGGTAGATTGTTTCTTTCTGTTTAGGAATTTTGTAGCTGCCACAGTGCATAGAATACAATGCCTAGTGCTGCCGCGTGGACCCCAAAGGGCCAGTGACCAGTACTAATTACAACTCTAGTACTATATGCACAGTTCCTGTTTTGTAGATCTTGTGTTCTGTGTCAGTTGTGGTTGGGCTTTGATAAAATACGATTCCGCAACCCATGCACTGTGTTATTGGCGTTGGAATATAATTCCCTTGTGAGTCCCCAACGGTACGAGTACCGAATTGCAAGTTCATCAGCTCGCTCATTCCCCTCTATGTGTAAAAACACACAGAGGAGAGCGGTGCCGAATCGATGACCTAGCGAGGCGGGTTCCTCTTGGCACTGTTCCACCAGTCCGGAAGATGACGTAGCAGAAGATATTGCCTTGATAGCAACCTGGCTGTGAATGACAATAGCGATGATACTAAAGGATGTAGGGTTGTATTTCAGTAAACGGCAAACCTCTCGAACTTCCGCCTGAAAGACACTGCACGAATCAAGTAGCCGGTATGATTTTAACGATGAAAATCGTGACTTCGTACTTTTTTGTCACTTGGCTACCCCACTCAGGGTGGGTGGGAAATTGACCATCAATTCATTACTGAATTTCAGTTTGGATGTTGTATAGTCGGTTAGAGTCGCTATCCAGAGTATTGCTGTGACCATACGGATTGGTATACCAGCACTCCGTTTCTTTTAATCTTACCTCACTACATGCTGAGATATATTGAATATGAAGGTCAAGTGGTAGGAGGTGCAATTTTACATTCAAGGCTTCGGTTGGACATGTTCGCATGGCCCCTGTTATTCCTAAGGTCACAGTTCCTTGCACTTTGTTAGTTCGTTTGATGTTACGAGTATATCGTTTTCTTAGCGCAGGCTAGAAAAGAAACTAGTAACACATATGGAAGGATAGGGCGGGATACTATGGCGTACATCTATAAGATCACCTTTGGGCGAAGTCCCCACTTCTTACCGAAGATTTTGCTGCGGGCGTATAAAGCCACTTAGCTTCTTTTTTTTTACCCCTGGTCATCATTGAGCTTCCAGTTGAGCTTTGGTTCAAGTATTATTCCTAGGTACTTAGCGCTGGATGATAAAGAGACATTGTAATACCATCATGAAGCAGGGATTTCGATCGTTATTTATATATTGTGTTCAGATTATTTAGATTGTTGAAAAGTAATCTCCTAGAGTTACCCGTATAATGTGGTCAAGGGAAGGACATCTGCAAAGAAAGTAGACGTCTTCGTCCTCGTCTCTGCAGTGTTTGCAATAGTCATTGCTAACTACGTCCAATCTCTCAGAATGTCTACCGAGGATATGGTGTCCGGTGATAACTTCGGTGAGTTTAGATATACATATGTACTGTCTCTACAGTGGCTCAGCAGCATTTTATTTCTCTATCGCAATGGCCAGATCCACAGTAAACTGACGTAAACTGTTTAGCTAGATGCAGTCTTGCAATGCCCTACATTTTGGTATGCAAGAAGCATATCAAATCAAGCTTGACTACCAAGCTAGAGTTAACTAGGTTAAAAATAAATAAATAAATATTTGGCGCAACAGCTCTTTAAGTGCCAGGGCCTAGATCCTCGCAACCACTCATGTTGTGTGCGTTATATTTTTCACACGAATGGAAGGGACCTACAGTTTAGTGCCGAATCCGAACGGCGATTTGAGAAGCTTTTTCGAGACAGCAATACTCTCGGATGTTTGTCAGACGCTCGCGAGAGGTGGGACCGTGAAAAAACTTGTTGGTGTTTTCTGGGATTCGAACTCGGAACCTCATGCGTAGTGACCCGGCACACTAACCACTTACACCACGGCGCCCACAGTTAACTAGGTTAGGTTAGATTAGATTTAACTGTCTGTCAGCTTACGCCAAACCACTTAGACCAGAGATGGGACCTTCGTGATACCACATGAATCATGTAAGCCCTACCTTCTCGCTGGAACCATTTTGAACTTTTGATGAAGCTTTAAAGCCGTCTTATATATATGTTGATCAGATCGCCTAAATCGTTTTAGTAGAGAGCTCCTAAGTGAAGCTTCCTTCTATGGGAGATAAGTGGTTTCTTCTTCTTCTTCTTCGTTTAAAAATACGCCAAGCCTTGTTGCATGCTTGCCCAATGATGACACCTATTGTAGAGTTAACTAACAAATATTTCAGAGTCAACTTTGAATATATCTACTTCTCAGGAAGCATCTCTAGGGACAATCTTAATCCGATAGACTTATGAAATTCCATCACAGGGGATATTCTAGTTTTCATAAGGAAGGAGGGACATTTCCTGATTCAGATTTGGCTTAATTTTTTATTTATTAAAGCTTAATTCCAGCAAATTACTTAAAAGTAAACTTAAAACTAACAAAAGAGACTTAGAAGTAAGAATAAAGTTAGGGTAGGGTTCATTAGGAAGAAACGTACCTTCTGAGAGAAGATCGGCTAAGGCGCAACATTCTTTAAGGCGCAAGATTCTGGACATGGCTTCAAGAGCGGTGGAGATCGAGACGAAAGAGGGGTACACACCGAATGTTGCGAGGGTTAGTGTTAAGGTAGATCTTTTGAAGTAAAGTGGGCAAATCAATTGTACCGACTAAAAACTGCTGCACCATGAGTATGTCGGCAATTTGGCGCTGTATTCCCAGAGCTTCTAAGCTGATCAATGTTAGCCAGTCCTCTTTTGAAGTTGTATCTGTCAGCCCAGAAAAGAGCATATAAGGCGAAATAGATAAACCTACTCTGCACGGCTTCAATTCTAAGAGAATGGGTTACTTGGTAGGAGGACAGCAGACAGCATCTGATGGATAGATGAGAATCCTTTAAGATGAGGCCAACATCGTTTATTGTTAAAACGAAGATTATTGGTCTAAGGTGACTGCCTTAAGGAACGCCAGAGGTGGCGTTAATGGGGTTAGATACTGAATTTCTGAAGAGAATTTCTAGGTATGACCTAATCTAGGAAATGAAAGATGGTGGAAAACCGTTGAGTTTGAGGTAAATTATCTGATGGGAGATTTTTTTGAAAGCTTTACTGTAATCGGTGGTAATAGAATCAGCTTCCGTACCACTCTCTAGTGCAATCAGTGTTCCAGAAGCAAATTCTGTTAGGTTTGTCGTAGTGGATCTACCTTTCTAAAAACCGTGGTGCCCTGGGAAGAAGATTGACCTGCAACAAAAGTACATTGAGGAGAACACAATCCTTTCGAAAAGCTTGGAATTGCATGAAAGTTTCGCTACGGGTCAATAATTTAAGATCTCATTTTTGCAACCTTTTATGTGGATAGGGAAGGATAGTGTGAGAGTACTTCCAGAAGATTGGAAAGACTGCCTGTGAGAGTGAAAGCTGAAAAAGGTCTTTGAGGTGTTGCGGCAAGACATTAAAACATTTTTTAAGAGCAATTGCAGGCAAGCCATTGGGGCCAAGGGAATAGTTATCCTTGAGTCTGCTGGTCTTTTCAAGAACCATAGCTATTGTAATCTAAATAGAGACGAGAGAAGTCTGAGCACAGTTGTTCAGGTAGCTGAAGTAAACAGTGTCAGGTTCGTGCAAGTGGTCTTACACGACTCGCCGAAGAACGTTATCATTATCTTATATATTAATAGGTGAAAACGAAATTGATCGTACGTTTTTTTAGTACTTATTATAAAAGGAGGGGGATGAAACTTATATCATTCGAAAGGTACTGTGCAATAGATGTGCAGAAAAAAGAAATAATATGCGAATGTAACAGTTAAGCTAGGTAAATTCCCCTCGGTCGAATTTCGACCACACGCGATACTAGTTATTATTATTATTTGTGTCTATTGTGCAACCTACTAGTACCTCGGAATGGTTTATTCCCTCTTTAGAGTTCCCCTCGCATTATAATTCCTTCGGCATTGTGTTTCAAGGTCAAACACCTTGCTTTGCCTTGGCGAGAATAGTTCACCCTAGAGCTCTCTCTCAAGACCAGTTTCTTTTAGGAATCTGGGAATGAAAAATGGGTCCATGGTTGGCATATCCTTATCTGATATTTGGTATTTGCCAAAGTATTTCAGTCTTTTGTAGGTCAGTGTACCACAAGATTCGAGAAGATGCTCCGGAATCTCGCTTAACTCATTGCAGAATCTACAAAGGTCTTCGTCTGTTAAACCTAATTTTCATTAGTGCTCTCTGAGTTTGCAATGCCGCGTTAGGAAGCGTGTTAAGATTCGTAGGTTATTCTTGTTAAGGCAGATACAGGCCTTGAATCTTTTCAGATTGTAACATCCCAATAGTTTCTTAGCTTGCTTCAGGGTCCTGCAGCTCTTTGTCTGCCAAGGAATCTGTTGCTGCATTACCTTTTATCCCGACATGACCGGCTATCCAGTAGAGCGTTACTTTGTTGTTTCTACCCAATTCATTAAGTTTGTGTAGGCAATCCCACATAAGTTTCGACTAAGTGGCACAGGAGTCAAGTGCTTTGATAGCTGTTTGACTATCTGACTGTATTGCTATGTCGTAGTTGCTGTATCTTCCTTCGAGATTGAATTGGATACATCTAACTATAGTAATATTTCAGCTTGAAAGACGCTGGTACTCTTGCCCATGAGTTCTGAGTGCTACGTCCTTGGTCCAAACAAGCCTGCCACTATTCCTTCCTCAGTTCTCGAGCCTTCTGCACTTTATCTTGGGGTTGCCAAGTCCATATATTGTAAATTCGTTGCTCCATTCATCTTGTTACTTAACTTTGTACAAAAGATGTTCCCAAAGTCGAATTTTCTGATACTGTCGTCCCTGGTGACTGCCAAAAAGGGAAGTTTCTTGAGAAGTGCTTCGTATTCTATCGAACTAACACATTTCTCCCTTCCAATACCTACTTTGCCATCCTGCAGTTGGATATTTTCTCATGGCCCTGGTGATGCAGACCACGCAAGTCTTTGCACTTTTGTGAGTGTCTCTCTTGTTGCAACTAGACCAGTTTCTTTTGCCCACGCTATAGCTCCATATGTGATCATTGGCCTCACAATGGCAAGATACATCCATCTTAGAATATTTTGACTAAATCCCCAAGACTTACCCACTAGGCTCCTGCATATCATGAGAGCATGGATAGATGTAGATGTACTTAGATGTATATACTAATGAGGTGCAAGTGCACTGCGACCTTTAAAAGATCTATTGTGCCCCCCATACTACGGCTCTAGCCGATGATGTACTCAGTCTAGAGCACTTCCTCCAGTCCAAATGCAACAGCAAACCGAAGTATCTTCAGTGGATCCAGCGAAGGTAAATCCATTTCTGATAGGAGGTAGACACCTAGGTGATTTCTTCTTTTGTGAATCAGTGCTTTGCATTCCTTAAGAAGCTGCGCTGGTGTTTTTACGAAGTCCCTGCAGAATCTGCAATGTCCGTCTTCCTCTATTCCTAGTTTCCTAAGGTGCTCGTAGAGTCTGCAGTGACCCGTTAAAATGCGAAGTCGATTCTTACTAACTCTTAGGCAGGCTTTGATTCTTTTCTGGTTGTATTTCACCAGAAGTTCTTTTGCCTGTCTTAATTGGTGGATATCATGCCAATCTTTGGCGCATTGTTCTCTTCCTCTTTCCTTAAGAGTCTGATCCGTTTCTAGCTAGTTCGTCAGCTGCTTCGTTCCCCTCCACTCCTACATGTCCTGGTACCCAGAAGACAGTTACTTTGTTTTTTTCTCCCAGTTTGTTGGTCCTGGTGAGGCATTCCCATACCAGTTTGGATCTGATCTCGTGCGAAGTCAGTGCTTTAATAGCAGCTTGGCTGTCTGACAGCATTACGATGTCCTGCCCGCGATATTTCCTGTCTAGGTTGAATTGGGCGCATCTTTCGATCGCGTGCTTGAAATATACTGGGGAACATTCCCAATGATTCTGAGTATATAGTCCTGACCTCGCACACTCCTGCCCCAGTGCCAGTAGATATTTTCGATCCGTCTGTGTACCATTTAATGCTGTGTTGTTTGAATTGGTATTTATCGGATTCGCTGCTCCAGTCTCTTTTGTTGCTCAACTTTGAGTCGAATTTCCTTTCAAAGCAGCATTTCTTGACCATATCATCTCTGGGTCAGTCCAGAAGCGACAATAATTTGGATAGGGCTACTCGCTCTTTGTTTGCGATGCATGTTCCTTTCCCGGTACCCTCTTTGCTGATTCTCAATATGGTCTCCTTGGCGATTCGCTCTAGCGCTATGTGTAGCGGAGGTATACCTTCGATCACTTTTAGTGCTGCTGTGGGACAAGTTCGCATGACTCATGTCATGCATATGCAGGCTAATCTTTGCGATATCCTCGCCGTGGTTAGATTAGTTCTATTGTCTCATGCCACTGCCCTCCATCATCAGGTACATCCCTCTGAGTGTGGCTGGGCTGCATCCCCAGCTTTTTCCTGAAATGTTCCTGCACTCTATAAGTGATCTAGTGGCTTTGGTTACCACAGCCTCTACATGTTCTCTCCAGAAGAGTTTACTTACTTACTTATGTCCTGTATCCCCTTGTGGGTCCTAGGGCGTCTATCACGCCTACGCACCATCGTGTACGATTTCTGGCAATGTGTCTGAGTTCTCCCCAACTTTTCCCTAACTGCCGTGATTCCTTCTCGACTGCTCTGCGCCATGTTCTCCTCGGACCGCCAGGTCTTCTGCCATCCTGAGTTAAATGGTTCCATTGCATAGCATGGTTCGCTATGGAGCTGCCACCCTTACGGAACGTGGATGGTTGTGCCTATTGGTTCCTGATCCATTCTCTCGTAAAGGTGTTCGTTAGAGATACGGTTGGGCCAGAAAATTCGTAAGATATTGCGCAGGCACCTATTAACAAACGTTTGCAGCTTTCTGGTGATAGTAGTGGTCACTCTCCACGGGCTGCAACCATATAGCAGCACGGATTCAACGTTGGATCGGAACAGTCTTATCTTGGTGTTCAAACTGATTGCACTGCTTCGCCATATTTTGAACAATATCCCGAACGCGGACTTTGCTTTGGCGATCCTGTGGGCTATATCCAGTTCGGTTCCACCATCGGTCGAGATAATACTCCAAAGATACTGGAAATCCTCTACTCTCTCTACCGGTTGTCCAGCAATGCATATTTGAGCCGATGAGTTTGTTCCAAGGGTGATAATTTTAGTTTTTGCCATATTGATTTTCAGCCCGACGACACCTGCCTCCCTCTCCACATCTGCTGTCATTTCGTGGAGGTCCATAATTCTGTGGGAGAGTAAGCATACATCGTCTGCGTAGTCAAGATGTTTCAGTTGAGATGTAAGAGTCCATCGAATTCCTCCGTTTCCCGTCGACAAAGCTGCATGAAGCACATCGCTAATCACCAATAGGAATAATATTGGTGATAGGATACAGCCTTGTCTTACCCCACTTTGGATCTCAAATTCCTCAGACAACCTCCCCTGTGCAGAACGTGACATTTGGAGCCTTCATCTGTAGCTTTGATAATTGCAATTAGTTTATCGGGAATGCGTCTCCTGCGTAAGGCACGCCAAATGAACTCCCTGCTGACACTTTCGAACGCCTTCTCAAAATCGATGAACAGCAGGTGCAGAGGAGTTTGCTGACTAGTGTTAAACCTAGATACTTGACCTGTTTCTGTGGGTCGACCCTGATCCCTTCCAACAGGATAGGTCTTTTCTTTGTGAGGACGTACGGGTAACCTTTTCGGATATCTCCTCCGTGGATATCTCCTCCGTATGTGTGTATTCCAACTTTCCTCTGGCGATCAGTACTATGTCATTAGCATAAGATTGACTATTGATTCCAAGGTTGGTTAACTTTCAAGCAGCTCATCCACAACAGGACTCCAAGAGGTAGCACTCCTCCTTGTTGGCATCGTCTTGTTGTGTTGACCTTGATAATACTACTTGATGTTTGAGTTTCTGCTGATATTGTTGTCAGCACTTAGATAATGTTCTGTTGATTCCTTTTCTGTCCAGGGCTCGTTTAGCTTCACGTGAAGTGGTATCAAATGCTCATTTGATATCTAGGAAGGTGCAGGTTACTATCTCTTTTGGTTCAAGAGCTCTTTGGGTGGTTTCCGTCAACTGAAAAATCCGAAGAATGTTGCAAAGAGGTTAACGATTGCTTTAGGGAGGATGTCTCGGATATTTTTCGAGTGGTGGGGAAGCCATCAGACATCATGGCATAACCGATTTTTTTTTTTCGGTCACAGTGTCTTTAAATTTCGTAAAAAATAAGCCAAATTTGGTGACATTGGTTTCGTCAATCAGTGTCCACTATACAACGATTTTCCTCATCAAAATACGAGTAAAGACCTCATACACTTAAGTTCTTCCACTTTTCCATTACTTATGGTTTGTGCAATACTCTTTGTTAAAAAATGTTGGTTTTCCCAATGTATCTACGTAGAGGTACCTCGTCAGCATGATGTAATCGATTTATAATCGGTTAATTCCAGTCTTCACTGTCTCGTCGCGTCGTCTCCAACTCCAACTATGTAGACCACTATAATTAAATGAGTCGATGTACTTATAAAGATTTCGTCACCAAAGTAAATAGACCTCTCTACACCGCGACCTGTTCAACCTACGACAAATGGTTTTCACTTTCATTGGGCAGCAAATCAATATAAAAAAAAAAATATATTAAAAATAGTTTAAACGAACTTGAAGAGAAGACACTATAAAGCCCATTAAAAGTTGACCACATAAATGTCGGTATGCACATCATCGTATACTTTAGCTTTTGAATTTTCACAAGAGTGTTGTATAGTGTTGAAGTAGTAGCCGCAACGTAATCTATTATATGTGTGATGTGTTACAGAAAAAAAAAAATGTTTCCGTTTTCCCCTAAAACACGATCATCTCAACCACAATAGCTAAACAATTAATGCTAATACCACAACTGTTCAGCCGGATGAGTTTTGTAATTTTTTTTATTTTTTTTTTAATTTAATTTTTTTTTTTATTCACTATAAGTGGGACACTTGACCTTTTGGTCTTCGTTGTTCTTCTTTCTTTTGCTTCTTTGTTGTGATGAAGATCAGTAGGAAAATGTTAATTGATTGAATTGGGCTCGTGCCAAGGAAACAAAAGATGAATTGAGAAATACTCGTAAAGACAAATAAAATTAGTCTTATACTTAGTCAATATTTTCTTATAGAAACTTTTCGTGATAATTATTAATGTTAAGCAAAACAAAGTGGCGACAAAGTGTTACGACATTTTATTGTGTCTCATAACACCAAGAGAAAGTTGCAAACAATTTTTATTTATTTATTTTTGCTTTTTATTTTTTTTTTCTTTTATTTATCATTTAGCATATGCAAAAGCAATCTAGGAAATATTAAGATGCAATGTGTCATATTTGTTTGACGATGCTGTAAGTTATTGGGTACGCCCCCGAAGGATTGTATCGCATTTCAAAATTTTTAGTTGACAGGCCGAATGGACTCAGAATCATGTTTTCAAAATAAATCCTTTAGCTTGCTGAGCATCTTCTCTTTTAGCTTCTCATTGCGCTCCTGAATGAGGGAAGGCAATAGTAACAGAGCTCGGTGGGAAAACTGAACTGGAAAGCTAATCACCACAACGCGTAAGGAAAGCCAACCTAGCTCTATATTCCTGTAAAAAGGCTATAGATAGGAGCTGGGGTGTGAAACCTCAAATCACTCCGTTATCAGGCCTGTACTACTCTCTGCCTACCTCGATCAACTAGATAAGTTTTTTTTTTTTTTTGGTTGCGCCAAAGGGTGTGTAATCTTCTAAAGATACTTACTTTACTTATGTCCTGTATCCCCTTGTGGGTCCTAGGGCCTCTACTACGCCTACGCGCCATCGTGTACGGTTTCTGGCAATGTGTCTGAGTTCTCCCCAACTTTTCCCTAACTGCCGTGCCTCCTTCTCGACTGTTCTGCGCCATGTTTTCCGCGGACCGCCAGGTCTTCTGCCATCCTGAGTTAGAGGGTTCCATTGCATAGCATGGTTCGCTATGGAGCTGTCACCCTTTCGGAACGTGTGACCAATCCACTGCCACTTCCGCCGTTGGATAGTTGTGCCTATTGGTTCCTGACCCGTTCTCTCGTAAAGGTGTTCGTTAGAGATACGATTGGGCCAGAAAATCCTTAAGATATTGCGCAGACACCTATTAACGAACGTTTGCAGCTTTCTGGTGATAGTAGTGGTCACTCTCCACGTGCTGCAACCATATAGCAGCACGGATTCAACGTTGGAGCGGAACAGTCTTATTTTGGTGCTCAAACTGATTGCATTGCTTCGCCATATTTTGGACAACATCCCGAACGCGGACTTTGCTTTGGCGATCCTGTTGGCTATATCCAGTTCGGTTCCACCATCGGTCGAGACAATACTCCCAAGATACTGGAAATCCTCTACTCTCTCTACCGGTTGTCCAGCAATGCATATTTGAGCCGATGAGTTAGTTCCAAGGCTGATGATTTTAGTTTTTGTCGTATTAATTTTCAGCCCGACGACACCTGCCTCCCTCTCCACATCTGCTGTCATTTGGTGGAGGTCCATAATTCTGTGGGAGAGTAAGCATACATCGTCTGCGTAGTCAAGATGCTTCAGTTGAGATGTAAGAGTCCATCGAATTCCTCCGTTTCCCGTCGACAAAGCTGTATGAAGCACATCGCTAATCACCAATAGGAATAATATTGGTGAAAGGATACAGCCTTGTCTTAACCCACTTTGGATCTCAAATTCCTCAGACAACCTTCCCCTGTGCAGAACGTGACATTTGGAGCCTTCATATGTAGCTTTGATAATAGCAATTAGTTTATCGGGAATGCCTCTCCTGCGTAAGGCACGCCAAATAAACTCCCTGTTGACACTATCGAACGCTTTCTCAAAATCGATGAACAGCAGGTGCAGTGGCGATCGATATTCAACACACTGTTCGATGATAATCCGCAGGGTGTTGATGTGGTCGACACAGGAGGATCCAGAGCGGAAACCTGCTTGTTCGGCATCGAGTGTGTCTTCGAGATGTTGTTTGATTCGCTCAAGGATGATTTTAGCTATTATCTTAGCTGCAGCAGGAAGCACGCAGATACCCCTCCAGTTTCCGCACTCCATTAAATTTCCTTTCTTAGGAAGCTTGACGATCATTCCATTTTTCCACTCGTTAGGAAAGCTCTCAGCTTCCCAAGCTCTATCTATAAGTGGAAGCAGAAGCTCAGCCGATGTTGTTGGCGTTGCTCGTAAGAGCTCTGCTGGAATACCGTCAAGTCCTACCGCCTTTTTGGTTTTGAGTGCCTTGATCGCGGTAATGATCTCATCTTTACTGGGAGTCGTGGTGCGTATTCGGGAACTTCTCACCTCGGGCATCTCAGTCTGATTTGGGAGCATATCGCTAGCGAATACACGGTTCAAAACCGTAGCAAAATGCTCTTTCCATCTCTTGAGCTGGTCCTCATCCGAAATGAGCAAGGAGCCGTCTAGGCTTTTCACTAGGTATTGGCTGGAGCTGCGACCACCTGTCAGCTCTTTCGTGATTCTGTAGACAGTCCTGCTGTCGCACCTCCGTGCAGCTTCTTCTGCTTCTCTAGCCAGCGCGTTGATGTAGTTGCGCTTGTCACGTCGTACGCTACGCTGAACTTCTCTCATCTTCATGCGATATAGGGACTCTAGCTCGCTTCTCCCTGCTGCTGGGGTAGCTGCAACGCGAGCTTTTAGCTGTTTTCGTTCGTCAATCCGTCTCCAGGTATCCTCGGAAAGCCACGCCCTATGTCTTCCCTGCGATCGACCGACAATTCTTTCAGCACCAGATGTAAAAACATTTTTCACAGCACACCAATGGTCTTGAATGGTTGCGGGCATAGAGCTGCTGATTGCTTCCACACCTTGCGACAAGTGCTCCCTTAATTGTTGGCGCACTGAGGGATCACTAAGTCTATCGATGTTGAACCTGGGCATTCTTGTGTTGTCGTGGGATCTTCGAACTGCAGCAGTGCGTAGTTGGAGAGTAGCTATCATAAGATGGTGATCACGTACTATCCCCACATCTGCCCCTCGTCTGTTTCGGACGTCTAGGAGACTGCTTCTAAAGCGGCGGCTGATAGCAAAATGGTCAATTTGGTTGGAGGTTGCTTGCCTGTCATTGGAAACCCAGCTGACTTTGTGGCTCAAACATGGTGCCACCTATCACAAGGCGGTTGGCATTGCAGAAATCCACAAACCTTTCGCCGTTGTCATTGCGGTTGCCTTGTCCATGCTTCCCGATTACATGCTTGAGCCCTTCGTTGTCGCTGCCTACCTTGGCATTCAAATCCCCCATCACTATGGCAATGTCTCCATTTGGTGTTGTGTTGAAGACGGCGCTTAAGAGATTGTAGAAGCTCTCCTTTTCGTCCTCAGACGAACTATTCGTTGGGGCGTAACACTGTATGATGGTATCTTCTAAAGATACCAGTGCACGATTCGCAAACCTGAATACTCGTTGCCAGGAATACGCCTATGTACTAAACCACACCCTGCACACTTCAACCACTCTCCCCACGGCACTATCGTTAGGTATTACTTCGCGGGGCTGGTTAGCTATTTATGCTCTTCTTTCGCTGTCTTCCGCTCCTTGTTCCAAAAGTGTTGCCGGTTGGACTTGGTTGCTCTCTCTGACTCTTTCCAGCCGCCTAAGTTCCTGCACGATTATCGCTGCAACTTGTTTCACCGCGTCCCATATTGCATTCGATGCTATCATATGGTGCACAATGTTTTTTCGGGGGTTGGTATTTCTCCAATTTTTTCCCCCAGTTCTCTGTGCTCTATGCGAAAACGTGGGCACTGAAAAAATACGTGCTGAGCGTCTTCTGAGGCCTCTCCGCAATTTGGACAGTTGGGAGATTCATCGAGCCCAAACCTGTTGAGATACGCTCGAAAGCAGCCATGTCCGGTTAGGAACTGGCTAAGATAGAAATCTTCCTCTCCGTGGTTCCGGTCTATCCATTTTTGGATATCTGGTATAAGTCGATGTGTCCATCTTCCCTTTGAGGACTGGTTCCATTGCTCCTGCCATTCTCTAATGCCTCGCTGTGTTTCTTCCAGATTGATATTTTTTACTGACGCTTGAGGTTCCTGAATTTTGGCGTCGTAGGTCCTTTGTAGCTCGATAGTCAAGATATTCGCTGGTAGCATTCCCGCGATGACACATACTGCCTCGTCTGACACCGTACGGAAGGCACAGCATACTCTCAGCGCACATAGTCTGTTGACAGAGTTTATCCTTCTTGTGTTGGTCTTTTTCGTCATAGCTTTGGCTCATATGGGTGCTGCATACCTAAGGATGTACTGCACCACCCTTAATGGAATAAGTCTCCTTTGTTGCATAGGTCCTCTTATATTTATCATTATTCTTGATAAGGCACCGCTCACCCGAACCGCTTTGTCACACGTTCTTTCAAAGTGCTCCTTGTAAGTGAGCCTCGCGTCGATCATCACACCTAGGTATTTGATAACCGATTTTGATGTCATATTATGATCTCCTACTCTGATGGTAATTTCCTCTCTTTTCTTGCTGCTGCTTACCAATACTGCCTCTGTTTTATGTTCGGCGAGCTCTAACCCGACTGCTGCCATCCACCGTTTGACTTTTCGGATACATTCATTTGCAAATATCCTCTATTTCTTCTGGATATTTTGCAACCACGACAATTGCAATATCATCGGCAAAGGTTATGATTTTTGCCTCATTTGGGATTCCAACCCTTAGAATCCTATCATACATAATGTTCCAAAGGATAGGGCCTAATACCGATCCTTGTGGAACACCTCCAGATATGTGGTACTGCTTTACTCCATAGTCGGTATCGAAGATAAGTATCAACTAGATAAGGTACAAACGTGGGCGCCGTGGCGTGTGTCGGATCACTACGCATGAGGTTCCAAGTTCGAATCCCAGAAAATACCAAAAAGTTTTTACACGGTCCCACCTCTCGCAAGCGTCTGACAAACATCCGAGAGTATTGTTGTCACAAAAAAGCTTCTCAAATCGCCGTTCGGATTCGGCACTACACTGTAGGTCCCTTCCATGTGTGTGAAAAATATAACGCACACAACATGAGTGGTTGCGAGAAGCTAGGCCCTGGCACTTAAAGAGCTGTTGCGCCAAATATTAATTTTTTTTTACAAGGTACAAACATCTACATGCATGTGCATCAGTAGTGCACTGATAACTACACCCTCTGCGGCATTGGGCATTTTGTTCCATCCGCTGCCCTTAGATATTTTAAGTAAGCAGATTGCTGCCAGTGCGGCGTTTAAAAGCCTCCTGGCAGTGGTCTAGTTATCACACTGGCCACTCCTCGATCTTTGATCTCCTCAACTTCACCCACGAAAATTCGGACTACACCCCGCCGAAACTGAGATTTGTCCGTAATTTCCGTACGAGCATCCCTGAATGGAATGAACGCGACAACCCTCCCCCTGTTGATGGCAGTTCGGTTCACTTCCTTCCAGATGGCTAAGACCGATGGTGGGGTGGGTTGTGGTGTTTTCTCCGAAAAAGCTAAACTTGAGCAGCTCTTTCCACCTCTCTGATCCTTGTATCCTTATTCAAGCGGAAATCACGGCGATTAAGGAAGACCTGTCCTGGCTGAAATGTAATGTACTATCTGTCAGGGATACTTACTTACTTAGATGGCGCTACGGCCCGGGGTGGACCTGGGCCTCAACCAACAAGCCTCTCCAGCTAGCACAATTACGAGCCAGCTGCCTCCAGTTGCGCACGCCAAGTTGGTTGAGGTCCCCCTCCACTTGTTTGTACCACCTATCGCGAGGTCGTCCTCTACTGCGTCGTCCATCCGGGGTGGATTCGAAAACTTTCTTAGCAGGAACGTTGGGCTCCATCCGCTCTAAATGACCCAGCCATCTTAGTCGCTGTATTTGAACTCTTCTGGCTAAATCGATGTCCTTGTACAGGCCGTATAGCTCGGCATTGTACCTTCTCCTCCACTCACCTTCTATGCAGACGGGACCAAAGATCGCTCAAAGAACTTTTCTCTCGAAATAACCAAGGGCATCCTTATCCGGTCCATGCCTCTGCGCCATACAGCAGGACTGGGATGATTGGTGTCTTATAAAGAGTTACCTTAGTAGTTCGAGATAGGGCTTTTCTACTCAATTGCCGTTTTAGCCCATAGAAACAACGATTGGCAAGAGTAATTCTTCGTGTGATCTCCCTACTGATGTCATTTGCGGAGTTGACCATAGAGCCTAGGTAGACAAAATCCTTTACTACCTCAAAATTATATCTGTCTATTGTGGCGCTCTGTCCAAGACGCCGATGTTGGACGTCCTTTTTTGTAGACAGCATATATTTTGTTTTGCTTTCATTGACCGCTAGACCCATCTTGCTGCCTCGATCTCAATACTCGTAAATGCCCCATTGACGGCCCGCTGAGTTCTTCCGATAATGTCATTGTCATCGGCATAAGCGAGTAGTTGTACAGACTTCAAGAAGATTGTACCTCCGAGGTTGGCCTGTGAGTTTCGTATAATTCTCTTAAGTACTATGTTAAAGAGATCGCATGATAGCGCTTCGCCTTGTCTAAGACCTTACCTGACATCGAACGGTTCGGTGATGTTCTTACCGACTTTGATGGAGCAGCGAGAGTTCTCCATCGTCATTCTGCACAAACGGACGAGCTTGGCAGGGATGTCAAGACTAGACATGGCTCTGTATAGCTCGTCTCTATACACGCTATTATAGGCAACTTTGAAATCGATGAAGAGGTGGTGTGTATAGATTTTATATTCATGGTTTTTTCCAAGATCTGCCATAGTGTGAATGGTCAATGGTGGACTTTCCAGGCCTGAAACCGCACTGATAAAGACCTATCAGGTTGTTGACGATCGGTTTTAGGCGTTCACATAATACGGCAGACAGGATCTTATATGCGATATTTAGGAGACTTATACCTCTGTAGTTGGCGCAGTTCAGTGGGTCTCCTTTCTTCAGGATCGGGCAAACGATGCTGAGGTTCCATTCGTCGGGCATACTTTCGTTCGACCAGATTTTACAGATGAGCTGGTGCATGCTCCTTACCAACACATCTTCTCCTGCCTTGAACAGTTCGGCGGCAAGGCCGTCGGCTCCAGCAGCTTTGTTGCATTTGAGTTTAGATATCGCTATCCTCACTTCATTCTGATCGGGTTGACGGAAATCTTGACTGCCATCGTCACTGTTGAATGGCTCATTCTGCCTGACAGCGGAATATTGGTCATCATCGCCGTTTAACAGTCTGCAGAAGTGTTCCTTCCATATTCTCAGCACCGACTGCGATTTCACTACTATGTTGCCATTTTCGTCCCTGCAGGCTTCTGTCCTGACTTTGAAGCCCTGGCATGTTCTTTTTACCTTTCGGTAAAATTTTCGAACAACATTCCTGCAATAAAGTCTCTCAATCTCCTCGATCGAGCGCTTCTTTTGCTCCTTTTTCTTCTTTCTGAGAAGTCGATGTTCCTCTTTTCTCCTGCGCACGTAGAGCTCGTACGCAGCTCTAGTCCTTCTATGCAGCGCCGCTTTGTACGCCTCTTGATTTGCTGCATGTGCTTGCCGGCATTCCTCATCAAACCAGGGGTTTCGTTGTGGTGGCCGAGAGAAACCCAGTACATCAGAGGCGGCATCTCTGATGGCTTGTTGGCAACGCTGCCACTGGTCTTCCGCATTTGCTGCTGGTGGCATAGGACGTAGATTAAGATTAGAAGAAACTCGATCGGCAAAGGTTCTGGCGGTCTCTTGCGATTGTAGCCGCCCGACGTCAAATTTCCTTACAGTATTTCGTTGATTTCGCTCCGTTGTGGATATCCGCAACCATACCTTGGCTACAACTAGGTAGTGATCCGAGTCCACGTTGGCTCCTCGGAAAGTCCAAACACCCAGAATACTGGAAGAGTGCCTTGCGTCGATCGCAATGTGATCGATTTGGTTGACAATTTTTCGAACAAAGGAGAGCCATGTTCGTTTGTGAATGTCGAGACGTGGGAACCGCGTACTAGCTACGACAAAGTTTCGCCCCGCTGCAAAGTCGATTAGCCTGAGTCCGTTGTCGGATGTGATGTCGTGCAGGCTGTGCTTTCCGACCACGCTACTAAAGACGTCCTCTCTTCCTAGCTTTGCGTTGAATTCACCTAGGATAATTTGAGCGTCGTGGCAAGGGCATTGCTCATACGTCTTGTCCAAGAGCTGGTAGACGTCATCCTTTGACGCGTCGTCCTTCTCCTCATGAGGGGGTGAACGCATATTAGGCTAATGTTTGCAAATTTAGCCTTGATACGGATAGTCATGAGGCCCTCGTTCACATGCGGGAAACTCAAGACTTCTTGCCTAAGTCTGCCTCCAATGACAAATCCGCACCCAAATAGACGCTGTCCTTGTTGTCTGTAGCAGTCGCCGTAGTAGATGTCCCAGTTTTTCATCTTCCTTTTGCCCGGCCCATCCCAACGCACTTCTTGGATGGCAGTAATGTCTGCTTTGAAATACTCTAGGGCCTCCGCAAGTTGTTCGGCTGCACGTGGTTTGTAGAGAGACCTAACATTCCACGTGCAGACACGAAGATCGTTGTCCTTTTTACGTTTGCTTGGGTCGTCAACAGTAAATTCATCCGCATCCGAGGCTGTTGGTTGCTTCGTAACCGAAGGTTTTTTAAGTGGTAGGAAGTTAACCCGACGGCACAACCCCCAACCTGGAGGACCTATGTCGGCTATATGGAGAGCAAAAAGAGACGGTTGAACATATTCTTTGTGAATGCCCCATGGCCATAAGAAAAAAAACTTCTTCACCTGAGATGGGTTTTACTGCAATGATCCTAGGGCTTTGTTGAGGTTTATCAAGAACCTTAACCCAGTTCTCAGTCAAACACCGGGCTGGCACAATCGACCTTATAGATCGCAGTGCGTACAAGGCCCTAGTCTTCTTCTTCCTTTTATCAGCGAGGTTATGATCCGAAAACAAGGGATCACAGCCCTCCCACTTCACCGCATTTCTACTGATCCGCCTGTGGGGTTCGCCTATTTGACCTCAGAAAATATCGGTAGGCCTGCCGATTTTGGATCACTCGGCTACTGAGGCCAATGAAATGCCGATGTCGTCGCATTTGTCTGATCCAGGCGTTTATAGGCCTGCCTTTCCAACATCGCGATGTCTTTGGAACGCGCATAGGTATTGCCTTTTAACAGGGTTCAAATGATCTCTTCTTTGAACGTGGCAATACCAGCCGAGCCAGTCGCGCTCTATTTTTTGTACGATGGTTTCCTTGATGTGAAAGCTTCCACGGATCTTTGAACTTCTGCGTACAAGGCCCTAGTATAGTATATTATAGTACAGCATGGTATAGTCGGGATTCAGCTCTAGCGCCTTGCTGCAGTCGTCACGTCGATGGCAGCGTTCTTGAAATACAACAGCACTGCCCTCTCCTTGTCATATTGCAGCGGACACAGCTTTAGTGCAGCTGAACATCTCCACAGACTCTGTACACAGCTCCTTCTTGAAGAGTTCACTACTGTCTTCCTTTTCCTGGGTGTCCTTCTCCAGCTTGCGGAGGTGTTCCTCGTCGATGAGGTCATCGTGACAATCGGCAGACTTCTTGTACTCGTCATCGATCATGGTGCATTGGTCCCCATCTGGGGCAGCCTCATTCAGCGTAAGTTCGCTTTGTATAGCCACAATCTCGTCGACTATATCTGCGTTTGTCTTCCATACATCGTCCTGAAACCCGTCGTCACTGATCGCCGGCTCATCGGTCGTGGTATGAGAATTTGACATTGTACCGTTAAGATATGTTTTTCTATCATTTTGGATTTAATTAATAATAATTAGTTGCAGACAGAGGGGTAGAAAAACAGTAATCTAGCGATACACGGAAAATTTCTTATATGAAGTGAATCAGCTTCATTCAGGCTTATTTGTAGTATATGTACGAGTATATCACATTTGCTTACAAGTTCAAGTACAAAACACATCAATGAATGCTTAGTATGCACAGTAAAACAATTATGTACTTTTTATTGATATTTAAGTTAAATTTAATGTTAAAAGCATTTACCTACTGTGCTGTGTGGAGAGTTTACAACTCAGTAACTAATTTCCAGAGGGCAATCGGAAACCAATTAAACAGTTTGGTGGTGATACATCGGTTGGTAATTAAAAAAAAACAGGATTACAGCTCATTAATTAAAAATTATAAAAACAATCCAAACTAAAGGATAATAAAATAGCAATTAGGCTCGCTTCACGCATATCTGGCATTTTGTATACGATACGATAATTCGAAATGTGAGGTCTGATGCACGATTTCTGCTGATCTTTACAGGTATCCCATGTCAAATACCTGATAAGAGGTACGACATGGACAAATTACTAGCATCGAAGTTTGATGAGACAACATTGGCTGAGTGGTTTTTAACACTTTTGGTTTCTAAAAGTTTTCAAGTCCCATTTGAACGATTTACGTGAATGTTCTGATGAATGACATTTTGATATATGTTGACTATCCACTCAATAGAGAAGACCCTCTGAACTGCACCAATTATAGAGGCATCAGTGTCCTCAACATTGCATACGCCTGGAGCTTTTCGTCAACAGCCTGATTGTCCCTTATCACTGTGGTTTTAAGCCAGGAAAGTCCACCATCGATCAAATCTTCACACTTCGGTAGATCCTGGAGAAAACCCAAGATCAGCGCAGAAATCAATCGAAGAATGACTCTTGCCAATCGCTGTTTTCTTGGGCTTATAAGGCAATTCAACAGTAAAGCCCTATCTCGAACTACTAAGGAGACTCTGTATAAGACCCTGATCATCCCAGTCCTACTTTACGGCGCGGAAACATGGACTTTATTAAAAGAGGATGAAGATATCCTTGGTCGCTTCGAGAGAAAAATTCTTCGTAAGATTTTCGGTCCCGTTTGCGTTGACGGGTTTTGGAGGAGAAGATTCAATCACGAACTATACGAGCTGTACAGCGACATCGACCTAGTCAAAAAACTGCGCATTGGACGTCTGAGATGGCTAGGACATGTAGAGCGAATGGTTACCAACGCTCCGGCCCGCAGAGTCTTCGAATCTGGCCCTGAGGGAGGACGCAGCAGAGGGAATCATCGCCGTAGGTGGCGCGCACAAGTTCAAGGAGACCTCGACCAACTTGGAGTGCGCAACTGGAGGCAATTAGCTAAGAACCGAGCTAAATAGAGAGGCTTGTTGGTTGAGGCCCAGGTTCACCCCGAACTGCAGCGCCACCTAAGTAAGTAAGTAAGGAGAAAACCCAAGAAGTCCAAACCCAAGAAGTCCAAACCCAAGAAGAAAATTAACTGGCATATTCAGTTAATAATAACATCCTATATTTATATGACACCTTTGCAAAATTATAGAGTTGTTTCCAGTTCGATTCGTTCAAGATGCGATTGTTTCCTCCATTGGTTACGTTTTCTTCCCGAAATAAGTGAGTCTTTGCAGGCTGAAGATTGGGCAGACGCCAATAAAGTGAAAACAGTCTTCTTTGGCTTTATGGATGCATAAGGTACAGAATTGGTCAAAATTTCCATTATATGGACTTCTGCTAAGGCCGAGAGTCTCACACATTATTCTGAAAATAAGTGAGATTTCCTTGTAACTGTACAAATCTCAAAAATAGTACTATTCCACCAAATTAAATTCTAATTGTGAGTACAGTATTCTGCTCTCAGATTGGCGGGCCTTCTCAATCAAGAGATTCCTTTCAGAGTCCTCATGCTTCTGTATTATTAGATACAGTTACTCCTTAACCAAGTTCAAGTTAGTTGAGTCCATATTGATGACTTCTCCGCATGCATTTCTAGGCACTTCGCCATTCACCAGTCCTTGTTTCTTATTTCGTAAAAGAGCATTTTCTTAGAAAGACGTGTATCCTGATACGTTATGTGATCGGCTTGAGACTGAAGTGTGCTGGTATAAAGTTTTGCCAAGCCCGTTTCCAGGTATTAGCGTATTCCTGGATAAGTTAAATACCTTCTTCAGGAAGTTCCTGTAGAACTTTTCAATTTCTTCGAAGTAATCGATTCCCCAAACCTATGCAGCATAGCAAAGCGTTGATTTCACTACTGCGTCGAAGATTTTATACATCGCTGAAAGAAGGATGCGCTCATTTAGAAAAATGTTCCTCCATGTAAGGCTTAACAGGCTTGGCGTAAGTGGTTAGTGTGTCGGATCACTACGCATGAGGTTTCAAGTTCGAATCCCAGAAAACACCAAAAAGTTGTTTCACGGTCTCACCTCTCGCGAGCGTCTGACAAACATCCGAGAGTATTGTTGTCATGAAAAAGCTTCTCAAATCGCCGTTCGGAGTCGGCATTAAACTGTAGGTCCCTTCCATTCGTGTGAAAAATATAACGCACACAACATGAGTGGTTGCGAGAAGCTAGGCTCTGGCACTTTAAAGAGCTGTTGCGCCAAATATATTTTGCTTAACAGGCTTTGAAATCCACCATTGAATTGAGCCCTACTCCTAAATATTTAGATTAGATTAGATTAGATTTAATTTTATTTATTCATTCTAACTTAAAACTAAATAATTCATAACAATTGATAATTAAGTATACTTAATAATAGTGGAAGGAATAATAGTAGTCATTCTGTAACTATTTAAAGTTAGTGTTGAATGGCCTATGACTAAAATTTTACAATTCAAGGAACTGATGTGGGGTAACTAGAGTTTCTATTTGGAGTGTTACCACTTTGCTTAAAGAATTTTCTGAGAACTTTGAAGACATAAAGATGCCCTAATGGAAGAATTCGCAATTCCCTAAACAGCGGCCAGCTATGAGCAAAGCGGCTTCTACCGCAAATTATTCTAATTAGATGTTTTTGAGCTATAAGTAAGTAACCAAAAGTGTTATCATATGACCCACCCCAACTCGTAATACCATATTGTAACTTAGAGTTTGCAAGACCATGGTAGATCATGGTTAATATTTTTTGGAACAGTAAGGTTTTAAAAGATACATTTTACGTGCCACTCGCATCATGTGAGATTTAACTGCTTACGTATGATCTTTCCAACTCAAAGTGGAATCAATTATAACCCCCAGATATTTATATTGACTAACAGATTCAATTTTAAAGCACTTGCATAAGCATATTACCTTTTCATTAAAATTGATGCACCCGCAAGTATTCAGAGGTAATCAAAACCTTCACAGTCATGTGAATGAAAATATAAGTGAAAATCAGTAAGTACATTGCCCAACATTTTAAAAGTCATTAACTTGGTCTTCTCGCTGATAATCAGCTTATAAAAGGAAAACCACTCCCTTAGTGTATGTAGATGTTCCTCAATTATGGTAATGCAATCAAACGGAGTAAGGCCTTGATAAGGGAAAGCAATATCATTGGATTACCACGCAGTTGGTAATCCATTAAAGTTCTGATTGAAGAGAGAGTTTATATAAATTAAGAACAAAAGTGGACCAAGGACAGAGCCCTGGGGGACACCATTCATTATTTTCAATTCAATTCAAGTTTTATTCATATTTAAAAATATTTACAATTATTACATAGTTTTCCCGCAAAGCTTAAGGCTTATCTGCAGGAGGTTATTCTGGTGGAACATTAAGAACAAAATTGAGATTTATTTTTAAGTATTTAGTAAAGAAATATAGTGTTTTTTTTCTAAGTTATTTTTAAAGATTTTAAGCAATTGGTTATGATTAGAAACAGAAAATGAAAAATTTAATTTTAATTTAAGTTTTAGTTTAACGAAAGCAAATGTTGTTTTATTAAAATGTTTCTCCTTTGTTGACTGCTGATGTTGATAAGACTTCTGGGTAGCTCGCTCAGAAGGATTGGTAATATATGCCTCAGTTTAAGTTTTCCATACAGATTATAGATTTGAGGTATATGTAGCATTCGCTGCGCTTGTCTTCTTGTGTTAACATCGTGTTGCAAAGGACTTTGGAAACGGTTGTCATCATAATATTCCAGAACTACTGCCATCTTGAAGATATTTGAAACGCGAAGAATTTTAATATCGTTGCTACCTATTACTTTCAAGGCTCTGCTCTGCAGTTTCTCCAACTTTTCTATATGTGTCTTTGCTGCTCCACCCCATGCAAGAATGCCATAACGAAGCTGCGATTCTACCAGTGCATACATAGTACACTTGCTGCAGTACCGGTTGTGGTGTGTACTTTTTTAAATAGAACAATGCAAATAAGGCGCTCTTCAACTTACAGCGCAGATTGTTAATGTGAATGTCCCATCTAAAATTGCAGTCTATTGTGACCCCTAAGTACTTAAAGGTGCTAACTTCTTCGATACATAACGCGGCTTTTGCGGTTGGACAGTCGTTGTTTTGATAAATGATACCTATATTTACCAGTTGACAATGAGGTCCGCGTATACGCATCAATTTAGTTTTCGACGCATTTATGACGAGTCCATTGTCGTGACACCATCTTACAGCTTTGTCGAATTCTGCCTGCATTATTTGTCTCGCGGTATCTACGGATCGATGTTTCACAAAAATCGCTGTATCATCGGCGTACGCGAAGGGAACGCTTTTTGTGAAGACTCGCAGCAGTTCGTTCGTGTAATTTATAAACAGTAGTGGACCTAGTTTTGAACCCTGTGTTACACCGTATTCTATTTTCTTCGGTACACCGTAACTTCCAGAAATTTTGACTTGAAATTGTCGATTGGTGAGGTATTCTAACAGCCAGTTCGCCAGAGTTCCTCTCACTCCTACTCTGTGAACAGATTCCAATAGCTTACGATGGTCTAGTGTGTCGAACGCTTTACTAAAATCAATGAACATAACCAAGACATAATGATTTTTGTTGAGGCTCTCGTTGACCACGTTCGCGAATTCGCCCAAAAGTTTGCTGGTGCTTTTATTTTTTTGAAACCCATATTGATTTGTTCCAATTATAGAATGCCGATCCACAAAAGTCTTGAGCCGTTCCACAACAATCTCTTCCAAGCACTTTTCGATGATAGGTAGAATCGAGATTGGCCTATAGTTTCCGACATAACTTTTTATTCCTCCTTTGTAAATCGGACGAACAATAGCCGTCTTTAGTGTCTGCGGAATAGCACACTGCTCTAAACTGGCATTTATTATTTCCGCCAATATTGGTCCAAATTTGTTTGCCTTTGCCTTTAAGTTAACTGGTCTAATTCCATCAATATATGGTGCCTTACTCGCATTTAGCCTGTGTAATATATTCACCATCTCAGTAACCTTTGTCTGCTGCAAGTATATCGAATTTGGCAAGTTGCTATTGACATGGTTCGAGGTAGCGGTTCCTTTTGTAAGGGAACTACTAAAACTTCCATTGATATTCACTACTTGCGTCCTATCTATAAGATAAGTACGAAACCAATCATGAAGAACTCCCCTGAAATCAGCATAATGCAGTTTATTAAGAAACAATTTGTGATCCACCATGTCAAAAGCTTTCGTCATATCTATGAAAAGAGCCGTAGTAGATTCGGAATAATTAAAACCTTCATACAATTGGGTACATAACTTGAGAATAGCATCCTCTGTGAATTTACCTGACCTAAAACCAAACTGATCTTTTGAAAAGAAATTCTGTTCCTCCAAAAAAAAGACCACACGAGATTTTAGTAGCTTCTTAAAGAGTTTAGAAAAGGTCGGAATCAGGGTTATCCGTCTATAGTTGCGAATTTCTTTGCGATTACCCTTTTTAAATAGCGGTAAGATTTCTGCGCATTTCAAGGATTGCGGAAAACATCCACTACTTATGCTATGATTAAATAAGTAACATAGTATATCACTTATATTAAAGGCAATCTTCTATAGAAGCACATTTGTAATACCATCACCTGTACAAGAACTTTTATTTTTTAAGGACGTTATAAGCTTAAATATTTCTAGAGAAGAAATTGGGTTGAAAACAAAGCTATTAACCTTCCTTATCGCAAACATGTTAGGAGAAGTAGTATAATTACAAGTATAGATTGATTCTGCAGAAGGCTTTAGCCTCTCTGAAATTTCAATGAAATACTAATTAAATTTGTTTGCTATGCTACCTGAATCAGATGCAATAACGTCATTTACTTCGAAGACATCGATTGATTTGGACTTTATATCATTACCTAAAATATTATCTACGATTCTCCACTCTTCCTTAATATTGGCTAAAGCATTTTGCAACTTATTGACATAGTAATGATCACGTGTTGTTATCACTTCTTTATTTACATCTTTGCACAGATTGTCATAGTATTTTTTTAGCCTAAGTTTATATGGATGTTGTCTGCATTTTGCTGTAATACTTTTTTTCCTTCTTATTTTCTTTAAGAGATCAGTAGTCATCCAAGGTTTAATGTATTTTTTACTATACAAATCCTGCATAGACAAAAATGTGCAATTCTCAACATGGTTCTTTAAAATCGATAAAAATAAATCATAGGCAACCGAAGGATTATTCTCTGCATAGACTTTATTATGCTTATGTGTCACCACCAGACGATTTCTGTTAAAGAACCACTGATGTCTTTCATTACTCCGATTGCTTCGTGAAAAAAACCATTATTTTGGATTTATCTGTGTTTGTAACTAATCCCCATTTTCTGCAGTACTTAGCAAGACGATTGATCATTAACTGTCGATTTTCTGGTGATGCTGACAGCAGTACTAAGTCATCGGCATACAGTAATACATACATTCACGACCATTTCAGCTATCCGAATACCAGGCAGCTCCACTACAATCTCGTTAATGAATAGAACGAATAGTAATACACAATGACGAACTATACGAGCTGTACAGTGACATCGACCTAGTCAAAAAACTGCGTATTGGACGACTGAGATGACTAGGACATGAAGAGCGAATGGCCACCAACGCTCCGACGCGCAGAGTCGAACCCGCGGGGACGACACATCAAAGGGCCTCCTTGCTGTAGGTGGCGCGCATAAGTTCAAGGGGACCTCGACCAACTGGGAGTGCGCAACTTGGGCAATAAGCAAAAGACTGAGCGAAATGTAGAAGCTTGTTGGTTGAGGTCATTATGAAAGTCGATCCAGTGCAGAATTTTTGCAAAACTAACACCAATTACCGGTTTCGGACTTACGAGTGGAGGAACCAGATCATTGCATGTAATTCTGCTATAATCCGGTTCATAATTATAGAGGATAAACTTTTATCCATTTGGAAAGCTCATCAAGTCTGTTCTTGCATTCTAAAACATTCAGTGAGTGATTCTTCATCGCAGCCTGTCTGTCACCATGGGGTTCGCCTTCCAGTTAGCAACTCCGAGTATGGCAAAAACATCAATCTTCAGACTGCAGGAGAATTTGGCTCCATTGTCCCTTAAAGATTGCCTGTATCATGTCCCCCTCAGATCTTTCCCATTCAACTCCCTTAACGAGATATCAGAAGTACCACAGGGAAGCCATTTGAGACCACTAATATTAAAAGTAAATAAAAATACATCAATGACGTCGAGCTCGTCTTCTCTAGATTTGATTTATAGATCTATGCCAATAACATGAGGGTCTCCAAGCAAATCTCTTCTCATCTCGATTGCTCAAGGCTTCAAGTTTTATTTAGATCCAAAAAATTTCAAACGCTGCCAAGCGACAAAAAGGTCAGACGTATCGATCGCAAATATGACGAATCGCCAGCGAAAGTGGCCAAACATTTGACAGTGAACAAACAGTATCATCGTGGCTTAAGAAATGCAAACCTATGTGATTCTGCTCTGTTTTATCCATCCTTTTGTATGAACGAGTACATTCCATAAATATGTTTTAGTTTCTCGAAGAATGCCTGCAGCCAAAGAAAGTCAAATCTGTAGACATACTCGTAAATAGGGACTTGTATCTTCCGAGAAATTCACTCAAGGGAAAAATGAGTATGTGTCTCATCCACATAAACACACGGTTGAAGTGAAACTTATAGATTGATGCATCTGTAATTGGCGGAGTTTAGAGGATCCCCTTTTTTTGAGGATCGGGCAAATGATGCTAAGGTTTCATTCATCGGGCATACTTTCGTCTGACCATATTGTACAGATGAGTTGCTGTATACAAATACAAATATTTGGCGCAACAGCTCTTTAACGTGCCAGGGCCTAGCTGCTCGCAACCACTCATGTTGTGTGCGTTATATTTTTCACACGAATGGAAGGGACCTACAGTTTAATGCCGTATCCGAACGGCGATTTGAGAAGCTTTTTCGTGACAACAATACTCTCGGATGTTTATCAGACGCTCGCGAGAGGTGAGACCGTGAAAAAACTTTTTGGTGTTTTCTGGGATTCGAACTTGGAACCTCATGCGTAGTGATCCGACACTGAGTTGCTGTATGCTTCCTACTAAATCATCTCCCACTATTTTAAAGAATTCAGTGGCTACTCCGTCTGCTAAAGCAGCTTTATTCGACTTTAGCTCCGAAATTGCTATCCTCACCTCGTGGAGGTGAGGTGGACGGTATTGCTGTACATCATCGTCGAGATTGAACACGTTATTATGCTTAACAACAGGACTTTGGTCATCATTGCCATTCTAAAGTCTGCAGAAGTGTTCCTTCTATATTCTTAGCACCGACTGCGATTTTACCAATAGGTGTCCATCTTCGTTCCTACAGGTTCCCGTTCTGGCTTTAAAGCCCTGGCATGTTCTTTTTACCTTTATATCTCCTCGGTGGAGTGCTTCTTATGCTCCTATTTCTTACTTCAGAGAAGTCGATGGTCTTCCCTCTTCTTCGTAAAGCTCCCGAGCAGCTCTGATCCCTCTGTGCAACGCCGCTGTACATGCTTCTTGTTTAGTTTCATGTGCTCGCTGGGATTCTTCATTAAACCAGGGATTTCTTTGTGGTGGTCTGGAGAGAGCCGTCATATCAGAAGTGACATCTCAAATGGTTTGCAGGCGACGTTGCCATTGGTTATCTACACTTACTGCTACCAGCATAGGACATCTTTGGAGATTGAGGATACTCGATCCGCAAAGCCTCTGACAATTTTTTTGCGATTGCGGCCGCTCAACGTCAAACTTTCTGACAGCATTTAGCAGACTCCCCACTGCACTGAATATCCGCAATCGTACTTTGGCTGGCAACCAAATAGTGGTCCGAGTCTGCATTAGCTGCTGGAAATGTTCGGTCATCCAATATACTGGATCAGTGCCTTACATCAATCGGAATATGATCAATTTGCTTGGTGGTTTCATGATCACTTGACCGCCATGTTCTCTTGTGGATTTTGAGGCGAGGGAACTGCGTGCTTGCTACTACACAATTTCGACCCGCCGCAATGTCGGTTAGCCTAAGTCCATTATCGGATGTCTCATCGTGTAGGCTATACTTTCTGACTACACTACCAAAGACGGTTTCCTTTCTTAGCTTTACCTTAAAGTTGCCCAATCAATCGTCATGGTTAGGGCATTGCTCATTGGTTTGGCCAATGGCAATGCTGTAGGAGCATGAGCACATATTTGGCTAATGTTGGCGAATTTAGCCTTGAAACGGATTGTCATGAGGCTCTCATTCGCATAACAGAAACTAAGCACTTGTTGCCTAAATGTGCCTCTAATTACGAGTCCACATGCATACAAACGTTGTCCGTACTTTTTTTTGTACGAGTAGCAGTCGTCGTAGTAGATATCGTAGCTTTTCATACTTCTTTTGCCCCATCACAACAGCATTTCTTAGATAGCGCTGATATCTGCTTTGTAGCAGTCTAGAACCTCCGCAAGTTGCGCGGCTTGCAGAGTGATCTTACATTCCACGTGCAGACTAGAAGGTCGTTCTAATCCTTCTAGGCCGGATACACCAATACCAGTAACCCATTTCGGGGTTATGAGCGCTGCCCTTAGCCCATTCAGAGTTCATCCGACGCCATCTCTTTTTCAATATCCTGACCAGTATTGAAATTCCTAACAGACCTTAGGTCCAAATGTGTCGAACTAACTCAAGTAAAATATCTAATGGCCTTTAGACGTCACTGTCACTGATTCTGTCGAGAGAATTCATCCGTCACACGCCCTCCTTCTGAGGTAGTCTTGCTAGACGAGACGGGTATCTCAGCCCATCAGGTCATCAAGAAATGCCTCATCCGGTTTAACATATGTGCGCTGAAGTTCACGGAGAAGGACCGATCGTTCAGCTGCATACGTATTGCCAGACTTAACATACCGTCATCAATAGTTCACTCCAGCGGCACCACGAGGAGCTGATGATGCGATTTTGCCACACCTGTTGCTTTGGTACTATATAACATAATCTACCTACTTTTTCAATTGCCAATGCAATTTGTTTTTCTTCAAATATTTGAACTCAAAATGCTTAAGCCAGTGATTTGTAACCAAACCGCATTAAGATGCCAGTCATGTACACTTTATTTCTAAATTGCACTTGTTGCTTGAACTGACCGAAATTTCCCAAGTGTACCAATTTACATAAACGGATTGAATGAATTTAAACCGATCTAGTCGACTCTTATATAAATTGTCTTTCAAGTCGCACTTGAACCTAATGAGCTATCCGTAACATCACTGTCACCGACATAGTGCGTACTTCCAGCTCTAATGGAGAAACTAAGCGTACATGCAACGATAGCAGCACGACGCAGAGGAAGAAGCAAATTAAATAGACAAAATGTATGAATGCGACCTTGATTCAGTTAAATTAATGATTTTAAAAAGTTGAAACCCTATTCCGTGTTCAAGTTCAAAGTTATGTTAACATGCCCTCGTAAATATCTACACCAGCGGCATAACCTTTCTATTCTTCTTTAAGATACCTCATCTCCTTGTGAGGAATGCGACGCTTACAACTCGTTTTAATTGCAGACATTTCGATAATCAAGGGGTTCCAACCAGTGGCCACGCTAACGACAAAAGATTGAGGTGCAGATTACACAACCTTATGATTAGAAAATGTTTTAAATTGATAAAGGTCATTGGATTAGCTTAGGTATAGGTGTAATCCGCTTAAAGCAAAACACTGAACTAAGATGGAATTCAGGATCAAATTCAATTGGGATTTCCGCTCATTAGTTAACTACCGCTTATGCCATGTATAATTCATCATTTCAATGCAAAACTAGCCCAAGTTCAATTTTGTTTATACTGCAGGAGACCTATTTAATATTTAACTCAAGTCACTCTTCTCATACGGAATGATGTGAGGTGGGTGCCGGCAGACGGCATTGCGTCATAGGTACCCTCATATGCGAGATTGAATTTTAAATTTTTTATGCCCAGACACGTTTCAGTTTGATAGACATTTTAGAGAAAAAATTGCAATTTGGACTTATGATTGTTCTGCAGTCGAAATTTTATGAGTTAGATGCACAGTACGGGTGAAAAGTGTTAATTTTGTTTGAGTTTTTGAGTTTTTAGTCAATCTATGAACAGACATTTCATGTTCCTTGTAGCTTTACTTACTTACTTAGGTGCCACTACAGTTCGGGGTGAACCTGGGCCTCAACCAACAAGCCTCTCCATTTAGCTCGGTTTTTAGCTAGTTGCCTCCACTTGCGCACTCCAAGTTGGTCGAGGTCGCCTTGAACTTGTGCGCGCTACCTACGGCGATGATTCCCTCTACTGCGTCGTCCCTCGGGGTAGATTCGAACACTTTGCGGGCCGGAGCGTTGGTGTCCATTCGCTCTACATGTCCTAGCCATCTCAGACATCCAATACGCAGTTTTTTGACTAGGTCGATGTCGCTGTACAGCTCGTATAGCTCATGATTGAATCTTCTCCTCTAAAACCCGTCAACGCAAACGGGACCGAATATCTTACGAAGAATTTTTCTCTCGAAGCGACCAAGGATATCTTCATCCTCTTTTAATAAAGGCCATGTTTCAGCGCCGCAAAGCAGGACTGGGATGATCAAGGTCTTATATAGGGTCTTCTTAGTTGTTCGAGATAGGGCTTTACTGTTGAATTGCCTTATAATCATAATTGATCTTGTTTTTCGAGTTTATAGCAGAGCCAAGGTAGACAAATTCCTTTTACTACCTCGAAGTTATAGCTGCCCGCTGTGACGTTTTGTCCAATTTGTCGGTGTTGGCTTTCCCTTCTTGTTGACCGTATATACTTGGTTTTGCCCTCGTTTATCGCTAAACCCATTTTGGCCGCTTCCGCCTCAATGCTGCAAACGCACTGGTGAGAGCCCGCTGAGTTTTTCGATAATGTCGATATCGTCGGCGTATGCAAGCAGTTGTACAGATTTGTGATAGATTGTGCCTCCGGTGTTGGCTTGTGAGTTCCGCACAATCCGTTCAAGTACAATATTAAAGAAGTCATATGACAGCGCGTCACCTTATGTAAGACGTTTTTTGACATCAAAGGTCTCGGTGAGGTTATTACCGACCTTGATGGAACAGCGAGCGTTCTCCATCGTCAGCCTGCACAGACGGACAAGTTTGGCAGAGATGTCAAAACTAGACATGGCTTTATAAAGCTCTTCTCTATAGATGCTGTCATAGGCGGCCTTGAAATCGATAAAGAGGTGGTGAGTATCGATTTGGAATTCTTGGGTTTCCTCCAGGATCTGCCGAAGTGTGAAGATTTGATCGATGGTGGACTTTCCTGGCCTGAAACCGCACTGATAGGGTCCAATCAGGCTGTTGATAAAAGGTTTCAGGCGCTCACACAATATCGCAGAAAAGATCTTGTGTGCGATGTTGAGGAGACTGATGCCTCTATAATTGGCGCAGTTGAGGGGGTCTCCTTTCTTGTGGATCGGGCAAACGATGCTGAGGTTCCATTCATCAGGCATACACTCGTCTGACCAAATCTTAGAGATGAGTTGGTGTATGCACTCTACCAATTCATCCCCAGCTGCCTTGAAAAGTTCGGCCGGTAAGCCGTCAGTTCCAGCAGCCTTGTTCGATTTTAGCTTGGATATTGCTATCCTCACTTCGTTTTGATCAGGTGGACGGAAATTTTGACTATCATCGTCTATGTTGAATGGTTCATTCTGCCTGACAGCGAGATGATGGTCTTCGTCGCCGTTATACAGTCTGCGGAAGTAGTTTTTCCATATTCTCAGCACCGACTGTGATTCTACTACGAGGTTTCCATTTTCATCTCTACAGGTTTCTGTACGGGTATTACTTCTCTGGCACGTTCTTTTTACCTTTTGGTAAAACTTCCGTACATTGCTCCTGGAGTATAGACTCTCCATATTCTCAAACGCGCGCTTCTCATGCTATTTCTTCTTCTTTTGGAGAAGCCGATGTTCTTCCCGTCTCTTTTGCTCGTAGATCTCACGAGCAGCTCTCGTCTTCCTTTGCAGCGCCGCTTTGTATGCCTCTTGTTTTGCTGCATGCACTCGCCGGCATTCTTCGTCAAACCAGGGGTTTCGCGGTGGTGGGCGAGCGAGACCCAGCACATCAGTCGCAGCGTTTCTGATAGCATGTTGGCAGCGTTGCCACTGGTCTTCGGCACTTGATGCTGGTGGCATAGGGGTGATTGAGATATTTCGGGATACGCGTTCAGCGAAGAGTCTGGCGGTCTTTTGCGATTGTAGCTTTTCGACGTTAAATTTTCTCACATTGATTCTTCTTTGTTGCTCAGATTGGGATATCCGCATTCGTACCTTGGCTACAACAAGGTAATGATCCGAGTCTATGTTGGCCGCTCGGAAGGTCCGGACATCCAGAATACTGGAGGCATGCCTTGCGTCGATCGCAATATGATCAATTTGGTTGATCGTTACATGATCATTGGACCGCCATGTCTGCTTATGAATATCGAGATGAGGAAACCATGTGCTTGCTATGGTGACATTTCGCTCCACAGCGAAATCAATTAGCCTTAGTCCGTTATCAGACGTGTTGTCGTGTAGGCTATGCTTACCGACTGCCCTACCAAAGACGTCCTCCTTTCCTATTTTGGCGTTAAAATCGCCCAATACGATTTTAACGTCGTATTTAGGACATTGCTCGTATGTTTTGTCGAGGAGCTCGTAGAAACACTCTTTAGTGGCAGGGTCCCTTTCTTCTGTGGGGGCATGAACACATATTAGGCTTATGTTAGCGAATTTAGCCTTGATCCGGATAGTCATAATACGCTCGCTCACGTGTCGGAAGCTTAAGACTTCTTGCCTAAGTCTGCCGCGTATGACAAATCCGCATTGCCTGTTGCCTCTGTAGCAATCACCGTAGTAGATGTCACAGTTATTCATCCTCTTTTTGCCCGGCCCATCCCATCGCACTTCCTGGATGGCGGTAATATCTACTTTATAGCAGTCTAGGGCCTCTGCTAGTTGTTCGGTTGCACGTGGTCTGTAAAGGGACAGAACATTCCACGTACAGATCCGAAGGTCATTGTCCTTATTTCGTTTGCTGGGGTCGTCATTAGTTGAGTCATCCTTATCCGAGGCTTTTGGTTGTTTCGGAACCATCGATTTTTTGCGTGGTAGGGAAGTTACCCCGACGGCACAACCCCCAACCTGGAGGGCCAGTTCCTTAATTATTCCCCTAGGACGAGGGGGCGGCTACACCGGTGCCAATAGTCCACTACGGGAGTATGAGCGCTGCCGTTGGCCCATTAAGGGCTCCTCCGCCACCATCTCTATTCCAATGTCCTGACCAACATTGGAAATTCCTTACCGACCTGTGATCCGAATATGTCGAAGCAGCTCGCGCAAGGTATTCACTAAGTTCAACCTAACTGGTACTATACACGCCACCGTTGACTCCGTCTAGGGAATTCGTCCGCTGCCGCCTGGAACAGGCTCTAGTGAGAGAACACTCTTCGCCCCTCTCTTATCTGCTCCCGTTAAGAATCCGCCAAACGGGGTTGGTTACCCATTTCTTGGACTGTCACCGCGTGGAGGTTGAGAGTAGGAGTTGGTAGGCCTCAGCTGAGAGAAAACGCTTGTGTTTTCTTATGATCGCATGCACTACCGTTTGACCAGCCCTTACAAGACATCGGATCGCATTTTTTGAAGATGGGGTATATAGAACTGTTACTCCAGTCGTCGGGCATGCTTTCCTCGAACCACACTTGTTGATGACTTGTTGCATGCGCCCTACCAAGACATCACTTTCGTATTTAAAAAGTTCAGCTGGGAGGCCATCAGAGCCAGTGGCTTCACTTTTCTTATGGCTGCGCTGACTTCTTCAATACTGGGTTGTGGTGTTGGTTCGGCATTGACTGGAAGCATGTTCTCTTCTTGCCCTATCGCTTTCTCTATTTGCTGCCTGTTAAGCAACTGCTAGAAGTGTTGCTTAAATACATCAACAATTCCCTGCGTTTCGGTGACTAAGTTGCCTTCGCTCTTACGAAGAGCCTGTGTTTGAAGCCAGCTGCTATCTGCTTGGCTTTTCGATAGAAATGCCAGCCGTTGTTAGGCTCAGGAGACTCTTCGATATCTTGGAGCTGAGAAGCTGCGTAGTCCCTTTTCTTTTTTCACAGAATTTTCTTCTATTCCCTTCTTCTGATCCGGTACTCCTCTGGGGCAACAGCATTTGAAGTGCCAGTGTCTAGCTTCTCGCAACCACTCATGTTGTGCGCGTTAAATTTTTCACACGAATGGAAGGGACCTACAGTTTAAGTGCCGTATCCGAAGGACAATTTGTTTTGAGAAGCTTTTTCGAGACAACAATACTCTCGGATGTTTGTCAGACGTTCGCGAATGGTGGGATCGTGAAAACAATTTTTTATGTTTTTTGGATTTCGAACTTGGAACCTCATGCGTAGTGATCCGACGCACTAACCACTTACGCCACGGCGAACTTTTTGGTGGTGGCTCCTTGATAATGTTGCGGTATTTGGTCCACTGATTATTTGCGTTTGTGGTTGGTGAATGCACTGCAGAGAGTTTCTCGGACAGGTGCTCTTTGTAGGCTCTGGCTCCTTCTGGAGTGCTAAGGCATCCAACGTTAATCTTCTTCTTCTGGGCGGTTTGCAGCTTCTTCTCGTTGGACAGTCTGGCTCTGAATTTAGCTGCAACAAGAAAATGTTCTGAGTCGATGTTGGCCCCTCGGAAAGTTCGCACATCCAAGATGTTAGACGCGTGCCCTGCGTCGATTAACACGTGGTCAGATTGGTTGCATGTTCTACCATCAAAGGAAAGCCAGGTTGCTATGTAGATTCTTAGTCTAGGAAACCTAGTGCTACTTATTACAGTGTTACGAGCTGCTGCGAAATCAATTAGTCGGAAACCCTTGTCTGTTGTCGTGTTGTGGAGACTGTATTTACCGACTAGTCCACCAAATATGGTTTCCTTACCGATTTTCGAATTGAAATCTCCGAGTACAATTTTTACGTCATACTCCAAACAGGCACTATCCAGGTGCTAACATATTTTTTTCAGCGTGTAAGAGTGTGAGTCTTAGCTAACAGCTAATGCACAAGCTTACAAAAAGGTTGAGGTAAACACACTATATGCAACTATAACCTAACCTAAAACAAAAGAAAAATGGTTCACGAGGCCGAAGTGGTGCTGGGGCTACTACTTTCTAATAAATTATCATGGAAATTTATGTATGTGTATTAATAGATATGTAGGTACAGCAAAAAATGCATAAGTTAGGTACTTATGTATTCTTACGAAAACTAAAAGCAATATTTCTTGTGTGACAGTGGTGTCAAGTCAATGCGTGAGAGTAGGTCTCGGTGACACTTTGAAATAGTTGTACCCGTGGTTCTAAATTCCAGACATCAATGGGGCTGTATATTAGCATTTTTCTTTCAGATTTACGTGTCACAGCAAGTCCATTAGAGGTGGCCAAGGTTAATCTATGCAATCTACGCGCATTTCTGCAAATCACTTGCGGCTTACACTTACAGCGTGTGTTAAACTTGAATACAAGCTTTCTGTGGCATAGGTACATACGAATACATATCCAATATATCAAGTACAAACCCAGTGGAGAATACCTGTTTTGCAACGGCGCTGAAGCTCAAGACTTGGTATAATACCTATCTTATTACTCATGGATCAATTTCTCATTAAGTATGTAAGCTTTGGTGTCATCAATTTGGTGACAACACTCGAGTATTTTCTGCTTGTATGGAATGTACAAACAAACTGATGTTGATGTTATTGGTGGACGATGGAAAATTGATATTCCGCGCGCTTAAATATCATTAAATCCTTATCAAATGTCCATCATATCATATAAATAGAGCTTCTGTTTAGCATTTTATAATCACAAAACAGACAATATGTACATAAAACAAATTCCCAGAATGATGTCAAAACTTAAACAAATGCCTTCCACTCATAGTTCGTGCCTCGGCATATGGTAAATGAAGAGGAGCTTCATGTTTTCAAGCTGAGTACATTTTTTTCTATGTTTGCATAAGTACTCGTAAAAAAAAAACGATACTGCAACCAACAACGATGGACAATTTGATGGGCGATCTCACATGACCAGTACTAATTTCACTTGTACATTACAAATAATACAAGTGTCTCGCACCAAGCATACTTGCTTTCAAAAAAGAAAAAAAAAAAACTTCAACATTACACAATTGCAATAAAATGATAGAGGATCTCTGTTAGTCAATAAAAATTTCTATGGCACGTGACACAAACAGGTTTTAATTTCACTCATTTATACAGACTGAATAGTAATAGTTTATGTACTCACACTATGCATCTACGAGTACAATTTGTTCCCATCAATCTTTGCTCGTATCATCTTCGGCTTAATTGAATTGTGTCGAACGTTTCAAAGGGTTTTTTCTTTTTTATCTACTAGATACTTTGGGAGTTTGAAAATTTGGAAAAATTCCAACTTTTCTAAGCTTTTACCAATATAGAGAGAGAGAGGAGGCTAAGCAATTAATTTTATGGTAAAACCAATGATGATGCATTACCATAAATTAAATGGAAGCTCATTCAAAATCGTTGCAGGGGTTCCGGGTTATTATACACAAATCGGTGAGATACACAAATGCTTGGCACTTAAGGTGAAATGATGTTTGATAAATGCACTTCGTAATAGTCGAATGTGAATGCCAAAGTCAATCTAAATTCGATTTTTCTCGATCACTCATTAGCTTTTAAATGCTAGATTTCGGTTGTTTTTTAAACAAAAAAAAAAACAAAATACAACAATATATTCAAAAAATGTTGATCAATAAAAGATAGTTATAAACTCGTTTCCTTTTGTTTTTGTGCAATGTTTGCTTTTGTTATTGTTTTTAGTTTTATTTATTGGTAAAGATGCTTTAATTTTATACGGATTTAGTTATTTGTTATGTTTGTGGTTCCGCGTTTAGAACGCCGAATTCGAGATGTCAAACAGACCACGATATATGGAACGACCAGGCAATAATGTTTTATTCCGAGAAGTTATTTTAGCTTCTTCTGGGCATCTACGTCACGTGAATTCTAGTTTCATAAAATTAATAAACAAAAAACAAATAGAATTCATGTGATATAACATGAGATGTTCAATTTATTACCATGGTCAGCACGGTGCGCAATAGAAATTCAGGCTCCGATAAGGCACGTCAAAGGAAGAATTCCTATGACACATGTTTCTATTTTGGGAAAGAATTCGAGGAAAAGAAAATGAATCAGGTAAGATAGGTATCGGATAAGATACCTTTGGGGTCATTTTTCGTCTCTCGTGTATGATTCATTTTGTTTTATAATTTAAGCGCTCTCAAGGGCCTATACATGCATGCATACATACATTTTCAATGGCCCGCTAATCCTTCATGAGGGTCGCGGGGGTAGAATGCTCAGATGGACCCTCCATCCTCCTCGATCCTCCGCCATTGACTCCAACTCATCAGGAGGAATCCCTAGGCGGCTCCAGGAAAGATGTCGGACTTGATCCAACCATCTATTTCTAGGCCTACCGGGGAGTCGCCTACCTGATGGCACGGCAACCATGGCGCGTCTTGGAAGCCGATCTGGGGGCATACGCACTACGTGACCAAACCATCGAAGCATAGATCGTTCCGTTCGGAGAAGTAGCTGCTCAACATTGAGCGCCTCGCTTACTCTGCTCTTGCGCACTCAATCCCTATGAGATATTCCAGCAACACCGCGAAAGAACCTCATTTTGGCAGCTTGTATCCGAGATCTTATTCCTTCGGTCATTACACAAATTCGCATGACCATAGACTTATGTCCTGTATCCCTTTGTGGGTCCTAGGGCCTCTACTACGCCTACGCGCCATCGTGTACGGTTTCTGGCAATGTGTCTAAGTTCTCCCCAACTTTTCCCTAACTCCCTTCTCGACTGTTCTGCGCCATGTTCTCCTCAGACCGCCAGGTCTTCTGCCATCCTGAGTTAGAGGATTCCATTGCATAGCATGGTTCACTATGGAACTGTCACCCTTTCGGAACGTGTGACAAATCCACTGCCACTTCCGCCGTTGGATGGTTGTGCCTATTGGTTCCTGACCCGTTCTCTCGTAAAGGTGTTCGTTAGAGATACGATTGGGCCAGAATATCCTTAAGATATTGCGCAGGCACCTATTAACAAACGTTTGCAGCTTTCTGGTGATAGTAGTGGTCACTCTCCACGTGCTGCATCCATATAACAGCACGGATTTAACGTTGGAGCGGAACAGTCTTATCTTGGTGCTCAAACTGATTGCATTGCTTCGCGATATTTTGGACAACGTCCCGAACGCGGACATTACTTTGGCGATCCTGTTGGCTATATCCAGTTCGGTTCCACCATCGGTCGAGACAATACTCCCAAGATACTGGAAATCCTCTACTCTCTCTACCGGTTGTCCAGCAATGCATATTTGAGCCGATGAGTTAGTTCCAAGGCTGATAATTTTAGTTTTTGCTGTATTCATTTTCAGCCCGACGACACCTGCCTAGGTCTCCACATCTACTGTCATTTGGTGGAGGTCCATAATTCTGTGGGAGAGTAAGCATACATTGTCTGCGTAGTCAAGATGTTTCAGTTGAGATGTAAGAGTCCATCGAATTCCTCCGTTTCCCGTCGACAAAGCTGTATGAAGCACATCGCTAATCACCAATAGGAATAATATTGGTGAAAGAATACAGCCTTGTCTTACCCCACTTTGGATCTCAAATTCCTCAGACAACCTTCCCCTGTGCAGAACGTGACATTTGGAGCCTACATATGTGGCTTTGATAATAGCAATTAGTTTATCGGGAATGCCTCTCCTGCTTAAGGCACGCCAAATAAACTCCCTGTTGACACTGTCGAACGCCTTCTCAAAATCGATGAACAGCAGGTGCAGTGGCGATCGATATTCAACACACTGTTCGATGATAATCCGCAGAGTGTTGATGTGGTCGGCACAGGAGGATCCAGAGCGGAAACCTGCTTGTTCGGCATCGAGTGTGTCTTCGAGATGTTGTTTGATTCGCTCAAGGATGATTTTACCCCTCCAGTTTCCGCACTCCATTAAATTTCCTTTCTTAGGAAGCTTGACGATCATTCCCTTTTTCCACTCGTTAGGAAAGCTCTCAGCTTCTTAACTTCTCTCTTTAAGTGGAAGCAGAAGCTCAGCCGACGTTGTGGGCGCTGCTCGTAAGAGCTCTGCTGGAATACCGTCAAGTCCTACCCCCTTGTTGGTTTTGAGTGCCTTGATCGCGGTAATGATCTCATCTTTACTGGGAGTCGTGGTGCGTATTCGGGAACTTCTCACCTCGGGCATCTCAGTCTGATTTGGTAGCATATCGCTAGCGAATACACGGTTCAAAACCGTAGCAAAATGCTCTTTCCATCTCTTGAGCTGGTCCTCATCCGAAAAGAGCAAGGAGCCGTCTAGGCTCTTCACTGGGTGTTGGCTAGAGCTGCGACCACCTGCCAGCTCTTTCGTGATTCTATAGGCGGTCCTGCTGTCGCACCTCCGTGCAACTTCTTCTGTTTCTGTAGCCAGCGCGTTTATGTAGTTGCGCTTGTCACGTCGCACGCTACGCTGAACTTCTCTCATCTTCATGCGATATAGGGACTCTAGCTCGCTTCTCCCTACTGCTGGTGTAGCTGCAACGCGAGCTTTCAGCTGTTTTCGTTCGTCAATCCGTCTCCAGGTATCCTCAGAAAGCCACGCCCTATGTCTTCCCTGCGATCGACCGACAATTCTTTCAGCACCAGATGTAAAAACATTTTTCACAGCACACCAATGGTCTTGGATGGTTGCGGGCATAGAGCTGCTGATTGCTTCCACACCTTGCGAAAAGTGCTCCCTCAATTGTTGGCGCACTAAGGGATCCCACTAAGTCTATCGATGTTGAACCTGGGCATTCTTGTGTTGTCGTGGGATCTTCGAACTGCAGCAGTGCGTAGTTGGAGAGTAGCTATCATAAGATGGTGATCACGTACTATCCCCACATCTGCCCCTCACCTGTTTCGGACGTCCAGGAGACTACTTCTAAAGCGGCGACTCATAGCAAAATGGTCAATTTGGTTGGAGGTTGCTTGCCTGTGGGCGCCGTGGCGTAAGTGGTTAGTATATCGGATCACTACGCATGAGGTTCCAAGTTCGAATCCCAGAAAATACCAACAAGTTTTTCACGGTCCCACCTCTTGCGAGCGTCTGACAAACATCCGAGAGTATCGTTGTCACGAAAAAGCTTCTCAAATCGCCGTTCAGATACGGCAATAAACTGTAGGTCCCTTCCATTCGTGTGAAAAATATAACGCACACAACATGAGTGGTTATGAGAAGCTAGGCCCTGGCACTTTAAAGAGTTTTTTGCGCCAAATATTTGTATTTTTTATTTTTTTTTTGCTAGCCTGTCATTGGATACCCAGCTGACTTTGTGGTAGGTCTTGTCATTGTAGAAATCCACAAACCTCTCGGCGCTGTCATTGCGGTTGCCTAGTCCATGCTTCCCGATTACATGTTTGAGCCCTTCGTTGTCGTTGCCTACATTGGCATTCAAATCCCCCATCACTATGACAATGTCTCCATTTGGTATTGTGTTGAAGACGGCGCTTAAGAGATTGTAGAAGCTCTCCTTTTCGTCCTCAGATGAACTATTCGTTGGGGCGTAACACTGTATGATGGTGACGCGTCGTACTCTAGTCCGGAATCTGGCCGTCTAAATCCTATCACCATGAGGCTGCCAGGAAATTAGTCTCTTGCGTGCTGTTGTTGTTAGCAGTAGTCCGACTTCATATTCCCGCGGACTTCCGGATGGTCTTCCAGAATAGAGTAGTACAGTGTTCCGCGTTGGGGACTGGTACTCGCCCGCTTCTAACCATCTTACTTTACTGTCCAGTTTATATCGCATGAATTCGTTTTCCAATTGGAGGAATCTGGAATTGTAAGGACCTTCTCTTCCTGAGTCGAGGAGCGTCTTTACATTCCAGAAACCTATCTTTGTCCGGGTACAATAGCCAAAAGTCGTCAACATGTGATCATTCCTTATCCGAGGCATAGTGTCGGTTTCTGTAGCGGGCAATATTCCGTAACGCAGGTTGCTGGCCCACGTTACCTAGCCTAGAATCAAGACCCTAGACAACCCGCACTTACAATTTTAGCCTATACGTATAAGAGTTTATACGTATAGTTGCCCGGGGACAACTACTAGGAGGTAAAGTAAGCACTTCATCACGAACTTGATTGTTACGCTACTGGCCCAAGCCAAGTTTTGGGCAGTCAGTAGTTTCCCGATCAATCGCAATGCAGGTCCCCAAGTGTTGACATAAGCATTTGCAATTGATCAGATTGACCACATACATTTCATGGGAAATAACGGGTGCGCCATCTCTTATGTCGGTATGTAAACATTGAATAACTTTGACATTTATTAACCGATTGACTTGACTAGAGATGATTTTGAAACGAAATTCAGTACAATATTAACCATGAATCGGTTTACACCGAAACACTGGGCCAAAATAGTGACGCTGTACATTGAAAATAGTTGTTCAATTGTGTGAACTCAACGTGCATATCGTCGAAAATATCGTAGCCAACAAGCACCATCTGGTGCCTCGTCGCTTGGTGTCGAATTTTGTTGAGCACGGGACAATGGGAGATCGTCGACATGCCGTTCATCAACGCCCAAGACCTTTCAATGAACTGGTTGAAGCGGTAAGGAAGAGTATTGCCGGGAACCCACAAGTGTCGTATCGTTACCGCGCTTAGCATTTTGGCGTCAGTGGAACCACCTTGCGGGCATTTTGAAGGATGGTTTGCTTTTGTTTCCGTATGAAGTTCAAAAGACTCAAAGAATATTGCCGACAGACCGTCCACGTCGCTTGGAATACGCCCAAACAGTCGCTCAAATGGTTGACACTGAATATGATTTTTGGAAGCAAATTTTGATGACCGACGAGGCCGATTTCACACTCTCTGGCTCCTTTAACAAGCAAAATTGCCGCATTTGGGAAACGTAGAATCCACACGATGGTGTTTCATGGATCCACCATTTCATAACCAAAAAGTGACTGTTTTGGCCGGGCGGCGTTTGCGCCAAAACCATCATTGGGCCATTTTTCTTCAGAGAAGGCGAAACAGTCAATGGGAATCGATATCGGTGGATGTTGGCTCATTATGTCTGCCCACAAATGTGTGAAAAGGTCTGGACGGTAACTGGTTTCAACAAGACGGTGTGCCATGCCACACTGTAAATTAAACAATGCAGTTTCTGCAATGAAAATTCCCTAGACGTCTGCTGTCAAAAATGGCGACATTGACTGACCACCCAGATCTCCAGATTTGTCCCATCCGAACTTCTTTTTGTGGGATTATTTGAAAAGCAAAGTACACGCCAGCAAGCGTCAGACCATTGACGAGCTCAAAGCAAACATTCGTGCCGAAATCATCGCTATACAGCCCGAGATGCTCAAAAAAGTGATGGAAAACGCAGCAGAAAGGGCACATTTTGCTTTGATCAATAGAGGCGGCCACTAGATTGATGTTGTATTCAAAAACTAGTTCAAATAAATTGTAAAGGACCAAGTTAAATAAAAATATCTCACATATGGAAATCGGATTTTTTTTTTTAAAGTTATTTAAAATTCACATACCGACATTGAAGATGGCGCACTCTGTAAATGTTGTAGATAAAAGCTTGCTGACATCAGGATTTGAACCACGAACCATTAGGGTGGCAAACGATGATGTTACCACTACACTATCCCCATGAGTTGTAGTTCTGTCTTTCTCTTACGATATTGGTCACGCTTCCTTGATGTTACCATAGCTGCTATGCCAGCTCTGGCTTCCTTTCGTTCTTTGATTCCTTTCCGAAAATCTATGGAAATCAACATCCTACTTACATACTCGTATGTCTCCTCTGCAGGCTACCGATAAAAGCTGCTTTCCGTTCGTTTCAGTGTTTTTGGACAAACGCTTGGGATGGTGGATTGCCCTTACTCCTTTTTAAGTTACCCTTCTTGCTCTGTCTACTTTAAACGTCCAAAAGATAACTTCTTAGTCGCCAACTGTCAGTAAGTTGTTCAATTTTGTTGAACGTTCTTTCGATATCAGCTAACTTTGAGTTATGTACGTTGAAATAGGTTGCCACCTGTGATTGCAGCCGAATTGAAAATCATAAACCTTTCACCTATATCATTGCAGTCGCCGAGGCCTTGCTTCCTCATGACATGATTTACTGCTTAATTATCGTTGGCTGCCTTTGAAATGAGGTCCCCCTTCGCAATGACTATGTTTTCGTTTAGCTTTCGATTGTGTGCGGTTCAATTAAAGGTTTGGTTGGGGCTTAGAGATAGTGAACTCTATTATTCTTTACTAGAACCTGGCTGTCAATATTCTATCACTTGGGATTGGTATAAGTATTAGCAGCTAACGTAGAACATACCTAGTAGCACACTGTAAAATGTAGTTTAGTTCTAAAAATCGATATCATGCTTATTATATGCTCATTTTCAAGAGTCGTTTGCAGAGTTTAAAGGAGTTATACCATTCTAAGAATATATTTTGGTTAAGGGGTACAGGTTGTATCGGTATCTACGACACATTTTATGAGTACTTTAACCAACGAACACCTACCATTCAAAAATGGAAGGCTGTTGTTATTTGGTTACGCTTTTCGAAGGGGTTACAGATATATTTCTATCGTTGCAGTGAAACTCGGAAACTCTTAAAACTTGATAAACACTCGCGACTGAAGCCCATTTCTAAAAGACACATAGCATAGAGCGCAGATCCAAGAGAAGCGCACATAGTTAAGCTGAACCGAAAAAATGTCCCGAGATGCTATCTGGTCGGTCGGCACAGGAGAGGCATCCCAGACTAGGTTAGGTTAGGTTAGGATCGGCCCTCGATGAGGATGTACTTAGACCAGAAAGTAGGTCCATTGTACTGCCGATGTGTAAGGCGGGTGGATCACCCTCTTACTCTTGGAGGCATCCCGGACTAACTTGTAATTATTATCAAGGCTATATAGGAGGGAAATAAGTGTCGAATCTTACACAATGGTAAGGTGTCGGAGGATTTGGAAGACCAAAGTAGAGTACATCACGGGTGCATACTGTCAATGCCGTTGTTCTTGGTGGTTATCAGCGATGTACTCCGTGCAGCGTTGACGGAAGGTAACAATGGAATTCGATGCACTATGACAACTTACCTTAAACATCTCGAATACGCTGACGATTTTTGCCTACTTTAATATCGGATAATAAACCTTCAATTGATGGCCCAAAATATAGAAGGTGAGGCAAGCAAACATAAGGAAGTACTGTCGAAAAATTTTGAAGTACTTTCGAAAGATAAGGAAGTATTGTCGAAAGTCTGGAGAAGCAGTGTTCTCCGCTTAAGAACCAAGCTGCAACGGTTATGCTCCAAAGTACGGTCAGTACTTCTGGGTGCAGTACTTGGAAGATAGATACCACTATCACACGCAAGGTACAAACCTTGGTAAATAGATGTTGAAGAATCATCTTGAGGATCTTTTGGCCCAATCGTTTCTCCAACGTACAACCTTATCTGAGAACAGACCGACAACATATAGACATTACTGTGCGAAGCAGGATGTGACCGTGCAAAATTCGCCGTGCAGTGAAATCCACTCAGCCAGGCAGGCAAAACAGCGGGATGCCCTAGGCAAACGTGATACAGGGGAGTCGAGGAGTAATCAAGCTCTTTAGGAATGAGTCGGAGGCAGCTCAAATGCGTTGCGCATACCTCCTCACCAGGTGAATGGATTTAAGTGAGTAAGCAAAAGCAAAAAGGCTTGCAAAGGATTTATGTCGCTGTTAACATTAAGTGTATTTATTTAACAAATATGTTAGGTGAAAATAATCGTAGAGGTTCGTAAAAATGACATAAGTTCGGACTTATAAATAGTTTTTACCACTATACTATTCCGTCTTTTTTTTTTTTTTTTTAAGATTGTGCCACGGATGTGTAATCTTCATAGATACTAATAGCCCGAGTGCTACTAGCATGCATGATCCGCAAAACCTGCGTAAACGATTCCACGAATACGCCTACGTACTACACACACCCTACACACTTCAACCACTCTCCCCGCGGGACTGCCGTTAGGCAGTTCGTCGCGGGGCTGGTTAACAATTATGCTCTAGTCTCCGAGGCCGTCTCTTTGGCTCTGCTTAGGGCTTTTGCTCCCAGCGCGTTCTGCAAACACACTATGAATGAGCAGATCTCCATCTACTCGCCCTCTGGCTTGGCAGGTTTGCTCTATCTTCTGCGAAACGTCTGCAGTAGAACACTGTATGCTCCGCGTCCTCCTCCTCGTTTCTACATTCTGGACACAGGGGCGAACTATCGTGTCCAAATCTATGGAGGTATTTCCGGTAGCCACCGGGTCCGGACAGGAACTGTGTGAGGTGGTAGTTACAGTTCCCCTCACTCTCTCTGTCCATGATTTTATAGTGGGAATGAGCTTGTGGGTCCACCTGCCTTTGGTAGAGCTGTCCCACCTGGTTTACCACAGCGTTGCTGATGCTGCCCTTTCCTTCTCCTTAATCCTTTTTGCCTCTTGCCCGTTCGAGGGACGTCTAAGGTATACCCTCTGCATCTCTTCAGCGAGGATGTCGATTGGGACCATCCCAGCTAAAACGCAGGCTGCATCGTCGGAGATAGTTCGGAAGCCGCTGATCACTCTGATTGCGCAGAGCCTGTGAGCTGATGATAGCTTCTTCCTGCACTCATTTGTCGCCAGTGCACCTGCCCATATCGGGGCAGCGTATAGAAGTACCGAGCTGACCACTCTGGACAGCAGGATCCTGCGGGCGTATCCAGGCCCGCCGATGTTCGGGAGCATTCGGAAGAGTGCTGCCTGCATCAGCGATGCTTTCTTACTAGATTACTCTACGTGGGCTTTGAAGCGCAGCCTGTTGTCGAGCATGACTCGAAGGTACCTCAAGGATTCTTTGGACCTGATTATCTGGTTTCCGACTCGGAAGCTGGCGTATTCCACCTTTTTGCGGCTGGTTATTAGGACAGCTTCGGTCTTGTGGGCAGCTAGTTCCAGACCGGTAGACTCCATTCCATTCCTTTCCTTTATTCTTATAACTGCCCCATCCGTGGCAGACTCCACCTCGTGTACGTGCTTGGCTACTGTAACCACTGCGATATCGTCAGCGAAGCCAATTACTTTGACTCCCTCGGGTAATGTTAGTCGCAGAACTCCGTCGTACATAATGTTCCATAGGAGAGATCCCAGAACAGACCCTTGCGGGACTCCCGCAGAAACACTGTAGTGCTTAACGCCATCGTCAGTATGGTATCTTAGCTTCCTATTGCTGAAGTAGTCCGTGACTATCCTCAGCAGGTAGTATGGTGTATCCATCCTGGCCAGGGATCTCCTAATGAATGACCAGCTTGCCGAGTTGAACCCATTTTTGACGTCGAGCGTTACTACTGCGCAGTATTTCTTCGTCCCCCATTTCCACCTTTTCCCTTGTATTGCTTCAGTTGCTATATCCACTACCGCCTTTATGGCATCGATGGTAGAGCGTGATTTTCTGAAGCCGTACTGATAGTCTGACAAGGCTCCGTTTTCCTCCGCCACCGTAAGCAGTCTGTTATAGATGATACGCTCTAGGATCTTTCCCAACGTATCGAGCAGGCATATTGGGCGATACGATGATGGTTGTCCGGGCGGCTTATTGCCATTTGGAAGCAACACTAAATGTTGCAATTTCCATGATGTAGGGAATACCCCCTCCTCTATGCACCTTTGCATTGTTGTTAGAAAGATGTCCAGTCTCGTCTTAACAGCCGCCTTGATTGCCCTATTCGGGATGCCATCCGGTCCAGGTGCTTTGCTGTCTCCGATTTTTCTGCATGCCCCAAAGAGTTCTTCTGACGTGATTGCCGTGATTGCTCCATGCTGATCTCCCTCGTGATGAGGACCATAGTAGTTGGTCTATGGGGGAATAGGTGTTCTACTATAGTCTTTAGCATTGCCGGGCATGTAAGTTGCGGAGACCTGCTGCTTTTAAGCTTCTTCATCACCACTCTATACGCCATGCCCCAGGGGTCTACTCTCCTTAATGGCCCTTTCCAGTTCTCGCCTCGCCAATTTAAATGTGGCCGCTCTTAGAAAATCTTGTCTGCCTCTGGATCTCTGAGATCTGCGTCGTGCTTGTAGGCACTTCGCCCTGAGCCGTTTAATCTCGTCGGTCCACCAGTAGCAGGGCTCGCCTCTTTTACTGACAGACCTTCTGGGCATTGCTGCGTCGCACGCTGTGGTTATGACCTGGATCAGCTGATGCGAAAGTGCCTCAGCCGATCCATTATTTGTTGTGGCGCTGGTGTTTACCATTTCTTCGAACATGTCTTTGTCGAAGAGCGTGTCCTTCCACTTTGGTCCTGTTAGGGTGGGGCGCAGTCTACGTTTCTCCTCGCCGACATTAAATATAATTGCCTGGTGGTCACTGTAGGTATAGTCTTCGCTGACCAGCCATTTGGTTTTCCGCAGGAGTGAGTTGCTCATGAATGTGATGTCAATGATTGACCCTCTGCCTGCCTTTCGAAACGTTTCCGCTGTACCGTCGTTGGCCAGACTAATGTCCAGTGCAGCGAAGCATTCGAGGAGAGCTCTTCCGCTTGCGTCTGTGGTTCTACTGTCCCAATCAGTAGCCCAGGCGTTGAAATCTCCAGCAATAATGACTGGGTGTTTCCCCGCGCGTCAGCTACGATGTCATCCAGCAGCTTTAGATAGTCCGCCAGTGTTATACTATAGAAGTGCACACCAGACTTAGGAAGTGTGGTCTCGGCTGACCGCGGTGGCACCAAACTAGATGAGTGCAGCAGAATCGGGACAGCAAAAGCTGCGTTCAGAATGCTGTCGAAAGTAGGGAGAAGCAAAGTTCTCCGCTTAAGAACCAAGCTGCGACTGTTATACTCCAAAGTAGGGTCAGTGCTTCTGTATGGGTGCAGTACTTGGAAGGTAAATACCAATATCACACGCAAGGTACAAACCTTCGTAAATAGATGTTTAAGAATCATCTTGAGGATCTTTTGGTCCAATCGCTCCTCTGTCGCAAGGCTAAATTCCTTGTCTCTTATCTGGGTCCCAGGTCACACTGGGATCTTGGGGAACGAGATCTCCGATGAGATTGCTAGACAAGGCTCAGGAGAGGCTTTCTCAGGTCCCGAACCCGCGTTGGGTCTCCCTGCGTCCTCGGTTAGGGTTTCCATTGACGATTGAGTCTCTCACGAGCCCAATTGTGTGTTGCATGACTCTCCAGGATGCAGGTTGACTAGACGCATGCTCCCGAACGTCTGTAAGAAAGCTGCGGCATTCTTACTGTCCCTCCGCAGAAAAGACTGTAGACAATTGGCATCTTGACAGGCACAGACACTTTGCTTTCACCAAGTAACTTAACGTGTTGGGCTTGAGTGACACTACAATCTGCGACGCTTGTGGAGAGAGCGACGACACCGCGGAACATTATCTCTGTGAGTGTCCGGCCTTTGCTCGTATTAGGTGGCAGATCCTCGGTGCTGATGTGTGAGTGCTGGTACTGTAAGCTCCTCATCACTGAAGTGCTTGCTTGGCTTTCTTAGAAAGACAAGGAAGTTCCAATAAAATGGGTTAATCAGGGTTTGCTCTCTGATAGTACAATGGACCAGTTGCGTCTAAGCTTGACTGGAGCTTTTCCTATACGGACACAAAAAAAAATGGCGATCGAGGAAGCCTTGTCCTTATAAAAATATAACGCAATATCTGTCAAGGATATTAGCATTTTCACTGACTGACAAGCGGCAATTAAGGCCCTGGAATCATACTTTTTCAATTCAAAGGTCGCCTTAAACTGTGATTTGTCTCTCAGGGAGATGGCGGAGCAGTTCAACATTTACCTATGCTGAGCAAGGCCGCAGAGGCATTCCAGGAAAGTGGAAGGCTGACAAGCTCTCCAGAGTACGGCTCTAAGGATTCTGCCAAAATGGCAGACGCTGTGTATTCGTCTCGTTATATGCAAACATCTACTAAAGTTGGATGGAAAACAGCTGAATGTGTTATATTTCAAGACAGATCTAGCCTAGGCTGGATCAGAAACGTAGTGCCGGGCTGGTTATGCTAAAGCGATCATATATCAGATACGTTATCGGTGTCCTTAATGGACATTGTCTGATAGGCCAACATGCTAAAAGGTTGAACCTCTTTCAAACGACGTCTGCATGAGCTATAGAGAGAGAGGGTAGTTGAAAACCACCCTTCACCTCCTATGCACATTTCCGACGCTGTTCCGAAAAACACTGGCCCATCTAGGGGCTCTTTGATGACCTCGTATTCTCAGGCACCAGAGCATATTTCCTTTTATTAGAAGCTCCGATTAGTTTAAGTAGTCCCTGGATGGCTAAATGGAAATATCCTTGGCAGCACAGTGGACTTCTACTGATCTAAAACAATTAAGCTAACCTAACCTAACCACTCTTTAGGAATGAGTTGGAGGCAGCTCAAACGCGTTGCAGAACTTCGAACACAATGGCGCGCAGGCATGGTTGACGCCCTATGCCCCCCGAGGGGTTAAAGGATCTAAGTAAGTAAAAGTAAGTAACCTAACCACACTTAAGGCTAATAAAGTGTCTTCTTCTTCTTCTTCCTTTTATCAGCGAGGTTATGATCCGAAAATAAGGGATCATAACCCTGCCACTTCACTGCATTTCTACTGATCCGCCTGTGGGGTTCGCCTAATAAAGTGTGTTATCCTTCAAAAGGCTTCCAAGTATAAAAATATCGTAAATGTGTTGTATACGACAGACTTTACCACGTAGAACACATTTTATACCTGTAAGCTTCTTGGTTAAAGTCCCTATACAAACCTTCTAGCCTAAAACCTGGAAACCAAAGATTCTGAAAAAAATATTTGGTGCAACAGCTCTTTAAGTACCCGGACCTAGCTTCTCGCAACCACTCATGTTGTGTGCATTATATTTTTCACACGAATGGAAGGGACCTACAGTTTAATGCCGTATCCGAAGGACAATTTGTTTTAAGAAGCTTTCTCGAGACAACGATACTCTCAGATGTTTGTCAGACGTTCGCGAGAGTTGGGACCGTGAAAAAAATGTTTTGTGTTTTCTGGGATTCGAACATACCATAGAACCTCAAGCGCAATGGTCCCGCACACTAACCACTTACGCCACGGCGCCCTTGTGGGGTTTACGCACCAAAATTTCTGATTAAATTTACGAGCAAATCAATCTTTAAGATTTGTGAACATTTTCTAATTAGCTTATCGAGCTTACTAGGGATTTTGTAAATACCCATGTTGACGTTTAAGATTTCGTACTCGTTACTGTCTTCTTGAGATCATTCTTCAAGTAGAAAGCGTTTATAGAATGCAAAGGTATCATCGATCATCCAAAAGTCGAATTTTGTTTTTCATTCAACGCTAATTGTGTGCCATATTCTAATTCTCTTTATAAAGGGGTGCTGCTCTGTGGATTTGAATAATTATCATGACATTGGTAAAAAGTATCTCGAATCTCAGAGATGGTAACATTTGCATTTGATCCGAATGCTTTACAGAACATTAGCACAAATTAAAGACGAAATGGGACAGCTCCTCAAATGGTTTTAACATTTAAAGTAATAGCTTCATGTATGCCTTGTAAGCATGGTATAAAGGCACAGTCAAATAAGTGGCTCGTGAATCAGGTGAACGTACGACTGCTTATCAATGATCACACGCACTTATTGCTGCAACTGTTGGTGTCTATATATATCTATCCAGGGCACTCAATTTTAGTCTCTAATAATACGCACCATAATCATATCGAAGGCTTATTGATCTACCTCAAGATGTATTAAAATTATTTTAATTACCATTTAGCTAACGCGATAAAGTAATTCAAAAGCGAGAACATTTTGACCATGAACAGTTGAGATTTAAATAAATAAATGTTTTGTTTCTGCTTTTAATTAGTTCACTTGAATTAACCAGATGTGGGTAATCAAATTGTAATTCTCTTTTTTTTTAATTAAGTACATATTTGAAAATTATTATAACTGATAGTGTAAATATTGTGCACTTGAAAAAGATTTACACTAAAGGTCAATGTATGCGAATGTTATGAATCGAAACAGCGGAAGATAGCCATCCGAAGTGAGCAGAGATCCATCTACATAACTCTTCAACAGTTGTTGAGTATCTGCGTATTAACTCTTTGAAGACCTTGTACATCGTTCCGCTGTTACATCTATTTACGGCTTCCTCAGATTGCGTTTCTGCTTTTTTTTATGGCACGTGACCGAGATGTGCCCTGGTTTAAGTGGTACCAGTTTATAAGCAGTGGCTGCAAACGTCATTTCAAACGTCTATACTTTCTAAGCCAAGAAATATATATGTATTTTTAGTTCCTCGTTCAAAATATTAGATTGTTACGCTATGCAACAACGAGTGAAAAAAGCACGCATAGCTTGCTACGGTTGCAGTAAAAACTTAGGTAAGAAGGTGGGACTTCGGCCGCAAAGATGGGCTTATGGATGTATACAGAGGTAATACGTGGCTTGTAATCCATGATGGCTCTGACACGTTCTTCGGGCGTTTTCGTACCATCTGTTGATATGAAATGGCCTAGAAATGTTATGGTGTGTTATGGTTAAGCTAGGTTGAGTGGGGTTGTGAGGTTGTCGTAAGATACAGGACACCAAGGTGGGCCCATCGCGATCCCTAAGGAACCTTCACGGCAAAAAGACCTAAACCAGTTCTTCCATACACTTAATTTCCCTACAGAATTTGAAGATGTCGTTATTATGGTTCCGGGACCTTACCTCTTCTAGGTTATCGAAGAAGTATCTTCCAAGGTGCTTTACCCTTGGCATTCACAGCGTATATGTGTTGTATCTTCCGAGAAATGTAGGTCATTGCAGTACCTACAAGCATCCGTATTTGATAAACCCAGTCTCATAGCATGCTTCCTTAGAAGACAATAGCCAGAGAGTTTAGTTTTGTGGATATCCCCACAAGCGACCAAGATCAAGGAGGAGAAAGACCAAACGCGAACAGCTCCTGGATAACACTAACTTTATTTCTATCTCTTATATACAATACATAACTGTGACATAAATAAGAATTAATTTTAAGGTGTTTACATTAGTGAATTGTAGCACAGGGTGCTACGGCGTACTCCACAGTACTCCCCCTCCAGTGATTGAAATCAACTACGAGTATTGCGAAACGTAACTCGCCTTCCATACCTAGTTACGTACGTAGGGGTGTCGTTAACTTCAGTGGGGTTCTGGGGCTGATGTTTTTCTTGTGCATCGTTCAACACATGAGCTGCTTTCAACCTGTCGATTGAGATATTTACCTGTTTTCCATTTCTTTCAACAGTGTAGAATTTCGACGATCGCTTTACAACAGGGAATGGTCCGATGTATGGTGGGTGCAAAGGCGGTTTGACCGTATCATCACGTATGAAGACGTGGGCTGCTCGCGTGAGATCTTTTTGAATGAAAAATGGCTTCCTGCAATGCATTGAAGTCTCAGGAAATCGTACTTTAGACATTGTGCAGCTGATTCGCTTGATGTTGCTTGATTCGCTTTCGAAGGATGCACGAATTCTCCAGGAATCGTCAAATTGGTTCCGTAGAGCATTTCCGCAACGATGGCCTTGAGTTAGTTTAGTTAGTTTAAGGCTGGCCTTGATATCCTCTTTAAAAACTGTTCGAAGTCCAAGGAGGACGGTAGGAAGGACGTCGACCCAATTCGTGGAGGTGTGGCATTTAATTGCTGCTTTCAGCGTACGATGCCATCGTTCGATGATTCCAATTTGATTCCGGGTGGTACGGAGTTGTGCGTAGGTGTGTAATGCCGAAAGTTTTTGATACTTCCTTAAATAGTTCGCTCTCAAACTGCCTACCCTGGTCTGTTGTTATTCTCTGTGGAACTCCGTAGCGACATATCCAGGTTGTGTATAGGGCGCGGCAAACTGTCTCTGCCGTAATGTCTTCGATAGGTACAGCCTCCGGCCATCGAGAAAATCCATCGATCATCATTAAACAATAACAGAATCCTCCCGACGATGGTAAGGGGCCAACGATGTTGATATTTATATGCTGAAATCGGTTAACAGTCTTACTGTACTCACCGATATGCGTAACATTATGATGATGATGATCTCCCAGATTTCCTGCAGTCTAACAGAGGCACATTGCATACTTACCAAATTCACACTTCGCTAAATTGATCAGCACTCCATGCCCACTAAGACGCTCGAAAGACTTCTAAGATTTTGTATTATAGATATTGTTCTTCATTTTCTGATGCCACAGGATGTCGTGATCGTAAAGGAAAAATAGAACTCGTGCCCAGCTGTCACTTTATCGATGAACCTCTGGAATATTTGTCCAGCGTTTCTTAGACCAAACGTTATGAAGGCGAACTTGAAGGGTCCAAATGGGGTAATTGTCGCTTTTTTCTGGGTGGTCCATAGCACCCACTGGAATCTGATTAAACGTCCTTTTGAGATCGATCTTCGAGAAGAACTTTTTACAAGCTAGGTTCGCCGAGTAATTCTGAATGCTTCGTGGCGCCCGGTAGTCGTCATAGGGACGCCACTCACTAGTTTCTTTAGAGCTAGATGTAGGGGTGATGACCAACGACTCTTGGGGCGACGAGTTTTTCTCATTTTGAACATGGTCTTGAATTCATGTTTGACAACTTTCATTTTGATAGGGGGCACACGACGGGCTTCCTGAAGAAAGGAGACCCTCTGAACTGCGCCAATTACAGAGGTATAAGTCTCCTCAACATCGCATATAAGATCCTGTCTGCCGTATTATGTGAGCGCTTAAAACCGATCGTCAACAACCTGATAGGTCCTTATCAGTGCGGTTTCAGGCCGGGAAAGTCCAGCATTGACCAAATATTCACAGTACGGCCGATCTTGGAAAAAACCCATGAATATAAAATCAATACGCACCACCTCTTCATCGATTTCAAAGTTGCTTATGATAGCGTGTATAGAGACGAGTTATACAGAGCCATGTCTAGTCTTGGCATCCCTGCCAAGCTCGTCCGTTTGAACTCTCGCTGCTCCATCAAAGTCGGTAAGAACATCACCGAACCGTTTGATGTCAGGAAAGGTCTTAGACAAGGTGACGCGCTATCATGCGATCTCTTTAATATAGTACTTGAGAAAATTGTACGAAACTCACAAGCCAACACCGGAGGTACAATCATCTCGCTTATGCCGATGACATTGACATAATCGGAAGAACTCAGCGGGCCGTCAATGAGGCATTTACGAGTATTGAGATCGAGGCAGCAAAGATGGGTCTAGCGGTCAATGAAAGCAAAACAAAATATATGATGTCTACAAAAAAGGACACCCAACATCGGCGTCTTGGACAGAGCGCCACAATAGACAGATATAATTTTGAGGTAGTAAAGAATTTTGTCTACCTAGGCTCTATGGTGAACTCGGCAAATGACATCAGTAGGGAGATCACACGGAGAATTACTCTTGCCAATCGTTGTTTCTTTAGGCTAAAACGACAATTGAGTAGCAAAGCCCTATCTCGAACTGCTAAGGTAACTCTTTATAAGACATTAATCATCCCAGTCCTGCTGTATGGCGCAGAGGCATGGGCTTTGACAAAACCGGATGAGGATGCCCTTGGTTATTTCGAGAGAAAAGTTCTTCGAGCAATCCTTGGTCCCGTCTGCATTGACGATGAGTGGAGGAGAAGGTACAATGCCGAACTATACGGCCTGTACAAGGACATCGACTTAGACAGAAGAGTTCACATACAGCGACTAAGATGGCTGGGTCATTTAGAGCGGATGGAGCCCAACGTTCCCGCTAAGAAAGTTTTCGAATCCACCCCGGATGGACGACGCAGTAGAGGACGACCTCGCGGTAGATGGCGCAAACAAGTGGATGGGGACCTCAACCAACTCGGCCTGCGCAACTGGAGGCAGCTGGCTCGTAATTGTGCTAGCTGGAGAGGTTTGTTGGTTGAGGCCCAGGTCCACCCCGGACCGTAGCGCCATCTAAGTAAGTAAGTAAACGACGGGCTTTTCAAGTAATTGGCAGTCCGGCCATAGTCTTAATATAGTGAACAGTAGAGCGACAAATATCTTTGAAGGCACTATCTGGTCTAGTTAAATTGCGAATCTCTTGAAGGAGTTCTATGTACTGAGAATCGCTAGAAACGGTTTTAACTTGTAGAGCGCCTTTCACAAATGTATTGCAACCTCTAGCTGAGAGTCCTGTTATGTTGTCTGCGAGTCTACTATGCGCCACATCTACAAGTAAACGATAGCATGTCAGGAAGTCTCCTCCAATGATTGGTTTGCCCATGTCGGCCACAATGAAACGCCACGTGAAATCGCATCATAGTCCGAGGTCAGCTGGAGCAGTGAGACATTCGTACGTTGGTATAGATGCTCCGTTGGCAGCAAAGAGGGTATATTCCGTCGACATGAACGAATGGGTGGAAGAACAGGCACATCTGAACTCTTATTTCTCCTGTCGGCAACAAATAGCCGGCTGGAAGTTTGGTTGTCATTTAACGCCATTAATGACACCCTTCGTCGTTTCTCTGCTGGAAGATACATGGCGCTTTGCATTTTCTTCTTTTGGCACAGAACCTGTGATGATAATAACAACTACTATTTCTCTTTTGTGTACGAGTGTGCTAATCATTGTCAGTCAGTCAGCTGGTGATGAGAACTGTTAACTTGGCCCTGCTGTCTGCGACGAAAAAGTGAGCGAGAGCAATGGTTCCAATTTCACATGTTATTGTTTCGCCCAGTATATAGTATTTCGAACTGCTTGCTTAGCTCCTCTACTTGCTGCAGTAAGCGACATACATACATACATACATAATCCGGTCCTCTTGTACCCTACGTTGTCGAGATTCTGTCTCTGGTTTCCGTCATCCTTTCTTTAATAAATTTTCTCCATTTCTTCCTGTCTCTAGCTGCTTCCTTCGCCGAGTTCCAGCTTTCTCCTGCATCTTTTAGTACTTTCTCTAGTGCGTTGTTCCATGTTGTCCTGGGCCTTCCCCTTCTGTTCTTCCCTTCAGTTCTAGCCTCCCAGATTTTTCTTACTTGTCTGTTGTCTTCCATCCTCACTAGATGTCCAAACCATCTAAGTTTCTTATCTTCTATAACTTTTTTCACGGATTCCACATTTAGCTCTTTTCGGATGTCTTCATTTCTTTTTCTGTCGATTCTTTTTACTCCTATCACTTTTCGAAGGTATTTCATTTCCATGGCCTGTATTTGCTTTTCTTGTCTTTCAGTAAGGATCTAGTTTTCTCCACCATGCAACAGTACTGGTAGGTACATAGACTTGAAGATTGATATTTTTGTGGCTCGAGTTATTTCTTTTTGATCTAGAAATTTTTTCTGCAAAACTGCGTACAGCCTATTTGAAGATTGGATCCTTGCCTTCAATTCCTCCTCTAAGTTACCTTTGCTGTTAATAACGCTTCCAATATACTTATAATTTTCAACTTGCTCGAAGGTCACTCCGTCCACACTCACTCTTATCGTCCTTGTTCTATTACTTACGACCATCACTTGAGTTTCCTCGACATTGAGGTGCAGATTTTGAGATTCCAGGACATCCTTCCATACTTATAAGTTTTTCTCTAATTTTCTTTCAGAGTTTGCAAAGAGTGTAATGTCATCGGCAAAAGCACATGCCCATAAAGAGATGGGTTCTAGGCGCCTATATCAATTCAATTCAATTCAATTTCAATTTATTATAATTTTAAGGTTCATACATGTAAGACTTTGTCTTTTATAGTACATATAAATGGGAAATCAGTAAATTCAGATTAATAAAGTTTGGTACAAAAAGTATTATATATTTTAAATAACAAAGAAAAGACAAAAAAAAAGAGGAAAATGGTATATACATATTAAATGAATAGGGAAACAAGGATTGAAAGGTAGGGATGATATTATATAATTAGGGCTGATCAGAGAAGTGTCTAAAGACTTCGTTTCTAAAATTATTTAAGTTCGTAATTTGCTTTGTACTTGTTGGCAATGAATTCCATATGCGAGTGCTATTGACGAAGAAAAGGCGCAATGAATTCAAATAATTAAAAGTAGGAATCACAATACTGAGAGTTCTTCTCGACTGACAGAAAATAAGTTTACTGTAGAGGTAAGAAGGTGACCTTGTTTGAATAATTTTGTGCAAGAAAATACAGTTTCTCGCATTAAAATACTGTAATAACTTGCAGCCTAGGATCTTTGTTTGATATGCGGAAATATGGTCAAACCTGCGTAAACCGTAGATATACCGAGTCATACTATTGAAAGCGACAAGTAGCCTATGTTCAGAACATGAATCCATTCGAGGGTATACAACTTCAAAATATGATATTATGGGCATGAGCAGCGTTTTTTGACTAGATGAAGTTTTGTTTCAGGTGGAGTAAAATCACTAGACTGCCAAAGTTTCCTTAGTGCACCATATATACGACCTACAACAAAATTTACATGGTCCTTGCAGGACAAGTTTGAGGTTATTTTGTAACCAAGGCTGGTAAGAGATTCCATGAATGGTATTTTAAAACTTCCAAGGTAAAGGGAAGGAAATTGTCCTGTACTACAGCCTCTTATAGAGAACAGTATAGCCTGAGTCTTATGTGGATTCAACGTCAAACCGTTTGCTACTGACCAAACAAGAATGGCGTTAAGATCTTCATTTGGTCTGCATATTAGATCATCAATAAGGCCAAGAGGCCTTGATAAATAAATTTGGATATCGTCCGCATATAAATGAAACGATACGTTCTTACAAACCTTGGGCAAGTAATTTATATACATGCAAAAGAGAATTGGACCTAATATGGACCCTTGGGGTACCCCTGCCAAAATATCTCTCGCTTCTGAGATCGCACCATTAACATCAACTCTTTGCGTTCTATGATTTAAATAATTCTCCATTAGGAGAGCAGCCCTGGCACTAAACCCAAAATAGGAAACAAATTTACCACATAATACCTTGTGGTTAACTCTGTCAAAAGCCTTAGAAAAGTCAAGAAGGCATAGAACTGTCAAGCAATCTTTATCAAGTTGGTGTCTTATATCATCCAGTACTTTAACCATAGCGGTAGAGCAGCTATGGTTTGACCGGAAACCAGACTGATACTGGGACAGTAGACTTGTTGATTCAAGATGCCGAACAATCTGTCCTGCAAGGATCTTCTCCGAGATCTTTGACAAACAAGGCAGAGTGCTAATTGGACGGTAATCACTGGGTACCAATGGCTGTGATTTTTTTGCCACTGGTGTTACTCTAGCTCTTTTCCATAAAAGGGGAAAAGTCGACGATGTTACACTGTAGTTTATTATATGGGTAAGTGTGCCCAGAAAGTAGGGAAGTATTGATTTGATGAACCAAATAGGTATGCCATCTTCTCCCACAGCATTTGATTTTATCGTTCTAACAGTAGCAAGTACTTCACTTTCAGAAACGGTTGCAAAATCAAAATGGGACTGTGATTGACCCAATGTTTCATCGAATGGGACAGAGCTGAGTTGACTTGAGGTACTGGCAAGGAATTCATCATTCAATACATTGGGATCAATTAAGCAGTTCAAATTTTCTCTTCTGCTTACACCAATCGCCCGTAAATTAGACCATAGCTGCTTTGAGGAGAGCCGTACGTTCAGCTTTGATGCAAAATAGTTCCTTTTCGCTAAACGAATGACCCAGGTTGTGTGATTGCGTACTTGGCAGAATAGTTCCCAATTTAGAGGAGTAGGATTACTTCTCCACCTACTATAATGTTTACGGCGATTTTCGATTGCTACATGTGCTTCAGACGTGTACCAAGGGCAGTTCGTGTTCCGTATCCGAACTGTCTTTAGAGGTACATGCGCTTCAAATAATGCAGTGATTATTGACTGCACATAAGCAAGCTTATCATTGATGTTTGATAGATATTTGCACTCATCCCAGGGCGCGCAATATGCATCACAGGAAAGTGAGTTGATGTTTACTGACTTAGCGTCTCGGTATTGAAAAGTTAGGGGAACTTGAGAGTGAGAGAAATCAATATTGTAAGTGCAGTGCACATTAAAAATGTCCATCCTTTCCTGACACTGTCTGATTGCATCGTCCATGGCGCAGATGAACAAAAGTGGGCTTAGTGTACTCCCTTGTCTGACTCCTTCCGATGTTTTAAATGCGTCAGACATCCTGTTACTGGTTCTTACTACATTATATGTCTCTTTATATATACTTTTAATTGCCTCTATAAGTTCTTCTTCCACTCCTTTATTTCTTAGACTCATCCAAATTTTCCCTCTACTTATTGTATCGAATGCCTTCTTCATATCTAAAAAACATATGTAAACATTTTTATCTTTGGTTTTTTCTCCAGAATTTGCTGCAGTGTGAAGGTATGGTCTTGTATACTATGTGCTGGTCGAAATCCGCTTTGTACATCCGAAAGTTGTCTTTCCACAGTCCTTCTTAATCTTTTTTCGATTATTGTTTCGTATACTTTGAGAGCAGTGGTAAGCAGTGTGATGCCTCTGTAGTTCCCGCGATCTTTTGCATCTCCTTTCTTATATATAGGCAGAATCACTCCATATTTCCATTCCTGTGGGATTTTCTGGCTTATCCATATCATGTTCAGTATCTTTCTCAGTTCGTTCTCTCCATCTTCTCCGAGGTATTTAATGTACTCTGGTGCAATTTCGTCGATTCCTGGTGCCTTTGCTAGTTTAATTCCTTTGAGTGCTGCGGTTATCTCTTCTTTAGATATGTGGCTTTCTCGGTGTAACTCTTCCCTGTGTGTTTCATTTGTCTCCAAGATTTCTTCGGAATCCGTACTTTCGCCCAACTCATCTGAATTCAAAAGTTCCTTAAAGTATTCCTTCCATCTGCACACGATTTCCTGCTCTTCTGTCAGCACCCTTCGATATTTTGCTTTAATTGTTTGTAGCCTAAAGTCTTTTCCATTTTTTAGCGACTTGATCATCCTGTAGAACATCTTTGAATTTTCTTTGTTGTTTTCTTCTACGCGTTTTCCAAAGCTTTCCCATGCTTCTTGTTTGGCGCAGTAAGCGACAAAAATATGAATTTTCTCCTGAAGATATGATAGCGATTTGATGCTGGGGAATACTTACTTACTTAGGTGACGCTACAGATCGGGGTGAACCTGGGCCTCAACCAACAAGCCTCTCCATTTAGCTCGGTCTTTAACTAATCGCCTCCAGTTGCGCACTCCAAGTTGGTTGAGGTCTCCTTGAACTTGTGCGCGCCACCTACGGCGATGATTCCCTCTACTGCGTCGTCCCTCCGGGTTAGATTCGAAGACTCTGCAGGCCGGAGGGTTGGTGTCTATTCCATCGCATGTCCTAGCCTTTTCAGACGTCCAATACACATTTTTTTGACTTGAACGATGTCGCTGTACAGCTCGTATAGTCCGTTATTGAATCATCTCCTCCAAAACCCATCAACGCAAACGGGACCAAAAATCTTACGAAGAATTTTTCTCTCGAAGCGACCAAGGATATCGTCATCTTCCATTAATAAAGTCCATGTTTCAACGCCGTAAAGTAGGACTGGGATGATCACGGTCTTATACAGAGTCTCCTTTTGTTCGAGATAGGGCTTTACTGCTGAATTGCCTTATAAGCCCAAAAAAACAGCGATTGGCAAGAGATATTCTTCACTTGATTTCTGCGCTGATGTTTTTCGGGTTTATAGCAGAGCCAAGGTAAACAAAGTCCCTTACTACCTCTAAGTTATATCTGCCACTGTGACGTTCTGTCCAATTCGTCGGTATTCATTGTTGCTGCTTGTTGGCAGCATATACTTGGTTTTGCCTTCGTTTATCGCTAAATCCATTTTACCGACCTCTGCTTCAATGCTTATCGGTGACAGCCCGCTGAGTTCTTCCAAGAATAACAATATCGTTGGGACATGACTTCCTTTATTTTATTGGCGATTGCTCCCAACTCATTGCGAGTAGTTGAAATATTGACCGTGCGCTCGTTGAAAGTCTATCCAACAAAATTGGCTTCAACGCGTCGTCGGCCAAGATGCATATTGTGCTTTAACAAGTCTGAATTTCATTTCATTTGAATTCATTAGATGACGGAGAAATTGGGGCCGCTTTCTGTCGCCAAGCTGCTCTCTGTCCAACAATTGACGGATTTGTTTATCTCTGGATGGAGCCAACCGAGAAATCAGCTTTTAGCCTGCATACCTACGTATTACCTTGTAGTGGATCTATAATGATGTCCTGGACTTCTGTGGCGGTCACATGATCGAGATGGGCAACGACGATGCTGAATTTGCATACATCAGATCGTAGATTTACAAGGGTGAACTTGATAGGTGATCGCTTTTTCTTTTTTTCCAAATTATTTTCAAGATCCTTTAAAGCAGCCAATGCCTTCAGAGCAAGGTACATCAATTTAAAGTCCTCCAATAGTTGAAATTCAAATGTATTATCCACAAATGAAATGAAATGCGATCAAAACCAGTTCGACTGAGGCAGGAAAATCGATTTAACATACGGTTGCGTTTGCTTAACACAATTAAGGGTACTGCACGATTTTGACAGCACGCGCGCTGAATTTTCGTTCAATTATGACACTAGCTATCGCAAACTTAATGTAAATGTGATTGGCCCTTAAGTGTCACTTTCCATTTCAATATCAACACGAGTGATGTAAGCGCATTTAACTCTTCGTGTGCTGAACACAAGAATGAAAGTGTGAATCAGGCCTTATAACATCTGCGATCTTACATTATGATTTTCGAGCCTTCTAATTGACACCTTTTTAATTGTTTTGTAAACAGAGTAGGAGAAGAAGGGCTGTGTTTTGGTGTGTTAACCTGTCGATCTACGACGCACTTGAACACGAATTACTTGATCAATTTTTGAAGTGAATTCTCTATTTGGTTGTAAACATTTAATGGGCCAAGTGATACAAGGTCTGAGTACCTGAGTACCATTAATGAAGGTACTGGGCATAACTTTTCTTTGAAACTTATTGAATAACCTTGTTAGAATAGAATTACTTGAATATTTTATAAGAGCGCAATGAAGTGCTTAAAAAGTCATTAGTGGTATACTCTATGCGTTATGGTTGCTATCAAGATGACATTTGAAATTTTCTTAACCTTTTCCAATATCCTCATGTGACTATGTCATATCCTGTCATAAGAATGTGCGGTTAAATATCCCATGCTCTTGCGTTTTATATTGTTTTGAAGATTGCATTACAATAACCCTTTAGTTAAGGACTCAAGCTTGCCTATGTTGCATAGGTTCGATTCTTTTCACGAAAATTGCTGGTGCTTATTAAATCAAGCAAATCAAACCAAAGAACGTTAAATTCAAGCAGAGCCCAAGCAACTATCAGCCTCAAGAATCACGCCTTTAGACCAAGGCTAATAGAGACACCAAACTGTGCCGACTGTCAGAAGAAGGAGGAAGATGTAGAGCACTTCCTCTGCCCCTGCCCCGCAACTGCAAGGTTAAGACTAAAAGTACGATACCCGATACCTGCCTCACCACAAGCAAAAAGAACTCGGTGATATACTCAAATTCACCTGGCGAACGAAGAGCTTCCCGAGCACAACGTGTTTGTACTCCCTATGCCTTAACCCCGAAGCAATCCTACTCTATACACCCGAACGTGAGAATCGCTTACCGATTTTTTTAAAACACGCGAACAACATTCTAAGATTGTTTGTGTAAGATATTATTCGGAATTAATTTAATTATTTTCGTTCCGTTTTCTTCACAACTAAACGACTCATGACTAATGATTAACAAGTCGCAAATCACAGGACTGGTTCATTTTTCAGTCATTCACACTGAAATGTTAGGATACATGGTGAAGCTTCTGTAGAAAATTTTAAAAAAAGCCCAGGGAGTCGAATGTGAATAGTTAAAAAAAAAAAGGAAAATGCTCTTAAAACAAAAGTTGTTAGCTTAATGTAATGTAAGGACGATTTGCAGAAAAGTACTAACTACTCTTGGTGGCGCTACAGTTCGGAGTGAACCTGGACCTCAACCAACATGTCTCTCCATTTAACTCGGTCTTTCGCTAATTGCCTCCAGGTGCGTCCATTCGCTCTACATGTACTAGCCATCTCAACGTTCGTCATAGTTTGTCATTGAATCTTCTCCTCCAAAACCCGTCAACGAAAACGGAACCGAATATCTTACGAAGAATTAATTTTTCTAACGAAGCAACCAAGGATATCTCCATCCGCTTTCCATGTTTACTTACTTACTTACTTACTTACTTAGGTGGCGCTACAGTTCGGGGTGAACCTGGGCCTTAACCAACAAGTCTCTCCATTCACTTACTTATGTCCTTTAACCCCTCGGGGGGCATAGGGCGTCAACCACGCCTGCGCGCCATCGTGTTCGGAGTTCTGCAACGCGTTTGAGCTGCCTCCAACTCATTCCTAAAGAGCTCGATTCCTCTTCAACTGTTCTGCGCCACGTTTGCCTAGGGCGTCCCGCTATTCTGCCTGCCTGGGTGAGCGGATTCCACTGCATAGCGTATTTCGCAATGGAGTTGTCTTCGCGCCGTAGGGTGTGTCCAATCCATTGCCACTTTCTTCTTCGTATAGTAATGCTTATAGGTTCTTGGCCCGTTCTCAGATAAAGTTGTTCGTTGGAGATGCGGTTCGGCCAAAAAATCCTCAAGATGATTCTTAAGCATTTGTTTACGAAGACTTGCAGCTTGCGTGTGTTAATGGTGTCCACCTTCCAGGTACTGCACCCATAAAGCAGCACTGATTCTACGTTGGAGCGGAACAGTCGTAGGTTGGTTCTTAAGCTAATAACATTGCTTCTCCAGATTTTGGACAGCATTCCGAACGCAGCTTTAGCTTTCCCGATTCTGCTGCACACATCCAGTTTGGTGCCACCGCGATTAGCCGAGACCACACTTCCTAAATATAGAAAGTTATCAACTTTCTCGACTTGCTTTCCGGCAATGTTAAGTTGAGCGCGGGTATTGGAAGTACTCAGGGCTTTTGTATTGGCTGTGTTTATTTTTAGCCCCACTTTGTTTGCCTCAGCTTCTAGATTTTGGGCCATCAAATGAAGATCCATTATCCGATGTGAAAGTAGACAAACATCGTCAGCGTAATCTAGGTGTTTAAGGTAAGATGTCATAGTCCAACGAATTCCAGAATTAGCTTCCGTCAATGCTGCACGGAGTACATCGCTAATAACCACCAAGAACAATAGTGGGGGCAGTATGCACCCTTGACGTACTCCACTTTGGACTTCAAAGTCCTCCGACACCTTACCATTGTGCACGACGTGACACTTGCCGCCCTCTCCATTTAGCTCGGTCTTTAGCTAATTGCCTCCAGTTGGGCACTCCAAGTTGGTCGAGGTCCCCTTAAACTCGTGCGCACCACCTATGGCGAAGAGGCCCTCTATTGCGTCGTCCCTCCGGGTTAGGTTAGGTTAGATTGGCTGTCTGCACCACGATGCAGACACACTTAGACCAGTAAAGGTCCATTGTGATGCCAAGGATCTACCATTAGACCACTCAGGGACTAATAAAACCAACCGGAGATTTTGATGAAGCGATGGATGTTCGTGACGTCTAAGGACGCCAAATCGCTGAGGTCGTCAAGGAAGGGAGCTCCTAGATGGAGCATTCTTTTGCGTGATAGAGCAGGACATGTGCATAGGAAGTGGAGAATGGTTTCCTCCTCCTCCTCGTCCCTACAGCTCCTACAGAAGTCATTGGAAAAGAGGCCAAGACTTTTGGCATGTTGGCCCATTAGACAGTGTCCGGTGATGACACCGATAACGCAGCTAATCTGTGATCGCTTTAGTTTAACCAACTCGGCACTACGTTTCTGGTCCAGCTTAGGCCAGATCTGCCTCGAAATGTGACACGTAGAGCCACTATCCCACCTAAGGTTGGTCTTGCTAATAGCATTCAGCTTCAGTAGATGCTTACATGTAGCGAGGGGCATACATAGGGCTTGCCTATCTGGCAGAATCCTTAGAGTAGTACCATGTCTAGCGAGTTCATCCGCCCTACAGTTTCCTGGAATGTCTCTGTGACCTGGCACCCAGCATAGGTGAATGTTGAACTGCTCTGTCATCTCTGTAAGAGGCGAACGGCAGTCTAAGACGGTTTTTGAAGTAAAGGAGCACGATTCCAGGGACTTGAAAGCAGCTTGACTGTCAGTGAAAATGCTAATATCGCTGACAGATAGTACATTACATTTCAGCCAAGACAGGGCTTCCTTAATCGCCATGATTTCCGCCTGAAAAACGCTACAATGATCAGGGAGGCGAAACGAGATGCGGTTGAGCTTATCGGAGAAAACACCACAGCCCACCCCACCTTCGGTCTTAGAGCCATCTGTGTAGAAGTGCACCGAATTTCCATTATCAGGTGGAGAGCCATCCCACTCATCCCGTTCAGGGATACTCGTACGGAAGTGTCGGTCAAATCTCAGTTTCGGTGGGGTGTAGTCCGTGTTTTCATGTGTGAAGTTGAGAAGATCAAGGATCGAGGAGTGGCCAATGTGATAACTAGACCACTGAGAGGAGGCTTTAAGACGAATAGCCGCACTGGCAGCAGTCTGACTGCCGTGGATATCCAGGGGTAACAGGTTGAACATAATGTTCAGTGCCGCAGAGGGAGTAGTTCTCAGTGCACCACTGATGCACATGCAAGCGGATCGTTGCACTTTAGCTACCTGAGAGAGGTGAACAGCCCTGTCAAGGGCAGGCCACCAAACGATCACGCCATGGAGTAGTATGGGCCTGACAACAGACACGTAAAGCCAGCGAGTGATTTCAGGTTTCATACCCCAACTCCTACCTATAGCCTTTTTACAGGAATAGAGAGCTACATTGGCTTTCCTTACGCGTTCTAGAAGATTGGCTTTCCAGTTCAGTTTTCTGTCCAGAATAAGACCCAGTGAAGGTGAGACTGGTGCCATTAATCATAGGAGGGTCTACGTGGGGAACTTTATATTTCCTTGTGAAGAGAACAAGTTCTGTTTTATGAGGGTTAACCCCCAATTCACAATTGGAGGCCCATCTAGAGAGCCGAGAGAGAGCATATTGGAGGATTTCTTTGAGAGTGTCTGGGTGCTTGCCAGACGCAGCAATCGCAATGTCATCAGCATAGGCAATCACTCTACACCCTGACCTGTCCAGGCCCACTAGTAGCTCATTCACTAAAAGATTCCACAGGAGGGGGGACAAAACACCACCTTGGGGGGTTCCGCAGCAGGCAAGTCTTCTGGCCGATGCTCCACCCAGCTGTGTGTTGATAATTCTGCGTGTTAGCAATTGATTGATCAACACTCCGAGCGAAGTATCCACCTTCAGATTTGCAAGTGCGTCTGTGATTGCCTTTGGTTTGACATTGTTAAAAGCTCCCTCAATGTCAAGGAAAGCCACCATGGTATATTCTTTGATGCTCAGAGATTTTTCAATGATGCGCACAAGTGAGTGTAAGGCTGTTTCAACGGATTTGCCTTTGCAGTACGCATGTTGGGACGGCGAGAGCAAAGACGGGCTAATGCACTGACGGAGGTGAATATCAATCAGCCTTTCCAGCATTTTCAGTAGAAAGGACGATAGACTGATAGGTCGGAGATCCTTTGGTTCCACATGCGAGCTCTTACCTGCCTTAGGAATGAAGACAACTTCGACCTCGGCCCACGCTTTGGGGATGTAGACCAGATTAAGACAGCTCGATAATATGACCTTGAGCCATGGAAGCACAATGTCCTCACATTTTTGAAATTCAACAGGAATAATGCCGTCAGGTCCTGGGGATTTGAAGGGCTTGGAGCTGCGCATGGCCCACCGGATCTTTTCTGTAGTTACTATAACCAGGGAGCTGCTGCACGGTAGAGAGCAAGTACGGGTAATGCCCGATAATGAAACCGCAACAGGGGAGCTACCAGGGAAGTGAGTATCCAGTAGGTTGTCAATGGATTCCTTAGCAGAGGTGGTCCAGTGACCATCTGGATGTAAGAGGTAGCTAGGTGTTGAAGGGCTTTTTGAGAGGATGTTCCGCAACCTAGAGGCTTCCGAGGATTCTTCAATACTGTCGCAGAAAAGTCTCCAGGAGCGTCGTTGCTCTTTCCTCAGTGAGATTTTATATTTCCTCAGAGACAGGAAACCCTCCGGGTTAGATTCGAAGACTCTGCGACCCGGAGCGTTGGTGTTCATTCGCTTTACATGTCCATCTCGAACGTCGAATGCGCAGTTTTTTTTTTGAATAGGTCGACGTAGCTGTACAGCTCGTATAGCTCGTCATTGACTCTTTTCCTCCAAAATTCGTCCGTAAACGGGACCGAATAATCTTAATGTATACTCTATGCCGATCCTGCTTGCCTTGAAAAGTTCGGCCGGTTGGATATCAGCTTGGATATTGCTATTCTCACCTCACTCTGGTCAGGTGGATGGAAAGCGGTAAATTGGTCTTCGTTGCCGTTATACAGTCTGCAGAAGTAGTTTTTCCATATTCTCAGCACCGACCGTGCTTCTATTACGTTGTTTCCATTTTCATCTCTACAGGTTTCAGTACGGGTTTTCAATGGAGGGAAAACTACCTTTTCCCTGTATACAAAAGGAATGGTGATACGCGAAACTGTGATAACTTCTGTTCGATCAAGCTGATGTCACACGTCATGAAGATCGTTGAGCGGGTATTAGGTGGCCGACTGCTGAAAAATAATACGGTTATCTGATGATCAGTGCGGGTTTGTCTCGGGTAGATCAACCACAGATGCAATCCAAAGTATAAGGATCATAATGGGAAAACATCGTGATTCCTTAAGGGATTTGCATATTGTATTGGTTGACTTTGAAAAGGCATTCGACAGACAACCACGAGATCTAATATGGGTGGCGCTGAGACATCGAGGGGTTCCAGAAACCTATGTACAGGTGATCATGGACATGTACGAAGGAGCAAAGAGAAGAGTAAGATGCCCCGCTGGAGTAACCAAAGAGTTCCCAATCAAAGTCGGGGTGCACCAGGGAATCGTCTTAAGTCCTCTGCTCTATATTACAGTCCTTGACTATCTGCTTGAAGATAGAGTGACGGACCCCAAAGTACATCAATTTTATTTATTTAGCGTATGGAATTACATACTACATTATAACATTATTTATTAATACTTATACTAACATAAACATTCTTTAAGAAAAATTTCTAATATATTTGTACATAAGGTAATTTCAAAAACTCCTAGGCTGTATCACAACATCTAGGTTTCGTAACCAGTCTATCACAGATAAGTTGTTGTTAGTATCAGCAAAATCTTGGATGTCACCAGGGTAGGAACGCTTGTTACATTCCGCAACAATATGGTGGATTGTTTGTCGTTGGGCCCTGCAGTCGCAAGCTGAAGAACTGACGCTTCCCCAGCGGAACAAAGAGTCTGCACATTTTCCGTGATTTGTTCGGATTCTGTTAAGAGTCGATCAGAGGTTGCGAGGAAGGTCAAACCCAAAGAGTTGGCATGATGGGTTCGAGACGGTAATGGTGTAAGTTTGCGTAGACGGTGCCCATTCTGATATCCAGGCAGAGTTTGTGTTAAAGGCATTATTTGCCAGTTCATCAGCGAGCTTTATGGTTGGGTGACGAGATTTAAATCTTTGCTGATGTGACCAGAGGGTAGCAATATCTTCGTGAATGGGAAGTTTGGCGTTGGTCTATATTTTTTTGCGCTCCCTTAGAATAGTGTTTAGGCCGCGCAATGGAGGTGGAGGAATATTGCTCAGCACAGGAAGCCATCGTGTTGGTGTTGACCTTATAGTACCGGATATGAGTCGGTATTGTTCAGTTGCACGTCCACCTTCTGTGCATGGACACTATTCAACCACACTGGAGCGCAGTATTCCGCTGTAGAGTACACTAGGGCAAGTGCTGCGGTACGAAGCGTTGATGCACATGAACCCCAGGTCGATCCAGTTAGTTTTTGCAGGATGTTATTGTGAGTTTTGAGTTTACCAGCCACGTTTGTTAAGTGCTACTTGTAAATGAGGGATCTGTCCAATGTTACGCCTAAGTATTTAGGGTTTCGACTGTGGTTAAGTGTGGTATTGTTAAACTGAACGTTAAATTTGAAGTTTGCAATTTGGTTTCTAAAGTGAAAACAGTAGACTTCTGTTTTAGACATACTTGGACACAGTCTTCACTGTCGGAAGTATAAGTTGAGTTGCTCAAGATCTAAAGTTAGAGTCCTCTCTATGTTTCTTATGTCCTTATCCTGGGTATCAATTACCAGATCATCCGCGTACCCAAATTTCCTCGATACGGTCGCAGGAATATCACTGATATGCAGATTAAATAGCAGAGGGGCAAGGACGGAACCCTGGGGAAGCCCATTGCTTAGCTTTCTCACTCTGCTTTTCTCATCATTAATAAAAACTTGAAGAAGGCAGTTTGAGAGTAGGTTATTTGAAAGGCGTGATGTCCTTAGACAGGGAACTACTTTTAGCAGCTTAAATATGAGTCCATCTTTCCAGACGGTGTCATACGCTGCGGTTAAGTCAATAAAAGCAACGGATATTTTGAGCTTCCTTTCAAAACCTGTCTCAATGTGTGTAGTCAAGGATAGCACTTGGTCCGTGCAATTTCTACCCGCACGAAAACCAGCCTGTTCGATAGGTATGATTTCATTAATGGCAGGGCTTATCCGATTGTAGATAAGGCATTCAAGGAGTTTGTAGCAAGTGCTTAGAAGCGCTATGGGATGATAGCTTTCCGGTAGGTCGTTGGGTTTGCCTGGCTTGAGAATAGCATTGATTTTCGTTCGGTTGAACGCAGTTGGAAATTGTGCCTGTTTTCAGTATATTGCTGTAGAATTCTGCAAACCGCCGTCTTGTATTTTTCCCGCTTTGCACGAGAAATTCCGGATGCATACCATCAAATCCCGCGGCTTTCCCTGTTTTTACTGCGGTCAGAGCAGTGCTGACATCTTCTGTTGTGAAATTTTTCGAAAACTGTCATGCTTGTGGGGTATTGTTCTTGAGGTTCTTGAGCGCACGTTTGGTGATGACTATATGTGCCTTGTCGACGGGGGCACCGGAAACGTCTACAATTCGGCTAGCCACTTTATTTGGATCGGTGCAAGGACTTGTGGCGTTTGAGATGTTACTTCCTCCAAGTTTGCGTAGGAGGCTCCATGCTTTCCTGGAGCCCTAGACTGCGTGAAGTTGAGGTGGTTCACAGTTGATGTCCACTTCTTTTTGCGAGTCTCGTCAAGCGATTTTAGCAATTCGTGGGCAACTTCTGGGTCTCCAGATGCCTCAAAATCCTCATAGAGTTGTTCGCTTTCTTCAGTCCAACGTGGAATATACTTCTTCCGAAAACCACGGGGAATGTATTTTTTGGCGGTTCCTTTTAAAATTCCTACAAATCTGTCATAGTTTTGAGAAAGTGGTGGAATAACCCGTAGGCATGAGTCAAGTTCATTGGCGAAGTTATTCCAATTGGCATTTGAAAAGTTCCATCGTGGCCTTTGGACTGAATCAGTTAGTGGTATCTGTATACCGATGTCGATTATGACCGGGCGGTGTTGGCTTTTCGGAAAATCTGAATGATTCTCTAAGAATGGAGCTATACCCCACTACTCTAATACATATTCGTTCATATTTTATGGAGTATTGACAAGGCTACACTATTTCCAGCTTAGCTATCCCGGTAGACAAGTTAGAATCTCCAAATATTTTCCAAAACTTCATTTTAAGGTATCAGATTCTTTTAAAAACTTAGTTTCATTTTAATAGTGCTGTGCAGTGTACTCATGAACACACTGGTTACACATTTAATACAACGCAGGAAACCACTTAATAAAAAGTTTTAATACGTATTTGCATATATGATTTGCTCACACGCTTTTCCACTAACATCTAGCTACATAGGCGCTACGTAGGTAAAACGTTTCATTCAAACATTATCCGCGTTAGTTTGTCTTATAATCAAATTTAAAAATATCCATTAAAATATGCTATTAGCATATAGTCACCTTCAATCTAAGCAAAGTGTGTATTTGGGTTGGAGATATTATTGTACTCGTACCATACCCATGGATCACTATAATCAAATTGAATATGGATGTGGGTACTTTGATTAGAAAATTCAGTTTTTAACCCACAAGAACACACAATTTATACACGTGTACGTAATAAATACGACACCGGTTGATCCATTTCATTTTCTTGTAATACAGGGAAATAATCGAGTACATACATTATACAGTCAGCGTAATTAAATTAAAGACAACCCGATTTTTAATTTAACAAAAAGAACATACATTTTCAATGGCCCGCTAATCCTTTATGAGAGTCGCGGGGGTAGGATACTCAGGTGGACTCTCCATCCTTCTCGATCCTCCGCCATTGACACCAAATCATCAGGAGGTATCCCTAGACCCCTACCGAGGGATCGCCTACCTGATGGCACCGCAATCATGACAAGTCTTGGAAACACATTTGTGGGCATACGCAGTACATAACCAAACCATCGAAGCATAGATCTTCCGTTCGAAGAACGGCTCGCGTACTCTGGTGTTGCGCACTCGATCCCTACGAGTTATTCCAGCTGCACCACAGGAGTGGTGCAGGAATCTCATTTCAGCAGCTTGTACCCTCGATCTTATTCTTTCGGTCATTACACAAATTTCATGACCATAGGTGAGAGTTGGAACATATACCGAGTTAAAAAGCGATAATATATCTTGAACACTAAGTTCGATCTTCCTACAGATTTACCAACCTCTCTCAAAATGGATCTAGCCTGGCCAGTTCTGCAGAATATCTAAAACAAATAAAACAAATATTTGGCGCAACAGCTCTTTAAAGTGCCAGGGCCTAGCTTCTCGCAACCACTCATGTTGTGTGCGTTATACTTTTCACACAAATGGAAGGGACCTACAGTTTAGTGCCGGATCGGAACGGGGATTTGAGAAGCTTTTTCGAGACAACAATACTCTCTGATGTTTGTCAGACGCTCGCGAGAGGTGGGACCGTGAAAAACTGTTTGGTGTTTTCTGGGATTCGAACTTGGAACCTCATGCGTAGTGATCCAACACACTTACCACTTACGCCACGGCGCCCACCAGAATATCAGAAGAATATCTCGGCATTGCTCTTTCCATCACTCGTGAATAAGATCCCGAGGTACTTTAACTTATCCACCTGCTTCAGTGGGGCTCCAATAAAATGCAGAGTACACTCAATGGACGTTCTGGAAGCGACCATTGCTTCCAATTTGTTCATTTTAACCTTCATTCCAACATAAATCATAAACGGCCACAAATCTTTCGAGTGCGCGCTGAAGTTCGGTTTGAGATGACCCAAGGATGACCAAATCATTCACAAAGAGGAGATTACTAATCCTTAACCCTCCTACCTTGAAACATTCTCTCCCACGGCTGTGCTGTTACATCCAATCCATATATACAATGAAGAGGGGAGGTGACAAAACGCACCCTTGGCGCAGTCCAATGCCCACAGTTGAGGATATTGATTCAACGCCGTTTACCCGCGCTTAGCTTCTACAATTTGCCCTTAACAGGGAACCATCAACCCCATACTCCTGCAGAACACTCTAGAGTTTGCCTCGAGGAGCTCTATTATATGCTTTTTCCAAATACACAAAACAGGTGTAGACAAGTTAAGCATACTACCAGGCCTTCTCAAAAATGCGGTGCTTCTACCGGGGCGAAAACTGCATTGCTCATCCCCAAAAGTGTCCTCAACCACAGCTTTGGAACGCGTTTCTAACACCTTAGCAAGGACTTTTCCAGGGAGACTTAAAGAGATATACCTTATAGTTGGTACAATTTTTCTTGTGTCCTTTTTTAAAAAAAGGGACAATCACCTCCATTTGCCAATCATCAGGTGTTTCACCGCATTCCAGGACCACTTATATGACACGCAACAACCATTGTACTCCCTCTTTACCTAAAGCCTCAAGCATTTCTGGTCCAATTTCATCCACACCAGCGAATTTGCCAACTTTTAGCGATTTGATCGCCAGAGGTACTTTCTCTACCGCAGGACGCCCTACTTTCGACCATAAGTGTGTTATCTTCGTAGCCCTGTTCGGGATTGAGCAGTTCTGGTAAGTGCTCGCTCCATTTGTGTAAGATGTCCTCTTCATTGGAAAGAAGTGTACCATCTTTGAATTTGACTCCTTTCATGATATTCAACTACCAGTGTCTTGCAGAGATGGTCTGCCAGAGCATCTTAATTGCAGGTCTGTGATCACGTTCCAATTTTTCGCCAAACTCCTCCCAAGATTGTTCTTTCGCTATTTTCACAGCCTCAGTGTACCGATTTCGAATGTCGGAGTTCCCCAAATCTAGAAATCCTCTACAGCACACGCAGGTCAATATAGACCCATTGTGATACCCAAGGGGAAAAAGAAAGATAGAACGAATCCATTCCTCGTGAAAATTATAAGTATATATCCATAGCCCATAGTACTTACTTACTTAGATCCTTTAACCCCTCGGAGGGCATAGGGCGTCAACCACGCCTGCGCGCCATCTTGTTCGAAGTTCTGCAACGCGTTTGAGCTGCCTCCAACTCATTCCTAAAGAGCTCGATTCCTCCTCAACTGTTCTGCGCCACGTTTGCCGCCTGGGGCGTCCCGCTATTCTGCCTGCCTGGGTGAGCGGATTCCACTGCATGCCGTATTTCGCAATGGAGTTGTCTTCGCGCCGTAGGGTATGCCCAATCCACTGCCACTTTCTCCGTCGAATAGTAATGCTTATAGGTTCTTGGCCCGTTAGCTCATAGCAGAAAGCATTTAATACTTACTGTGCCCGAGACACAAACCATCCAGAGGATTTAATGAAGTTTGCGATGTCGTTTACCGGTTTGTTGAACAATTACTCTAAATCCTTAAGAAGTATTGTCCAAGGAACTTGTTTCTTAGATTGCAGATGCCTGGATAGTAGCAAAGAAAGTCGGTAGTCTCCTCCTGAATCTCCTCGTCACCACAGCCCCTGCAAAGATCTTCGTCCGTCACATGTAGCTTTTTCATGTGGTATCGCATAGTGTTATGCCCCGTTATGACTCCTGTAAGAATAGAGGGGGATTTCCTATGCATCTGCATAAGTCCATTGGTTCTTACCTTATCGGAAAAATTCCATAGCTTCCTGGTGGTGATACAAGTATCTAGAGAGATCGACCTATTGTTTGCCTCCATTAGATCTTTGTTCCGTGTTTCGAGCACGATGAGATGTCGTGCACAGCAGAGCTTAACCTTGTACTTACTTACTTACTTAGGTGGCGCTACAGTTCGGGGTGAACCTGGGCCTCAACCAACAAGCCTCTCCATTTAGCTCGGTCTTTAGCTAATTGCCTCCAGTTGCGCACTCCAAGTTGGTCGAGGTCCCCTTGAACTTGTGCGCGCCACTTACGGCGATGATTCCCTCTACTGCGTCATCCCTCGGGACTAGATTCGAAGACTCTGCGGGCCGGAGCGTTGGTGTCCATTCGCTCTACATGTCCTAGCCATCTCAGACGTCAAATACGCAGTTTTTTGACTAGGTCGATGTCGCTGTACAGCTCGTATAGTTCGTGATTGAATCTTCTCCTCCAAAACCCGTCAACGCAAACGGGACCGAAAATCTTACTAAGAGTTTTTCTCTCGGAGCGACCAAGGATATCTTCATCCTCTTTTAATAAAGTCCATGTTTCAGCGCCGTAAAGCAGGACTGGGTTGATCAAGGTCTTATATAGAGACTCCTTAGTTGTTCGAGATAGGGCTTTACTGTTGAATTGCCTTACTTACTTACTTAGATGGCGCTACGGTCCAGGGTGGACCTGGGCCTCAACTAACAAACCCCTCCAGCTAGCACTGTTACGAACCAGCTGCCTCCAGTTGCGCACGCCAAGTTGGTTGAGGTCCCCCTCCACTTGTTTGTACCACCTATCGCGAGGTCGTCCTCTACTGCGTCGTCCATCCGGGGTGGATTCGAAAACTTTCTTAGCAGGAACGTTGGGCTCCATCCGCTCTAAATGACCCAGCCATCTTAGTCGCTGTATGTGAATTCTTCTGGCTAAGACGATGTCCTTGTAGAGGCCATATAACTCGGCATTGTACCTTCTCCTCCCTCCACTCCGTCTATGCAGACGTGACCAAAGATCGCTCGAAGAACTTTTCTCTCGAAATAACCAAGGGCATCCTCATCCGGTTTTGTCAAAGCCCATGCCTCTGCGCCATACAGCAGGACTGGGATGACTAATGTCTTATAAAGAGTTACCTTAGTAGTTCGAGATAGGGCTTTGCTACTCAATTGCCGTTTTAGCCTTAGAACCAACGATTGGCAAGAGTAATTCTCCGTGTGATCTCCCTACTGATGTCATTTGCGGAGTTCACCATAGAGCCAAGGTAGACAAAATCCTTTACTACCTCAAAATTATATCTGTCTATTGTGACGTTCTGTCCAAGTCGCCGATGTTGGGTGTCCTTTTTTGAAAACAGCATATATTATGTTTTGCTTTCATTGACCGCTGGACCCATCTTTGCTGCCTCGATCTCAATACTCGTAAATGCCCCATTGACGGCTCGCTGAGTTCTTCCGATTATGTCAATGTCATCGGCATAAGCGAGTAGTTGTACAGACTTGTAAAAGATTGTACCTCCGGTGTTGGCTTGTGAGTTTCGTACAATTCTCTCAAGTACTATGTTAAAGAGATCGCATGATAGCGCGTCACCTTGTCTAAGACCTTTCCTTACATCGAATGGTTCGGTGATGTTCTTACCGACTTTCATGGAGCAGCGAGAGTTCTCCATCGTCATTCTGCACAAACGCAGGAGCTTGGCAGGGATGCCAAGACTAGACATGGCTCTGTATAACTCGTCTCTATACACGATATCATGGGCAACTTTGAAATCGGTGAAAAGGTGGTGCGTATCGATTTTATATTCATGGGTTTTTTCCAAGATCTGCCGTAGTGTGAATATTTGGTCAATGGTGGACTTTCCCGGCCTGAAACCGCACTGATAAGGACCTATCAGGTTGTTGACAATCGGTTTTAGGCGTTCACATAATACGGCAGACAGGATCTTATATGCGATATTTAGGAGACTTATACCTCTGTAGTTGGCGCAGTTCAGAGGGTCTCCTTTCTTCAGGATCGGGCAAACGATGCTGAGGTTCCATTCATCGGGCATACTTTCGTCCGACCAGGTTTTACAGATGAGCTGGTGCATGCTCCTTACCAACTCATCTCCTCGTGCCTTGAAAAGTTCAGCGGCAAGGCCGTCGGCTCCAGCAGCTTTTTTGGATTTGAGTTAAGACATTGCTAACCTCACTTCATTCTGATCGGGTTGACGGGAATTTTGACTGTCATCGTCACTGTTGAATGGCTCATTCTGCCTGACAGCGGAATATTGATCATCATCGCCGTTTAACAGTCCGCAGAAGTGTTCCTTCCATATTCTCAGCACCGACTGCGATTCTACTACTCTGTTGCCATTTTCGTCCCTGCAGGCTTCTGTTCAGGTTTTAAAACCCTGGCATGTTCTTTTTACCCGTTGGTAAAATTTTCGAACATTATTCCTGCAATAAAGTCTCTCAATCTCCTCGATCGAGTGCTTCTCATGCTCCTTTTTCTTCGTTCCGAGAAGTCGATGTTCCTCTTTTCTCCTGCGCACGTAGAGCTCGTAAGCAGCTCTAGTCCTTCTATGCAGCGCCGCTTTGTACGCCACTAGTTTTGCTGCATGTGCTTGCCGGCATTCTTCATCAAACCAGGGGTTTCGTTGTGGTGGCCGAGAGAAACCCAGTACATCAGAGGCGACATCTCTGATGGCTTGTTGGCAACGCTGCCACTAGTCTTCCGCATTTGCTGCTGGCGGCATAGGACTTAGATTGAGATTAGAAGAAACATGATCTTCAAAGGTTCTGGCGGTCTCTTGCGATTGTAGCTTTTCGACGTCAAATTTCCTCACAGCATTTCGTTGATTTCGCTCCGTTGTGGATATCCGCATCCGTACCTTGGCTACAACTAGGTAGTGATCCGAGTCCACGTTGGCTCCTCGGAAAGTCCGGACACCCAGAATACTGGAAGAGTGCCTTGCGTCGATCGCGATGTGATCGATTTGGTTGACAGTTTTTCGATCAAAGGAGAGCCATGTTCCTTTGTGAATATCGAGACGTGGGAACCGCGTACTAGCTACGACAAAGTTTCGCCCCGCTGCAAAGTCGATTAACCTGAGTCCGTTGCCGGATGTGTTGTCGTGCAGGCTGTGCTTTCCGACCACGCTACTAAAGACTTTCTCCCTTCCTAGCTTTGCGTTAAAGTCGCCTAGGATAATTTTAACGTCGTGGCAAGGGCATTGCTCATACGTCTTGTCTAAGAGCTGGCAGAAGTCATCCTTTGTCGCGTCGTCCTTCTCCTCGTGAGGGGCGTGAACGCATATTAGGCTAATGTTGGCAAATTTAGCCTTGGTACGGATAGTCATGAGGCGCTCGTTCACATGCCGGAAACTCAAGACTTCTTGCCTAAGTCTGTCTCCAATGACAAATCCGCACCCGAATAGACGCTGTCCTTTTTGTCTGTAGCAATCTCCGTAGTAGATGTCGCACTTTTTCATACTCCTTTTGCCCGACCCATCCCATCGCACTTCTTGGGTGGCGGTAATATCTGCGTTGAGACACTCTAGGGCCTCCGCAAGTTGCTCGGCTGCACGTGGTTTGTAGAGGGACCTAACATTCCATGTGTAGACACGAAGATCGTTGTCCTTTTTACGTTTGCATGGGTCGTCAACAGTAAGATCATCCGTATCCGAGGCTGTTGGTTGCTTCTTAGCCAAAGGTTTTTTTACGTGGTAGGGAAGTTAACCCGACGGCACAACCCCCAACCTTGAGGACCGCTCATCATCTACTCCACCTGTGTATTTCTACGCTGCTCCAGGAATTAATCGAAAAGCTGCCTCCCACCACTCGACTGAACTGGGGAATTAATCATCAGTCACTTGATTACTGTATGCTTTCTGACATCAATGAGTGGTTGTATCAGATCGCTGGTGCAGCTTACTGCGTGACGATTCCAATGTGGTCATCAGCAAACACGAGTGCATACCAATCAGGATAGTTTTGTGGTCAGAGTAGGATTCCTCCCCCACCACGTTCCACTTGCCTACAATTAAACCATTCGAATTGCTTGCTAAAGTTAAACCTATAACTTCCTGTCTGTTCTTTACAACATAGGTTGGTTCATTTCCCCTATTAAGCGGCAAACTGGCATTAATAGAATGTCGCTGAGTGTATTTCTCGTTTTATTGACGCACACTTATGCCTTTTTTGGTTTTGTTGATTTATCTGCTTTTTTTTGCAGAAAATGTCGTATATATTATGATTTTATTAATCTCAAAGCTCATTTGGCTCCACCAAGTAGTACGCACTATGCAGCATACCAAAAATAAGCTTATTAGCTTACCTGTAGCCTTGACAATAATATAATCGTTCAAAATTATTTCCTGAACGAGTATTAAAAAAGTATTTTGAATGAACATATTGTCACATGATAATGACCTGAGTATTGTTATAGTGTTAACAATGTCGCTGCGTACAAATTTGTGTACATTATGAGGATCAATCAGTTTGCAATAATAAAATCGTTTCAATACAGAGTTTGGTAAATATAATCGTATTTCAATATTATTAATAGGTATTTTAAACCTAAGAAAAGGAACACGAAAAATATGCATAAAATATTTATTATTTTTTTTATCGCTTAGTCGAGTGAGTTTGTTAACATGTTATTGGAATGACCTTCGTTTGTCGATTGTCTTAGGCTACCTTGTCTTATTACCTTTGGAGTTTTGTAATTAATGTGTGATTAGATTTATCCAGTTTTCCATTGGACTCATTGAGTTTGGAGTTTAGGGAGCCCATCATGTTTGATGGCTTATGAGTTGAAGCGGATTTGGACAACAGCATGATCATGAAACCTGTTAGCAGGGGTACCCCCCATATTCAACTAGCTCTTATCGATTGTTTATTTCTTCTTCTTTTAGCAATCAACGACGTTCTATTATATAAAGCCTGCAGACAATTATAGAATAGAGTAGAACTTATGACGGTTATGTTGTCATCGTTAACTTGGGGCTTACCACACTATCAGATAGAAATCCGAGACGTATGGCTTATGCTTAAGCAATCTTTAAGAAAATTAGACTTACCCTTGAGAAAATGTTAATAGCCGTGGAAAAGTTTAACTTTAAGCCTCCTACAAGAGCTTGACAACATTGAATAGATATACATATGTATATGAAAAAATGTATAAATAGTCAGATAGTCGCGTCACCTTTAAAATTGACCGACAGTGCTATACATTTCTGCAAATTTGGATTTTATTTCTTTTTATCGGTTGAAAGAAGGTTAGGTTGAAGTGGGTGCGAGCTAAGAATCGTTAACACACTTAGATCAATAATAGGTCCATTGTGATACCACGTGGATCAGGGAGAAAATCTCTCTACCTACTCGCTAAAGGCATTTTGAGCTTCTTATGAAGCGTAGGAGTCTCTTAATATCAATATCTATCAGGTCGCCTAAATCGTTGTAATAGGGGGCTTCTAAGTGAAGCTTTCTTCTACGGGAGAGAGCTGGGCAGAAACAAAGAAGGTGAGGAATAGTTTCTTCCTCTTCTCCATCCATGCAGCTTCTACAAAAGTCGTTCGCAAAAAGGCCTAGTCTTGTAGCAATCTGTTGAGAGAAATTAAATTCTTAGAACGTTTTAGATCCAGCTTCGGCCAAATCCTTGTCCACTTATGATTTGTACTCTTGACAGCATTCAACTTAAATTTATCTTTGCGAGTAGCGATTGGTATACCTAATGTGCCATTATCCGGCAGAAAGTTGGCGAGTTGTTCGGCCTCCGAACTTACTTAGGTGGCGCTACAGTTCGGGGTGAACCAAAAAGCCTCTCCATTTAGCTCGATCTTTAGCTATTTGCCTCCAGTTGCGCACTCCAAGTTGGTCGAGGTCCCCTTGAACTTGTGCGCGCCACCTACGCTGAGCAGGTCCTTTACTGCGTCATCCGTCTGGGTTAGATTCGAAGACTCTGCGGGCCGGAGCGTTGGTGTCCATTCGCTCTACATGTCCGAGCCTTCACAGACGTCCAATACGCAGTTTTTTGACTAGATCGATGTCGCTGTACAGCTCGTATAGTTCGTGATTGAATCATCTCCTCCAAAACCCGTCAACGCAAACGGGACCGAAAATCTTACGAAGAATTTTTCTCTCGAAGCGACCAAGGATATCTTCATCCTCTTTTAATAAAGTCCATGTTTCAGCGCCATAAAGCGGGACTGGGATGATCAGGGTATAATACAGAGTCTCCTTAGTAGTTCGAGATAGGGCTTTACTGTTGAATTGGCAAGAGTTATTCTTCGCTTGATTTCTGCGCTGATTTTGTTTGTTGAATTTATAGCAGAGCCAAGGTAGACAAAGTCCCTTACTACCTCGAAGTTATAGCTGCCGACTGTGACGTTTTGTCCAATTCGTCGGTATTGGCTTTCCCTTCTTGTTGACAGCATATACTTGGTTTTGACCTCGTTTATCGCTAAACCCATTTTGGCCGCTTCCGCCTCAATGCTTGCAAACGCACCGGTGACAGCCCGCTGAGTTCTTCCGATAATGTCTATATCGTCGGCGTATGCAAGCAGTTGTACAGACTTGTAATAGATTGTGCCTCCGGTATTGGCTTGTGAGTTCCGCACAATCCGTTCAAGTACAATATTAAAGAAGTCACATGATAGCGCGTCATCTTGCTCAAAGCCTTTTTCGACATCAAAGTTCTCAGTGAGGTCATTATCGACCTTGATGGAGCAGCGAGCGTTCTCCATCGTCAGCCTGCACAGACGGACAACTAGACATGGCTCTATAAAGCTCTTCTCTATAGATGCTGTCATAGGCGGCCTTGAAATCGATAAAGAGTTGGTGAGTATCGATTTGGAATTCTTGGATTTTCTCCAGGATCTGCCAAAGTGTGAAGATTTGATCGATGGTGGATTTTCCTGGCATGAAACCGCACTGATAGGGTCCAATCAGGCTGTTCATAAAAGGTTTCAGGCGTTCACACAATATCGCAGAAAAGATCTTATATGCGATGTTGAGGAGACTGATGCCTCTATAATTGGCCCAATTGAGGGGGTCTCCTTTCTTGTGGATCAGGCATACACTCGTCTGACCAAATCTTAGAAATGAGTTGGTGTATGCACTCTACCAATTCATCCCCAGCTGCCTTGAAAAGTTCGGCCGGTAAGCCGTCAGGTCCAGCAGCCTTGTCGGATTTTAGCTTGGATATTGCTATCCTCACTTCGTTTTGGTCAGGTGGACGGAAATTTTGACTATCATTGTCTATGTTGAATGGTTCATTCTGCTTGACAGCGGGATGTTGGTCTTCGTCGCCGTTATACATTCTGCAGAAGTAGTTTTTCCGTATTCTCAGCACCGACTGTGATTCTACTACGAGGTTTCCATTTTCATCTCTACAGGTTTCTGTACGGGTATTGGTCCTCTGACGCGTTCTTTTTACCTTTTGGTAAAACTTCCGTACATTGTTCCTGGAGTATAAACTCTCGATATTCTCAAACGCGCGCTTCTCATGCTCTTCCTTCTTCATCTTTTGGAGAAGCCGATGTTCTCCCCGTCTCTTTTGCTCGTAGAGCTCAAGAGCAGCTCTCCACTTCCTTTGCAGCGCCGCTTTGTATGCCTCTTGTTTTGCTGCATGCACTCGTCGGTATTCTTCATCAAACCAGGGGTTTCGCGGTGATGGTCGAGCGAGACCCAGCAAATCAGTCGCGGTGTTTCTGATGGCATGTTGGCAGCGTTGCCACTGGTCTTCGGCACTTGATGCTGGCGGCATAGGGGTGATTGAGAGTTTTCGGGATACACGTTCAGCGAAGAGTATGGCGGTCTCTTGCGATTGTAGCTTTTCGGCGTTAAATTTTCTCACAGTGATTCTTCCTTGTTGCTCAGATTGGGATATCCGCATTCGTACCTTGGCTACAACAAGGTAATGATCCGAGTCTATGTTGGCCGCTCTGAAGGTCCGGACATCCAGAATACTGGAGGCATGCATTGCGTCGATCGCAATATGATCAATTTGGTTGATCGTTACATGATCATTGGACCGCCATGTCTGCTTATGAATATCGAGATGAGGAAACCATGAGCATGCTATGGTGACATTTCGCTCCAGAGCGAAATCAATTAGCCTTAGTCCGTTATCAGACGTGGTGTCGTGTAGGCTATGCTTATCGACTGCCACACCAAAGACCTCCTCCTTTCCTATTTTGTTGTTAAAATCGCAGAATACGATTTTAACGTCGCATTTAGGACATTGCTCGTATGTTTTGTCGAGGAACTCGTAGAAACACTCTTTGGCGGCAGGGTCTTTTTCTTCCGTGGGGGCATGAACACTTATTAGTCTTATGTTAGCGAATTTAGCCTTGATCCGGATAGTCATAATATGCTCGCTTACGTGTCGGAAGCTTAAGACTTTTTGCCTAAGACTGCCGCGTATGACAAATCCGCAACCGAATAAGCGTTGCCTGTTACCTTTGTAGTAATCACCGTAGTAGATATCACCGTTTTTCATCCTCTTTTTGCCCGGCCCATCCCATCGCACTTCCTGGATGGCGGTAATATTTGCTTTATAGCAGTCTAGGGTCTCTGCTAGTTGTTCGGCTGCACGTGGTCTGTAAAGGGACAGAACATTCCACGTACAGATCCGAAGGTCGTTGTCCTTATTTCGTTTGCTGGGGTCGTCATTAGTTGAGTCATCCTTATCCGAGGCTTTTGGTTGTTTCGGAACCATGAGTTTTTTACGTGGTAGGGAAGTTACCCGGACGGCACAACCCCCAACCTGGAGGGCCAGTTCCTTAATTATTCCCTTAGGACGAGGGGCCGGGTACACCGGTACCAGTAGTCCACTACGGGAGTATGAGCGCTGCCGTTGGCCCATTAAGGGCTCCTCCGCCACCATCTCTATTCCAATGTCCTGACCAACATTGGAAATTCCTTACCGACCTGTGATCCGAATACGTCGAAGCAGCTCGCGCAAGGTATTCACTAAGTTCAACCTAACTGGAACTATAGACGCCACCGTTGACTCCGTCTAGGGAATTCGTCCGCTGCCGCCTGGAACAGGAAGAAGTGCTCTAGTGAGAGAACACTCTTCCCCCCTCTCTCATCTGCTGCCGCCAAGAATCCTCCAAACGGGGTTGGTTACCCATTTCTTGAATTAAGGTACTAGGCACCCAGCTGTCACCGCGTGGAGGTTGAGAGTAGGAGTTGGTAGGCCTCAGCTGAGTGAAAACGCTTGTGTTTTCATATGATCGCATGCCCTTCCGTTTGTAAATTTTGGTTGCAGTCCCCATTTTTTGTCGAATATTTTCCTACAAGCATAGAAAGCTATGCATGCTTTCTTTACTCGTTGTTCTATGTTTATCTTCCAGTTAAGTTTAGGATAAGGAGTGGTTGGCCATTTAGCCGAGGAATTGCCAAGTCAGTATTTTGGTTTTAGTAGTGAAGAGCATCAGTTCAGTTTTGCTCGAGTTGACACCAAGACCGCACTTTTTGAACCAAGCGCTTTCTTTACTTAGAGCATTTTCCGTGATTTTGCTTAGGACGGAGGGGAACTCTCCTGACAGTAGTATCATCATGTCGGCTGCATACCCGACTACGTTGATTATTTCCCCGTCTAATGTTAAAAGGTTCTAATTCATGACTGTATAGGTACTATAGTGGAGGTGAGATAACACCACATTGGGGTGTTCTCCTACTGGTAAATTTGGTTATATTGCTGTTGCCTAGTGTTGCTTGAAAGCTCCTTCGATGTCTAGAAAGGTAGCTAAGCTAGGATATATTCTTTGTATTGTATGGAGTTTTCTACAGTTCGCACTACCTCGTGAAGAGCTGTCTCTGTCGATCTACCTTGGTGTATGCGTGCTGTGCTTTGGTGAAAGATGATTCTACTATTTTGCTTCGCAAATTAAAAAAAAAAGTCAAGAGAAAATGCATTTCGAGGAGTCTCTCGAGAGTCTTCAGTACAAAGGAAGTTACGAGTAGACTGATCGAAAACCACTCTCACTTGTCTCCATGAGGGGGGTACGTGATTGCTCAGTAAACCGCTCCTGAAAATTGGCGTAAACCATGGAATATGCACGTATGGTATAACAACATATCGCAAACAACAACAATAGTTTGATATCCGTGGTGTAACAGTACGTTGTCATTAAGGGTAGCTAAACCAAAAAAGCGTGTAAAGACACATGTATTGCGATTTGCTAAACAAAAAAAGCACAAAATGGAAGTGCAAAATAAATCACAGCATAATTTAGTTACATTCTTCCGTGACAAAGTAAAACTGTGTGCTCACAGAAAGGTAATTTGGAGGAAGTATCGCTCAAAGTAATGAGGAAGTTTGGTGGTGAATGACACAGAAATTTAAAGTCATCAGATGAATTTGTGGTAAAATATCTCTGCGATAAAATCATTTGCTAAGAAAATCGCAGAACACTAATGTATAGAGCTAAGAGTATACTCGTCATGGTGTTAAGTTAGACAGCTTAGGTATTCCAATCCCAATACCAAGATCTAGTCATGGCTTACAAATGGAAATGGGCACCCTAATCCTCACAACGATTAAAACTGAATATTAATCCACAATTTGTCGGTCTCTCTTATACACAAAATCCGACAAGATTATTGCATTTTAATAGACCCTAAAGCTGTCCAATCTCATTAATAGATTCGTATATCGAACAAAGGCTTAAACTTTCAAATAGTTAATAGATAGTCTGCGATGCAGCCGCCGCGTCGAAGGGCAAATATTGTTAATTCGATGTAAATTTGTATGCACATATTTTACTTACACATTCACAACTGTGTACTGTTTATAAAAACAAAGCTATTCCATGTCCTACTTATGGGATAGGAAACAAATTAATAATCACCGGGCGTTGTATCTCCTATTACATAAATTGCAAAATCTGTACGTGACATGCAACTTCATTATGCGTAACAGAAAAAAAAAGAAAAAAAGGAAAAAATCAATTTTGTAATGTTTAAAATAAGAAAGCAAATAATGAGAAAAATAAATTTGCATGTTTACGGTCAGTGTGAAAAAAAAAAGAAAAAAAGAAAAGACAAACACAAAACATGAAGATTTGAATACACTTTCACTGGTCCAGCGGCAGTCATCTGCTTCAGTATTTCGTTGTCTTATTATCTATTCCCACATACCTAGCTTCTGCTTTATTTTTTTTATTTTTCTCAGTATTTATTTATCTCATCGACTGTGATTTCATTCAATCTTTTTTTATTGTTGTATTGGAGATGATATGTCGAAGTGGGTATAAGAAAACTGCGATTTGTTGCGAAGAAGGAGAGGTTGATCGTCATCAATGAAGACAGCTTTCACTTGGCCCTCAGCACAAGACCAGAAATGATTTTGATTTTTTTTTTTTAATTACTCTGAAATTCATATGAATACAGATACACAGGGTTAAGTAAATGCACCTTAAATGTCCAGGATTTAAAAAAAAAAAAAATTTAAAGTCTGTGAGGGCCCAGAGCTATGCTAAACTGGATAGATCCTTTCTTCATCGTTTCTTGAAAAGTCGACTCCAAACAAATCTACGGCACTACCTACATATCGATACCTTCCCGGAAGAATGTATTAAGCGACATTTTCAAAATTTTACAGGAAACAAATAAAACTTCCTGTGCAGGTAATTATTTCTTACTTACTTACTTATGTCCTTTTTTCTTTTTTTTTGATTGAGAGGGGTAATCTTCAAAAGACGAAACTCAGTACGTCCTGAGTAACAGTGTGGGACTCTTACCCACTAAACCCCCCTCCTACGACCGCCCTATTCCCCGCGGTACTGCCGTCAAGCATTTCATCGCAGGCGGGGTTTTAGTCTGATGTATTCGACTAGTGCATGTTTGCATTTTCCTGCTCAGCATTTATTGTATTTCGCCGGTCTGATTCTTTCTTTTCCCTTTCTAGGGTTCTTAGAATCTTCATTATGCGCATTGTGCTCCCAGAGACTGCCTCCCATGCCTCCTGGCTTTTGAGCATTTCGCCAACGATGTTTTCTGGTGTCAGTGGATGGCCGAGTTCACTCCTTAGTGCATTCCTTTCGTCGAGGAATCTTGGGCATTCAAAAAATATATGTTCTGCGTTTTCTACGCAGTCAGAGCAATGCGGACAGTAAGGGCTATTGTCGTGTTTATACTTATGTAAGTACGAACGAAAGCATCTATGGCCCGTTAGGAACTGCGTTAAGTAGAACTCAAGCTCTCCATGTTGCCTGTCGAACCATGGCTGGATTTGGTGTATGAGCCTATGGGTCCACCTGCCTTTCTCAGAAGCATTCCAGCAATCTTGCCATTCTCTTAGGCTTTCTGCTCTATAGAGCCGGTTTTCGCTGGCCTCGTTTCTTTCTCTTCTTGCGCAGTACTGACGTTGCTATTCTACTGCCAGGATATCTATTGGGAGCATTCTCGCTACCACGCAAGCTGCATCGCTAGAAGTAGTGCGAAATGCGCAGCTAGCTCTCAATGCACATATTCGATACACAGATGTGATATGTGATCTGTATGTTTTAACTGCCATGGCCCCGGCCCAAATTGGTGCGGCGTATAGGATTATAGACGTAACCACTCTAGCCAGCAGTAACCTATGGCTATGTCTTGGTCCTCCTATGTTGGGCATGATACGCGCAAGTGCAGCACTTGCTATTGCACCTTTTCGGCCTACATACTTAAGGTGATCTCTAAATGAAAATCCCGTATCTATCATGATACCTAGGTATTTTATATGCGGTTTAGATGTGATTTCATGGCCGCCGACTATAATGGTGAGAGTTTCTAACTTCTTCCTACTACTTATCAGGACTGCTTCAGTTTTATGCTCCGCCAGTGTTAGACCAGCTGAGGTGAGCTATTTTCGTATTATCCTCATTGTCGCATTGCTTATCTGTTCCACAGTTTAGCAGTGACAATAATGGCGATATCATCAGCAAATCCCACATACATAATATTCCAGAGCAACGGTCCACGGACTGAGCCCTGTGGTACTCCGCCTGTGATCTTATATTCCTTGGGGCCGCAGTCTGTATTGTATACCAAGATTCTGCACCTGAAGTAGTCAACAATAACGTCTATGAGGTATTGTGGTACTCTCATCCTTCTGAGCGCTTGTAAGATGTGACTCCAATTTGCCGTATTGAAGGCGTTTTTTATGTCGAGAGTTATAACCAAGCAGTACTTTTTGGAACCGCCTCTCCATCTTCTTCCCTGTATAGCCTCTTGTTCCATTTTAACTACCACATTGATCGCATCTGTTGTTGAGCGCGCTTTTCGAAAACCGTATTGGTGTTCTTAAAGACCTCCAGATTCTTGAATTGCTGCCTCTACCCTGTTACAGATGATTTGCTCCAATATTTTGCCAGCCGTATCTAACATACAGAGCGGGCGGTATGATAATGGTACATTTGGCGGTTTCTTACCTTTGGGAAGGAGTACTAGGTTTTGCCATTTCCACTGATCTGGGAAGACTCCTTCCTTCAGGCACGAGTTGTAAATGTTAATAAACATTTCTGGGCTTACTTTTATAGCTGTCTTGAGTGCTATATTTGGGATACCATCTGGTCCAGGTGCTTTTTTATCTCCAATTTTATTGCAAATCTCGATTATTTCTTCTATGGTTACCTCTCGGATTGTTGGTGCCTCTACTATTGGATCATCCGAGAATGCGTTCTCTTGTTGATGAGGAAATAGTCCGACCACGATGTTGTGTAAGAACTCTGGCACCTTTTCAATTTTTTCATAACGATTTGGTAGGCTTTGCCCCAAGGATTTTCGTCAGCCTCATCACACAGCTCGGCGAAACACTTCCGTTTGCTCTTTAGTATGGCTGTTTTTAGTTCCTTTTGAGCCACCCTGTAGTCTTCTTGCAGTTCACTTGAGACTTATGTCCTGTATGCCCTTGTGGGTCCTAGGGCCTCTACTACGCCTACGCGCCATCGTGTACGGTTTCTGGCAATGTGTCTGAGTTCTCCCCAACTTTTCCCTAACTGCCGTGCCTCCTCCTCGACTGTTGTGCGCTATATTCTCCTCGGACCGCCAGGTCTTCTGCCATCCTGATTTTCCATTGCATAGCATGGTTCGCTATGGAACTGTCACTCTTACGGAACGTGTGACCAATCCACTGCCACTTCCGCCGTTGGATGGTTGTGCCTATTGGTTTCTGACCCGTTCTCTCGTAAAGGTGTTCGTTAGAGATACGACTGGGCCAGAAAATCCTTAAGATATTGCGCAGGTACCTATTAAAAAACGTTTGCAGCTTTCTGGTGATAGCAGTGGTCACTCTCCACGTGCTGCAACCATATAGCAGCACGGATTCAACGTTGGAGCGGAACAGTCTTATTTTGGAGCTCGAACTGATTGCATTGCTTCGCCATATGTTGGACAACATCCCGAACGCGGACTTTGCTTTGGCGATCCTGTTGGCTATATCCAGTTCGGATGCACCATTGGTCGAGACAATACTCCCAAGATACTGGAAATCCTCTACTCTCTCTATCGGTTGTCCAGCAATGCATATTTGAGGCGATGAGTTTGTTCCAAGGCTGATAATTTTAGGTTTTACCGTATTAATTTTGCCCGACAACGCCTGCCTCCCTCTCCACATCTGCTGTCATGTGGTGGAGGTCCATAATTCTGTGGCAGAGTAAGCATACATCGTCAGCGTAGTCAAGATGTCTCAGTTGAGATGTAAGAGTCCATCGAATTCCTCCGTTTCCCGTCGACAAAGCTGCATGAAGCACATCGCTAATCACCAATAGGAATAATATTGGTGAAAGGATACAGCCTTACAGCCCAGTCTTACCCCACTTTGGATCTCAAATTCCTCAGACAACCTTCTCCTGTGCAGAACGTGACATTTGGAGCCTTCATACGTAGCTTTGATGATAGCAATTAGTTTATCGGGAATACCTCTCCTGCATAAGGCCGGCCAAATAAACTCCCTGTTGACACTGTCGAACGCCTTCTCAAAAACGATGAACAGCAGAGCAGGTGCAGTGGCGATCGATATTCAACACACTGTTCGATGATAGTCCACAGGGTGTTAATGTGGTCGGCACAGGAGGATCCAGAGCGGAAACCTGCTTGTTCGGCATCGAGTGTGTCTTCGAGATGTTGTTTGATTCGCTCCAGGATGATTTTAGCTATTATCTTAGCTACAGCAGGCAGCACGCAGATACCCCTCCAGTTTCCGCACTTCATTAAATTTCCTTTCTTAGGAAGCTTGATGATCATTCCCTTTTTCCACTATAAGTTGAAGCAGAAGCTCGGCCGATGTTGTGGGCGCTGCTCGTAAGAGCTCTGCTGGAATACCGTCAAGTCCTACCGCCTTCTTGGTTTTGAGTGCCTTGATCGCGGTAATAATCTCATCTTTACTGGGAGTCGTGGAGCGCATTCGGGAGCTTCTCACCTTCGGCATCTCAGTTTGATTTGGGAGCATATCGCTAGCGAATACACGGTTCAAAACCGTAGCAAAATGATCTTTCCATCTTTTGCGCTGGTCCTCATCCGAAATGAGCAAGGAACCGTCTATGCTTTTCACTGGGTGTTGGCTGGAGCTGCGACCACCTGTCAACTCTTTCGTGATTCTGTAGACAGTCCTGCTGCTGCACCTCCGTGCTGCTTCTTCTGCTTCTGTAGCCAGCGCGTTGATGTAGTTGCGCTTGTCACGTCGCACGCTACGCTGAACTTCTCTCATCTTCACGCGATATAAGGACTCTAGCTCGCTTCTCCCTGCTGCTAGGGTAGCTGCAACGCGAGATTTCAGCTGTTTTCGTTCGTCAATCCGTCTCCAAGTATCCTCGGAAAGCCACGCCCTATGTCTTCCCTGCGATCGACCGACAATTCTTTCAGCACCAGATGTAAAAACATTTTTCACAGCACACCAATGGTCTTGGATGGTTGCGGGCATTGAGCTGCTGATTGCTTCCACACCTTGCGAAAGTGCACCCTTAATTGTTGGTGGACTAAGGGACCACTAAGTCTATCGACGTTGAACCTGGGCATTCTTGTGTTGTCATGGGATCTTCGAACTGCAGCAGTACGTAGTTGGAGAGTAGCTATCATAAGATGGTGATCACGTACTATCCCCACATCTGCCTCTCGCCTGTTTCGGACGTCCAGGAGACTATTTCTAAAGCGGCGGCTGATAGCAAAATGGTCAATTTGGTTGGAGGTTGCTTGCCTGTCGTTGGAAACCCAGCTGACTTTGTGGTAGGTCTTGTGCTCAAACATGGTGCCACCTATCACAAGGCGGTTGGCATTGCAGAAATCCACAAACCCTTCGCCGTTGTCACTGCGGTTGCCTAGTCCATGCTTCCCGATTACATGTTTGAACCCTTCGTTGTCGTTGCCTACCTTGGCATTCAAATCCTCCATCACTATGACAATGTCTCCATTTGGTGTTGTGTTGAAGACGGCACTTAAGAGATTGTAGAAGCTCTCCTTTTCGTCCTCAGACGAATTATTCGTTGGGGCGTAACACTGTATGATGGTGACGCGTCGTACTCTAGTCCGGAATCTGGCCGTCAAAATCCTATCACCATGAGGCTGCCAGGAAATTAGGCCCTTGCGTGCTGTTGTTGTTAGCAGTAGTCCGACTCCTTATTCCCGCGGACTTCCGGATGGTCTTCCAGAATAAAGTAGTACAGTGTTACGCGTTGGAGACTGGTACACGCCCGCTTCTAACCATCTTACTTCACTTACCCCCAAAATGTCCAGTTTCATAAATTCCAGCCGCATGAATTCGTTTTACAATTGGAGGAATCTGGCATTGTAAGGAACCTCGCTTCCCGAGTCGAGGAGCGTCTATTCATTCCAAAAACTTATCTTTGTCTGGGTACAATAGCCAAAAGTCGTCAACATGTGATCATTCCTTATCCGAGGCATAGTGTCGGTCTTTGTAGCGGGCAATATTCGATAACGCAGGTTGCTGGCCCACGTTACCTAGCCTAGAATCAAGGCCCTAGACAACCCGCACTTACAATTTTAGCCTACACGTATACGGGTTTATACGTATAATTACTTACTTTACTTATGTCCTGTATCCCCTTGTGGGTCCTAGGGCCTCTACTACGCCTACGCGCCATCGTGTACGGTTTCTGGCAATGTGTCTGAGTTCTCCCCAACTTTTCCCTAACTGCCGTGCCTCCTTCTCGACTGTTCTGCGCCATGTTTTCCGCGGACCGCCAGGTCTTCTGCCATCCTGAGTTAGAGGGTTCCATTGCATAGCATGGTTCGCTATGGAGCTGTCACCCTTTCGGAACGTGTGACCAATCCACTGCCACTTCCGCCGTTGGATAGTTGTGCCTATTGGTTCCTGACCCGTTCTCTCGTAAAGGTGTTCGTTAGAGATACGATTGGGCCAGAAAATCCTTAAGATATTGCGCAGACACCTATTAACAAACGTTTGCAGCTTTCTGGTGATAGTAGTGGTCACTCTCCACGTGCTGCAACCATATAGCAGCACGGATTCAACGTTGGAGCGGAACAGTCTTATTTTGGAGCTCAAACTGATTGCATTGCTTCGCCATATGTTGGACAACATCCCGAACGCGGACTTTGCTTTAGCGATCCTGTTGGCTATATCCAGTTCGGTTCCACCATCAGTCGAGACAATACTCCCAAGATACTGGAAATCCTCTACTCTCTCTACCGGTTGTCCAGCAATGCATATTTGAGCCGATGAGTTAGTTCCAAGGCTGATAATTTTAGTTTTTGCCATATTAATTTTCAGCCCGAAGACACCTGCCTCCCTCTCCACATCTGCTGTCATTTGGTGGAGGTCCATGATTCTGTGGGAGAGTAAGCATACATCGTCAGCGTAGTCAAGATGTTTCAGTTGAAATGTAAGAGTCCATCGAATTCCTCCGTTTCCCGTCTACAAAACTGCATGAAGCACATCACTAATCACCAATAGGAATAATATTGGTGAAAGGATACAGCCTTGTCTTACCTCACTTTGGATCTCCAATTCCTCAGACAACCTTCCCCTGTGCAGAACGTGACATTTGGAGCCTTCATATGTAGCTTTGATAATAGCAATTAGTTTATCGGGAATACCTCTCCTGCGTAGGGCACGCCAAATAAACTCCCTGTTGGTGCGTTTTGGTGAAATGTCATTGCTCAGTGAAGTAAGATTTAATACAGAGTACAACAACACAAAGTGACTTGGAACCACTTTAACTTTTTTTCTCAGTCGAAAATGAGTTGCGATGGATGGGAAGAGCTTTTTCCCTAAGAAAAGCTTTTTCATTCAACTGGAATGATTCAGTAGTATTTCATACATTTAAGCACAACTTTTTTATACTTTTTACTTCAATTTCAATTCAATCACCAATCTTCAAACAATTAAAAAAGTTTTTAACCGAATTGACTTAGAATCGTTTTGTGGAGAAGCTTTCACTTTGCTTTGCATAGTTCTCACGAAAGCACACCAATATCGAACGCCTTCTCAAATTCGATGAACAGCAGGTGCAATGGCGATCGATACTCAACACACTGTTCGACGATAATCCGAAGCGTGTTAATGTGATCGGCACAGGAGGATCCAGACCGAATACCTGCTTGTTGGGTATCGAGTGTGTCTTCAAGACGTTGTTTAATTCGCTCCAGGATGATTTTAGCTATTTCTTAGCTACAGTAGGCAGCACGCAGATACCCCTCCAGTTTCCGCACTCCATTAAATTTCCTTTCTTAGGAAGCTTGACGATCATTCCCTTTTTCCACTCGTTAGGAAAGCTCTCATCTTCCCAAGCTCTCTCTATAAGTGGAAGCAGAAGCTCAGCTGATGTTGTGGGCGCTGCTTGTAAGAGCTCTGCTGGAATACCGTCAAGTCCTACCGCCTTGTTGGTTTTGAATGCCTTGATCGCGGTAATGATCTCATCTTTACTGGGAGTCGTGGAGCGCATTCGGGAGCTGCTCACCTCGGGCATCTCAGTCTGATTTGGGAGCGTATCGCTAGCGAATACACGGTTTAAAACCGTAGCAAAATGTTCTTTCCTCATCCGAAATGAGCAAGGAGCCGTCTAGGCTTTCCACTAGGTGTTGGGCTGGAGCTGCGACCACCTGTCAGCTCTTTGGTGATTCTGTAGACGGTCCTGCTGTCGCACCCCGTGCTGCTTCTTCTGCCTCTGTAGACAGCGCGTTTATGTAGTTTCGCTTGTCACGTCGCTGGCTATGCTAAACTTCTCTCATCTTCATGCGATATAGGGACTCTAGCTCGCTTCTCCCTGCTAATGGGGTAGCTGCAATGCGAGCTTTCAGCTGTTTTCGTTCGTCTATCCGTCTCCAGGTATTCTCGGAAAGCCACGCCCTATGTCTTCCCTGCGATCGGCCGACAATTCCTTCAGCACCTGATGTAAAAATATTTTTTACAGCATACCAATGGTCTTGGATGGTTGCGGGCATAGAGCTGCTGATTGCTTCCACACCTTGCGACAAGTGCTCCCTTAATTGTTGGCGCACTGAGGGATCACTAAGTCTATCGATGTTGAGCCTGGGCATTCTTGTGTTGTCGTGGGATCTTCGAATTGCAGCAGCGCGTAGTTGGAGAGTAGCTATCATAAGATGGTGATCACGTACTATCCCCACATCTGCCCCTCACCTGTTTCGGACGTCCAGGAGACTACTTCTAAAGCGGCGACTGATAGCAAAATGGTCAATTTGGTTGGAGGTTGCTTGCCTGTGGGCGCCGTGGCGTAAGTGGTTAGTATATCGGATCACTACGCATGAGGTTCCAAGTTCGAATCCCAGAAAATACCAACAAGTTTTTCACGGTCCCACCTCTTGCGAGCGTCTGACAAACATCCGAGAGTATCGTTGTCACGAAAAAGCTTCTCAAATCGCCGTTCAGATACGGCAATAAACTGTAGGTCCCTTCCATTCGTGTGAAAAATATAACGCACACAACATGAGTGGTTTCGAGAAGCTAGGCCCTGGCACTTTAAAAAGCTGTTGCGCCAAATATTTGTATTTTTATTTTTTTTTTTTTTTGCTTGCCTGTCATTGGAAACCCAGCTGACTTTGTGGCAGGTCTTGTGCTCAAACATGGTGCCACCTATCACAAGGCGGTTGGCATTGCAGAAATCCACAAACCTTTCGCCGTTGTCATTGCGGTTGCCTGCTTCCCGATTACATGTTTGATCCCTTCGTTGTCGTTGCCTACCTTGGCATTCAAATCGTCCATCACTATGATAATGTCCCCATTTGGTGTTGTGTTGAAGACGGCGCTTGAGAGATTGTAGAAGCTCTCCTTTTCGTCCTCAGACGAACTATTCGTTGGGGCGTAACACTGTATGATGGTGACGCGTCGTACTCTAGTCCGGAATCTGGCCGTCAAAATCCTATCACCATGAGGCTGGCAGGAAATTAGGCCCTTGCGTGCTGTTGTTGTTAGCAGCAGTTCGACTCATTATTCCCGCGGACTTCGGATGGTCTTCCAGAATAGAGTAGTACAGTGTTACGCGTTGGAGACTGGTACTCGTCCGCTTCTAACCATTTTATTTCACTTACCCCCACAATGTCCAGTTTATGTCGCATGAATTCGTTTTCCAATTGGAGGAATCTGGCATTGTAAGGACCTTCGCTTCCCGAGTCGAGGAGCGTCTTTACATTCCAGAAACCTATCTTTGTCCGGGTACAATAGCCAAAAGTCGTCAACATGTGGTCATTCCTTATCCGAGGCATATTGTCGGGTCTATAGCGATCAATTTTCGGTAACGCAGGTTGCTGGCCCACGTTACCTAGCCTAGACTCAAGGCCCTAGACAACCCGCACTTACAATTTCAGCCTACACATATACGGGTTTATACGTATAATTGCCTGGGGATCACCACGTAAAGTAAGCACTTCATCACGAACTTGGTTGTTCCGCTACTGGCCCAAGCCAAGTTTTGTGCAGTCAGTAGTTTCCAGATCAATCGCAATGCAGGTCCCCATCAATTTTTTTTAAATTATTATTATGAAAGAAAAGTTCGGTAGCAAGGCCGTCGGTTCCATCAACTTTGTTGGATTTCAGCTCAGACATTGCCATCCTCACTTCATTCTGATAAGGTTGACGGCAAATAATGGCCAAAAACCTTTAGGTTATCGTAGGTTATCTTAACCCCGAGACTGAAGAGCTCAGATAGGTACATACATACATACCATATATACCATAGGAATAAACTCAGTAGGAGCTTCAGTGATGAGTAGGTTATGCAGTCAGCATTCAACGAACTGGCTAATAAGTCCAAGCAAAGGAACGAAAATTAAATATTCAATGTTTGGAAAAAAAGGCAATCATCTCAATCAATCAAACAACATTGCTTCTCAGTTACATATTTGCAGACGTATTGTATTTTAGAAGTTCTTATTTTAGCTCCAACGTCATCGATACTCTATATCAAATCCGATTTTCTTTTAACGACGTATTTCATTTGAATTTCATACATTATTTATATAATTTTAATTATTGTTAAGACATGTTTACGTATTCATTGATATGCTGGCGCTTCGTATGAAGCGCCATTTGTGGATTATTTTCGTGGGGGTTTTTTGTCATTGGGTTATTCTGCTATCCCGCGAAGAATAGAAGCGCACGTGTTCTGTTTTACTAATACTAGGCCTAGTATCCTTCTCGTTCCTACTAGTTCCTATACAAATGCACCTTAAGCTTTAATAAAGCAATGCAGTATCTAATTCACGGGCTTAGATCAAGTTGACAGGATCCCGAATTCAGCCATCGCATTGTAGAGCTCAAGACGATATGCGGCCTTAAAGTCGATGGACATGTGGTGAACTTTGACTTGAAATTCGTTGATCTTTTCCGGCATTTACTTGCTTCAGTGTAAAAATTTGGTCTACCGTCGATTTGCTGGGTCGGAAGCCACACTGGCACGTGCAAATTAATGTGTTGCAGAAGGGCATAAGGCGTCACACAATGCGTTGGATAGGATCTTGTATGCGATAGTTAGTAGAAATATGTAATTCTTACAAGACGTGAGATCGCATTTTTTTGAAAATGTAGCATATAGAGCTGATACTCCAGTCATCGGGCACGCTTTCATCCACCCATATTTGGGATATAACTTGGTGCATACCCCCTACCAAGGCACCTCCTCCTCGGTATTTAAAAACCTCCGCGGGTATTAGGGCCAGCAGCTATGTGATTTTTCAGCTTCCTAAAAGCTGCGCCAGCCTCTTCTAAGGATGAGGGTACTACTTCTTCATTGACTCGACTTGGGTTCTCTTCTTGCCCATTAAGCAGCTGCTGTAAGGACTGCTTTAGCACTTATACGATTCCCTGTGCTTCGGTTACCAGAGCCTGCGTTCTTTTTTTTCTTCTCTTCCCTTCTTCTGGCTCCAAACTCGACTCTTGGTGCTCTTGTTTTGCTCTGCAGCGTTTGTTTGTGTTCGTCTTCTGCACTCATTATCATACCACGGGTTGCTGATAGCTAATAGTGGTCTCAGCTACCTCTTTGATGATGATGCGGTATTAGACTCACTGGCTGTTGGTGTTTGTGGTTGGTGACGGCACTGCAGAGAGTTTCTCGGCCAGGCCTGGCTACTTCAGGTGTGCTAAGGCATCCAATGTTAAGTTTTCTCTTCCGGGCGATTCGCTGCTTCCTCTCGTCGGAAAGTCGAACTCTGAATTTGGCTGCAATGAGAAAATGGTCAGAGTCGACGTTGGCTTCTATGCATCCAAAATATTGAATGCTTGCCTAGCATCGATTAGTACATGGTCGATTTGGTTGCAAGTTCAACCATGAAAAGAAAGACAAGTTTCTAAGCCAATTCGTAGCCGAGGAAACCTAGTGCTATTCACTTACTTACTTACTTACTTAGGTGGCGCTACAGTTCAGGGTGAGCCTGGGCCTCAACCAACAAGCCTCTCCATTTAGCTCGGTCTTTAGCTAATTGCCTCCAGTTGCGCACTCCAAGTTGGTCGAGGTCCCCTTGAACTTGTGCGCGCCACCTACGGCGATGATTCCCTCTACTGCGTCGTCCCTCGGGGTTAGATTCGAAGACTCTGCGGGCCGGAGCGTTGGTGACCATTCACTCTACATGTCCTACCCATCTCAGACGTCCAATACGCAGTTTTTTGACTAGGTCGATGTCGCTGTACAGCTCGTATAGTTCGTGATTGAATCTTCTCCTCCAAATCCCGTCAACGCAAACGGGAACGAAAATCTTACGAAGAATTTTTCTCTCGAAGCGACGGATATCGTCATCTTCCATTAATAAAGTCCATGTTTCAGCGCCGTAAAGCAGGACTGGGATGATCAAGGTCTTATATAGAGTCTCCTTAGTTGTTCGAGATAAGGCTTTGCTGTTGAATTGCCTTATAAGCCCAAAAAAACAGCTATTGGTAAGAGTTATTCTTCGATTGATTTCTGTGCTGATCTTGTTTGTAGAATTTATAGCTGCGCCAAGGTAGACAAAGGCCCTTACTACCTCGAAGTTATAGCTGCCGACTGTGACGTTTTGTCCAATTCGTCGGTGTTGGTTTTCCCTTCTTGTTGACAGCATATACTTGGTTTTGACCTCGTTTATCGCTTAACCCATTTTGGCCGCTTCCGCTTCAATGCTTGCAAACGCACCGGTGACAGCCCGCTGAGTTCTTCCGATAATGTCTATATCGTCGGCGTATGCAAGCAGTTGTACAGACTTGTAATAGATTGTGCCTCCGGTGTTGGCTTGTGAGTTCCGCACAATCCGTTCAAGTACAATGTTAAAGAAGTCACATGACAGCGCGTCACCTTGTCTAAAACCTTTTTTGACATCAAAGGTCTCGGTGAGGTCATTACCGACCTTGATGGAGCAGCGAGCGTTCTCCATCGTCAGCCTGCACAGACGGACAAGTTTCGCAAGGATGTCAAAACTAGACATGGCCCTATAAAGCTCTTCTCTATAGATGCTGTCATAGGCGGCCTTGAAATCGATAAAGAGGTGGTGAGTATCGATTTGGAATTCTTGGGTTTTCTCCAGGATCTGCCGAAGTGTGAAGATTTGATCGATGGTTAAGTTTCCTGGCCTGAAACCGCACTGATGGGGTCCAATCAGGCTGTTGATAAAAGGTTTCAGGCGTTCCCACAATATCGCAGAAAAGATCTTGTATGCGATCTTGAGGAGACTGGTGACTCTATAATTGTCGCAGCTGGTCTCCTTTCTTGCGGATCGGGCAAACGATGCTGAGGTTCCATTCATCAGGCATACACTCGTCTGACCAAATCTTAGAGATGAGTTGTTGTATGCACTTTACCAATTCATCACCAGCTACCTTGAAAAGTTCGGCCGGTAAGCCGTCAGGTCCAGCAGCCTTTTTGGATTTTAGCTTGGATATTGCTATCCTCACTTCGTTTTGGTCAGGTGGACGGAAATTTTGACTATCATCGTCCATGTTGAATGGTTCATTCTGCCTGACAGCGGGATGTTGGTCTTCGTCGCCATTATACAGTCTGCAGAAGTAGTTTTTCCATATTCTCAGCACCAACTGTGATTCTACTACGAGGTTTCCATTTTCATCTCTACAGGTTTCTGTACGGTTATTGCTCTTCTGACACGTTCTTTTTACCTTTTGGTAAAACTTCCGTACATTGTTCCTGGAGTATAAACTCTCGATATTCTCAAACGCGCGCTTCTCATATTCTTGCTTCTTCTTTTGGAGAAGCCGATGTTCTTCCCGTCTCTTTTGCTCGTAGAGCTCAAGAGCAGCTCTCCACTTCCTTTGCAGCGCCGCTTTATATGCCTCTTGTTTTGTTGCATGCACTCGCCGGCATTCTTCGTCAACCCAGGGGTTTCGCGGTGGTGGTCGAGCGAGACCCAGCACATCAGTCGCGGTGTTTCTGATGGCATGTTGGCAGCGTTGCCACTGGTTTTCGGCACTTGATGCTGGCGGCATAGGGGTGATTGAGAGATTTCAGGATACGCGTTCAGCGAAGAGTCTGGCGGTCTCTTGTGATTGCAGCTTTTCGAAGTTAAATTTTCTTACAGTGACTCTTCTTTGTTGCTCAGATTGGGATATCCGCATTCGTACCTTGGCTACAACAAGGTAATGATCCGAGTCTATGTTGGCCGTTCGGAAGGTCCGGACATCCAGAATACTGGAGGCATGCCTTGCGTCGATCGCAATATGATCAATTTGGTTGATCGTTACATGATCATTGGACCGCCATGTCTGCTTATGAATATCGAGATGAGGAAACCATGAGCATGGTATGGTGACATTTCGCTCCAGAGCGAAATCAATTAGCCTTAGTCCGTTATCAGACGTGGTGTCGTGTAGGCTATGCTTATCGACTGCCACACCAAAGACGTCCTCCTTTCCTATTTTGTTGTTAAAATCGCAGAATACGATTTTAACGTCGCATTTAGGACATTGCTCATATGTTTTGTCGAGGAACTCGTAGAAATACTCTTTGGTGGCAGGGTCTTTTTCTTCCGTGGGGGCATGAACACTTATTAGTCTTATGTTAGCGAATTTAGCCTTGATCCGGATAGTCATAATACGCTCGCTTACGTGTCGGAAGCTTAAGACTTTTTGCCTAAGACTGCCGCGTATGACAAATCCGCAACCGAATAAGCGTTGCCTGTTACCTTTGTAGCAATCACCGTAGTAGATATCACCGTTTTTCATCCTCTTTTTGCCCGGCCCATCCCATCGCACTTCCTGGATGGCGGTAATATCTGCTTTATAGCAGTCTAGGGTCTCTGCTAGTTGTTCGGCTGCACGTGGTCTGTAAAGGGACAGAACATTCCACGTACAGATCCGAAGGTCGTTGTCCTTATTTCGTATGCTGGGGTCGTCATTAGTTGAGTCATCCTTATCCGAGGCTTTTGGTTGTTTCGGAATCATAGATTTTTTACGTGGTAGGGAAGTTACCCCGACGGTACAACCCCCAACCTAGTGCTACTAATATCCATATTGCGATCTGCTGCAAAGTCAATTAGTCGGAAGTCGTTATCTGTTGTTATGTCGTGGAGACTGTACTTTCCAACGAACCCGCCGATGGGTTTCTCCTTGCCGATTATTTGATTAAAGTCACCGAGTATGACATCATACTCCGGACAGGGTCTGTGGGCATCGTCCAAGAGGTAATACAATTCCTCCTTGAAGTCTATGACTCTTGATCTAAGCCGATTTCCCACAACAAATCCGCATTACGTGTGCAATCGTTTTATAGTAGTTGTAGGTAATAGGTATCTCAATCCTTTAACTTTTGCATACTTGATACTATCTATGGTATCTCGTGGATTGTGGTAATATCTGCTTTATACTTCGCGGGGACAGATTAAAGTTTTTGGGAAGCACAATGTGCATACGTTCCAATGTGCATCATTTTAAATCGTAATCCACGGACGTTCCGGGTCGTGTTGCCATTTGAGGGAATCGATCATTCGAGTCTTGTGTCTCTTTACGTGAGAAGACAGTTACTGGCACAACCCCCAACCTACCTAATTCCTTGTGATAACCCCTAGGACGCGGGGCTAGATACACCGTTGCTAGTAGTCTACTGCCGCGGAGCATGAGCGCTGCCGTTGGCCCAATAAGGGTTTCTCTCACTAACATCTCGATTCCAAAGTCTTAGGCTAGGTTAGGTTAGGTTAGGTAGGGTTATGAGGTTATCATAAAACACTAGGCACCAAAGTGCACCCATCGCGATCCCTAGGGAACCTTCACGGCATAAGACCCAAACCAATTCTCAAAGCAATTAATCTCCCTACAGAATCTGAAAAGATCCTTATTATGGTTCAGGGACCTCACCTCTTCCAAGTTATCGAAGAAGTATGTACCAAGACGCTTTAACCTTGTCCTGGCCATTCCTTGACATTCACAGAGTATATGAGTTATATCCTGTGAGACATGTAGGCCGTCGCAGTACCTACAAACATCCGTACCGGATGTACCCTAGCCTCATGGCATGCCTCCTTAAGAGGAGAGAGTATTCCTATCGCTGTTCTTAGCCTCGATCTATCTAATTTAATTATCTCCCCAGATTTTCTGCGATCTAACACAGGCCACAAGGCCTTAGACACCCTGTGACCCTCTAAGTTTGATCATCTTAAATTAGACGTGTCAGTGATTTTGTCCCGAATAATTCCCTTAGCCACGCACCCTGGTGGTTTAATACTACCAATTATATCGCTACGTGGGAGCCCCGCTCCTCTTTTAGCCAGCGCGTCGGCTTGCTCGTTGCCTTCGATATCGCAGTGTCCAGGTACCCAACATAATCTGACTCGGTTCTGCGTACATAATGCCCTAAGCATTGTGCGGTAATTCCTGATTATCTCAGATTTGGTGAAGTAAAACTCTAGCTCCTTTAGCGCAGCCTGACTGTCAATGTAGATGGCGATATTCTTATCGGATATTGATCCCATCTCAAGTAATTCCGCAGCTTTAAGTACAGCTAGAACCTCTGCTTGGAACACACTTCATGTGTCCGACAGTCTCAGGGCCACCTATGGGTTCGTATCTCTCGAGTAAATACCTGACCCCGTGCCCTCACTGGTCTTAGAACCATCTGTGTATATTGCAATCTCGTTATGGACAGAGACTGCCTTCCTTCGCCAGTCCTCTCTTATTTTTTTGATTGCGCCAAAGGGTGTGTAATCTTCTTAAGATACCAGTAGCCCGAGCTACTGGCATGCACGATTCGCAAACCTGAATACTCGATGCCAGGAATACGCCTACGTACTAAACCACACCCTGCACACTTCAACCACTCTCACCGCGGGACTACCGTTACGTATTACTTCGCGGGGCTGTTAAGCTATTTATGCTCTTCTTTCGCTGTCTTCCGCTCCTTGTTCCAAAAGTGTTGCCGGTTGGACTTGGTTGCTCTCTCTGACTCTTTCCAGTCGCCTAAGTTCCTGTACGATTATCGGTGCACAATGTTTTGGGGGTTGGCATTTCTCCATTTTTTTCCTCCAGTTCTCTGTGCTCTATATGAAAACGTGGGCACTAAAAAAATACGTGCTGAGCGTCTTCTGAGGCCTCTCCGCAATTTGGATAGTTGGGAGATTCATCGAGCCCAAACCTGTTGAGATACGCTCGAAAGCAGCCATGTCCGGTTAGGAACTGGCTAAGATAGAAATCTACGTCTCCGTGTTTCCGGTCCATCCATTTTTGGATATCCGGTATAAGTCGATGGGTCCATCTTCCCTTTGAGGACTGGTTCCATCACTCCTGCCATGCTCTAATGCTTTGCTGTCTTTCTTCCAGCTTGATATTTTTGACTGACGCTTGAGGTTCCTGAATTTTGGCGTCGTAGGTCCTTTGTAGCTCGATAGCCAAGATATAAGCTGGTAGCATTCCCGCGATGACACATACTGCCTCGGCTGACACCGTACGAAAGGTACAGCATACTCTCAGCGCACATAGTCTGTTGACAGAGTTTATCCTTCTTGCGTAGGTCTTTTTCATCATAGCTTTGGCCCATATAGGTGCCGCATACATAAGGATGGACTGCACCACCCTGGATAGAATATGGTGTGTCGAAGTCTAAGGTGCCAAGTATATCGTCCGATTCGTCAGGGATTCCGGGAAAAGATTCCTTGAAAATGGAGCTGTGTCCTATGTTATTAGTCCTGAAGAGACCAACGTTAGTGAGCCGAGGCGCGCTGTTGCCCGCTGGAAATTTAATTTGTAGGTCTAATGGTAAAAGATACAGAAAGATCTCGAGTGCAGCCGTAGGTGTTTTGCGTAGAGCACCTGTGATGGCAATGCAAGCTGTTCTTTGTACCATGGCCAACATATCCTGTGTGTTTTTCGTATTCGCTGGCGTCCACCACACAAGAACCCCATACGTAAGTATGGGTCTGACTATCATGATGTATAGCCAGTGCAATATTGCGCGCTTCAGGCCCCATTTTTTCCCCGCGGTCCGCTTACAGATGAAAAGAGCATTGTAAGATTGGCGGACTCTATCCTGTATGTTAAGTTTCCAATTTAGTTTCCTGTCCAGCATTATCCCAAGATATCTGGCGCGATCCGAAAGGGACAGCTCCCACCCTGCTAGCTTAGGCAGTTTGAAGGGTGGTATCTTGTATTTTTTGCTGAAGAGTACCAATTCGGTTTTATCCGGGTTGACGTGTAGTCCACACCATCTAGCCCATTTTTCAAGACTATTAAGAGCTGATTCCATAATTTCACTTAATGTGTCAAGGAACTTGCCCTGAACTAAAATCACCACGTCGTCCGCGTAAGCAGTAACGCTTATGCCTGTATTGCTTAGTTCTTTAAGTATCCCATCGATGACTAGAACCCAGTGGAGGGGTGAGATAACGCCTCCCTGGGGAGTCCCCCTGGTAACGGATTTTCTTGTTGAAATGTTTCCGATAGTGGAGTTAATGTTTCTAGTGTCGAGCATATTGCAGAGCCAATTGGTAATGCTATGCTCGACATTCATAGTTTCTAGGGCCTGTTTGATGGCCCTTCCTCTTACGTTATTGAACGCACCTTCTATATCTAGGAAAGCTGCAAGTGCAAATTCCTTATGGTGAAGGCTAGTTTCTATGTGCCCTACTACGTCGTGTAAAGCTGTTTCCACCGATTTCCCCTTTAAATATACATGCTGAGCTTTGCTTTTCAAAGTCTTAAATAACAATGGAAATTCCTTACCGACCTTTAATCCGAATACGTCGAAGCGGCCCGAGTAAAGTATTCACTGTAGACCCCACCGTTGACTTCATCTAAGGAATTTGTCTGCTTCCATCTAGAAGAAGGAGAAGAAGTGTCCTAGTGAGAAGGCACTCTTACCCTCTCGGTCATCTACTGCCACCAATACCTTCCATTGGAGTTGGTTACCAAATAGAGAGTAGAAATTAATAAGCCCAAGCTAAGTGAGAACTTTGTGTTGTTATGCAATCGTATGCACTACCTTTTGACCACACAGACTACATCTCCTGACTAAGTTTCTGCGCCTCAATCTAAATTAAGCCTTGCTAGCTGTTAATCAAAATTAACCCAGATATTGAAAAGCGTAAATTCAAGCAATTAAAATGAAGCAGCCTACCCACATATAACTATAAAATAATTTGCGACGTTTTTATCGAGGCAAGGTAAACCTATCCTAAGCAACTATTTCTTTTCATTTTATTATCATTACGTTTCCATTTTGACCCGGTCCAACAATACAATTTTAAAGATAAGACGCATCCACTGACTAACTCCACCACAAACTAGAAATCGAAAACAGCTTCCATAAAAACTAGATACAAATGGTGGGAGGGAGGGAATTGAAAGTCGATCTTAATTATGCCATTCGACCGGATTTCATAGATACATATGTCAACTTTTGGTGATATTACCGGGCATAGATAGTTATTATGCTTATTATGCCCCCGCATCTATCTAAACTATTGTCTAATGTGTTTATATTTTTATTTTTTTTTTTTTATGTGACCAATTAAGACCAAGTCTAGCAACCATAAGCTAATGATTGTAATTTCTTTAATTTCAGGTGCTCAATAGTCTACGTTTCTTCTGTAACAACACCAGATGATCTCCTGAAATACGCACAAAAAGCATTACTTTTAGAAAAATCAAATAATTTAATTAACTGTTCGAGTAAAGAAGAATTTGATGTGTGTCCTCCCAGCAAGTTCCGCCTGCCAACTGGGGAGTGCAACAATATCGTACACCGCAACTGGGGTGCTAGTGGTGACATATTTCTGAGACTCTTAGAGCCCGACTATGCCGATGGTAATAATGAGACATTCTCCTCTGCGATAACTTCGATAAATTGATTTTAATTTCTAGGCATCAGCCAGCCACGATCAGCGCATGGAGACTATGTGCTCCCGTACGCTGAAACCATCATCGAGAACTTGCAAAGCCATATTGAACCAGAACTTAGGCATCCACACATCACTGCCATGTTACCAGCGTGGGGTCAACTATTGTCAGCAGATTTGGTCGAATTCACAGAACTGCCCTCGACTATCAAGTGTTGTGAAAAGACTGCACAGCAGCTGAAAACTGATGAGAATGCGGATTGCTTTGTGCGACTGGGAACCGATTGTAAGGAGTATAAGAGATCAACACCGGGCTATGACAGTAGTATCTGCACCAAACGTATGTTTCAATATTTTCGTATTCTTGAACGACTATCTGAATTCTTTCTTTAGGCGGAAGACAGCAGATGAATACAGCTTCGTCTTATATTGATGGCTCGGGACTGTACGGTAGAACTACAGAGGAGTTCCAACAATTGCGAACATTCAGTAAAGGCGGAGTAAACGTTGATCAATGTAAAAACTGTTGGTCATCTGGTGCTACTGGTGCTCTTCATCGAGCTTTGTTGCAGGAACATAACTATCTTGCAGAGCAACTCTCTACCTTGAACCCAACTTGGTCGGAGGACAGCATCTTCATAGAAGCCCGAAGGATAGTAATTGGACAGATACAGCACATTACCTACAATGAATTTCTGCCTTTGGTCCTGGGACAGGAGACCACTGCTAAGGTTGATTTGAAGTAAGCTTTTAAAAACAATTTCTATAACATTATGTTAATAACATGAAACCTTTAAAAAATTTCAAGGCTTACTCCAGAGAAATATTTCACCAACTACTCCAGTAGTAACCGTGGTGGTATCTACAATGAATTTGCTACAAGCGCTATGCCAGCTTTCCTCACTATGTACCCACCAGAAATGGTAAGATCCCATTGCACGCTAGTAGTTCACATCTAAGAGTATACTCCTACAGATAAGCCCTTCAATGTCAGCTACATCACTGCTGCAGATTGCTGCTTTACAAAAGTCATTGGTACCACCAAGCGTAACTTCGAGTGGCTGGAGTGAGTTGGCCTTGGCGATACATCGAGGACGTGATCATGGTATTCCCTCATACCGCAATTCATTGGACTTATGTGAGAAACGCTTTGCTATTAACGACGTCACGAATATCACCTTTGATAAACTATCTGCCGTTTCGAATATTCCCGAGGAGCACATTACCATGCTGAAGGATATTTATCAGTAAAACAAACTCATATCTTAACGAATAGCCGTATCTTATTTAATTACTTGTTAATAGAAATGCTGAAGATATTGATTTGCTGGTTGGAGCACTATTGGAGAACCCTGCAGTGGGTTCACTATTTGGACCGACAATCACATGTCTGCTGACACGCCAATTTGCCCAATTGAAAACAACGGACCGGTTTTGGTATGAAAATGAAATCCCACCATCATCGTTTACACTGGATCAGCTAAAGGCTATTCGGCAAACAACTTTGTCTGGACTTTTGTGTTCGACTAATCAAGTTAAAAAGGCTCAACCGAAGGCGTTTATCCGTGAAGACAGCTATTTGTAAGTACCTACTTTTTCTATAACTTGGATGTATACATACGTACATACATTTTCAATGGCCCGCTAATCCTTCATGAGGGTCGCGGGGGTAGGATGCTCAGATGGGCTCTCCATCCCTCTCGATCCTCCGCCATTGACTCCAACTCATCAGGAGGAATCCTTAGACGGTTCCAGGAAAGATGTCGGACTTGATCCAACCATCTATTTCTAGGCCTACCGGGGAGTCGCCTACCTGATGGCACGGCAACCATGGCGCGTCTTGGAAGCCGGTCTGGGGGCATACGCACTACGTGACCAAACCATCGAAGCATAGATCTTTCCGTTCGGAGAAGTAGCTGCTCAACGTTGAGCGCCTCGCGTACTCTGGTGTTGCGCACTCGATCCCTACGAGTTATTCCAACAACACCGCGAAGGAACCTCATTTCGGCAGCTTGTACCCGCGATCTTATTCTTTCGGTCACTACCCAAACTTCACAACCCTATGTGAGGGTTGGAACATACACCGAGTTAAAAACCGATAGCTTAGCTTGAACACTAAGTTCAGCCTTCTTTACAACAGATTGGCCAAGCTCTCTCAAAATTGATCCAGCCTGACCAATTCTACAGGATAACTCGGCATTGCTCTTCCCATCACTCGTGAATAGGACCCCGAGGTACTTAAACTTATCCACCTGCTTCAGTGGAACTCCACTAACATGCAGGGTGCACTAAATGGGTTTTTTGGAAACGACCATTACTTCTGACTTGTTCACGTTGATCTTCATTCCAGCATCATCACAAACGGTTACAAACCTTTCGAGTGCGCGCTGAAGTTCGGTTTGAGAGGACCCAAGGATGACCAAATCATCCGCAAAGAGCAGATGACTAATCCTTAGGTCTCCCACTTCAAAACATTCCCCGCTACGGCTGCGCTGCAACATCCAATCCATATATACAATGAAGAGAAGAGGTGACAAAACGCACCCTTGGCGGAGTCCAACGCCCACAGTGAAGGGTATTGATATAACACCGTTTATCCGAACACAGCTTCTACAGTTTCTATATAAAGACTGAATCGCCCTTAAGAGAGAACCATCAATCCCATACTCCTGCAGAACACTCCAGAGTTTGCCTCGAGGAACCCTATCATATGCTTTTTCCAAATCTACAAAACAAGTGTAGACAGGTTTGGCATACTCCCAGGCCTTCTCAAAAATCATTCTGAGAGTGAATAACCGGTCGGTTGTGCTTCTACCGGGACGAAAACCGTACTGCTCATCCCCCAAACCGTCTCCAACCACAGCTCTGGAACGCGTTTCTAGCACCTTAGCGAAGACAGGGAGACGTAAAAGAGATATACCCCTATAGTTGGCGCAATCTCTTCAGTCCCCTTTTTAAAAAAGAGGAACTATCACTCCCATTTGCCAATCACCAGGTGTTTCACCACATTCCCAGGCCACTTTAATGACACGCAAGAGCCATTGCACTCCCTCTTTACCTAAAGCCTTGAGCATTTCTGGCCGAATTTCATCCACACCAGCAGATTTGCCAACTTTTAGCGCTTTGATCGCCAAAGTTACTTCCTTTACCGTAGGACTACTTTCCGCCCAACTCTCGACCATAGGTCTGTCATCTTCGGTGCCCTGTTCGGGATTGAGCAATTCTGAAAAGTGCTCGCTCCATCTGCGTAAGATGTCCTTCTCATTGGAAAGAAGTGTACCGCCTTTGGATTTAACTCCTTCAACGATATTCAACTTTTTTCCTCTGAGTCGGCGGACGGTCTGCCAGAACATCTTATTTGCAGATCTGTGGTCACGTTCCAATTTTCGCCAAACTCCTTCCAAGACTGTTCTTTCGCTGTTTTCACAGCTAATTTGCAAGTTCTTCGTGCCTCAGTGTACCGATTTCGAGAATCGGAGTTCCCCAAGTGAATCCACACCTTTAAGGCTTTCTTCTTCTCTCTGATGGCTTCTTGAACTCCAGGCGTTTGAAACCAAGCAGTTCTTTTCTCACCACCAGCCGCCACACCAAGCCGCTTCACTCCACAAACATCTCCCGCAAACAGTTGCCATTCTTCCTCTACATTTGATGGAACAGTTGGAATTCGTTCAAACCTTTCAGATATTTGCCGCGCAAATGTCTCCCGTATCTCATCGTCCAGTAACCTCTCCTATCGTATGCGTGTAACCATCCTTGGTTTACGCTTTGGTAGGGGCGGAACTCTCTCGCTAAGATACAATTTGCACAGCACTAAGTGATGATCAGTTGACAGTTCGGCCCCTCTCAATACGCGAACATCACAAACCATTCTCTTCAGACACGATGGTACCACAAAGAAATCAGTCAGCGACTTCTGCTAAAGACTCTGACGGTACCATGTGTATTTGTGAATGTCTTTGTGTGGAAAGATAGTGTTGGTGATGGATAAGCCATTTTCATAACAAAAATCCAACAACCTCTCTCCGTTCGCGTTTTGATCAGGATCACCGTTCCTCCCAATCACACTCCCCCATGTCATAACATCTACACCCACATGAGCATTGAAGTCACCCATCAGGACAAAAGAATCCATATCTGCAACCTTTTCAAGGGCAACATCAACTTCATCTAAGAAAGCTGCATACTCTGACTGAAGATTCGGTGCATACACCTGCACCAATGTCAGAGTTGATCTTTCAAGCTTGAGCTTTAAGATCGCAACGCTCCCTCCTAATGGTATCCACTCCAATACTCTGTCTGTCAACCTGGGACTTGTGAGTATCCCCACTTCCACCTGACCAGTCATTAAGGGTGCGACTCCTGACAGGAAGAGCTTCCACCCATCCAAAAGGTCCACAGTTTTAGAACCTCTCTGCTTTGTTGAAGAGACGCCAACTATATCAAGTCGACTTTTAGCAGCCTCCCCAACAAGCTCAAAGTCCTTCCCTGTGAGCGATGAGACGTTCCATGTGCCTATCCTAAGTCGATGCCGTTGGATAGCATACTTGGATATATGCTAATTTTAATGTTTTGTTTGTAATATGGAGATACAACAGTCTTAGACATCTGAACTAAATTAATAAATTCCTTTCGCCCCTCGAGGGGCATTGGGCATCAACATCGCCTGCGCACTATCTTGTTCGGAGCTCTGCAATGCATATGAGCTCTCTCTAGCCCATACCCAAAAACCTTGATTCCTCCTCAACTGGTATGCACCACGTCTCCTTTCTAGGTTTGTGCCCACGCCCATTTGGCGTAAAGGCACTGCAATCAAATAGATCTGTTCCGCCAGAGTCCATCTTTTAGGACAGCAGTAATTCTACTCTTCTTATGAAAGTGATAATTACAGCTACGGATGATTTCCTTAAGTCTTTTGGAGATACGATCTCTTTAAGGAAAAGCTTCCCCTAATTCTACACAGAGCTAAACACGCACATAGTATGTGTTATGCGGTTTCGTCCTCCGGTGATACGAGTATCTTCTGAGATTGGCACTGACCGGTAAGGAAGCTCTCACGTCTTCTTGTATCATTTCTACTGTATATAAGGATATCAACTGCCTTTTTGGGAGGGTCTGACAGCTCTTTTAACTTGTCTAAGACATTGGGTGTTATTCCAGTGGAAATGGTGATGTTCCGCAAAGGGGTTCTGGCCCAATGAATAACTCAGAGGAGCCATTTCTACAGTTTCGTCAACGCCTACGTGGCCCGGTACCCACCAGGCACTTTATTGTATTGGACCAAGTTTTTTAAACTGTCGAAGCAGCTTATCAAGTGGAGATCAGTATTTTGAGCCAATCAAGCGGAGATCAGTAATTCGAGCTCCACTTGGCTGTCGGTGAGTATGTAGATGGTGGCATCTTTGATACCTGATTGCAGATTAAGGCTTCCGCAAATTTCACTTGCGTAAAGCTCGGCTTGGAATCACTGCTACTCTTTCTAAGTGGTTTTGAAACCTTTGGAAAGAGTCCATACTTACCGGAATCCATTTATCATCCATCGGTAAACGATAGGATCAAGCAGCGGTCAGTATTCCATGCATCACGGCATCAATCTCAAACCTTCTTTTTTTTTATAATTTGCGCGCATTCAAAGGGTTATGAATACCTTTAACATGTTTACACACAGTGCGGGCGTTGGAAAGGATGGATAGAGAGAGAGAGAAAGATTTTGGTGTAGTGGTTCTTAAAGCTCAGTTGTTTATGCTTCAGCTATTCTCCGGGGGCCGAGTCTATATAACTGGGGAGATTTTTGTTATTATTGACTTTGCTTCTGATTCACAGTACTTTTTCCCCGATAATCGATGTCAAGGGCAATTCATCATCAACAGAGCGAACAATTTTTCCAGCCACATGACCCAGCTACTGCCAGTGTTATGCCTTCGCAGTAGTGTTCACAGAAGCTTTTGCAAATGATCGGACTGACTTTATATATTTGATGAGAAATAAATAAATGCTTGCTGACATCAGGATTTGAACTATGAACCATTAGCGTGGCAATTGACAACGTTACCACTACACCAATGCCACCCCCAACCACCACCGCTTCTGCTGAAGTGGAGTGATAAGCTAGATGGGAATAAAGCTAGAAACCGTGTAGAGCATATTTAGCTCGAAAAAATGGTAGAACCGCGCGTCTTGCTTGAGTTGACATACAATGTTTTCACGTTTGCTCTTCATCGTGATCACTAGATCATCTGCATAGCATATAGATCTAAAGACTAAACTGTTAAGTCTACTTACTAAGTCATCTACTACGAGAGACCATAAGGGAGGCGAGAAGAGGCCACCTTGGAAGCAGCCTTTTAACTGCGGAGACCATCACAGGCACTAGTAATGGAGTCATAACCGGTGCTATCAAAAGCACCTTCCATGTCAAAGAATGCACAAAAGGCGATACCCTTAGCACGGTAGGTTGATTTTATTCCTGTGATGAGATAGTGAAGGGCGCCTTCCGTGGATCGACCTTTCCTATATGCATATTGACGGGAATGCAAAGGTATTGTCTTTTCAAGAAAGCCTTTAATATGAATGTTCAGCAGTCTTTCCATGGTTTTCAAAAAAAACGATGTCAAGCTAATTGGATGATAGGATTTGGGTTGATTTGGGATAAACACCATATTTACCTTCCGCCAAGTTAGTGGAATGTATCCCAGGTTGAAGCTTGCTCTAAATAGAGCAGCCAAGGCAGGCAGGATATAACCGAAACCTTTCTGGATAAAGCCTGGGCAAGCACCATCTCTGCCTGGTGGTTTGAAAGGTTTAAATGAGCCGATTGTCCGTTTACTTTTTTCTTGATTGAACAGATTTTCAGACAGCTGTTGACTCTTCTGGAAGTGCCACAGGTGGTGCTTTCAGGAGCAAGAAGTTTGTAATCATTTAAGATTATCGAACCTGAGAAGTGAACCTCGAGCAAAATCTTCAGGGTTTCCTTTCGACTACCTTCCATCAAGTTTGATGCGCAACATTACCCCGTTGGAATGCTCCTTTGAGAAAGCCTTTTGGAGACAGGGTGCTACTGGAAGGGATTTCAATGCTTTCTTAGTTCTTTCTTTATATTGATCTCTTTGATTTCCTCAACTCTATATTGACTTTAGTCAGTGCGGACCTATATTCATCCCAAATTTTTGTGCGGCTAGCGATGTTAAAAAGTTGCCTTACCGTTTTCCGGAGTGTTTCTAGATGGTAATTCCACCGTGGTACGCTCCGTTTAGCCATATTGTTATTTTCTGAGACACAGCTACTCCTAACGGATGCAATTAGAACTTCTTTGAGTTGACAGACTGCCACATCAACGTCACATGTTGACCTTAAAGATTAAGCAGCATGCCAGCTTTGATCGAGAGATTTTCGCGAAAGTGTCCGGATAGTTCCTTTAGTTACGTAACGTACTTGCTCGTGTTTAACCCCAGCCGAAATGTTAAATCTGATGAAAGAGATGTGACACATGCCAATTGGCTACAGAATTTTAAATCAAAATACTCTAGGGTATGAGATCTATAATAGTAGAGCCATGTCTAGTTTTGACATCCCTGCCAAACTTGTCCGTCTGTGCAGGCTGACGATGGAGAACGCTCGCTGCTCCATCAAGGTCGGTAATGACCTCACCGAGACCTTTGATGTCAAAAAAGGCTTTAGACAAGGTGGCACGCTGTCATGTGACTTCTTCAATATTATACTTGAACGGATTGTGCGGAACTCACAAGCCAACACCGGAGGCACAATCTATTACAAGTCTGTACAACTGCTTGCATACGCCGACTATATAGACATTATCGGAAGAACTCAGCGGGCTGTCACCGGTGCGTTTGCAAGCATTGAGGCGGAAGCGGCCAAAATGGGTTTAGCGATAAACGAGGGCAAATCCAAGTATATGCTGTCAACAAGAAGGGAAAACCAACACCGATGAATTGGACTAAACGTCACCGTGGGCAGCTATAACTTCGAGGTAGTAAGGGACTTTCTCTACCTTGGCTCTGCTATAAATTCTACAAACAAAATCAGTGCAGAAATCAATCGAAGAATAATTCTTACCAATCGCTGTTTTTTTGGGTCTTATAAGGCAATTCAACAGTAAAGCCCTATCTCGAACAACTAAGGGAACTCTGTATAAGACTCTGATCATCCCAGTCCTGCTCTACGGCGCTGAAACACGGACTTTATTAAAAGAGGATGAAGATATCCTTGGTCGCTTCGAGAGAAAAATTCTTCGTAAGATTTTCGGTCCCGTTTGCGTTGACGGGTTTTGGAGGAGAAGGTTCAATCACGAACTATACGAGCTGTACAGCGACATCGACCTAGTCAAAAAACTGCGTATTGGACGTCTGAGATGGCTAGGACATGTACAGCGAATGGGCACCAACGCTCCGGCCCGCAGAGTCTTCGAATCTAACCCCGAGGGACGACGCAGTAGAGGGAATAATCGCCGTAGGTGGCGCGCACAAGTTCAAGGGGACCTCGACCAACTTGGAGTGCGCAACTGGAGGCAACTAGCTAAAGGCCGAGCTAAATGGAGAGGCTTGTTGGTTGAGGCCCAGGTTCACCCTGAACTGTAGCGCCACCTAAGTAAGTAAGTAGACTTTGTCTACCAGCTTTATCAAAGTGTACATAATACCTTCTTAGACGCCAGCCATTTGTTTGGCTACCTGTTTGGCACGTCAGATCAGCGGTAACCACCAACCAAATTTGACAATACCTGCTTTGTCCCTAAGGGAGATCTTTCCGAGTGTGGCAGTCTCGGTTATCGCTTTTTTCTTCTGTAGTGCAGAAAGGATTGCATATATAGGAATTTGGTGACGTAGAGGGTAGAAAATTTCTTCAACCAATCTTTGAGACAACCAAGTGCTGAGTAAGCCCTATTAATTATGTTATCAATGTGAGGACAAACGTTATGTTGAGTATCACAGATGATTCCCAAAGAATAGAAGAATGGATGAGCCTAATTTTCCTCTGTTGTCATTATAATAATTTTTTTTTTTTAAATGGGTAGCTGTTGGTTGCTGTTCGCTACTGGTCTTGAATCCACACACAGCTAACAAGCAAACTCACTACCTGCTGCACCATAGCTACCCTTCCGTCAGTACCTTAATAGGTACAGACACACTTTGACCAAAGGAGTTCGATTGTACAAGCTACCAAAATCTTCTCTAAGACAGGTACAAGCTTTTTTTCTCCTCCTGAAAAAATGCCAAACCTCTCTGCGTATAGAGCTATGGGACTTACTTACTTACTTAGATGGCGCTACGGTCCGGGGTGGACATGGGCCTCAACTAACAAACCTCTCCAGCTAGCACGGTTACGAGCCATCTGCCTCCAGTTGCGCACGCCAAGTTGGTTGAGGTTCCCCTCCACTTGCTTGTGCCACCTACCGCGAGGTCGTCCTCTACTACGTCGTCCATCCGGGGTGGATTCGAAAACTTTCTTAGCAGGAACGTTGGGCTCCATCCGCTCTAAATGACCCAGCCATCTTAGTCGCTGTATGTGAATTCTTCTGGCTAAGACGATGTCCTTGTAGAGGCCATATAACTCGGCATTGTACCTTCTCCTCCACTCACCGTCTATGCAGACGGGACCAAAGATCGCTCGAAGAACTTTTCTCTCGAAATAACCAAGGGCATCCTCACCCGGTTTTGTCAAAGCCCATGCCGCTGCGCAATACAGCAGGACTGGGATAATTAGTGTCTTATAGAGAGTTACCTTAGTAGTTCGAGGTAGGGCTTTGCTACTCAATTGCCGTTTTAGCCCATAGAAACAACGATTGGGAAGAGTAATTCTACGTGTGATCTCCCTACTGATGTCATTTGCGGAGTTCACCATAGAGCCTAGGTATCCTTTACTACCTCAAAATTATATCTGCCCGTGGCGTTCTGTCCAAGACGCCGATGTTGGTTGTCCTTTTTTTGTAGACAGCATATATTTTGTTTTGCTTTCATTGACCGCTAGACCCATCTCTGCTGCCCCGATCTCAACACTCGTAAATGCCCCTTTGACGGCCCGCTGGGTTCTTCCGATTATGTCAATGTCATCGGCGTAAGCGAGTAGTTGTACAGACTTGTAAAAGATTGTACCTCCAGTGTTGGCTTGTGAGTTTCGTACAATTCTCTTAAGTACTATGTTAAAGAGATCGCATGATAGCGCATCACCCTGTCTAAGACCTTTCCTGACATCGAACGGTTCGGTGATCTTCTTACCGACTTTGATGGAGCAGCGAGAGTTCTCCATTGTCATTCTGCACAAACGGACGAGCTTGGCATGAATGCCAAGACTAGACGTAGCTCTGTATAACTCGTCTCTATACACGCTATCATAGGCAACTTTGAAATCGATGAAGAGGTGGTGCGTATCGATTTTATATTCATGGGTTTTTTTCCAAGATCTGCCGTAGGTTGAATATTTGGTCAATGGTGGACTTTCCCGGCCTGAAACCGCACTAATAATGACCTATCAGGTTGTTGACGATCGGTCTTAGGCGTTCACATAATACGGCAGACAGGATCTTATATGCGATGTTGAGGAGACTTATACCTCTGTAATTGGCGCAGTTCAGAGGGTCTCCTTTCTTCAGGATCGGGCAAACAATGCTGAGGTTCCATTCATCGGGCATACTTTCGTCCGACCAGATTTTACAGATGAGCTGGTGCATGCTCCTTACCAACTCATCTCCTCCTGCCTTGAAAAGTTTAGCGGCAAGGCCGTCGGCTCCAACAGCTTTGCGGGATTTAAGTTTAGATATTGCTATCCTCACTTCATTCTGATAGGGTTGACGGGAATCTTGACTGCCATCGTCACTGTTGAATGGCTCATTCTGCCTGACAGCGGAATATTGGTCATCATCGCCGTTTAGCAGTCTGCAGAAGTGTTCCTTCCATATCCTCAGCACCGACTGCAATTCTACTACTATGTTACCATTTTCGTCCCTGCAGGCTCCTGTTCTGGCTTTGAAACCCTGGCATGTTCTTTTTACCTTTTGGTAAAATTTTTGAACATTATTCCTGCAATAAAGTCTCTCAATCTCCTCGATCGAGCGCTTCTCATTCTCCTTTTTCTTCTTTCGGAGAAGTCGATGTTCCTCTTTTCTCCTGCGCACGTAGAGGTCGTAAGCAGCTCTAGTCCTTCTATGCAGCGCCGCTTTGTACGCCTCTTGTTTTGCTGCATGTGCTTGCCGGCATTCCTCATCAAACCAGGGGTTTCGTTGTGGTGGCCGAGAGAAACCCAGTACATCGGAGGCGGCATCTCTGATGGCTTGTTGGCAACGCTGCCACTGGTCTTCCTCATTTGCTGCTGGCGGCATAGGACCTAAGATTAGAAGAAACTCGATCGGCAAAGGTTCTGGCGGTATCTTGCGATTGTAGCCGCCCGACGTCAAATTTCCTCACAGTATTTCGTTGATTTCGCTCCGTTGTGGATATCCGCATCTGTACCTTGGCTACAACATCCGAGTCCACGTTGGCTCCTCGGAAAGTCCGGACACCCAGAATATTGGAAGATTGCCTTGCCTCGATCGCAATGTGATCGATTTGGTTGACAGTTTTTCGATCAAAGGAGACCCATGTTCCTTTGTGAATATCGAGACGTGGAACCGCGTACTAGCTACGACAAAGTTTCGCCCCGCTGAAAAGTCGCTTAGCCTGAGTCCGTTGTCGGATGTGATGTCGTGCAGGCTGTGCTTTTCGACACACGCTACTAAAGACGTCCTCTCTTCCTAGCTTTGCGTTCAAATCACCTAGGATAATTTTAACGTCGTGGCAAGAGCATACGTCTTGTCCAAGAGCTAGCAGAAGTCATCCTTTGTCGCGTCGTCCTTCTCCTCGTGAGGGGCGTGAATGCATATTAGGCTAATGTTGGCAACTTTAGCCTTAATACGGATAGTCATAAGGCGCTCGTTCACATGCCGGAAACTCAAGACTTCTTGCCTAAGTCTGCCTCCAATGACAAATCCGCACCCGAATAGACGCTGTCCTTTTTGTCTGTAGCAATCTCTGTAGTAGATGTCGCAGTTTTTCATACTCCTTTTGCCCGGCCGATCCCATTGCACTTCTTGTCTGCTTTGAGACACTCTAGGGCCTCCGCAAGTTGTTCGGCTGCACGTGGTATGTAGAGGGACCTAACATTCCATGTGCAGACACGAAGATCGTTGTCCTTTTTACGTTTGCTTGGGTCGTCAACAGTAAATTCATCCGTATCCGAGGCTGTTGGTTGCTTCGTAACCGAAAGTTTTTTACGTGGTGGGGAAGTTAACCCGACGGCACAACCCCCAACCTGGAGGACCAGATCCTTTTTTTTTGCAACCCCTAGGACGAGGGGCCGGATACACCCATGTCAGTAACCCACTTCGGGGATATCAGCGCTGCCGTTGGCCCATTAAGGGTTCATCCCCCACCATCTCTTTTTCAATGCCCTAACGTAGTATTGAAAATCCTTACAGACCTCAGCTTCAAATATGTCGAAGTAGCTCCGGTAAGGTATCCGCTGCTCTGTAGACGTCACCGTTGATTCCATCGAGAGAATTCGTCCGCCGCACGTCCTCCTTCTGAGGAGCTCTTGCTAGACTCTGAGATGCATATTTCAGCCGATCAGGTCCACAAGAGATGCCTCGTCCGGTTAAGCATATGCGCGTTGAAATTCACCCAGATGTGCTTACGCAGGTCTAAGTGTTCAGCTACACATATATCGACAGACTCAGCATACGCTCATAGTTAGTTCACTATCAGTTAGCTATCCAGCGGGCACCACGGAGAGGTGATGATGCGATTTTGCCCACCTATGCTATGCTATGGGACAGTGTCCTGTTAAAACACCGATAAACAGTGCAGATCTGGCCAACGTAGTACACCATTTTGATTCAGTCTAGGCCAGATCTGCCTGGTGACTTTCCATGTCATACCATCCCATCTGTGGTCGGTATTGCTGATTGCGACTAGCATAGCCAAATCCTGCATTTCCGGCAGAATTTCTAAGGTAGTGCCATGCATGGTCAGCTCATCAGCCTTGCAGTTTCTCGGAATACTCTTCGAACTTGCACCCAGCATAGGTGAATGCTGAATCGCTCTGCCATCTCCATAAGAGATGGGCAGGAATTTAGAACCGCCTTTGAAGTCAGACAATACGATTCCATTAACTTATGTAATTGCTGCTTGATTGTCTGTGAAAATGCTAACATCCACGAAAGATATTAAATTGCAGTTTAGGCTAACATTATCACTATCATTACCACTTGAAATACGCTGCCGGAGAAGTCACCGCCATTTTCAATTTTGGATCCTCCTGTATAGAAGGAATCGAATCCATGCTCAGAGAAGATAGAACATTTCTGGACAACTGCAAAATACTTCCACTAGCTTTGGAATTTTAATATCCATGGTTTCCTGCAGAGGGATGAGTATTAAAACATCCTGCTAGCATGTTCATGTGACTGACATTCTAACATTTTGACGACTCTATATCTAAAACGTTAGCTCATCAAACCAGAAGCGTACAGCAAATAAAAAATTTAAATACAGCCGGGTAGGTAGGTTCGGTGGGTCACTGATGAGTGCATGAACTATAGAGAGGGTGTTGAAGCCTCGAACGCCAGGAAACGTATAAAATATTCCTGATCCTACCTCTAGTTACTGTCCAGCAAGCATACGGGATTATAATTGCAATAAAACTTCTTAACAAACCGTCGCCCGAAAAATATGTACAAGATCATCATAAAATGGATTTATTATTTCTTTACAGAAATACACTTCTTTCATGCAATCAATTGCCAAAACTGGATCTACGTGCTTGGAAAGCTGATCCCAACGAGGAGGACCATAAGGAACAACTTGAAGTAGAGCCCCATGTAAAAGAAGCTATCAAGGATCTTAGTCCAGAACTAGTGCAAGCTGCTGTAGAGAGAGCAAAGGATGAACTTATTGCCAGAAAACGATTTGAGTATGACTCCTGGCTATCACGTAAGTAAAGGTATTAAATCATGTCCTACCTAACAATAACCCCAACATTTATATTTCAGAGGGTGGAATTGATGCTAGATCACCTGATGGCGTAGCTGCTTCATTCAGTAAAGCAAATCGTGCTGCTCTCCTTCTTGCCAATAGCTCACTTATGCTTGAGCTTACTTCCAACGAAATTTTAAACACTTTGAACTTAATTGGACGCAGAAAACGTCAAGTTTTCGACGGAAATTTGAACGCATTCAATCGAAACGAACTCACCGACACTCTTCAAACCATCGACATTAGCACATTCCTCTCGGGAAATGTCAATTCTAGGCAGACTATAGAGCAACAGTGTGATGATCCTCCAGCGGCATGTGATACTAGCTCGCCATTCCGTACATTTACCGGCTACTGTAACAATTTGCGCAATCCCAACTGGGGTAAATCACTGTCAACATTCTCACGTCTGCTTCCGGCCCAATATGATGATGGTGTTTCCAAACCTCGTATTGTTTCTGTAACTGGAGCCCCATTGCCGAATCCTAGAACAATCTCAACTCTTATACACCCTGATATTTCGAATTTACATACTCGCTACTCACTCATGGTCATGCAGTTTGCCCAGTTCGTAGATCACGACTTGACTCTTACTCCCATACACAAGGGTTTTCATGAATCAATTCCAAGCTGTCGCCGATGTGATTCCCCACAAACTGTTCACCCAGAATGTAATCCATTCCCCGTTCCAGCCGGAGATTACTTCTATCCCGAAGTAAATGTAACCAGTGGCGAACGACTTTGCTTCCCATCGATGAGATCCTTGCCCGGTCAATTGACTCTCGGTCCACGTGATCAAATGAATCAGAATACCCACTTCTTGGACTCTTCTATGATTTATGGTGAAAATAATTGCGTTGCCAACAAACTACGTGGATTCTCTGGTCGCATGAACTCAACTATTCATCCAGTACGTGGCAAGGAACTTCTACCACAGAGTAATTCACATCCGGAATGCAAGTCTCGCAATCGTCTGTGCTTTATCGGTGGAGATGATCGTGCGTCTGAACAGCCAGGCCTAACAGCTATCCATACAATCTTTTTGAGAGAGCACAATCGCATCGTTGAAGGCTTACGTGGTGTGAATCCCCACTGGACGGGTGACCAGTTGTACCACCATACCAGGCGTATTGTTGGTGCTCAGTTTCAACATATTGTTTTCAACGAATTCCTGCCGCGCATTCTCAGTTGGAATGCCGTCAATTTATATGGACTCAAGCTCTTGCCTCAGGGTTACTACAAGGACTACAATCCATCATGCAGTCCCATTGTGTTTAACGAATTTGCTGCTGCAGCCTTCCGTATTGGTCACTCTCTATTAAGACCACACATCCCACGGTTAAGTGTTAATCATCAACCTGTTGATCCACCGCTATTGTTGCGTGATGGTTTCTTCAAAATGGACACTTTATTACAGGTGAGCCAATAGAATAAAATCTACTATTAAATTGGATCTAGAGCTATTAGACTTGTTTTACATATACCCGGCATCGGATATCCGTCTCGAAGTATAAAGACGTCAAAGCGTTCATGAATTTTTAGCATTGGATGCGCCACACAAATGCATTACAACCAACGGAAATTCGATTGATCCGACAACGTGCATCCGAAGTCGAATTTGTGTCAACACCGTCGGTCTCCTACATTGTAAATTATTGCTTAAATTGAGGAGGAAACAATAACGCTGGTTTCACATATATTCGGCATCGGATATACGACTTCGGGTATCCGTCTCATAATATACAGATGTCAGTGTACCAGCATCAGATGTATACGTACTATGTTGGATCTCCGAAGGCAAATATATCGAAGTGTATAGCCCTCAGCAAGAGCACACACACCCGATTCATCCTATGTCCGATCCGGTCCGATACGATATGTGTCAAACGAATCTAATTTTAAATTGTAACTTGAATTCGGAACTATAAGACCGTTCACGACACATTTCAAGCATTTCTGGCATCGGCTGCCGGATATCCCACATGAAATATATCGAAGGGTATAGTACTCATCGAGAGCATTCATATGACTATCCGATGCCGGGTCTTATTTTAAAATAAATCGCCTACACTGCAATTCGTTTAATAAATTTAATGTTTCAGCCCGGAATAATCGATGAGATCAGCAGAGGATTAGTTGCCACTCCAATGGAAACGCTTGACCAGTTCATAACCGGCGAAGTAACGAATCATTTATTCGAGGACAGAAAAATTCCATTCTCAGGCATTGATTTGATTGCTTTAAATGTTCAAAGAGGTAAAGTCATTTATACCTTCCTTCGTGTTATTTCTTTTTTTAAATATTTCCCTTCTTTTCTACAATAGCTCGTGACCATGGTATTCCATCGTACAACAATTATAGAGCCTTGTGTAATCTGAAGCGTGCCAACACTTGGTCAGATTTAAGTCGTGAAATTCCACCGGAAGTGATTAATCGATTCAAAAAAATCTACGCTTCCGTTGATGACATTGACCTATTCCCCGGTTCTATGACTGAAAGGCCACTACAGGGTGGATTAGTTGGACCAACACTAGCATGTATAATTGGAATACAATTTAGACAGTTGAGGAAGTGTGACCGATTTTGGTGAGTACAACTATTAAATACATTTCGTATAGCCATACAGGCATTTTCATAACTTTAATCTAACGCTGGGTCTGTACTTCACAACTCTGTTTAGTTATCGTCCGAGTTGTGTGAGTTTTTTTATTTTGAGTCGATATGAGCAACATTCGTGGGCTCAAATCGAATTTTTTTTCTGTGTACGTCCATGCTGCCAAATACAAACCAGCTGTTTTGGCTCTTTGTGAAACTTAAATGGGTCGAAACTCCGATTCGGAATTCGAACTTCGTGGATATAGCATTTACCATCACGGTCTCGTCGTATATGTAGTGATGTAACCTACCAAATTCTTCCACAATACGGCCAATGTTTTAATTCCGAATTTAATTTCACGTGGCTGAAACTCCATGTCCATGACATGGCGCTACAGTTCGGGGTGAACCTGGGCCTTAACCAACAAGCCTCTCCATTTAGCTCGATCTTTAGCTAATTGCCTCCAGTTGCGCACTTCAAGTTGGTCGAAGTCCCCTTGAACTTGTACGCGACACCTACGGCGAGTAGGTTCTCTACTGCGTCGTCCCTCCGGGTTAGATTCGAAGACTCTGCGGGCCGGAGCGTTGGTGTCCATTCGCTCTACATGTCCTAGCCGTCTCAAACGTCCAATGTGAAGTTTTTTGACTAGATCAATGTCGCTGTACAGCTCGTATAGTTCGTCATTGAATCTTCTCCTCCAAAACCTGTCAACGCAAATGGGACCGAATATCTTGCGAAGGATTTTCCTCTCGAAGCGACCAAAGATATCTTCATCCTCTTTCAATAAAGTCCGTGTTTCAGCGCCATATGTGATATCGTACCAGATATATGTACAAGATGAAACACATGCGCTATGTACTTTACATTTATTAGGTTAGGCAGCAACTGTGTGCGCCTACAGACAAATGCTATTACAGTGACTACAAGTGGCTGTCATGTACAGTGTTGCCATAAGGAGATGCATGTTCATTTGGGTTCTGATTACATTTATACAACACCATAAAGCAGGACTCGAATGACCAGAGTCTTATACAGAGTCTCCTTAGTTCGAGATAGGGCTTTACTGTTGAATAGCCTTATAAGCCCAAAAAAAAACAACGATTGGCAAGAGTTATTCTTCGCTTGATTGCTGCGCTGATGTCGTTTTTAAAATTTATATCAGAGCCAAGGTAGACGAAGTCCCTTACGACCTCCAAGTTGTAGCTGCCAACTGTGACGTCCAATTCGTCGGTGTTGATTGTCCCTTCTTATTGACAGCATATACCTGGTTTTGCCCTTGTTTATCGCTAAATCCATTTTGGCTGCTTCTGATTCAATGCTTGCAAACGCACCAGTGACAGCCCGTTGAGTTCTTCCAATAATATCAGATCGTCGGCGTATGCAAGCAGTTGTACGGACTTTTGATAGATTGTGTCTCTGGTGTTTTTTTTTTTTTTTTCCTCTTGTACAACCCATGCCCGCGTGGCAACGACACTGCGACTTGAAAGATCTATTGTATCGGAGGGTTGGAGTTAATCTAACAGACGAACTACCTCCCTTATGAAAGTGAGTATGTCTTTAGTAGCGGAGCATTTCAGTTCCACTGAAGTAAGTATCTCCTTGTGGAGAATACGTTTCCTTAACCAGTGTAGTGCCGGGCATTCACAAAGAATGTGTTCGGAGGTTTCATCCTCCTCTAAACAGAACCGACAGTCCTTCTCTTGGCACAGGTTCATCTTGTTAAGGTGGTATCTCAAGCCGCAATGGTCAGTAAGAAAGCTCACAGGCTTCTTAATGCTTTCCCTATCTAAGTTAAGGATATCCTTATATCAGTAAGGCTTGATTAATCGTTTGGATTGTCTTAGACCTGGCCCACTAGTCCAGTGGTCTAGACGAAGTTTGTTTTCCCATTCGTTAATCAGCGTTGTAGCTGTCGCCCAATTGACGCCACAATTAGATTCAGGACCTATGAACACAGATTCTGAGCCAGGCCTAGCAAGCTCATCTGCAGATTCGTTGCCCACAATCCCTTGGTGTCCAGGTACCCAACCGAGTTTTACCCTGTTGTATTTGCCAAGGTCTTGTAATGCATCGTAGCAGCATTTCACGGTTCTGGAGTCCATTTGGTTGGACGACAGTGCCATAAGTGCTGCTTGGCTATCCGAGAAGATATGTATTCTAGCGCCTTTGACCCCCTTGCGGAGATTGTGTCTGGCGCAAATCTCAATGGAATGGATTTCAGCCGGAAACACAGTGGGAGTCGTACCCATAGGTATCGAAATCTTTGTATTGGGTCCAAAAACCCCAGCTCCAACTCCAGAATCCATCTTCGAACCGTCGGTGAACCAGACCAGACTTCTAGGGTCCAGTGTTGGAGCACCATTAGACCAGTTTTCTCTGGTGTTGGCTAGTGAGTTCCCCACAATCCGTTCAAATACAGTATTGATGAAGTTGGATGACAGCGCGTCACCTTGTTTGACATCAAAGGTCTCGGTGAGCTCATTACCAACTATGATGGAGCAGCGAGCGTTCTCCATCGTCAGCCTGCATAGACGAACAAGTTTAGCAGGGATGTCAAAACTAGACATGGCTCTTTAAAGCTCTTCTCTATAGATGCTGTCATAGGCGTCCTTCAAATCGATAAAGAGATGGTGAGTATCGATTTGGACTTCTTGGGTTTTCTCTAGGATCTGCCGAAGTGTGAAGATTTGATCGATTTTGGACTTTCCTGGCCTGAAACCGATGCTGAGATTCCATTCATCAGGCATACACTCGTCTGACCAAATTTTAGAGATGAGTTGGTGTATGCACTCTACCAATTCATCGCCAGCTGCCTTGAAAAGTTCGGCCGGTAAGCCGTCAGATCTAGCAGCCTTGTTCGATTTTAGCTTGGATATTGCTATCCTCACTTCGTTTTGGTCAGGTGGACGGAAATTGGGACTATCATTGCCTACGCTGAATGGTTCATTCTGCCTGACAGCGGGATGTTGGTCTTCGTCGCCGTTATACAGTCTGCAGAAGTAGTTTCTCTATATTCTCGGCACCGACTTTGATTCTACTACGAGGTTTACATTTTCATCTCTACAGGTTTCTGTACGGGCATTGCTTCTCTGACACGTTCTTTTTACATTTTGGGAAAACTTCCGTACATTGTTCCTGGAGTATAAACTCTCGATATTCTCGAAGGCGCGCTTCTCATGCTCTTTCTTTTTCTTTTGGAGAAGCCGATATTCTTCCCGTCTCTTTTGCTCGTAGAACTTAGGAGCAGCTCTCGTTTTCCGCTGCAGCGCCGCTTTCTATGCCTTTTGTTTTGTTGCATGCACTCGCCGGCATTCTTCGTCAAACCAGGGGTTTCGCGGTGGTGTGCGAGCGAGACCCAGCACATCAGTCGCGGCGTTTCTGATGGCATGTTGGCAGCGTTGCCACTGGTCTTCGGCACTTGATGCTGGCAGCATAGGGGTGATTGAGAGATTTCGGGATACGCGTTCAGCGAAGAGTCTGGCGGTCTCTTGCAATTGTAGATTTTCGAAGTTAAATTTTCTCACAGTGATTCTTCTTTGTTGCTCAGATTGCGATATCCACATTCGTACCTTGGCTACAACAAGATAATGATCCGAGTCTATGTTGGCCGCTCGGAAGGTCCGCACATCTAGAATAGTGGAGGCATGTCTTGCGTCGATCGCAATATGATCAACTTGTTTGATCGTTACATGATCATTGGACCGCCATGACTGTTTATGAATATTGCGATAAGGGAACCATCGAAATCAATTAGTCTTAGCCCGTTATCAGTCAACATGTCGTGTAGGCTAACTGTCCTATCAAAGACGTCCTCCTTTCCTATTTTAACGTTAAAATCACCCAATACGATTTTAACGTCGTATTTAGGACATTGCTCCTATGTTTTGTCGAGGAGCTCGTAGAAACACTCTTTGGTGGCAGGGTCCTTTTCTTCTGTGTGGGCATGAACACATATTAGGGTTATGTTAGCGAATGTAGCCTTGATCCAGAAAGTCATAATACGCTCGCTAACGTGTCGGAAGCCGCCTAAGTCTGCCGCGTATAACAAATCTGTATATAACTCTATTCGATCGTTACTTGTAAACTCAAATTTGAGTTAGGTGCTATCAAAACAAGAAATCTTAACTGCCAACAACATGTCTAGGGACAAAAAAAAACTTAGCCCACGCTCTAAGAATTTGATTTTTCTCAAAACTTTGCAAAATAAGGCTACAATAGGTGTCAATACTGGACAGTATCTCGTTGGCAAGTATGCAACAAGGCTTGGTGTATTTTTAAACGCTTTTTGTAGAAGATATATGTATGGACGAAGAAGAGGAAAGAATGCATGCCCAGCACACTCCTACGAAAAGAAACTCACTTAAAAGCTCTCTAATACAAATCGTTGGCTATCTGATAAACACAGATATTAGAAGTCTCTCACGCTTAATTTTTTTTTTCTTCCTCCTATTTCGGCTAGGTTATGATCTGAAAGCAAGCAATCAAAACCTTCCCATTTCACTGCATTTCTACTAATCCGCCTGTTCAACCTCAGAAAATATCGACAGGTATCTCCATTTTGGATCACTGATCGTTTGAATCACTGATCGTTTGGATCACTGATCGTATGGATCACTGATCGTTTGGAGCACTACTGATTGTTACTGAGGCAAATCAAATGCTGGTGTCATTGCATTTGTGTGATCCAGACGCTTATAGACCTGCCCATCCTCCGTGATGTCTTTGGAATGTTTATTGAAATTGCATTTTAATAGGGTTCAAATGATATCTTCTTTGAATGTGGCATCTGTGTCATATCAGTTGAGCCGGTCGCGCTTTATTTTTAGTGAGATGGTTTCCTTGATGTGAAGGCTTCCACGGATCTTCGAACTTCTTATTCGATCAAGCTTTGTCACTCCTGCTGTCATGCAGAGCATCTTCATCTCAGCTGCCGTTAATTTACTCTCATACTTTTTGTACATCGTCCAACATTGTGAATCGTATGTGAGCGCTGGACGTACAACTGCCGTGTAGAGCCTTCCTTTCAACTTAGGGGGCATTTATCGGTCACAGAAGATCATCCACTTAAAACGCTTCCCTGGTACACCCCGACTTTGATTGGGAACTCTTCGGTAACTCCAGTGGGGCATCTTATTCTTGTCTTTGTTCCTTCGTACATTTCCATGATCATCTGTACATAGGTTTCTGAAACCCCTCGATGACTTAACGCCACCCATATCAGATCTGGTGGTTGTCTGTCGACTGTCTTTTCAAAGTCAACCAATAGGATATGCAAATACTTAAAGGAATCACGATGTTTTTCTGTTATGATCCTTATACTTTGGATTCATCTGTGGTTGATTTACCCGCATATTATTTTTCGCTGTCGCCTATCTAATACCCGCTCAACGATCTTCATGATGTGTGATATCAGCTTGATCGAACGATAATTATCACAGTTTTGCATATCAGCGTTCCCTTTATACACAGGGAGAAGGTAACATTCCATTCTCTTGGTTCGGCATTGGATCACCTCTCATAAGTGTGGAGATGAGAATCGTGAGCCATATGAGCCCGAAGTATCCCTTCTTTACCCAGAACTTAAAGAGTATCTCTTCTGGCTCTCGTAGTAATCATATCATTAAATATTAATAATAACTTCTCAATATAATTATTTTTAATATATTTTTTAGGTATGAAAATGAAAATGCTGAAGTGAAATTCTCCGAAGCGCAGTTAGCCGAAATCAGAAAAACAACTTTAGCCAAGATCATCTGTGAAAATCTTGAAATTACGGGTGATATGCAGCGTGCTGCCTTTGATTTACCAAGTAATTTCCTGTAAGTAAAAAATATTTTTATAAGAAATATCGAGGCTCTAATCCATTCAATATATTATAGAAACCCACGTGTTCCATGCCAGTCCATGCCACAAATCGATCTTAGCGCATGGCGTGAAAACGTTCAAGGCTGCCAGATCGGTAATCGTCAAATTCAGTTAGGAGAATCAGCATTCCCATCGCCATGCACAAGCTGTGTTTGCTCTGCAGATGGGGTAAGTTAATAAGATTAGTTTATGCAAATCACCCCGATTCCCGTTGTCGTTTTTTCACGATCGTTTTGTTCAGAAACGATTAGAAAACTTTGTTGCTGTCTGGGATACTTTAACACTCATGTCACATCAAAAAAGTGATCAAAAGCGACTCATAAATCGAAAACGACAATGGGAATCGGGTTGATTTTTTTGGTTTTTCTTTTTTTTTTTTGTTTCGAAACAATTTATCTAATATTGGTCAACCGCTTTTAATAGCTTTAACGACTTAACGAGATAGATAATTTATAACAAATTGTTTTTCGTCAATTTTAGCCTCAATGCGCATCGCTACGGATTACTGATTGCGGACAACTCATTCGGCAATGGCCTCGAGATGCCATTTTACGAGACGAAGTATGTAATTCCCAATGTGGCATTTACTTACGAGGCAATTCATTCCCTGCATCTGGGCCAGCAGTAAATCCACCATCACATCGTGTACAAAGGTCGAGACCACAAAATCTTTTCAAATTCCCCGACCTGACTCCATTCGTAACTTCGTAAAAAAAAAAACATACATGGAGTAGAAGAAAGCTCTTCGCTTGAGCTTTGCAATAAGTTAAACTCAAAACCAGACCCTTGGGTCTAGAGGTTTTCTGTTTTAATTGACGTAATTAATTTAAAAAATATAAATAGAAAAACTTTAATGTAGCTATAGTGTAAATTGTAAATATTCTTGAACGTATGTATATACAATACCTATATATGTTAAAAGAAAACATACCAATGAAACTGTGTTTTCTGCGTTGGAAATTAATATAAATACTTAACTTATTTATAAATAACAACGCACCAATTATTTGTATTAAATGAAAATTTAAGTTCTTTTCAGTCACAGAAGCCATTTTATTTAAATTTTTATTTTTTATTTTTTTTATTTAGAATTCAAGATTAATTGTATAATTAATTGAATATATAATTTCCTGATGCGTACACAATACATTCGACAGTATATGCATGTACGAGTATAATGTATAATTCGAAGTTTATATTTGGTTGTTGTATCTGATAAAAGAATGTTTTGTTATACTTTACCGATTAAATATAAATATAAATAAAAATCGAATATAATAAAATTGTTTTTTTTTTTTAATATCTCCCGTGTGGATAGGGAAGGTAGGTAAGTAGGTATGAGTGGTTGTGTCAGCAAACCATGCCGACACCGTGTAGAGGTTTGCTTAAGTATGCGGCAAGCCTCACGTACAGCAAAGACTTCCGCCTGGAAGGCACTGCACGAATCAGGAAGCCGGTACGACCTGGAAATATTGAAGGATTCAGAGAATATCCCCGCCCCTACCCCGCAGTCCATTTTTGAACCGTCGGTGAAAATTGTTGATTCGAACTAAATTATCAGTACGCCTGTTTCCCATTCCGCCCTGGTAGGGAATCTGACCGTGGCGTAATTTCTAAAGTTCACTGTGGGAGTTATATAGTCGGTCAGATTAGCTACCAGATCCTGCGGTAGCAAATTCAAGATACTGCTGTGACCATACGGATTGGTGTACCAGCATCCCGTTTCCCTTAGCCTGACCGCACTACATGATGATGGCTGCATAATGTGAAGATCGAGTGGTAAAAGGTGCAGAATAACGTTCAAGGCATCGGTTGGACATGTCCTCATGGCACCTGTTGCGCCTATAGCCGCAGTTCTCTGTACCCTGTTGATAAGTCTGATGTTATAAGCTTTCCATAGCGCAGGCCACCAGACTAGCGATCCATAGGAAAGAATGGGACGCACCACGGCAGTATACATCCATAAGACCATCTTCGAGCGAAGTCCCCACTTCTTGCCAAAGGTCTTGCTGCAGGCATAGAAAGCCACACAGCCCTTCTTTACCCGTTGCTCAATTTTAAGCTTTCAGCTTAGTTTTGGATCAAGTACCACACCTAGGTACTTGGCACTGAATGATAGGGAGAGTAGATGATTATTTAGCCGTGGAAGCGTAAAAGTCGGTATTTTGGTTTTAGTGGTAAAGAGCATCAGTTCAGTTTTGCTTGGGTTGACGCTGAGTCCACATCCAGTGGCCCAAGAGCTAATCTTGCCCAAGGCACCTTCCATAATCTCACTGATTACGGATGGAAACATCCCCGATACCAGTATTACCACGTCATCCGCATACGCGACAACCTTAACTCCATCCCTATCAAGTCTTCACAAAACTTTATTGATGACCATAAGCCATAGAAGAGGAGATAAGACCCCACCTTGAGGAGTTCCTCTAACAACAGATATGGTGGAGCTGCTGTTGCCGAGATTCGATTGAATGATTCTGGTTTTTAGCATTGTCAATATCCATTTGCTAATAAACTCTTCCACACCCACTAGCCACGGGACCACCAGGTCCAGTGTTTTTTGCAGCATAATAGGAAGAATGCCGTCAAGGCCGGCCGATTTATAAGGAGAAAAACTCTTAATAGCCCAGGAGGTGTTAACGGCTGAAACTGTTGTCGTAATGTCATTCCAGGAAGAAGATTGCGCGACCTGAGCTACTGGTGGGAGGGCAATCTCATTACTACATCCTGGAAAGTGTGTTTGCATTAAAAGTTCCAGTAACTCGCTAGAGGAGTCCGTCCAAGTCCCATTCGGCCGTTTAATAATGGACGGGCCAGAATGCTCCTTGGACAGAATTTTACTGAGCCTGGCAGAGTCTTTTATGGTCTCAATGGACTAACAGTAGTCTTTCCAAGCAAGAGACTTGGCACTTTTAAGGGATTTCTTGTATTCCTTCAGACAATCCTTATAAGGTTGCCAGAACTTGTGTTTAAAGCAGACATTGAATATCTCTCTAGTTATCTTCCTCAGATTAGATAGATCTTCATTCCACCAAGGGGGAATTTTTCCTTGCTATATTTAATAGGACACGAAACCTTAAAAGCCGCACCCATGGCTGTTTCGAAGGTCCTGATTTTGGCGTCTAGTTCCTCGACTGATTCAATTTTCAAGTCGGGTATTCTATGAAGTTTTGATTTAATCACCTCGCCAAACTTCTTCCAGTCAATTCTCTTAGGGTTTCTAAATGGCTTGGAGGCCTCAACCTCGAGGCACACATTGTAGAGAATCCATCTATGGTCGGAGAAGGACAATTGATCGGATACTCGCCAGTTAACTACTCTAAGGATATTATTGTTGGTTTTGAGAGTGATGTCTAAAACTTCCTCCCACCCTCTGAAATTTTCCGTACTCGGAAAACGAAAGTTACCCACGTTACAAACAGAGAGGTTGGACATCACTAGAAAATCATACAAGGACTCACCGCGTTCATTGATTTCGCAGCTGCCCCATAATGTATGCCTGGCATTTGCTTCGCAGCCCAGAAGCAGATTGTCCTATTTTGTTGTTGTCATTGATATTAAGTGGCGTACCTCCTCTGGTGGTGATGGCCTATCACGATTCATGTAAACGGAGGATATAAAAAGAGTGTTATTTGCAACCTCCAATTTAACTACCGTTAAATCGGCAGAGCTAAAATCAGGACATAGAAATACATTAAAATGTTTTTTAGCTAGAATGCAAGTCCTACGTTTGTTACTAACCTGGTTTGTGGTCTTGTAGAAGATGTTGTAGCGGTTGTCCTTGAGCCCTTTTATGGATGAACCCTTCACCCAGAGTTCCTGTACAATGCCGATATCTGACTTATGCCGAAACGCAGCTTGTGATCAGATTTTTCGAGAGCCACCAGGCTAGCCTCGTTGATCAGCAGCAGGAAAGAGAAGCTATTTTTCTGAGGTTCCTCCGCCTTGGTGACTGCGCAGTCATCCATCGGAACCGCCGGATTGTGCCTATTCAGACATCGGAGAAGCATTCCCCCGTCAATCTGCATATTGGGCAGCCAGATGCGGGCCCTTGGTCTCCTGGGGATATCATTAGCGGGGATAAGCTTGAGCTTCAAGCCCTCCCAGGCGTCACTGACCTTAGTGACACACTCGCTAAGGAAATCCTTGGAGAACTGGTCCTCGCATCTGATGACCCGATAACCCCTGACCAACTCGGCGGAATCGAAGCACGACAGAGGTCCCCCAGGATTTCCCAACAGGTAGTCCATGACCATACCCGATAGTCTGGCCTCTATGCTACTCCACGCTTCACTGACCGTCTTGGCATCTGACGAGCGCTCGTCCACGAGGGCGACCTGCAAATGGTCTCTGACTACTTCAGAGAAGTGTCGCGTTGTCTGAGTAGGACAGGCCGAGGATGTACCTAGTAGATTTTGTGTAGTAGTCGGCGTCTTGACAACCTTAGTCTTTTTTGCTTCGCGATTGGTCTCATCCGAAGACCTGTTTCGCTTGCTTGCCTTGGTTTCATACTTCTTCTGTTGTGGATGTTGCTGCTGTTTCTCCAGATGTGCGATGTACTCATCGACCACAGCTTGGTATTTGGCCTTATCCGCAGCGTCTCTCTCATGAACGGTACCAGCTGCTTCGTTTTTGGCAACCTTGTCAAGAACGAATCGAGCCATCTTGTACCTGCTCTTCATGATGGCGTCCGGGGTTTCGTTTTTCTTTGACGAACCAGCGCCACTAACCATAGTGCCTTTGGTTGCCATTTTGGTGTTTGCTGTTGTTTCTGTCTGATGAGCCGCCCTCTGTACCCTAGAGGGAGTACTTTGCCTAGTACCTGCTGCGGCTGAAGGGAAGACTGAAGACTCCTGACTGGAGGCTAAAAGCTCGTCTTCCGATGAGGAGCCAATGTCGGGCATCCCCACCCCATCTTGCTTTTTTTGATTTGTTTTATTTATTTTTGTAGTTTTTTGGTCCCACGAGTATGTTCGGAAGGAAGAGTCAGTTTTGGCAGAGCCGACATGCCAGGATAAGGCGATTATACTACCGACCTTGCCTGGGCATCGATAGGGACCGTTCGAGACCAGCTTATGGATTTATGGACTACTACCATTACGGGAGTGTGAGCGCTGCCGGCACCATCTCCACTCCAAGGTCCTGACTAATATTGGAAATTTCTTACCGACATGTGATCAGAATATATCGAAGCAGCTCGCGCAAGATGATCACTAAGTTCAGAAGAACTTAGTATTCTTCCTCCCTCTCTCGACGGGTTGGTTGCTACTGTCGCCAAAAATCTTCCAAACGGGGTTGGTTACCCTTTTCTCGGATCATTGTACTAGGCACCCAGCGGTCAGCGGTGAAGGTTGAGAATAGAATTCGGTAGGCCGCATGCACTACCATTTGACCACCGTATCTTCATCTTCATCTGGACATTCCGGGTGAGCTGTCGTGTCCAAATTGGTTGTTGTTCTTCTTGTTGTAGCAACTTTGTTAATTCGTATGGTTCAAACATTAAGGTGGTGTGGGTGGGTTGTCATCAGTAAGGTCGAGCCCCAAAAATGCGGCAGCTTCGACTGGGTGAGTCCATAAGGGTCTTGGTGTTAGTGTTGTGGGGTGCGACTGACAGCTGAACAAATTGGCGGTGCTATGTGGCGACGAGAAGCAGTTCCGGGCATTGATCAATGAAACTGTCGCGTATGCGGTGCATATAATTGTTCAGCGGATCGCAATTGGGCAAGTGTGGATCTGGTACGTCTGGGGAAATGTTTTTCACTATGATGTATCGGTGGAGGACGGCCGCCTAGCACGATGTTAGTCTGGCGGCTATCAAGCGCAGTTCGGACTACATGTTGGTGGATAGAGTTCAAAGCCAATATGTGACACGCTGGGATGAGTGGTGTATGGGTTATAAAATCATCAACCTCTTCACGGTATGAACGGATGTCAGATCGAATATGCCTCGGAGGTGTAGGGAGGCTGAGTGGATCTCTGTTGGGGTGATCGGCACCGTTGCAAGACAGTAAGAACTGTTTCGATAGAGGTTCTTTATGCTCTTTGACTTTGAGCAACTTTGTTTCCTGATGAAGGTAACAGCCTTTGACAATGCGTAGAGCAGCATTCTGGCTTGTTTGGAGCTTATGCCATTGAATATCACTGAAGCATGGGGTCCAGATTGGTGCCGCATAGTTGAGAACCGAACTTCCAATTGCTTGATATGTGGTGAGGAGAGTTTCTTTGTCTTTCGCCCATGTGCTACCGGCCAGGGATTTTAAGACCTTATTCCTGGACATGACTCGTTCACTGACATTTCTTGAATGACTAGAGAAAGTCAATAGATTGTCAAATGTGACTCCTAGAATCTTTGGGTGGTTGGTTGTCGGGATCGCCCTGCCATGTATCTCAATGTCGAGTTGTAGGTTTACCTCTTTGGTCCAGGTGATGAATAGGGTGGATGAGGATTTATCTGGGGACAGCTTGAGATTGCGACTGGCGCGAAGAAGTCTTCCAATTCATTAAGGTAGGTATTGATGTTACGGCAGATTGAGCGGATGTCCTTTCCTGAGACGAGAATGGTGCAGTCGTCGGCATACGATACCAGTTTGACTCCGGATGGTGGTGTAGGGAGTTTCGCCAGGTAGTAGTTAAAAAGGATCCGGGAAAGGACTCCTCCTTGAGGAACCCCTTGCTTGACTTTCCTCAATTTCGATTTACAGTTGCGGAATTCAACGAAGGACTGTCGGTCATTTAGGTAATTGGCAAGCCATCGTTTAGTGGAGTTTGAGAGTTGTGAGTCTAGGATGTCTTGAAGTAAGATTCCTAGGTCGACAGTATCAAATGCCTTTGATAAATCAAGTGCAACTAGAACAGTGCGATCGCATGGTCGTCTTAACCAACGACCTTGTGTGATGTGTGTCGTGATCTCGGAAAGGGCTGTTGTAGTACTTCGCAATTTGCGGAAGCCGTGTTGGTGGTCGGCTAGCTGAAATTCAGAATGAAGTTTGGGTAGTATCAAAGCTTCGAGTATTTTCGCAACTAGAGAGAAAAGAGATATCGGGCGATATGAAGTACCTTGGTCTGCTGGCTTGCCTGGTTTAAGAATCGGTATGATTCTGCCCACCTTCCAGGAGTCAGGAATATCCAATGATTGAAGCGAAAGATTGAGCAGCTGGGTAAGGTAAGAGATTCCTATAGGCCCCAGGTGCTTGAGCATAATCATTGAGATTCCGTCCGGTCCCATGGCTAAAGAGGGTTTAGCTTTGCGGATGGCAGATTCGACTTCGGATGGTAGTAAAGAGCAGGTAGTGTCTGGAGTAAGGCGGTGAAGTTTCCTGAGGATGGCACGTTTAATGTTGCTGCAGCTTGTCGGGTGTTCGATGAATTGGCGACAGAAGGATGAGGAACATTTCCTGCGATCATCAAACTGTGAGGCGTTGAAGGAGATGGTTGTAAGGTCCCTGCGTTTGGTGGGATTGGAAAGCTTCTTGATAGTAGCCCAGAGCTTCTTGGAGCCTTTATCGCACGACTGCAAATATTCTAGCCATTTAGTCCGTCGATGTTGGTTGACTAGGTGGTAAATCTCCCGGTTGAGATGATCAAGTCTGGAGTTGTCAGGATTTGTTCGACGCAACAGGTCGCGCTCGTTGGCGAGCTGGGCGGCTTCGGCTGGAAAGTTAGGTCTAAGTTTAGGGATTCTGCCTGCAGGAATAAAACGAGCTGCTGCTTTGGTTAGAATCCGTCCAAAGAGTTTTTCCCCTGAGTGTACATTAGGGGGAGACAGGAATTGTTCCAGTTTTCGATCAACGAGCCGTTCATAGCCTGACCAATCAGCCTTGGCGTAGTTGATAAACGTGCGGTTGTCAGCTGATATGAAGTCACCAGGTCTATTCACGGTGATGATGATTCGGATATGATCGGAGTTGAGCGCTATGACGGCACTCCAGGATGTACATGGGAGCAATGAGGCACTCATGATGCTGATGTCTGGTGAGCTGGAGCAGGTGGCACAGATCCTAGTAGGAAACTCTTCGTTGATGACTCCGAAACTTGACTCGTCGATATGCTCGGCGATATGTATACCGCGGCGATCATTAAATAGGTTGGAGTGCCAGCACTCATGATGAGCGCTGAAGTCTTCCATAACCATGTGGTAATCGCCCGTGAGAAGATGATCTAGTGATGGAAGGTAACCAGAAGTGCAGCTAACTGGCGGCGGGATGTACACATTAGTTATGTCAATCAAGGTGTTGTTCGATCTGACAGCAATAGTTTGTGTTTCTAGGTGTAAGTCAGGGGTAGGGGTGTTGGTACGAGTCTGTAGTTAACAGAGTTGTGAACGATGAATGCCAGGCCCCCACCACCGACGCTGTCTCTATCTTTACGAATGATGTTGTAGTCTGAGCTTCTGGTGAGCATACATGAAGGAGTGAGTTTAGTTTCTTGTATGGCGGCAATTAGTATTCCGTGACGTTCCATGTAGTTGCTGATTTCACCAATTTTCCCTCGTAGGCCATTACAGTTTAGATGCATTACTGTGAAAGGTGTGCGATGGTCCTGACTTGGGATCTGGTTGTTAGCCAAGGCAAGCGAAACCGGCGACTGGGGCGGAGTGTTGGTGGGTAAAGTGACATAATCTATCGACGGGCTTCTGGTTAGAGGTGGAGTAGTTGATGGAGTGCGAGGCATAGCTGCATTGGAGCAGCATGGAGGTAAGAAGCTGGAAGTCCATTGGCGGCAGTTGTCGAGGCGGGAACAGGGTCTGAGGTGGCACCAGTTATCGCATCCATTGCACTTAACAGAGGTCGCGTTGCCATGAATGCGATTTCGGAACACTGAACAGAACCAGGTGGTAGAGGGGTTGTTCGTCTGGGTTCGTGTGTTACAGCAGTCCGCGACGAAATTTTCACTCCACTCGTTTGTGTTGGAAAGGCCAGAGCAGCGTCGAAAATGGCACCAGTTACCACACATGTTGCATTTAACTGAGGTTATGTTTTTATTGATCTTTGTGTGACATATGGAACAAATCCAGATCCGTGGACCGGGGTTTGGCTCAATGCCGGCGCGTAATAATAATATGCGGAGCAAGGAGGCCGGCGACATTTGCTCCGCTTAGGAAAAAAACGTTTGATGTATACGAATGTTGTAGTTGAATTATTGACAATATTTGGCCAGGAAATTCCTGGGTCGATTCCGGGACGTAGACCCAATTGTCGTGAGAATCGAATAGATCACGTTATTCTGATCGCTTGTTCTGAGAAAGCTCCTTTCTCTTCTGCAACCTGTTACAGATTATCGTCTCGAGATCTTTCCCATTGTGTGCAAAGGGACGATGATTTTACTACAGGCTTCTTTCCTTTTGGTAGCACAACCAAATGCTGTGCTTTCCATTTCTCTCGTCGTACAATAGACCAATTGTGTTTGAGTGCTCCAGAATGTTTCCTATCCCGACAAAAAAAAACACTATAAATAAATCTTTCTTTGATGTCGATAAACAAAACAATTCATTTCAATTGTAGTTTAAGATTTCGCTTTATATTTCTTATTCTATGTATAACTGGTGCTTAGAAACGAATTTTATTCGTTAAGAAACATCTCGGTAGCTTTTCGGAATTGTACCATCCATATCGAAACATTTACAGGAACACAAGGCGACAGGACACTCTGAGTTTTGACTAAAGAAAAATATTTTAGTCTAATGAACTGGGAAATAGGATAACTTACCTAAACCACTGCATAATGTGCTCAGTATGTCCGCCATGCCTACACGTTTGACACCAAGAGAACCATTTAGAAAATGACTTTGATTGCCATCCCAGGCCCTCGTGGCCAAATGCATTTTGCGGTGGAAAGTGAACAGTCGTCCCCATATGCAAAAGGCACAGAGAACATCTAGGCAACGGCTTACGACAGTTGGGGCAAGACGAAAGCTTTTAACGAAAAACATTCATTTAGCACTGCGTCTAAACAAATAATTCATCTCTCACCTTATTAACATTGGAAGTCACATTACGAAGTCTTGCGTCTTCTTGCAAGGCACTGGATACAGATTTTCCACAAAAATTACACAAAAGAAACACAGTTCGAGCAGTTGAAGGGGTTGACCGAATGTTTTGCATGTTGATTTCAAGTTCGGCACGTTTTTCCCAGAGACGCCAAGAATCAAGAAGATTCAGATAACTATGAAGAATATCATTATCAGTTCAATCACTTGAAATGCTGCATGTTAGAAAGACTTGCCTGGAGTTCCAGTACTGGATACGACTATCTGAGAAGAAATCATTGTGGAAGAACCATATAGCAATAAGCGAAACTGTTTGTACATCTTCAGTTCGATCGATATAACTTTGCAGTATGCTTATGCCTTCCAAAGACTCTCCGGTGAGTAGCAGACCATTCAAATCACCCTTCTCAATTGAAGTTTGAATGCAGAGCTTCACATATTCAGATAGTTTGCTTTCACTGAGATACTTACAAGCAAAAGCAATTCTATCGGCAAGAGAAATGTCCTCTTCTTTCTGAAATATACATTTAGAAAGGTCACTCTTGTATTTTTCAAAACCTTTTAAACTACCAGCACTCCATCGAAATTCTCGTTTTCTGACGTTATGAATGAAAATATAACTCTCAGATGCGGATCTTGAATTTGCAAATTTGCAGTTGATCTTTGGTTTTTCCATGTGTTGCTGCCATTGTCAGCGTTGAAACTGGATAAGGCAATTGCAGCTATCCGATACGTGCTAGGATCATCAGACTGAAATGAGTGGATTTCTTTATGATTTTACATTTAAAAGCTTAAAAGGACTCAAACCTGATCTTCAGCTTTAGAGAGAATATCACACGCTTGGAGGATTTTTAAATGAAATGTACAAATCATTGCCGCTCTAGAGTACTCCTTGGGAAAAAAAACAAGAAAAATTAAATTACATTCGAAGAAAATATTATTTTAAGCAGAAATGAGAATGAGCGGAAGTTAAAGCGATGTCCACACAGAAAGTGGCTGAGCGACAAGTCAGCCCTGCCGCTCACCGCGATGATGACTGCAGGGAGGTCTTCTTAGATTGTGTTTTCACAAGTCGATTTTTATCCGGTAACCGGCAAAATAGGGGACAGGGGAAACGCCAGCAAGAGGAGGGCGATAAGCGCCATCGTCTCGTTTTCGTTATAAAATCGTCTGCCAAGTGCCAATGCACAATGAATGCGGCGCGTCATCGATTTTTCTAGTTGTGTTTGCGAAAAATCAACCTCCCAAACGAGCCGAAAAGTACACACACTAATAAACATCACGTCATTTCTCCGATCGATTCGAACATGGAACCTCGCGCACAGTGGTCCGACACACTAACCACTTGCGCCAAGGAGCCCATAACAATGGACACAATCCCTAAAATGTTCCGATTCCGAATGCACCAACACCAGCACCGAATGCGCGAAGTAAGTACACGAAATCGTTTCCCGCCATTTTGAATGGACAGTAAAACTTGTCTTTTCAAGTGGCAAGAAGTTGATCCAATATATTGAGAACATAGTGGTGCGTGGCTACGGTTAAGGGTTTTGCCGCAGCAGCTGTCAAAAGCAACAAGACGCCAGGGTTGGACAGGATCCCGAACTTTGTTCTGAATGAGGCCATCAAAAGCAGACCAGGTATCTTTACACATCTCTACACAGCATGATTAACAGAAGGAAAATTGCCGTCTCAGTGGAAACGGCAACGACTAGTCCTTGTACCAAAGGGCGACAAACCACCTGAGCAATCATCGTCGTACAGGCCGTTATGCATGCTAGATACACTGGGGAGAGTGCTCGAGAAAATTATACGGACAAGACTAGACCAATACACGGAAGGAGCTCGTGGCTTTGTAACCGATAGTTTGGATTTCGAAAGAAACGAAGCACCAACCATGCAATACAAGCTGTGTGCGATATAGCGCGTGAGGCAATTGCGGGAGAAAGATGGCTCGGAGGAACAAAATAGTACTGTGTTGTCCTGACACTTGATGTCAAGAACGCGTTCAGTTCAGCCTATTGGAGCTGTATACTTAAATCACTGAGTGACCTGCAGGTATCAAACTACCTACTGCGGATAATTGTGAGCTATTTCGAAGACAGAACCCTTTACTATGACACAGAAGAGGGACTAAAGAGGTAGAAAATCACGGGAGGAGTTCCGCAAGGATCGGTCCTGGGACCAATCCTATGGAACATATCCGTTGTTGTTGTTGTAGCAGCTGTGTAGCTGAGGTTGACGATCCTTGGTCGAGGTATTGTCCTCGAGTCGCTCCGGGACGTACGTACGTACGTAGAACCGATCGTCGTGAGAGCTCGTTGGTGCAGTGGTTGGAAAAACTTCGATGGTATTTTTTTTTCCATTTTATACTCGGGTGGCTGGTGATTGCTGTTCCCCCGCTGGGGCTTGAACTTGCACTCATCGGCTAACAAGCAAGCACTCTATCCACTGCACCATTGCCACCCCTAATGTACGTTGGCATTCTAGGAACACAAAGGCCAAACGGAGTAGACATCATCGGTTATGCCGACGTTATCTCGTATTGTAGTAGTGGCCAAAAAATTAGAGGAAGTTGTGCAAAACTGCAATTAAACAATCGCAAACGTGAAGCTATGGCTATAGACAGGTTTAGAGCTTGCGGACCACAAAACCGAAGCCATTCTCATAAGCAGCCGTAAAAAAGTGGAGCACCTCACCATACAGGTCAGTGAGCAAACTATCGAATCGAAGCCGTACATCAAGTACCTGGGAGTGTTGCTGGAGCGCAGGCTCAGCTTCAGGGACCACCTAATGTACGCAGGCGAGAAGGCCTCCCGGGCAGTAGCGGCACTATGCAGACTAATGCCAAATATTGTGGGACAAAGGCAGTCAATCAAAAATCTCTTAACAACCGTGAGTAGATCAATACTCTTGTATGCGGCCCCAATATGGGCATCAACAACGCATCGTAAGTCATACGGCGCTAGAATCGCATCACTAAGGGTATGCTGCCCCTTTAGAACTGTATCAGCAGATGCGATAAGCGTTATATCAGGCGGAATGCCTATCGATCTAGACGCGAAGAAGACTCCGGCCCTACGTGAAAACGAGCACGATGACGGAACAACAGCTATAGAAGCTATAAAAGCAAAATAGCAACATATGTGGAACATCACAACCAAATGGCAATGGACATACAAATTGATCCCCAAAGTTGATGAATGGATTAGCAGAAAGCACGGGGTGGTAAACTACTACCTACAGTAAACAATTGGCTGTCAGCTCGGCAATAAGACTGAGAGGCTCCAAGCAGTGGAAGGAGCAACACACGGGACATGCCAATATACTTTCCATGCACCGTCATCTTCCCAATCCCACTGACCATCTGCCCACTGAATATGATATTAACAAGGGCTACACGCACTCGATACCGGACAGAAGTGAGTCGACGCAACGCAATGTCCTTTACAACGAATCGCTGTCAATTTTCACGGACGGGTCCATAACCAAGGACGTAGTCGGTGCCGGAATTTTCTCAGAAGATCTGGACATACACCTCTCCTTTAACCTTCCAGACCACTGCAGCGTTTTTCAAGCCGAAATCACCACAGTTTGCAAAGCCGCTGACTGGCTAGCGGCTAGCACACTATCAACACCTGATATTGTTATTTGAGTCGACAGTCAGGCAGCCATCAAATCCCTCACATCCAGCACTACGAGATCTAAGGCAGTGAAAGACTGTCGCATATCTCTTAACGAGATAGCTGGTCAGTGCAACCTCTCCCTTTGCTGGGTACCAGGTCACTGTGACATACCGGGGAATTGTGCAGCCGACGAACTAGCACGACAAGGCTCCTCTTGTACAGATAGCATAAGCATTATCGACATCAAAGCGCCAGCGTCTTATGTTAAGTACCTTATTCAAATTGACGCCGAGAAAGTAGCCAATCACGGATGGCAACATCTAGACCAATGTTATACCGCCAGACAGCTCTGGCCGATACTCGATAAATCCAGGTCCATCGGACTCTTGAAGCACAAGAGAGGAACGCTCTCAAAAATAACAAATGTCCTCACTGGACACTGCGTCATAGGAAGACATGCTCAGAGATTAGGTATCCCTCATAACGACTTCTGCAGAAGCTGCAGAGATAAAGAGGAAGAAGAGACCATCAGTCATCTCCTGTGCGCCTGTCCTGCGCTCGCCAACATCAGGAAGGCCACTCTGGGTGAATACTTCTACAATGTTCTTAATGATCTCGGCAACGCCTGCACGGCTAAAATTCACGCCTTCATTCAACTAAGCAAATGGTTCCAAGAGTAAGAGGGTGACCCACCCGCCTTATACATCGGTAGTACAATGGACCTACTTTCTTGTCTAAGTACATCCTCATCGAGGGCCGATCCAAACCAGCCAACCAAACTACTACCTAACACAATTTTTGTCGGGGCACGAATGCTTCCGGGAGTATCTCTACAAGTACAAGCACGCGGATGACCCATTCTGCCAGCACCAGTGATGTAAAATGTGAATACATTTGACTACTCGTACTCATTCGTTACTTTTCCATAGAAGTAACGAGTATTTAATACTCGCGAGTACCACCTACAAAACATATATACACGGTCATACCCGATTACTTGCAAAGGCGAAACAGAGAAAAGAATATTCGAAATAATTTCCTTACTATAGACCGTGTTTAGATGTTAACTAATGGGTAAAGGGAAGGGTAAAGAGACCCCTCACTCTTCTCATCAATAAATTACTCGACATAACGCACTCTTCAGTTAACATCTAAACACGGTCATACTCACTCACTAAAATGAAAAGAAGAAGGAAAAATAAGAGAATGAATCGTTTATAGTATTGGTGTATGGTGGGTAAGATAATCTCTTAAAATGCTACTTGTGGTGCGAGTAGTGCAAGAGAGAATGGGCCATTACACACTGGGGGAATTACCCCGGGGTTAAGCCACGTTTATGGGAGAGGGAGGTGAAGTGTACAGTAAGAAATGAAATGAAATGGAATGAAACAGAGCAAAATCTTCAACCAGATATTAGGCGGTTTAACATCGGGGTAAACCAATACACACATAACTTCTCAATTTCGAGATGCGAAAAAATGAGTATTTCACACCACTACAATGAAAATCGGTTCATGTATACACAATTTTACCCCGGCGTTATTCAGCCAGTGTGCAATTGAAGTAAAAGATACCCCGGTGTTACCCCAGTGTTACCCCGGGGTAAAATTGCACCAGTGTGTAATGGCCCAATATGAGTACATGTTTGAATACATATCTGTGGCGAATAAGATTCCTTTGCAATGTTACGTGTGTTGGGTATTGGCAGTGCAAAATGGAATGAGTAGGTATCTGAATACTTTGGAAGTAACGAGTACGAATGAGTACATGACAATAACGGATACATTGTACTGAATGAGTACTTTTTTTACACCACTAGCCAGCACTGTGAACGAAAAGTGCAGAACGCGGAGCATGGACTGATGGAATGCCCAAATTACATCAGGGCCAGGAACGTCCTAGAAAAAACAATTGGCGGGCAAGTGACCCCAAGAAGCCTGACCTCATTTATGTTGGCGAGGAACGAAGGCTGGGAGGGGTTGGGAGGCTGCAAATCTAGCCGTGAAAACAGGCCTTTATAACGTGACGCAGAACAGTTGAAAAAGAACTTCGGCAACTCTAAATTTCGATCAGGAAAAAATATTGTTTTGAACCCATTGCTACAACATCGAGATTCAAGATACGCACTTTCAGACACTGGCAGAGAAAATGCCATATGATTACTCAAACCATAGTTCTGCAGTCCTTCCTAGCCAAATTGAAAAGGAATTTTGCATTGTCTCTATCAGGCCATTTAACAAAACTCTTAATGGTTCTATAAGACTACTAACCAGAGCATTTCTCAATATTTATAGACAACATATGAGAGTCGACTCAGTACAAAATCGAACACCAATTATCGGTTCGGGACTTAGAGGCAGAGTCTCTGAAGCCTCTTTCGCAAGCATGTCAGAGATTTTATTGCCTTCAATTCCGCTTTGATGCCGTATCTAAAAGAGACAAGCCTTATTCTGTTTGGAAAGTTTGACTAATCTTATGTACATTCTAGAACAATCTCTGAGTGATTTGTGGCAGCCTCAAGTGGTGCAGCTTGGCTATCACCACAGATACTGATACTTCTGCCACGCAATCTCTTATCATTGTGTCCAGAACACAGGAGAATTTGGACCCATTGTCCAAAAACCAGTCAACCCCAGTTCCACAAGTGGTGCTAGACACGTCAGTGTAGAATACATATGCATACATCCATACATCTTTGGCGCAACAGCCCACCACCCGCGTTATGTGCGTTATAATTTTCGCACAAGTGAAACGGACATACTGTTTTGTGCCGCATCCGAAGGGCGATTTTTATTTTGTTTTTGAGAAGCTTTCTCATGACAATGTCATAGGCATATCTATCATCCAACAGAGGGAAACATTTTTCGAACCATATGACCAAGCTGCTACCAGTGTTATGCCTTCGTAGTAGTCTTCACACAAGCTTTCGCAATTGATCGGACTATCTTTATACATTTCATGAGAACTAAATAAATGCGTACTGACATCGATTTCTTATTTATTTATTTTTCCGACAGTAGGTGAAAAATCTTCCATAGACACTATGAGAATAGCAAGCGCGTGCTCATAGTAGTGTCAGATTCTTACTGACTAAAAAAACAGCACCCCTCGACATAAGTTTTGTAGATATCGCAACTAAGTAATAACTTATCAAGCAGTTTTTCCATCATGAAATAAAAACGTTTGGTAGGTTACTTTCCAATGAAAGATCCTGCATGTTCCGCAATCTAAACGCGGATAATCCTTATCTCGCCAAGTCGAAAGGTTTCGTCCTTTGTAGTCGGCGCAATAAATTGCTCTCATCCAAGATTTGTAGAACTATATTGTTGACATGTCCGATTAGTCGGTTTCTATGCTTTCTCGCGAAGCTTCTAGTTTCAGCTTCGATTGTCGGAATTCCGAGATCCCTGTGGATATCGTCGTTTCTACTATACCACGGTGCTTGGACAATTTCTCTTAGCACTTTATTTTGAGAAGCTTATAAAATATTTGCATTTGTTTTCTTGGTACAACCCCAAAGTTGTATACCGTAGGTCCACACTGGATTTAGCACTTGCTTGTATAAAAGCAGTTTGTTCTCAGTACTGAGCTGGGAATGTTTTCCGAGTAACCAGTACATTTCGCTATATTTGATTTCGAGTTCTTTTCGTTTCATTTTCACGTGCGAATTCCATTTTAGCATTGCGTCGAGTTTCATTCCCGGGTATTTGGCCTCGTTTGCAAAAGGTATTCGGGCCGAGGTTAGAAAAATTGGCAAGTCATTAGTTTTCTTGTAAGTGAAATTCACGTGAACGGATTTAGATTCGTTGAGGGCGATCCGCCAGTCCCTTGTCCATTCATTTACATTATTCAGTGCGTTTTGCAGTCGTTTGATTGGATAGCGGTGTCATCGGCAAACGTAACAAGGATAGTGCCATCTTCATTCGGTATATCACTAGCATATAACAAATAGAGAAATGGCCCAAGAACGCTTCCTTGTGATACGCCGGCCGAAGTTTCTTTGAGCTCCGAGTATTCGACTCCATGTCTAACACGAAAGAGTCTATTCCCGAGATATGATTCTAGAATATCGTATAAGCATACAGGGAGAACTTGTCGTAGTTTGCATTTCAAGCCATCATGCCACACCTTATCAAAGGCTTGCGAGACGTCAAGAAATACGCTTGAGCATATCCTTTTTTTTTCAAGTGCTTTCTCGATTGCGTTAGTAATTCTATGCACCTGGTCAATCGTCTAATGCTTACTTCTGAACCCAAACTGGTGGTCAGGGATAAAATTATTTTCTTCTATAACCGGTTGGAGACGATTTAGTAATATCCTCTCGAAAATGTTGGATACGACTGGAAGAAGCGAAATTGGTCTGTACGATTTTACCTCATTTGGCGGTTTTCTTGGTTTTAAAACCATTATGATATCCGCTATTTTCCATTGGCTTGGCACCTGTTTTAATCTGAGCGCAGCATTTACAATATGGAGAAGCTTAATCAATGCTTTTCTAGGTAAAACTTTGAGAATTTCTCCGGTAATCAAATCATAACCAGGAGCTTTCTTAGGTTTTAGAATCTCGATCTCATTTTTAAGTTCCCTTAGCGTTGCACTTGTGAGTGTTAAATTGCCAGATGGTAAATCCGGCCTATTGATGTTATCGTAAACCACTTGACTATCGTACAGTTTAAAGGTTTCTCCAGGTGGGCCGCAAGGACGTCCGCTTTTTCTTTATCTTCCCTTGCCCATTCATTTTGATTTAATTTAATTGGCAGCGCGGGGACTTTGGGCCTTTAGGTGCCTTTAACGGGTTTCCAAAGTAAATAATTGGAATCTTTTTCCGCTGTTAAACTTTCAATGTAAGAGCCTATCGCACGATTCTTAAAATCATTAATAGTTTTCTTCAACGAATTGCACAGACGATTCAAGTGTACTTTATGTTGCGGAGCACGACTCTGTTGCCATATTTACGCGCTTTTCTTTTTTCCTTGACCAATTCTTTTATTTCCGGTGGATATCGTAAGCCGTAGGTTTTGAACCATGAACCATTAGCGTAACAACTGACGACGTTACCACTACACCATTGCCACCCCATACTTACTTTATTATCGCACAGCAATCGAATGAATCTATCCAAATCCTGGTCAAATGTCCACCCACACAATTTTAGCGCTGAATCACGATGTTCACTTCTAATTAGGAAGACTCATGATCATTATTATTAAAAAAAAAACTACGCCCCTCTAGCTTACCTATAACAGACGAGATTACTTGTATTTTTAATTGAATCTGGCCATTGCAGGACGTGCGACTCAATTCCAGTTGATGTCACTTCTTCTGTCTGTACAACAGCTTGACCTATTCTCAGGACATTTTTTAGTCCAACCAATCGATCTCCACGATATATATGCAAAAGAATCTTCCAGACCTTCTTCAGATAATCATTGTTCAGGAAATCACCAAAGTGCCTTAGTTCAGCCTACACAAAATCAATAAGCCATATAGGTTCCAAATCAGAATTAGCTTTTAAATACCTTTAAGCCATAATTATGCTGCGCTCTCTTTCGAATCGTGTCGGAGATATCTTCGTCTGTGAATTCTGTAAAGCGAAATGTAGACAATGATGCGAATTCAGAGGAATCAGAGCTGACTTGGGTAGTCACTGAGGGATTCAAAGGACGCAGTGTAAGTCCAGTAGATAGTTTCAGCTGATTATTCCATACCGTCACGATTTTAGGTGGTATTCGGAAATCTGTTAAGCTACCTAAAAGTTGACCGTTTATTTATTATAATTATGTAGAAGGGTTTAGCTTATTTCATACCTGATTCAGACAAGACCAAAATTCGTTCATAATCGGTAGGATGCCATGATGCTGATGAGACCGTGTTGTTCTTGTTTGAAGAATAGAATTTCGATTGAAAGGGAGTGTACTGACTTTTAGTGTGGTATATTTCCCTTGCATTTTCCACATCTACAGTATGAATATCGTAGACATATATGAATGGAGAATCACGTTGAAGCGATGATAGTAGACTAGACCTATAAAAGAGCTTCGAAAATGTTTAGGTTCTTATTTTGAAGACAAATAGAGCTTACGCAGTTGGACACCAGGTAACCGAAATGTTGTCTTTTGCAGACTGGATCTGCTTTAAGGGCTTATCAATGCTTCGCAAGTCCCATAGTAAGATTACCGAATCCAAATAGCTACTAAGGTAGTTTCCATTTGGCGATACTGCTAGACCATGTACAGCTCTTGTGTTGATTGAGGTGCATGTCGCAGAAATCTCTAGAGAAATAAGGAACAATAATGTTTAGGCATTTGAGAAAGTGTGTCTTACTTACGCCTCAAATCGAAGAGTTTTACCATCTTTTGACTCATTCCAGCGATGAGCACACGATGATTTCTGTCCCAGCATAACGAGTGTGCAGATTCTGATAGCCCAAAAAAGTTAGCTAAGTAGAAAAGTATTTAAGAAGTAAGTGTGTTGATGAACTCCTACAGCTAATTGAAAAATTGGGTTAGGACATGCAGGCGACATTGTCATCAGTGTCAGGGGCGAATTCGAGGATATCATTTCTCAACTAATGTAAGGTGGCTTCAATTTAACTTCAAAGTTACCAAGAAAGCGACAAGAGCAATGTTTATGTGCCAGCGCCTACACGTAAAACTTGAGGACTAAAACCCAAGATGATATATTGGACGTACAGCGCCAGTATCGAACTCATGGCCACTTATGCATCGACGGCTTTGTGGCCAAAAACCTTACAGGTCAAGACTCAAGAACAGTTGAATAAAATCTATCGTCTAGCCTGTCTGGGTATCACAGGGGCAAATGAAAACGTGCCTCACGGCAGCAATGGCAGCAATGATTGGCCTCACACCGCTACACTTCGCAGTACAAAAAGAAGCTATGCTCAGTGCTCTTGGGCTGCCCAAGATTTCGGACCTTAAAATCGCCAACTTTACAGGTCATCTGATCATTCTAGAGTACATTCAATTATAAAAACCCCGGATACCATGCTCAAGAAATACCGGTTCTCCAAAAGATTCAATGTGGTCATAGGTGACTGCCACATATAGAGGAATGAATGGCTTGTAGTCTTAGCAAACTCTCAAAATTGGTACACAGATGGTTCCAAATTGGAAAATAGTAGCACTGGCGCAGGGGTTTATGGACTCAGGTTCCAACGCACAACAGCGCTTAGGAAATTACCAACAGTATTTCAGGCAGAAGTCCATGCCATCGAACTCTGTGTACGAGAATGCCTGCGAAGAAGGGCCGAGGGCACCCGTATACATCCTCTCGGACAGCCAGGCAGCACTTATGGCTCTGAAACCCTACACGGTATGATTCAAACTTCTTTGGAACTGTCTGAACCTACTCGAAGATCTCGCGTCGAAAAACACCATCACTGTGGCCTGGATACCAGGACACGAAGGGTTCAAGTGCAACGAACGGGCGGGCTGCTTAGCGAGAAGAGGCGCTAGTCGCCCACTAGTCGGCCCTGAACTCAATTTTGGAGTTACACGACGTAGCATAAACCTCAAAAGAAAACAATGGGAAGCTGATCGTCATGCAGAGTAATGGATCTAATTCAAGGACCTAAGACAAGGAAAAAAGCTCATCAACCTCAACCGTTGAAAGGCTATAAAGCTACTTGAGCTTAGGAAAGCAGAGTTAAGGACCGTAACAGGCTACTTGACTGATCATTGCCCACTCAGGTACCATCTGCCCAAAATAGGAGTAGCAGATACAGACGTATGCCGGCTATGTGAAGTGCAAAAAGAGACATCAGAACACATTCTTTGTGAATGATAGCCGTAAGAAAAAGACTTCTCCGTTAGAAGCTAGGTGATGTTTCACTCCATCACCTGGTTTCTAACGGTTTAAAAAAGGCTATGAAGCGGAGATTATCAGAAGAAAACTTGAGAACCGATGGATCACGAGGGACATTTCAAAGGCTTACAAGTTTGGAGATGTGCTTTACAGGCGGTAGAAAAATAACAGGAGAAATCAGGAATATGAAAAAGCATACAAAGAATACTGAAACAATCTAAACAAGAGGATACACAACGAAAAAACAGATTCCTACAAACAACAATTTGAAAAAAGTAGGAACAATCTTAGACACCTGGTTCGGGGTGAACCTGAGCCTCACCCAACAATCCTTTCCAATTAGCTAGGTGTTGAGCTAATTCCGCACGCTAAGCTGGTTGAGGTCCCCTTGAACTTGTGCACGCCATCTACAGCGAGGAGGACCTCTACCGCGTCGTCCCTCCGAGTTAGATTCGAAAACTCTGTGGGCTGGAACGTTGGTATCGATTCGCTCTGCATGTCTCAGTTATTTCAAACGTCCAATACACACCTTGTATAATTCGTCGTCTTCTTCTCCAAAGCCCGTCAACGCAAACGAGGCCGAATATCTTACGGAGAATTTTTCTCTCGAAAGGACCAAGGATATTTTCATCCGACTTCAAAAAGTCCATGTTTCAGTGCAATGGCGTCACTAGTATGATCAGGGCTTTACTGTTGAATTGCCTTATTAGCCCAAAAAAACAGCGATTTGCAAGAGTTATTCTCCGCTGAATTGCTGCGCTGATGTCGTTTTCAGAATTTATATCAAAGCCAAGGTAGACAAAGTTCCTTACTACCTCCAAGTTATAACTGCCCACTGTGACGTTCTGTCCAATTCGTCGGCGTTGATTGTCCCTTCTTGTTGACAGCATACGCGGTTTTGCCCCCGTTTATCGCTAAACCCATTTTGGCTGCTTCTGCTTCAATGCTTGCAAACGCACCGGTGACATATCGACGTATGCGCCGTCATATAGCTCTTCTCTATAGATGCTGGCATGGGTGACCTTGAAATCGATAAATAGATGTTGTTGTTGTTGTAGCAGCTACGCTTCCGCTGAGGACAAATCAGTTTCTAGGCTCAGGAATCGAGCCACATCTATGGGTCGTTCCCAAAGTGGATTGGGGCGCAAGCCGGTTGACTTTGCTGCGCAATTGAAAAGATGTTTAGTGCTGTGCGGGCTATTTCCGCAGTCAGGGCATTTGTCTTCTATGGAGACGTCGAGAAGGTTCTTGTAGCTGTTTAGTAAGCGGCACCAACCTGTCTAGTCTGATGGCGTCACGTATATCTGCTAGCTGAGCGGCAGTAGCTAGAAAGTTTGGTCTAATTTTGGGGATCCTGCCTGCCCGTATGAAACGCGCTGCTGCTTTGTTGATTATTTTGCGGAAGGTTCTTTCTCCTGAAAAGGTGTTCGATGGGAGTTGTATATTACTGAAGCAGCTATTCGTATAGATGGTAAAGTTTTCACAGGCCGCCTTGTTGTAGTTGATGAAAGTCATTTTCCTATCGATTTGGACTTCTTGGATTTTCCCCAGGATCTGTCGAAGTGTTAAGATTTGATCGATTACGGACTTTCCTGGTCTAAAGCTGTACTGATAGTTGTCAATCAGACTGTTGATAAAGGTTTCAGACGTTCACACAATATCGCAGAAAGGATCTTGTACGCAATGTTGAGGAGTCCGATGCCTCTATAAGTGACGCAGTTGAGGGGGTCTCCTTTATTTTTAGGAGCAGGTAAACGATGTATTTTGTATTTTACAGATGAATTGGTGTATGCTCCCTACCAAATCATCTCCTGTGGCTTTAAATAGTTGGGCGGCTGGGCCGTCCGCTCTGGCAGCTTTCTTTGACTTTAGCTTGAATATCGCTATTCTCAACTCGTAGAGGTCAGGTGGAAGGAAGTGTTGTCTATCTGTATGGGACTGTCTAAACCTACTCGAAGATCTGGCATGGAAAAACACCGTCACTGTGGCCTGCATACCAGGACACGAAGGCTTCGAGGGCAACGAACGGGCGGACTGCTTAGCGAGAAGAGACGTTAGTCGCCCACTAGTCGGCCCTGAACCCTACACAATCGAAAGCTTTTGAAAAATCAAGCAAGGCCAATAGAAAAGTTTTGTCCTTATCAATAGCCTGCCGAATGTCATCAGATACTTTTAATAACTGATCGGAAACCTGATTCAATGGATGTTAATAACTTTTTGCTTTCTATGAATTCTTTAATTTGGCGACTCAAGATTCTTTCGAAGACTTTGACAAGGAATGGAAGGATGGCGATAGGTCTGTACTCCGGAACGTTCCCTTTTTTTCGGGATAGGTATGATTTTGGCCTTTTTTTTCCAGATGGCAGGGTAAGATCATATCATAAGAATTGTTTTAATAATATGAGTAATATTGGAAGGAAGTGTTGTCTATCGCCATCCAGATTTAATACATTATTCTGCCTGATAGCGGGATTTTGGCCATCGTCACCGTTTAACAGTCTGCAGGACTGTTCCTTCCATATCTTCAGCAACAACTGCGATTCTACTACTATGTTACCATTTTCGTCACTGCATGCTTCTGTTCTGGCTTTGAAACTTTGGCGTGTACTGTTTTACCTTTTGCTAAAATGTTCCAACATCATTCCTGCATTTTAGCCTCTGTATCTTCTCGATCGAGCGCTTCCCATGCTCCTTCTTTTCCTTCTGAGAAGTCGATGGTCTTACCTTTTCTTCTTCTCGTAAAGCTGGCGAGGAGCTATGGTGCTTCTTTGCAACGTCGCGTTATGTACTTCGTTTAGTTGCATGTACTGGCCATCATTCTTCACCAAACCAGGGATTTCTTTGTGGTGGTCTGGAGAAACCCAGCACAACATATCGGGCATCTCTAATGGCTTGCTGGCAACGTTGCCACTGGTTAAGTATCTGCACTTGCTGCTGGCGGCATAGAGTATATTTGGAGATTGAAGGATACGCGATCGGCAAAGGATCTGGCCGTTTCCTGCGATTGTAGCCACTCGACATCAGACTTTCTCCCAGTATTTCGCTGATCCCGCACTGAACTGGGTTCGCACCTTGGCTGCAACCAAATAGTGGTCTGGATTTACATCGGTTTCTCGAAATGTTCAAACATCCAATACACTGGCTTCACATTAGCGAGGCGGCAGTGTAGGACTAAAAACGTGAAACTAAAAGGGACGTATAAAAGGGAGTACCTAAAAAAAATGTTTAATTATAAAACGCGCGAGTTTGAAGCTACCTAGCTACAGACGGCCGTTTGCATGCTGGAATATTCTAAAATGCCTGACTACTGTGCTCGTCTATGTACTTACTCGTTTCTTTCGGGAATCCACTGCCGACATCCCATATTGTTATACAAGAATCGGACCTATTTCGGTCATGACCAATAGCCAGCACACTTGTTTCGGTGTGATTCCACGCCAAGCACAAGCAAGACCTCTGCTGCCTAGGAGCTGAAACCAAAGCATTGTTACATAAAAACCAGAAGCACCCCACATCCGCATACTCACTGTATTCCAGATTCTGATCGACACTCGCTTCGAAATTGCATATACCGACCTTTCCATCGGCTAGGCCGACTGCAAGAATCGTATCTTTGTGATACGACGGCTGCAGGCACCGCACGTACTGATAACGACTGTCCGAGGCCAGAAACGATGCAGTTAGCTTGGCGGAGATATGTATATCACGACCTGAAACGCACTAACTGTGAGATATGATAAGGAGCCTATGTATCAGACAAGTTTACTCTTCGCGGGCTCGGATTCGCTCTTGGGATTAACTTTGTATAGGTTGATTTCCTGACCCCAGGTGACGAACCTTTCGTCGCAGTTGGGGAACCAACTCAATCCGTGTATTATTCCGTTCATCGCTTCTAATCAGACAATAACTGGCTATTTATTCATGAACTAATCATACCAGCCGAAGATACCAACAACAGTTCGCGGGAACAACAACTTTTGATAGATTGGTGGCCACAGATCAGCTGGAGTGGGATTGTGGACTTAGGGGTGGCTGTCTGTTTGAGTGGAAAAAGAAACCACATCGCATTTGCAGTTGTGTGCGTTCGGTGCGAAGGCACATGAAGGTGGTGTTTACATGCGTCGTGAGAAATACTTCGAGATTGTGTTGTTTCTCTGCCAGAGCTGCCGTTGTGCATTTTTGTCGGCGAGTACAAATTAACAAACTGTGCAGACTGACAGCCGTATTAATAAAAATTCGCTAACACACCGATAACCAATGAGTTAATTAACTCGTAGTTAGCGAGTTTATCCATTAGTTAAATTTTCTTATTAATAAAAATGTTTTCTCCATGCAATAGCTGTCTGACGTTTTAATTATATCTAGACTTTGGAAATGGCAATAACTGTCTTTAATTGTACCAAAGAGAACAAAATCTACTACATTCTATTGAAATGTCATAATAATTGGCCAGGTATTGTATATATATATGTATTCTCCAAAGGTATCTGGCCTTCCAAACACCAAAGGTTCGTTCAACCGTATTTGGAGTAGCAATATGAGCAATATTGTAGCATTCCTCTACAGGATTTCTGGGATTTAAAACTGGCCTAAAAAGATGGTTGGTGCCTGCATAACTACCATCTCTTAAAAGACGTGCCCTGGTCTCCCCGCTTTATAAATTATCTTTTATTCTGTTCTCTCTAAAAATTCGAGAATCATGGGTCCTTCGCCCTATCTGACTGTACACCTCGCCGTGGTGTACAGGCCTAGACCTTTACTAGGCCTGTACACCAAGGATTCTCGGGTACTTATCCGCAGATGAGACATGAAGCCAAGTTGCAGTCGTCCTTATCCCCCCCCCCCCCCCTGTCATATCCTATCCATTCCCCTCTCCCCTCTGGTGGGCCGGATCAAGGTGTTACACGACCCGTGCCGATGATCAGCCTGGCTGGGGGCCCACTCTAAATAATAGCCCAGTCGCTAATGGAGTATCCGGATACCTGGCGACCTCCGGATTGGCCTGCCTTGCCTGCACAATGCGGATCTCTGTGCAGGTCGACTTTCCCATTCTCCGCCACTCGTGGGTCCTAATTATGAACAAAAACAAAAAAAACAACCAAACAACCAAAACAAGTAAAAAAAAAACAACAAAAAAATATTCGAAAAGAAGACGGTCCTCTTGAAAAACCGTCTTCCAGCCTCCTGGAACGCCCACTTTCAAGCTCTGCTATTGCAACTCCTGCTGGCGCATTGGCTTTGAAGCCTAGCCCTAGCTATGCGAGCAGCTGCAAGCAAGTGGTCGCTCCCAGGATTGCTGAACGCGCGCCTGGTACGCTGGCGGGTAGGGCAGTGGTCTCAACACCTGGCCCCATCGTAAAGCCGGACCATGTAACGCGTGGCGTCAACCCCCACAATATCTCTACACCTTCAGGGACAGCTAACTGTTCGGCCTCGAGCTTACAGCACGCTGCTCCCTCCTCCTCGAAGGATCCACATCCCCTTCTTAAATCTCTCTTAGAGGCGACGGACAGCTCGGCTTCGAGCTTGCGGAACGTCGCTCCCTCCAAGATCTCTTACCAAGATCGACGGCGAGCCCACAAGCTAATTCGCCGCATTCACGCTATCCCTGAACGAGAGAGAACTCAAAACACAAAACCTCCTTAAGCTGGGCTACTAAACGTGTCCAGCTCCCATTCGACTCATGCAACAAGGACTTATCGTCCAAACGTCAAAGATCTCAGGATGAGTCTCCCACCTTAGCAAAAAAGACCAAGGTAGTACTTGCCAACACTACCTCCAAGACCTTCAACCAAGTACTTAAGGCATACATGGAGATCGCGGTCGTTGACCACAGCGATCCGGATGGTAGCATCACAGCTGACAAATGGGGGAATGTGGAGATAAAGCTCGCCACCAATTGTCGCCAAGTCTTACGTGACCATCCCGGCCCTGATGTCTCTTGCAGAGATGCTGGCTGGTATCAAGGGCACGTAAAAATCATTGCCTGTGCTGACCTAATATCTAAGGATCTATACATAATTGCTGTTTCCAGATTGGGACAGGTTTGGCCAGGTGCACAGTTAGAGGTCGTGGAAAAAGACTGAATTTCTAACCGTCCTAGGACTCGTGCTACAGTTCCGATCGAACCCTCCGATCCTAGGGTGATCCTGGATATCCTCAGGATCAGTAACAGCTCCGTTCCTACCCACAACTGGAAGATTGCCAAAGTGGACGAGCCGAGAGGTGACATTAGAAGCGTCATCATTGCCATCAATGAAGAGTCCCTGGCCCCCTTGGCATCTTCGAAAGGAGTGATTAATTACGGCTTCAGCTCTATCACTCTAAAAGTCTATAAATGCGAAGAGAAAGAACCCGAGAGAGTCCTTCCCAAACTGGACGCCTCTTCCAAACTAGTCGCGAAATTCTCTCCTTCCGAGCCCATTCCCTCGCTTCCCTCCGCTGCTCCACGCCTCTTGGGGGACGACTCTTCGTCGACGGACACGGAAATGGTTGGCGCTCTTTTCAAACTGGACTTTTCCGGTCCCCCTTCTCCCTCACCATCTATCTTCGGTTTGACGGACACGGAGATGGATAGAGATCCTAATGGCCTTTCTCTTGAGGATGACCTCCTGTCATCGCTGGTTTCGGCATATTTGGGTCACGATCAAGTGAGCCCACTCCCTCCGGACATCTTGGGGAGCTTGATTGCGAAAGCAGAGAGCCTTAAGACTGGTCTCATCATTGCCTGTGATGCGAACGCTCATCACTCAATCTGGGGCAGTTCCGACATAAATGAAAGAGTTGAGCAACTTTTTGATTTTATCCTCAGTACTAATCTCCTAATTTGTAACCGAGGGTCTAAACCGACCTTTATTACTCGTAACCGACAAGAAGTCCTGGAAACTACCCTTGTCTCTGATCATATATATACCTAACCTGGTACAGGACTGGAGAGTCTTTGAAGAGCACTCTTTCTCAGAGCATCGCTACTTGCAATTCAGTCTTGGCGACCATCTACCTCATCAGAAAGTATTAAGAAATAATAAAAAATCTAATTGGTCTCTATACAGGAAGCGCTTATTGACGCTTATTCCCTCCCTTTTGCCTACTGAACCTACTAGTACGGATGATCTTGACAGGTTGGTCAACACCTTTACATCGGCACTTAACGGTGCCTTGTCTGTGGCGTGCCCTAACCGCACTCCTCGAGGTAAGAAGAAACTACCTTGGTGAAATGCAAATCTTAGTACTCTTAGGGAGGACAGCAGACTCCTCTTTAATATTGCTAAAAGCTCTCGCGAGACGGCCGATTAGGACACCTACAAACTGTCTCTCAGGAAATATAAAATCTCACTGAGGAAAGAGCAACGACGCTCCTGGAGACTTTTCTGCGACAGTATTGAAGAATCCTCGGAAGCCTCTAGGTTGCGGAAATTCGTCTCAAAAAGCCCTTCAACACCTAGCTACCTCTTACATCCAGATGGTCACTGGACCACCTCTGCTAAGGAATCCATTGACATCCTACTGGATACTCACTTCCCTGGTAGATCCCCTGTTGCGGTTTCATTATCGGGCATTACCCGTACTTGCTCTATACAGTGCAGCAACTCCCTGGTTATAGTAACTACAGATAAGATCCGCTGGGCCATGCGCAGCTTCAAGCCCTTCAAGTCCCTAGGATCTGATGGCATTATTCCTGCTGAATTTCAAAAATGTGAGGACATTGTGCTTCCATGGCTCAAGGTCATTTTTATCGAGTCTTAATCTGGTCTACATCCCCAAGACGTGGACCGAGGTTGAAGTTGTCTTCATTCCGAAGGCAGGTAAGAGCTCGCATGTGGAACCAAAGGATCTCCGACCTATCAGTCTATCGTCCTTTCTACTGAAAACGCTGGAAAGACTGATTAATATTCACCTCCGTCAGAGCATTAGCCTGTCTTTGCTCTCGCCGTCCCAACATGCGTACTGCAAAGGCAAATCCGTTGAAGCAGCCTTACACTCGCTTGTGCGCATCATTGAAAAATCTCTGAGCATTCAAGAATATACCATGGTGGCTTTCCTTGACATTGAGGTAGCTTTTAACAATGTCAAACCAAAGGCAATCACAGACGCACTTGCAAATCTGAAAGTGGATACTTCGCTTGGAGTGTTGATCAATCAATTGCTAACACGCAGGATTATCAACACACAGCTGGATGGAGCATCGGCCAGAAGACTTGCCTGTTGCGGAACACCCGAAGGTGGAGTTTTGTCCCCCCTCCTGTGGAATCTTGTAGTGAATGAGCTACTAGTGGACCTGGCCAGGTCAGGCTGTAGAGTGATTGCCTCTGCTGATGACATTGCGATTGCTGCGTCTTCAATATGCTCCCTCTCGGCTCACTAGGTGGGCCTCCAATTGTGAATTGGGGGTTAACCCTCATAAAACAGAACTTGTTCTCTTCACAAGGAAATATAAAGTTCCCCACGTAGACCCTCCTATGATTAATGGAGTAAAATTGGTGTAGTGGTAACGTCGTCAATTGCCACGCTAATGGTTCATGGTTCAAATCCTGATGTCAGCAAGCATTTATTTATTTCTCATGAAATATACAAAGTCAGTCCGATCATTTGCGAAAGCTTGTGTGAACACTACTGCGAAGGCATAACACTGGCAGTAGCTTGGTCATGTGGCTGGAAAAATTGTTCTCTCTGTTGATGATGATTTGCCTTTGACATCGATTATCGGGAAAAAAGTACTGTGAATCAGAAGCAATGACAATAGTAACAAAAATCTCCCCAGTTATCTGGACGCCACCCCCGGAGAATAGCTGAAGCATAAACAACTGAGCTTCAAGAACCACAACACCAAAAATCTTTCTCTCTCTCTCTCTATCCATCCTTTCCTACGCCCGCACTGTGTGTAAGCATGTTAAAGGTATTCATAACCCTTTGAGTGCGCGCAAATTATAAAAAAAAATAAAAATAAAAAAAATGGCACCAGTCTCACCTTCACTGTTAATGCAAAATACCTGGGTCTTATTCTGGACAGAAAACTGAACTGGAAAGCCAATCTACTAGAACGCGTAAGGAAAGCCAATGTAGCTCTCTATTCCTGTAAAAAGGCTATAGGTAGGAGCTGGGGTATGAAACCTGAAATCACTCGCTGGCTTTACGTGTCTGTTGTCAGGCCCATACTACCCTATGGCGGGATCGTTTGGTGGCCTGCTCTTGACAGGGCTGTTCATCTCTCTCAGGTAGCTAAAGTGCAACGATCCGCTTGCATGTGCATCAGTGTTGCACTAAGAACTACCCCCTCTGCGGCACTGAACATTATGTTCAAACTGTTACCCCTGGATATCCTTGGCAGACAGACTGCTGCCAGTGCGGCTATTCGACTTAAAGCCTCCTCTCAGTGGTCTAGTTATCACATTGGCCACTCCTCGATCCTTGATCTTCTCAACTTCACACATGAAAACATGGACTACGCCCCACCGAAACTGAGATTTGACCGACACTTCCGTACGAGTATCCCTGAACGGGATGAGTGGGATGGCTCTCCCCCTGATGATGGAAATTCGGTGCACTTCTACACAGATGGCTCTAAGACCGAAGGTGGGGTGGGTTGTAGTGTTTTCTCCGATAAGCTCAACCTGAGCATCTCGTTCCGCCTCACTGATCATTGTAGCGGTTTTTAGGCGGAAATCATGGCGATTAAGGAAGCCCTGTCTTGGCTGAAATGTAATGTATTATCTGTCAGCGATATTAGCATTTCCACTGACAGTCAAGCGGCTACCAAGTCCCTGGAGTCGTGCTCCTTTACTTCAAAGACCGTCTTAGACTGCCGTTTGTCTCTTACAGAGATGACAGAGCAGTTCAACATTCACCTATGCTGGGTGCCAGGTCACAGAGACATTCCAGGAAACTGTAGGGCGGATGAACTCGCTAGACAGGGTACTACTTTAAGGCTTCTGCCAGATAGGCAAGCCCTTGGTATGCCCCTCGCTACATGTAAGCATCTACTGAAGCTGAACGCTATTAGCAAGACCAAACTTAGGTGGGGTACTGGCTCTACCTGTCACATTTCAAGACAGATCTGACCTAAGCTGGACCAGAAACGTAGTGCCGAGTTGGTTAAACTAAAGCGATTACAGATCAGCTGCGTTATCGGTGTCATCACCGGACACTGTCTAATCGGCCAACATGCCAAAAGACTTGACCTCTTTTCCAATGACTTCTGCAGGAGCTGTAGCGACGAGGAGGAGGAGGAAACCATTCTTTACTTCCTATGCACATGTCCTGCTCTATGACGCAAAAGAATGCTCCATCTAGGAGCTCCCTTCCTTGACGACCTCGGCGATTTGGCGTCCTTGGACGTCATGAATATCAATCGCTTCATCAAAAGCTCCGGTTGGTTTGATTAGTCCTTGAGTAGTCTAATGGTAGATCCTTGGCATCACGATGGACCTTTACTGGTCTAAGTGTATCGCTCCTCTGATCATAAACTGGATCCTAACCATGCTATGTAACAGAAAAATAAGAATCGAGTGCGGATGCTCGCATAAAACCATAAAAGCTATCAGAGGTTGCCCGCAGAGAGGAGTCCTCTCTGCCCTGCTCTGGACCTTACTTATTGACGAACTACTAGAGCTACTTGAAAAATCGGGTTACAAGGTACAAGGATATGCAGACGACATTGTCATCAGCGTCAGAGGCAAATTTAAGGAAATAATTTCCCAACCAAGGTGCAAGGTGCCCTTAATTTAACTTCCGATTTGTGCAGGACAAAGGGACTTACCATCAACCCCGGAAAAACTATACTTGTACTCTTTTCCAGGAAAAGAAATCATTCTCTTAAACAAATTAATTTGGAAAACGTCCCAATCGACATATCCAAGGAGCGAAATACCTACGTGTTACACTTGACAAGACGCTCACCTGGAATTCACACTTGAACAAGGTTACCGAGAAAGCGACAAGAGCAATGTTTATGTACCAGCGCCTACGTGGTAAAACTTGGGGGATAAAACCCAAGATAATTATTGGACGTACAGCGCCAATTATCAAACCCATGGTCACCTATGCATCGTTCCAAATTGGAAAATGGTAGCACTGGCGCAGATGTTTATGGACCCAGGTTCCAACGTGCGGCAGCGCTTGGGAAATCATCAATATTTCAGGCGGAAGTCCATGCAGCCGAGTTCTGTGTACGAGAATGTATGCGAAGAAGGGTCGATGGTACTCGTATCTATATCCTCTCGGACAGCCAGGCAGCACTTATGGCTCTGAAACCCTACACGGTATGATTCAAACTTGTTTGGAACTATCTGAACCTACTCGAAGATCTCGCGTCGAAAAACACCATCACTGTGGCCTGGGTACCAGGACACGACTGCTTAGCGAGAAGAGGCATTAGTCGCCCACTAGTCGGTCCTGAACCCTATTTTGGAGTCGCACGGAGTAGCGCAACGATCAAAATAAAGAAATGGGAAGATGATCATAATGCAGAATACTGGGCCAAACTCAAGGGCCTAAGACAGGCAAAGAAGTTTATTAATCTCAACCGCCGGGTTAAAAAGCTACTCGAGCTTAGGAAAACATACTTAAGAACCTTAACAGGCTACTTGACTGGTCATTGTCCACTCAAGTACCATCTGCACAAGATAGGAGTAGCAGATACAGACGAATGCCGGCTATGTGGAGAGCAATAAGGGACGGCAGAACATATTCTTTGTGAATGCTCCATGGCCGCAAGAAAAAGCCTCCTCCATCTCGGGGGGGCTTTATTGAGTCCCTCTGACTTCTGGAACATTGAGCCTGGAGCTTTGTTGAAGTTTATCAAGTGCCTTAACCAAGTTCTCAGCTAAACGACGAGCTGGCACAATAGATCTTATAGGTCGCAGTGGGTACAAAGCCCTGGTAAAGTAAAGTAAACAATCGGTGCATAATTTTTGAACATTTAAAAATGTATCAAATACTCATGTACGATTATATTGAATTATTTATGAGAGATAAAATCTTCAACTCAAATAGAATTCGTGAACTATTCGTAAAAAAAAAATTTATATTAATGCAAACTAAGTTAGCTTCTCTGATGCAACGCGAGATGGGTTCATTACGACCGAAGTTAGTGCGGTGGAATTGCTCATGAAATATTATTATTATTATAAGTTTATTAACATGTAAGTTAATTACATGTTAACACAGAGGGGATAAGCGCTGGCTACCAGGGCCTTCGGCTTTAAATTAAAATTAAATCTTATTTACTAGATTAATTGCTAACATGATTTTGCGTACAGTCTTAATGTTCTTTTCAGAAATTTCACTAAGCAGTTCAATAAGATTTTATCTGAAATTTGTTTGTATGCTTCATCAGCGTCTTCGTTCCCTTTCATGCCGGTGTGTCCAGGGATCCAAATGAGTTTAGTTTTGCCGTTTTTAGTAATTAATTTCTCACGAATCTTGTTAACGATATCTGTGCAGTTGTTGATATTGTAATATTCTTGCTGGGGTTCGTTTAAATAAAACCGTCTTTTGTGTATTTTAATCGTTTATTTAATATCAAACACTAACTTTACTTCAACTCAGTCTTCAATCACTTTATTCTTTATTTATTTCAAAATAAATGGTCGCTACAGATTTATTTTCACAATGTCGCTTGCTTTCACCACTGGTCGAATATCTCTTGTAATCGCTGTATTCACTTATAAACCACTGTCTCGACGTTGGTTGTGGTATGGGGTATTTATAGGAAATTGCAAGGGGTTCTAGAACATGCTAGATGTTTCTCCGGGTGAAGTGAGGATCATGGAATATTGGGATATTGTGTGGAACAATTGTGGAACGTAAGCACACCAGGTTGGAACGTTAGCACATCAGGTTGGAATATTTACTACTAGTAGGCAATAGATGTCGTTGCACAGTTTGAGATACAGTGTTTTAGTTTTTGGTACACAAACCATCCTGTAGTCAATGCTACAATATTTTCAATTGCAGTAAGTGAAGATAAGCTATCTGTAAATATTGTAGCATTGACTGCAGGATGGTTTGTGTACCAAAAACTGAAACACTGTATCTCAAACTGTAGCAACTATTGCAAAACATTCTAGCAGTAAATATTCCAACCTGATGTGCTTACGTTCCACAATTGTTCCACACAATATCCCAATATTCCATGATACTCAATTCACCCGGAGAAACATCAAGTATGTTCTAGAACCCCTAGCAATTTCCTATAAATACCCATACCACAACCATCGTCGATACAGTTGTTCATAAGTGAATACAGCGATTACAAGAGATATTGGAACAAGTGGTGAAAGCAAGCGACATTGTGAAAATAAGTCTGTAGCGACCGTTTGATTTGAAATAATAAAGTGATTGAATATTGTGTTAAAGTGAAGTTGGTATTTGATAATAAATAAACGATTAAAATACACAAAAGACGGTTTTATTTAAAACGAACCCCTGAAAGAATACTACAATATGATAGTTTTCCCATTATCTGCTATTTGAAGGGCTTTTAGTATAGCAAAATCTTCAGCTGTAAAGATTGAAGAGAAATTATAGAGAAGTCCTTTAGACATTACCGTGCCATATTCGTTCACAACGGCATAAGCCACACCATCGTCCGTTTTTGAAGCGTCGGTGAGTAGGAATCGCCATCCTAGGATCTTGTATTTGTTTGTAATTTCTAAAAACGCTGCTTGGAAAACTTCGTGACTGGTTGATGATTTGGAGTATCTTGTAAACTCAGTGCATGTAGAATTGGTAGGCAGGTTCCAGGGTGGACGCAATAATCTTTTTTTTATGTTTGTGGTTATGGGGATGCTGAGATCTTTCGCCCATGAAACGGCATTTGATATTGTTAACAGATATTTTCTCTCTTTTTTGGGTTTTAAAATCTTTTTAATGTCATCATGAATTGGAGTGGGATCAGGGGAATTGATTTTTTGTACTATGAGTGATGTAAGGTAATCAGCTCTTTCACCAAGTTTGGGTAGACCAGCTTCTGTAAGTAAATTAGCTATAGGAGTTGTCCGAAAGCCTCTAGTGGCTCTTCTGCTAGCCTCATGGTACGGTGTTGCTACAAGCTGGATGGATGATCTGGAGAATTTTCCGTAGATTGCAAGGCCATAGTCGATTTTATCTAGTATAACAGATTGAATTACGTTGATAATACTGTTAATATTACATTTGCTTTTTTGGACGAAAGGTACTTTATAATATTTGCCCTGGTAGCCAGCTTTTTTTCTTAAAAAAAACAGTGTTCTTTAAAGTTAAATTTTGAATCGAATATAAATTCAAGTATTTTTGTTGATCTAACATTATTTAATAGTTTGTCATTTACGTGCACAGAAATACTTTTTGGACAACTGTTTTTCCTACATATGTGTACTGTTTCACATTTTTCTGTGGAGATTTTTGCTCCTGAATACTTGCCCCAATCTGAGAGAGCTTTGAGAATGTTTGAAAAAACAGTGGCTAAAAATGTTAAGTCTTTACATCTTGAGTAAACGATCAGGTCATCTGCGTAAAGTACATGGTGGACTTGATTGTATTTTGTAATAATTTTGCTTACTACATTAAAAGCAATTTTGAACAACACTACAGATAAGCGCGATCCTTGTGGGATGCCGTTGTTAAGCTTAAAAGTCGACGAGTGTGTGTTATTCACTTTTGTGCGAAACCGTCTGTTGGAGAGGAAGGATATAATATGTATAATTTCGGATCTTAGGTCCTATCTTTCATTGCGAAAGTTGTTCTAAAACGACATGAATACCGATTCGGTCAAAGGCCTTTTCAATATCGACTGTCAGAATGGAGACCTGATTTTGTACGTTTAAAGTTGCGGATATAAACTCGTCTAAGTGAAGAATAGCGTCGATTGTGCTTCGACCTTTTTTAAATGCCACTTGGTTAATATTTATTACTTCTTCTTTTTCGAGGATCCAGGAGGAAGGAGTGATATGGGCCTGTATTTGATATATATATTTTGATTATCCTACCTGTCTTTGATTTTTTAATGATAAGCCATCTTTTGTCTATCTTTTGCAGCAATTTTACACACACGCACTATTTTGCAAACTTATCAACTCGTTAACTCGCGAAATCAGCGAGTTTTTTTTTTTTTTTTTTCCTCTTGTACAACCCATGCCCGCGTGGCAACGACACTGCGACCTGAAAGATCTATTGTATCGGAGGGTTGGAGTTAATCTTCTTCTTTGTTACACCATTCTACAACTTGAGATATTGCACTTTGCATGTCGTTGGAAATTGTCGTGCTGTGTTTACCTCTGATAAAAACCGCCAAGTCGTCAGCATAACCGACGGTGGTGTAGCCTGATCTGTGAAGATCTACTAACAAGTTGTCGATGACTATAGACCATAACAGGGGGGAAAGAACTCCTCCTTGAGGACAGCCTTTGGCTGCAGTTATGGACACCGACACTCCCCCAGAGGAGGAAGTAATTAATCAACTTACCAGCATGGTCCTCATCCATTGGTTGGTCGATTCTTCGATACCTCTGCTACTGATCGCCCTTGCGATCGAGTCGTAACCAGTGTTATCGAATGCGCCCTCGATACCAAGAAATGCACACAAGGCTATATCCCTTGAACTGAGTGTTCCCTCTATCTTTTTGACGAGATAGTGAAGGGCGCCTACTGTAGATTTGCCTTTCCTGTATGCGTACTGATTCGAGTAAAGAGGGTTAGACAGATCTAACCGGTCTCTAATATGGATATCTATGAGTCTCTCCATTGTCTTAAGGACGAATGATGTTAGACTTATAGGTCTGTATGATTTAGGCAGCTCGCTAGGCCTATTGCCCGGCTTGGGGATAAAAACCACATTAACCTGCCTCCAGGTGGGTGGTATGTATCCCCAATTGTAACTGGCTCTAAATAAAGCTATCAACCCCGGCAGGATGAGGTCGATAGACTTTTGTAGAAGTGCTGGAAACAGACCGTCACCGCCGGGGGCTTTAAAAGGTTTGAATGTGCCTACCGCCCATTCAACTTTCTCTGGACTGAATATTTTTCCAGATAAACTATTAACTCTCCTGTCCACATAAACCCTGTGGTTAACTGTGTTCGAGTACACATGAGATGTGTTAAGAGGCGAGCCTGGGAAATGTACCTGAAGTAAGGCTCTAAGTGTATCCACACGGTCCGTCGTGTAGGTTCCGTCATTTTTCTTCAGTAACCCTACACAGTTGACATGATCGTTTGCGAGTGATTTATGGATTCGTGCCGCTGTAGGCATGTCAGCGATTGTTTCGCAGCATTTCCTCCAAGCAGCTCGCTTAAATCGTCTCAATACTAGATTGTATTCTGTGAGAGCAAACCTGTATTCGTCCCACCTCTTCGTTCGCTCTGCAGAGTTGAAGAGTTTTCTGACTTTCTTCCGCTAGTTGGTCATTCCACCAAGGCACTTTGCGTTTGCTAACATGTGTCTTTGGGACACAGCTGTCGTGGTAGGAATCAAGCAGTATATTGTTAAGGTGGTATGCAGCTTCATCCAGGTCTTCTATGGACTCGATAGATGTGAGAAGCATATCTTTTTTTGAGAATACTAGTTCACGATAGCGATGCCAATCCGTAGATTTGGGATCGTATCTATTAGAGACATATGAGAGTTGGCCAGGTATGTAAAACCTGATGTGCTGATGGTCTGACAGAGAGGCCTCATCTGATACGTGCCAATTTTCAATAAAATTAGAAATAAATGGACTAGCGAGGGTGAGGTCAAGTTCCTCCTCGCGAATCGCATTTATGAAGGTAGGTTTAGAGCCTTTGTTCAAAATATCTATTTGTATACTTACAAAGTATTCTAAAAGACACTCACCCCTTCTGTTGATGTTGCTACTACCCCAGACCTCATGATGTGCGTTGGCATCGCATCCAATGATGTAGTGGAGGTTGTTCTCCTGACCGTAGTCAACGAGGCTCTGGACGTCTTTCGGTGGGATATCACCACTGTCGTGAGGGAAGTACGCTGAGGCACACACGATGTTCTGTGTACCTCCTCCAGTGGGGATTTCCAGTAGTAGGGCCACCAGGTCTCTTGTTATAAATTCTGGAATAGGGAGAAAGTTTAAATTATTGCTAATTAAGCATGCCGCTCTCGGCGCTGGCTCTCCACACTTGAAAATCAACTTACTTACCCTATTCTGGAGACCTTTAACCTGTCCGCAAATAACCCAGGATGCCTGAATGAGACCAAGGGTTATAACTTCTTCAGCGAACCGCTTGCTAAGGGTAGCGGACGGGCCCTTAGCATGATGCAAGTTCGCCTGTAGCACCTTGATTGTGCTCATCGGTCCTCCGCTGAGGATCGAGCTTGTCGGAGTAGTTGGGCCTTTTTGGGACCCCTTCCTCTACGGCAAGCGGTTAGGTTTTGATGACCCAGGGGTCTGTTTGCAACCGACTCCTCGTGTCTTCGAGAGACGTGCCCAGGGGCACCGCTGGTCGTTAACGACAAACCGGCCACGTTGCCAGTCTTGGGAAGTCTAGGAACTAATGTGCTGGGGCGGGCTGGATCCTTTGATCGGATTCCCGCAGTGCTGGTACTAGCTTTAGGACCACTGGTGCTACTTAGTGACTCATTAGTCGTGGCAGCGGTTTTGGCAGTGGAACTGGTGTTCGGGGCAGGCCCGGAGGCACTGCTGGTGGACACGGATGATGAGGGATCCGTCGCAGTAGCAGTTGTAATGCCAATTGCGTCCACCTTCTTTGGACTACCGTGGCCAGACTCCTGATCCTTGTTAGTGGTCTTTGGGATCAGTTTGATCTGACCAAAACGGTAGTGCACTTTGCTATTGAGGGCCTTCAGTACCCTCAGGGAAGAGTCATCAAGTCCATCAATGGAGGAGTGCACCTTCCTTCACCCTTTGCATGACCTTCCATAAAGTTGCCATTAGGCCTTCGTTTTGAGCTTCCAGTGAAGCCAGAATTTTTGTCGACGGGAGCTCGAGACTTTGTGGGAAGAAACCGCGGATGATATGGGTTTTAGGGAATGATCCATCTTCCACCAATAAGATGTCCAATCGACTTTTGGCTCTTATTGTCTCAAAATTCGAGCTCATCCATCCAGCAGTAGCACTGTTTGAGCAGACGAAAACCAGCCATCCCGCCTTGTGCTGTGAGCCTGAGAATTTCGGCCATACGCCTTTGTTCCTCAGTTCAATTGAGACATCGATGACAGCCTCTTGGATGAGTGTCATCTGCTCCGTTGATAGGGGCTTGTTCTCCAAGTCCGCTGGGACGATACCTAACCTGACAACACTAGCCACCTGACTGAAGGTGGGAACATCAGGTGTAGGTCCTGCCTTGGCTTTCTTGGCGGCGGGTGCTGGTGGGGTATGATCCTCTGATCTACCTCGTTTAGCATCTTTTGCAATAGGAGGGGCTTTGGCATAAGCTAGGACACTCTCCCTAGTATCGCCTCTGCGAATGGCAAACTTGAACCGCCTCCTTTCGGCAGAATTGAACCGAACGAAACCATCCGGTTGAATTCGCAGCTCGTCTAAACTCCTCCCAATGGAGGAGCACCCAGATTTCTCTGTGGCGACGCTGCACGTATCCATGAGAGTGGATGTGTCAGAGTCAGAGGCGGCGGTATCCGCTACTTCTGGATGGACACATGTGGACGGTAAGGATTGGGCCCGCTTGGCTCCGTCATCAAAACCATCCAAGGACTTGGGTTGTTCGTCAGCAAGCCGAGTGGTTATGGCCGAAGATGAAGGGGCCGTCGGAAGCTCTATAGCATCGCGACTAGGTGCAACTGTATGCTCGTCAGCAGTAACAGAAGCTGGTGTGATTTGAGATACACCTGTCTCATAGTTTTTTTTTTAATTAGGAATTATGGACCCACGAGTAAATGGGAAAGGGATATCACCCATGGCAGAGCCCGATGTACCATGGGAAGGCTGGATTGAAACCGAAGGTCGCCAGGGTATTCGGAGTCCGCATACTAGCGACTAAGCACTCTCTTCGCCATGCATCCCTCGGCGTATGCTGTTCCACCTTGAATTAGAGATTTTTTCTAGAGGTTTACTCCTCACGTCGCTTACTGTAGCCGAATACTTACAGTCGTGAATGCAGGCCGTGCATTGCAAGCAGGCGCAAAAGAATACAAGAATTCGAAACGACTGAACAAGCAAGGAATGCTAGGCCGGTTATCTCGCTGTAGCATTCGTTGCCCGGTGGCCGCCCCGTGGAGGCAGTGAGTCTTCTTGTTGCGGTTACCCAATAGGGATCGTCCAGAAACTTTACCCTAAGGGTCCGAACCTGACCACCAAAAAAAAAAAGTTAGTTAACCACAAGTTAACAAACGTCAATTAAGTCTGAATTTTTTGTATTAATAAGGATTTGAACATATGCACTGCGTAAAAAAATGAGTTAGAAATAACTCGTGTTTAATAATACCGCTGTATTTATACGAAGTCGGAAACAGTAGACATTGCTGAGAATTTTAGCCAATTCTTTATGTCTGTTACACAAAAATATAAACCCTTATAAACCTAAAAATTATTTGCTCTGAAAAGCACAAAAAAATAAATTGTAATTCAGTAGCTATGATAAAAAGTTGGTAGCCAACTGCGGCCATATTTAAAAATATTTATCTGTCATTCTGCTGTCGTTGTGTTCTGTCATGACTCATGGTAACCATTTTACCATCGCTACACGATTCAACAACGCATCGAAGCCGTAAAAATTTAGTATCAAAGTTCGAGTTCTGTTCGCGGAACGTACGTAGGATTTACGGTCGTAATGAGCGTCCTTCCGAGCTCACCATTCAACGAATTATAAAAAACTTGAAGAAAAGTGGTTCAGTGACTAATTGAGCAGTCCGAGCACGTAAAAGCAAGATTAACTTTTAAATGAAAAAGCGCAATTACAACTACAAAAAATATTGCATAAAAATATCAAAAAGTAAAGTACCTGTATGTATTTATGTAACAAAAAATAAAATGTTAAGCTTGTAATAAATATAATTTATTATATGTAATATGAGTTTAAGCATTACCCTATTGTTTTTACTGCAACTCAGTGAATGAAGGAAAGATACAGCACCTTGCAAAAGTATAACTGCACCGTATAAAAGGAATTTTACAGGAAATTCTAAACGGATACAGCCCCCTTATAATTTTTTTTATTTTATTACATCAATCGAAAAGTTAAAAGTTAAGTAAAAAAATTAGAGCGAAGAAAGAAAAATCGTCGATATTTTTTTCTGGGTTTTCAGCAATAAATAACTGTTTTGCCTAGCTTGCAGAACTATAATTACATTGCATAGTTTCTAATTGTTTTTACAGAAATTAGTAGGATTTTATTACCCCTTTTTGCAATAATACTAAAAATTCTATTGGGCATACTCTCAACTGGTTTTCTTAATATGAAATCCTGTAAGGAGTTCCATGCATCCATAATTGATCCTCGGAGCTTGGCAACGTTCTCGAATTGCCGATAATGGGAATAAACTCGGTGTCTAATGATTCCCCAAAGATTTTCTATCAGATTACAATCCGGAGGACGTGCCAGCCACAATCAATCTGATGTTTTGGGCTTAAAACTATTGCAAACTTTGACGACTGACGAGAACCGCCCGGTAAGGCAGATTGTTCCAAAGACGAACAGCATGAATAAAAAACTGCCTGTGAGATGTTAAGCAGATGTGTGTGGATATGGTAATGCAATGGTTTGACCGAGAGGAGGAGAGTTTGTTGTAAAGATACTCTGATTACTGGGAGTGCATGGCAGCGAGAAAAAGTCATTTGCTTACCTGCGTTTAGTCCGTAGAACAGACAACAGCGTTGCATGTACCTGGAAGCGAGAAGGGCATACAAAACACATCTGTATCAACAAAAAAAGAAGGTACACGCAGCAGCTGGCGAGAGCTTTGGATGGGATTTCAGATACTCCCTCGTTTTGAAAGCTAGTCCGATCCCTCAACAGTACGATGTTCGCACGGGGCATTCAAGTTGAAACATCTGCACAGATGCAGCACAAAGAAAGCCCCTAGTGAAGATCGTAACCCCTACGAATTTTTCAAATTTGCGACAAACGAATCCCTCAGAAAACTTGCGGTAGCCTTCAGTTATATTTTTGATATGGGTGAGGTGCCAGATAATTTTAGAAGGAGTATAATTTTCCTCCTGTTTAAGAAAGGAGACATAAGTGATCCGAATAATTATAAAGGAATATGAACTCAGTAACTAAAATATTTGCTGGAATTATTCTAGAGCGTCTGACGGATTGGGTACGCGAAAACCATTTGCTAAGTGAATTCCAAGCGGGGTTTAGAAAAGGATATTCAACTGTAGACAACATCTTTACACTAAAAAGCATTGCCCAGGCATACCTTGATAGAGGCAAAAAACTATACGCGTTCTTTGTCGATTTCAGGGCGGCTTTCGACACAATTGACAGGAACGCTCTTTTCTATAAGTTGAGTAACCTAGGAGTGTCAACGAAAGAGCTTAGAGTAATACAAAGCCTTTATGAAAATAATAAGATCGCAGTATGGGATGGAAACAAAATATTCAACTGGTTTGAGTCGCACATGGGAGTAAAACAGGGTTGTCTCTTCAGTCCTCTCCTCTTCTCCATATTTTTGGATAACCTCACAACGTTTCTTCCGGGAGGACTAGTGTTTGGTGGAGTTCATATAAAGGTTTTGTTGTACGCGGGTGATATTGTCATTCTGGCAGAATCCACAACAATGTTGCAAATGATGATTAATAAGCTACAACAATATTGCAGCTTATGGAATCTCTCAGTGAATACCAATAAGTCAAAAATAATGGTGTTTCGAAATGGTACTGGACGGTACTCAAGGCTTGAAAAATTGACCTGGCAAATTGAAGTACTCGAAGTTGTGAAGGAATATAAGTACCTTGGGGTAATTATTACCTCCCAAATGTCGTTGAAAACACATCTGAGAGAGTAGCTCAAAGAAGCGAAAAGGGCAATGAATTGCAGCTAGGAGGGCATTCTCGGAAAAAAGACGTACCGCCAAGCACCAAATTCAAAATTTTTGAAGCAACTATGAGATCGATCATGTGCTATCCTGCCCAAGTTTGGGGTATCTCTCAGTATGAGGAAGTAGAAGGATTGCTTAGATATTTTCTAAAAAAGATTTTCAGATTGCCGGAAAATACTCCGAATTATATGCTGCATCTAGAAACAGGCTTACCACCTTTATATGGCTTTACCATAATGTTGCACTTCCTTTACATTCTAAAAGTTATGAAGCTCCCCCGCCATCGCCTTCCCCATATTATCGCAAAACTCCTGATACACCGAAAACAGCAATTTTTCGGCTAAGCAGAGAACACAATCTCCCCATAGAGGAAAATGGCACGGAAACATGGAAGCGTACCCTACAGGAGCTGTTGACGAATACTAAAGATTCCACCCGAGCGGCATTCAGAATGAAAGCGCAGCATAGCGAGACGAGAATCACTTATCGTTTACTCGATCATGATCTGGGGGATAGAAATTATTTCCACGATCGCAACAGCCTAAATACAATTTCCACCATCTTCAAGGCCAGAGGCGAACTTCTTCGAATAAACTTTATGCCCTACGTAAGCGATGGGAATGAGGAACGCACTATATGCAACCTTTGTGCGAAAGAAGACGTTCTCCACTTTATTGGAATATGTCCCGTATTAAAGGATATTAGGCGAGTCTAATTGGTATTGGTTGACTTTGAAAAGGCATTCGACAGACAACCACGAGATCTGATATGGGTGGCGCTAAGACATCGAGGGGTTCCAGAAACCTATGTACAGGTGATTATGGACATGTACGAAGGAGCAAAGAAAAAAGTAAGATGCACCGCTGGAGTAACCGAAGAGTTCCCAATCAAAGTCGGGGTACACCAGGGAAGCGTTTTAAGTCCTTTGCTCTTTATTACAGTCCTTGATTATCTGCTTGAAGGTAAAGTGATGGACCCCAAGGTACATCAGTTATTCTTTGCTGACGATGGAGCCATCATAAGTGAGGATCCCTGCAACGAGCACTTGATGTGTGGGTGGACGTTCTGGAGAGAAATGGGTATCGCATTAGTTCAAAAAAGACAGAGTACTTGTGCTGCCCGTTCTCTGATCCACTCAGGCCTATTCCAGACATTTATTTGAATGGAACAGTGTTTCCCAAGTGCGAAAAGTTCAAATATCTGGGATCTATGATCAATAGCAAAGCACCTTGTGATGACGACATCAATCATCGTGTAAGCGTAGGGTGGATGAAGTGGCGAGAAAATTCCGCTATCTTTTGTGACAGAAAAATGCCCCCTAAGTTGAAAGGAAGGCTCTACACCGCAGTTGTACATCCAGCGCTCACATACGGTTCACAATGTTGGACGATGTACAAAAAGTATGAGAGTAAATTAACAGCAGCTGAGATGAAGATGCTTCGCATGACAGCAGGAGTGACAAAGCTTGATCGAATAAGAAGTTCGCAGATCAGTGGAAGCTTTCACATCAAGGAAACCATCGTACAAAAAATAGAGCGTGACCTGCTCAGTTGGTATTGCCACGTTCAAAGAAGAGATCATTTGAACCTTGTTAAAAAGGCAATATCAATGCACGTTCTAAAGACATCGCGATGTAGGAAAGGTAGGCCTATAAACGCCTGGATCAGACAAATGCGACGACATCGGTATTTCATTGGCCTCAGTAACCGAGTGATCCAAAATCGGCAGGCCTGCCGATATTTTCTGAGGTCAAATAGGCGAACCCCACAGGCGGATCAGTAGAAATGCGGTGAAGTGGGAGGGTTGTGATCCCTTGTTTTCGGATCATAACCTCGCTGATAAAAGGAAGAAGAAGAGGCGAGTCTAATTGGGTAAAAATACCCAACCCTGTTAGCCAACTATATTAGATCTGCATCAAAATATCGTCAACAAATACTAAACGAAGCATTTTAGATATATTTATAAAACCAAAACCAAAACTGTATTTTTATTTTATTGGAAATTTTGTTTTTAATTAATTGCACAAACTGCATTCCGGGTTTCCTTCAGTCCTATATGGCATAAAATGTAGTCTGAGAAGCTCACCTCTGGCCTTGAAAATTAAAGAGATTGTACATATGCTCTTTTGGTCGTGGAAATAATTTTTTTCCCCGAGGTTATATTCAAGAGTTCGGTACTTGTTCCTGGTAAGGCTTTCCTGCGCTCTTTCTCTAAAAGTGGCACGGGTAGATAGCTCGATCTTTATCAACAGCTCCTGAAGTGATTCTTTCCACGATGCTGCATTGAAGTCTAACAGGTGAATATCGTGTTCGCTGCACAACCTAAACCATTCACTGAAGAATTGTAATTTCCCTCGTAGTAAGTGCATTGCAACTATATGCGGAAGGCGTTGACTCGGGAGTGACATTACTTTTAAAATATAGAGGAAGTGTAGCTTTATTGTATAAACATACAGTGGTGGCAAACCGGTTTCCAAGTGAAGCATATAGTTTGGCGTATTTTCAGGTAATCTGAAGATTTTTTTGATAAATTATCTCAACAGTTTTTCTGCTTCTTCATACTGTGAAATACCCCATACTTGGGCCGCATAGCACATAATAGGCCTTACTACTGCTTCATAGACTTTGTACTTTGTGCTTAATGCAATGTTCTTTTTACAAAGTATGCCTTTCCAGTTACAATTTATTGCCCTTTTGGCTTCTTTTAGTTTTCCTTGCAGGTGATTGTTAAAAGTTAGCCGAGGTGTTATCATGACTCCAAGATATTTATATTCTTTTACCTTCTCTAGTTCTTCGCCTTGCCATGTCCATTTTTTATCCCTTGCATAACGACCAGAACCATTTCGGAAAACCATTATTTTGGACTTGGCGGTGTTGACTTTTAGGTTCCACAAACTGCAATGTTGCTCTAATTTGTTAATCATGATTTGCATCATCGTTAGTGTTTCCGATAGAATGACAATGTCATCAGCGCATAGGAGCAGCTTTATCTTAATTCCAGCGAACTAGATTCCACCGGGTAAGAACGTCGGCAAATCATCCAGGAACAGCGAAAACAGAAGAGGACTCATAAGACAGCCTTGCTTAACACCTATTTTTGACTGAAACCAGTCTGACTTGTTGACTCCATCCCATACTGCAGTTGTATTGTTTTTGTAAATGCTTTGTATAACTTTGAGCAACTTTGTAGAGACTCCCAGATTGCTTAGTTTGTAAAAGAGCGCCCTTCTGTCAACAGAGTCAAAAGCTGCCTTAAAATCTACGAAGAACGCATACAGCTTCTTGCCCTTGTCCAGGTATATCCTAGCAATACTTGTCAGTGTAAAAATATTGTCCACCGCAGAATAGTCTAAGTAGGTCATTTGCCTGTACCCATTCTGTTAGAAGTTCTAGAATGGTCCCCGCGAAAATTTTCATTACTGTGTTCAGAAAAGATATTCCTCTGTAAACTACTAGGATGTTTGGGATCTCCTTTTTTATATAAAGGAAAAATTTTATTTTTTCTGAAGCTGGCCGGTACATGACCCACATCAAAAATGAAATTGTAGACCTTTGTTAGCTTTACCAGGAACTCGTTGGTCGCATATTTGAAGAATTCGTAGGGGATACGATCTTCTCCTGGGGCCTGGACAACTCTACATACATCTTGAAATAGTATGGTACGGTCCAATACATCGACTCTCTGAAAGGGAAGCGCATAGTGCAGTTCGCTCGTGCTACAAGGTGGGTTCAGCAATTGTTCAAAATGATCAGCCAGAATAGTTGCTTCGGTTTGAATACTCCGTGTGAAGAGTGAGCCATTGACGATTCGGGCGAGTTTCCAAAACGAGCGACTGTCCTTGATTCCTGCAAGCTCCGTAGTCAGGTGTTGAGAGTACCTTTTTTGCTTCTCCCTGCACATGGGGCAGAATTATAGGCAGAAGTATTTTAACGAAATCAGGGTGAATATTATCCAAGCCAACTGATTTACATTTTACGGATAATATCGCCATTTCAATAGTGTATAAATCTACTCTGTTTAGTTCAAAACCATCCATACTGCTATTATTGTGAGTCAATATTGATGGGGAGTTAAAAGTAGTGGAGGGAAAAGAGGTAACAAAACGGTTATTTGACTCATCTAAGTCAATGGCCTCATTATTCATAGGAAGATTTTTTCCGCACAGGCCAATTTCGTGAATTCGATTCCATAGAAACTTAGAAGATCGGTCGGAACTAAATCTAGCGCTATAGTACCTGAGTTTCAGTTTTAATCACGCATGTGACATGATTCCTACTGGCGTTATATTCCGCATAAATATCTGTACAACGAAACCTTTTCCAACGACGCGTCGGTACAATATGTCTCTTCTTTTTATTATCTTGCTGAAAGACATGAGGAAATCGACGATATCGCCCTAAATACTGTACCAAGTTCTCTTCGCGCAGCCTACACCCAGGCTGCACTATTAATTTTTGTGGAGGTAAAGGAAAATGCACTCTTATCGCCAGCGCACAAAGCCTCCCATACCATACAACTTCCCCCGCCGAAGTTCTTCTTCGAAAAAAACGTTGGTTCCTTCCGTAAATCGTGACAATATCCGTTAAAACCGTCTGGTCCATCAAGATTAAACTCATTTTCCTTACTAAAAATAATCTAGTGAAATTAGTGGGCACCAGTGCAAGTGGTTAGTGTGTCGGATCACTGCGCGGAAGGTTCCATGGTCGAATCCGAGAAAACATCAAAAAGTTTTTTCACGGTCCCACCTCTCGCGAGCGTTTGACAAACATCCGAGAGTATTGTTGTCTCGAAAAGGCTTCTCAAGGCAAATTGCCCTTCGGATACGGCACTAAACTATAGGTCCCTTCCATTCGTGTGAAAAATATAGCGCACACAACTCGTTGGTTGCGAGAAGCTAGGCCCTGGCACTTGACGAGCTGTTGCGCCAAATATTAATTTTTTTTTTTAAATAATTAAAAAATATATATATCTTATTAGATTAAGAGAAATTAAAAAAAAGAGTAAAATAACACAACGCTACTTACGGTTTTCCAATTACCTACGATCCACGTTTTTACGGGCGAATTCATCATTATCATTTACCTTCGATCGCGACTTGTAAGCTTCTGCGGAAGCTCACGTTAGATTGTTGTGCCACAGGACTCCGGATTTTGTAAACAAATTTGAATGACACTGTTCGATTTCTTTGCTTCATGCGAAAATTGTCATTTCATTCATATAACAAAAGAGCCAATATGAAATATTTATTTATTTTTTTTTTTTCGGGGGTAGGTGAAAATCTTCAACAAGACACTATGAGGATCGACAGAGCGTGCTCATAGTAGTGTGGGATTCTTACCCACTAAAAAACCTCCCTTCAAAACCGATTTGTTTTCTTTTATTTTTACTACAACTAAGTATTCGACTTATCAAGTAGTTTTCATTTCGCGAAATAATTACGTTTTGCAGGGACCTTCCCATTAGAAGTTCCTGCCGGCTCCGCAGTTTAGACGCGGTTACTTATTCCGCTAAGTCTAAAGGTTTTGTTCTTTGTAGACGGCGTAGTAAGTTTCTTTCATCTAAAACTTGGAGGACTGTAATATTACGTGACTTTCTAGTCGACTTTTATGTTTTCTCGCGTAGTTTTTGATTTCGTCTTCGATTGTTTTAATGCCAAGATCTCTGTGGATATCGCTATTTCTGATATACCATGGCGCATTTACAATACTTCTTAGCACTTTGTTTTCAAAAGATTGTAAGATTTTAATATGACTTATTTTGGTACAACCCCAGAGTTGTATACCATATGTCCATACAGGCTTTAGCACTTGCTTATATAAAAGCAGTTTGTTCTCTATATTAAGCCTGGAATATTTTCCAAGTAACCAATACATTTCTCGATATTTGTTATCTAGTTCTTTGCGTTTTTTCTTTACGTGCGTTTTCCATTTCAGCTTTGCATCAAGTGTCATTCCAAGATACTCAACCTCGTTTGCAAACGGAATTTGAACCGATTTTGAAAAGATCGGCAGATTATTTACTCTCTTATAAGTAAAATTTACATGAACAGATTTGGTCTCGTTGAATGCGTTTCGACAAGCCTTTGTCCATTCATTTACTCTAACCAAAGCTTCTTGCAGTTTTTCTGTACCATCTTCGACCGTTTTACCTAGTGCCAAGATGGCAGTGTCGTCGGCAAATGTAGCTAGCTCAGTGCCTTCTACTTGCAGTATATCACGAGTGTATAATAGATATAAGACCGGACCAAGAACGATTCCTTGCGGCACCCCAGCCATTATTTCCTTAAAATCCGAATATTCATTTCCACATTTGATGCGGAATAGTCTATTCGTAAGGTAGTTCTTCAAAATATTATATAGGTGCTCTGGCAGAACTTGTCGTAATTTAAACTTTAAGCATTCGTGCCAGACCTTGTCAAAGGCTTAAGAGACGTCAAGGAATACGCTTGAACAAATCTTTTTTTCTTCAAGTGACTTTTCGATTACATGTGTTATTCGATGTACTTGTTCAACTGTAGAATGCTTACTTCTGAATCCGAATTGATGATCCGGAATGAGATGCCTCTCTTCTATAACCGGCTGTATTCGCCTAATCAATATTCTCCCGAACACTTTGGATATAATTGGAAGAAGCGAAATCGGTCTATAAGACGTTTTTTCATTCGGAAGTTTTCCGGGCTTAAGGACCATTATGACTTCGGCCACTTTCCATTGACTGGGGACATATTCTAGTCTAAGCGCGGCGTTTATAATGAACAGAAGCTTAATAAGAGCTTTTCTTGGTAGTGCTTTAAGAACCTCTCCCGTGATTAGGTCGTATTCAGGAGCCTTCTTAGGTTTAAGTTTCTTTATTTCTTCCTTAATTTCGGTAAGTGTTGCATTTCTTATTACGCTATCGGCTTTATATGACGTATTTATATTTTGAATAAGAGCTTGTCCACCCAACGGTTTGAAAGTTTCTTCCAGGTGAATGGCAAAAACTTGCGCTTTCTCTTTATCATGCCCCATTCGTCTTGATTTTTCCTAATTGGGGCGGCTTGAATTTGAGGTTTTTTAATACCTTTTATAGCCTTCTAAAGCGAGTAATTAAAATCTTTTTCTGCTGTTAAGCTTTCTAGGTAAGTTTGCATTTCATTATTCTTAAGGTCTTTTATAGATCTTTTTAGTGAGTTGCAGAAACGGTTAAGATGTGCTTTATGTTGCGGAGCCCGAGTTTGTTCCAATTTTTTGCGCGCATTTCTCTTCTCCTAAACATCTTTCTTATTTCCTGCGGATAAGTTTAAATGCAACTGGCCGGGGTTCTCTTGGGTTTGGGAGTATTCTTCCACGCGGCATTCTGTAAGATTTCGACGAAGCGATCAACTTCCACTTTAAGTTCATAGGGCGTTTTAAGTGATACGCTCAGCTCAATATTTGCTTCAATATTTTTTTTTGAAGCTATCTCAATTAGTTTTCGCGCTGGTTAATCTGGCCGGATCTGCTTTTTTAACCAGAGCTTTGCTTATCGTCATAATGATTGGAGAATGATCAGAGGAGAGATCAAAGCTTTCTGCAACTTGTATACAGTTGCCAGATATTCCTTTAACAACAAAGAAATCGATCAGATCTGGTATTTTATTTCTATCAGTCGGCTAATATGTTGGTCGAGTGAAAATCGCAGCTGTATTGCATAACCGCATTATAAAGCTTTTTGCCTTTCTGAAATAGCAATATGAAATATGGACCAAAATTTGAATTAGAAATTACCAAACAAAGTAAGGATTTACCAAAATATTCCAAAACGTTGATAAAACATAAAAAAAGATGCAGCTGCTGTACCACAGCCGTAACAGCAGCTGCACCGCGGCGGTAATGCAGCCGAGCCGTATCGCAACGATACCACAACCATAACGCAGCCGCACCACAGCTGCGTCGCAGTCTCTATTCATGTCGATGTCAGCCAAAGATCAAAACTCAGTATACCTCTAGGTCTCCTACGCTCTAGAAACTCGTAGTTATCTGTATGACAGCCCTATAATACAAAGACCTATGTTATCACCATAAAGATAAGTGATAAGGCTATTGAACCAGTGTCGTACATAAAATACCTTGGTGTCGTGCTTGATAACAAATTAACTTTGGAATTCCACATAGACCATGTTTGTAAGAAAGTGTCCGAAAAATTGTATGTCTTAAGAAAAATGAGAAAAAATATATCCAAAACATGTGCAATAAAATTGTACAATGTAATCGTTAAGCCCCATTTTTAATATTGTGCCAGTCTGTTGTTCCTATGTAATGTCACTTAAAAACATAGACGCCAAAAACTCCAAAACAGAGCTATGCGTACTATACTCAAATGTGATAGAAACACTCCAATATCTTCATTAATAAGTTCTTTGAACTGGCTTATCATAAACCAAAGACTTTACGCTATGACTTCGATCCTAGCCATTAAAATCAAAAATTTGTGTCCACAATATCTGACGTCTATCCTACCCCAAAGTCTTTTGTATATATTCATTAAATTGCTGCTGCCGTTTCTATTACCATACCTTTCACATTTATACAACTCCATCATAACAACTTCTGAGTTTCCAACGGATTGGAAAAAGCCAAAATTGTTCCAATCCCAAAGAAAGGAAATGGCAAGTCAGTAGACTATAGGCCAATCGCAATTTTACCATTCCTCTCAAAGGTATTCGAGAAAGCGGTGTTAAGGCAGATTCAAAAGTTTTTAGATATTAATAATCTTCTTAACGGTGCTCAGTCAGGCTTTAGATCAAACCGAAGTTGCAAGACGGTGCTCTTGTATATTGTTGATGAATAACGAAAAGTCATAGATAGGAAAGAGGTCAGCTTTCTCACTCTTCTCGATTTTTCGAAGGCATTCGACACAGTTGATTACTCGATATTATGCTCCAAGCTAATGAACAATTTTGGTTTTTCGTTAACTACATCCAAACTATTTCAGTCGTATCTAACCAGACGACATCAGTGTGTTGTCATCGGGGAAAAGACTTCTAGCCTACTTCCTGTTTGCTGTGGTGTACCACAGGGTTCAATTTTGGGTCCTATTTTCTTTGTCCTCTATATTAATGATCTCCCACAGACTGTAAGGTATACATCCAGCAAAATGTTTGCCGATGATGTACAAATATTAATAAGAAGACCCCTTTCAGAACTCTCTCAAGCCATCACGGCTATGAACGATGATCTGCTACAAATACAACTCTGGGCAGAGCAAAATAAACTAAGTCTAAGTCCGGCGAAATGTAAAATCTTGGCAATTTACAGAACGAAAGTAGATACGACTCAGCTCCCTGATATCATATTAGGAGATACCATCATAAATTATGTCCAAAAAGCAAGGAATCTGGGCCTTGTTTTTAACGAAACGCTTACTTGGGATGATCATGTTAATGCGACTATTGGCAAAGTTTACGCTGCTATTCGCTTTCTATGGGCCACGAAAAACTTTCTCTCCATAGAAACTAAAACCTTACTCGCAAAAACCCTACTCTTGCCTATTCTACTGTATGGCTGCGAAGTATATTGTAACACTGATTCCAATACCAAAAGAAGGGGTGGCAATGGTGTAGTGGTAACATCGTCAATTGCTACGCTAATGGTTCATGGTTCAAATCCTGATGTCAGCAAGCATTTATTTATTTCTCATGAAATATGTAAAGTCAGTCTGATCATTTGTAAAAAAGCTTCTGTGAACACTACTGCGAAGGCATAACACTGGCAGTAGCTTGGTCATGTGGCTAGAAAAATTGTTCGGTCTGTTGATGATGATTTGCCCTTGACATCGATTATCGGGAAAAAAGTACTGTGAATCAGAAGCAATGACAATAATAACAAAAATCTCCCCAGTTATCTGGACGCCACCCCCGGAGAATACTTTACTTACTTAGATCCTTTAACCCCTCGGGGGGCATAGGGCGTCAACCACGCCTGCGCGCCATTGTGTTCGAAGTTCTGCAACGCGTTTGAGCTGCCTCCGACTCATTCCTAAAGAGCTCGATTCCTCCTCAACTGTTCTGCGCCACGTTTGCCTAGGGCGTCCCGCTATTCTGCCTGCCTGGGTGAGCGGATTCCACTGCATGGCGTATTTCGCAATGGAGTTGTCTTCGCGCCGTAGCGTGTGTCCAATCCATTGCCACTTTCTTCTTCGTATAGTAATGCTTATAGGTTCTTGGCCCGTTCTCAGATGAAGTTGTTCGTTGGAGATGCGGTTCGGCCGAAAAATCCTCAAGATGATTCTTAAGCATTTGTTTACAAAGACTTGCAGCTTGCGTGTGTTAATGGTGTCCACCTTCCATAAAGCAGCACTGATTCTACGTTGGAGCGGAACAGTCGCAGCTTGGTTCTTAAGCTGATAACATTGCTTCTCCAGATTTTAGATAGCATTCCGAACGCAGCTTTAGCCTTCCCGATTCTGCTGCACACATCCAGTTCGGTACCATCGCGATTAGCCGAGACCACACTTCCTAAATAAAGAAAGTTATCAACTTTCTCGACTTGCTTTCCGGCAATGTTAAGTTGAGCGCGGTTGTTAGAAGAAGTGCTCAGGGCTTTTGTTTTGGCTGTGTTTATTTTTAGCCCCACTTCGTTTGCCTCAGCTTCTAGATTTTGGGCCATCAGATGAAGATCCATTATCCGATGTGAAAGTAGACAAACATCTTCAGCGTAATCTAGGTGTTTAAGGTAAGATGTCATAGTCCAACGAATTCCATAGTTGCCTTCCGTCAATGCTGCACGGAGTACATCGCTGATAACCACCAAAAACAATAGTGGTGACAGTATGCACCCTTGACGTACTCCACTTTGGACTTCAAAATCCTCCGACACCTTACCATTGTGCACGACGTGACACTTACCGCCCTCGTATGTAGCCTTGATAATAGCTATAAGTTTTTTCTGGGATGCCTCTCCTGCGCAAGGCCAACCAGATAGCATCTCGATTCAATCTGTCGAAAGCTTTCTCGAAGTCGATAAACATTAAATGTAGCGGAGACCTATACTCAACGCATTGTTCGATTATGATCCGTAAGGTGTTTATGTGGTCAATGCAGGAGGATCCAGCGCGAAAGCCTGCCTGTTCGACATCGAGAGTTGAATCTAAATGTTCTTTAATTCGTTCTAGAATTATTTTAGCTATTATTTTAGCCACGGCTGGAAGAACGCATATACCTCTCCAGTTACCGCAATCCATCAGGTTTCCCTTCTTTGGAAGTTTAATGATCATCCCCCTTTTCCACTCCTGTGGAAATTGTTCGCTATCCCAAGCTCTCCGTATTAGGGGATGCAGCAAATCTGCCGATGTATTTGGCGCCGCTTGAAATAGCTCGGCAGGGATGCCATCAATACCCACCGCCTTGTTCTTCTTGAGGGACTTGATTGCTGTTATTATCTCGGTTTTACTGGGAGGTGCGGTGCGAATTCGGGAATTTGTTGCTTCGAACTGCTCATTCGAATTCGAGATCATACCGCCATCGTCTATGTGATTTAGCACTGTAGCAAAATGTTCTCTCCATCTAGTGAGCTGATCCTCATCCGAAATCAGCAGGTTACCGTCTAGACTCTTCACTGGATGTTGTTTGGAGTTTCGACCACCGATGAGCTCCTTAGTGATGCTATACACAGTCCTACTGTCGCACCTACTCGCTGCTTCTTCAGCCCTTGAGGCCAGTGAGTTGACATGTTGACGTTTGTCACGTCTCACACTACGCTGCACTTCTTTCTTCTTCGCACGGTATTGGGCTTCAAGCTCGGTTCTCTCTACTGCTGAGGCCGCTGCAATCCGAGCCTTGATTGCTGTACGCTCATCGATCCGTCTCCAGGTGTCTGTAGAAAGCCATGTGCGGTGGTGTTTCTGCTTTTTACCGATATACGTGCGTGCCCCAGTCGCAAAAGCATTTTTCACAGCACTCCAGTGGTCATCCATGTTCTCTATGCTGCTGATTGCTTCTGCTTCTAAGGCAAGATGGTCCCTGAACTGTTGGCGCACTTGGGGAACCTTGAGCCTGTCGATATTAAACCTGGTGATGTTAAGTACGTTGCTGTTGTGCTGTGCTGTTGCTGTTGACGGATGCAGTACGAAGGCGTAAATGAGCTACCATAAGATGGTGATCTCGTTCTAGTCCGACGTCAGCTCCACGTCTGTTTCGGACGTCCAGGAAACAATTTCTAAAGCGGCGACTGATCGCAATGTGGTCGATCTGGTTGGATGTTCGTTGCCTATCAGTAGAGACCCAACTGATTTTGTGGCAGGTGTTATGCTTAAACAGCGTACCTCCGATGACTAGGCGGTTGGTATTGCAGAAGTCCACAAACCGCTCACCGTTATCATTACGGTCTCCCACGCCGTGAACACCCATCACGTGCTTAAGCATGGTGTTGTCGCTACCCACCTTGGCATTGAAATCTCCCATCACCATTACGATGTCCCCATTAGGCGTTTGGTTGTAGGCGGCGCCTAAGTGGCTATAAAAATCATCCTTTTCGTCCTCAGTCGCGTCTAGAGTCGGAGCATAACACTGTATGATGGTAATTTTTCTAACTCTACTCTGGAACCTAGCCGTCAATATCCGGTCACTATGGGGTTTCCAGGATATGAGGCTACTGCGTGCTGCTGGAGTTAGCATGAGTCCTACTCCGGAACTCCGTGCACTTCCAGCTGGTTTACCAGAGTAGAGCATGACAGTGTTTTTGGTTGGGGAGATGAATTCCCCAGCATCGAACCATCTTATCTCGCTCAGCCCTAAGATGTCGATTTTATACCTTGCGAATTCGCGTTCTAATTGGAGGAATCTGGCGTTATAAGGCCCTTCCTTGAGTGAGTCCAGGAGGGTCTTTACGTTCCAGAATCCGATCGTTGTCCGTGTCCGATAGCCAAAGGTCGTCATCAAATTATCCGTCCGTATCCGAGGCGTTGGCTTGCGTTTCGGAGCAAGATTTGTTTTTACGGTTGCGGCTCGCTGGGCCACAGACCAACCGACACTTATCCGTCCTCTCCCGTTAGCAATTTCCGAAGAAATCCCCAGATGGCACCACGAGGAGGTGGGAGTAGGGCTTACTAACAGAGCTGCTAGGTTTTCGGCTGCAGTGGCTCTTTCTCGTTACTTAGCGGACCAACACCTATCGGGAGATGCTGCCCCTACGAGGCCTTTGTTAGTCGTTTGCCATTCACCCCCGGAGAATAGCTGAAGCATAAACAACTGAGCTTCAAGAACCACTACACCAAAAATCTTTCTCTCTCTCTTCTATCCATCCTTTCCAACGCCCGCACTGTGTGTAAACATGTTAAAGGTATTCATAACCCTTTATGTGCGCGCATAACTAAACGTCATATTCAACAATATAACTTGATACATACATAACCTTAGACGTTACGACCACGTATCGGAACACTCAGTTAAAATCTTTGACTGTTCTTTTGAAAAATATTTACAATTTAAAGCCTTATGCCTTAATCATCAGGTCATGCGAACGGGTCAGCCAGACTATCTTTATATTAAATTGGAGTTTCCTATTTCACAAGATCATATGCATTAATTCAACCAAGATACTCCTGCTTGACATCAGAACACACTTTTTTGTTTATACTACCCGTCAATGGAATTCTCTGCCAATTGAAATAAGAAGAATTGGAAACTGCACATCCTTCAGAATTTCCCTCCTCAGACACCTCTCTTTAATTGAATTGCCCCTTAAACATTCGCATAATATTAAAGTATATGTAGCTAACTAATTTTAAATTACATATGTATTGTAGCATTGACTACAGGATGGTTTGTGTACCAAAAACTAAAACACTGTATCTCAAACTGTAGCAGCGACCTGTTAGCAGTAAATATTCCAACCTGATGTGCTTACGTTCCACAATTGTTCCACACAATATCCCAATATTCCAGGATCCTCGATTCACCCGGAGAAACATCTAGCATGTTCTAGAACCCCTTACAATTTCCTATAAATACCCATACCACAACCACCGTGGATACAGTCGTTTATAAGTGAATACAGCGATTACAAGAGATATTCGACCAGTGGCGCAGACAAGCGACGTATTGAAAGTAAATCTGTAGCGACAATTAAAATAAAGTGATTGAATACTGAGTTGAAGTAAAGTTAGTGTTTGATAATAAATAAACGATTAAAATACACAAAAGACGGTTTTATTTAAACGAACCCCAGCAAGAATATTACATTGGTGTCAGAAGTGGGATGAGACAAATTTTGTGTATCGCTTAATGTGTAAGTGACAAAAAAAAAAAAATGGTTCGGAAATTGCTAGAAGAATTGTCATTGGTGCAACTAAAGGAAGCACTGAGCCAGCGGGATCAGCCTACGACTGGTACGAAGAGAGAATTGATCATTAAGTTGCGGAAAATAATGACGGATGAGGGCACAGATCCTGAAACAGCTTTGTTTGACGTCGAAGAAGAACAAGTAAGTACGACGAGTGACATGTCGGCTTTAATGAAATTGCTATCTGAAAAATTCGAGAAGATAGATAATTCTTTCGATGAGCAAAAGAATTCTCAAAATGAAAAATTCGAGAAGCTAGAAAATTCCTTGGCTGAACAGAAGAATTCTCTATACGCTAAATTCGGAACAATTGAACGACAATTCGAAAACGCACAGGCCAAAATAGAGACATTTGAAACAGCCGTTGAAGGACGACTCGATAATGTTGAAACAAAATTCGAGAACGTTCAAACAAAATTCGAGACTGTTGAAGGAAGATTCGAGAATTTCGCAAAGGAACTCGAATACGTAAAGAAACAGAAAGTTCGGGAGTATTCAACCGACTGCCCGAGAAGGAAAGAGATGCAGCCTCCCGTCTTCGATGGACAGACATCATGGCCGATATATAAGAGGCAGTTCGAAGCTGCGGCAATGACGAACAACTGGGACGGCGAAGAGAAGTCCATTGCCCTCACACTTGCGCTTAGAGGATCAGCTGCAGAGCTTCTGCAAACCATTCCCGACGACAAGCAACGCAACTACGATAGTCTGGTAAAAGCCATCGAGATGCGATTTGGGGACGACCATATGCAGCAAGTATATAGGGTCCAGTTGCACAGAAGAGTTCAGGTGAAAGGAGAAACTCTCCAGCAATTGCAAGCGGATATCGAGCGACTGGCACATTTGTCCTATCCAAACGCCGGGGAGGAGATCATTAACGAGATGGCAACCGAAGCGTTTACCCATGCCATAGCTGATGCGAAACTACAAATGGCGGTAAGAATGGCTGGAAAGAAAACGCTCGCCGAAGCTTTGGCATTTGCTCTGACAATGGAGGCCGCAGACCAGGCCTGTCAGGGAATCCACCGTGTGAAGGAAGTAGCCGCCATCGAATGCTCTTGCCAGAGGATGGACGTCGAAGACCAAAACAACGCTCGCGGAGGACAAATTCGTTGCTGGAACTGCAACAAAATAGGACACCTACAACGGCAATGCAGAAATCCAACCAGACGCGGAAACTTTCCACATTGTGCGAATAGGCGACGCAACGAAGAACCATCCAACAAGGACAACATCAATCCTGTTGGCCAGGCTCCTCGAAACCAGGAGTCGGGAAACGCCTAAGAGCCAGCTTCGCGGGGCAGAAGTTGACTAATGGAATCGACGCCCCCAAGTCCACCATCCAGGTCTCCCAAACCAAACGATGCAACAAGAGTCTAACAGTGGAAGCATTCATCGGCAAAAACAAGTGCGTGGCTACTATCGATACCGGCGCCACGGCTTCCATTGTAAGAAGAAATCTCGTCCGGAAATCTTGGCTGCACAACACCACCTGCTACTGTCTTAGAACTGCGACAGGGGAAGCGGCGAAAGTATACGGAGAAGTTCGCCTCACGTTTCAACTAGCAGGGTTGGCCTTTTCTCATGCGTTCCTGGTGGCCGACATATGTGATGAATGCATCATCGGAGTGGACTTTATGAAACAACATGACGTAATCATCGACATCGGGATGCAAGTTCTGCGGTACCGGAACGTAGAGATCCCAATGGTGTACGGGAACGAGAACGCAGCACATTTAAGGACAATACTCAGCAAGGACGAAGTCTTACCACCATCCTCCGAGACTATCATTTGGACAAAACTAGAGGGTGATCCTGGGAGCCACCGATTCTACCTATTGGAGCCGGATTTAGGAAGGAATTCCCCAAACTACATCTTGGGAAAAGTTTTAGTGGAGCCAAAGAACAGCCTGGTCCCAGTAAGGCTCATGAACTTAAAAAGCCACAGCGTCAAACTAAAACAAGGGGAGGTTATTGGTGAATGTGTTCCGATATGTTTAATCTCGACAATAACTGGAAAGGAATCTGCGGGGCCCGTTCCATCAGCCAGGTTGGCGGAAGTAAGGGACATGATCCTCAAGCACTGCGAACTGGATCGGGATCAGCGAACCATGGCAGAAAATCTAATCAGTGAGTACGCTGATATATTTGCCTCACAGGATGGAGAGTATGGCCGAACACATCTGGTGCAACATCGCATAGACACTGGGGACGCCAGACCAATTCGTCAGCCTGCCAGACGGCTACCATTGGCAAAGCAGACGGAGGTCGCGGATATGGTGTCAATGATGGAGAACGAAGGGCTCATCGAAAGTTCTAAGAGTCCGTGGGCCTCACCTGTTGTACTGGTTAAGAAGAAAGACGGCAGCACTCGATTCTGCGTGGACTATCGCAGACTTAATGATGTAACCAAAAAGGATAGCTACCCTCTGCCACGGATCGATGACACATTAGACACACTCTCAGGAGCTCGATGGTTTTCCACCCTTGATTTAAAGAGCGGTTACTGGCAGGTACAGATCGATCCAAAGGACCGAGAGAAAACTGCGTTCACTGCAGGAAATGGGCTGTGGCAGTTTACAGTAATGCCATTTGGATTGTGCAACGCTCCGGCAACTTTTGAGCGCCTAATGGAACACGTCCTGCGTGGATTGACCTGGAAAACTTGCTTGGTGTATCTGGACGATGTGATCGTGATAGGAAAAACATTCGAGGAACATCACGACAACCTGAAGAATGTGCTAGAACGGCTTCGAAGCGCTCACCTGAAGCTGAACCCAAAGAAATGTGCCCTCTTCAGATCCGAAGTCAAGTACCTGGGCCACGTTATCTCATCAGAAGGAGTGCAAACCGATCCGGACAAGGTGGAAGCTGTGAAAAACTGGCCAGTTCCAAAAGACAAACACGAACTTAGGAGCTTTTTGGGCCTCGCCACGTACTACCGATGATTCGTAAAGGACTTTGCCGGAATCGCGAAAAGCTTGCACCAGCTGACGGAAAAAGGAAGGCAATTCAAGTGGTCAGGTGAGTGCGACAATAGCTTCAAGAACCTTAAGCAACAACTATGCGAAGCACCAACACTAGCATATCCCATTCCCGGAGAAATGTTCATCGTAGATGCAGATGCAAGTAACGTCGGTGTCGGAGCGGTTCTTTCGCGGGTACACAACGGCCAAGAGAAGGTAGTAGCATACTTCAGCAAAGTGCTCTCCAAGCCGGAAAGGAACTACTGCGTGACCAGGCGAGAACTTCTGGCGCTGCTTCTGGCGACAAAACACTTCCATAAATACCTCTACGGCCAAAAGTTCCTTTTGCGCACAGACCACGCGGCTCTAAAATGGCTGCTGCAGTTCAAGAATCCGGAAGGCCAGGTGGCAAGATGGATTGAACGGCTGCAGATGTACGACTATGAAATACAGCATCGCAAAGGGAAACTTCATTCTAATGCGGATGCCTTATCCCGGCAGGAAGAGAAGAACCTTCTTTCCATCCAAAGGGTAAGAGCTGAGCCTATCGCTGGTTGGAGTGCAGAAGAAATCCGCAACGCTCAAAAAGAAGACCCGGACATCGAGCCGATATTAGCGTGGAAAGAGTTTATGGAAAAGCCGAACGGACGAGATATCTCGGACAGGAGCCCCACTCTCAAAGCATACTGGGCTCAGTGGGACTCCCTTCATGTGCAAGATGGTGTGCTGAAAAGAAAATGGGAGAGGCCGGACGGGAAAGATTTCATAATGCAGCTTGTCTTGCCGCGATCAAAGGTACGCGAGGTGCTACGGGAGATGCATGATGGAGCATCCGGAGGTCATTTGGGTGCAAACAAGGCACTGGAGAAGGTGCGAGAACGCTTCTATTGGCTCAGCGCAAGGGACGACGTAGAAAGTTGGTGCCAAAAATGCGTCGTGTGTACGGCCAGCAAGGGACCCAGAACGAAAACTCGAGGCAAGATGCAACAGTACAACGTGGGCGCACCCTTTGAACGGATTGCCGCTGACATCGCTGGTCCATTTCCAGCAACCGACAAAGGTAACCGTTGCATCCTAGTCGTCATGGACTACTTCAGCAAATGGCCGGAAGCGTTCGCCATCCCTAACCAGGAAGCGAAGACCATCGTGGAACAGATCGTCAACAACTGGGTGAGCAGATTTGGCGTGCCCATGGAACTGCATTCCGACCAGGGACGAAACTTTGAATCGAAGATATTCCAAGAGGTTTGTCAACAACTAGGAATCAAAAAGACGAGGACGACCCCACTTCATCCACAATCCGACGGGATGGTAGAGCGCTTCAACAGAACCTTAAACGAACATCTCTCCAAGGTCGTAGAAGACCACCAGCGCGATTGGGATCGACAAATTCCTCTTTTCTTGATGGCCTACCGAAATGCAGTGCACAGTACTACTGGACATACTCCATCCGAAGTCTTGTTTGGCCGAGCAGTCCGGCTACCTAGTGAGGTGAAGTTTGGATCCCCTAACGATGAGCCCAAGAGTGAAGAGGACTACGTGGCAGACCTCAGGGAAAGGATCCGAGACATACATCAGAGGACCAGGACGAGAATAAGGATAGCGAGTGACCGCATGAAAACCAGGTACGACACAAAGGCAACAACGTCCACCTTCCACGAGGCAGACCTAGTATGGCTGTACAACCCACACCGGCAAAAGGGGAGGTCACCCAAGCTGCAGCAAGACTGGGAGGGCCCTTATAAAGTGGTCACACGCATCAATGACGTCGTCTTCCGGATCCAGCGTGGAGTAAGAGGCAAGATGAAAATTGTCCACCTGGATCGTCTTCATCGTTACCATGGCAGTAATCCAGATGATCTTGTTCGGGACGAACAAGTTTAAGAGGGGGGCAATGTAGCATTGACTACAGGATGGTTTGTGTACCAAAAACTAAAACACTGTATCTCAAACTGTAGCAGCGACCTGTTAGCAGTAAATATTCCAACCTGATGTGCTTACGTTCCACAATTGTTCCACACAATATTCCAATATTCCAGGATCCTCGATTCACCCGGAGAAACATCTAGCATGTTCTAGAACCCCTTACAATTTCCTATAAATACCCATACCACAACCACCGTGGATACAGTCGTTTATAAGTGAATACAGCGATTACAAGAGATATTCGACCAGTGGCGCAGACAAGCGACATATTGAAAATCAGTAGTGATAGTTTAATTTGAAATAAATAAAGAATAAAGTGATTGAATATTGTGTTGAAGTAAAGTTAGTAGTTGACAATAAATAAACGATTAAAATACACAAAAGACGGTTTTATTTAAACAAACCCCAGCAAGAATATTACAGTATGTTACATTTTAAACTCTTGCTATAATCATCACATTTTATGTATAAATTTAAATTTTTAAGCCTTTCACTACTAGTATAAGATATCAATCTTTTGTGTAAGTTATATTATTATGAAATAAACTAAACTAAACTAAACAAGAACAATAAACTTCGATCTACGTAACTCAACGGAATTCAGCATACAGAGGACAAGGGCAGTACGAGCACAGAGAAGTATCTTGTATAATGGACTACAAACTTTCAACATGCTTCCTGAAAATATAAAAAACATAACGTCGGCTAAGGATGCAAACCTCGTAAATCCATTTTTGTAAATTGTGCAGGACAGTGATTTCTAATGTTCAATTAACTACCAATATATAATATTATACCATTTGATTAATTTGTTTGCGTTCTTTAGACCTATAATAACATACATTTCAATGCCAACTTGATATACATATTTTCAAAAATGAAATTTTTCCCAAAAAGTGGATTTACGAGGTTTGCATCTTTAGCCGACGATAAGCAATCTCAATACTTTTAAAAGAACTATTTATGAATACTCTAAAAATAATGTTAATTAACTGTTTAAATTATCTTATTAAGCAAAGTTTAAATGTAAATATCCAAATGTATAAAGTTGCTATAATATTTGTATTTTTTAAGAAATGGCTACTTAGCCAAATAAACTGAATACTCTAAACTAAACTAAACTGACTTGTAGCCTTCAAATTTGGTATTTTATAAAGATCATAGTAATTAGTGTACGAAAAATGCGGTAGTGATTTCAGTTTTCAAGGGTGATTATAATTCTCATAGCAGTATCAATTAGCAAATGTTTCACATATTATACAAGAAAATAAAAAAAAACTGTTTTTTTTCCAAATTAGTATACCATATAGCAACTGAAGCGAAAGGGAGAGGAATAAAGGAGACAAGGACAAAACGAATTTTCAATTATGAGCCTGGTGGTTTAATAGTTTGTTACATTGTATACGTTACAAAGTGGAAAATAAATTGGAAATTGAATATGTCTGCAGAAGCGATTGCTTATAATAATACAGCAGCAATAATAGCGTCAATTAATTTTATAAAAAAAAAAGATTACATCCTTCAAAGTGATTGCCTTCAGATACTTTGTTTCGATATTACTCGCTTTAGAGATAATTTGCTAAACCAAGTTACCATTATTTTTTGTGATCCTTAGCCGTCAATTAGGAATGAAACAGTGTTACGTTAGCTGCTGCGATGCGCGGTGTATAATTTGACCAACATGAGCGGACAGAATACAATTTTGATCACATCTTATATTTTTGAAAATGCATCAAATCTAATGCCATACGTGCATCTGATTGATTTTATCGAAATAGAAGTGCAAAGAAGTAATGCACAACCGCTGCAACAAAACTATTTAAAATGGCTTCAATTCGGTCGACGAGTCGTTCTGTTCATAGATACCATATACGAGTGCTATAACGAGTATTATCGTCTACAAAACTATGTTCTTAAAGCTTAAAAAAATTGTGCGTGTCTCACTCACATAAGCATAAGTTGAAATGAAACTTCTGTTCAATAAAACTCATTATTCAAACGCATAAACCGTACACCCATACGGAGCAAACAACAGCTGATGCGTCTATTAAGTTTACTTGACTGGATTGACGCAGGATTAAGTTTCGATTCGCGTTTTCGCTTGGAATCGAAACGATAGACGATTGTTTTTAACACTTCTTCCCCTGTACTTGAAGTTATTTTTCGTTCCCTACTCTCATGTGTCAAACTGGATTTTTTGATCGACGTTTACGTACAAAATCTGGACTTCAGTGCGTCGGCCACAGAATGGGGCAGCAGGCTCACCAATACCAGAGGACAGACCTTGTTGGAAGCATTCGTTTTACTAGCGATAGGCATAGCTAAAAAGGGCCGGCAAATACTTACCGGAAGGCTAGAATAGGTTCCATCATCGACATCACCTTTACGAACAACTCCATATAGAAAGTCATAAAGTGGAGAGCCAGTGAGGAATATTCACACAGCGTCCACCAAGTGATAATACTGGAAATAAAAGAAAAGGCGAACCCCACAGGCGGATCAGTAGAAATTCGGTGAAGTGGGAGGGTTGTGATCCCTTGTTTTCGGATAATAACCTCGCTGATAAAGAGGAAGAAGAAGAAGACTGGAAATAAAAGAAAAGAAACCAGTCCAGCTCGCAAAACTTACTGGTCCAAAATGGAATGACGGATCTTTCCATAAGGATACATTAGAAGATATCTTCACCGGTGATATATGGTAAGCCTAAGTGAAAAAGCGGAGAACCTCCCGTACCACCGTATAAGCAGCAGAGCGTACGATGTATCAGTGCCTAGAAGAACAAGCATCAAGAAGACATCACCGTCTTACTGGAAATAAGGACATTTCCGGCGAAATGCCTACAAACCCGGCGCAAAGTTCTGCGGTCAAGAAGGAGAGCGAATTTCCAACAATGCCTGGAAATCTTTAGACTGGCGAGATGCAACTTAAAGAGAGGCATTACGCAGAGCAAAACTGCATGCTTCAAACATCTCTGTCAAGAAGCCGACATTAAGTATAAACCCATGGGGCTCGGCATACAGAATGGTGATGACGAAATTGAATGATTATACAACCCCTTCAATAACATGTGTAATAATGCTAAAATCTATAGTAGAGCACCTCTTCCCCCAAAGACTTGTAGCAACACTAATATGCAACATTACGTATATAAGAAAGATCAATCCAGAAGATATTCCACTAATTACGACAGCATCCCGAATAATGCAGTACTAAAAGGAAAGAAGCCTCCAGAAGAATTATCGTCCTATCGCCCAATATGCCTTTTATACACCATGGGAAAGATCCTCGAGAAGATAATCTATAATGAACTACTCACAGTAGCAGAAGAGAAAGGAGCCCCCTCTGAGGGAGTTCCACAGGGATCGATCTTATGGCCGCTATTGGGAAATTTCATGTACGACAATTAACGCTACCTGGCGGAGTAACGATAATTGGATTCGCCGACGACATTGCCGTCGTGACAAATGAAACAATTGCCCGGATTAAAGACTGGCTAGTATCCACCGGACTAGGACTAGCTGACCATAAAACAGAATGAATGTTGAATTTATCAACTTTCAGGTTGGTAAGCATACCATCAGGTCTAAAGAGGCAGTTAAATACCTTGAAGTAATGCTGGACATTAAACTATAGTTTTAAACGCATGTTGATTACATTACCAAAAAAAGCAGATGAAATGTTCAAAGTATATAACAGAAGACCATTCAGCCAATATGACGTCTCTGGTATCAAGGTGATACAAATTGAAGAAAGGGCTGACGCACCAACTATGTGGCAAGCTCGTTAGGATAATACAACAAAAGACAGATGGACATACAAACTAATACCGACAATCCACAATTGGGTAAGTCGAAAACCATCTTACGCAGTTCCTGTCTGGTTACGGCGGTTACTGCAAGTATATCCACCAATTTGGACACGCACATGTTTCGCGGCATGCCCAATCCGTGGATAGATACTCCTCGACCATTTATTACGGTTGGAAGGGAATTGAATGGCAAAATGTAATTTCATGGCAACTTCTCAAAAAGAGCTGCGGACAATAGAGAAGCTAAGAAGAGCAGCAGAAGCTGCAGAAGCATTAGAAGCAGCTGACACAAGAAGCATATCATCAACTGCTAACCAGCCCCGCGAGTGGTAGAAGTATGCAGGGTGAAGATTAGTACGTAGGTGCATTCCTGCGAATCGTGCGTGCTGGTATCCCGGGGCACTCCCGGAAGATTACCACATCTCTAGAGTATGAACATCAACTTATGAAACGAAACGCTGCTGATTATCGCACTGATAAGGACCTATTGGGTTGTTGACGATCGATTTTAGGCGTGCACATAATACGGCACACACGATTTTATACGCGATGTTGAGAAGACTTATACCTCTGTAGTTGGCACAGTTCAGAGGGTCTCCTTTCTTCAGAATGGGGCAAACGATGCTGAGGTTCTAATCATCATTCATACCTTATAATCTATCTTTTCTCAATAAAAAAAAAATAAATAAAAAAAGTGCTTTAGGGTGTGCAACCAATAAGATGTTGCTGATGGGTGTCCGGTTGTGAAAAAACGCCATCCGAAGTGTCCCACTCTCCTTAACATGTTTACACACATGTGTAGATTCAAAAGTTATAACTAAAACCTGGGATATACATATTTAATTATTGAATAAATACCGACTAATAAATCAATATAAGCCACCTCACTACCGTTTACCAAAATTTAACTCAATTAAGAAAAGTTTGTAATAACACATGCTCTGATAATCGTTTCGTCAAATTAATCATCCCCAATCAGTCAAAACGACGAAATACCGCACAGGTTAGTCAATAAATGAATTTTACCCTTCGCATCGTCTTACCTGAGAATTACTACATCCATCGCCGCGCCGCCGCCGCCGCGTTACCTTTTATACCAGTTCAGCTGATGAACCTGCTTACAAAATAAACGCAGCTTCCAGGTAGTAGAGCACACCTTTCCCGCATCCCAACATTTTTTTTTTCCTTCAATTAGTACCGTCATTTATCTCCGTACAAATTTCTATTGGCCCACAGACAGAGAGAATCGGGAAGTTGAGAGAATTAAGCGCGGCCAGAAGCCCATCTATCAGGAAGTCTGCGGTTGATTATGATGATGATTGAGTGTTTCGGACGAAATCAGTTAGCAAGAATATTGAATTTAGTTGAGGAGATCCCCAATGTCCGAAATTAACATTCATTAAGTTATTATTAATCTTTGGGCAGTAAGTTCATAGCTGCAGTCATATTTTAGAAACAATTATGAGTTATATTAATTTCCTCGTACACTGTAAGACAGAGGCTTGTGAGCTTTACTTCGTATAAGGAGTGCTCAATCTCAATGGTAAAGTAGATCTTTGACGGCGGTTATGTCAGAGATGCAGGGAGATGCAGAGATATTTGAGGTGGGATTAAATCGCCTCATCACTACGGCCTATTGTGATTTCATCTAATCTTAAAGCTCATTCAATATGCCCGATTTGGCGATGAACTCTACTATGCTTTTGAGTGAGCTTGCTGAGCGTCTTCTGCTTCAAGGTACAACTTACCTAATAATTACGTGTTCTGATTAGACAGTTGTGTTCTGCTGATTCTTCGTCTTCGTTGCAGATCCTGCAATTGTTGTCTTAAGCTATTCCTATAGCCATGGGATGTTTTTTCACTTGACAGAGGACACCTGTGGGTATTCGAATCTGACCCCTAGTTAATTGTAGGAGTTGTTTCGTTCTTTTAAGAGAAGTATTTGATAGAAAAATCTTGGCACGTCTGTTACCTTCTGTTTCCATCCAGTAATGATGCGCTTTTTATTTTAGTCAATTTTTTATACAGCTTTTTGCCGTACCTACTCGTAATCCACAGAATGGTCTTGGCATCATAAAGTTTGACGCAGCTCCTGTTCTGACTAACAAGTCAGCCTTTTCATTTCCTTCATATCCGCTGTGTCCTGGCACCCAAATGAGATGAACTTTGCTTGTGCTGGCTAGTGATATGAGTAGTTGAAGGCAGTCCCATACTTGTTTGGATGTTACTTCATAAGCCTTAATTGCTAAAGAGTAGCCCTGCTATCTGATAATATGTAAATGTTCTTTTTGGTTATAGATCTATTTATACTTTCTCTGATGCATAGTTCTATATCAAATACTTCGGAGTTACTTTTCTCCAAGCATGAGTATACTTACTTACTTAGATGGCGCTACAGTCCGGGGTGGACCTGGGCCTCAACCAACAAACCTCTCCAGCCAGCACGCTTACGAGCCAGCTGCCACCAGTTGCGCACGCCAAGTTGGTTGAGGTCCCCCTCCACTTGTTTGCGCCACCTACCGCGAGGTCGTCCTCTACTGCGCCGTCCGTCCGGGGTGGATTCGAAGACTTTCTTAGCGGGAAGGTTGGGCTCCATCCGCTCTAAATGACCCAGCCATCTTAGTCGCTGTATGTGAACTCTTCTGGATAAGTCGATGTCCTTGTACAGGCCGTATAGTTCGGCATTGTACTTTCTCCTCCACTCACCGTCTATGCAGACGGGACCAAAGATCGCTCGAAGAACTTTTCTCTCAAAATAACCAAGGGCATCCTCATCCGGTTTTGTCAAAACCCATGCCTCTGCGCCATACAGCAGGACTGGGATGATTAGAGTCTTATAAAGAGTTACCTTAGTAGTTCGAGATGGGGCTTTGCTACTCAATTGCCGTTTTAGCCCATAGAAACAACGATTGGTAAAAGTAATTATTCGTGTGATCTACCTACTGATGTGATTTGCGGAGTTCACCATAGAGCCTAGGTAGACAAAATCCTTTACTACCTCAAAATTATATCTGTCTATTGTGACGTTCTGTCCAAGACGCCGATGTTGGGTGTCCTATTTTGTAGACAGCATATATTTTGTTTTGCTTTCATTGACCGCTAGACCCATCTTTGCTGCCTCGATCTCAATACTCGTAAATGCACCATTGACGGCCCGCTGAGTTCTTCCGATTATGACAATGTCATCGGCATAAGTGAGTAGTTGTACAGACTTGTAAAAGATTGTACCTCCGGTGTTGGCTTGTGAGTTTCGTACAATTCTCTCAAGTACTATGTTAAAGAGATCGCATGATAGCGCGTCGCCTTGTCTAAGACCTTTCCTGACATCGAATGGTTCGGTGATGTTCTTACCGACTTTGATGGAGCAGCGAGAGTTCTCCATCGTTATTCTGCACAAACGGACGGCAGGGATACCAAGACTAGACATGGCTCTGTATACCTCGTCTCTATACACGCTATCATAGGCAACTTTGAAATCGATGAAAAGGTGGTGCGTATCGATTTTATATTCATGGGTTTTTTCCAAGATCTGCCGTAGTGTGAATATTTGGTCAATGGTGGACTCTCCCGGCCTGAAACCGCACTGATAAGGACCTATCAGGTGGTTGGCGATCGGTTTTAGGCGTTCACATAGTACGGCAGACAGGATCTTATATGCGATATTTAGGAGACTTATACCTCTGTAATTGGCGCAGTTCAGAGGGTCTTCTTTCTTCAGGATCGGGCAAACGATGCTGAGGTTCCATTCATCGGGCATACTTTCGTCCGACCAGATTTTACAGATGAGCTGGTGCATGCTCCTTACCAAGTCATCTCCTCCTGCCTTGAAAAGTTCAGCGGCAAGGCCGTCGGCTCCAGCAGCTTTGTTGGATTTGAGTTTAGATATCGCTATCCTCACTTCATTCTGATCGGGTTGACGGGAATCTTGACTGCCATCGTCACTGTTGAATGGCTCATTCTGCCTGACAGCGGAATATTGTTCATCATCGTCGTTTACCAGTCTGCAGAAGTGTTCCTTCCATATCCTCAGCACCGACTGCGAATCTGCTACTATATTACCATTCTCGTCCCTGCAGGCTTCTGTTCTGGCTTTGGAACCCTGACATGTTCTTTTTACCTTTTGGTAAAATTTTCGAACATTATTCCTGCAATAAATTCTCTCAATCTCCTCAATCGAGCGCTTCTCATGCTCCTTTCTCTTCTTTCTGAAAAGTCGATGTTCCTCTTTTCTCCTGCGCACGTAGAGCTCGTAAGCAGCTCTAGTCCTTCTATGCAGCGCCGCTTTGTACGTCTCTTGTTTTGCTGCATGTGCTTGCCGGCATTCCTCATCAAATCAGGGGTTTCGTTGTGGTGGCCGAGAGAAACCCAGTACATCAGAGGCGGCATCTCTGATGGCTTGTTGGCTTGTTGAAGACCACTGGTCTTCCGCATTTGCTGCTGGCGGCATAGGACTTAGATTGAGATTAGAAGAAACACGATCGGCAAAGGTTCTGGCCGTCTCTTGCGATTGTAGCTTTTCGACGTCAAATTTCCTCATAGCATTTCGTTGATTTCGCTCCGTTGTGGATATCCGCATCCGTACCTTGGCTACAATTAGGTAGTGATCCGAGTCCACGTTGGCTCCTCGGAAAGTCCGGACACACAGAATACTGGAAGAGTGCCTTGCGTCGATCGCAATGTGATCGATTTGGTTGACAGTTTTTCTATCAAAGGAGAGCCATGTTCCTTTGTGAATGTCGAGATGTGGGAACCGCGTACTAGCTACGACAAAGTTTCGCCCCGCTGCAAAGTCGATTAGCCTGAGTCCGCTGTCGGATGTAATGTCGTGCAGGCTGTGCTTAACGACCACGCTATTAAAAACGCCCTCTCTTCCTAGCTTTGCGTTGAAATCACCTAGGATAATTTTAACGTCGTGGCTAGGGCATTGCTCATACGTCTTGTCCAAGAGCTGGTAGAAGTCGTCCTTTGTCGCGTCGTCCTTCTCCTCATAAGGGGCGTGAACGCATATTAGGCTAATGTTGGCAAATTTAGCCTTGATACGGATGCCATAAGGCGCTCGTTCACAAGCCGGAAACTCAAGACTTCTTGCCTAAGTCTGCCTCCAATGACAAATCCGCACCCGAATAGACGCTGTCCTTTTTGTCTGTAGCAATCGCCGTAGTAGATGTCGCAGTTTTTCATACTCCTTTTGCCCGGCCCATCTCATCGCACTTCTTGGATGGCGGTAATGTCTGCTTTGAGACACTCTAGGGCCTCCGCAAGTTGTTCGGCTGCACGTGGTTTGTAGAGAGACCTAACATTCCACGTGCAGACACGAAGATCGTTGTCCTTTTTACATTTGCTTGGGTCGTCAACAGTAAATTCATCCGCATCCGAGGCTGTTGGTTGCTTCGTAACCGAAGGTTTTTTACGTGGTAGGGAAGTTAACCCGACGTGACAACCCCCAACCTGGAGGGCCAGATTCATTTTTTTGTACCCCTATGACAAGAGGCCGGATACACCGATGTTAGTAACCCACTTCGGGGATATGAGCGCTGCCGTTGGCCCATTAAGGGTTCATCCGCCACCATCTATTTTTCAATACCCTGACGTAGTATTGAAAATCCTTACAGACCTCAGCTCCAAATATGTTGAAGTAGCTCCAGTAAGGTATCCGCTGGTCTGTAGACGTCACCGTTGATTCCATGTTGAAATATTTTATTCATTTCTATTATTTTAGCTTAAAGAAAATGCGGAGCGAAAAAACTTTTCCCCAAACTCATTCATCTGCCTTCGATCCATCTATGTACTATACATGAGAGTTATTGGCAAATGTAGGTTTGTTCTATTCCCAGTAATTGCAATTTGGGAATGTAACCTTGAAGTTGTGGCTGAAGTTAAATCTTGACAGACATTTGTCCGTAATTGTTATTCCTAGTAGTTCATTACTGTTGAGTTCATGCGCAATATCCGAGTGAACTAGTTTGGAATTTGAGTTATCTTCTGCGATGGGCATAGAGGCGTGGACCACAGCTTCCTTGTGTTGTGAATACACAGGTTAGTTTTTGTAGCTTATTGAGCCTATCCTATGTAGACATTTGTTTTGTTTTTTGCCACCATACTGGTGCTGCATATGTGACAACTGACCTTGCTATCGCGCCGTGAAGAGCCATAGCATCATCTTGCGGTTTAGGCCCAAATTTCTACCAATGAGTCTTTTGCTGGTCCATAATGAGATCCTGGCTTTGTCTATGACTTTTGTTAGGTGAGAGTTCCATGTGAGTATATCATCAAGTATTAAGCCAAGATATTTGCCCTCCATAGAGAATTATATTGTTTTACCAAAAAGTGTGGGTGTTTCTTATCTTTCTCGTTTTCTTCTTTTGATGAATACAAGTATAGTGCCCTTTTTGTAGTTGACGATAAGGCCGACTTTTTGGCACCAGCCAGCAACTAGAGGCAAGGCCCTCTGGAGAAGATCCGAGATTGTTTCTTCGAATTTCCCTCCGATTAATATCGCAATATCACCTGCGTAGCCTTGGACATAAAGCCTTCGTTATTAAATATTTTCAGCAGTTCATTTTATGATCTTTATACTTTGGATTGCATCTGTGGCATCGAAGTTTAAGGTGACATCTCTGCGAAACAATACGTGGAAAATCAATGTCGATGACGCCGACGGTTACCGATCAGTATCTAAAAAATTGAATGCCGAAAAGATTCAGTGGTATACTTATGAAAACAAGTTAGAAAGACCACTGCGTGTTGTAGCAAGGGGACTTCACCCCTCGTGCACTAAAGAAGATGTAATGCACGGCCTTCAAGGCAAAAGCTTTCAAATTCTTGATGCCGTCAATATTATCAAGAAGGAGAAGCTACAGTCGGAGGGAGATCATGAAAAATTGGTAAAGCGCGGACTTCCACTACTCATGCTTAGTTTTGATAAAGACGAAAATAAAGATATTATATATGGTATCAAGACTATTCTAAACATCGTGGTCAAAATCGAACCTATGCGTAAGAGCTCCAGATCGATCCCGCAGTGTAAGCGCTGTCAAGGCTTCAATCATACGCAGACTTACTGCCAGAAAGAGCCGCGATGCGTGAAATGCGCAGATAATCATCTCTCGGAAGAGTGTCACCTAAACAAGCAAACCCCAGCCACTTGTATAAATTGCAAAGGAAAACATCCTGCGAACTATCGAGGTTGCGAAGTGGCGAAAGAGCTTCAAAAACGCCGCGATACGCTAAAAAATTCGATGCGTCCGAATATGAAACCAATCAAGAACAGACCCAAATAGCTACGAAAAAAGCAGCGAAAGATAGAAAGTCCGTCAATATTAACTTAAAATCGGTTAACGATAAAAATTCCGAAAGTAATAGAGATAAGGTAACAGAAGCAAAATCTCCGAATATTGGCGTGCAGTCTTATGCTCAAGCGGCGAAGACAGTTAAGGGTACGTACACGACCGACAACTTACGGGAGATCAAAGCAAGAAACCGTCCAAACTTTAATGTAAAGACTCCTTCTCAAGTTGCGATATTGAAAAATGGTGATAGAGGTAGTTCAGAAGATCATGTATCCAATGTTTTTTCCCTAATTCTTGCGAAACTTGAAGAGCAATGCAAAACAAATAAACTAATTTTCGAGAGACTAGTTGCACTAGAAAACAACATTCATAACACGCGCACTTCAACCAGAATATGAAAGAAACGCTTAAAATTCTTACTTGGAACGCCAACGGGCTCATACAGAGACTCGACGAGTTAGAAATATTTATGCGAGAGAAAGATATTGATATATGCTTGGTCTGTGAAACTCATCTGACAAAGCAATCGAATATTAAGATAAGGGGATATAGCGTGTATCACGCCTTTCACCCATCGGAAAGAGCCAGAGGCGGATCATCTTTGTTTATGAAAGAAAATATCGAACACTCAGCGGAAATAAAGATTGAATTAGAAGCAATGCAAGTAAGCACGGTACGCGTTAGAAATAGACATTTTGCTTTCAACATTTCGTCTATATATTGTCCACTGCGATGTAAACTTGAAGAAAGTGATTTCACAAACATCTTCAACTTCCTTAAACCAAATTTTATTATTGGTGGCGACTTCAACGCGAAACACCCCTTCTGGGGCTCAAGGTACGCCTCTTCAGTTGTGATTTGCACTCGACGGGTAAACCAACATATTGGCCGACTGATAGAAGTAAGATACCAGATCTGATTGATTTCTTTGTTGTTAAAGGAATATCTGGCAACTGTATAAAAGTTGAAGAAAGCTTTGATCTCTCCTCTGATCATTCTCCAATCATTATGACGATAAGCGAAGCTTTGATTAAAAAAGTAGGACCGGCCAGATTAACTGGCGCGAAAACTAATTGGGATGGCTTTAAAAAAGATATTGAAGCGAATATTGAGCTGAGCGTATCACTTAAAACGCCATATGAACTTGAAGTTAAAGTAGATCGCTTCGTCGAAATCTTACAGGATGCCGCGTGGAAGAATACTCCCAAACCAAAGGGAACCCCGGCCAGTTACATTCAAATTTATCCGCAGGGAATAAAAGAGATGATTAAGGAGAAGAGAAAAGCGCGTAAAACATGGCAACAAACTCGGGCTCCGCAACAGCTTAACGGCAGAAAAAGATTCTAACTATTCGCTTTGGAAGGCTATAAAAGGTATTAAAAACCTCAAATTCAAGCCGCGCCAATTAGGCAAAATCAAGACGAATGGGCCAGGCATGATAAAGAGAAAGCGCAAGTTTTTGCCACCCACCTGGAAGAAACTTTCAAACCGTTTGATGGACAAGCTCTTATTGAAAATATAAATACGTCGTATATAGACAATAGTGTAATAAGAAATGCAACGCTTACCGAACTTAAGGAAGAAATAAAGAAACTTAAACCTAAGAAAGCTCCTGGATACGACCTAATTACGGGAGAGGTTCTTAAAGCACTACCAAGAAAAGCTCTTATTAAGCTTCTGTTCATTATAAACGCCGCGCTTAGACTAGAATATGTCCCCAGTCAATGGAAAGTGGCCGAAGTCATAATGGTCCTTAAGCCCGGAAAACTTCCGAATGAAAAAACGTCTTATAGACCGATTTCGCTTCTTCCAATTATATCCAAAGTGTTCGGGAGAATATTGATTAGGCGAATACAGCCGGTTATAGAAGAGAGGCATCTCATTCCGGATCATCAATTCGGATTCAGAAGTAAGCATTCTACAGTTGAACAAGTACATCGAATAACACATGTAATCGAAAAGTCACTTGAAGAAAAAAAGATTTGTTCAAGCGTATTCCTTGACGTCTCTCAAGCCTTTGACAAGGTCTGGCACGAATGCTTAAAGTTTAAATTACGACAAGTTCTGCCAGAGCACCTATATAATATTTTGAAGAACTACCTTACGAATAGACTATTCCGCATCAAATGTGGAAATGAATATTCGGATTTTAAGGAAATAATGGCTGGGGTGCCGCAAGGAATCGTTCTTGGTCCGGTCTTATATCTATTATACACTCGTGATATACTGCAAGTAGAAGGCACTGAGCTAGCTACATTTGCCGACGACACTGCCATCTTGGCACTAGGTGAAACGGTCGAAGATAGTACAGAAAAACTGCAAGAAGCTTTGGTTAGAGTAAATGAATGGACAAAGGCTTGTCGAAACGCATTCAACGAGACCAAATCTGTTCATGTAAATTTTACTTATAAGAAAATAAATAATTTGCCGATCTTTTCAAACTCGGTTCAAATCCCGTTTGCAAACGAGGCTAAGTATCTTGGAATGACACTTGATACAAAGCTGAAATGGAAAACGCACGTAAAGAAAAAACGCAAAGAATTAGAACTCAGACGGCATCTCGTCTGGCCCAACCGCTTTTCGTTTTTTGGAGTATTTGACCGCCTCCCTAACTTCTTCGACTGTAATGTCGGGTATTTCTTCACAGTTAGGGGTGGCTCTTGGAAAGTATAGCCAGGGAAACGCGTACATATGTATGTACAGATATAGAAACATTGCAATATTTTTCCATTTTATTAGTAGAGATGTTGTTGATCATTGGATGTGCCCACATTTTAGAATGCTTTAATAGATTTAAAATAAATTATTAACAGGGTGGCGTAGGAAGTATTTTGCAAGATGAATGCTCATACTTTAGTCTATTTTCCTACATTTTAGAATGTGTTTTCGAGCAATACTTCAGGTAATTATACGTGTTTTTCAAATGTAATAAACTATTTCATTGAAAAGTAACTCCATATATGTAAATAAAATGTTCTAGCAGACCGTCCGCCGAATCAGAGGAAGTGTTAATTACCGTGAAAGGAGTCAAAACCAAAGACGGTACTCTGCTTTCCAATGAGCGATGGAGATGGAGCGAGCACATTTCAGAACTGCTTAATCCCGAATAAGCCCTATCGTCTAGATGATAGACCATTGGTCGAGACTTTGGTGATCAAATCGCTTAAAGTTAGCGAATCTGCCGGTGTGGATGAAATCCGGCCAGAAATGCTAAAGGCTTTTGGTAAAGAGTGAGTGCAATGGCTCTCACGTGTCATTAACGCGGCCTGGGAGTCCGGTGAAACACCTGACGATTGGCAAATGGGGGTGATTGTCCCTCTTTTTAAAAAAGGGTACAACAAATATTGCGGTAAATACAGCGGTATATCTCTTTGAAGTCTCCCTGGCAAAGTCTTCGCTAAGGTGATAGAAACGCGTTCCAGAGCTGTGGTTGAGGATAGTTTGGGAGATGAGCAATGCGGTTTTCGTCCCGGTAGAAGCAGGACCGACCAGTTATTTACTCTCAAAATGATTCTTGAGAAGGCTAAACTTGAGTATAACTGTTTTGCGTATTTGGCGAAAACATGTGTTTGGGTTCCTCGAGGCAAACTCTGGAGTGTTCTGCAAGAGTATGGGATTGAGCGTTCCCTATTAAGAGCGATGCAGTATTTATGTATCTACAGAATATAGAAGCTGTGTTCGGGTAAACAGCAGTAAATCAATAGCCTTCACTGTGGGGGTTGGACTCTGCCAAGAGTGCGCTTTGTCACCTCGCCTCTTCATTGTATATGGTATATGGGCTAGATGTTGCGGGGCAGCCGTGGCAGAGAATTTTGCAAAACGAGGGACTAAAGCATTAGTCATCTTCTCTTTGCGGATGATTTGGCCGTCCTTGGGTCCTCTTAAACCGAAATGTTTGTTCAAGCTAAAATATCGGTTTTTAACTCGGTATATGTTCGAGCTTTAACATATAGTTGCGGATATAAGCGGCTGAAAGAGTTGTTGCCGGAATAAATCATAGGGATCGAGTGCGCAACACCAGAGTACGCGCGGCGCTCAATGTTGGGCAGCTACTTCTCCGAACGGAAGGCGTATACTATGACGGTTTATTCACGTAGTGCGTAAGTCCCCAAACTGGCTTTCAAGACGTGTTATGATTGCCGTGCCATCAAGTTAGCGATCCCTCGGTAGGCCTAGAAATAGATGGTTGGATCAAGTCCGATATCTCTCCTGGAACCGTCTAGGGATTCCTCCTAATGAGTTGGAGTCTACAGTGGAGAATCAAGAATGATGGAGATTGCACTTAATCATCCTACCCCCGCGACCTTCATAAAGGATTAGCGGGTAAACTATTTCAATGACAAAACTGAGAGTGCTCTAAAGAAGTGTACTTGAAATCGCATATTAAAAAACCCAGCGAAGCGGGTAAAACCAGCTAGTATGTCGTATTAGGACGAATGTACGCCTTATGAATTGAAGCCATATCAGAAGGGGGGACATATTTCTTACAGCGCTTTAGGACATTTTGCTGTATTCTTGGCTTTTTCGAATATATGGTCATTCCAACAGAATTTGTTGTTGACACACATACCGAACATGGAAAGTTTTTCGGTTTCAATGATGCAAGTGCCATTCATGGATAATGGCTGATGAATAGGGTCTCGTTTTAATGATAGAAGGCAGCATTGGGTTTTAGAAGCATTAAATATCACTCTATTGGTTAAACCCCATTTATATATGCTGTCGAGGTCAGAATTTAATGTGTTTAACATACGTCGCCGTTCTTCGTTCACGAGAGCAGGGTCGTGAGTATGGGAACGAATATGAAAAACTGAGGGTGCTATGATCAGCAAAGAAATGTATTGGACTAGAAGTTGCAGACTGAAGATCACTTATGAAAATGAGAGAGGGAGCCTGGGGGACACTAGCATTTATGTACGTAGCCACCAATTTGCATTGTTGACATGCTCTCACTGGATTCTTTTCGCTCTGATGGTGAATGCAGTATGTCTGATGTCTTCAATGAATCTGCCGTTGCCGTTAATGCTGATGCTGACTTCAACTGATCTCTTTTTTGTCATACTTTTTGTTTCTTTTATTTTCTTTATATTCTTTTTTCAAATGTTGTTAGTATTGCCAATTTATGGTTTTTATGGATTTTTGTTTTCATTTGTAATTTTTTCTTTTTATTATTATTATTGTTATTTCTTTTTTCTTTTTAACTGTATTCTTAAATATGTACACTATGGCCTGATGTTTTTAAAAAAACTTGTTTAATGATTAATGATGAATCAATCCGATCCTGATATAGTCAGGGCCGTTCTCAACGTGTTGTGTGGCGCCCATAATGGGTTGAATGTGTGTCATCTGAAAACAGGAAGCATTCGTCCTAAGTTTACAGTCCTCTACCAAATACTTAGCACTTCAAAGCTAGATGTTATTATGATATCAGAATCTTGGCTTAATTGCAATATTTTACCTCAGCTAGTGAATATTCCGAATTACAAATTATTTAGAAAGGATCGTGTCAACAGGATCGGTGGTGGTGTATGTATGTATGTTAAAGAACACATCTCCACAAAATGTGTTTATGTGTCATCCATGTCTGTTATTCAGTTTCTGTGTGTTGAGTTGAATGATCGCGTAGAAAAACATTTATTAGTTGTAGTGTATTGTCCACCTAAAAGCTTTAAGGAAGAAAACTTACACGAGCTTGAAGGAACTTTAACGAGGTTAAGCCCCAGATATAATAGCATCTTAATTGGTGGCGATTTTAATGTTAACTGTCTAGTCAGCAACAACAAGACTGAACTATTTAAATATTTCTGTTTTTTTTTTTTTTTTTTTGGTTGCGCCTGGAGGTGCAGGAATCTTCAAAAGATACCAATGGTCCGTACCATTGGTTATGCCCGATTCATATATCTGACAATGCCATCAGTGCTAGTCAGTATATGCCTACGGGCTAAACCTCACCCCCTCAGAGAGGCACTATGAGAACCGGCTGCGCGTACTCATAGTAGTAGGAAATTCGTTCCTCTCATTTTTTCATTTTTTGTGATGACTACGACTAAGTTGCCTTAACGAGTAGTTTACGCTTCTGTAGTGTTAATCGCGTTAGGTAGGTAGCTTTCCAGTGAAGGCACCTACTAATACCGTCATTACATGCGGTTTTTCCTTACGGCGCTAGGTCGAAAGGTCTTGTTCTTTGTAGTCGGCGCTCAAGGCTTGTCACGTCCATAGTACGGATTATTTCATTATTGCAATGAACACGAAGACGGGTACGAAGTTTGCGAGCAAAGTTTGTTACTTCGTCCCTCACGGTAGCAATTCCTAGATCTCTGTGAATATCACTATTCCTTATATACCAAGGAGCATTCACGATTGCTCTTAGCATTTTATTTTGAAATGCTTGCAGTAGATCCATATTGCTTGGTTTGGTACAACCCCAAAGTTGTATACCATATGTCCAAGATGGTTTTAGCACTTGCTTATACAGAAGCAGTTTGTTGTATACGCTTAACTTCGAGTATCTTCCGAGTAGCCAATACATTTCTCTAAATCTGATTTCGAGCTCTTCGCGCTTCTTTTTAACGTGTGGTTTCCACTTAAGTTTTGCGTCTAGGGTCATTCCTAAATATTTTGCTTCGTTTGCGTAAGGTATTTGTACCGAGTTAATAGATATAGGTAAGTTGTTTATCTTTCTCAACGTAAAATTGACATGCGTTGATTTTGTCTCATTGAGGACTATTCGCCAGGTTTTTGTCCATTCGCATACATTGTTCAAAGCTCGTTGGAGTTTTCCCGTTGATGATTCGACTGACTCATCCGTTACGAGGATAGCCGTGTCGTCTGCGAACGTTGCTACAACGGTCCCTTCATCTTGTGGTATATCTCTTGTGTAGAGCAAGAACAGGATTGGACCGAGAACACTTCCTTGTGGAACACCGGCGTAGATATCTTTGAAATCCGAATATTCACTCCCGTGTCTAACACGGAAAAGTCTGTTTTCAAGATAAGATTCCAATATTCTGTACAACTTTTCCGGTAAGATTACCCTTAGCTTATACCTTAGGCCTTCGTGCCATACCTTGTCGAAGGCTTGCGATACGTCGAGAAAAGCGCTAGAGCATATTTTTTTCCCTTCTAGAGCTTTTTCAATCTCGTTCGTTATTCGATACACCTGATCGATTGTGGAATGTTTGATCCTAAAGCCGAATTGATGATCCGGGATCAAGTGTCTTTCTTCAATTACTGGTTGCAATCGTTTCAGCAGAAGTTTCTCGAAGACCTTAGATATTATTGGCAGAAGTGAAATGGGTCTATATGATTTCTTGTCATTTGCACATTTCCCCGGTTTCGGAACCATAATAACTTCGGCGACTTTCCATTGCCTTGGGACATATAATAGTCTTAAGGAAGCATTTATAATGTAGAGCAACTTAACCAGCACTTTTTTCGGTAGCTCTTTCAAAATTTCGCCAGTGATTAAATCATATCCCGGAGCCTTGTTATTTTTCAATTTTTGTATTGTCATTCGAAGTTCGGACAGGGATACGGTTTTTACTCTAAAGTTGTCGGGTGCCATATTATCATTCGGATCTTCGATCAACGGTTGTCCATCGAACGGCTTGAACGTTTCCTCTAAGTGATCGGCAAATAATTCTGCTTTCTCTTTATCTTCTTTTGCCCATTCCCCGTTAGCTTTCCTAATTGGCGGCGAGTGCATTACAGGTTTCCTTATGGACTTCAAGGCTTTCCATAGAGAGTAGTTTGAATACTTATCAGCGGTCAAACCCTCGAGGTAAGTAGAAGTCTCGTGATTTTTTAGGTCCTGCAGCACTTTTTTAAGCTTGTTACAAAGATGGTTCAGATAAGTTTTATCCGGTGGCGCGCGGGATTGTTGCCATCTCTTGCGCGCTCTCCTCTTTTCTCGTATGAGGTCTTCGATTTCAGGCTGGTATTTGACTTTATTGTTCCGCGCTTCTGTCTTTCGCAAAGGAGTGTTTTTCCACGCTGAGCTCTGAATGGCTTCGACGAGTTTGTCGATTTCTTCTTCTATTTCGAACGGTGTCTTTAGCGGTACATTTAAAGCAACATTTTCCTTGCAGTCTCTTCTGAAAGCGTCCCAGTTAGTTTTGTTACTAGTTAACCTAGGCGGTCCTTCTTTTTTTACTAGACTTCCACCTATTTTCAGAGTGACTGCCGAGTGATCTGAGCATAGATCATAGCATTCTTCGATTTCCGTCAAATTTTTAGTTAACCCTTTTGCGATAAAGAAGTCGACGAGGTCAGGGATTTTATTTTTGTCAGTTGGCCAATAAGTTGGCTTTCCTGTCGAAATAATGTTCACCCCACGTTTCATGCTGACTTTGTACAATAATCTGCCTTTTGTCGAATTGCATCTTGATCCCCAGAAGGTGTGTTTCGCGTTAAAGTCACCACCTAAGACAAGATTAGGTCCGAGCGAGTCAAAGAGACGAACGAGGTCGTCTTCTACTAGCTTATATCCCGGAGGGAAGTAACTAGATCCGATGTTGTAGTCTAAGTGGTTTATTTTTACGGAGACTGAGCTTATTTGCATAGAATCAAATTCTATTTCTATGTTTTCGGAGTGCTTAATACAGTCTTTGATGTAAAGAGAGGACCCGCCTCTCGCATTTTCCGAAGGATGATTCGCATGGTAATCGCTGTAGCCTTTTATTTTGGGTCTAAGTCCCTTTTTTAAGTGCGTTTCCGATACCAAACATATGTCAATGTTATTTTTCCGTAGAAACACTTCTAACTCGTCGATTTTTTTCAGAAGGCCGTTTGCGTTCCACGTTAGTATCTTAAGTAGCTGTTTCATATTCATGTTTTTTTGATTGTCTTGCGAGGTTTGAACTCGAGCTTGCTCAATTTGTCAAGTATAATTTTATTAACTTTGGTTTGCTCCTCAAATTTTTCCAATATAATGGTAAATATTTGGCTAACCGGATCTGTTGTAGCTGATCTTAATTTGTTTTCGTTTGACGCGACTTGCGCGTACGATCTCGCGTCAACCTGTGGCGGTTTTTCCGCTGCACTTGGACCAGCGACGTTCTCTTGCGCAATTTTTTTATTTCCCTTTATAGGTCGCTTCGTTTTGACTGGCTTAGCGGTCTTGGGCTTATCGGTTTTACGATCTCTTAAGCTTGGGTTCGGGTGTATCGGTTTCTTGAGAGTATCGCGCCTTTTTTGAAGCTCCTTTGCTACTTCATAACCTCGATAGTTTGCTGGGTGCTTGCCTTTACAGTTTATGCAGGTCGCCGGAGCCTGCTTATTTAAGTCACACTTTTCTGATAAGTGGTTCCCGGCACATTTTACACATTTCGGTTCTTTTTGGCAATACGACTGGGTGTGATTGAAACCTTGACAGCGTTTGCACTGAGGTATCGATCGTGTATTCGTACGCATAGGCTCGATTTTAACTACGATATTCAAAATACTTTTTACGTTATAAATATCGTCTATATTTTCGCTTCTATCGAAGGTTAGCATAAAGAGCGGAAGTCCATGCTTGACAAAGATTTCATTGCCTTGTTCCGTTTTCTGCTTTATCTTCTTTAAGATATTAATTGCGTCGATAATTTTCAAACCTTTTCCTTTAAGGTCATTTATAATGTCATCTTTAGCGCACGAGGGGTGGAGACCCTTTGCTATAACACGGAGTGGTCTTTCTGATTTATTTTCGTAGGTGAACCACTGGATCTTTTCCGCGTTTAGTTTTTTCGATATTGCTCGGTAGCCGTCAGAGTCAACTACATTAATTTTCCAATCATTGTTTCGGAATGACGTTACTTTAAATTCCGATGTCACAGTTCCCTTAAGAAGGCAATGCAATTTATTGTAGTCCGTAAAGCCGACGACGTTTATTGCAGGCGGGGGACGTAATTTGTCGTGAGTTTGTTTCTGTTTCAAGTCTTTTTCCTTGTCTTGTTTTCGTGGCTCGACTTCAGGTGAAGAACCAGCTCTTCGTTTTTTGCTGGGTCTTTTCTTTGAGACCCCATTTGTTTCGCGTGCTAGCTCTTCTTCATCCGTGTGATATTTGGGACTAGCTGCACGGGGTGGGGTAATTTCCCGTTCTCTTTGCAAAAGTGAATTCTTTAACGCCTTGTTTTCCTCTTTTAGTGATTCTACCTCTCTCTTAAGCTCTTGGTAGAGTAGATCCATTTTATTTAGCTTAATACGGAGTTCATTGTTTTCTTCCTCAAAGCTATTACATTTCACTGAGTCCCGTTTCTCTTGTGCTTGCGCTTCCGGCGGACTTCTTTTTCCGGAGACATTCGATCTTGATGGTGGAGACCGAGTTACCCTTGAATTTCTCAAAAAGGGGTTTATTAAATGCAACAATTGGCTCTCCCCAGAATCCGTAGAGCCTACCTCCGAAGAGGGTGGATTTTCCAGAGAACCTGGACTGCCACCTGGGGTACTATAACTATTTGCTTTACTCATTGCATATTATGTATACATTTTATCCCCGGTATACGAAGGGTGGATTTTAGTCGCCTCTTACGACAGGCATGCCTACCTCGGGTATATTCTGCCCCCTACCCGAAGGGTTTCTGTGATAAAACAAGTCTTCATGTTGTCAATTCTCGTTGGCCCACCTGTTTTAAGTCTAGTAGTAACCCGTCCTTGATTGATATGTTTTTGACAAATTCACGACGCACTGTATTGGGAAACTATCAGGTTAGACCTACATCAGAGTTTATTTACGATTTTCTGTTTTGTTGTATTAAATATAACCATACTGTCCCAAGTTAATGACAAAATAATTAATTATAGATCCTACCAACATTTTAATTTCACTGACGTACAAAGAAACTGCGACTCTCATATTTGGGACTCTATCTATTTTACACCTGACATAGATAATAAAATTGGTATTTTTAATAATTTATTAAATGAAATTTATGACGTTTGTGTACCAAGAGTGACTAAGATAATTAAGCCCAAGCCCTGTCCATGGTATAACAATTTTGTTAAACAGCAGATTCGGGAAAGAGAACGCGTTTTTAAGATTTTTAAAATAAATCCGTCGGACTACAATAGACGACAATATAACGTTGCTCGGAATAAGACAGTTGCCACGATTCGCTTCCATAAACAGGCATATATCGTTCGAAAACTTAACCCTAAACAAGGTTCTAAGGAGTTATGGAAGAGTTTGAAAAACCTTGGAGTGGCTGCCCAGAAGAATGTAGCTGAATGTTCTTTTAGCCCCAATACAATGAGCTCTGTTTTTGCTCCTCTCTCTACAACTCCATCAATACTTCCAGCAAGTTTAGAGGACTTAAGTGAAGGTTTTAATTTGGAGTGTGTCCAGTCAATGGATGTTCATGATGCGATTCGTAGTATTAAATCGAATGCTACTGGTCCTGACTGTGTGTCGCTCTAATTTTTGGTTTTATAGCAGTCGATTTCCCGAGAAGTGGAAGAAGCTACAATTGTTCCGATCCCAAAACAGACCTAACCCGTCAGCTCCGTCCGATTTTAGGCCAATCAGTTTGCTTTGTTTTCCAGCAAAAGTTTTTGAAAAGATTATGGCTAACCAAATAAAAAGGTTTTTAGACGCTGGTAATCACCTATCCAAGTGGCAATAGGGGTTTCGTCATAAGCACAGCTGCGAATCTGCAGTTATCAAAGTAACTACAGATTTGCGTATAGCACTTGACTTAAACAAAATCGGGATTATGGTTCTACTTGACTATTCCAAAGCCTTTGACTATATTGACCATTCAACTTTAATTTCTAAGCTGAAAAATTATTTTGGTTTTCACAGTGCGTCACTTAGACTTCTTGCACAATATCTAAGCAATCGTGTACAGGTAGTTAAGACGAACCAGGGAACATCAAGTCCTATTTCCGTTAACTTAGGTGTTCCACAAGGATCTGTGTTGGGCCCGTTACTATTCTCTATGTTTATAAACGATCTTCCAAACTCTATTGTAAATTTTCAAGTGCATATGTACGCGGACGATGTCCTTATCTATCTATGTCAGTCTGTTGGCTTAATAAAAGATTGTGTAGCCCGTATAAATGAGGACCTTGTAAATATACAATTTAGGAATTTAGGAATGATTTGCTCCCGGCAGAAAACTGACTCCTCTGATTATCCCGCCCTTGTTTTAAATGGCCACATTATTCAATATGAAGACAAAGTCAGGTATCTAGGATATCAAATCAATAACACCTTAACCTGCTGTGATGCCGTTTCGGATACTGTAAAAAGGATATATTTTGGTCTTTTTTTTTTATGAAAATACCGATGAAAAGCAAACAAACAAGGGTCTCTGACAAAATCAAGTGGTACAATCTGGCCAAAAAAAAGGCGAGACTTTTGTTTTCGTAATGAAAAATTACCTCTCTCACACCATCAACGGAGCTGAGGATGAAGAGTGCAGAGCACAAAATATGTGGGATTCCCTACAGCAAACTTGCTTAAATAAGGCCGAATCACTGCTAGGAGCTTCAAAAAGCCACCATCAAAACGCCAAAGAAACATGGTGGTGGTGTGATGAAGCTAAAAAAGTGATAAATGAGAAATGGGTTGCTGATGCAAACCAGGCTATCCAGGAGCTGCGAAGACAAAATGTGAACAAGAGCGCCACTATCTTTAAAATAGCCGCCCAAAAAGGAGGAATGCTCAGGAGATTCGTTCGCCAAAGTTCATTAACAATGCTCATGGCCAGCTTCTTGTGGATGACGACAAAATTCTGCAGAGGTGGTGGCAGTATTGTGAAGAGCTTTTAAATGAACTATTTCCCCGGTTATAATTTCCAAGAGCCGCCCCTAACTGTGAAGAAATACTCGACATTACAGTCGAAGAAGTTAGTGAGGCGGTCAAATACTCCAAAAAACGAAAAGCGGTTGGACCAGATGAGATGCCCTCTGAGTTCTGGAAAAAGATGGGAGACGTCGGGTTCAGATGGCTCAGAATTCTCATCTCCAAATTTGTGAGAGGTGACCCAATGCCGAATCAATGGAGGGAAAGTTACCTTCTTCCTGTATACAAAGGGAAGGGTGATACGCGAAACTGTGATAACTACCGTTCGATCAAGCTGATGTCACACACCATGAAGATCGTTGAGCGTGTATTAGGTGGCCGACTGCGAAAAATAATACGGCTATCTGATGATCAGTGCGGGTTTGTCTCGGGTAAATCAACCACAGATGCAATCCAAAGTATAAGGATCATAATGGAAAAACATCGTGATTCCTTAAGGGATTTGCATATTGTATTGGTTGACTTTGAAAAGGCATTCGACAGACAACCACGAGATCTGATATGGGTGGCGCTAAGACATCGAGGGGTTCCAGAAACCTATGTACAGATGATCATGGACATGTACGAAGGAGCAAAGACAAGAGTAAGATACCCCGCTGGAGTAACCGAAGAGTTCCCAATCAAAGTCGGGGTGCACCAGGGAAGCGTTTTAAGTCCTTTGCTCTTTATTACAGTCCTTGATTATCTGCTTGAAGGTAAAGTGATGGACCCCAAGGTACATCAGTTATTCTTTGCTGACGATGGAGCCATCATAAGTGAGGATCCTACATCCCTGCAACGAGCACTTGATGTGTGGGTGGACGTTTTGGAGGGAAATGGGTATCGCATTAGTTCAAAAAAGACAGAGTTCTTGTGCTGCCCGTTCTCTGATCCACTCAGGCCTATTCCAGACATTTATTTGAATGGAACAGATCTTCCCAAGTGCGAAAAGTTCAAATATCTGGGATCTATGATCAATAGCAAAGCAACTTGTGATGACGACATCAATCATCGTGTAAGCGTAGGGTGGATGAAGTGGCGAGAAAATTCCGCTATCTTTTGTGACAGAAAAATGCCCCCTAAGTTGAAAGGAAGGCTCTACACCGCAGTTGTACATCCAGCGCTCACATACGGTTCACAATGTTGGACGATGTACAAAAAGTATGAGAGTAAATTAACGGCAGCTGAGATGAAGATGCTTCGCATGACAACAGGAGTGACAAAGCTTGATCGAATAAGAAGTTCGAAGATCCGTGGAAGCTTTCACATCAAGGAAACCATCGTACAAAAAATAGAGGGCAACCGGCTCAGTTGGTATTACCACGTTCAAAGAAGAGATCATTTGAACCCTGTTAAAAAGGCAATATCAATGCACGTTCCAAAGACATCGCGATGTAGGAAAGGCAGGCCTATAAACGCCTGGATCAGACAAATGCGACGACATCGGCATTTCATTGGCCTCAGTAACCGAGTGATCCAAAATCGGCAGGCCTGCCGATATTTTCTGAGGTCAAATAGGCGAACCCCACAGGCGGATCAGTAGAAATGCGGTGAAGTGGGAGGGTTGTGATCCCTTGTTTTCGGATCATAGCTTCGCTGATAAAAGGAAGAAGAAGATATATTTTGGTCTACGTGGGCTGAGGTCTTCATCGTATTCACTGCCTATAACAATCAAATGCCGTTTAGTTAAAAGCTTGTTACTCCCCTTTTTCACGTATGATTGTTCTGTGTACCCTTGTCTTGATTATGATTGTAAGCGTAAAATGAATGTAGCTTTTAACGACTGTATTCGGTTTATTCATAATATTCCAAGGCATAAAAGTGTTTCGCATCTAAACGGGTCACTGTTAGGTTTAAAATTAGATATATACCATCATTTTAGAAATATTTTGAAGCTTCTTAACATTATTCATGGTAAATGTCCTGAATTTTTGCGTGAGATGCTACTTTTTGCTCAGTCGCGCAGAGGGTTGAAGTTAATAATACCCCGTTTTGAACACACTATTGGAGAGCGGTCCTACTTTGGCCAAGCAATTCGACTGTGGAACAACCTTCCACAGGAATTGCAAGGCACTACATCACCAGTCACATTTCGCAGGAAATTATTTTTAGCATTGTCAAATCAGAGCTAACAACCGCATAAATATTATGTTTGTAAAGCGTAAATTTTCATTAATTTTTATTTTTCACTTTCTTTTTTTTCTGATTAAATTTCATATTTGTAATCTCAGTTTTAGACACTTAATTAAAGATAAGATATCTTATAGTATCCAGTTAAATTATTTAGTATAATATATAAATAAATAAAATAAAAATAAAATAAATACGTGTTTTCGACAAAAGAGCTTTCACCAGAGTGGTACAGAGATTAGTTTCATTTATCGGTGAGATATGACATCAGATCACCAGTGAACCTGTTACCATGAAAGCCGTACTGTCGGTCATTGAGGAGCTTTCGCGATTCTAGATATTTCATTAGCTGACGGTTTAGGTAACTGGGGAGAGAGAAGAAGAATCGCATTTTTTTAGATATGGGCTGGACAAATGCTATTTTCCACCTACTCGGGAAGAGACCTGAAGAGTAGGATCGGTGAAAAAGCCAGTGGTTTTGCAGCGAAGAAGAATACATCTGGAACAGCGGATTTATGTATGTAAAGAAAGTATGTGTTGGTGTACCTTGAAAACTAATTTGTATTCATTAGGAGCTCTTGAAGATGTGTAAAGTTGTAGAAAATATTCCTTGCTTCCTATGCCATCCTAGTGCTTCTAAACGATACGGAAAGGTACAATTACATTGAAAATTTCTTAGCAAATTATGTACATAATGGGAACTCTACATCCTCTACATTAATTGGCAGGTTATATGTTCTGAAATGTAACTACTTTGACTAATTTAACTCAATTATAAACTATGGATCACAATTAAGATACCCTCTGGGACAAAGTACGTATAACCACAAAAAAAAAGAAGGAAATCAATTTGGAAAACTATAACTAATGTGCAAGTTAGCATTGCCTTACGATTTCTATCTGCGGCGAGGGCCAAATAACCGCCTTCCTGGATATATTTAGCCTAATTAGTGAAATTATTTGTACGCATTAACCGCGACCGCTCTACACCATGATTTTCCAAATAATTTTCGGTGCGCTTATCAAAACAATTTCATCGCACTTTTACCATTCACATTGGATCTGTCACTGGTATATAACTTACATGCTTGTACAAGTACTATGCCAACATGTTAGAAAATTGGGTGCATGGACTAGAGTTATGCAAACGACGAATTTTTTTTTCAGAAAATTCTTCCCATTTTCTTACTCGTATGGACACTAGAAGGGAGAGTTTCGGATAGTGCTTCACAAATGAGATAAGTGAAAGAACGTGGAAAGGATCGCATTGGGATTGGGTAGATAGGAATCCTTATCAAATAATTTGTACCCAACGAGTGGTTTTCTAGCGGAAAGGTAATTACCAGCGCGATTTTAAAATCTTCCACGTAAGTAGATACACTCATGTGCATGTACTGCAATTAAATCTAATTTTGTTGTCAATTTTTATCTAATTGTTTGATCTTGTCTAATGTTTTTCTTTTTTTTTTGTGAAATAAACGCATAATTATGTTCATAGTAATTTAATCTTTGGGAATAGTATTATATCTCTGAAACAGAAAAACTCAAATTAGATTTAAATAATTTTAATTATTTCCGCTAAAACTAGACAATGGGTATGAAGATATGTAGGTTTCCATAATTTAAGGGGAATGATTGGAATGATTTTCTAAATGGAATTAGAAACTATGAGAAATTAATTATCAAATTCTTCTTTATAATTATGGATGCAAGCGGAGTGAGTAACTAGCATGCAGCTTTGTCTTTTAGGTTTTGGTTCTAAAAGTCCCTAGATCACTTTCTAGTATGATTGCATGCAAAAAACTTGGAAAAAAACCGTAATCCCAGGTCTGTAACTACTGTGCCTAGCTGGTAAATCGCTCTAGGTTAAGGTCTCTTCTAAGGATGAGCCCCAGATGCTTGGGCATCTCTGGTTTAAACATAAGTCCTCTGTGGTGGCATGAGGTCTCTAATCGGTGATCCTGCCTTTCCTAGCTTCCCGTGGGTACACAATTTCAAATCTAAATGTGTAATGTCCGAGCGAAATGAAACACAGTCTTAGTGGCAATTCTTTATTATACAATAGCTCAGCGAACCGTTCGGGGTGAGATCTCGTTACCAACTGAACTCTCTTCTGTACATTACTCTGCATCCCTCCTTTTAAGTTATAATGTTTTTAAGACATTAGGTTAGGTTAGGTTTCCTTTCCTAATTATAATGAGTTTTTTTTTTTTTGAATTCAAAATTAATAAAATTTCATTATTAGTATTATTTGTTAAAGGATTCAAATTAATCTACTAAGCTAAATTTTTTAATTCTTTTTTTCAATAACCTAATCTCTCAGGTGGAGAGCCCTTTCCTTGTCACATACGGTGTTTCGGATTCGCTGCTTCGTTTTGCCGGAACCTCCACAGATTTTGCTGTGTGTCTTTACTGGATCCAGAACATCTGTATCTGCAACAACCACTTCCCGGGCTATATTCGCTCTGACTGGATAAGACGCGCCTGCAATACCTTCGTCCAAATCCTGATTTTTATTGTGTGCGTTGATTGCTTTGTTGTCGGTGGAGAAATTCGGTGGCGAAATCACTAATTCTTCTCCTTCAGGTTCGTATGGTGGTGACTCTCGAGTTGATTTTGTAAGGTGAAATGAATTTCGACGAATGCATCCCGTCGGTGTCTTGACGATGTAAAACCTTAGAAACGGACTTCTTTGAACCACTGATCCCCATTGGTTTGCATCTCGAACCCAAACTGTATCTCCAGGTTTGAATTCATCTCTCTCTCTAACCCCATGATGGCGATTATAGTCTGCACCCTGCTTTTCTCGTCTCCTCTCCTCTGCTTCATGGTAAGTCTCCAGGTCTACTGTTTTAGGTTGCAGGTTCGCTCTTGTTGTAGGTATCAAGGTTTTTATTCGCCGTCCCATCAACAATTCGGCTGGACTATAGCCATTTGAAACTGGGGTGGCATGATGTTCCATAAGCGCTAGATACCGATCGCTACTTTTTTTCAGTTGTGACTTCACTGTCTTTACCATCGCTTCGATGAAACCGTTGCTTTGGGAATATCGTGGGCTCGAAGTGATATGAGAAAAGTTCCATTGCCGAGAAAACTTTCTAAATTCGAGGAATGAGAATTGGGGCCCGTTGTCACTACGTACCGTTTCGGGGATCCCATGTCTGGCAAAGATCGATTTAAGGTGATTGATAACGCTGACTGATGTTAAACTCTCCAATCGTGCAATCTCAGGGTATCTTGAAAATGAATCCGCTATCAAAAGGTATTCTTTTCCCTTCAGCGAGAATAAGTCCATGGCCACCGTCTGCCAAGGTAGCTCTGGAGCCACGGAAGGATGTAATGGTTCATGTCTGTGCATTTTACTTTGGACACATATGTCACATTTCAGGAGAAAATCTTCTATTTCTTTGCTGCACCCTGGCCACCAAACCGATTGACGCGCTCGTGCTCGGCACTTTGCTACCCCCAAATGACCTTCGTGGAGTTTTTCCAAAATAGATGGTCTCAGCTCACCTGGGACTGCAATCCGATTTCCCTGCATAAGGACGCCGTCGCAGATTGAAAGGTTATAACGATCGTTCCAATACGCCTGTGCGTCCGGGGTCATTTTTCTCTTTTCTGGCCATCCCTCTAAGACCAGCTTCGTTACTTGCTGCAAGGTGGAGTCCTTCTGTTGGCTTTTATACAGTTCCAGGAGCTTTTGATCTGTGGCAGGCAAGGCGGCTACAATGGTAGCTACATAGGTCTCCAAATCTTCCTCTAAATCGGTTTCTTCTGAGTCCGGTAGTGGTTGGCGTGATAGAGCATCGGCTACATAAAGTTCTTTTCCTGCAGTATACCGGACGTTGAAGGAGAACCTCATCAGCCGAGTGCGTAGTCGTTGTAACCGTGGTGTAAGCTCATTAAGGTCTTTCGTTGAAAATATCGGGATCAGTGGCTTATGATCGGTTTCAATTTCCACTTTTAGTCCTATTATGAAATCCTTGAATCGTTCGCAAGACCAAACCAGCGCCAAGGCCTCTTTTTCAATTTGAGCGTACCGGCGCTCGCTCTGTGAAAGAGAACGTGAAACGTAAGCTATTGGTCTTATTTTACCTGAGTCATCTACCTGTTACAGAACCGCTCCCAATCCAAACGATGATGCATCCGCTGATAGCTTCGTCTTTCTGGCTGGATCAAACATCGCGGGAACCGGGGCTTCAGTAAGCAACGATTTTGTTCTATCAAACGCGTCTTGTTGTGATCGCCTCCATATAAACACGTGATCTTTCCTTAACAGCTCATTACGAGGATGTAAAATTGTTGATAAATGTGGTACAAACCTTGCCAGGTAGTTCACCAATCGAAAAATCTCCTTACAGCTGCTACATCAGACGGCACGGCCAGCTTTTCTATTGCTTCAACCTTGCTGAATTCTGGACGGATTCCTTCGGCGTCGACACGGTGGCCTAAAAATGTTACTGATGTCACCCCAAATTTGCATTTCTCCGTATTAAGCGTTGTGCCACCTTCATCTAGTCTCTTCAAAACATCGGCCAGACGTTTGTTGTGTTCCTCCCACGTAGACCCGAATACTAAAATGTCATCCATGTGAACTAATACTCCTTTCAAGCCGCATAGTAGGTGCTGCACTTTCCTTTGAAAGTGTTCTGGTGCCGATGAAATCCCAAAAGGCATTCGAAGAAAGCAGTATCTTCCGAATGGTGTCAGAAATGTTGTAAGTGGTTGTGAAGCCGGCGAAAGTTTTATTTGCCAAAATCCCGATTTCTTGTCCAGCTTTGAGAAATATTTTGCACCCCTCATTTGTGCAAAAGTATGTTCCGGGACTGGCATGGGGTGTATTTCGCGATGGACACTTTCATTGAGTTGCGTCAAATCCACGCAAATCCTAATGTCACCATCTGGCTTGTTCACTAACACCATTGGAGCGCACCATTCGGTTGGTTCTTCCACAACCTTAATTACCTTTAATTTTACCATTTCGTCTAATTTACTTTTTAACTTCTCCATTAATGGAATTGGAACACGGCGTGCTGCATGAATAGCGTAGGGCTTACAACTTTGCCTCAGCTTAATTTCGTAGCTCCCCGGCAAACATCCTAGTCCTTTAAAAAGATTTGGAAACTGTTTTCTGATATGCTGTGTAAGTTTAACACTTGCCGTGGAACAATCTGTTTCTTGGTTGACTTTGACCGAATTCACCCTGCTAAGAATATTCAGCTCTTCACACGTTGGCAAACTTAGAAGCGCTTTTTTCAAGCTTTTAACAACATAGATGGTGGAATACGTCGAACTACCATTAAAAACCAACATTGCCCGAAACATTCCCGCCACTGTTAGCATTTCACCGGTTGGACCGCTGAGTAAACGATCAGGCTGTTCCAACGAATGTGCTCCAAACTTTTGTTTGTATATGTGAAGAGGCATTGCATTTATTGGGGACCCAGTGTCTACAACAAATGCACAATTTACGTTGTCAACTAGCACATCGATGATCCACCGTTTATTCTTGTTCACTTTGTTTCCACTTTCGTTGTGCACATTTCCCAAGAACGATATCAGCTCACTCCCGTCGTTACTGTCGCTGTCGTCACTGTTGTTCGTCTCACGTACTTGGTTAACGGCTGCCTTACTCATCTGACATTAACGGCTGAAATGGTTTAACTTATTACATTTATTGCAACGTCTTCCTTGCGCTGCGCATTTGTCTTTATCATGCAGTTTGCCTCCACACCAGTTACACCGTTTAGGCTGAGCGTATCTCTGCGAATTCTGGTAGACTTTTGCTGGCTGCTTAGCAGTAACCTCTCTCGTTGGGTATTTTGTATGACTCTTCACCGAACAAAGAACTGATGAGCCGGTAATTTCTTTTTGTTGCTTGTGGACCGCTTCGCTTTGACGGACCGTTTGTATTGCTTTGATGAGTGTAAGCTTCGCCTCCAATTGAAGTCTCTCTGAGAGTCGTTTGTCCCGGACCCCTACAACAATACGGTCCCGATTCATTTCGTCTCGCAAGCTTTCATACTTGCATTTCTCTGACAATATGTATAAGGAAGTTATGAAGTCTTCAACCTTCTCCCTCTCTTCCTGGCATCTTGAATTGAACTTTGCCCGTTCATAAATAATATTATGGCGTACGATAAAATGGTTTTCAAAGGCCTTAAGTACTTCAGCGTACTTCTTTTTGTTCACATCGCTAATGGCGAGAGATAGGAAAATATCCTCGGCTTGTTCGCCCATTATGTAAATCAAGGTATTTACCTGTTCTTCTTGGGGTTTTTTCGACAGCCCAGAGGCTATCAAAAATCTTGTAAACCGATTTTTCCACCGTGGCCATTCGTCAGGCGTAAAGGAAAATGGAGATGGTGCCTGTACCGTGAATTGGCTCCCTGTTGCTTTCGCTGTGACGTCGTCTGGCATTTTCCCTCGATTCCTGTTTTAACCGCTGCCACCATGTAATGTCCGAGCGAAATGAAACACAGTCTTAGTGGCAATTCTTTATTATGCAATAGCTCAGCGAACCGTTCGGAGTGAGATCTCGTTACCAACTGAACTCTTTTCTGTACATTACTTTGCAAAATGCAAAGAAATAAAAAGAGAATGATGCTGCTCTAAAAGCATCCACTTCCGTGGGTATAGATCTATTAGAAGATCTATCCACAGTCCCTAACACTGACGAGGTCGATACTCTCATCGGTCCATTGGATGAAGCGGCACTACTTCAAGAAGCCGCCCTGCCTTCTTCCGTTAATTCATTGCCGACCAAATCAACGATGGTGCGGGAACGACTTGACGAAGTCACTCAAAAACGCTGCAAATGGCTACTCGCCAAGGGCGTCTCCATTCAAGAGACCAGAACCAAGGCCAAGATCCCCTGTGGGCACCAAAAAGTCAATCCCATGCGTTGAGACAAAAGAAAAATTAAAAAAGCTTCTCCCTCACTCAGGTCAGAAAACGTGGTCTCCACGTCCAAAAAATCGCCTCCTCCACAGCCTCAAAACACCTACAAGCAAACCCTAGAGAATTTCATGGTTGGAATACTAGCCTCCAATTTTCCAGAAACCCTGCTCAACAATGAGCCAATGCCTTAACTTAACGGAAGGTTATGTTAAACCGAAATTCCTTGGGTCAGCATTCCGTCAAGGATGGCTCACCTTCAATTAGAAGGACAAGGTTAGGTTAAGTTAAAGGGGTTAGCTGCATCGAGCTGATGCAACCTGCACTCGGATCTCAAAAGGATCCATTGTGTTCCCCTGACGTGGAAACTCCTGGCTGTATCCGTATCCTCTTCCGCGTCTGTGATGCCGCAGCCTCTGCAAAATTCATCTGTACTTAGCCGCATTCTTATTCGGTGTGCCGCCAATGATTCATATGAAAAGCGCGAAGTTTTGTCTACTTTGAGTGAGGACGAGTTTGGTTTTCATATCTTCGTGCTTTGTCCAGACACGCTCTGGAGACGCGGCATGCTTGAAGTGCTCTCTATCCTTCATCTGCTAGTCGTTTGATGTCATGTGCTGTCTTTGATTTAACAAATTCTAGGAGAGGAAGGACTGTGTTTTGGATCATTGGCAGGTCTTATTCTGATCCATTTCTTGTTATTTCGTTTCCCACTTCGTTCGCTGGAATTCCTTTGTGTCCTAGGACACAGCAGAGTGTAACATGGTGGCTAACGGTGAGCGTTTTACTAGCTTTGATTTGATTACCCGCAGATGAGATGGCTTTTATAGCAGCTTGCCTATGTATGTAAATGTCAATCTCTTTTCTAGTAACAAGCTTCGCGGAAAGTTCTCGTGCCGCCTCAGCTATCGCTAGGACTTCCGCTGGAACACACTGCCTTGGTTCGGAAGTCTTAGTGATATTGCAATATCGGGTTCTGCTGAGTAGATGCCCGAACCCACTCCTTCGTTTGTTTTGGATCCGTCAGTGAAGACGGAAATACTGTACAGATTGATGGCCCCACCGTCTGTCCAGTGTTCCCTTGAAGGGATGACCGTTCTGACGTTTAGGAGGATGACGGAAGATAGTCTGTGATGGCGTCCAGGTGAGCCCACCTTGCAATAGTACGGTGGCCCATGTGGCCCATTCTCCACAAGTTGGATTCTTTTAGGCGTAGGGTACTCATCGCGGTGGATTTCTTAGCGTATAAGTCCAGTGGAATGAGTGCGAGAATTGTTTCAAGGGCTGCGATCGGAGAGGTTCTTATGGCACCAGTGGATGCTGCGCAAGCAAGTCTCTAGATTTTTCTTAGTTCTTTGAGATATGTGACCTTCTCTGTTATTGGCCACCAGACAATGTACCCATATATCATATTAGAATGGGTCTGAATATGGCAGTGTACATCAAGTGGATGGTGGCAGGTTTGGGTTCCCACTTTTTTCCAAAAATTCTACTGTAAGCATAGAACGCAATGTACTCTTTCTTTATTCTTTCATTTGTGTTGAATTGGAAGGACAAACCCACAGCTAATTGGCTGGTCAGCCTAATTGGTAGCATCAAGCCCTGGGAAGGTGCTTCATTAAAGGCGGTCGACGAAGAAAAAATTCGTCACAAGACCAAATTCTTGTGGGACACTTTTTTGTTTACCCGTCATTAGCAAGCGAGAAGATACTCAAGGCGATCGGTGCGCAAAACGCTGATATTCTATTTTCCGAATAGCGAGTTATAAAGCGAGAGACCAAAGGTAGTCAGGCCTTCCTCACCATCTCAGTTGACCACAAATCGGCTGAATGTCTTAAAAGACAGCAATTCAAGGTCGATCTTAGGTTCGGAGAAGTCACTCTTCGTCACTCTAAGAGTAGCAAGCCCCTTCGTACGCATGCTCCCATCCCTCCCATTACCAACCCTCAACATCGCTACCACAAAATCACCAACTACTACTGCTGCTGAATAACCCGACCCCAACCCCACCTCACTAATAGTTCTTCCTCAGTTCGCCGTAATTCCTAGCGTCTCGGTCCAAACAACGGATAAGGAACCTGGGTCTATATCAGACACTCTTCCTTCCCTGGAACCCTCTAGGTTCCCTACAAGGGCTGGACCGTCCCGACTTATTCCACCCACATTATAGGCATTCTTCAAATCAGTCGTTTTGGAAAGAAACTTCTAGACAATTCTCTTCCGATTCCGTCGCCCAAAAACTTACCAAGTACACGGATGCTGCCTTTCCTCTTGGGACGAATCTGATGCGACCATACGCAGGTGTTCTATTGCCATCACAGAAAGAGAACTTTAACAAAAGGCTTTCGAGGGCTTGCCGCACCATTGAGAATTCTTTTAGAATCCTTGTATCACGTTGGCGCATATTGCTGATAACCTTTCATATACTACCAGAAAATTTCGAGAGAATTGTTTTAGCTTATGTGGCATTAAACAATTTCATAATGCTTAAGAAGGTTAATCCTGAGTCATACTGTCCCGCAACCTAGGTCGATTGGGAAGATTCGGATGGCCAGTATCACGATGGGTTGTGGAAAATGAAGTCAAAAATAATGTTCCATCAATTGCACCATCTAGTAACATCCACCAATATGGTGGTAAATCAACAACAACTATGAGAAATATTCTCTGTGAATTTTTTAAACGAAAAAAGCCGAACATTTTAAAATTCAATGTAAAAAAAAATGGTTTTATTTGTAAGCTTAAAAAGTAGTTATGTAGATACATACATATTTTGCTCTCTAATTACAGCGATCGAGATACCACGGCGGCAAAGATAGAGACATCAAACGGGTCATACGAGTACTACTTGGTATCGGCATATCTCGCCCACGGAAATATGGATTCTCCTTTTGGGTATAACCTGGAAAGACTGATCGCAGATGCAGGGATGCAGAAAATCGGTCTCATAACAGGGTGTTACGCAAACGCTCACCACACCGAATGGGGCAGATCGGACATCAACGAAAGATGCGAGCTACTTCTTGATTTAATTTTAAGTACGAATCTCATTGTGTGCAATATAGATAATGAACCAACATTCATTACTAAAAGTCGACAAGAAGTGCTTGACATTACCCTTGTCTCTGACAACATCCTTCAAAGGATCAAGAACTGGAAGGTATCAGGTGAACATTCTTTCTCAGACCATCGATATCTTCAATTTAGCCTGAATATCGACCTTATAAGCCCGAAAGTCTTTAGAAATTATCGTAAAACTGACTGCCTTAAATACAGAGTAACTGAAAAGAAATTAGTTACTTCGATTCCCTCTGGGACCCTTTGCAATACCCAAGAATTAGATCGCATGGGTGAGGATCTTACCTCAGCCATTAATAGAGCCAGGTCTTCTTCCTATCCTATAGTACGGCCGAGGGGTAGGACAAATCCTCCTTGGTGGAATGCAGATTTAGGTCCTTTAAGAATTAATTGTAGAAAACTCTTTAACAATGTCAAAACCACAAAAGATGCAACAGATTGTGACTTGTACAAAGTATCCCTGTTTATCTACAAAACAGAACTGAGGAAGGCTAAACGCAATTCTTGGAGAATCTTTTGTGGCATTTCACTCGCTGGTTCGTAATATTGAGTACTCCCTGTTTCATAAGGAATATACAATACAATGCTTTCTTAGGCATAGGGGGTGCTTTTAACAATGTCAATGCATCCGCGATTGCAGATGCACTTTCAGACCTGAAGATAGACAGCTCACTATGCGAATTGATCAATTTACTGCTTAATGGGTGGATTATCAACTCAGAGCTAGGTGGGCTGTCTTCTAGAAGATCTGTTAGTAGAGGCACTCCGCAAGGTGACATTCTATCACATCTCCTTTGGAATTTGGTGGTTAATGAGCTATTGAGAATACTGGAGGGTGAGGGAAACACTGTGATTGCTTATGCAGATGATGTCGCTGTAGCAGTCTCAGGAAAGCACCTTAATACTGTAGAAGAACTTCTACTACTTACTTACTAAGATGGCGCTACAGTCCGGGGTGGACCTGGGCCTCAACCAACTAACCTCTCCAGCCAGCACGGTTACGAGCCAGCTGCCTCCAGTTGCGCACGCCAAGTTGGTTGAGGTACCCCTCCACTTGTTTGCGCCACCTACCGCGAGGTCGTCCTCTACTGCGTCGTCCGTCCGGGGTGGATTCGAAGACTTTCTTAGCGGGAAGGTTGGGCTCCATCCGCTCTAAATGACCCAGCCATCTTAGTCGCTGTATGTGAACTCTTCTGGCTAAGTCGATGTCCTTGTACAGGCCGTATAGTTCGGCATTGTACCTTCTCCTCCACTCACCGTCTATGCAGATGGGACCAAAGATCGCTCGAAGAACTTTTCTCTCGAAATAACCAAGGGCATCCTCATCCGGTTTTGTCAAAGCCCATGCCTCTGCGCCATACAGCAGGACTGGGATGATTAATGTCTTATAAAGAGTTACCTTAGTAGTTCGAGATAGGGCTTTGCTACTCAATTGCCGTTTTAGCCCATAGAAACAACGATTGGCAAGAGTAATTCTCCGTGTGATCTCTCCACTGATGTCATTTGCGGAGCTGACCATAGAGCCTAGGTAGACAAAATCATTTACTACCTCAAAATTGTATCTGTCTATTGTGGCGTTCTGTCCAAGACGCCGATGCTGGGTGTCCTTTTTTGTAGACAGCATATATTTTGTTTTGCTTTCATTGACCGCTAGACCCATCATTGCTGCCTCGATCTCAATACTCGTAAATGCCCCATTGACGACCCGCTGAATTCTTCCGATTATGTCAATGTCATCGGCTTAAGCGAGTAGTTGTACAGACTTGTAAAAGATTGTACCTCCGGTGTTGGCTTGTGAGTTTCGTACAATTCTCTCAAGTACTATATTAAAGAGATCGCATGATAGCGCGTCACCTTGTCTAAGACCGTTACTGACATCGAACGGTTCGGTGATGTTCTTACCGACTTTGATGGAGCAGCGAGAGTTCTCCATCGCCATTTTGCACAAGCGGACGAGCTTGGCAGGGATGTCAAGACTAGACATGGCTCTGTATAACTCGTCTATATACACGCTATCATAGGCAACTTTGAAATCGATGAAGAGATGGTGCGTATCGATTTTGTATTCATGGGTTTTTTCCAAGATCTGCCGTAGTGTGAATATTTGGTCAATGGTGGACTTTCCAGGCCTGAAACCGCACTGATAAGGACCTATCAGGTTGCTGACGATCGGTTTTAGGCGTTCACATAGTACGGCAGACAAGATCTTATATGCGATATTTAGGAGACTTATACCTCTGTAGTTGGCGCAGTTCAGAGGGTCTCCTTTCTTCAGGATCGGGCAAACGATGCTGAGGTTCCATTCATCGGGCATACTTTCGTCTGACCAGATTTTACAGATGAGCTGGTGCATGCCTCTTACCAACTCATCTCCTCCTGCCTTGAAAAGTTCAGCGGCAAGGCCGTCGGCTCCAGCAGCTTTGTTGAATTTGAGTTTAGATATCATTATCCTCACTTTATTCTGATCGGGTTGACGGGAATCTTGACTGTCATCGTCACTGTTGAATGGCTCATTCTGCCTGACGGCGGAATATTGGTGATCATCGCCGTTTAACAGTCTGCAGAAGTGTTCCTTCCATATCATCAGCACCGACTGCGTCTCTACTACTATGTTACCATTTTCGTCCTTGCAGGCTTCTGTTCTTGCTTTGAAACTCTGGCATGTCCTTTTTACCTTTTGGTAAAATTTTCGAACATTATTCCTGCAATAAAGTCTCTCAATCTCCTCGATCGAGCGCTTCTCATTCTCCTTTTTCTTCTTTCGGAGAAGTCGATGTTCCTCTTTTCTCCTGCGCACGTAGAGCTCGTAAGCAGCTCTAGTCCTTCTATGCTGCGCCGCTTTGTACGCCTCTTGTTTTGCTGCGTGTGCTTGCCGGCATTCCTCATCAAACCAGGCGTTTCGTTGTGGTGGCCGAGAGAAACACAGTACATCAGACACGGCATCTCTGATGGCTTGTTGGCAACGCTGCCACTGGTCTTCCGCATTTGCTGATGGCGGCATAGGACTTAGATTGAGATTAGAAGAAACTCGATCGGCAAAGGTTCTGCCGGTCTCTTGTGATTGTAGCTTTTCGACGTCAAATTTCCTCACAGTATTTCGTTGATTTCGCTCCGTTGTGGATATCCGCATCCGTACCTTGGCTACAACTAGGTAGTGATCCGAGTCCACGTTGGCTCCTTGGAAAGTCCGGGCACACAGAATACTGGAAGAGTGCCTTGCGTCGATCGCAATGTGATCGATTTGGTTGACAGTTTTAGGATCAAAGGAGAGCCATGTTCCTTTGTGAATGTCGAGACGTGGGAACCGCGTACTAGCTACGACAAAGTTTCGCCCCGCCGCAAAGTCGATTAGCCTGAGCCCGTTGTCGGATGTGATGCCGTGCAGGCTGTGCTTTCCGACCACGCTACTAAAGACTTCCTCTCTGCCTAGCTTTGCTTTAAAGTCACCTAGGATAATTTTAACGTCGTGGCTAGGGCATTGCTCAAAAGTCTTGTCCAAGAGCTGGTAGAAGTCATCCTTTGACGCGTCGTCCTTCTCCTCGTGAGAGGCGTGAACGCATATTAGGCTAATGTTGGCAAATTTAGCCTTGATACGGATAGTCATAAGGCGCTCGTTCACATGCCGGAAACTTAAGAGTTCTTGCCTAAGTCTGCCTCCAATGACAAATCCGCACCCGAATAGACGCTGTCGTCTTTGTCTGTAGCAATCGCCGTAGTAGATGTCGCAGTTTTTCATATTCCTTTTGCCCGGCCCATCGCACTTCTTGGATGGCGGTAATGTCTGCTTTGAGACACTCTAGGGCCTCCGCAAGTTGTTCGGCTGCACGTGGCTTATAGAGGGACCTAACATTCCATCTGCAGACACGAAGATCGTTGTCCTTTTTACGTTTGCATGGGTCGTGAACAGTAAGATCATCCGTATCCGAGGCTGTTGGTTGCTTCGTAACCAAAGGTTTTTTACGTGGTAGAGAAGTTAACCCGACGGCACAACCCCCAACCTGGAGGGGCAGATCGTTTTTTTTTTACCCCTAGGACAAGAGGCCGGATACACCGATGTCAGTAACCCACTTCGGAGATATGAGCGCTGCCGTTGGCCCATTAAGGGTTCATCCGCCACCATCTATTTTTCAATACCCTGACGTAGTATTGAAAATCCTTACAGACCTCAGCTCCAAATATGTTGAAGCAGCTCCGGTAAGGTATCCGCTGGTCTGTAGACGTCACCGTTGATTCCATCGAGAGAATTCATCCGCCGCACGTCCTCCTTCTGAGGAGCTCTTGCTAGACTTCTGAGACGCATATTTCAGCCGATCAGGTCAACAAGAGATGCCTCGTCCGGTTAGACATATGCGCGCTGAAGTTCACCCAGATGTGCTTACGCAGGTCTGAGTGTTCAGTTGCACATATATCGTCAGACTCAGCATACGCTCACCGTTAGTTCACTATCAGATAGCTATCCAGCGGGCACCGCGAGGAGGTGATGATACGATTGATGATGCGAATGTTTGAAAAAAACTTTTCAAAAATGCAGACAGGACAGCGTATATCAAAGTATCGATGAGTCAATGATGAAAAATGGCAGGACACGAAAGAGATCTTAGCTTTGAGCAACTGCCACAATTGTGAAATAAAAAATGTCACAAAAACAATAAAAACGGGAGAAAAAATGGTTGTACCATGCCCAGATATGATCAAATTTTATCGTGAAGTCATGGGAGGTGTGGATTTGGCGGACCAAATAAGTGGGTTGTACGAATACGACCGAAAGTCTGACAAATGGTGGAAAAAAACTTTTTATCGATTGATTATGATGGCAGCCGTCAATTCGTGGGTAATTCACAGCGACATCAACCGAAAAAAGGTACCATTCAAAACATTTTTAGTTAATTTATCAGAGGATTTGATCGCGCAAGGTTTGAAAACGACAGCTATTCGTAGATCATTCCACCGAGGTGCTCGACCCAAAAAAGATCCAGGAATAAAACATATGCCTATTGAAGATTCTAGCAGGCGTCGCTGCTTTAGTTGCAGTCAAATGAAAAAACAGTCACGCACAAAAATAATGTGCAAGGAGTGCGAAGTGTTTTTTGTGTAAAAAAATGTTTTACGCATTTCCATTCTTAAAAAATATAGAAAACATTTAGATTTTCAAAAGAGTGTGTTTTTTTTTTTTTTTTTGATTACTTTTAGAGCGGACGAATGGTACATAAAAGCACCACCCAACATCCCGACTGGTACATTTTTGTACCAGGCCACCCCGCCCTATTCCCGCCCCAAGGGGCTAATATCTTTGCATATATGACTTACAGGAGATTATACCGACCTTAAGACGTCTATCATTGTACCCATATACAAAAAAGGTGATAGAACTGATCCCAACAACTACAGGCCGATATCCTTGCTTTCGGTGTTCTCAAATATTTTGGAGAATATAATTACCAAAAGAATGCATAAGTTTATTGAAAAATACAAGCTACTCAGCGCATCTCAATTTGGTTTCCGGAAAGGCAAATCAACGGAAGATGCAATAATGTCCTTCTTGGGCAATATTTATGAGGCAGTTGATAAAAATAACAAGGTCGCTGGTATGTTCTTGGATTTTACTAAAACATTTGACTTGGTTAATCATAAAATTCTATTAAAAGTACTACAGAGATCTGGATTTAGAAATAATATACTAAGTTGGTTTTCATCCTATCTTTGTAACAGAGAGCAGCATGTTCGTGTAAATGCAAATATGAGCAATCCCATACCTTGTACGGCAGATGGTGGGTGCCGTGGTGTAAGTGGTTAGTGTGTCGGATCACTACGCATGAGGTTCCAAGTTCGAATCCCAGAAAACACTAAATAGTTTTTTCACGGTCCCACCTCTCGCGAGCGTCTGACAAGCATCGGAGAGTATTGTTTTCACGAAAAAGCTTCTCAAATCGCTGTTCGGTTTCGACATTAAACTGTAGGTTCCTTCCATTCGTGTGAAAAATATAACGCACACAACATGAGTGGTTGCGAGAAGTTAGGCCCTGGCACTTTAAAGAGCTGTGGCGCCAAATATTTGTTTTTTTTTTGGCAGCTGGTGTCTCACAGGGATCTGCACTTGGCCTTCTGCTCTTTATAATGTACATTAACTCTATTTTTAAGTTGACCTTAAATGGTAAAATTGTTGCTTTTGCTGATGACTTGGCTTTTTCTTATGCTGCTCCCAGTGCAAATGAATTAAAGCAACAGATGAATATTTACTTATCCTTGATGAATGACTGGTTTAGGTATCATCAAATGGTCCTTAGCACTAAGTCAAAAGTGATGTCATTTTCTCTGTCCAACCAGTTTCTTATTAATGGAGTTGTACTCCACGATTCTAATTGCAAGAACACAAACTGCAATAAGAGCTGCATATTTTTAGAATCTGCTACAGAATTTATTTACTTAGGTGTAAATCTGGATAGCAAATTAAGCTGAAAGGCACACATAGCAATAGTGAAAAAAAAACTGTATACCTACTTTGGTTTAAATAAAATTTACCACTTACGTAAACTTGTATCGTCAACTCTGTTGGTCGCCATATATGGTATTATGCATTAGTCAATTCTCGTTTGGAGTATGGTATTTCCTGTTGGGGTAGTGCATTTACAAGTAACCTACAACCGCTCATAACAGCTCAAAAGAAGGCAATGAGGATAATGCTGTTCAAATCAAGATGGGAGCCCTCGCTTCCCCTATTCCAATCTACTAATATATTGCCGCTTCAATATCTCTATGTATTCAAAGTATTAAGATTATTCTATGTTCGAGGTGGTTATACTCATACAATTAGTAATGAAGTGTATTCACTCCGTTCTTCAACTGACGTCGTAGTTCCTAGAGTTAGGACGTAACATTGCAGAAGGTTTGCCGCCAACATAGCTCCCTTTATTTACAACAGGCTGCCTGCTGGTATACCCAATGCAAATCCAAATTCCTTAGTTCTTTGAGAAACTGGTTACTCTTCAGATCTGATGTAGGGGCAATAATGCAAGTAGTAATATAGTGCTTATTCATTACTATCTCACGTATCTATACCGACTTCTTCTCTCAAAAATGCGTCTCTCCTCTTAGTGCGGCTCCCTAGCTTTGTAAAATACACTTGCCACTGGTTCTTCTAACCACAAAGTGTGTAAACATAATTTCAAGTTGATATTTAAAAATAATAACACATGGTTTAGAACTCACATAAATAATAAAATGAATATTGTAAATTAAAAACTGAAAACCTGTTAACCTGTATATCCCTAATGAATTAATAAAATTATACTTATACTTATAGTTATTTTTTCTCATGAAATATATAAAGTCAATCCGATCAATTGCGAAAGCTTGTGTGAACAGTACTGTGATGGCATAACACTGGCAGTAGCTTAGTCATATGGCTGGAGAAATTGTTCGCTCTCTTGCAAAAGATTTGCCTATGACAATCGGATATCGGGACAAATACTGTGAATCAGAAGCAAAGACAAAAAATAACAGTTATCTCGCCAGTTATCTGGACGCCACGCCCGGAGTTTCTCTGAAGCTTAGACAACGAGTATATTCTTACAAATCCATAGGAGATCTTAAAAAAAATTCTAAAATCTTGAGAGAGATGGAAAATAGTGACAAATATCGTGGAATCGTACTTTTTTTCGCAAATCGTGCAAAATACGATTAAAACTTTCTTATAACAACTCTAGTTGGATGCGCACATGTAAGCTTCCAACGTACATAACACATATGTACCCGATCTATTCGTATCCAAATGAACAGAAAACAAATAAACCAGCACAACCCTATGGGCTTTATTTCTCGACTAAGTCAAAATTATGGATAAAATATTACCAATCATTTATTATTAGCAAAAGGGTAAACATTTCACTTCAAACCGCTACCAAAGGGTCCTTCCAAGGATTTTTAATTTTTTATTTTTATTTTTATTTTATTTTTTGTGTTTTTGTCATCACCTTAGCTCCTTCGTGGTATTCTTCGCTACTTATCCTGAGAAGCTGTTGCAACAAACCATAAATTATTATGCATTCCTTGAGCCTATTAGCGTTTCCTTTTCCCACTTCTTGGGACCTGTTGATCCAGTAGTAGTCTTAATTTCATACCAAACGCAATTTGATCATTAATTACCTTTAAATGGGCGTGCAGCACCTGAAAGTTCACCAATTTCGCTAATCATTTGCGTAAACACATTTTTATTTTATTTTTTTTGTATTTTGTGCTGAAATGGGAACACTTAAAATAATAAACTCAATTATCCATTCCGTTGATCGTGTCTGTTTTAGTCAAATAACGTTTTCTGCCAAAATGTCAATTACTTGGCAATTTCACGCCTCAATAGGATTTAGCGTCCTGTTACGAGTAAAGATATAAGGAATTGTACTTTAAATCAATTGTCTTGTATATCAATCCTCATGCAAAGTGCCACGTTTATCCGCTTGTCTCGCGAAATACACCTCGCACAGGTAAAGACATCTGCAGCATTTTTTTTTTTTACGTTTCCGGTCAACGCGACATATGCCCTTCGGAGTTGTTATGTTATCCTATCTAGGGGAATTTAGCCGAACAATATAACGTTGTAAACGATTGCGTACAAGCAATTACATTTTTTTTTTCAGTGGCTTGCGAATGTAATAATATCTCCGGTGAGTTTCTGATGATGAACAAATTGAAGTCATTTGTCATAAACCTGCATAATTTCAATTAGGTCAGTAAATTAAAAATAAATTCTTCATATAAAAGTTAAAAGTATATCCTGGCTTGTCTTTTTCTAACAAACTCGGCCTTGCAGTAGATGCAAATATAATGGTTTGCTGCTTAATTAGTAGTAGTAGAAGTGATTTTTATTGAACTTTAGAAAATTGTTACTAATACATAATTAAATAATCACAAAATATGCATTGGCGTAGCAATCCCATGGCTCGTGCCGATTTTAAGGAGCTGCATCCTAAATAACCATGTACCCCACTCATGGAGACGGGTGAGAGTGGTTTTCATTCCGAAGGTGGGGAGGCGCGGACATGAGAACGCGAAAGATTTCAGACCAATCAGTCTGACCTCCTTCGTTTTGAAGACCCTCGAGCGCCTTCTAGACAAGCATCTGTGAGATACAATCGAGTCATCTCTTTCCAAATCCCAACACGCATACCTCAAAGGAAGATCTACAGAAACAGCTCTTCATGAAGTAGTGCGAACAATAGAAAAATCCCTGCAATATAAGGAATACACTTTAGCTACCTTTCTAGACATAGAAGGAGCTTTTAACAATGTACACACTGAAGTAATTCTAGAGTCCCTCACGGAGCTGGGCATAGAAACCTACCTAAGTCAATGGATAGTCTCTATGCTCAGCACTATTCAGGCATCTCTAGGAAACAGCACCATAACCAAATTTGCCAGTAGAGGAACGCCCCAAGGTGGAGTCATCTCACCTCTACTATGGCTAATAGTCATGAATAAAATCATTTTATGCTTAGACAGAGAAAGAATTAAAGTAGTTGAGTATGCGGACGACATGGTGATTTTAGTGTCGGCACTTTTTCCTCCCGTGATAAGTGAGATCATGGAGAGTGCTCTAACTAAAGTCACCACATGGACCAGAAAGTGTGGAATTGGAGTCAACCCAAATAAAACTGAACTGATGCTTTTCACCACGAAAACCAAAATACCTGAATTCAACCTTCCTCGACTAAACGGTCAGATACTTTCCTTATCCTCCAGTGCTAAGTACCTAGGAGTTATTCTAGACCCTAAACTTAACTGGAAACCAAACATAGACGAACGAGTAAAGAAAGCATGTATAGCCTTCTATGCCTGCAACAGAACCTTCGGCAAAAGATGGGGCCTGCAACCAAAATTGACCCTGTGGATGCACACAGCCGTAGTACGCCCAATCCTTACCTACGGGTCGATAGTATGGTGGCCGGCCCTTAAAAAAGCCTATAACATAACCAAACTAAATAAAGAGCAAAGAGCAGCATGCATAGGCACAACAGGCGCCCTACGGTCAACTCCGTCAGACGCTCTAACAGTCCTGCTACACCTTTTACCCCTAGATCTACATACCACAAACATCTCAGCGCACAGCGCAATCAGACTCAGAGAGTCCAAGTGTTGGACTGCGAAACCCTATGGACACAGCAATATCCTAGATTCTCTACCAGGAGAACTCATATCGACTCCAATAGACTACATCATCCTCACATTGAACTTCACAAAGCGTTTCGATGTACAATTCCCTACAAGAAAAGATTGGCAAGATGGACAGGCGACCAGTGGTTTCGATCTAACAGTCTACACCGATGGGTAAAAAATGGACTGTGGGGTTGGTGCGGGTGTTTTCTCGGAGTCCCTGAACATCGCAAGATCGTATCGACTCCCGGACGCTGCCAGCGTCTTTCAAGCGGAAGTACTCGCCATTCGCGAAGCCTGTCGCCAAATCAAGTCACACACAAATACACTACCAAGGCAAAAAATCGCTATTTTCATCGATATCCAAGCTGCTATCAAAGCCATTGCCTCGGAAACCATTTCCTCAAAACTAGTACTAAAATGCCGACAGGAGCTGGCCTCGCTAGATGGCCAATGCATGGTGACCCTAGTTTGGGTTCCAGGCCACAGCAACGTTGATGGCAACGAACTTGCTGACGAACTGGCCAGGCGAGGCTCAGCCCTCCACTGCTCACTTGCGGAACTTGTTCACACCCCGCTCGGAGCAATTAAGGCAAACATCTCCTCAATCTTTCTTAGAAAAGCTAACCTTAAATGGTCTAGGTTAACGAACTGCGTCATATCCAGAAAGATGTGGCCTAACTACAACAAGACCAAAACAACCGCCCTATTGAACAGAACGCGCAAAGACATTGCCCGTACAATTGCGATAATCACGGGACACTGGCTGGTAGGAGAGCACGCAGCCAAACTAGGTATCCCATACAATACACACTGCCGTAGTTGCAACATAGCCACCGAAAAGGAAACAATTATCCACTACATGTGCAATTGTCCAGCACTAGCTAGGGTTAGACATCAAGCATTAGGCAAACCCTTCTACAATTCAATTGAGGAAATCTCGGGTAAGAACATAAATGAGCTAACCCTCTTCTTAAACTCCACAGGCTGGCTTTAGATTGTCCTCACCAACACACATCAACATCGAAGGTCGCATGAGTCGTGGTATCAAAACGGCACAACTGTGCTAATTGGGTCTCTGTTTTTACAGAACAGCCCCTTCTACCTACCTACCCATGCATTGGCGTTTGCCGTCAGCCAGAAAAGAGAGATTTACAAAATTTTAAAATAGAATTCAAAAGATCTCAATTACTTTATCTGTGTAAATTCGTAAATTCACTAAGTTTTCTAAAAAGCTTCATGTAATATTTGTTGTCTGTATTTTAAAGCGGACTTTAAGTAGCTAAACAGAACCTTCCAATTTTGACCGTTTAGTATTGCCCTGACTTCAGCTTCCGATAGCAGATGTTTATCGCAATGGGTTCGCCTTATCGCCTTTAATATTGAGCATACTCCGATGAGATGGAAGACGTCTTCTAAGACATGTAGGTTGCATAGTGAGCATTCCGAATTTCGTTCGGTTCTATATGGCATGTAATTCAAACGTAGGAGTTCTCCTCTAGCCTTAAATTTTTATTTTTTTTATTTAACTTCCCAAGATATATATACATACATCTGTCTAGACGACACTAGGTACATTTTTTATAATAAAGTTACAAGATTCAAATAGATCTGACTTGCTGCCAATGCAACGCAGCCATTTTCATTTGAAATTAAGTTAAGAACGTTTTGCAGTATTAATATAGTATGTGGTCAAATACACAGAAGAATTAACATAAATGTACAAATAATCATAATTTACATAGTTGTTACAGTTTCTGTTAATAGTTAACATTTAAATTGGTTAAATCTGTAGGTCTTGTTCTTTTTAATCTGCGTCTGTTGACAATTTCTTGATTTGGCAGGGTATTGATGTCATTATTGAAGTGTGTACTGATTCTTGTCACGTGCATATTGCTCGTTTTTGTTATTTCTTCTTCAACCGTAGGAATTTGAAGATCATTGTGTATGTCAGAGTTAGGTATGTACCATTCGGCGTTGACTATCGTTCTTAAGATTTTTGATTGTTGTCTTTGTATTATTTTTGTGTTCGATTTTTTCGCTGTACCCCAAAGTTGTACTCCCTAGATCCATATTGGTCTTATGACAGCTTTGTAGAGTAGAATTTTGTTATTAATTGACAATGACGAGTCTTTGCGTAGTAGCCAGTATAGTTGTCTGAATTTGTTCTTTATTTGGTTACGTTTTTGCTGTATGTGGTGCTTCCATATAAGCTTGCTGTCAAGATACATCCCTAAGTATTTCGCTACTATGTCTATGCAAATGTTTTTGTTGTTAATTTTTAGTGGCTCAGCGATGTAGTTAGTCATTGTCGTGAATATTACCTGTACTGTTTTGTCATCGTTTACTTTTATTCGCCAATCATCAAACCATTTAATGGTTTTGTCTAGAATTTTTTGAAGTTCGGTGCTCGCTGTATGCAAACTTTTGTTCGAGTAGAGTAGTATTGTGTCGTCAGCAAAAGTAGCGATCATTGATGTTGTTTGAGTCGGAAGGGGAATATCGCTGGTAAATAGGTTGTATAATAGTGGCCCCAATACACTACCTAGTGGAATTCCTGCTCAAGTTGTATAGAGATCTGAGCATTCGTCCTTGTACTTCACGTAGAAATATCGGTCCGTTACATAGCTTTTAATCAATAAGTAGTAGTCAATTGGAGGAATTTGCTCTAGTTTTTGTAATAGTCCGGCATGCCATACGGAGTCAAAAGCTTTAGCGACGTCGAGAAATACACCAATGCAGAATCTTCTCTCTTCTAGGTCAGTTGCAATTTTATTGGTTACTCTGTGAATTTGCTGAATCGTCGAATATTGTCGTCTGAATCCAAACTGGTGGTCAGGAATTGCATTAATGCTTGTCAGGATAGGTTCCATGCGGTCACATAGTAGTCTTTCAAAAAGTTTTGATAGCACAGGCAGTAAGCTTATAGGTCTGTAAGATGTCGTTTTCGTTGCATCTTTTCCGGGCTTGGGTATCGCTATAACTTCAGCAACTTTCCATACCTTAGGAAAGTGGTGAAGTCTTATCATCGCATTATATACGTTTCATAGATATTCAAGTGCTTTTTTGGGCAGTTTGTCAAGTAGTTCTCCCGTCATAAGGTCATATCCAGGAGCTTTTTTGTGGTTCACTCTTTTTTTAATACAATTTTTAATTTCGTTTATTGTCATTTTTCTGATTGGTGTATTGGGTGTAATATTTCTGTTCACATGTGGGATATGAGAAAATGCCGTCGTTGGAGAAAGTATTCCAAAAATCTTTAGCCAGAGTATTGGCCTTATCTTTATTTTCCCTGGCCCAGCTTCCGTCTGTTTTTTGGATGGGTGGATAGAAAGTCTTTTTTTTTTTTTTTTTTAATTTGCGCATGCCAAAGGGATTTTTAATACCCTTATACTGGTTCACAGGGCACGGGCGGTTGGGAAAAGGGGGGAAAGAGACAGAGGAGATGCCGGTTTGCGTTGCCTTTAAATGTTTGTAGGCTGTAATGATGAGGAAACACAGAGGCTGGTAGATCGTTCCACAAACGTTTTGTTTTTTCAGATGTTTGGTTGTTTTCCAAAGTGAATAGTTCGTTTCAGAGGTTGGAGTCAGCGTTCTTAGGTATTTTTTGATGTTATTATTCTGTTCTTGTTTTAGTGTTTCGTTTAAGTCTGTTATTGCTTTGTTGAGTTTTTGCTTATCTGCTGGTGATCTTGTCATTTGCCACCTTTTCCTGAGTTTCCTTTTTCCTTGGGTTTGTTTTTTTATGAAGTCTGGTGTATAATTCTCGTATATTTTTTGCTCCATTTCTGGTGTTGTCCGGTAAGCAGCCTCATTGATCATGTCGTTGAAGTAAATAATTGCTTTTTCAATATCCGTCAGTGATATAAGAGGAACTTGGATTTGCAGTCTTAGATCAAGGAATTCGTGAAATGCTTCCCAGTCTGTTTTTTTGTTATATAGTTTTGGTCGTTCTTTGTTGGTCTTAACGTTGCTTGAGTACTCTATTATAACAGGCAAGTGGTCGAAAGAAAGTTCGAAACCAGATTTTATTTTGAGTTTTGAAGTACATATATTTTTGGTTATACAAAAGTCTAGTAAGTCTGGTTTTTTCTTGGGGTCAGTTGGCCTGTAGGTCGGTTCTCCTGTGCTTAGAAATCTGCAGTTGTTGTTTTTTAGGGCATCTATCAGCCTTAAGTAATGTTGAAATAACTTCCACACTGTTTTGGTCTTGGAAGTAGTTGAATTCCCCCAAGTCATGTTGAAGTGTTCGATATATGAGTCTGGTTTGACTCTCTTGGGCTTTTACGTTAAATGCATCACGGGAAGATAGGTCGATCTTAATCAACAGTTCCTGTAGTGCCTCTCTCCAAGATGTAGGATTGTAATCCGCTAGTTAGATATCATGAATGCCGCAGAGCCTGGACCATTCGAGGAAAATTATGCGCAGTGGTGTATTATGTGCATTGCAACCAAATTCCGAAGCGTCTGATTCGAGAGTGACATTGCTTTTAAAATGTAATGAAAGTGCAGCTTTACTATGAAGTTGTACAAAGAGGACAGTCCTCTTTCCAGGTGAAGCATATACGTTGGCGTGTTTTCCGGTAGCCTGAAGATGTTTTTGATAAAGAATCTTAGCAGCTTTTCAGCTTCTTCAAACTGAAAGATACCCCATACTTGAGGGCCATTGCACATGATGGACCTAACCACTACCTCATAGACTTTATACTTTGTACTAAGCGGAACGTTATTTTTAGAAAATATGCCCTTCCAATTATAGTTTATTGCCTTTTTTCCTTCCTTGAGTTTTTCCTGAAGGTGCTTTTTAAAATCCACCCGTGGTGTTAAAATGACTCCAAGGTACTTATATTCCTTTACGTTCTCAATTTCTTCGTTTTGGTAAAACCATTTTTCGTCCCTAGCGAAGCGACCGGTTCCGTTTCAGAATACCAATATTTTGGACTCGGTTGTATTCAATTTTAGGTTCCAAAGGTTGCAATACTTCTCTAGCTTGTTGATCATCATTTGCATCATGGATGGAGTTTCCGACAGGATGACGATGTCATCAGCATATGAGAGGACCCTTATTTTCATTCTAGCGAACTCGATTCCTCCAGGTAGAGATGTTGACAAATCGTCCATAAATAGCGCGAAAAGAAGAGGACTCATGAGACAACCCTGCTTAACACCCATATGAGACTCAAATATTGTTTCCGTCCCATACCGCAGTCATATTCTCCTTATAGAGACTTTCGATAATTTTGAGCACTTTTGTTGACACTCCAAGATTGCTTAACTTATAGAAAAGCGCTTTTCTATCAACAGAACCAAATGCCGCTTGGAAGTCCACAAAGAACGCGTACAATTTTTTTCCATTATTCAGGTAAGACCTAGCTAAGCTTGTTAACGTGAAAATATTGTTTCTTGGCATGCTTTTACACTTATACGGCTCTATTAGGATCACAAAAATAAAAGTTCACGATTTTCGGGTAAAAATAAAGTATAAAGTTCTTAAGCGTGCACAAAACCTATCCAGGCTTTGTACTGCGACTTTTACTATCTGCCACGAAAAAACTATGCGTGATGGTAAATAAAAAATAACTGGTTTAACGAAGATAAAAAATGATTTTGGCTGAACCCATGGAGATCCCAACTGGAAATTTTCAGTGACGATAGAAGACGAATCTCTCTATAGCATAAAAAAAAAAAATATTATTATATATTAAATTACCGTAGGACTACTGTCCGCCGTACTCTCGACCATAGGACTGTCATCTTCGGTGCCCTGTCTGTGAATGAACAATTCTGAAAAGTGCTCGCTCCATCTGCGTAAGATGTCCTCATCATTGCAAAGAAGTGTACCGTGTTTGGATTTGACCCCTTCAACGATATTCAACTTTCTTCCTCTGAGTCGGCGGACGGTTTGCCAGAAAATCTTATTTGCAGATCTGTGGTCACTTTCCAATTTTTCGCCGAAGACTGTTCCAAGACTGTTCTTTCGCTGTTTTCACAGCTAATTTGGAAGTTCTTTGCGCCTCAGTGTACCGATTTCGAGAATCGGAATTCCCCAAGTGAAACCACGCCTTAAAGGCTCTCTTTTTCTCTCTGATGGCTTCTTGAACTCCCGGCGTTTTAAACCAAGCAGTTCTTTTCTCACCACCAGCTGCCACACCAAGCATCTTCACTCCACAAACATCTCCCGCAAAGGCAATAACTGCTGTTGAGAGCAGTTGCCATTCTTCCTCTACATTTGATAGAACAGTTTGTATTCGTTCTTTATATATAAAACTTGAAACTTGAGCTTTGGCAAAAAAAGAAAATTCTGTTATCTGGGTCCATGTAGTGTTTTTAACAATATGCAGTCAATATTACGTAGAATCACGACAATGAATTTTGTCCACTTAACATGGACTAGACGAATCACAGTGCGGCGACCGCAGTCATCCTCCAGAAATTTGAATGGATATAGCTCTGTTAATAGTGAACAAGTGGGTTTCCACTAACAACTGTCCAACAATACATTTGAGCCATGACTTGGTGTAACCTGGCAGTTACTAGGGAGGAAATAATGGTCCCGATTCAGTCTTTAAAGCCACAATTTTACCTTCCTTCCTGCCCCGATTGTACCTTATAAGTCCCCCTTTGCCGTCCCACTTAGCTCTTATCTTCTTTCCACTTTTCCTTACATGGTGTTAGCGGGTAATGCCCCCTTTTGCACACACCTTGCTTCGGCTCTGTGGAGGGACCATTTGATTTCAACCTCACTTTATCAATTTATTTATGAACGTACACTATGTACGAGTACGAGTACCTACAAGTACGTCCGGATGTGCAAATATAATACATATATCCTCATCAGTTGGAGTGAAAAAAAAAGAAAGCAGATGCATTTTATAATTTAATTCACAACTAATTGAAAAAAAAAAATATATTTATGTACATATGCATATCCACAAACAACACAACACAGATTGCTCATTTTCATTTCAATTGATTGGTGGTGGACAGCAGATCATAAGCCGATGGTATGAATCCACTGCAAGCACTGCTAAGTAGCCAATCCAATTTATATCCGAAAATAGTTTGTTCACGTCCGACGAGCTAAAGAAATGAAATGCGCGCGCGAGCACATGCATGCTGCACACACAATATTACCATCGCAGAAACCAATAACGTAACCTTGTTTATCCCATTGATTAAATAAATAATTATGTGTATTCGTCGGAGAGGCGCAGGGCTCCCTACTCTACCCTACTCTACTCTACACTCCTGTACAAGAAAAAGATGTCTTGCGTAATGCATGAACTGAAACTAATTTAAAATTGATAATTGAAATTTATGAATTATTCTGCGGACCCTGCAGTTGCCGGGGAATCGCATCGATCAATTTAAAACAAACAGAAACGAAAGATGAACAGGAAATAACGAAACACCAGCCATGGCGCTTGTGCCGAAGGCTCAATGCAAGAAACTCTTTCTGTTGTGCTGAGCTGTGCGGTGGGGATTTTTCATCGGCAGACGATTGAGTTCTGCAGAGAGGCTTTACCTGGTCACATTTGTCTTCGAGAATGACAATAAGTCCGAAATATGTATTATCGTAAATTGAATTTCCCATTATTGCTTCGTGGATGAGTGCATTCTGCAGCTATTACCGAAATATTTATTTACAAAAAAATGAATACACCTTTGCTGTGTACATCTCAAGGCGGATTAAAGAGTGATTTTTCTGAGCTGTGAACACAAAGAGCAATTAAGGAAAAACAATTAAGAACAGCAATGATTTGGCCGCTCTTCAGATAACGTTTATCATTTAATTCCTTTGTTCTCTTTATAGGGGAACGACAGACTGGAACAATACGAATGTAAATGAACGCACGTCAAACATATTGTAATATTCTGGCTGGGGTTCGTTTAAATAAAACTGTCTTTTGTGTATTTCACTGTTTATTTATTGTCAACTACTAACTTTACTTCAACACAATATTCAATCACTTTATTCTTTATTTATTTCAAATTAAACTGTCGCTACAGGTTTACTTTCCACAATGTCGCTTATTTTCACCACTGGTCTAATCTCCCTCTTGTAATCGCTGTATGCACTTATAAACAACTGTGTCCACGATGGTTGTGGTATGTGTGTTTATATAAAATACAAGACCTTCTAGAGTATACTAGATGTCGCCCGGGATGAATTGATGATCCTGGAATAATTGGGGTAATGTGTGGAACAATTGTGGAACGTAAGCTCATTAGATGGGAATATTTACTGCTAGCAGGCAATAGATATCGTTGTACGCAGTACCTGATGATGTACTTGATACTACAATATATTAAATTAAGTATATATAAGTATATATCTTACAGACTACAGAAAAATATAAACGTTACAGGATTAATAAAGGCAATAATACTTGAGAAGAATCACCGGCCTAAGACGAAGTTAAAATTAACAATACATACATACATACATACATGTATGGAGTATTGGTATGGTGCCCCGCCTTGGAAAAGAAATCCAACCTATCCATAATGGAAAAAAATCAGCGAGTTGCATGTCTCAGTATTACCGGTGCACTGAGAACTTCTCCCACAGCGGCGCTCCAAACCATGCTCCATCTGCTTCCGATTTACATCGTCAGTAAGCAATTGGCTGTCAGCTCGGCAATAAGACTGAGAGGCTCCAAGCAGTGGAAGGAGCAACACACGGGACATGCCAATATACTTTCGATGCACCGTCATCTTCCCAATTCCACTGACCATCTGCCCACTGAATATGATTTTGACAAGGGCTACACGCACTCGATACCGGACAGAAGTGAGTGGACGCAAGGCAATGTCCTTTACAACGAATCGCTGTCAATTTTCACGGACGGGTCCATAACCAAGGACGTAGTCGGTGCCGGAATTTTCTCAGAAGATCTGGACATACACCTCTCCTTTAACCTTCCAGACCACTGCAGCGTTTTTCAAGCCGAAATCACCGCAGTTTGCAAAGCCGCTGACTGGCTGGCGGCTAGCACACTATCAACACCTGATATTGTTATTTGAGTCGACAGTCAGGCAGCCATCAAATCCCTCACATCCAGCACTACGAGATCTAAGGCAGTGAAAGACTGTCGCATATCTCTTAACGAGATAGCTGGTCAGTGCAACCTCTCCCTTTGCTGGGTACCAGGTCACTGTGACATACCGGGGAATTGTGCAGCCGACGAACTAGCACGACAAGGCTCCTCTTGTACAGATAGCATAAGCATTATCGACATCGAAGCGCCAGCGTCTTATGTTAAGTACCTTATTCAAATTGACGCCGAGAAAGTAGCCAATCACGGATGGCAACATCTAGACCAATGTTATACCGCCAGACAGCTCTGGCCGACACTCAATAAATCCAAGTCCATCGGACTCTTGAAGCACAAGAGGAACCCTCTAAAAAATAACAAATGTCCTCACTGGACACTGCGTCATATGAAGACATGCCCAAAGATTAGGTATCCCTCATAATGACTTCTGCAGAAGCTGCAGAGATAAAGAGGAAGAAGAGACCATCAGTCATCTCCTGTGCGCCTGTCCTGCGCTCGCCAACATCAGGAAGGCCACTCTGGGTGAATACTTCTACAATGATCTTAATGATCTCGGCAACGCCTGCACGGCTAAAATTCTCGACTTCATTCAACGAAGCAAATGGTTCCAAGAGTAAGAGGGTGATCCACCCGCCTTACACATCGGCAGTACAATGGACTTACTTTCTGGTCTAAGTACATTCTCATCGAGGGCCGATCCTAACCTAACCTAACCTACATACGTACATACATACATACATACATACATACATACATACATACATACATTCATACATACATACATACGAGTACATTTTCAATTGTTCGCAAATCCTTCATGAGGGTCGAGGGCATAAGATGTTCAGGTGGACTCTCCATCCTTCTCAATCCTCCGCCATTAACTCCAATTTATCAGGAGGAATGCCTATACGGCTCCAGGCTAAATGTCGAATTTGACGAAACCATATATTTCTAGGCCTTCGAAGTGTCGCTTATCTAATGGCATGGCATTCATGACACGTCTTGGAGGCCGATTTGGACACATACTCGTATACACTACGTGACCAATCCATCGAAGTATAGATCGTTCCATTCGGGGAAGTAGCTGCTCAACATACTCTGGTGTTTCGCACTCGATCGCTTCAAGATATTCTAGCAATACTCCGAAGAAACCTCATGTCTGCAGCTTGTATCCACGATCTTATTCTTTCGGTCACTACCCAAATTTCAGGACCATAGGTGAGAGTTGGAACATACACCGAGTTAAAATGCGATACCTTAGCTCGAACACTAAGTAAGGTCTCCCTTATAAGCTCTCTCAAAATTGATCCAGGATGACCAATTCGACAGAATAACTCGGCATTAATCTTTCCATCCCTCGTGAATAAGACCCTGAGGTACTTAAACTCATCCATCTGCTTCAGTGGGACTCTACTAACTTGCAGAGTGCGATGAATGGGCGTTCGGGAAACGACCATTACTTCCGTTCACGTTCACCTTCATTCCAGCATCATCACAACTGCCGCTTATCGCGTCAGAGACTACGAGAAGGTCAGGAGGCTTGGACTCACATTGGGTTCAAAACGAGTAGGAAAACTATTTATAACAGAGAGACCATTTAACGAAAATACATTTTTAAGTGTGTGTATGACAAATAATAATTTTTTAAGGGGTAATACGCAGTTAGAAATTTCAAAAAATCGATTTTTCTTTTATTACATTTTTGGAATGTACGTATATATAGTAACGACAGCGACATCTAAATCGATAATGCAACAAATATGTAGCGGATCGACGGCGCTCTGAACGCCGCCATCTAAGCAGCGACATCTAGTCCTGAGTTATAGAAAATATTCCAGCGAAATGATTGGGAAATCAATTGTCAAAAAGTTCGAGAAGAAGCTGCTCAGTCGAGAAAATCAAGAACGAGAAGCGGTTGATTCTTGCGAAGAAAGCAAGCTGCCGATAAAAACAGGGATAAATAAAATTGCAAACTTTTAATCGTTGAGCTTTATTTGTCTTTTCATTTCGGTTCATTTCGTCGCAATCCAGTGGTCGAATCAAGAGGCCGAATTTCGTCACAATATTAAATATATTCTCTGAAAATTTCAAATCGATCCTGCAAATATTCTTGGGAATACAAGCACATTTTTAAGGACATCCCGGATCTTGTGTAAACGCCTTTTGAAACTTTAAACGCGTTTTTCTCAAAACGGTGTTTTCAAAGTCGGTGAGCACGATTTCCCAAAAATGGCTTAACCAATCAGTCTTAAATTTTAACACAACCTTCTCAGATATATTCTTCAGGGATTGATCGAAGGAATAAGAAAAAAATTTTTCTATTTTTTTAAACAATTTAACGAACAAATTTTGGTCGAAAAACGGATTTTTTTCTTTTTCGAGCAGCCATTTTGTCAAAAATCAAAATTTCGACTATTCCTTCGATCAATCCCTAGACTTATCTATCCACTAATAGAATCTTTTTGTTTTTTTTCTTTTAAATAATCGTGCTCACCGCCAGATACCTTTTTTGGGGGACCTCCAGGAGATCGTCTGCAGGAGCACTGTAACTCAATATTTTTAGAAATGAAACATGCCGATATAAAATTAAAAGTCACCACTACTATGTCAATACTTCTTGTATTTGTCAAATAAAATCCCTTTTCAGAAAAAAATCGTAAATAAACAACTATTTTTGGCCTTGCGTATAACCCCTTAAGAAACCTATGTTAAAAACCCCACATATAATAATAGCCGTGTTTTTTTTTAAACCTAGCCAGCCAGTAGTTGTTAGTAAAGTCAAATTTTACACATAAAACAAATACAAACACCAACTGGCTACTACTCTTGATTTAATCCCCAGTCAAAAGTGTCTGGCTACGAATTTTGTGATGCCTAATTTCAGGCGGCGCAAAAACGAATGTTTTTTAGTTATTTGTTTATTTATTCAAGCTTAATGCAAGCGAAATTAAAGCTAAACTTAAAACTAACAAAATGGGCACTTAACCTAACTTTTTTTTTTTTAAATAATACTAGACTTAAACTTAAGCTTAAAAACTATAAAGAGGAATTATGGGAATGAAGGGCGTTTTTAAGGAGGCCCTGCGAGTGAGTTGAGTTTTGAGTTTTGAAAACTTTATTTAAACTTTAATAATACTTAAATACAATTTCATAATCTTAAGTTAAATATGGTTTGGCCCACGGCCGTCTACCAGATTGACAATTTATTTTTCGCATTTGATATTTAAAAGTCTCCTTCTATAATACGTGCTCTGTAGGTAAATGCAGTTAGTGCATATTTATATAGAACTTCCCAACCAAGGTTGCCGTTCAAAATGTTCAAGACCTCATTCATATCCAATGCAGTTACGCCAAAGTATCTCACACGAAACTCATTTAAGATAGGGCATCTGGCAATAAAATGGTATACATCCTCCCTTTCTTGAAGATTACACAGGTTACATAGAACTGACCGGTCTGGTCGATGTGGGATGTAATTTAAATTTATTATTTCCCCTCTTAGTTTAAATATTAGGCTAATCATATTCAGCGGAAAGCGGTTGAGAAAGTACGTATGTTGTTGAAGATTATAGTTGAGTTTACTGTAAATCATTCTATACTGGGAAGTTTCAGCTTCCGTTTTGCAACAACCATAAGTAGTGTAGCTTGCTCTCTCTAAAAGTTTTTTAAATACCATCCTTAACTCAGCAGAGTTAATATCTGCTGCAATTTTCACGTTTTCACCAAAACTCTCCCCCAGCTCTTCCCACTTTTCGATAAGGTTTCCTCTTGTTGATATGGCTCTCTTAAGCACTAGTTTAGGCAGCCGTCCATCTTCCATCTCCAACACTTTAATGATAAAATCGAAATGCAGCTTAAGCGTGTCTAAAAATAGAGGTGGCACTGTTGTTTCCAAATGCAGCATATAATTAGGGGTGCAGGTTGGTAGCCGGAAAATGCGTTTCAGAAAATACCTCAGGAATCTTTCAACCTCATCAAACTGACAGTAACCCCAAACTTGAGCGCCGTATAGCAATATAGAGATTGCAGTCGCACGAAATAATTTAAGCTTTGCGCTATGTTCAATAAATTTATTATTGATGCAACGGCCCCATACTGAAGAAACAGCTCTCTTCGCCTCCGCTAGTTTGAGTTGGAAATGTTTTCGCATCTTGAGATTCGCCGTAATTAATACACCTAGATATTTATACTCCCGAACTATTGAAACGTTTTCTCCTTTGTATGTACATTTTTCATTACGAGAATATCTACCACCACCATCTCTGAACACCATGATTTTAGATTTTTCTAAATTTACAGACAGATTCCAAAGTTCACAGTAGCGCTCAAGACGGTTCACCATTTGCTGCATTCCTTCCACTGATTCAGATAGAAAAACTATATCGTCTGCGAAAAGGAGTCCTGGTATCTGCATACTTCCAAACTGAATTCCCCCTCCAATTGCATCCATTATATCATTTATAAATAAAATGAAAAGTAACGTGCTCAGAACACATCCTTGCCTGACTCCCATTCGTGTTGTAAAGTCTTCCGATACAAGCTCACCATCCCATATATAAGCGACGTTGTGTTCGTACATCGCTTGTAATAAAACGACAATTTTGCTGGAGATTCCCATCTTAAATAGCTTATAAAAAAGTGCTTCACGTGCAATAGAATCAAAAGCAGCACGAAAGTCAACGAAGAAAGCATATAACTTCTTGTTTCTTCTTTTGAAGCTCTCCGCAATGTTCGTCAGGATGAATATTTGCTCTAAAGATGAATAGTTTCTCCTAAACCCCGCTTGAAATTCATTCAGAATCTTTTTATTCTCAATCCACTGTGTTAGCCTGTTGAAAATTATAGCACTAAACAACTTCACTGATGTATTCAGGAACGAAATGCCTCGATAGTTTTCAGGGTTATCGTATGATCCTTTTTTGTGTAGAGGAAATATTATTGCTCTTTTAAAGCTATTTGGAACAGTCGCTGTCTCAAATATCCTATTGTATTCCTTGGTTAATGCGGACAGGAATTCAGTTGAGCAGTTTTTAAAGAATTCAGCTGGAATTCGGTCGTCTCCTGGAGCTTTACCAACTTTCGATTTTACGATTGCACTCTGTACTTCAGAAATTGTAAATGGAACATCTAGGAGATCATCTGTAAAAAATGGTGCTGCGTATTGAGGAAGAGGCGAAAATTGCGGGGTGTTAAGCAGGTTCTTAAAATAGTCCCGAAGTTCAGATGCTTGTAAGGATGATGAAATGAAATTCGTTCTCCCGTTGATAGTTTTGGCAGCTTTCCAAAATTCTGCTGAGGACCTTGACGAATTTAAGACGGCTACGGTTTGTTGCTCCAGTTGTTTTCTTTTTACAAAACAGAGATGTTTAAAGTCCCTATTGGCGACTGCATACATATTTTTGAAAAATGTGGTATTGTAGTTCCTTAAGAGCCTAAGAAACGAAAAGGATTTTTTTCTGGCTTTATAGCATTCAGCGTCAAACCAGACCTGTTTGAGTGTACCCTTACGCTTTCCTGTAGTTTTTGTTGGAACAGCTTCAATTATAATTCTAGTAAGGTCCTCCATGTGCAGTGGCTTGTTTTCCAATCTTCGTTTAAAAATTTCCTGATCTAAATTATTTTGAAATATAGTTTGAAATCGATCTCTCCATATCAACTTTGGCAGTAGTCTCAGTTGCTTCGTGCTGAGCGCTTCTTTCGATTCCTGAACTATGCATGAAATTTCCAAGGGCATGTGGTCTGAGAAAACTTGTGCAGCTATACTGAAGTTGCTCAGAATAGAGCACCACTTCCCCGACATTAAACAGTAATCAATAACTGAACACGCCGTTCCTCGAATAAACGTATATTCGCCATTCGGGTCTCCTTTACAGCTTCCATTTAAAATCCTTGCGTCTAAAGCATCAGCAATTTCCAGTATTTTAGTCCCTTTCCCATCACACACTTCATCTTTTGATCTGCGGGTTGGATTAATAATTGTTGCTACAGATCCACTTACAAAATTATTTTGCGACATTCCAATCCTTGCGTTAAAATCACCAACAAGAAGCAAATCCATTGACCCTAAATCCTGTAATGCGTCGCAAAGCTGGTCATAATCCCTTTTCCAGTGATTACAGTTCAGGTAAATGGGTACAATAAAGAGGTCATATCCTTTGGTTTTTACCTCTAAGATATCCATTTCTTCAGCTCGCTTGAAATTCAAAATAACTCCTTCCAGGCACTTTCTATAGCCTAGTAGTTCCCCTCCACTTCCTCTTCCAAATGTATTTACTTTCACTGCTGGAATCCACTTTAATTCATAGTTCCTAAATATTGTTTTAAAATTCTCCTCCTCATCTTCTAAAACATGTGTTTCAAAAATTACAAATATATCAAAACTTTTTACATAATCAAAAAACTTCATTTGAAAAAACTTATTTTTGAGTCCTGCGACATTATATCCTAATATTTTTAATTCTAAACATTTTATCTGATTCTGGTAGACGGTACCGTCTCAATTCAATTCATAATGTAAACGATCACCTGCTTGTTCTCTCGAGCGCATGCTTGTGTGCGCCCCCAAATTTTCTGCATGTTGCACAGTGGCTGATTCGCAAATATGAAGCGATGAAACGTTGCCAACTTCCGACGACAAACTTGACATTTTGTGCTTGACATTGTTTACGTTTTTGTTAGCTCGATGGACTTCATTCATAAAATGTTGAATACTAGAAAACAATGTAAAATCGCCGCCGAAAATTGTGCGTAGCACCACCATCGGGTCGTTTTTGCCACATTTCAAGCCGTGCGCCAAATCCCATGTAAAAGTGTTTTTCGAAATGAGTAGCTTATCGTCTTTTAGCTGGGTGTTCACAAGAGGAAACCTATCGCGAAGAAATTTAGCAATTGGTAGCAAGTTGTTTTTCCTACGACGCGTGTTGTACGGGAGATCTTTGTGAATGTGGATTTGTGTGCCTTTTAATTTTTTTGCATTTCGGAGTATTGTCCAAGCATCATTTCGCGACTTCATTTTTACAATTATCATTGCAGTACGTGTGCCAGGAGAAGATACCGCATGTGCATAGTCAATTACGGAGCATGTATCAGCAGTGCCCAACAGGCTGGTGCAAACAGACTTTGCTTTATCCTTCATGTCCGTATTGACTTCTGCAGGCAGGTGCACCACAACATTTGTTTCCAGACTTTTCTGTACCAACTTGTCCATTTGATCCTCCAGTGCATTATTTTGGTGTTCCAGTTGAGCAACTTTGGCAGACATTTCGTCGTACTTTACTTTCAAGCCAGTAAGTTCTGCGTGAAGTACTTGAAAGTCGGCTTTTGAAGGCAGTTCCCTGACGAGTTTTTTTATGTTGTCATCTAGGATTTCCTTCAAGACTTCGACGGTTATTATTGAGGATGATTCCATACTAAGACGTTCTGGTGGTGGCGAAGGTCTTGACGCTACAAAGGTTCTGCGCTTTTCCTCTCTAGTTTGGTCGGGCGAAGTTTCAAGCAGACCTCTCTTATTCATTTGTTGAGGTTAGTTTTCGGGTTACAAAAAATCTGGATTCTATTTCTCTTAATTGCTAAGACTTACACAGAGATTGATTGAACAATGTAATTGTAAGTTGAGAAGTTTTTTAATAAAATATTTTTAAAAAAATTTGTGCACTTTTTCTTAAAATTTAAAGCCTTTTTACAGGAGCACTTTGTTAAGCTTGTATCCACTTTGACAGATCAAACGTCACTGCGAGTGTGAAAGTCAAAAGCAGTTTGAATGCGATTAGCTTCACGGAGCATTCTGGACATTGGTTCATGATATCCATAATTGGTTCGGTGAGGATCTGAGGTTACGTGGGTTGGTGTTGAAAGAGATCAGGTGTAGCAGGACGGGGGAATCAATGTTACCAGCTAATAACTGATGAATAAACAAAATGTCAGCAACTTCCCGACGTTTAGTGAGAGACTGTAAATTGATTAGTTTCAAGCGGTCCGCGTAAGGGTGTAAATTGTAAATATCAGCCCAAGGAAGACCTCGTAAGGTAAAGCGAATGAACCTACGCTGGACGGCTTCGATTCGCAAGATATGGATTTCATAGTAAGGTGACAATATCTGGCAAGCATACTCAAGGAGGGGTCTGACAAATGTGATGTATAATGATTTTGTAACATAAGGGTTTGCGAATTCCTTGGACCATCGTTTAACGAAACCGAGCGCAGAGTTAGCTCTGTTGGTAATGTTATCAATATGGGAACGAAAGTTGAGTTCCCTATCACAGATAACACCCAAATCGCGCAGTGAAGAGACAGAGGGAATAGGCTCACCACAAATAGAGTAGACTCTAGCGGATGGTCGGATGCGCTTACGGGAATATGTAATAGCTTGACACTTGCTGACGTTGAGCTCTAAAAAATGACTACAGCACCAGACTGAAAATCGGTTCAAATCATCTTGCAGAGAGAGAGAGTCGGCAAGGGATGATATAGGTGTAAAGATTTTCATATCATCAGCGTATATAGTAAGGTGGGAATCGTTGATGATACAGTCGGCATCATTTATTGTCAAAATGAAGATCATTGGGCTAAGATGGCTGCCTTGAGGGACTCCCGATGTGGCTTTATAAGGATCAGAGATTGAAGACCTGAAGAGGTCTTATACTGGCGTTTTTCCAAGTAAGATTTGAAATGAAATCATGAAATAAACCCCGATTGAAAACCAAGAGCTTTAAGTTTTAAGAGAATGATTGTATGCGAAATTTTGTTGAAGTCTTTGCTGAAGTCGGTGGCAACAACATCAATTTCATTACCATCTTCCAAAATGCGCAGAGTGCTAGATACAAACTCGATAACATTAGTGGTTGTTGATCTGCCCTTAAAAAATTCATGCTGGTTCCGTGAAAGGATAGCCTTACAGTGAAAAAACATTGTGTCATAAACAATGCTTTCAAAGAGCTTAGGTATGCAGGGCAGTTTAGCGATGGGCCGGTAGTTGGATATTTCACTTTTGCAACCTTTTTTGTGAGTGGGGATTATATACGAATTTTTCCAGACTTCGGGGAAAACTCCCTGCGCAATAGATAGTTGGAAAAGTGTAGTAAGGGGTTGGACTAAATAATTCGCGCATTTTTTCAGAACTAAGGCGGCGAGGCCATCAGGGCCAGGGGAGTATTCGTCCTTAAGTTTGCTTATCTTATCTAATAGCGACGCCGGGGTTATATTATAACAATTTTGACTAAGGAGGTTTGGGGACGATTGTCTAAATAGCGGAGGTAGCTATGATCAAGTTGAGTAACATTATCCGTAAATGATTGGCTGAAAAAATTAGCAAACAGGTTTGCGATTCTGATGGGGTCTGCCGAAGATTTATCAGCAAGTTTCAAAGTAGATGGATAGCTATCAGATTTCCGTTTGGCATTAATGAAGTGGTAGAAACGTTTGGGGTCACTGATTAGGGTGGTTTGCATTCTGTCAAGATGTTCCATATAAAGATATTCACAGAGTTCAGTGAATTGGGAGAGGACGTGCTGGTAATGGTAATTGTTGTTGCTGCCATTGCGAAGTTGTTTGGTTCCTAGTGGTATGTTCGTATAAAATCGGCTGGCTTTGGCTGGCTGACAAATCGTTTAAATGAGCGACTGGCAGGCTAGGTTTCAAAAAAACACTACTAATGTGTTCATAGAGTGAGGAAAACATAATCAATGCGGAAAAGAATGGATCAGGGGAAAAAATTCCATAAGGGTTGTAAACACACAACACAAGGGAGAACGCATTTTTACATTCCCATCTGACACCTCCAATATAATAAACTCTATCCCAATTGAATCAGATTTTCTAATGACTTTGCATTTTAAAGTTTATTTGCAGTTCATTGCCACACCACCTCCGATTGTCTCGCTTATTCTATCGTTACGAAATAAATAATATCCTGCTATATCATAAACACAGTCATCAATTTCTGGCTTAAACAAAGTTTCCCCTATGCAAACAACATCAACTGCAGAGCGTTTGAAAATATATCTAAAATACGAGTAATCTAGTTTCGACGCATTGAGTCTGCGAGCGTTTATGTGAACAACTTAAAAACCCAAATGAATATCGGATAAAACCTTAATCGTTTCGCTCGCATTAATATTACTTACACCATTAGCCATTGATAATTCTCTGCTAGTCATTTTATACACAAAACATATGAACAGCAATAGAAAATAAAGAAGAGACAAAAAAAAAAAATGTATACAAAATAAAAGGTATAAAAATGAAATAGAAAGTTTTAAAAATACCAAAAATGAAAATGTTGAAAAATTTGCTAACAAAAATAAAAATAGTATACAGTAACGCCAATCGCATTAGTTTCCTTCAGACACCAGTCAAATCAGCAACACTCCCAATAGGTATACTTCTACGTCTACCACTAGCATTTGTTTTAACAAGGACAGATCCAAACTTCAGATCATCTTCAAAATATCCGCCCAAAGAAGGAGGAATGCTCAGGAGATTTTATCCAGCTTCTTGTGGCTGACGGCAAAACTCTGCAGAGGTGGTGACAGTATTGTAATGAGCTTTTGAATGAACAGTTTCCCCGGCTATACTTTCCAAGAGCCACCCCTAACTCTGAAGAAATACCCGACATTACAGTCGAAGAAGTTAGTGAGGCCATCAAATACTCCAAAAAACGAAAAGTGGTTGGGCCAGACGAGATGCCCTCTGAGTTCGGGAAAAATGTGGGAGACGTCGGGTCCAGATGGCTTAGAATTCTCATCTCCAAATTTGTGAGATGTGATCCAATGCCGAATCAATGGAGGGAAAGTTACCTTCTCCCTGTATACAAAGGGAAGGGTGATACGCGAAACTGTGATAACTACGATCAAGCTGATGTCACACACCATGAAGATTGTTGAGCGGGTATTACGTGCCCGACTGCGAAAAATAATACGGCTATCTGATGATCAGTGTGGGTTTGTCTCGGGTAAATAAATCACAGATGCAATCCAAAGTATATTTGAAGAGGCATTCGACAGACGACCACGAGATCTGGCATGGGTGGCCCTAAGACATCGAGGGGTTCCAGAAACCTATGTACAGATGATCATGGACATGTACGAAGGAGCAAAGACAAGAGTAAGATGCCCCGCTGGAGTAACCGAAGAGTTCCCAATCAAAGTCGGGGTACACCAGGGAAGCGTTTTAAGTCCTTTGCTCTTTATTACAGTCCTTGATTATCTGCTTGAAGGTAAAGTGATGGACCCCAAGGTACATCGGTTATTCTTTGCTGACGATGGAGCCATCATAAGTGAGGATCCTACATCCCTGCAACGAGCACTTGATGTGTGGGTGGACGTTTTGGAGGGAAATAGGTATCGCATTAGTTCAAAAAAGACAGAGTACTTGTGCTGCCCATTCTCTGATCAACTCAGGTCTTTTCCAGACATTTATTTGAATGGAACAGTTCTTCCCAAGTACGATAAGTTCAAATATCTGGGATCTATGATCAATAGCAAAGCAACTTGTGATGACGACAGCAATCATCGCGTAAGCGTAGGGTGGATGAAGTGGCAAAAAGATTCCGCTATCTTCTGTGACAGAAAAATGCCACTTATGTTGAAAGGAAGACTCTACACCGCAGTTGTGCTTCCAGCGCTTACATACGGTTCACAATGTTGGACGATGTACAAAAAGTATGAAGTAAAATAACGGCAGCTGAGATGAAGATGCTTCGCATGACAGCGTGAGTTACAAAGCTTGATCGAATAAGAAGTTCGAAGATCCGTGGAAGCTTTCATATCAAGGAAACCATCGTACAAAAAATAGAGCGTGACCGGCTCAGCTGGTGTTGCCACGTTCAAAGAAGAGATCGTTTGAACCCCGGTAAAAAGACAATATCAATGCACGTTCCAAAGACATCGCTGTGTAGGAAAGGCTGGCCTATAAACGCCTGGATCAAAATGCGACGACATCGGCATTTCATTGGCCTCAGTAACCGAGTGATCCAAAAATCGGCAGGCTTGCCGATATTTTCTGAGGTCTTATAGGCGAACCCACAGGCGGATCAGTAGAAATGCGGTGAAGTGGGAGGGTTATGATCCGAAAATAAGGGTTATGATCTCTTACTTTCGGATCATAACCTCTTTGAAAAAGGAAGAAGAAGAAGAAGGACAGATCCAAACTATGTGTACACTGCTGCCAGCTGTTTTTTGCGCTTCAGAGTAAGTGCATGACGTAGAATTGCATGGTTCTTCCTGGTTAGATTATCGTTGATGTAAACAATGCCTTCTTGCTCCAGCCCAAAATCACGCAGGTACAGTCGTTTAATTTTGCTTCTGGTAATCTGCGGCTAGTTTGAACACGGAATTTCTCTCTTGTGCGCAGTTGAACTTGATTATGACATGAGAGTTGGATTTTGTGCGCTGGTTTGGGCGAAAGATGCGCGTCCACCTCTTGACCCCTGTAACCATACCTAGTTATAATCGGTCGGATACGCTCGCATACTGACACCCTTCAGGCCTGGCTCCAAAACATGTCCTAATTTGCCAGACTGCCATAGAAATTAATTCGAAGCTTGTGAGGTGTTGTCGAGAAGAGCTCAGGGTTCTTGGGACACAGCACAAGGTGTCACTCTGTTGGGTCCCTGGACACGAGGGTATCCCAGGCAATGAGAAAGCCGACGAGCTGGCGAGAATCGGCTCAGCAGCCCTACCAAAACAAGTTGACCTCCCTGTGTGCATTCCGCCTTGCACACTCAAGCTCGCTGCAGGGAATAAAGCCATTATAGAGGCGAACACAAGATGGAACTCCATGCAAACTTGTGCCATCACCAGGAAACTATGGCCTCCCTTCGACAAAGCAAGGACCGAGAGAATTACTCGGAAAGATAGGAAATCCCTTTCCACCCTCGTGGGCTTCATCACGGGACACAACACTCTGCGGTACCACATGAAGAAACTGCGCCTGACGGAGGAGGAACTCTGTAGAGGCTGTAGTGACGAGGAAGTTTTTGAGGACACTACCCACTTCCTGTGCCACTGTCCGAGTTTTCAACACTCCAGGAAAAAGTTCCTTGGTAAATATTTCTTCCAGCATCTCGAGAAGCTCTCCGGCGTTTCGACAGGAAAGATGCTGAACTTCATCAAATCATCAAGGTGGTATGCGGAAATGAAGTAAGTGACTGAGTTAAATTTTTAGTTTCATTGGGTAAGGGATCACTCTTTCCCCCATGGGTATCACAATGGGTCAACGCTGACCTGAGTGTGGCAGAGAGCATCCCTCCTTGCGAGCCCACTAACCTAACTTAACCTTGGCAGATTTAGTAATATCCGAGCCCCATTTACGTCTTCTTATAATCTTGGCGCGTGCGCTTTGTTAGCCGTGACTGAATTGTATGGATACTACTTAAGTTGCACATCTGCACATCCCAGCTTCGCTGCCAGCCCCCCACCACGAGCTTGTCGGCTGCCAGGGTGGCAGACCTACAAGTTGTTCAATAATAATACATAAATGTTAATTTGCATATACAAAAAAAAAAGGAAATACATATAAACACTGGAAAGGTTGAATCAAAAATTAACGATCGCCATCGATACACAAAATATCAACTCCAACTTATTAACTTTTGATTAGGTCTTCTATAGTTTTTTATTGTTAGCCAGTATTAACGCCAACGTGTTGTATAAATCTTTGATTCTTCGCTATTGGTAGCACGCCCCTTTTCCCAAAACCTGAATAAATCAGTTAAAAATGTGTTAGTTATAAATTATAAATTAATTAATTTCCTATTTCCTTTTTTTTATTTTCTTTCCAGTCTACTTCCATTGCTTTGTTATTTCATAATTAAAATAATCAATCTGAAGGCTCCACCCCCGAGCGTTCACCTCGTTATTTATTTAGATTTTGTTTTTAATTGAATTAGAAATTTCCTGTTCACTCCAATTTGAAGATTGTTTTTCTTGAATGCTAATTCGGATTTATTGAAAAGGCGTTTCAGCATCCGTGTATGTAGACCTTCTTTCGAAAATGCTACATCTGGTCTAAGCACAGATTTAATTCTATAAATTATTACACTATTGGTAAAAAGTGAATCAATGCAAGTAAGTATATATTATACGAGGGTAGTCCCAGAAGTACCCGACCTAACAAAGAAAACACAAAAAATTTGGAAAAAAATATCTTTATTTCTCTAAATAGTTTCCTTTTAGCTCGATATACTTCTCCCAGCGCTGTTCAATAGCTTCGATATCCTGTTTATAGTGAGAATCGTCGAGCTCCTCAAAACAGCCATCAAACCGCAGACTTCAGCTCTTCATTGTTGGCAAATCTTTTACCACCGAGCCATTTTTTCAAGTTTAGAAACAGAAAATAATCCGAGGGGGCTAATCTGTCGAATAGCTTGCATGAGGAATCAATTCGAACTTTAACTCATTGATTTTGGCCATCGCGATGACGCATGTGTGAACTGGTGCACTATCTTCATGAAACAAAACTTTATTTTTCGCCAAATGCGGCCGTTTTTCCTTGATTTCATCATTCAAACGCTGCAAAAATACTCGCCGTTGATTGCTTTTTCTTTCTGAAGATAAGTAATGAAATATATCCCACGCGCATCCCAAAAAAATAACGCCATGACCTTGCCTGCAGATGGAACTTTCTTCGCCTTCTTTGGAGCCGATTATCCTCTTTCAATCTATTGTTTTGACTGTCCTTCATCTCAGGTGTGAGGAAATGGACCCATGTTTCATCCATGGTTATGAGTCGACGCAAAAACTTGGCTTTATTGCTGTGAAACTTCGCCAAACACTCGATTGAAAAATCCTGAAGATGCTGTTTTTATTATTATATTGTAAGTAATCGCGGCACCCATTTGCGCATAGCTTTCTCACGCCCAAATTTTCAGCCAACTTGTGGTGTACAGCACTTTTTGAAATGCCTACCACGTCTGCTAGCTTGCGCACTTTCATACGACGCGACGGTCATCCAATACAATTTTGTGGATTTTTTCCACTATTTCTGGCATAGTCACCTCATTTGGTAGCCCACTGCAATGTTCGTCTTGGCAGCTCAAACGTTCTCGTTTAAACTCTGCCACCCAACATTTTACTGTTGTAAGCCAGGGAGCAGACTCCTCCAGAGTAGAATCTACTTATGTCCTGTATCCCCTTGTGGGTCCTAGGGCCTCTACTACGCCTACGCGCCATCGTGTACGGTTTCTGGCAATGTGTCTGAGTTCTCCCCAACTTTTCCCTAACTGCCGTGCCTCCGATTGGGCCAGAAAATCCTTAAGATATTGCGTAGACACCTATTAACAAACGTTTGCAGCTTTCTGGTGATAGTAGTGGTCACTCTCCACGTGCTGCAACCATATAGCAGCCCGGATTCAACGTTGGAGCGGAACAGTCTTATTTTGGTGCTCAAACTGATTGCATTGCTTCGCCATATTTTGGACAACATCCCGAACGCGGACTTTGCTTTAGCGATCCTGTTGGCTATATCCAGTTCGGTTCCACCATCGGTCGAGACAATACTACCAAGATACTGGAAATCCTCTACTCTCTCTACCGGTTGTCCAGCAATGCATATTTGAGCCGATGAGTTTGTTCCAAGGCTGATAATTTTAGTTTTTGCCGTATTAATTTTCAGCCCGACGACACCTGCCTCCCTCTCCACATCTGCTGTCATTTGGTGGAGATCCATAATTCTGTGGGAGAGTAAGCATACATCGTCTGCATAGTCAAGATGCTTCAGTTGAGATGTAAGAGTCCATCGAATTCCTCCGTTTCCCGTCGACAAAGCTGCATGAAGCACATCGCTAATCACCAATAGGAATAATATTGGTGAAAGGATACAGCCTTGTCTTACCCCACTTTGGATCTCAAATTCCTCAGACAACCTTCCCCTGTGCAGAACGTGACATTTGGAGCCTTCATATGTAGCTTTGATAATAACAATTAGTTTATCGGGGATGCCTCTCCTGCGTAAGGCACGCCAAATAAACTCCCTGTTGACACTATCGAACGCCTTCTCAAAATCGATGAACAGCAGGTGCAGTGGCGATCGATATTCAACACACTGTTCGATGATAATCCGCAGGGTGTTGATGTGGTCGACACAGGAGGATCCAGAGCGGAAACCTGCTTGTTCGGCATCGAGTGTGTCTTCGAGATGTTGTTTGATTCGCTCAAGGATGATTTTAGCTATTATCTTAGCTGCAGCAGGAAGCACGCAGATACCCCTCCAGTTTCCGCACTCCATTAAATTTCCTTTCTTAGGAAGCTTGACGATCATTCCATTTTTCCACTCGTTAGGAAAGCTCTCAGCTTCCCAAGCTCTATCTATAAGTGGAAGCAGAAGCTCAGCCGATGTTGTTGGCGTTGCTCGTAAGAGCTCTGCTGGAATACCGTCAAGTCCTACCGCCTTGTTGGTTTTGAGTGCCTTGATCGCGGTAATAATCTCATCTTTACTGGGAGTCGTGGTGCGTATTCGGGTACTTCTCACCTCGGGCATCTCAGTCTGATTTGGGAGCATATCGCTAGCGAATACACGGTTCAAAACCGTAGCAAAATGCTCTTTCCATCTCTTGAGCTGGTCCTCATCCGAAATGAGCAAGGAGCCGTCTAGGCTTTTCACTGGGTGTTGGCTGGAGCTGCGACCACCTGTCAGCTCCTTCGTGATTCTGTAGACGGTCCTGCTGTCGCACCTACGTGCAGCTTCTTCTGCTTCTGTAGCCAGCGCGTTGATGTAGTTGCGCTTGTCCCGTCGTACGCTACGCTGAACTTCTCTCATCTTCATGCGATATAGGGACTCTAGCTCGCTCTCCTTGCTGCTGGGGTAGCTGCAACGCGAGTTTTTAGCTGTTTTCGTTCGTCAATCCGTCTCCAGGTATCCTCGGAAAGCCACGCCCTATGTCTTCCCTGCGATCGACCGACAATTCTTTCAGCACCAGATGTAAAAAAATTTTTCACAGCACACCAATGGTCTTGGATGGTTGCGGGCATTGAGCTGCTGATTGCTTCCACACCTTGCGAAAAGTGCTCCCTTAATTGTTGGCGCACTGAGGGATCACTAAGTCTATCGATGTTGAACCTGGGCATTCTTGTGTTGTTGTGGGATCTTCGAACTGCAGCAGTGCGTAGTTGGAGAGTAGCTATCATAAGATGGTGATCACGTACTATCCCCACATCTGCCCCTCGTCTGTTTCGGACGTCCAGGAGACTACTTCTAAAGCGGCGGCTGATAGCAAAATGGTCAATTTGGTTGGAGGTTGCTTGCCTATGATTGGAAACCCAGCTGACTTTGTGGCAGGTCTTGTGCTCAAACATGGTGCCACCTATCACAAGGCGGTTGGCATTGCAAAAATCCACAAACCTTTCGCCGTTGTCATTCCGGTTGCCTAGTCCATGCTTCCCGATTACATGTTTGAGCCCTTCGTTGTCGCTGCCTACCTTGGCATTCAAATCCCCCATCACTATGACAATGTCTCCATTTGGTGTTGTGTTGAAGACGGCGCTTAAGAGATTGTAGAAGCTCTCCTTTTCGTCCTCAGACGAACTATTCGTTGGGGCGTAACACTGTATGATGGTGACGCGTCGTACTCTAGTCCGGAATCTGGCCGTCAAAATCCTATCACCATGAGGCTGCCAGGAAATTAGGCCCTTGCGTGCTGTTGTTGTTAGCAGCAGTCCGACTCCATATTCCCGCGGGTTTCCGGATGGTCTTCCAGAATAGAGTAGTACAGTGTTACGCGTTGGAGACTGGTACTCGCCCGCTTCTAACCATCTTACTTCACTTACCCCCAAAATGTCCAGTTTATATCGCATCAATTCATTTTCCAATTGGAGGAATCTGGCATTGTAAGGACCTTCTCTTCCCGAGTCGGGGAGCGTCTTTACATTCCAGAAACCTATCTTTGTCCGGGTACAATAGCCAAAAGTCGTCAACATGTGATCATTCCTTATCCGAGGCATAGTGTCGGTTTCCGTAGCGGGCAATATTCGGTAACGCAGGTTGCTGGCCCACGTTACCTAGCCTAGAATCAAGGCCCTAGACAACCCGCACTTACAATTTTGGCCTATACGTATAAGGGTTTATACGTATAGTTGCCCGGGGACCACCACTAGGAGGTAAAGTAAGCACTTCATCACGAACTTGATTGTTGCGCTACTGGCCCAAGCCAAGTTTTGGGCAGTCAGTAGTTTCCCGATCAATCGCAATGCAGGTCCCCAAGAATCTAGTAGAATCTAGCTCCGCTTTGATATTGGTTGGACTGAGGCCTTTCAAATGAAAGTATTGTATAACATAACAATGACCAATTTTTGCCATGTATACAAATTCACTGAGAGCCTTTACTACGAGTATTGATGGCTGTCGAACAAATACTAAGCAATTAGCGTCATCGAACTTCGAATTAAGCTACTTAAAGAAAGAAAGATTGCTACTTTCTACCATAGTCAATCTTTCCAAACAACAACCGCCATATACATATACAGTATGTCAGGTTGGGTACTCAGTTTGAACCCCAAACTAAGACTGTTCCCCTCCAATGTTGAATCCGTGCTGTTATATGGATGCAGCATGTGGAGAGTGACCACTACTATCACCAGAAAGCTACAAACTTTCGTTAATAAGTGCCTACGCAATATCTTAAGGATTTTCTGGCCCAATCGTATCTTTAACGAACACCTTTACGAGAGAACGGGTCAGTAACCAATAGGCACAACCATCCAACGACGGATGTGGCAAAGGATTGGTCACACGTTCCGAAAGGATGACCCTTCCATAGTGAACCATGCTATGCAATGGAACCCTTTAACTCCAGATGGCAGAATACCTGGCGGTCCGAGGACAACATGGCGCAGAACAGTCGAGAAGGAGGCATGGTAGTTGGATAAAAGTTGACACGATGGCGCGTAGGCGTAGTAGAGGCCCTAGGACCCATAAGGGGATACAGGACATAAGTAAGTAAGTAGTAGGTCGGGTACATTTGGGACTACCCTCGTATATTAAATCTTTGAATTTTACTGTTAATATTTGCTACAATTACTTATAGATACATGTAGTAAGTTTATTTATAGTCAACAAATTGTGATATTCTTTCTGGTGCTCGCCACGTACTACAGAAAATTCGTAAAGGACTTTGCCGGAACCGCGAAAAGCTTGCACCAACTGACGGAAAAGGGAAAACATTTCAAATTGTCAGATGAGGCGAACCCCACAGGCGGATCAGTAGTGGGAGGGTTATTATTACTTGTTTTTGGATCAATACCTCGCCGAAATAGGGGGAAGAGGAAGAAGATGAGTGCGAGAAAAGCTTTAGGAATCTTAAGCGACAACTATGCGAATCACCGATGCTAGCTTACCCTACATCCGGCAAAATGTTTACTGTGGATGCAGATGCAAGTAACGTCGGGCTAGGAGCAGTCCTGTCGCAGGTACTTTCAGGAGAAGGTAGTAACATGCTTCAGCAAAGTACTCTCCAAGCCCAAAAGAAACTACTGTGTGACCAGGCGAGAACTTCTAGCCCCACTTCTGGCGAAAAAAAAAAATTATAAATACCTCTACGGCCGATAGTTCCTTTTGCGTACAGAACATCTGGCTCTAAAATGACTGCTGCAGTTCAAGAACCCGGAGGGTCAGGTCGCAAGATAGATTGCGCGATTCCAGATGTACAACTACGAGATACAGCATCGCAAAGGAAAATCCGATTTTAATGCGGTTGCCCTATACCGTTGAGCATGTAAGATCGGCTGCAAGCAATGTGGACGACAGTAAGAGAAAAACCTTATTTCCATCCAAAGGCTATGAGCTGAACCTATCGACGGTTGGAGTGCAGAAGAAATACGAAACGCTCAGAAAGAAAACCAGGACATCGAGCCGATATTAGCGTGGAAGAAGTTCATGGAAAAACCAGACGGACGGAATATTTCTAATAGAAGCTCAACCCTGAAAGCGTACTGGGCACAGTGGTACTCTTTTCATGTTTAAGATGGAGTGCTGAAAGGGAAATGGGAGAGGACGGACGGGAAAGATTTCATAATGCAGCTTATCTTGCCGCAATCAAAAGTACATGGGGTGCTGAGAGAAATTCATGATGGAGTTTCCGGATGTCATTTGGGTGCAAACAAGACACTGGAGAAGGTGCGAGAAGGTTTTCATTGGCGCAGAACAAGGGACGACGTAGAATGTTGGAGCAGAAAATAAGCACAGCTAGAGACCCAGAACTATGTAAGACGCGAGGCAAGGTGCATCGGTACAATGTGGGTGCACTCTTTGAAGAAATTGCCGCTGACATCTCTACCCCCTTCCCGGAAACCGACAATGGCAACCGTTACATCCTAGTTGTCATGGACTTCTTCAGCAAATGGCCGGAAGTGTTCGCTATCTCTAGCAGGGAAGTGAATATCATCGTAGAGCAGATTGTCAACAACTAGGTGAGCAGATTTGACGTGCCTATGGAACTGCATTCCGACTTGGGACGAAACTTCGAATCGAAGATATTCCAAGAAGTGTGCCAACTACTAGGAATTAAAAAGACAAGGACGACTCCGCTTCATCCACAATCTGATGGGATGGTAGAGCGTTTCAACAGAACTTTGAACGAACATCTCTCCAAGGCCATAGGAGACTACCAGCGTGATTGGGACCGACAAATTCCTCTCTTTTTGGTAGGCTATCGCAATGCAGTGCACAGCACTACTAGACATACTCCATCCGAAATCTTGTTTGGTCAAGCGGTCCGGCTACCTAGTGAGGTGAAGCTTTGCTCCCCTAATGATGAGTCCATCCCTGAAGAAGATTACGTGGCAGACCTCAGGATAAGGATCAGAGACATATATCGGAGGACCGGGACGAAAATAAGGATTGCTAGTGACTGTATGAAAACCAGGTACGACGCAAAAGTGACGAGATTTCACGAAAGAGATCTGGACAATCCGCACCGGCAAAAACGGAGATCACATAAGTTGCAGCAAGACTGGGATGATGTTGTCAATAGAATTCAGCGTGGAAAATTGTTCATTCAAGTTAGTCGAGGTCCCTTTGAACTTGTGTGCGCCACCTGCGTCGAAGAGATCTTCTACTGCATCATCCCTCCGGGTAAGATTCGAAGATTCTGCGAGCCAGAGCGTTGGTGTCAATTCGCTCTACATATAAACTCAAAATGCAGTTGGATGCTACGAGCGAACGCCCAAGCAACGCTGAAAAATTGATTCATGCTAACGACTTAGAACTGCATAATGTTCCAGTCGTTGAAAGCGAGAGCCTACATGATACCATTGTAAAAAATTGTAACCATGGGCTTGGTGTTGAGATTTCTTGCGAAGACATTGACCTTTGCTATAGGAGGAAATCAAAAGCAACTGGTAATTCCTCTAACGTCGTGGTGCTGAAGATGACTAGAAGATGTACAAAAGAAAATATTTTGCGCGCGAGCTATGCAAGGAAAAAAACAATTAAAGCTAGCGTAATTGATACATCTCTGAGAGGCGACATATACATCAACGACTGGCTGTCGGGTGAGACAAAGTTTCTCCTAAAAGAAGCTAAAATAGCGAAGAAGCAATGTGGATATGAGTTTCTGTGGGTGCGAAATCGAAGAATACTGATGCGGCGTGCGAGCGGAACTGAGGTCAAATATGGTATATCGAATGTGTGGATGATCTTAAAAAATTGTAAATACGTAATTAATTTTCGTTAATTTTTAAATTTCCTTTTTTTTCTTAAACTAAAATGTTAGAAAATTTAAATGATTTATTTGATCCCAATATTATGAATGATGGAAAAGAAATATTTGTTGGTACTAACTTAGCTACTACTTCATTAGATTTTACGGTTATGCATCAAAATATTAGAAGTATGTGGAAGAATTTTGATACATTATGTTCCTATATGCAAAATTGTTTTAACATTATGCCCGAAATCCCCGTGCAGGGACGGGTTAAGAATATCACTGCAGCGCCCCCCCAACAACTAGCGCTTGTCGTAAAAGGCGACTAAGGGGACAAATCAGATCTAGGCAATATAACACCCAAGTGAGCCTAGCGACACATATACTACCTTAAAAACCCTCCCACAAGTCTGCATGCGAGTCCGTGGGCTGACACGACTGGAGATCACCGGTGTCATAAAAGAAAGATCAAACAATACTAAAACAGGAGCATGCACGTGTCAAACAACAAACACCATCGCAATATGGTGCAAAAATTGTATTGCAAAACTGTATCATTATGATAATACTTGCAAACAGGAAAGGCACTACCCCGCCAGGCACTACCACTGCTGTGCATGGTACTGATCCTGGACCGAGCAGAAATGTTCGGGTCAGAGCTATACGGATTCCGGGGGCTAGCAACACAATGAAACAGTTTGGACGCAATTTAAGGGTCGCGAGTTGGAACGTTGGAAGCATGACCGGTCGAAGTTACGAGCTGGAAGAGATGATGAATAGAAGACGGGTGGACATCTTGTGTGTCCAAGAGACGAAATGGAAAAACACCGGGAATCGGGCGCTTTTCTTGGACGTTAGGACAAAAGATTACAAGATGTTCTACTACGGAACGGAAAAGGCTAGGAACGGAATCGGTATCATCCTTGCGGCAGAGCTACTTGGAAACGTCTTGAGCATTTCGAAGTCCAGCGACCGTTTGATGTCTCTCAAACTAGTAATACAAGGAGAGGTGTGGAATATTGTCAGTGCATATGCTCCCCACAATGGGTGCAATCAGATAGATAAAGATGCATTTTGGCTAGATTTCCACAATCTCCTTAAGAACATCCCAAAGGAAGAATTTCTGTTTGTTGGAGGAGATTTAAATGGACATGTCGGGAAATCAAACGAAGACTATGAAGACTGCCATGGAGGACTAGGATATGGCACCAGGAACCTTCCTGGTGAAGACATCCTAAGCATGTGCAAATCACACGGTCTTATCGTGCTAAATACCATGTTCATCAAACAAAGCCGACACCTGATCACTTACAGCAGTGGTGGAGATGAAACTCAGATTGACTACCATTTGGTAGCCAGTTTCATGAAGCCTCGGGTAAAAGATTGCAAAGTGATCCTGGGAGAGGCAATCGCTCGGCAACACCGTCTCCTGCTAACAGAAATTTTTATGGAAACACCAAAGAAAAGCAAACAAACAAGGGTCTCTGAGAAAATCAAGTGGTGCAATCTGGACAAAGAAAAAGGCGAGGCTTTTGTTTTCGTAATGAAAAATTACCTCTCTCACACCATCAACGGAGCTGAGGATGAAGAGTGCAGAGCACAAAATATGTGGGATTCCCTACAGCGAACTTGCTTAAAGAAGGCCAAATCACTGCTAGGAGCTTCAAAAGGCCACCATCAACACACCAAAGAAACATGGTGGTGGAGTGATGAAGCTAAGAAAGTGATAAATGAGAAGAAAGCGGCTTTCAAAGCTTGGTCAAAGTGCCCCTCTAATAATAGTGACGAAAAAGCTCGCCTCGAAATGGAATACAGATGCTGCAAGAAAAAAGCGAAGAAGAAGTGCGCTCAGCTTCAAGCAGAGAGTACGGAGGGCCTGTATCGGGAGCTGGAGAAAATGTTTTCCCCGGTTGCTGATGCAAACCAGGCTATCCAGGAGCTGCGAAGACACAATATGAACAAGAGTGCCACTATCTTCAAAATAGCCGCCCAAAGAAGGAAGAATGCTCAGGAGATTCGTTCGCCAAAGTTCATTAGCAATGCTCATGGCCAGCTTCTTGTGGATGAGTATTGTGAAGAGCTTTTGAATGAACAGTTTCCCCGGCTATACTTTCCAAGAGCCACCCCTAACTGTGAAGAAATACCCAACATTACAGTCGAAGAAGTGAGTGAGGCGGTCAAATACTCCGAAAAACGAAAAGCGGTTGGACCAGACGAGATACCCTCTGAGTTCTGGAAAAAGATGGGAGACATCGGGTTCAGATGGCTCAGAATTCTCATCTCCAAATTCGTGAGAGGTGATCCAATGCCGAATCAATGGAGGGAAAGTTACCTTCTCCCTGTATACAAAGGGAAGGGTGATACGCGAAACTGTGATAACTACCGTTCGATCAAGCCATGAAGATCGTTGAGCGGGTATTAGGTGGCCGACTGCGAAAAATAATACGGCTATCTGATGATCAGTGCGGGTTTGTCTCGGGTAAATCAACCACAGATGCAATCCAATGTATAAGGATCATAATGGAAAAACATCGTGATTCCTTAAGGGATTTGCATATTGTATTGGTTGACTTTGAAAAGGCATTCGACAGACAACCACGAGATCTGATATGGGTGGCGCTAAGACATCGAGGGGTTCCAGAAACCTATGTGCAGATGATTATGGACATGTACGAAGGAGCAAAGACAAAAGTAAGATGCCCCGCTGGAGTAACCGAAGAGTTCCCAATCAAAGTCGGGGTACACCAGGGAAGCGTTTTAAGTCCTTTACTCTTTATTACAGTCCTTGATTATCTGCTTGAAGGTAAAGTGATGGACCCCAAGGTACATCAGTTATTCTTTGCTGACGATGGAGCCATCATAAGTGAGGATCCTACATCCCTGCAACGAGCACTTGATGTGTGGGTGGACGTTTTGGAGGGAAATGGGTATCGCATTAGTTCAAAAAAGACAGAGTACTTGTGCTGCCCGTTCTCTGATCCACTCAGGCCTATTCCAGACATTTATTTGAATGGAACAGTGCTTCCCAAGTGCGAAAAGTTCAAATATCTGGGATCTATGATCAATAGCAAAGCAACTTGTGATGACGACATCAATCATCGTGTAAGCGTAGGGTGGATGAAGTGGCGAGAAAATTCCGCTATCTTCTGTGACAGAAAAATGCCCCCTAAGTTGAAAGGAAGGCTCTACACCGCAGTTGTACGTCCAGCGCTCACATACGGTTCACAATGTTGGACGATGTATAAAAAGTATGAGAGTAAATTAACGGCAGCTGAGATGAAGATGCTGCGCATGACAGCAGGAGTGACAAAGCTTGATCGAATAAGAAGTTCGAAGATCCGTGGAAGCTTTCACATCAAGAAAACTATCGTACAAAAAATAGAGCGTGACCGGCTCAGTTGGTATTGCCACGTTCAAAGAAGAGATCATTTGAACCCTGTTAAAAAGGCAATATCTATGCACGTTCCAAAGACATCGCGATGTAGGAAAGGCAGGCCTATAAACGCCTGGATCAGACAAATGTGACGACATCGGCATTTCATTGGCCTCAGTAACCGAGTGATCCAAAATCGGCAGGCCTGCCGATATTTTCTGAGGTCAGATAGGCGAACCCCACAGGCGGATCAGTAGAAATGCGGTGAAGTGGGAGGGTTGTGATCCCTTGTTTTCGGATCATAGCCTCCCTGATAAAAGGAAGAAGAAGAAGAAGAAGAATTGTGCCCGAAATAATAGTATTAACTGAAACATGGGTGTATAATCACGAGCTTAGTCTTTTTTCTATACCGGGCTATAAACTTTACGCGAAATGTAACGAAAACTATGCTACAAGTGGCACAGCCGTATTTGTTAAAAACTGCTATGAAGTGGTGGTATCTATCCGAGACCTGGAAAGTGCTGATTGTATATTTATTCAATTAAAATTGGCAAATATTTTTCCTTCTTTTGTGTGCATTTATCGTCTGCAGTTTGTTGAAAGTGAAGTATTTATTTGCGATCTTAATAGACTTCTGTGCTCTCTCAATTGCAAAAATGTATGCCTGTTAAGTGACATAAATATTGACATACTAGGCCAACCAAAAGAAAGCGATGATTACATGTTATTATTATCGGCAATGGGATTTCAATCCCTGCCCACTAGAATAGGGGAACAGTCCAAAACATGTATTGACCACCTATTTCTAAGATGCAAAAATGAATTAAATGCCGCCCCTTTCGTTTTGGAGCTAGATAATACCGACCACTTTGCCACTGGTTTGTCCTTCAAAGGTTTGTTAAACGGAAATACTTGTAGACCATACATAAGTTCTGATAAAGAGTACTTTGCTAAAGTAAATTATAATAAATTAAATCAATACTTAAGCCAGGAATGATGGTCGACAATTTATAATTGTGATTGTCCTTCAAATGCCTTTTCTACTTTTTTAAGCACATTGAAATATTATATAGATGCAAGTAAGACTAGCAAATTAAAGGCTAAAACAAAAAAACTAAAACCTTGGATAACAGATGAAATATGTGCTAAAATTAAGGAAAAGAACAATTTTTTCTCAAAAAACAAAAGCACACTCGCCGACACTGTTATTAAAGAGCAATATCGGGTACTAAAGGTGGGCAAAATCGCATCATCACCTCCACGCGGTGCCCGCTGGATAGCTATCTGATAGTGAACTAACGATGAGCGTATGCTGAGTCTGACGATATATGTGCAGCTGAACACTCAGACCTGCGTAAGCACATCTGGGTGAACTTCAGCGCGCATATGTCTAACCGGACGAGGCATCTCTTGTTGACCTGATCGGCTGAAATATGCGTCTCAGAAGTCTAGCAAGAGGTCCTCAGAAGGAGGACGTGCGGCGGACGAATTCTCTCGATGGAATCAACGGTGACGTCTACAGACCAGCGGATACCTTACTGGAGCTACTTCAACATATTTGGAGCTGAGGTCTCTAAGGATTTTCAATACTACGTCAGGGTATTGAAAAAGAGATGGTGGCGGATGAACCCTTAATGGGCCAACGGCAGCGCTCTTATCCCCGAAGTGGGTTACTGACATCGGTGTATCCGGCCTCTTGTCCTAGGGGTACAAAAAAAAAGGATCTGGCCCTCCAGGTTGGGGGTTGTGCCGTCGGGTTAACTTCCCTACCACGTAAAAAACCTTTGGTTACGAAGCAACCAACAGCCTCGGATACGGATGATCTTACTGTTGACGACCCATGCAAACGTAAAAAGGACAACGATCTTCGTGTCTGCACATGGAATGTTAGGTCCATCTACAAACCACGTGCAGCCGAACAACTTGCGGATGCCCTAGAGTGTCTCAAAGCAGACATTACCGCCATCCAAGAAGTGCGATGGGATGGGCCGGGCAAAAGGAGTATGAAAAACTGCGACATCTACTACGGCGATTGCTACAGACAAAAAGGACAGCGTCTATTCGGGTGCGGATTTGTCATTGGAGACAGACTTAGGCAAGAAGTCTTGAGTTTCCGGCATGTGAACGAGCGCCTCATGACAATCCGTATCAAGGTTAAATTTGCCAACATTAGCCTAATATGCGTTCACGCCCCTCACGAGGAGAAGGACGACGCGACAAAGGATGACTTCTACCAGCTCTTGGACAAGACGTATGAGCAATGCCCTAGCCACGACGTTAAAATTATCCTAGGCGACTTTAACGCGAAGCTAGGAAGAGAGGAAGTCTTTTGTAGCGTGGTCGGAAAGCACAGCCTGCACGACAACACTTCCGCCAACGGACTCAGGCTAATCGACTTTGCGGCGGGGCGAAACATTGTTGTAGCTAGTACGCGGTTCCCACGTCTCGATATTCACAAAGGAACATGGCTCTCCTTTGATCGAAAAATCGTCAACCAAATCGATCACATTGCGATCGACGCAAGGCACTCTTCCAGTATTCTGGGTGTCCGGACTTTCCGAGGAGCCAACGTGGACTCGGATCACTACCTAGTTGTAGCCAAGGTACGGATGCGGATATCCACAATGGAGCGAAATCAACGAAATGCTGTGAGGAAATTTGACGTCGAAAAGCTACAATCGCAAGAGACCGCCAGAACCTTTACCGATCGTGTTTCTTCTAATCTCAATCTTAGTCCTATGCCGCCAGCAGCAAATGCGGAAGACCAGTGGCAGCGTTGCCAAAAAGCAATCAGAGATGCCGCTGGGTTTCTCTCGGCCCACCACAACGAAATCCCTGGTTTGATGAGGAATGCCGGCAAGCACATGCAGCAAAACAAGAGGCGTACAAAGCGGCGCTGCATAGAAGGACTAGAGCTGCTTACGAGCTCTACGTGTGCAGGAGAAAAGAGGAACATCGACTTCTCAGAAAGAAGAAAAAAGAGCATGAGAAGCGCTCGATCGAGGAGATTGAGAGACTTTATTGCAGGAATAATGTTCGAAAATTTTACCAAAGGGTAAAAAGAACATGCCAGGGTTTCAAAACCAGAACAGAAGCCTGCAGGTACGAAAATGGCAACATAGTAGTAGAATCGCAGTCGGTGCTGAGGATATGGAAGGAACACTTCTGCAGACTGTTAAACGGCGATGATGACCAATATTCCGCTGTCAGGCAGAATGAGCCATTCAACAGTGACGATGGCAGTCAAGATTCCCGTCAACCCGATCAGAATGAAGTGAGGATAGCGATATCTAAACTCAAATCCAACAAAGCTGCTGGAGCCGACGGCCTTGCCGCTAAACTTTTCAAGGCAGGAGGAGATGAGTTGGTAAGGAGCATGCACCAGCTCATCTGTAAAATCTGGTCGGACGAAAGTATGCCCGATGAATGGAACCTCAGCATCGTTTGCCCGATCCTGAAGAAAGGAGACCCTCTGAACTGTGCCAACTACAGAGGTATAAGTCTCCTCAACATCGCATATAAGATCCTGTCTGCCAGATTATGTGAACGCCTAAAACCGATCGTCAACAACCTGATAGGTCCTTATCAGTGCGGTTTCAGGCCTGGAAAGTCCACCATTGACCAAATATTCACACTACGGCAGATCTTGGAAAAAACCCATGAATATAAAATCGATACGCACCACCTTTTCATCGATTTCAAAGTTGCCTATGATAGCGTGTATAGAGATGAGTTATACAGAGCCATGTCTAGTCTTGGCATCCCTGCCAAGCTCGTCCGTTTGTGCAGAATGACGATGGAGAACTCTCGCTGCTCCATCAAAGTCGGTAAGAACATCACCGAACCGTTCGATATCAGGAAAGGTCTTAGACAAGGTGACGCGCTATCATGCGATCTCTTTAACATAGTACTTGAGAGAATTGTACGAAACTCACAAGCCGGAGGTACAATCTTCTTCAAGTCTGTACAACTACTCCCTTATGCCGATGACATTGACATAATCGGAAGAACTCACCGGGCAGTCAATGGGGCATTTACGAGTATTGAGACCGAGGCAGCAAAGATGAGTCTAGCGGTCAATGAAAGCAAAACAAAACATATGCTGTCTACAAAAAAGGACACCCAACATCGGCGTCTTGGGCAGAACGTCACAATAGACAGATACATTTTTGAGGTAGTAAAGGATTTTGTCTACCTAGGCTCTATGGTCAGCTCCGCAAATGACATGAGTGGAGAGATCACACGGAGAATTACTCTTGCCAATCGTTGTTTCTATGGGCTGAAACGGCAATTGAGTAGCAAAGCCCTATCTCGAACTACTAAGGTAACTCTTTATAAGACATTAATCATCCCAGTCCTGCTGTATGGCGCAGAGGCATGGGCTTTGAAAAAACCGGATGAGGATGCCCTTGGTTATTTCGAGAGAAAAGTTCTTCGAGCGATCTTTGGTCCCATCTGCATAGACGGTGAGTGGAGGAGAGGGTACAATGCCGAACTATACGGCCTGTACAAGGACATCGACTTAGCCAGAAGAGTTCACATACAGCGACTAAGATGGCTGGGTCATTTAGAGCGGATGGAGCCCAACCTTCCCGCTAAGAAAGTCTTCGAATCCAACCCGGACGGACGGCGCAGTAGAGGACGACCTCGCGGTAGGTGGCGCAAACAAGTGGATGGGGACCTCAACCAACTTGGCGTGCGCAACTGGAGGCAGCTGGCTCGTAACCGTGCTGGCTGGAGAGGTTTGTTGGTTGAGGCCCAGGTCCACCCCGGACTGTAGCGCCATCTAAGTAAGTAAGTATCGGGTACTAAAAACAAATGTTCGTACTTTAGTTGATAGTCAAAAAATATTGTACTACCAAAATAAGTGTCTTGAAAATCTTTTCAATGCTAGGGTTTAGTGGCGTACAGTTAATAGCATATTGGGCAAGGAAAATAAAGATAAAAATATGAAGCAAATGCAAATAGGGGACACTATAATAACAAATGTTGAAGAAATAAGTGACGGCCTAAATTCGTTTTCCAAAGAAATCGCAGAAAAGTCAAAGCCTGCCGTATGTGTTTTTTCAAATGAAGCTAATAATAACTTATTTATAGATACTCCATCTTCTGCTTCCTTCTTTTATAGCCTAGTAAGCTCTTATGAACTCGTTACTGTTATAAGCAGACTCAAATCAAAGAGTTCATGTGGCCTTGATGGTTTAAATAGCTTCGTTATAACAAGAATTGCACACTCAATCGTAAATCCCCTGAGGTATCTTATTAATAAAAGTTTTCAGTGTGGTAAATTTCCGGAGATACTTAAAACATCTATAATAATTCCTATATTTAAAAAGGGCGATCCCAGTGATCCAAACAATTATAGGCCTATTTCTCTGCTGCCTGTTTTCGCAAAAATATTTGAAAAAATTATAGTGAACAAAATGCTAAGATTTTTAGGTAAAACGAATTACTTTAACGATTTTCAATTTGGTTTTAGGAAGGGTAGGTGTACCGAAGATGCAATAGCAGTTTTTTTGAGCAACATATACTACCTTGATCAAAAAGTTCCCGGAATTTATTCAGAAATTTAAAAATACAAGTATATTCATCTAAATATATATTGTCCCCTTCAAAGTAATCCCCATCGACTGCAACACACTTATGCCAGCGCTTGATCCAATCTTCGAAACATTTTTTATATTGGGTTTTCGGTATGTCCATCAGTGCTTCCTGCGATTTTTCCATTACTTCCTCTCGGCTGCTGAAACGCGTTCCCCGTAATGGTTTTTTAACTCGATTGAACAGAAAGAAGTCACAGGGAGCCAAATCAAGTGAATTCGGTGGCTGTTGGATGGTATTTGTTGCATTTCTCGTCAAAAAATTACGAATAATGATGGCACTGTGCGACGGTGCGTTATCATGGTGCAAAATCCACGAGTTTTCTGCCCACAATTCTGGTCTCTTTCGGCGAATTGATTCACGCAAACGTCTCATAACGCCCAAGTAATACTTGGACGGATCCATAGGCAATGTTCAAGTCCTCCGCTATCTCTCTGATGGTTAATTTGCGGTTATTGACCAACATTTCTTTTACTTTATCAATGTTTTCGTCGGTTTTCGATGTCGATGGTCTGCCACTGCGTTCATCATCTTCGATTGACTCACGACCACTTTTGAACCGCTCCTGCCACTGGTAAACGACCGTTTTCGTTAGAGAATCGTTGCCGAAACACTTTTCCAACATTTCCAACGTTCGCGCACCATTAAATCCGTTTTTTACGCAAAATTTAATACAAGTTCGTTGTTGCAAATTTAAATCCATTTCGAAAATTGTAAAAAATCGCCAACACGCACAGAGATAGATGTACTCTTGGCTACGTAGCTTTTGCAAATGTCAAGCTATGACGCTAAAATTTAGAGGGAATATCAACAACAGATGTACCAACTTAACAAAGAAAACAGAACTCAAATCGGAACGATGGGAGCGCCACACGGTTTTTATTCCGGGAACTTTTTGATCAAGGTGGTATACCGCACTTGATAAACGTTTAAAATCAGTAGGCCTAGATAACTAGATCAAAAGCTTTGGTTAAATCAAGGAACATTTAATCAAAGCTTTTGATCTAGTTAATTTTTTTTTTTTTTTTATTCTTTAATCTTAAGATACAATTATAATAATAACAAAATCATGCATCATTGAAATTTACATACGAGTATAAGAAGAAATACACAATTTAGCTTTAAAATGATAACACATGAATGGTGATACATAATATTAAAAATTAAAAGCATTTTTTATTTCAATTTAAAAAATAATTTGTTAGAGACAACCTGTAGTTACAAGAACTAGTGTCGGTTGTATCGAGTTGAAAAATTAATTTAAAGTGACAATTATTTAGACGGCAGTGCTTGATGCAGAAAATATTTAATTCAATCATTTAAAAGAACCATTTTAAACAATTGATTCTATTATACCCCAAAGGAAGAAAGTATCAAATGGTTACTTTAACATTATTTAAAGTTGTATATTTATTAAGTTATTTATTTCATCGAAATCGAATTCAAAAAACCATATTTTAATCTCTCGCTGAAACAAATATGGATTAGAAATGCATCGTAGTTCAGATGGAAGTATGTTGTAAAGTCTAGGTGCTAGTGAAGTATAAAAGTTTAAAAAGTGAGTGGTGTTATGCGGTGGTACTAAAGCCAAACAGCGTAGTACTTCGTTACTACGAAGACCATAGGCAGTTGGACTTCGATTAAGTGAATAACCACTCCTCAAATAAAATATTTTGAGAACTTTAAAAAAGTAAAGGTGCTTTATCGGAAGTATTTTTGAACTTAAGAAAAGTAAGAAACTATGCTCCCTTTTGCGCTTTTTCCACATTATTCTCAGTAAGTGCTTTTGCACAATTAGTAAAGGCTGGATTTTATTTTTATGTGTGCCTTCCCAACAAACTATACCGTACTGCAACTTTGACTGTACTAGCCCAAAATATATTGTTTCAAGAAGTTTTCGAGAGCAATACATCCTTATTCGATACATCGCGCATGTCATCGTCAATAAGTATTTCTTAAGCAATGACGTGTGAGCACTCCAATTCATTTTACAGTCAAATACGAGCCCTAAATACTTAAAAACTGTAACCCTTGGGCTAGTCAAACGGTAGTGCATGCGATCATATGAAAACACAAGCGTTTTCACTCAGCTGAGGCCTACCAACTCCTACTCTCAACCTCAACGCGGTGACAGCCGGGTGCCTAGTACCTTAATCCAAGAAATGGGTAACCAACCCCGTTTGGCGGATTCTTGGTGGCAGCAGATGAGAGAGGGGGGAAGAGTGCTTTTCTCACTAGAGCACTTCCTGTTCCAGGCGGCAGCGGACGAATTCCCTAGACGGAGTCAACGGTGGCGTCTATAGTTCCAGTTAGGTTGAACTTAGTGAATACCTTGCGCGAGCTGCTTCGACGTATTCGGATCACAGGTCGGTAAGGAATTTCCAATGTTGGTCAGGACATTGGAATAGAGATGGTGGCGGAGGAGCCCTTAATGGGCCAACGGCAGCGCTCATACTCCCGTAGTGGACTACTGGCACCGGTGTACCCGGCCCCTCGTCCTAGGGGAATAATTAAGGAACTGGCCCTCCAGGTTGGGGGTTCTGCCGTCGGGGTAACTTCCCTACCACGTAAAAAAACGCATGGTTCCGAAACAACCAAAAGCCTCGGATAAGGATGACCCAACTAATGACGACCCCAGCAAACGAAATAAGGACAACGACCTTCGGATCTATAAGTGGAATGTTCTGTCCCTTTACAGACCACGTGCAGCCGAACAACTAGCCGAGGCTCTAGACTGCTATAAAGCAGATATTACCGCCATCCAGGAAGTGCGATGGGATGGGCCGGGCAAAAAGAGGATGAAAAACTGTGACATCTACTACGGTGATTGCTACAGAGGCAACAGGCAACGCTTATTCGGATGCGGATTTGTCATACGCGGCAGACTTAGGCAAGAAGTCTTAAGCTTCCGACACGTGAGCGAGCGTATTATGACTATCCGGATCAAGGCTAAATTCGCTAACATAAGCCTAATATGTGTTCATGCCCCCACAGAAGAAAAGGACCCTGCCTCCAAAGAGTGTTTCTACGAGCTCCTCGACAAAACATACGAGCAATGTCCTAAATACGACGTTAAGATCGTATTGGGCGATTTTAACGCCAAAATAGGAAAGGAGGACGTCTTCGGTAGAGCAGTCGGTAAGCATAGCCTACACGACACCACGTCTGATAACGGACTAAGGCTAATTGATTTCGCTGTGGAGCGAAATGTCACCATAGCAAGCACATGGTTTCCTCATCTCGATATTCATAAGCAGACATGGCGGTCCAATGATCATGTCACGATCAACCAAATTGATCATATTGCGATCGACGCAAGGCATGCCTCCAGTATTCTGGATGTCCGGACCTTCCGAGCGGCCAACATAGACTCGGATCATTACCTTGTTGTAGCCAAGGTACGAATACGGATATCCCAATCTGAGCAACAAAGAAGAATTACTGCGAGAAAATTTAACGTCGAAAAGCTACAATCGCAAGAGACCGCCAGACTCTTCGCTGAACGCGTATCCCGAAATCTCTCAATCACCCCTATACCGCCAGCATCAAGTGCCGAAGACCAGTGGCAACGCTGCCAACATGCCATCAGAAACGCCGCGACTGATGTGCTGGGTCTCGCTCGACCACCACCGCGAAACCCCTGGTTTGACGAAGAATGCCGGCGAGTGCATGCAGCAAAACAAGAGGCATACAAAGCGGCGCTGCAAAGGAAGACGAGAGCTGCTCGTGAGCTCTACGAGCAAAAGAGACGGGAAGAACATCGGCTTCTCCAAAAGAAGAAGAAAGAGCATGAGAAGCGCGCGTTTGAGAATATCGAGAGTCTATACTCCAGGAACAATGTACGGAAGTTTTACCAAAAGGTAAAAAGAACGTGTCAGAGAAGTAATACCCATACAGAAACCTGTAGAGATGAAAATGGAAACCTCGTAGTAGAATCACAGTCGGTGCTGAGAATATGGAAAAACTACTTCTGCAGACATCCGCTGTCAGGCAGAATGAACCATTCAACATAGACGATGATAGTCAAAATTTCCGTCCACCTGACCAAAACGAAGTGAGGATAGCAATATCCAAGCTAAAATCGAACAAGGCTGCTGGACCTGACGGTTTACCGGCCGAACTTTTCAAGGCAGCTGGGGATGAATTGGTAGAGTGCATACACCAACTCATTTCTAATATTTGGTCAGAGGAGTGTATGCCTGATGAATGGAATCTCAGCATCGTTTGCCCGATCCACAAGAAAGGAGACCCCCTCAACTGCGCCAATTATAGAGGCATCAGTCTCCTCAACATCGCATACAAGATCTTTTCTGCGATATTGTGTGAACGCCTGAAACCTTTTATCAACAGCCTGATTGGACCCTATCAGTGCGGTTTCAGGCCAGGAAAGTCCACCATCGATCAAATCTCCACACTTCGGCAGATCCTGGAGAAAACCCAAGAATTCCAAATCGATACTCACCACCTCTTTATCGATTTCAAGGCCGCCTATGACAGCATCTATAGAGAAGAGCTTTATAGACCAATGTCTAGTTTTGACATCCCTGCCAAACTGGTCCGTCTGTGCAGGCTGACGATGGAGAACGCTCGCTGCTCCATCAAGGTCGGTAATGACCTCACCGAGACCTTTGATGTCAAAAAGGCTTTAGACAAGGTGACGCGCTGTCATGTGACTTCTTCAATATTATACTTGAACGGATTGTGCGGAACTCACAAGCCAACACCGGAGGCACAATCTATTACAAGTCTGTACAACTGCTTGCATACGCCGACGATATAGACATTATCGGAAGATCTCAGCGGGCTGTCACCGGTGCTTTGCAAGCATTGAGGCGGAAGCGGCCAAAATGGGTTTGGCGATAAACGAGGGCAAAACCAAGTATATGCTGTCAACTAGAAGGGAAAACCAACATCGACGAATTGGACAAAACGTCACCGTGGGCAGCTATAACTTCGAGGTAGTAAGGGACTTTGTCTACCTTGGCTCTGCTATAAATTCAGCAAACAAAATCAGCGCAGAAATCAATCGAAGAATAACTCTTGCCAATCGCTGTTTTTTTGGGCTTATAAGGCAATTCAACAGTAAAGCCCTCTCTCGAACAACTAAGGAGACTCTATATAAGACCTTGATCATCCCAGTCCTGCTTTACGGCGCTGAAACATGGACTTTATTAAAAGAGGATGAAGATATCCTTGGTCGCTTCGAGAGAAAAATTCTTCGTAAGATTTTCGGTCCCGTTTGCGTTGACGGGTTTTGGAGGAGAAGATTCAATCACGAACTATACGAGCTGTACAGCGACATCGACCTAGTCAAAAAACTGCGTATTGGACGTCTGAGATGGCTAGGACATGTAGAGCGAATGGACACCAACGCTCCGGCCCGCAGAGTCTTCGAATCTAACCCCGAGGGACGACGCAGTAGAGGGAATTATCGCCGTAGGTGGCGCGCACAAGTTCAAGGGGACCTCGACCAACTTGGAGTGCGCAACTGGAGGCAATTAGCTAAAGACCGAGCTAAATGGAGAGGCTTGTTGGTTGAGGCCCAGGTTCACCCCGAACTGTAGCGCCACCTAAGTAAGTAAGTAAGTGGCATCATGTCTCTTGTGGCAATGCCTGCCTATATCCAGAAAGCTGAATTCGTCGATGAATTTAAATATCTGGGAGTTGTAATTGATAACAACTTAAATTGGAAAACGCATATTAGGTCCTTAAAAAGAGTGTTGTAAATTCCTATAAATAAAATATACTACATGCGTAAGCTAGTCCCTCAGAAGCTCTTATTGAGAATATATTACGCGTTAATTCAGTCACGACTGGAGTATGGTGTTGCGTGTTGGGGTAGTACCTATGTTAGTAACTTGCAACCCATTATAACGGCGCAAAAGAAAATAGTTCGACTGATATTAAATAAACAAAGATGTGAAGCCTCATTGCCTCTATTACAATCGAAGAAAATACTGCCTTTCAAATATTTGTATGTTTATAAAACCCTTAAAGTTTTCTTTATCAGAAGTGGAAACCTTCATTTCAGAAGGGTTGAAACATATTCGTTACGGAATATAAGCTAGATGGTAGTTCCAACTGTTAGAACAGAGCACAGTAGACGATTTCTCAATTCGATTGCCCCTTTTATTTTCAATACGCTGCCTCCTGCACTACGTGATATACTATCGCAGACAAATAAATTTCTCAGAGACCTAAGGATATGGCTACTCTCCAGATCAGAGGTGGAATCACTTCTTCAAGTACTAATATAGCTGACACTGTACCCCACATTTCCTCATACGTTTTGTTATGTTTTCGTTTTGGCATTTTGCTCAATTTTGCTAATTTTTATTGTATCCATAATTATTATCATCTATCACTGCACATGCAAATTTCACGGACACATACATAAATCTATATATGTACACTCGCGTTAAATATTTTACACGCGCTTTTATTCTCTTGCTGTTTTACTTATCCCTTTCGGCTCTTACAGTATTTTATCTTAGCTATCAGTGAATATAATGAACGCTTGATACTGGTCAATCTTTCCGACCACAAGGCGTCATTGTACCATTTCCAATCTTACGTGATTATATGGTATACCCACTTTTTGCTATTTTTTTTTATATAATTGCTTAAATACTTATGTACAATATTACTTAGAATTAAGAATAATTGCTAATATGAAATGAAAATGGAGTTAATCAATAAATAAATAAATAAAAAAAAATAAAATCCTAGCCATTTCAAACGTCCAATTGACTAGATCGATGTCGCAGTACAGCTCGAAGAGTTCTCCATTAAATCTTCTCTTCCAAAACCCGTCAACGTAAACTGGACCGAATGTCTTACGAAGAATTTTTCTCTCGAAGCGAAAAATGATATCTTCATCCGCTTTCAATAAAGTCCATATTTCAGTACCGTAAAGCAGGACTGAGATGATCAGGGTCTTACTGAGTCTCCTTAGTTGTTCGAGATAGGGCTTGACTGTTGAATTGCCTTATTAGCCCGAAAAAAACAGCGGTTGGCAAGAGTTATTCTTGCATGATTTCTGTGCTGGTGTCGTTTTCAGAATTTATAGCAGAGTCAAGGTAGACAAAGTCCTTTACTACCTCGAAGTGGTAGCTACCCACTGTGACCTTCTCTTCTTTTGATTGTCCCTTCTTGTTGACAGTATATACTTGGTTTTGCCCTGGTTTATCCCCAAACCCATTTAGGCCACTCCAGCTTGAATGCTTACAAACTCACCGGTAACGCCGAGTTCTTCCAATAACGTCAATATCGTCGGCGTATGCAAGCTGTTGTACGGGATTTTAATAGATTGTGCCCCTGGTGTTTACTTGTGAGTTTCGCACAATGCGTTCAAGTACAATATTAAAAAAGTCTCATGGCAGTGTGTCACCTTGTCCAAAACTTTGTTTGACATCAAAGGTCTCGGTGAGGTCATTACTGACCTTGATGGAGCAGTAAGTGTGCAATGTGTAGCAATGACGCTATGGATAACACCGTTCTTAATATAACATGAAGTATTCACGATTGCTCTTAGCATTTTGTTTTGGTAAGAATGTAAAATCTTTCTATTGCGTGGCTTAGTACAACCCCAAAGTTGTACACCATACATCCAAACAGATTTGATCACTTGCTTGTGTATGCTGAACTTGGAATAACTTCCAAGTAGCCAATACATGTGTCTGAATCTATTTTCGAGCTCGATGCATTTCTTTTTTTTTTCGGGTGGCAATAGTGTAGTGGTAACGTCCTCAATTGCCACGCTAATGGTTCATGGTTCAAATCCTGATGTCAGCAAGCAAACAACTGAGCTTCAAGAACCACTATACAAAAATCTTTCTCTCTCTCTCTATCCATCCTTTCCAACGCCCGTACTGTGGGTAAACATGTTAAAGGTATTCATAACCCTTTGAGTGCGCGCAAATTATAAAAAAAAAAAAAAAAACGTGTGGCTTCCATTTAAGCGTTTTGTGTCATTCCTAGATATTTTACCTCGTTTGCAGTACGATGATAGGTTGTTTACTTTTTGTAAGTTAAGTTAACGTGTGTTGATTTGGTCTCACTAATAACAATGCGCAAAATATTTGTCCACTTTCAAATTTTGCGTCGAGTTGCTGAACCGACTGAGCTATCAGTTGCATGTATGCACAGTCGTATCACTCGTAGTTGGTGCAGTTCATATGGTGTCCTTTCTTCAGGATCATCCAAATATGTCCACATTAAATATTCGATCAAGTTTGAAAATTTGAAATGCACTTTTCCTTGCTTTTTTACATTCTCAATTAAAACATTTATTTTAAGTATCAAAACTATGTCTTTGATAAGTTTTGGGAGCTGACTTAGCAGTGATTCAGTCCAAATTTTTCAAATTCAGATTGCTGAAGCTATTCCACAGTGCAAAAAGTGTCAAGGTTTTAACCACTCGCAGAAATGTTGCTCGCGTGAAGCAAGATGTGTAAGATGTGTTAGAGGTCCGACACGCGAACCACTGCGCCATGGCGCCCATACTACTACCAAAGAAATTACTAATGAAAAACAATATAGAAAGAGAATACTTATCAAAAGAATCTACTAAGACGTTTATTAAAAAGAAGCAGCCTACTAAAGTAATTAGTAAACACCAAGAACGCAACAAAGTTGTCAAACACAACGATAGCCAGATGCTTGAGGAAATACTCAATACGGTAGATAAACTAAACAGAAGACTTGAAGAACAAAAAGACAAAAGTAATAATATATTTAAAAGACTCAAACAATTCGACAAGACAAAGCGACCAAGGAATCAGTATGAATAACGCACTAAAAATAGTAACTTGGAGTGCAAATGGGCTAATGCAGCACAAATTAGCTAATGCAGTTACTAGTTTTCCTAAATATGGAACAAAATAGAAAGAAAGTCGCCTAACCAGACCCGAACTGTTGGTCTAAGTGAGCAGTGACTTTTTTGTCACAAGGCACCCATCTATCTAACTTAACCTAAGTACAAAGTGCATTGTGTCATGTGTATATAACTCGAACAAACGTCGGAATAGGGGAATTCCGTACTTTGATGCACCTTTTAATGAGCATATTATTGTTTGCGGAGATTTGAACGCCAATTTGGTGAAAGCTGACTCATTTTCGTCTCAATTGCTTAATGCAGTTTCTGCAACTGAACTGGAAGTAATGAAGAGCATATGTATATCCCACTCGCTATTCGCCAAATGATACCCCAAGTCTGCTAGACCTTTTGATTGTAGCGAATCCAACTTATGTGCTACTTCATGACCAATTAACTCTTGGTTGGATCTCAGATCATGATCTTATTGTCTGCTTATATGATATAGGCTTTCTCGTTCGAAAATACCTTTAACTTTTAGTCTTTAAGTCTATATACATCGCTTACTTACTTAGGTGGCGCTACAATTCGGGGTGAACCTGGGCCTCAACCAACAAGCCTCTCCATTTAGCTAATTGCCTCCAGTTGCGCAGTCCAAGTTGGTCGAGGTCCCCTTAAACTTGTGCGCGCCACCTACGGCGATAATTCCCTCTACTGCGCCGTCCCTCGGGGTTAGATTCGAAGACTCTGCGGGCCGGAGCGTTGGTGTCAATTCGCTCTACATGTCCTAGCCATCTCAGACGTCCAATACGCAGTTTTTTGACTAGGTCGATGTCGCTGTACAGCTCGTATAGTTCGTGATTGAATCCTCTCCTCCAAAACCCGTCAACGCAAACGGGACCGAAAATCTTACGAAGGATTTTTCTCTCGAAGCGACCAAGGATATCTTCATCCTATTTTAATAAAGTCCATGTTTCAGCGCCGTAAAGCAGGACTGGGATGATCAAGGTCTTATATAGAGTCTCCTTAGTTGTTCGAGATAGGGCTTTACTGTTGAATTGCGTTATAAGCCCAAAAAAAACAGCGATTGGCAAGAGTTATTCTTCGATTGATTTCTGCACTGATTTTGTTTGCTGAATTTATAGCAGAGCCAAGGTAGACAAAGTCCCTTACTACCTCAAAGTTATAGCTGCCCACGGTGACGTTTTGTCCAATTCGACGGTGTTGGTTTTCCCTTCTAGTTGACAGCATATACTTGGTTTTGCCCTCGTTTATCGCTAAACCCATTTTGGCCGCTTCCGCCTCAATGCTTGCAAACGCACTGGTGACAGCCCGCTGAGTTCTTCCGATGATGTCGATATCGTCGGCGTATGCAAGCAGTTGTACAGACTTGTAATAGATTGTGCCTCCGGTGTTGGCTTGTGAGTTCCGCACAATCCGTTCAAGTATAATATTGAAGAAGTCACATGACAGCGCGTCACCTTGTCTAAAGCCTTTTTGACATCAAAGGTCTCGGTGAGGTCATTACCGAACTTGATGGAGCAGCGAGCGTTCTCCATCGTCAGCCTGCACAGACGGACCAGTTTGGCAGGGATGTCAAAACTAGACATGGGTCTATAAAGCTCTTCTCTATAGATGCTGTCATAGGCGGCCTTGAAATCGATAAAGAGGTGGTGAGTATCGATTTGGAATTCTTGGGTTTTCTCCAGGATCTGCCGAAGTGTGAAGATTTGATCGATGGTGGACTTTCCTGGCCTGAAACCGCACTGATAGGGTCCAATCAGGCTGTTGATAAAAGGTTTCAGGCGTTCACACAATATCGCAGAAAAGATCTTGTATGCGATGTTGAGGAGACTGATGCCTCTATAATTGGCGCAATTGAGGGGGTCTCCTTTCTTGTGGATCGGGCAATATATACATCAGCTCACTTGGTTTTCATGCGAGTTACGAGTACATGCCCTGGGACGACTATAAGTACGTTGCAAATGTTGATGAGAAACTGTGTTGTATACAATCATGTATTAGCGAGCTATTCGAGATGCAGTCCCTCTTATGACAGTTCGTATTCGTAATAAAAAGTGTCTTTGTTTCACTTCCGAAGTACATACATCAATAAGGCAACGTCGTAAGCAGTACCATAAATGAAGAAGCAACCATTGTTCGTATAGTTGGTTAATATACTGCCAGGCGCGAAACCGGGCTACTTTAATAACCCGAATAGAGAAAAGAAATTTATTTGCATCAAAGCTATGGACAACTCTCCTCGAAATAGGTTTGGTCTAATCTGCGGGATATGCGTATTGGCAAAAGGGAAAAATTAAATTGCGCACTCGACCCTAATGCTCTTAATGATCATTTTCTGGCCAGGACATCAAGTGCATCCAATTTCGTGGCGATTAGCGTGCTGCTTAGAGAATCTCAAGAGCCCTTGATCTTAAAATAGTGACAGAGAGTAATGTGGCTGAAATTATTCAAGTTTTTAAATCTGGTGCTATTGTGTAGATAGCATACCACTTAGATTTTAAAAAAAAACTCATTCTTCCTTCCCTGTTGAGTCTGTTTACGCATCTCATTAACTACTGCATTACGTCCTCAACACTCTTATGAAAAGCAGGCAGAGTTACTCCTACTGCAAAAACACAGTGCCCCTCATTACATAGCGACTACCGTCCAAAAGCATACTACCATGCCTTTTGAAGGTCTTTGGGAAAATAATTGCAAAGCAAATTAGTCTTTATCTTAATGAAAATGATCTTCTGTCCAAAAATCAATCTGGCTTCAGAGCTAACCACAGCTGTTCCAGTGCGATGGTAAAGGTGCTTGACGATATAAGATCTCAACTTGATATATCCAGATTAACGATTCTGTGCTTTCTTGATTTCTCCAAGGCCTTTGATACGATTAATCGTGACATTTTATGCCAAGAACTAGCGGTTTATTTTGGGTTTGGTAATAGAGCTATTCGTCTTTAAAATAATTATTTATCATCAGAACCAAGAGAGTGGTGGTCGGTAAGGCAATCTCGCAACGCAGAAGCCTTCTCTCTGGAGTATCACAGGGTTCGATATTGGGCCCAACCCTCTTCAGTATGTTCATTAATGACTTACCCAGGGTTTGCAAAAATGTCTAATGCTGACGACATACATACATATCTTTTGTGCAGGCCTATTGGCCTCATTGAAAACCTCGTTGTTAGAATCAATGAAGATCTCATGGAAATGAGGTTCCAAGTTCGAATCCCAGAAAATGCTAAAAAGTTTTTCACGGTCCCACCTCTCGCGAGCGTCTGACAAACATCCGAGAGTATTGTTGTCACGAAAAGCTTCTCAAATCAAAATTTTGTCTGACAAAAAATGGCTTTTACTACAACTTCTGTTAATCGTACGTAAAAAAGTTGCTTAACATAATTTTAAGGAAATTTTTTAGGGATAACAATTTTAAATTTTGAGATAAATGCATTTTAAGTGAAAAAATTGAACAACAAATTTTAATTATTTTGAGTTTGAGGAGCCATAACTTTTTTGTAGCTGCACAGCTGTACCCAATGTGTTTGAAACTTGTATGCGCTACTAAACTGTCTTTCCAAAATTTATAAAACTATTTTTATACCTATAATAGTTTAGAAGTTATAGCGTTTAAAGTGGTTACACCTCCAAATAAGCGCCCAACATAGTAGGTCCGCCGTTTTTTTTTAATTTGTGCGCACGCAAGGCTTAACATGTTTACACACAATGCGGGCGCTAGAAAGGATATATACAGTGTGACCTCAATAAAAATAACTAATAGAAATTCGGGCAGTTGCGTTAATTGTGGTTGTTGCAATAACCGAGTCAAAAAATTGCAGGTGTTTAAAGTGAACCAAAAGGTAAAAACATTAGAATATTAAAGAAAAACATTTCTTACACTATTAAACAAAACAAAACAGATAATTTAATTCATTTTATAAGGATAAATATTTATACATACTATATACATACCTACATAATATACGCATTATTTTATTTATTTTTTTTTTAAATTGAAATTTTTGGTTGGATCTTAGGATTTTAGGTGTTGCTTTTATCAAGGAGTTGCGCGTATCGAGGGTTGCTTTTATTGAGGTCACATTGTATACCATATATAGAGAGAGGAAGATTTGATGTAATGATTTGAAGCTCAGTTGTTTATGCTCCGGGGGTTGCGTCCAGATAACTGGGAAGATTTGTTTTCTTATTTTTTGACTTTGCTTCCGACTCACAGTATTTTTTTCTTTTTTTTTGATAACCGATGTTTTAGGCAAATCATCATCAACAGAGCGAACAATTTTTCCAGCCATATGACCAAGCTAATGCCAGTGTTACGGCTCCACTACACCACACACACGTTACCACTGCTCCTTCGTTTAAATATTTGAATTCATCGCGCCTTTTTTATGTTATTAGTATTCGTCTTTGGAATTCTTTGCCAGTAAACATCAAACAAATTAGAGATTTCACAAGTTTTAAAAGTTTTATGTATAAATGTTTTTCTAATCAGGACTAATTCTAGTTCTATCTTTCTCCGTCTCTGTTTGTTCGTCTTCTTCCTTAGTTCTCACACTTTTCTATATACGTTTACGATCTTTTTTTTTTAAATTTTTAATTGAAATATCAGATAGTTTTTAAGTCTAACTACATAGGGTAATTGCATGTACGGTCAGCAACTGAAGACTACGCTTATTTTCTTTAACTGAGTATGCAAAATGAATGGAACTATCATACTTTCTTGATTTTTCCCAAAACTATCGGAACATTATCTGTATTTTCAGTAGTCAGCCCCCTGTTTCCATAGTGAAAACAGGAGTGGCTGTTTATAGAAGAATGTTTTCTAAGCTCAGTAAAAGATAAAATATCCTTAGTTAGTAACTTAACTTCAAAAATTACTTTTAGTTAAATCATTTTGAAAAATGGACGTTTCGTTAAAAAAAACAAACGTAATTTCCATAACTACACAGAAGAGGCACTAGCTGAAGCTTTAACAAAAATCCGTAAAAATAAGTGGCTCATAAGAAAAGCATGTAAGGAACTTGGGTTCCCTAGAGGCACTCTACAAGAATGCATCCATGGTACAGTTGTCGAAAAGCCAAGAAAAATGGGGCCCGAGATCGTTCTGAATGCAACCGAAGAGCAAACTCTGCCCAATTGCTTGATTGATCTTGGGAAATGCGGATTTTCACAGAAACCAACGGACCTGTTGAATGCGAAGTAAAAAATTATCGAAGACTACAAACGGAAGACACCTTCCAAAGATGGCATATCCGGCAAATCTTGGTATCACGATTTTCTTAACCGCCATCCCAAATTGTCCCTAAGAACAGCTGAAGGACTCTCAAAAGGACGAGCGATCGTCACAGAAAAGTCGGTAAGGAAGTGGTTCCGGGAATTAATGGTGCATTTACGAAAAATAAATGCAACGGTTATTTTGGAAGACCCTATGGGAATGAAACGTATTTCTGCCTGTCTCCAAAAGCAGAGGTTGTTTTGGCTCATAAGGGGTGGAAGAGCCTATAGAAGGTCAGAACGGGATGGCAATGGTGCAGTGGTAACGTCGTCAATTCCCACGCTTATGGTTCAAATCCTGACGTCAGCAAACATTTATTAATTTCTCGGTGTATGTAGTAAAAAGAAATCCATTATTTTTCCAACAGATGGCTTTAATAATTTGTATCTCGCGTTGTATACGTCATATCGGACGTGCACTAAATGGCGTTAGAAAGATGACATTTCGTACAAAAAAAAACTTCTCTGACAGTTTTGTGATTTGTTGACCCAGGTTACTTTGAGCGCGGGTCAAAGATTGACACCGGCATATTTTACAGTTCAATAAAGGCGAAAACGCAAGCCAGGTGGCTGAAAATGTGAATAGTGTTTATGGTCCTGATACTGTAATAGCCAATCATGCGCAGTTTTGGTTTTGGAAATTCCTTTCCGGTAATTTCGATGTCAAAGATGCACCTCCCTCTGGAAGGCCAATTGTCGAAAATGTCGATAAAATCATGGAAATCGCCGAGTATGACCATCATGTAAGCACTGTTTTGATTGCCCAGGAGCTAAACCTTGCACAAAAAACCATTTGGAACCACTTGAATAAGGCTGAATACAAAAGAAGCTCAATGAAAGGGTGCCTCACGAGTTAACGCAAAAAAACCTCATGGACCGAATTTCCATATGTGAATCGCAACAAAATCGACCCATTTCTGAAGCGGGTGGTGACTGGTGGTAAAAAGTGGATCACTTACGACAACTTAAAATGAAAACGGTCGTGGACGAATCGCGCTGAGCCGGCGCAAACGGTGGCTAAGGCAGGATTGACGACCAGGAATGTTTTGCTTGTGTTTGGTGGGATTGGCAGGGAATCATCTACTATGAGCTGCTCCCTTACGGCTAAACTCTTAATTCGGACCTGTACTGTAAACAATTGGACCGTCTGAAGGAAGCAATCGTCCAGAAGAGGCCGGCTTTGACCAATATAGGAGAAGAATTTTGTTCCATCAGGACAACGCCAGGCCACACACATCGATAGCGACTCACCAGAAGCTCCGGGAGCTTGGCTGGGAAGTTCTTATGCATCCGCCTTATTGTTCGGACCTTGCACCAAGTGATTACCACCTTTATGTTTCCATTATTATTACAATTACCATGGCGAACAATTTTGCTAGTGAAAAATCGACTGTCGCAGTTCTTTGCCAATAGGGACGAAGGCTTCTATGAGAGAGGCATAATGGAATTATCTTCAAAACGGCAATAACTTATCAAACAAAATGGCGCATATTTGACCTAAATCGGATCATTCTAACTCTGCCAAATAAAGCCTTTAATTTCATGTAAAAATAATGGATTTATTTTTACCACATCTGATATACATATAAAGTCAGTCCGATCAATTTAATCGCTAAAGGTTGTGCGAACACTATTGCGAAGGTATAACTCTGGCAGTAGCTTGGTCACATGGCTGAAAAATTTGTTCGCTCTGTTGATGATGATTTACCTATGACATCGGTTACTGTGAATCAGAAGCAAAGACAAAAAATGAAAAGCTTCACTGAAGCATAAGCGAGCTTCAAACCACTACACCAAATCTTTCTACCTGTCCTCTCCAACGCCCGCACTATGTAAAAACATGTTAAGGACATTCATAACCCCTTGAGTGCGCGCAAATTATAACAAACAAAAAAAAAAAACTTCCAGAAACCACAAAGAGACAATAACTGTGCTACTGCTTTTCAGTGCTGATGGGTAAACATTATCACCTACGGTTGTATTTCCCTCTGTGCGTTCTCCTCAAGCCGTGGTTAAAAATATGCAAGATATAAAGATGAATGAGTACACGGGAGATCAGAAAATGGCTGGATGCGGTCGGACACATTTTTCGAATACGTGGCCAATAGTTTTAATGACTGGCTGACTAAAACCAATATTAAATGGCCAGTATTGTTTCTAGTCGATGGAGCTGATGGTGGAGCTTTGCGGCTTTTGCTGCGATAATGGGATCATTTTATATGCGCTCTTATCAAACACTACTCACATTCACATTACCCAACCAGCTGACGTGGGTGCATTTAAAGGCATCAAAACTATCGGAATCAAGTTCTAATGAAACAAAAAAGTTTTAACTTATTATTAAACACATTTTGTGCAATTTATCTAGTTTTTATCCACATATCACTGAAATAAATATTCGTTTTTGCTCTTAAATTATTTATGACCATTTTATTAATTATTTAGGTTAGGTTAGGTTAGATTGGCTGTCTGCACGACGATGCAGGCACACTAAGACTAGTAAAGGTCAATTGTGATGCCAAAAATCTACCATTAGACCACTCAGGGATTAATAAAACCAGCCGGAGCTTTTGATGAAGCGATGGTTGCTCATGACGCCTAAGGACGTCAAATCGCTGATGTCATTCAGGAAGGGAGTCCCTAGATGGAGCATTCTTTTACGTTATAGAGCAAGACATGGGCATAGGAGGTGAAGGATGGTTTCCTCCTCCTCCTCGTCCCTACAGCTCCTGCAGAAGTCATTGGAAAAGAAGCCAAGTCTTTTGGCATGTTGGCCTATTAGACAGTGTCTGGTGATGACACCGATAACGCAGGTGTTCTGTAATCGCTTTAGCTTAACCAACCCGACGCTAATAGCGTTTGGCTTTATTAGATGCTTACATGTAGCGAGGGGCATTCCAAGGGCTTGCCTATCTGGCAGAATCCTTAGAGGAGTACCCTGTCTGGCGAGCTTGTCCGCCCTACAGTTTCCTGGAATGTCTCTGTGGCCTAGCACCCAGCATAGGTAAATGTTGAATTGCTCTGTCATCTCCTTAAGAGACAAACGGCAGTTTAAGACGGCCTTTGAAGTGAAAGAGCACGATTCCACGGACTTGATTGCCCCTTGACTGTCAGTGAAAATGCTAATATCCCTGACAGATAATACATTACATTTTAGCCAGGACAGGGATTCCTTAATCGCCATGATTTCCGCCTGAGAAACGCTGCAGTGATCAGGGAGGCGGATATTAATTTAACATTAAAAGATTTTTTAAGTTGCTTTTTATTGTTGGTAAGAGGGTGGCAATGTAGAAATACGAATTGGGACTGACTATTGGAAACGAAGGAGCCGACTACTCCAGAATCCCACTTAGATTGTTCTTTTTGTTAATAGTTCGCATTAAGTAGCAAATCGAATTAATAAGTTCAGCATTTTCCAATTTACACATTCCAACTCTATCAAACAGTTGAATAACGGATTTGTAAAGACCATTCAAATATGAAAAAAGAGTTAAAGGGCTGACTAGTGGTGCCATCACCCTATGTAATATCGCTTACATTGTACTATAAAAGACTATAGGTCGGTTCGCGTACCCTCCCAAAACAGCGAATTTTTACAAAAAGTTAGGAATTTTTACGAAAACCTGCTCGAGTACTGAGAATTTTCGTAGTTTTTGACAGAAGGGAGCGATCTCGAGAGAGTAAGAAATGTACCCATGCGAATTTTAGTGCAAGAAATTTCTTTGGGCTGATTTGTGAAATCTGTCAAATCTGCCAATTCGCTGTATACGTCATTTTTTGTTAGCTTGTTCCTTTTCTTTCTTTCTTTCGCGTACAATTGGGTTTGAAGTTTGACGTTTAAAAAGTGGGCAACTTTTGTGGTTCAACGTGTTCGTTTTCTTTTTCGTAATTTTACATCTCTCTGAGAGAATTTTACCCCCACTCGTTGAAACTTGACAAACTGCGAATTTTGGTGCAGAAAGTACGCGAACAGACTTATTACCACCTATGGTTGTTGTATTTCCCTCTGTGCCGTTTCCTCAAGCTGTGGTTAAAAATATGCACTATATAAGGATGAATGAGTACTAGGGAGATCAGAAAATGGCTGGATGCGTTCGAAAACATTCTTCCAATACGTGGCCAATAGTTTTAATGACTGGCTGACTAAAACCAATATTAAATGGCCAGTATTGTTTCTAGTCGATGGAGCTAACGGTGGAGCTGTGCGGCTTTTGCTACAATAATGAAATCATTTTATATACGCTCTTACCAAACACTACTCACATTATGCAAGCCGACGTGGGTGCATTTAAGAACATCAAACCTATCGAAATCAAGTTTTAATGAAACAAGAAAGTTTTAACTTAATATCCCTTTCATTGTACTATAAAAGACTATAAGTCTGTTCGCGTACCCTCCCAAAACAACGAATTTTTACGAAACAGACCTTATATGTATGTCTTACTTGTAGAAACTGTTTGAAATAAAAATAATGGATGAGACTTTCTCTCAGGTGTAATAATAGGAGGTGTTTTCTGTTGGGGATGTTTTCCTACACTATGCAATCCACGACTGCAATATAAGAATGGGTCTGACAATGGCTGTGTATATTCAGTGGATGATGGCAGGTTTGGATCTCCATTTTTTACCAAAAATTCTGCTGCAAGCATAGAACGCAATGTACGCTTTCTTTATTCTTTCATTTGTGTTATCTCTAAAACTCAGTTTGCGGTTATGTATGCACCCTAGACACCGTGATTTATCCGAGATTTGGAATGGAGTGTCACCGAGTCGTGAGGGTCCGAAAGCTGGGATTATTCTTTTGTTGGTGAAGAAGACCACTTCTGTTTTCGCTGGATGAGTCTACAACTTCTCGCCCAGTTATGGAGGCTATTCAGGGCCGATTGCAGAAGTTCGGTGATTGTGTCGAGAAATTTGCCGGAAATAAGTGGGGCGATGTTGTATGCATAAGCAATAACTTTTAGTCCACTATCATATACATCATATGAGTATATTATCGTCTGTGGTGATTTGAATGCAGACCTATTGCAATCAGATACTCGAGCTAACCAACTTAGAGATGAAATTTCAACGACAGGGATTGCAGTGTCCAAGTCATATGCCACCCGCTTTACCCCAAAATCTACCTCCACTGCCCCCATCGGCATCATCAGAAAATGGGATTGGAAGCAGAGGTGGTTTTAGTTAGGGTTAAGCACTCTGGATTTCGATGCTTTCCACCTACTTTAGAAAGCAATAAAAATAAAATCTTACATATTAATACGTGAACACGAAAATTATCGTAGGTTTTTTAGTACTTATTATAAAAAGAGGGGGATGAAACGCATATCATTCGAAAGGTACTGTGCCATAGATGAGGAAAAAAAATCATGTGCGTATGTTACCTAAAATAAAGTGAACATACACACATGACTTCCTATACAAAACGCTTTAACCAATTAAATGAAAGCATTTTGATCCCGTTCATGGCTGTATGAGCTTAGATCCCTTTGCCTTTCCTGCACGGGAGAATATTACAAAAAAAAAGTGATGTAAACAAATAACGGGTGGGCCATCTAGTGATTTCTTTTTAAATCATAGGTTATTTTGACACTGACAGCTGTTTCCCGTTCGAAATCTTGACAGAAAGTCAGTATCATACCTCCGCGGAACGAAATGAGTCGCTTTACGCTTGAACAACATTGGGAAATATTGAAAACTTATTTCCAAAATGAGTAGCCCAAACAGTGCGTTTTTTGAAAAGAAGTTTTGGCCGAAATGAAGCACCCACCGCGCCTGCTGTAAGCAAGTTTGTGCAAAAAGTTCGTGAGACTGGTATGCTAGTGGACAACACTCATGGTCCCCGTCGCCGTACGGTGCGCATAGACGAGAATGTGGCTGCTGTAGCCGAGAGTGTGAGACTCAATTCACGAACATCAACCTCAGCAGAATTCTGCACAAAGATCTGGGATTATTCGCTTACAAGGTCCAATTGATTCAGCAATTGAAAGCACACGACCATCCGCTTCGTTATCGCTTCGCAGTTTGGGCCTTCGAGCAGCTTGAATTGGACAACGATTTTGGGCGAAAAATCATCTTTTCTGACGAGGCACATTTTCATCTCGACGGCTACGTTAACAAACAAAATTGCCGCATCTGGGGCTCGGAAAACCCGCATGTTATTGTCGAGAAGCCAACGCATCAACAGAAAGTGACAGTTTGGTGCGGATTGTGGAGTGGTGGCATCATTGGACCATTTTTCTTCAAAGTGAGGCTGGGAACAACGTTTCGGCCAACGGTGGGCGTTACAGAGCCATGTTAGCGACTTTTTTTTTTGCTAAAATTGAAGACATGGATTTGGACGACCTCTGGTTCAGTCAGGATGGCGCGCCATGCCACACAGCCCATGCCACAATCCGTCTTTTGCGCACCAAATTCCCAAATCGTGTTATCAGCCGTCTTGCTGATGTCAATTGGCCACCTCGGAGCTGCGATTTGACCCCTTTGGACTTTTTTTTGTGGGGAACCGTGAAGGACCGATGTTATGCCAACAATCCGGAAACGATTCAAGCACTTAAGGCAAATATCATCCAAGCAATCCGTGAACTACAGCCCGAGACCATCAATAAGGTCTTGGAAAATTGGAGTAATAGGATGCGCTACTGCGAAGCCACTTGAACGACGTTGTACTCCAGAATTAATGGGAATGTTTGCTCTTACTAATAAAGCCATAATACATGGAAAAAATTTCATTTTGTTCATTTTATTGCATTTTTAAAAAGAAACTTGTAGTTGGCCCACCCTGTACATAGCGTCGTTTCTCTTGCTGTTTGTTTTTTTTTTTCCCTGGGTCGAATTTCGACCACACGCGATACTAGTTCAAACTATTTTCTGTATTGTCGCACCTGATTCAATTACTTGGTCAGATTTTGCTGGAATTCCCTCACTCGATGGGATTTCAAAACTAGTTTATGTAAGAGCTTCAGTTTCGTATCGCTAATACCTCGGCCAATAACCATTCAGTTTCAAAATGCTTAATATCATAAATGGCATAAGAATAAAATTCGCTTGGTACCTAATTAGGATCTGTCACTCACTACACATAAATAATTAAAAATGTCAAGATCTTTGTTTGTTCACATAAACTCAGCAAGCATAAATGTATCTAATGCTGATAGTTAATTGAATTAAAGCGAAAACAACACATCGTTAAGGTTTCAGAAAATCATATACGTATGTATCTCTCTCTCGTTTTCCCCCTGTCATCGATACAGCCTGCCGATCTTCACTCAATCCTTCGTTCCAAGATAATTGAATCTAATGAAAATTACCTACGTACGTACAAAAGTGCAAACAAACGTCTGCCCCTCAAATTATTTTCTCACATAACATCCAGCATGCATCTCAAGAGCATAGCGTACGCCCACCTTTTATCTCGTGTCACTAAAATAAAATCCACCACTAATAGACCTGAATTATGACGTAGCGATTCTTCTCTCCCACTTATATCTGCCCAAGTGACAGACTAATATTCACGTGGACAAAAAATGGCGGCAACTCCCTCATGCTAGAGGAGACTGCTTTGTACTTGAATTACTCAACCGTCCAAACTCTTGGCAGAAATGTCAACAGAGAATGACAACAAGAGCCAGCAATGGTTCACTGGGAGGAGCGTCACCAACTAAACAATTGACAAAATGGGCGTTCCCACTTTGCTCCATCTCTCTCGCACATTTATTAAAAATGGTCGACATTTTCTTGTTTACCGGTATAACTAGTGAAATACCTCATGAACCTGTTCGCGTGAACACACCTCTCACGTGGTGTTGTTAGGCCAGGTGGCATGTTACCTTGACTCGGCATTATTGCATACAGTTAAGTTGCGACTTCTATAGCGATCGGTTGTGTTTTTGTATCTATTTCGTATATTAGTTCACATTATTTGTGTTTATAATTGTTTTGTACTTCTTTCCATTGTTCTTATTTGAAAGGCGTTTTCTCTTATGCTTTTCTTCGGTGACATTTAACACAAATTTGACGTTTGATGATTTGACGTTTGTATGCGCATGAACGTATCGGTGAAACACGAAACACTTACACCAGATGACGTCAGTGCTCACTTTGATATGAATCTGTTTTGTTTTATTTTTTTTTTTTTCTTTCTGACCGCAAATTTGTACAAATTAAGTTTTGATTTCATTGCTGGTTTTTATTGTTGAAATTGATAATTGATTTTTTTCTTGCGATAATCAAAGCGATTGAGTGCTAATTTAATTGAATTATTTGATTTTTTTTTCTACAAAAATAATTGTTGCCTGTGAATAGGAAAATTGAATTTGCTGTGGTGATGTGACAGTTTTATTACTACTTTACATAATTTAATTAAAACAAATCAAAAAAATATCAACGTTTGTCAGTAAATGGTGACATACACGAGTGGATAATTTCAATCATAAGCTTCCGACGGATATTGAGAACAAAATTTTGTGAATGAGAAACCTTCTTGTACTAAAGAATTTCTCGTACATTTTTCGGTAAGCCCAGCTATAATCTGTAAGATACCTTAATTTTGATTTATTTAAATTCTATTGTAGCAAACATAATTTATTTTCTAAAAAACTGTCTGTTTAGTAATTTATGTGTCGGTAAAAAATAGTATGTTCACTTTTACTTTTTTATGATTCGTTCAGTCAAACAATTGTGAGGTTCCGGTTACGCATAAGCGCAGCTTTTGTGCTTATTCGAAACGTCAGAAAAGTCTGATAAATAAGCGATCTATAGAATCTATTTGACGTGGCTTGTGTTCATAGAAGCGAAATGGCAAGATTTGAAGAGTTTTAATGAATGAATGAGTTTTTCTCTCATTTTCTCTCATGGATCAACTAGAATTTGGATACATTTGCATAATTTTTGCAAAAGTTGTAATGTATCTTAAGAACAGAAAGCGGTACCAATAGGCGTTTTCTACATGCGATAGTAATGGAGGATCGAGCAAAAGAGCTGTTATTCTTGAGATAAATTGAAGATTTTTGAAAATTTTGCAGATATAAATTTATTAAACTCGATTGCTCACTCTCTTTTGAATACAGAACGCAAAGTCTAATAATTGACTTTCCCAAATGACGAGAAACATCCTTACTTAAAATATCCCCTATTGTCAGATTCCCCCAATATTTCCATGTCTTACCGGCTTCCTGATTCGTGCACCGTCTTCCAAGCGGAAGTTCTTGCTATACGTGAGGACTGTCGCCTAGTCAAGCGGCATCTACACCGCTAAACACCGAAGCCATCCTTATTGACAGTCAGGCCGAATTTAAGGATATAGTTTCTGTCACTACATCCTCGAAGCTAGTAGAATAGTGGAAAAATTAACTCGCCTCGCCAGGTCATCGGTTCTGGATAAGTCTCCTTTGGGTACCGGGTCACAGCAACATTGAGGTAAATGAGCGAGCTGATGGGCTAGGCGAACCCCACAGGCGGATCAGTAGGAATGCGGTGAAGTGAGAGGGTTATGATCCCTTGTTTTCGGATCATAACCTCGCTGTTAAAAAGAAGCAGACGGGCGAGCTGATGAGCTAGAGAGGCGGGGATCTGCCCTTGATGTTTCCCTAGCAAAGGCGGTGAACGTCCCGTTGGGAGCCCTTCAGAGAGATATCTTCGCGCATTATCTATTTTTTATTTTTTTTTTTGTCGGGATAGGAAACACTCGACTGGAGCACTCAGACACAACTGGTCCATTGTACTACCCATTGTACCACTACCCATTTTATTGGAATTTCCTTTACTTTCGAAGAAAGCCAAGCAAGCACTTCAGTGATGAGGAGCTTACAGTACCAGCACTCACCACATCCGCACCGAAGATCTGCCACCTGATACGAGCAAAGGCCGGACACTCACAGAGATAATGCTCTCTCCACAAGCGTCGCAGATTGTAGTGTCACTTAAGCCTAACACGTTAAGGTGCTTGGCAAAAGCGAAGTGGCCTGTCAAGACGCCGATAAGTTGTCTACAGTCTTTTCTGCTGAGAGACAGCAAGAATGCCGCTGATTTCTTACAGACGTCCGGGAGCATGCGTTTAGTCAACCTGCAACCTGGAGACTCATGCCACACACAATTGTGCTCGTGAAGGACCCAATCGTCATTAGAAGCCCTAACCGAGGACGCAGGGAGACCCAACGCGGGTTCAGGACCTGAGAAAGCCTCCTCTGAGTATTATCTAGAAATTTTATCAGAGATCTCGTTCGCCAGAATCCCAGTGTGACCTGGGACCAAGATTAGAGACAGAGAATTCAGCCTTGCGACCGAGTTCAAAGAGTTTTTGGTTTCGCGAACTATTTTGGAAGTGGTTAAAGGGTTAAGCAGGGCTTTAAGCGCAGCCTGACTATCACTACAGACACAAATGCTACGTCCCTTCCACCTGTTCTTCATAACATAGTTCATAGCCATTAGGATTGCATAAGTTTTCGCTTGGAAAACAGACGCATATTTGCCTAACGAGAAGTGAAGTCTAATGTTGTCGACTTCCACGAAGACCCCAGCGCCAGACCCTTGACTGGTTTTGGAACCATCCGTGAAAATACGACTACATTCCATTCCCGGCTCAGACTCTGACCGAAGCCAGTCCTGAACACAAGGAAAGTCGACTCTGAATTTGCGCATCAGCTGGAGTTCTGGTGTCATTGCATCAGACGGCATATCCATAAGACAGGAGTCGTAAGATAAGTGTCGCACAAGTTCATCAAAGTTCCAGCGTGGAGTATACCAAAAACCGCCCCGCCTAAGACGATGGATGGCTTTGATAGTGCAACCCATGATATAAGTATCAAGGGGAGGTAAGTTCAGCAAAGCATCTAGAGCAGAGCCAGGCGTACTCGGGAAAGCTCCCGAGCGGCCGAGACAAGCCGTTCTTTGGAGTTTCGTGCAAAAAGCAACCACATATTTACGCGAGAGCCCCTTCCATCAAACAACCGACGCATATGCGAGGAATGGTCTTATCATAGCCGTGTAGATCCAGAGAACCTTATTCGGTGATAAGCCCCAAGTCTTGCCAAAAGCACCCTTACACTGCCAGAAGACTGAGAGCGCCTTGGATGTTTTCGACTCGACGTATTTAGACCAATGAAGTTTCTTATCTAAAATCCTTCCCAGATATTTGGCTTCATTGGAAATGCAAATGGTGACACCTTTTAGTACTGGCTGAGTCAGACCGGTTAAAATCCTCCTTCTCGTAAAAAGAACAACCTCAGTTTTAAGAGGATTCACCGAAAGCCCACTCCTAGTACACCATTCATCGATCATGTCCAACGCCGCCTGAGCGTTAGCACAGACCGTCGCCAGGCATGGCCCGACAGAAAGTACGGCGACATTATCCGCATAAGCCTGAGCGTAGACGTTAGAACTATTTAGAGTATTCAACAGAGAGTCGACCACCATGCACCATAACAATGGAGACAGAACGTCACCTTGCGGACAGCCCCTGTTTACCCCTGTCATAACATATTGGCCACAATCCGCATCCACTATCAAAGTTCTATTCATTAGCATTGCTTTAATCCACAACACTAATGTTTCATCTACCCCGTGTTGTCTGGCAGAGTCGCACATGCAGTCAAAAGTCGCATTCTCAAAAGCACCCTCAATGTCGATGAAGATACCCATCGCGTATTCTCTCCTGTCAAGCGCGCATTCAATTCTGGCCACTAGATTTTGAAGTGCGGTCTCACAGGATATCCCACGCTGATAAGCATGCTGCATCTCCGATAGTGGATGCAGTTTCAAAGCAACTTTGCACACGTGAAATTCTACCAGTCTCTCCATTCTTTTCAGTAAGAAGGATGTCAAACTTATAGGTCTGAAACTCTTGGTGAGCGAATAGTCTTCCTTACGAATTTTCGGTATGAAAGCTACTCTGACTGTCCGCCAATGTGTAGGAATATATGCCAGCGCCAAGCCAGCGGTGAAAATTCTTTTCAGAGTTGGCAATAGCTGATCTTTACCCTGTTGCAGCATAGCCGGATATATTCCGTCGGTGCCAGGCGATTTGAAACCATCAAAAGATACCACAGCATATTTGATGGCCTCATCTGTTACCACGGCCGATGCAATATACCAGCTGTGCCGAGTTTTCTGACTTAGATCAATCTCAGCCTGGGTAAGCGGGCCAAGCTGCGACCTAGTGATTATCCGATTGCCAGGAAAGTGAGTCTCCAGCAGAAGACTAAAAGTTTCCGCTTTTGTCTCAGTAAACTTGCCATCAGACCGTCTGAGTGAGTCTGGTTTGGTCGGCTTACCTCTTTTGAGGACTTTGACCAACCTACTGGTTTCACCGAGTGTCTCGATCTTTTCACAAAAATCTCTATAAGAAGCACTTTTCGACAACCGAATTAACTTCTTATAGTCTGTTTGCTTCGATCTAAAGAGATCCCAGTCACCTTCTAAATTTGTCTTAAGAGACCTATTCAGAAGTTTTCTGGATTCTTTCCTAAGCCGCTGCAGTTCCGGGCTCCACCAGGGAACCGGCGTTGTGCAGGAGTTTTTTGTCATTGGACACTCCAGTTCAAAACAGTTGGTAAGGACACTGGTCAGGTTTTGAACAGCATCCTCAACCTTTCGTTTTGTTCTGAGTTAAGTTGGAGTTTTGACAGATCTGTCTAGCTCTTTCCTAAACCGCACCCAGTTGGTTTTCCTCGGATTCCTCCTCTCCTGCCAAGTTAAAGCTTCCCATTCGATTTGAAAGACGATGTATCTATGATCTGATAAGGACACTTCCGGCAGTACCCTCCAGTTAGTAATCGACTTGAAGTACCTATTAGATAAAGTCAAGTCAATTACCCCCTGCCTCCTTGCCTTGCATTATCTATTAAATACTGAAAGTAGATGGCAGCGGGTGCCAAACTGTGTCATTTCCAGGCGGATGTGACCCAAATACTACTGAAAAAAAACACAAGATCTATTAAACAGAAACCGTGCGAATATTGGAAGAGTTCTGGCAATTAGTACTGGCCATTGACCCATCGGGGTTCATGCGGCCAGAATAAGCATTACGTTTAATTCACATTGTCGCAGTTGTAAGACTGCTAACGAGAAAGACACAATTCTTCAGTTCCTTTGCAAATGTCCGGCTCTAGTCAATGCTAGACAGTGCACATTAGGAAACCCTATTTTGACAACCTCATAGACATAGCGGAAATAAGCATTGGGGATATTATCCGTTTCAGAATGATTATTTTTGGAGAATTGATCAAAGAAGAAAATATTTTTCCAGAGGCAGGAGACGAACCTGCGTTAGGCAGGGTTCACATTATACGATTTGCTTGAACGATTTGCTTGACGACCGACCAAATCGTACAATTTGTACACTCGTCAAGCAAGTCATCGAGTTTGTAGTACGGTTTTTCAAATTTTTCAACTTTTTGCTTTGCTTGACAGACACATCGTTCAATGTGAACGCTTGTCGTACAACTTCAGAGGATTTTTCATTTTTGTTTCCGATTTCGATGAGAAAACATTGAAGCTTTATATAAAAATATGGTGTCGAGAGCAGACGAATAGTTTAGGGAGGAGTTTTTTGATCTAAGTTAGGTTGGGTTGGCACACTGGTGCAGACATACTTTGACCAGTAAAGGTCCGTTGTGATGCCATGGATCTACCATTAGACCACTTAGGGACTAATCAAACCAACCAGAGTTTTTGGTAAAGAGATGGATGCTCATGACGCCTAACGACATGCGCATAGGAGGTAGTATACGCCTGATAACGGACACATAGAGCCAACGAGTGATTTAAGGTTTCACACCCCTGCTCCTATATACAGGGTGGGCAAACTACAAGTTTCTTTCTAAAAATGCAATAAAATGAACAAAATGAAATTTTTTCCATGTAGTTTTTAGTTTTAAATAGACCTTTTATTAACTTCATATAATTTTCACAAACAGTATATACATAGTCGTTTATGGTTTGGCTTAAGGCCGTCTACCAGGTTGAAAATATGGTTTCTATTTCTGTTTAAAAATCGCCTTCCAAAATACGGGCTCTGTAGCGGATTGCAGCTGTAGCATAGTTGTACAAAACATCCCAACCATGACTTCCGTTCAGTACGTTGATCACCTCACCCAAGTCTAGCAAAATTACTCCGAAGTATCTCGCGCGAAATTCTCCTAAAATGGGACATCTTCCGATGAAATGGTATACATCCTCCCTCTCTTTAAGGTTGCACAGGTCACATAAAATTGGAAGATCGGGTCGATGTGGAATAAAATAAAGACTTGTTAGTTCACCTCTAAGTTTGAATATTGTGCTTATCAAATGCTGAGAGTAACGATTGAGGAAGTACGTTGAGTCGCTTTCAATGTGGTTAAAATTCAGCCTACTGTAGATCAGCCTATGTTGCGATGAATGTGCTTCAGCTACAAATCTCTCATACATGGAATTACCTGCATTTTTCAAAACATTTGTAAGCATAGGTTTTATCATTGAAAGTTGCATATCAGATGCAATATTTAAGTTCGCGCCATAATTTGCTGCCAACTCCTCCCACTTTTGAACCAAGTGCCCTCTTGTTGAAAGTATATGCTTCAGAACAATCCTGGGCAGTCTTCCATCATCCATCTCCACTACTTTTAAAATATAATCTATATGCAGCTTTAGGGTATCTAAAAAGAGAGAAGGGACTCCAGTTTCTAGATGCAGCATATAGTTCGGTGTACATATTGGAAGTCGAAAGATTCGTTTCAAAAAGTACCTTAGAAATTTTTCAATTTCTTCAAAAAAGCAATAATCCCAAATTTGAGCTCCGTACAGCAGTATAGAGGCAGCAGTTGTACGATATAGTTTATTCTTCTCTGTGTGATCGATAAACTTATTGTCGACGCAACGTCCCCAAACTGATGAAATAGCTCTTTTAGCTGCTGCTAGTTGACATTCAAAGTGTTTTTTTTTTCATATTTAGGTTGGATGTAATTAGCACACCAAAATATTTATACTCTTTCACTATTTCAACGTTTTCACCCCGATAGGACCACTTTTCGTTGCGAGAGTACCTTCCACCGCCATTTCTAAAAATCATCATCTTTGATTTTGATAAATTCACCGTCAAATTCCATTGCTTACAGTAGTTTTCAAGACAGTTCATAGTAAGCTGCATCCCTTCAACTGTCTCCGATAGAAACACTATATCGTCCGCAAACTTTAGCGCCGGTATCCGCACACCACCAAGCTCGATCCCTCCTCCTACTTCTCCTACTATGTCGTTGATAAATATGATGAAGAGTAGCGTGCTTAGGAAGCATCCTTGCTTAACTCCCATTTGTGTTCCAAATTCTTCCGATACATTCTCTCCATTCCATACGTACGCAACGTTGCTCTCATACATCGCTTTTAGCACATTTATCACTTTACTTGATAAACCAATTTTGTACAGCTTATAGAAAAGAGCTTCACACGCTATGGAGTCAAAAGCTGCACGAAAGTCAACGAAGAAGACATATAGCTTTTTGCTACTTTCTTTAAAAAACTCTGCAATGTTGGTGAGAGTAAAAATGTGATCCAGTGTTGAATAATGCTTTCTGAACCCCGCCTGGTATTCATTTAAAGTTCTATTGTTTGCCATCCATTGTGTAAGCCTATTAATTATCAAAGCACTAAATAGTTTTGCCGAAGTATTCAAAAAAGAAATGCCTCTGTAGTTAGCTGGATTATCTACAATAGTTCACCTTTTTTGTGCAATGGGAAAATTATCGCTCTTCTAAAGCTTTCTGGGACATTGGCTGTTTCAAAAATGTTATTAAATTCATTTGTGAGTGAAGTGAGAAATTCCGTGGAACTGTTCTTGTAGAATTCGAAAGGGATCCGATCGACACCTGGGGCTTTCCTCGTTTTAGAGCAATCAACTGCGCGTTTCACTTCCAAAAGAGTAAATGGTGTGTCTAAGAGCTCGTCTGTGAAGAAAGGGGCTACATATTGCGGTAACGGAGAAAACTGTGGAGTGTTGAGTAAATTTTTGAAATACTCCCTCAGCTCAGAAGCTTGTAAAGTCGACGAAATCAAGTTAGTTCTTCCAGTTACAATTTTAACCGCCTTCCAAAAGTCTGCTGAACACCTTGAAGTATTAAGAACTGCAATGACTTCCTGGCTAAATTTTTCCCTTTTTTCTATACAAAGACGCTTGAAATATTTATTTGCTTCTGCATAGAGTTCTTTGACACGGTCATTATTTTGCTTCCTTAGGCGCCTTAGCAATTCAAATGATTGTTTCCTCGCCTTTAGACACTCGATGTCGAGCCACTTCTGTTTACTGGCTACAATACGTCTTGCATTGACGTTAGACGGTACAGATCTTTTTATAATTTGCGTTAGGACGTCAATGTGTGGAGCTGAATTATGTTCCATCGGACTCAAAAGTTCCGTATTCAAATTAGTTTGATAAGAGGCACGAAAACTGTTATTCCAAACCAACTTCGGAAGGAGAGCCAGCTGCTTTGAGTTAGACATATCCCCTACCTTCCAAATATTGCACGAAATTCCAATGGCATATGGTCGGAAAATGTTTGGACAGCTATTGAAAAATCGTTGACAATTGAGTTCCAATTACCGGACATAAAACAATAATCTATTACGGAGCACGATGTTCCACGGATGAAGGTAAATTCACCACCTGAGTCACCCCTGCAGCTGCCATTTAAGATCTTAAAATCGTACGCATCAGCAATTTCCATAATTTTGGAGCCCTTTCCATCGCAAAATTCATCTTTGGAACTCCGAATTGCGTTTATAATTGTTGATGCAGGTCCACTTGTAAAATTATTTTGCGATAATCCTATTCTCGCGTTGAAATCACCAGCAAGAAGAAGGTCCGTCGAACCTAAGATCTGCAGCATATCGGAGAGTTTATCGTAATCTCGCATCCAGTGAGTGCAGTTCAAATAAACAGGTACTATGCAAAAAGTTCCGCCATTGATCCTTACATCGACAACACAAGTTCCTTCCACCATCTTAAAATGTATGTCCACCTCTTTAAGAGATTTACGATAACCCATACGTTCACCACCGCTTCCTCTTCCAAAGACATTAGTTTTAACTGCTGGACTCCATTTCGTTTCGAAGTCCAGAAAAATATTCTTAAACCTAATTTCTTCACTGACTAAAACATGTGTTTCATAAAGCATAAATATATCAAATTTTTTAATATAATTAAAAAATGTTTTCATGTATTATGGCTTTATTAGCAAGAGCAAATTTTCCCATTAACTATGGAACACAACGTCGTTCAAGTGGCTGCCTCGGCTGGCTTTGCAGTAGCGCATTCTATCACTCCAATTTTCCAAGACCTTGTTGATGGTCTCGGGCTGTAGCTCACGGATTGCTTGGATGATATTGGCCTTAAGTGCTTGAATCGTTTCCGGATTGTTGGCATAACATCGGTCCTTCACGGTTCCCCACAAAAAAAAAAGTCCAAAGGTGTTAAATCGCAGCTCAGAGGCGGCCAATTGACATCGCCAAGACGGCTGATAACACGATTTGGGAATTTGGTGCGCAAAAGACCGATTGTGGCATGGGCTGTATGGCATGGTGTGCCATCCTGCATGAACCAGAGGTCGTCCAAATCCATGTCTTCAATTTCAGTAAAAAAAAAACAGCGCTAACATGGCTCTGTAACGCCCACCGTTGACCGAAACGTTGTTCCCAGCCTCATTTTCGAAGAAAAATGGTCCAATGATGCCACCACTCCACAATCCGCACCAAACTGTCACTCTCTGTGAATGCATTGGTTTCTCGACAATAACGTGCGGGTTTTCCGAGCCGCAGATACGGCAATTTCGTTTGTTAACGTAGCCGCCGAGATAAAAATGTACCTCGTCAGAAAAGATAATTTTTCGCCCAAAATCGTTGTCCAATTCAAGCTGCTCTAAGGCACAAACTGCGAAGCGATAACGAAGCGGATGGTCGTGCGCTTTCAATTGCTGAATCAATTGGACCTTGTAAGCGAATAATCACAGATCTTTGTGTGGAATTCTCCTCAGGCTAGTGCGTGAAATGTTGAGCTGTTGAGATCGATGACGAGTTGATGTTTGTGAATTGAGTCTCACACTCTCGTCTACAGCAGCCACATTCTCATCTGTGCGCACCGTACGACGACGGGAACTGTGAGTGTTGTCCACTAGCATACCAGTCTCACGAACTTTTTGCACAAACTTGCGTACAGCAGGCGCGGTGGGTGCTTCATTTCGGCCAAAACTTCTTTTCAAAAAACGCACTGTTTGGGCTACACAGTACTCACTTTGGAAATAAGTTTTCAATATTTCCCAATGTTGTTCAAGCGTAAAGCGACTCATTTCGTTCCGCGGAGGTATGATACTGATTTCGAGCGGAAAACAGCTGTCAGTGTCAAAATAACCTATGATTTAAAAAGAAATCACTAGATGGCCCACCCGTTAGATTGGGACACTGCTTATCAATAATGCTATCAGTATTTATTTCAAAAATCAGGATAAAATTATGTTTTTCAATGCAAAGAGATAAGTTTAATTTGATCGTAGAGATTGAAATGCTCGCATGTAAGTGAGGCGTGACAAGCCAATACTTATCGTAAAAGATAGTTTGATAATGGTGTGTTCGAAACTCTTGTATCAACACAATTTTTTCTTTTTTTTTTCTTTCCTGAGTTAACCACAATTTTGAGAGTCAACGCGCTGTGGTTAGTACCGCAAACTACTGATCGGGAGGTTCAAGGTTCGAATACCAGAAAATATGAACAAATTTTTTTTTTTTGGGTGCTGTAGCAATTTAAAGAAAGACATTAGCATTATTTAGCTTAACGCAAGGTGTCCCACAGGACTTAATATTGGGGCCACTTCTTTTCTCTTTATACATAAATGGAATTCCTAAAATTGCTGTTCAATCTCTTATACATACGAGTACGTACGCCGATGATGTCCAGTTACATAAAAGTTGACTTCTGGGGCTCTCTGTTAAATCTCTCTTTTCTGGCTAACGGCAAATGCCAATGTCAAAATTTGTGAAATTACAAACATTTGTTAAGTTCTTTTTATCGTAAAATAAAATCACAATACTACTCTACTCGTCCTCTGGGACTCATCGAACACGGTGCGCAGACTTTAAACGAGGACCTTAAAAATATTTATAACTGGTCAGGAGTCAATAGCTTAGTACTCAATCCTGAAAAATCTAAAGACATTGTGATATCTAAGAAATCGGTAGACTTATCGTATTTCCCTCGAATCTACCTTAATAATGCTCCGATAGAATTTGTTAACAATGCAAGAAACTTGGGAATTATGTTTAATAGAAATTTAACCTGTAAGGACGACGTTAATTCCATTGTCGGCAAAGTATATGGTGCTCTTCGATCGCTTTGGGTCACAAAAGATTTCACTCCTCTAAAAACACGCAAACTGCTCGGTAAGACATTAGTTATACCTATCCTTACTTACAAATGTGAAATCTTCTGCAAAAGCGATGCTGTGAGACAGAGAAAACTTAATGTGGCATATAACAATATCGCGCGATATATTTACGGTTTAAGGAGGTACGATCATGTTTCAAGATTTTCTAAAAGTATCTATGGTATGTCGTTCGATAACCTCTTAAATTTCTGAACACTTCTGCTACTATTTGATATAATTCAGAGCCATCACCCTTCCTATCCTTACAATAGACTTCAGTTGCCAGCATCAAACAGACTTTCGCAGCTCATTCTTCCCCGGTTTTCTTGTTTGACATCCGAAAGGCAATTTCTCCTCAATGCCGTCCGCTGATGGAATTCTCTATCACCCAATGTAAGAAGAAAAGGTAATCTCACCAAATTTAGGACGCAATTGCAATTATTCCTCTCTGCATCCGATTAGTTTTCTGGCCTTTCGGAACCAACACAATTTTTATGTCCTCTGTTCATAGCTTTTTTTTTTCTTTAATTTACTATTCGTATGTTTAATTAAATGAATTTTTATGATTGAACTGATGTGTTATTTTTTGTGGGCGCCGTGGCGTAAGTGGTTAGTGTGTCGGATCACTACGCATGAGGTTCCAAGTTCGAATCCCACAAAATACCAAAAAGTTTTTTCACGGTCCCACCACTCGCGAGCGTCTGACCAACATCCGAGAGTATTGTTGTCACGAAAAAGCTTCTCAAATCGCCGTTCGGATTCGGCATTAAACTTGTAGGTCCCTTCCATTCGTGTGAAAAATATAACGCACACAACATGAGTGGTTGCGAAAAGCTAGGCCCTGGCACTTTAAAGAGCTGTTGCGCCAAATATTTGTATTTTTGTATTTGATGTGTTATTTTTGCTTTCTTGTTTGTCAAGCTCCACAAATTTATAAGATATTGTATCTTAATTTGCAGCATATAAATAATAAATAAATACTAAGTACTAAATACCTTTTGCGATCATCTAATAGATAGATAGATAGATTGATTTATTATCAATTTCCAAAAGTACAATTTACATACAATTTTTTTTTTTTATAAATCATTAAAGCATGGCTTTGCCGTCTGCCCGATTGACATTACTTTGCAAAGTAAATGGTAGTTTTTTAATAACAAAAAAGTAATTCAAGATATAAAATAAAAAATAAAAAAGTTTTAAAAGGCTTCATTCAAAATTCGATTTCTATATGCAATTGCTTTCCTATAAAGTTATAAAGCTGATTTGCATCACCCTCGCAGTTTAGGATCGCTAGTACTACTGCTTCAGTTTTTAGGTCGCTGCCAAGAAATGTTCTCCTTACTTCTTTCAGGATCGGACATATTCCGATGAAATGGGCAACGTCTTCTCTCACTGACAGGTTACAAAGACTGCAAATAATTGGCAAATCCTCACGGTGAGGGATAAAGTTCAACCTTACGAGCTCTCCTCTCATTTTAAATATAGCTGAAATTAATTTCTGACTAGGTTAGGTTAGGTTATGTTGGCTGTCCACACGGGAGTGTAGACACACTTAGACCAGCGAAGGTCCTTTGTGATACCAGGATCAAACCATTAGGCCACTCAGGGACTAACAAAACCAACCGGAGCTTTTGACAAAGCGATGGATGCTCATGACGTCCAAGGACGCCAGATCGCAGAGGTCGTCAAGGAAGGGGGACCCTAGATGGAACATTCTTTTATGCGACAGGGCTGGACATGTGCATAGGAGGTGAAGGATGGTTTCCTCCTCCTCCTCGTCCCTACAGCTTCTGCAGAAGTCATTGGAGAAGAGGCCAAGTCTTTTGGCGTGCTGGCCTATAAGACAGTGTCCATAGAGAACACCGACAACGCAGCTGATTTGTGTACGCTTTAACTTGATCAGATCGGCACTACGTTTTTGATCCAGCTTAGGCCAGATCTGTCTCGAAATGTGACAAGTTGAGCCGTTTCCCCATAAAAGGTTGGTCGCGCTGATAGCGTTCAGCTTTAGTAGATACTTACATGTAGCGAGGGGCATACCCAGGGCTTGCCTTTCAGGCAAAATCCTTAGAGTGGTACCCTGTCTGGCGAGGTCGTCAGCCCTGCAGTTACCTGGAATGTCTCTATGGCCCGGCACCCAGCATAGGTAAATGTTGAACTGCTCTGTCATCTCCATAAGAGATAGACGACAGTTTAAGGCAGCCTTAGAAGTGAAGGAGAACGATTCCAGGGACTTGATTGCCGCTTGGCTGTCAGTGAAAATGCTAATATCCCTGACAGATAATACATTACATTTCAGCCAGGACAGGGCTTCTTTAATCGCCATGATTTCCGCCTGGAAAACGCTACAATGATCGGGGAGGCGGAAAGAGATGCTCAGATTGAGCTGTTCGGAGAAAACACCACAACCCACCCCACCTTCCGTCTTAGATCCATCTGTAAAGAAGTGAACCGAACTAGCATCGACAGGGGGGGAGGTGTCCCATACATCCCGGTTAGGGATGCTCGTACTGAAGTTACGGTCAAATCTCAGTTTCGGCGGGGTGTAGTCCGTGTTTTCGTGTTTGAAGTTGAGAAGATCAAGGATCGAGGAGTGGCCAAAGCGATAGCTAGACCACTGAGAGGAGGCTTTCAAGCGGATGGCCGCACAGGCTGCCATCTGTTTGCCGAAAATATCTAAGGGTAGCAGGTTGAACAAGATGTCCAGTGCCGCGGAGGGAGTAGTTCTAAGTGCACCACTGATGCAGATGCATGCAGATCTTTGCACCTTAGCTAGTTGAGTGAGGTGGACAGCCCTTTCAAGAGCAGGCCACCATACGATCACGCCATATAGTAGTATAGGCCTGATAACGGACACGTATAGCCAACGGGTGATTTGAGGTTTAATACCCCAGCTCCTACCTATAGCCTTTTTACAGGAATAGAGAGCTACATTAGCCTTCTTGACGCGCTCTAGTAGATTGGCCTTCCAGTTTAATTTCCTATCCAAAATAAGACCCAAATATTTTGCGTTTTCAGAGAAGGTGAGACTGGTGCCATTTAACAAGGGAGGGTCTATGAGGGGAACTTTATATTTCCTCGTGAAGAGAACGAGTTCCGTTTTATGGGGGTTAACCCCCAATCCACAATTGGAGGCCCATTTGGTGAGCCGAAGGAGAGCATATTGGAGGATATCCCTGAGAGTGTCCGGGTGTTTACCGGAGGAAGCAATAGCAATGTCATCAGCATAGGCGATCACTCTACAGCCTGACGTATCCAGGTCCAACAGTAGTTCATTAACTACCAGGTTCCACAGAAGAGGTGATAAGACTCCACCTTGAGGTGTACCGCAGCGAGCAATTCTTCTGGCCGATGCTCCGCCCAGCTGCGTGTTAATAATCCTGCATGTAAGCAATTGATTGATCAACACTCCGAGCGAGGTATCCACTTTCAGATTTACAAGTGCGTCGGTAATTGCCTTTGGTTTGACATTGTTAAAAGCTCCCTCAATGTCAAGGAAAGCCACCATGGTGTATTCTTTGATGCTCAATGATTTTTCGATGATGCGCACAAGCGAATGTAAGGCAGTCTCAACCGATTTGCCTTTGCAGTACGCATGTTGGGACGGCGAGAGCAGAGCTGGGCTAATACTTTGCCGAAGATGGATATCTATTAACCTTTCTAGGGTTTTGAGCAGAAAGGACGATAGACTGATAGGTCGGAGATCCTTTGGTTCCACGTGCGAGCTCTTTCCTGCCTTAGGTATGAATATGACTTCAACCTCGGTCCATAGTTTGGGAATATAGACCAGATTTAGACAGCCCGACAAGATGACTTTGAGCCATGGAAGCACAATGTCCTCGCATTGCTGAATTTCAGCTGGAATAACACCGTCAGGTCCTGGGGACTTGAAGGGTTTGAAACTGCGCATGGCCCAACGGATCTTTTCTGTAGTTATCAAGACTAGCGAGTTGCTGCAGGGTTGAGGGGGGGATTTCCCTCTCGCGATATAGCAACAGGGGAGCTACCAGGAAAGTGGGTATCCAGTAAGATGTCAATGGATTCCTCCGCAGAGGAGGTCCAGTAACCATCCGGAAGCAAAAGGAAGCTGGGTGTAGCAGGGCTTTTAGAGAGGATTTTCCGCAACCTGGAAGCTTCCGAGGACTCTTCAATGCTGTCGCAGAAAAGTCTCCAGGAGCGTCGTTTCTCCTTCCTCAGTGAGATTTTGTATTTTCTGAGAGACAGTTTATAGGAGTCCCAGTCGGCCGTCTCACGGGAGCTTTTAGCAGTATTAAAAAGGAGCCTACTGTCTTTCCTAAGAGTACTGAGATTTGCATTCCACCAGGGAGGTTTCATTCTACCTCGAGGTTTGCGGAGTGGGCAGGCCTCGGCCATGGCACCATTTAGTGCCGATGTTAGGGTGTTGACTAAATCGTCGAGGTCTTCAGTGCAAGAAGGTTCAGTAGGCAGATGGGAGGGAATAAGCGTTAATAAACGTTTCCTATAGAGGGACCAGTTGGTTTTTCTATAATTTCTAAAAGCCTTCTGGTCAGGCAGATAGTCATCAAGACTAAATTGGAGGTAACGGTGGTCTGAAAAAGAGTGCTCATCAGAGACTCTCCAGTCCTTAACCAAGTTATATAAATGATCGGAGACAAGAGTGATGTCCAGGACTTCTTGTCGGTTTCAAGTAATGAAGGTCGGTTTGGACCCCCTGTTACAGATTAGGAGTTTAGTACTAAGGATAAAGTCAAAAAGTTGCTCACCTCTTACATTTATGTCGGAACTGCCCCAGATTGAGTGATGGGCATTCGCATCACAGCCAATGATGAGACCAGTGTTTCGGCTCTCTGCTACAGCAATCAAGCTCCCCAAGATGTCCGGGGGGAGTGGGCCCGCAAGATCGTGACCTAAATAAGCCGATACCAACCAGTAATTTCTTGATCGCAATTCCAGGTTGGTAGCGACTATGTCTTGATTGCTGAAATTAGAGAGTAAATGAATGTTTAGATGGGTCTTCGCAAGGATACAGGATCTCGGTTTACCTTCTTTTCTTGCGTAGATTAATATGTAGTTTGGAGTCTTGAGTCCACAAACCCGGTTTCCAACAACCCATGGTTCCTGGATCAATACTAAGTCTTCCCCGTATTTGCTGAGCCGGAGATGAGGGAGGCCGAAGCCGTGATGGAGTGATGCAGGTTAATCTGTAGGATCCGCAGCATTGGGGCTTCCTCTGAATCTGATGACAGAAGGTCATCCTCGAGAGAGAGGCCACATGTGTCACTGTCCAGGAGTGATGGAGAGGGAGAGGGAGGACCAGAGAAGTCCAGTTTCAAAAGAGCGTCAACCATCTCGGTGTCTGTCGACGAGGAGTTAACCCCCGAAAAAGATGGAACGACGCAAGGGAGCGAGGGAAGGGGCTCGGAAGGAGAGGTATTCTTAGCTGGTGCAGAAGAGACTGCAACCTGCTTGGGAGGTACTTTCTCGAGCTCCTTCTCGTCACATTTGTAGACTTTCAGGGTGATGGAGCTGAAACCATAATTTACTACCCCTTTAGAAGATGCCAGGGGGGCCAGAGACTCTTCATTGATGACAATGATTACACTTCTGACGTCTCCTCTCGGCTCGTCCACTTTGGCAATCTTCCAATTATGGGTAGGGAGGGAGCTGTTGTTAGCCTTCAGAATATCCAGGATGATTTTAGGATCAGAGGGTTCAGCCGGAATGGTAGCACGTGTTCTTGGTCGGTTAGGAATCTGGTCCTTTTCCACGACCTCCAACTGTGCACCTGGCCAAACCTGTCCTAATCTGGAGACAGCAAGTTTATAGAGATCCTTCGATCTTTGGTCAGCGCAGGCAACGAGTTTGACATGCCCTTGATGCCAGCCACCATCCCTGCAGGAAACATCAGGGCCGGGATGGTCACGTAGGATTTGGAGACAGTTGGTGGCGAGTTTAATCTCCACCTTCCTCCACTTATCCGCCGTAATGCTGCCATCCGGATCGCTATGGTCAACGACCGCAATCTCCAAGTGTGCCTTAAGCACTTGGTTGAAGGGCTTGGTAGTAGCGATGGACTGTACTACCTTGGTCTTTTTGGCAAGGGTGGGAGACTCATCTTGAGACCTCTGGCGTTTGGACGGCAAGTCCTTGCTGGATGAGTCAGGGGGGAGCTGGACACGTTTGAGTGCCCAGCTTAGAGAAGTCTTATGCTTCTGGGTCCTGTCCTGTTCAGGAATTACCTGGATGCGGCGAATTAGCTTATAAGCTAGCCGGCGATCTTGGTAGGAGATCTTGGGGAGAGCGACATTCGGCAAGCTGAAGCCGAGCCATCCGTCGCCGCCGAAAGAGATTTGAGAAGGGGATGTGGATCCTTCGAAGTGGAGGGCACAGCACGCTGTAAGCTCGAGGCCGAACAGTATGCTGTCCCTGAAGGGGCAGAGATGTTAAGGGGTTTGCCCCCTCGCGTTTCATGGTCTGGCTTTACGATGGGACCAGGTGTTGACACCACCGCGTTCAGCAATCCTGGGGGCGTCAACCTGCTTGCAACTGCTTGCAACGCTAGTGCTAGGCCTCAAGGCCAATGCGCTAGAAGGGATTGCCACAGCAGAGCTTGCGGGTATGCTTCCCAGGAGGCTGGAAGACGGTTTTTTAAGAGGACCGTCCTCCTTCTTTGTCTTTTTTATATTTTTTATGTTTTGTATGTTTTTGTTTTTATCGTTCATTATTGGACCCACGAGTGGCGGAGAATGGGAGGTCGACCTGCACAGAGATCCGCATTGTGCAGGCAAGGCAGGCTAATCCGGAGGTCGCCAGGTATCCGGATACTCCGTTAGCGACTGGACTATTATATAAAGTGGGCCCCCAGCCAGGCTGATCCTCGGCACGGGTCGTATTACACCTTGATCCGGCCCACTGGAGAGGAGAGAGGGAGGGAAAGGATATGACGGGGAGGGATTAGGACGACTACAGCTTGGCTTCTTGTCTCATCTGGGGAAATACCCGAGAATCCTTGACCATTACTAGGCCTCTACACCACGGCGAGGTGTGTAGTCATGTAGGGGTAATTTCTGACTATGTTCAGATCGAAAATAATTCCGTTCGCATAGATTGTGTTGTAGAATACTGTAAGTTGCTCTATGAACAGACGAAGTAGCTTCGTTGATCCAGTCTAATCTATATTTTTCATCTACTTTTGTGACGAGGTCGAAAAGTAAGTTTTCAATGTCCCTACTGCTACTTCCGTGCAGGCCAAAGTCAAAGTTTGTGCTGCAGTAGTCTGCAATATCGTTTAGCTCCCCAAACCATAGATTTCTCTTTCCAATTGTATACAGGGCTACTATTTGCGGCAATCTTCCCTCCGGCATATTAAATACTTTCATTAGATACTCCACGTGTAGTTTGAGCGTTTTGATGTACAGTGGTGACAACCCGGTTTCGATGGTTATCATATAATTTGGAGTATTTTTCGGTAGTTGAAAACATCTTTTGACATAAAATCTTAAAAGTTTTTCTACCGTCTCGAATTTCTCATATCCCCACGTTTGAGCTGCATACATCATCACCGATTCGGCCACTGCTACAAAAACCTTGTACTTTACGGTGTGGGCTATAAGCTTGTTTGAAAAGCATTTCTTCCAAGCAGCATTTATCACGCTTTTAGCTTTCACGAGTCTATCTTTTAAGTGGCTTTCCACACTCAGATTGCTCGTTATTATGACACCAAGATATTTATAGTCTTTAACAATTTCAATAGGTTCACTATTTAAATACCATTTTTCATTCCTTGACATTCTACCGCCCCCCTTTTTAAAGACCATCACTTTTGATTTGTTCAGATTCACCGTCAAATTTCACAACCGGCAGTACACATCAAGTCGGTTGATCATAAGCTGAAGAGCTTCAGGTGAACGTGCGAAGAGGACAACATCGTCCGCAAATACAAAAACAAATATTTGGCGCAACAGCTCTTTAAAGTGCCAGGGCCTAGCTCCGCGCAACCACTCATGTTGTGTGCGTTATATTTTTTCACACGAATGGAAGGGACCTACAGTTTAATGCCGAATCCGAATGGCGATTTGAAAAGCTTTTTCGTGACAACAATACTCTCGGATGGGGGAGGGAGGAGGGCTTTAATTGATATTCCGGCAAACTCTATCCCACCTGGTAGAAAGTCGGTTAGATCGTCAATAAATAACGAAAAAAGATATGGACTCAGGGGGCATCCTTGTTTAACTCCCATTGTTGTCTCGAACCCTTCCGATATCTCGTCTCCGTTCCATACAGCTGAATAGTTCTCAACATACAGATTTTCTAAGACCTTTCCAAACTTTGCTGTCATTCCGGCATTATACAGCTTTTAAAATAACGCTTTTCTATCAACTGTGTCGAAAGCTGCCTTGAAATCGACGAAAAATGCATACAACTTCCGTTTTTGCTCGAGGAATGTTCCCGCAATGCTTCGTAGGACAAAGATGTTGTCGCTGGTCGAATAACCTCTTCGAAATCCTGCCTGGAATTCCTTAAGCTTTTTATTTTGATTTATCCACTCACAAAGTCGATTGCTTAAGAGTGACACAAACACCTTGTACGAAGCATTAAGAAACGATATTCCATGGTAGTTGTTTGGATCTGATATGTCACCTTTTTTTGTGTATTGGGAATATAATCGATTCCTTGAACTGATGCGGTATATTTCCAGTCTCCAACATTCTATTGTAGGCCTCCGTAAGTTTTCTTATAAGAACCATCGTTCCATATTTGAAAAACTCTACTGAAATTCTATCTGCTCCTGGTGCTTTTCCATCTTTGAGTTTGTTCGCTGTCAAAAGAAATTCTTCCATAGTAAAGGAAGAATCTAAAACAGTATCAGTAAACGAGGGTTTTGCCTATAGAATAGGTGGCGTCATGGATACCGGGTTGATAAGTTTTTTAAAGTGCTCATGTAATGAGACCGCAGTTAACTTGACACTAATTTGTAAACTTTTCCCGTTTAAGATTTTTATCGCAGTGTGTGAGCTTTGATGCCTGAGTTTCTAAGAATCTAATTTTTTTTCTTTGCAGATTTGCTAATAAAAGTTATTTGATTCAATATAGAAGCTTTTAAAACCGAAGTTGTAATGTTTTCGGAATGCTCTAAGCCATCCAAAAGATCTCTTTCTCGTCGCTTCACAATCTCCATCAAACCACTTCGCCCTCCCCTTCGATTCGATCGTATGTGGTTGCCTGTAAACCGGATATGAAAATTTTATTACACGTTCAATATCTCCTATACACAGCTCTTCCTCTGTTTGTAAGTTTCGATTCAGGTTCTGCCGATACACCGTTGCCTTGTTCTCCTTCCATTGCAATTTTAAGGGGCAGTTGCAACTTTCTAGATTCCTCAAGTGATATTAGATCAACTGTTATTGGCATATGATCGGAAAACGGTACACTCAATACCTCAGAATAAGCAACTAGTGACATCCACTCCCCTCTTACAAGACAAAAGTCGACAACTGAGCAACATTGCTGTCCCACAAACGTATTTTCGCCGCTTTTATCAGAAACGCTCGTACCGTTCATAACATAGAATCCAAATGAATTTTTTTTCTTAACTTTATTTCGCATATAAATAAGTACTAAGGTGTTACCACACATTTTACATTAGTACAGAGATATGATTTTGTATATACCTTTCTGCTGAATCATTATTTTATTTTTATTTAACTGAGGAATACATTAGGAAACATAAATTTGAATTTGGAGGAAAAAGCGACAAAAACCTCCATTGAGACAAAAAAAAAAAAAAAAATTTAAATTAAAAATTAAAATATTATATTGCAGTTATTCTACAAATAAATTTAAGGGCAATAAATAAATAAGAAAAATAAATGAATCTTTATATAATAGACAAGCTGGTTGTACCCGCTTCGCTGGGTCTTTAAATGTGCGACTTCAAGTACACTTTTTTAGAGCACTCTCCGTTTTGTCATTAAAATAGTTCACCCGCTAATCCTTTATGAGGGTCGCGAGGGTAGGATAATTAAGTGCACTTTCCATCATTTTTGAACCTCTCCCGTGGATTCCAACCATCTGGAGAAATCCCTACTTGATCCAACCATCTATTTATAGGCCCACCGAGGGGTCGCTAACTTGATGGTGCGGCAATCATGACATGTCTTGGAAACCAGTTGGGGATACGCTCTGCGCGACGAAACCGTCAAAGCATAAATCCTTCCGTTCGAAAAAGTAGCTGCTCTACATTGAGTGCCTCGCGTACTCTGGTGTTACGCAACACCGCGAAGGAACCTCTTTCAGCAGCTTGTATCCGCGACTGTAGGTGAGAGTTGGAACATATACCAAGTTAAAAACCGAAAATTAGGTTTGAACACTATAGGTAAGTTCGGTTTTCCTTATAACAGATTGACCAAACTCTCTCAAAATTGATCCACCTTGACCATTTCTACAGAATAACTCGACATTTCTTTTTTCATCACTCGTGAATAAGACCCCGAGATACTTAAACGTATCCAGCTGCTTCATTGAGACTCTACAAACATGCAGAGTGTACTGAATAGGCGTTATGGAAACAATCAATACTTCCGACAAACGACCAAGGATGACTAAATCATCCCCAAAGAGAGGATGACTAATCCTTAAGTCCCCAACTTTGCAACATTCTCTGCCACAGCTGCACTGCAGCATGCAGTCCATATATGCAATGAAGAGGCGAGGTGACGAAAGGCACCCTTGGCAGAGTCCAACTCCCACAGTGAAGGGTATTGATTTACCACCATTTACCTGAACACAGCTTCTATAGTTTGTATATAAATATTGCGTCGCCCTTAATAAGGAACTCCAGAGTTTGCCTCGAGGAACCCTAACATATACTTTCGCCAAATACACAAAACAGGTGTATACAGGTTCAGCATACTCCCAGGTCTTCTCAAGAACCATTCTGAGAGTGAATAACTGGTCGGTTGTGCTTCTGCCGGGTCGAAAACCGAAACCATTGCTCATCCGCCAAACTATCATCAACCAGAGCTCTGGAACGCATTTCTAGCACCTTAGCAAAGACGTTTCCACGGGGACTTAAAAGAGATACCACCTTTAGTTGATTCAATCTCTTTTGACGCCCCTTTTACAAAGAGGGACAATCATCAGGTGTTTCACCGCATTCCTATGGCACTTTAATGACACGTGAGAGCCATTGCACTCACTCACTCACTCAAAGCATTTAGCATTTCTGGCCCGATTTCATCCACATCGGTAGATTCGCCAACTGGTAGCGATTTGATTGCCAAAGTCTCGAGCATTGCTCTGTCATCTTCCTGAAGACATGGCTTGTTTGGGATTAAGCAATTCTGAAAAGCGCTTGCTCCATCTCCATAGCTCATTGGAAAGCAGTGTACCGTCCTTGGTTTTGACTCTTTTCGCGATATTCAACTATCTTCTTCTGATTCGGCGGACAGAATATTTTATTTACAGATATGCAGTCGCGTTTCAATGAAACAGTTTATTACATTTGAAAAACACGTATAATTACCTGAAGTATTTCTCCAAAAACACCTTCTAAAAGGTAGGAAAATAAACTTGAAGTATCAGTATTCAACTTGCAACCCTGTTAATAATTTATTTTAAATCTATTAAAACATTCTAAAATGTGGACAAATCCAACGATCAACAACATCTCATCTAATAAAATGGAAAAATATTGCAATTTTTCTCTCTGTATAGGCATATGTATTATATGTACATATGGTCGCGTATATTGCCAAATCTCTTAATTGCAAGAAGGTTTGACATATCCTAATTAATAAAATTTAAAATGTCTTAGATTTGACATTGGCACTGATAATAATTTTTTTCAATGTTTACTCCAGAAGAGATCACACACAAATGTTGTAAGTTAGTGGTAGAGCAATTTCTGATAGAATCTTCTCCGGCAAATGCAGATCATAACAGTGAAAACCGCATCCAAATCCCTTCAGTGGTTCCCGAGATTATCCCAGTCATTCACGTTTTGGAGACTTCATTTTATACGATGTAGTTTGTTTGATGAACATGAATATGCGTGCACTCCACTGGGGGCCATTGATTGCAATAACCCACGCATATCTGTGATATTTTCATATCTCAAATAATTATATTTTTGCTTATTATTTCTGGTATAAGAATCATAGAATAAAGATTTATACCTCAGTCTCTTCAGTAGGAAATGTACTAATCGAGGAATTAAGTCATATTCAAATCAGTTCAGCCATTTCGTAGTCATATGTGTGTAAAGCATAGACAAATTATTTTTGAAATTAAAAAAAAAACATATAAAATGGGTTTAAGAGCCCAATAACGGATTCAGGATACTAAAATGTAACCTAAGTTATACCTCTTCTTACGACAAATCGATTGATATATATATTGTTGAGGTACAGTTACGTACTTACTCCCTATTCGCGGACAAACAGAAAAAATGCGTTCTCTTTTATAGATGTAGAGATAAGTAATTAAATAAATACAAAATAAATATATAAATAAATAAATCGATAAATAAATACATAATAAATAAATAAATAAATAAATAAATAAATAAATAAATAAATAAATAAATAAACAAATAAATAATAAATAAATGAATAAATAATAAATAAATAAATAAATAATGAATAAATAAATAAAAGAATAAATAAATAAATAGGTAAATAAATAATAAATAAGTAAGGGAACAAATAAATAAATAAAAAAATGAATAAATGCATACGGAAAATTAATAAATAGACATTACATTACAAACCGGATCGCCACATCAGGTAACGGGCGAAAACTGTGGAACAACTTGCGTAGTATGGGAATTGGGAGGCAAAAACCAGACCCGCCAATAAATGCTGACTGCGATGAACTCAATTTTAAGTTCATCTCCCAAGTCCCACAGCCCTTGTCTGATCCTCCAACCCTCACGTATGAAAATCAATCATCTACAGGATTTAGCTTCTCCAGGGTCGAGCCTGCTGATGTGGTTGAAAGTGTGATATCGATCAAATCGAATGCAGTAAGTCTGGACGACGTTCACCCGGTTTTCGTAAAAGCTCTCCTTCCCAAGCTTTTACCTTTTTTAACACATTTGCTAAACACGGTCCTAACAATGTCTGTATTTCCTACACAGTGGAAGCTTGCAAAGGTCATTCCCATCCCTAAAGGAAGAAACAAGAATGAGTACAGACCCATATCAATACTCCCATTCCTCTCTAAAGTGTTCGAGAGGATCATTCAAAAACAAATTAATACATATCTGAACGATAAGGGTTTGCTTTCCAAATTTCAATCAGGTTTTCGTCCCAATCGAAGCTGCACAACAGCAGTTCTGAACGTTGTTGATGATATTAGAAGCGCAGTAGACAGCGATCAGATAACCTTCTTGGTGCTTCTTGATTTCTCGAAGGCATTCGATTCGATAAGTCATCCCGTATTATGCAGCAAACTATCAAATCTGTACGATTTCGCACCTGAAGCAGTGAAATTAATTTTCTCATATCTATCAGGTAGAAAGCAAGCTGTAGTAATGGGAGATAAGACATCAGTATTATTAAGTTTAAAGCAAGGCGTCCCGCAGGGCTCAATATTGGGGCCACTTCTTTTCTCTTTGTACATTAATGAAATTCCTCAAATTGCTGTGCAATCTCTTATACATATGTACGCCGATGATGTCCAGTTATATAAAAGTTGTCCTCTGGGACTCATAGAACATTGTGCTCAGACCATAAACGAGGACCTTCAAAATATTTATAACTGGTCGCGAGTCAATAGCTTAGTACTAAATCCTGAAAAATCTAAAGTCATTGTGATATCTAAGAAATCTGTAGACTTATCGTACTTCCCTCGAATCTACCTAAATAAGGCTCCTATAGAATTTGTTGACAATGCAAAAAACTTGGGAATTATATTTAATAGAAATTTAACCTGGAAAGAACACGTTAATTCCATTGTCGGTAAAGTATATGGTGCTCTTCGATTGCTTTGGGTCACAAAAGATTTCACTCCTCTAAAAACACGCAAAATGCTCGCTAAGACTTTAGTTATACCTATCCTTACTTATGGATGTGAAATCTTTTGCAAAAGCGATGCTGTGAGCAAGAGAAAACTTAATGTGGCATATAACAATATCGCGCGATATATTTACGGTTTAAGGAGGTACGATCATGTCTACGGGGGAAGAATGAGCTGTGAGAGTCTGTTTGATGCTGAGAACTGAAGTCTATTGTAAAGATAGGAAGGGTGATGGCTCTGAAGTATATTAAATAGCAGTAAAAGTGTGTAAGTGATCCGAAAGGCAATTTCTCGTCAATGCCGCCCGCTTATGGAATTCTCTACCACCCACTGTAAGAAGAACAAGTAATCTCACCGAATTTAGGACACGACTGCAATTATTCCTCTCTACATCCGATTAGCTTTCCGGTCTTTCTGAACCAACATAATTTTTATGTTCTCTGTTTTTCTGCTTTTTTGTTTTTCTTCTTCTTTCTTTTTTCCTTAATTTAATTTTTCCTTACGTTTAATGCATTTAACTTTGATAATTGAAATACTGTGTTTTTTTTTGCTTTCTTTTTTGCCAAGCTCCACAAATTTATAAGATATTGTATCTTAATGTGTCAGCATATAATAAATAAATAAATAAATAAATAAATAAACATAATCTGGAACATATAAGTATTGAAACATAAATTTTGACAATTCACATGCATACAAGCATAACAAATTCAAGTAAATAAATCATTTACTAAGCGATTATCAGCAAAAACACATTTATTTTTAAATTTCATTATAAGCTTTTGAATTCTCGCAGATATCAGTTCAACATTCGCTCTTTTATGAAGATTCAAAGTTGAGTGGTGCCATGAAAGGTCAAGCATCATTTTGAGGAGTTTATTTTGCGACACTTGTAATTTTTTAATGTGGCAATGTGCACAGTTTCCCCATACCGGACATCCATACAGAAGTAACGCTTGGAAAACTACTTTGTGTATGATAAGTTTGTTTTGGTTCGATAGGGCTGATTTTCTGTTTATGAAGGGGTATAACATCTTTAATATAGTAAGATTAACTTTTTGTAAAGTTCTAGATATATGTTCATTAAATGTTAGCCTGGTGTCTAGATATATGCCTAGGTACTTAACGCAATTGCTCCAGTTTATTGACGTTCCATTAATTTGCAATTGGCTGCTCGGAAGATAGCAAGGTTTTCTTTTTCGAGTAAAAAAGATGGCTTGCAATTTGTCTCCGTTCAGCTTAATCTTCCACTTATTGTAATAATTCTCTAATACTTCCATCGCATTACGAAGATTTGTCTCAACGTCGAGAGAAAATTCGTGAGCTGAAAGTATTGCAGTATCGTCTGCGAAAATGGCTGCTTCACAATTAACTAAAATTGGAAAATCGGACGTAAATAAATTGTACAAAACGGGACCAAGAACAGAACCTTGCGGGACACCATACTGGAAATAAATGATACTTGAGACGCTACTGTTGACAAGAACTTTAAAAGAACGACCTGACAAAAAACTTTGCACTAACCTGCATAAAAACGGAGGAAAGCCGTAATTAATCATTTTATATAACAGACCAACGTGCCAAACAGAATCGAAAGCTTTTTCAATGTCCGAAAGGACCATTCCTGTAGACTTACCTACTTGACGATTTTTTTTTTTTACAAAATTGCAAATACGCAGTACTTGGTGGGAGGTGCTATGCTGTGGTCTGAAACCAAACTGCGCGTCGGAATATATATTATAATCATTAATTATTTTTATTATTTTTTTATTTTTTTTTTTTTATATTTTGCGCGTGCCAAAGGGATTATTAATACCCTTATACTGGTTCTCAGGGCACGGGCAATTGGGAAAAGGGGAGAAAGAGACAGAGGAGATGCCGGTTTGCGTTGGCTTTAAATGTTTGTAGGTTGTTATGATGAGGAAACACAGAGGCTGGTAGATCGTTCCATAAACGTGTTGTTCGGCTTATAAACGAATCCCTATATTTGACAGTACGTCCGAAGTTGGGCTTGAGGGTGAACTGATGTGCATTCGAAGCATAGCGCGTATTGCGAGTGAAGTTTTGAAGGGGAGGAATGCAGCTGGCTATTTCGCTGGACCATTTTTTGTAAAAGAAGCGATAAAAAAGGGAAGGACATGAGATATTTCTACGATGTTCAAGTGAGACTATTGAGTTCACAATGTCTCTATCTGGTCAAACGGTAGTGCATGCGATCATATGAAAACACAAGCGTTTTCACTCAGCTGAGGCCTACCAACTCCTATTCTCAACCTCCACGCGGTGACAGCCGGGTGCCTAGTACCTTAATCCAAGAAATGGGTAACCAACCCCGTTTGGCGGATTCTTATACTCCCGTAGTGGACTACTGGCACCGGTGTACCCGGCCCCTCGTCCTAGGGGAATAATTAAGGAACTGGCCCTCCAGGTTGGGGGTTGTGCCGTCGGGGTAACTTCCCTACCACGTAAAAACCGCATGGTTCCGAAACAACCAAAAGCCTCGGATAAGGATGACTCAACTAATGACGACCCCAGCAAACGAAATAAGGACAACGACCTTCGGATCTGTACGTGGAATGTTCTGTCCCTTTACAGACCACGTGCAGCCGAACAACTAGCAGAGGCCCTAGACTGCTATAAAGCAGATATTACCGCCATCCAGGAAGTGCGATGGGATGGGCCGGGCAAAAAGAGGATGAAAAACTGTGACATCTACTACGGTGATTGCTACAGAGGCAACAGACAACGCTTATTCGGATGCGGATTTGTCATAGGCGGCAGACTTAGGCAAGAAGTCTTAAGCTTCCGACACGTGAGCGAGCGTATTATGACTATCCGGATCAAGGCTAAATTCGCTAACATAAGCCTAATATGTGTTCATGCCCCCACAGAAGAAAAGGACCCTGCCACCAAAGAGTGTTTCTACGAGCTCCTCGACAAAACATACGAGCAATGTCCTAAATACGACGTTAAAATCATATTGGGCGATTTTAACGCCAAAATAGGAAAGGAGGACGTCTTTGGTAGGGCAGTCGGTAAGCATAGCCTACACGACACCACGTCTGATAACGGACTAAGGCTAATTGATTTCGCTGTGGAGCGAAATGTCACCATAGCAAGCACATGGTTTCCTCATCTCGATATTCATAAGCAGACATGGCGGTCCAATGATCATGTCACGATCAACCAAATTGATCATATTGCGATCGACGCAAGGCATGCCTCCAGTATTCTGGATGTCCGGACCTTCCGAGCGGCCAACATAGACTCGGATCATTACCTTGTTGTAGCCAAGGTACGAATGCGGATATCCCAATCTGAGCAACAAAGAAGAATTACTGCGAGAAAATTTAACGTCGAAAAGCTACAATCGCAAGAGACCGCCAGACTCTTCGCTGAACGCGTATCCCGAAATCTCTCAATCACCCCTATACCGCCAGCATCAAGTGCCGAAGACCAGTGGCAACGCTGCCAACATGCCATCAGAAACGCCGCGACTGATGTGCTGGGTCTCGCTCGCCCACCACCGCGAAACCCCTGGTTTGACGAAGAATGCCGGCGAGTGCATGCAGCAAAACAAGAGGCATACAAAGCGGCGCTGCAAAGGAAGACGAGAGCTGCTCGTGAGCTCTACGAGCAAAAGAGACGGGAAGAACATCGGCTTCTCCAAAAGAAGAAGAAAGAGCATGAGAAGCGCGCGTTTGAGAATATCGAGAGCCTATACTCCAGGAACAATGTACGGAAGTTTTACCAAAAGGTAAAAAGAACGTGTCAGAGAAGTAATACCCGTACAGAAACCTGTAGAGATGAAAATGGAAACCTCGTAGTAGAATCACAGTCGGTGCTGAGAATATGGAAAAACTACTTCCGCAGACTGTATAACGGCGACGAAGACCAACATCCCGCTGTCAGGCAGAATGAACCATTCAACATAGACGATGATAGTCAAAATTTCCGTCCACCTGACCAAAACGAAATGAGGATAGCAATATCCAAGCTAAAATCCAACAAGGCTGCTGGACCTGACGGCTTACCGGCCAAACTTTTCAAGGCAGCTGGGGATGAATTGGTAGAGTGCATACACCAACTCATTTCTAATATTTGGTCAGAGGAGTGTATGCCTGATGAATGGAATCTCAGCATCGTTTGCCCGATCCACAAGAAAGGAGACCCCCTCAACTGCGCCAATTATAGAGGCATCAGTCTCCTCAACATCGCATACAAGATCTTTTCTGCGATATTGTGTGAGCGCCTGAAACCCTTTATCAACAGCCTGATTGGACCCTATCAGTGCGGTTTCAGGCCAGGAAAGTCCACCATCGATCAAATCTTCACACTTCGGCAGATCCTGGAGAAAACCCAAGAATTCCAAATCGATACTCACCACCTCTTTATCGATTTCAAGGCCGCCTATGACAGCATCTATAGAGAAGAGCTTTATAGAGCCATGTCTAGTTTTTGACATCCTTGCCAAACTTGTCCGTCTGTGCAGGCTGACGATGGAGAACGCTCGCTGCTCCATCAAGGTCGGTAATGACCTCACCGAGACCTTTGATGTCAAAAAAGGTTTTAGACAAGGTGACGCGCTGTTATGTGACTTCTTCAGTATTGTACTTGAACGGATTGTGCGGAACTCACAAGCCAACACCGGAGGCACAATCTATTACAAGTCTGTACAACTGCTTGCATACGCCGACGATATAGACATTATCGGAAGATCTCAGCGGGCTGTCACCGGTGCTTTTGCAAGCATTGAGGCAGAAGCGGCCAAAATGGGTTTGGCGATAAACGAGGGCAAAACCAAGTATATGCTGTCAACTAGAAGGGAAAACCAACACCGACGAATTGGACAAAACGTCACCGTGGGCAGGTATAACTTCGAGGTAGTAAGGGACTTTGTCTACCTTGGCTCTGCTATAAATTCTTCTAACAAAATCAGTGCAGAAATCAATCGAAGAATAACTCTTGCCAATCGCTGTTTTTTTGGGCTTATAAGGCAATTCAACAGTAAAGCCCTATCTCGAACAACTAAGGAGACTCTATATAAGACCTTGATCAACCCAGTCCTGCTTTACGGCGCTGAAACATGGACTTTATTAAAAGAGGATGAAGATATCCTTGGTCGCTTCGAGAGAAAAATTCTTCGTAAGATTTTCGGTCCCGTTTGCGTTGACGGGTTTTGGAGGAGAAGATTCAATCACGAACTATACGAGCTGTACAGCGACATAGACCTAGTCAAAAAACTTCGTATTGGACGTCTGAGATGGCTAGGACATGTAGAGCGAATGGACACCAACGCTCCGGCCCGCAGAGTCTTCGAATCTAATCCCGAGGGACGACGCAGTAGAGGGAATCATCGCCGTAGGTGGCGCGCACAAGTTCAAGGGGACCTCGACCAACTTGGAGTGCGCAACTGGAGGCAATTAGCTAAAGACCGAGCTAAATGGAGAGGCTTGTTGGTTGAGGCCCAGGTTCACCCCGAACTGTAGCGCCACCTAAGTAAGTAAGTAATGTCTCTATCACCGATTAGTTTTAACGCGCGGTTCTGTACCCTATCTAGAATGTGCAGAATGGTCTTGGGTGCACCAGACCAGATGTGGGGGTTATATTCCAGCTTTGGGCGGATGAATGCCTTATAGATGGAGGCCAGATCAGAAGGGGTAAAATATTTCTTGCACCGCTTAAGGAATCCTAGACATTTTGCAGCATTTTTGGCGACTTCGAATATGTGATCGTTCCATCGAAGACGGTTATTGATGCACATACCGAGAATGGCAAGTCTTTCGGATTCAGCGATACAAGTACCATTCATGGATAATGGTTGAGGGTCTTGGTTTCGCTTGAGAGACAGAAGACAGCACTTAGTTTTGGATACATTAAATTCCACTCTATTGATTGAACCCCATTTGGTTATGCTGTCCAGGTCGGAATTTAATGTGTTTAACATACGTTGTCGTTCCTCTTCTACGGCCGAAGAGCAAGGACGTGAGCTAGGGAACGAATATGAAAAAACTGAGGGTACTGTCGTCAGCGAAGGAATGGATTGGATTAGAAGTAGCAGACAAGAGGTCATTTATAAAAATGAAAAAAAAAGAGAGTCGGAGACAAAACGGAGCCCTGGGGAACACCAGCATTTATATGGTGAATTGCAGACTTGAAGCCGTCCAAGACAACTTGTATTGAACGGTCCGAAAGGTAATTTCTAATCCATTGAAGAAGAGACTCATCGATGCCATATGCACGCATTATCGACAAAAGAGCCTGATGCCAAACTCTGTCAAATGCCTTAGAAATATCGAGCGCAACCATCTTTGTTTCGCCAAAGTGATGTAGAGATTGGTTCCACTTCTCGGTGAGATATGCCATCAAATCACCAGTGGACCTGTTGCTACGAAAACCATACTGCCGGTCATTGAGGAATTTTCGTGAATCAAGATATTTCATAAGCTGACGATTTATCAGCGTTTTCATGACCTTGGAAAGAAGGGACGTAAGTGCAATGGGTCGATAATTTGACGGGGAGGAAGATTCGCCTTTTTTAGGGACGGGCTGGACAAATGCTGTTTTCCATCTACTCGGAAAGAGCCCAGAAGAGTAGGACAGACAGAAAAGCTTACGCAGAGGTTTTGCCAGCGTGGAAGAACACCTCTTCAGAACTATGGGGGAGATACCATCTGGACCAGCGGATTTGTGTATGTTGAGACCTTTGAGTACTCCTGCAACTGTACGAGTGCGAAAGTGGACTTGTCCCATGGAGAATTCGACGCTCTCAAGTACAGGCGGAGACAAAGTACTATCTGGCAGGGTGGAGTTTGCTGCGAAGTGAGCAGCATGCAGATTGGCTTTGTCTAAGGAGCTGACAGCTGGAATGTCATTATAAATGAGCGTTGGGTTGGCGGGCGAGGCAGAATTTTTAATATTTTTGACGAATGACCAACAATTTTTACCACCTTTGGGACACTGTAGAATTTGTTGCCTCAATTTTTGGTCATATAGGAATTTTACACGTCGAATATGAGCATTGCAGTCATTTCTGGCTTGTTTAAACTTCTTTCGGTTTTCCTCAGATTTGTTGGCTTTATAAAACCGAAAACTTACCTCTTTCACCCTGATAGCCTCTTTGCAGCTCTGGTCAAACCACGATTTTGCCTTAGGTTTGATGCTTTTTGTTCTGTTAGGAATAAAGGCATCCATACCTAAGAGGATGGTGTCAGTAATCATATCAGCGGCGGCATCCACGTCGCTATCGAGGAAGCACAGCGACCAGTTAAAACTCCTAAAGAAACTATTAAGGCCGTCCAAATTGGCTTTCTCGTAACGCCATACTTTTCTTTTGGGAGTTTTTTCTTTAACTGTGTGGTCAGAATACGAGAATTTAGCTGATACGATGTTGTTGTCAGACCGGCCTAGAGGCGCTAAAACATCAATGATGTATTTATCAGGGTGCGAAGTAAGAAACAAGTCCAGCGTGTTGGCGGAATGACTTACAATGTCCGGTATGCGTGTAGGCTCATTTACAAGCTGAGTCAAATTGTTTATCTCAGCGAAAAGTTCAACATACCTTCCTTCGGGTGTTGTCTGGCCTTAAGGATTCGCTCATATAATTTACTTATATTGCTCAGCAAGCTCGATTAAAGTTAGAAAATGTCTTAGAGGTTGATGTCCTTACTAAGCCACTTGCTCTTTGACTCCTAGGAGACACTAGTCTACCTTTGTTTATATTTGCGTTTTGACGTACATCTTCAGTCATTAAATTATCCAGCTGTTTGCTTAGATCTGCCTGATAGATGTGGTTTAATTCCGACAATCTGTCCGCAGTATTGTTGTACAAAATTCCCAATGTTTGGCTCCAACGGAAAACTTTATCGTTAACAAACATTTTGTCGTCTCTAACAGATAGTCTTATTTCCGGGTTAACTTCATTAAGACTCCTTTTAAGCTTTAGCAACTGGTTTCGCTTTTGCCGTATTGAAATAGGGAGATCTTTGAAAATGGTGACTCACGTGTTTTTTAGGACTCTTGACGACTTCAAAGCAGTCATAACTTATTGTTTTGATCCCAATTTGACAACAAAATTCTTCACCTTCGTATTCGAAGATCGTAGTTGGTGAATTAGCAGACTATCAATGCATGGTGGTGGCTGAATTATGCTTGAACAAACGCTTTTTACCAACTCATTCTCGTCTCTTCCTCCTTGGATAGCAACTCTCATCATCAGATTGTTTTCTGCATTTCTGCTTTTCTGCATTTGCTCCAATCTACTCTCCAACTCCTCGTATTTGTTCTCCAAGGAAGCTACCTTTGTTGATAATTTGATGTTTTCCTCCAAAATGCTATTGTTGACAGAGGCGATTGCATCAATGTCAGCTTTTTGTGGTATCTTGTAACTTCGAATCAAACAGTTCTGCAATCATATTAGCTAAATCCGATTTAGTCATTGCTCCGACAATTTCTTCGGACATTTTTACACCGGTCTGCGCCTTTTTCTTATTGTTGAAGGTTTTTGGAGAAATTTCACTTACTTTGTGCTTGTTCATATGCACTTATAGTGGAGTTATGTGCGTAAATCTTAGACTTTTTCCACTTTTTCCTCGGAGCTACTAAAAAAACACCAACTCTTAGCTTTTTGACAGATGCCAATGCCTATCATCAAATAAACATCGCAGAGTTCTGACTTAAGTGGTATTACAGTCAGCGACGTTTGTGGAGAGGATGGCGATACTGTGGAACATTTCCTCTGCGAGTCTCCTACCTTTGCTCGTATCAGCTATCAGATTTTCGGTGTTGATGTGGTGAGTGCTGGTACTGTAAGCTCCATATCACTGAAGTGTGCTTGGCTTTCTTAGAAAGGCAACAAAATTCCAATAAAGTGGGTAATCCAGGGTTTTACTCTCTGGTAGTACTATGGACCATTTGCATCTAAGTGATCCAGTCAGGCGTTTCCCATCCCTACAAAATAGGAAAACAATACGTGGTTGGTTGGTTGATTAGGATCGGTCCTCGATGAAGATCCACTTAAACCAGAAGTAGGTCCATTGTTCTGCCGATGTGTAAGGTCGGTGGGTAGCCCTCTTTCTCTAGGAACCATTTACTTCGTTGTATAAATGTGTTAATTTTAGGTGTTCAGGCGTTGCTGAGGTCACTAAGGGTGCTTCCACACTAAATAGAACAAAACCGAGTTAGACAAACAAAACTGTTTTTTTTTTTTTTGTGTTTTTCGAAATTTAAATACACGGCGGTGGAGTAGCAATTCTAATAAGAAGGTCAATTCAGCATAAGCTTGGAGAAGTGTGCAAACACAGTTTATTGAAAATCTAGGTATAGAAGTTAAGCTAAGAAATGGTAGTACAGTAAAAATATTTTGTGTGTATTTTCCTGGTGGAATTAGTAGAATTGACAGAAGATTAGGATTGAAATCCGATTTGAGAAAACTCTTTAGTACAACTGGAGAATTTTTAATTGGAGGTGATCTCAATTGTAGACACAGGGATTGGGGCTGCATCCGAGCAAATTCTTGGGGTAATGTATTGTCTAACCTTGTTGCTTTGTTACCAGTTCGTGTTCTGTTTCCGTCCTATCCTACTTATTTTCCAGCTGGTTCACGTGGTCGTCCTTCTGTATTAGATTTATTTATTACTAATATATCTAGTCATATTTCTCAACCAGTATCCATAAACGATTTGTCATCAGACCACAATCCTGTCCTTTTTCAACTTCCATGGTCGGAGGAAAAAAAACGTGCAATATATTCAGGATTTTAAAAATGCTAATTGGGCAGTTTTTCGTTTATAAATAAAAAGTAAACTTCGAAACTTACTTACTAGTTTAGAAAGTGTATCTAGCAAAGCAGATGTTGATAATATTGTCCATCAATTTTCTGAACATATACTTAGTTCTGCTGGCTGTAGTGTACCAAAAATTAAAAAAAAAAACATTCTTGTGTACCACTTCCAGGTGACATATTAGAGCTCATAAGGTTGAGAAATATGCATAGGCGAAACTGGCAAAGGTACAGGCAACCTATTTTCCAAAGCCAAGTAAAGCATTTAAATAAATTAATAGCAAAGTTCATTCATAATAAACGCAACGATGAATGGAATTCCAAGCTTAATTCACTAGATAAGGCATCTAAACCTTTTTGGAATAAAAGTAAAAATAAGCATATTCCTAGCTTTGAACATACTTACTTATGTCCTGTATCCCCTTGTGGGTCCTAGGGCCTCTACTACGCCTACGCGCCATCGTGTACGGTTTCTGGCAATGTGTCTGAGTTCTCCCCAACTTTTCCCTAACTGCCGTGCCTCCTTCTCGACTGTTCTGCGCCATGTTCTTCTCGGACCGCCAGGTCTTCTGCCATCCTGAGTTAGAGGGTTCCATTGCATAGCATGGTTCGCTATGGAGCTGTCACCCTTTCGGAACGTGTGACCAATCCACTGCCACTTCCGCCGTTGGATAGTTGTGCCTATTGGTTCCTGACCCGTTCTCTCGTAAAGGTGTTCGTTAGAGATACGATTGGGCCAGAAAATCCTTAAGATATTGCGCAGACACCTATTAACAAACGTTTTCAGCTTTCTGGTGATAGTAGTCGTCACTCTCCACGTGCTGCAACCATATAGCAGCACGGATTCAACGTTGGAGCGGAACAGTCTTATTTTGGTGCTCAAACTGATTGCATTGCTTCGCCATATTTTGGACAACATCCCGAACGCGGACTTTGCTTTAGCGATCCTGTTGGCTATATCCAGTTCGGTTCCACCATCGGTCGAGACAATACTACCAAGATACTGGAAATCCTCTACTCTCTCTACCGGTTGTCCAGCAATGCATATTTGAGCCGATGAGTTTGTTCCAAGGCTGATGATTTTAGTTTTTGTCGTATTAATTTTCAGCCCGACGACACCTGCCTCCCTCTCCACATCTGCAGTCATTTGGTGGAGGTCCATAATTCTGTGGGAGAGTAAGCATACATCGTCTGCGTAGTCAAGATGCTTCAGTTGAGATGTAAGAGTCCATCGAATTCCTCCGTTTCCCGTCGACAAAGCTGCATGAAGCACATCGCTAATCACCAATAGGAATAATATTGGTGAAAGGATACAGCCTTGTCTTACCCCACTTTGGATCTCAAATTCCTCAGACAACCTTCCCCTGTGCAGAACGTGACATTTGGAGCCTTCATATGTAGCTTTGATAATAGCAATTAGTTTATCGGGAATGCCTCTCCTGCATAAGGCACGCCAAATAAACTCCCTGTTGACACTATCGAACGCCTTCTCAAAATCGATGAACAGCAGGTGCAGTGGCGATCGATATTCAACACACTGTTCGATGATAATCCGCAGGGTGTTGATGTGGTCGGCACAGGAGGATCCAGAGCGAAAACCTGCTTGTTCGGCATCGAGTGTGTCTTCGAGATGTTGTTTGATTCACTCAAGGATGATTTTAGCTATTATCTTAGCTACAGCAGGCAGCACGCAGATACCCCTCCAGTTTCCGCACTCCATTAAATTTCCTTTCTTAGGAAGCTTGACGATCATTCCCTTTTTCCACTCGTTAGGAAAGCTCTCAGCTTCCCAAGCTCTATCTATAAGTGGAAGCAGAAGCTCAGCCGATGTTGTTGGCGTTGCTCGTAAGAGCTCTGCTGGAATACCGTCAAGTCCTACCGCCTTGTTGGTTTTGAGTGCCTTGATCGCGGTAATGATCTCATCTTTACTGGGAGTCGTGGTGCGTATTCGGGAACTTCTCACCTCGGGCATCTCAGTCTGATTTGGGAGCATATCGCTAGCGAATACACAGTTCAAAACCGTAGCAAAATGCTCTTTCCATCTTTCTTGAGCTGGTCCTCATCCGAAATGAGCAAGGAACCGTCTAGGCTTTTCACTGGGTGTTGGCTGGAGCTGCGACCACCTGTCAGCTTTTTCGTGATTCTGTAGACGGTCCTGTTGTCGCACCTCCGTGCTGCTTCTTCTGCTTCTGTAGCCAGCGCGTTGATGTAGTTGCGCTTGTCACTTCGCACGCTACGCTGAACTTCTCTCATCTTCATGCGATATAGGGACTCTAGCTCGCTTCTTCCTGCTGCTGGGGTAGCTGCAACGCGAGCTTTTAGCTGTTTTCGTTCGTCAATCCGTCTCCAGGTATCCTCGGAAAGCCACGCCCTATGTCTTCCCTGCGATCGACCGACAATTCTTTCAGCACCAGATGTAAAAACATTTTTCACAGCACACCAATGGTCTTGGATGGTTGCGGGCATTGAGCTGCTGATTGCTTCCACACCTTGCGAAAAGTGCTCCCTTAATTGTTGGCGCACTGAGGGATCACTAAGTCTATCGATGTTGAACCTGGGCATTCTTGTGTTGTCGTGGGATCTTCGAACTGCAGCAGTGCGTAGTTGGAGAGTAGCTATCATAAGATGGTGATCTATACGTACTATCCCCACATCTGCCCCTCGTCTGTTTCGGACGTCCAGGAGACTGCTTCTAAAGCGGCGGCTGATAGCGAAATGGTCAATTTGGTTGGAGGTTGCTTGCCTGTCATTGGAAACCCAGCAGACTTTGTGGCAGGTCTTGTGCTCAAACATGGTGCCACCTATCACAAGGCGGTTGGCATTGCAGAAATCCACAAACCTTTCGCCGTTGTCATTGCGGTTGCCTAGTCCATGCTTCCCGATTACATGCTTGAGCCCTTCGTTGTCGCTGCCTACCTTGGCATTCAAATCCCCCATCACTATGACAATGTCTCCATTTGGTGTTGTGTTGAAGACGGCGCTTAAGAGATTGTAGAAGCTCTCCTTTTCGTCCTCAGACGAACTATTCGTTGGGGCGTAACATATTGGTAACATATATTACAATGATCTCGACAAAGTCAATCTACTAAGCGAGAAATTTGCAGAAATTCATTCTGTAGCTCAACACCTATTGTATTGTATTGTATTGTATTTATTTTTCTTCTTTCTTACAATTAAAGATACAAATCTTATATAATTTTCGTAAGACATTAACAATTTAGCAAGTTTTAAGATTTATGTCAGGAAAGTTTAAGACAGATTAGAAAACTATTACAATGCTTCCAAAAACTAAATGATAAAGACTTTACATTGAAGAAAAAAAAAAGAAAAAATGACACAAAAAATATAATAATAATAATAATAAAGCAATAAATTTAATTGTACGTTTGATTGCACACTCTACTACAAGGGCAAATGCATTAAGAGAGAAGATTTAAAACTGTTCATGTTTCCGATCCTTCTTAGATATGGCGGCAGGGAATTCCACAATCGAGTAACCTGTACGCAAAACTGACGTTTAGAGGGAACACAGGAATATTTAGGTTGAATTAACATTAGCGACCTACGTGATTGGAAAAATTCTAATTTATCAAAGAGATAATCGGGCTGTCGCGTTTGTATGATGTTATATAGGAGACATAATGACCTATATTTTAAAAGATTATCGAAGGTACATCCGCTTATTTGTTTTGAAAAGCAGGAAACATGGTCACGTCTCTTTAAATTGAAAATGTAACGAGCGATAGCTTTCTCCTGCTATTATAATCCGTGGTGAAGAAGATTTCGCATCCGTAGAGCAGAACCGGTAAAAGTAGAGTTTTGGCTAACAATAATTTAGTGGTAGTTGGTAGGAAGCGCTGAGTTTCCCAAAGAGTACGAAGTCCACCATAAACCTTACCGATAGTAGAATTAATATGAGTATCCCATGAAAAGGTTCTATTAAAAACGATACCGAAGTTTCTGGCGGAAACAACCCACTCTATTGGACACTGTGCAAGCCGAACTTTCAGAACAACTGTGACGTCAATAGGTTTCCTATGAATTGGAAGAACTTTTGATTTCTTTGGGTTGAGCCGTAAGTTATGCTTAAGCGACCACTCATAGATGCATGAGAGATCTTCATTTAGTGAGGATATTGTGGTATCAATCGCATATAGAGGGCAGCTCAGCAGCAGTTGGACATCGTCTGCAAACATGTGTACAGAGCTGTGTTTTACTACGCCGGGTAGTTCATTCACATATAGTGAAAAGAGTAAAGGCCCAAGGATAGACCCTTGTGGTACTCCACATTGGACACTAAGAAATCCCGGCGACCGCTCTCCAGTTGTACACATTGTGTCCTTCCGTCCAAATAAGAAAAAATTAGCTTTGTAGAAAAAGTCGAAAACTTGAACTCCTTACTTAATTTTTTGCACAAAATGGAATGGTCAACAGTATCAAATGCTTTGGAGAAGTCAAGTAGAGTTAGAAATATGGGGTGGTTTTTGTCTAGGGCCCTCCTAATTTCATCGACTACATGAATTAATGCTGTTTTACAGCTTCTCTTTGGGCGAAAACCAGACTGATTAGAGCAAAGAAGATGTATTGTTGTTAGGTGTTCACATATTTGCGACAGGACTACTTTTTCAAAAACTTTTGACAAAAACGGAAGAATAGCTATTGGCCTATATTCCTTTATATTACCGCTTGCTTTCTTTGGTATAGGGACGATCTTGGCTTTTTTCCACTCAGATGGAAAAACTGACATCGTTATAGCATTGTTAAATATATAGTATATGTAATGTATGGAAGTATGAAGGGTAACAATAGTTTGATGAATTTTGGGCTTAAGCCATCAAGTCCCACAGCATTGGATTTTATAGAGAGAATTGCTTGCGCAATATCCTCTTCGCGTATCCTTTTAAAGTTAAAAAGGTTTTCATTTTCACCTTCAGGATCAATATCAGGAGTAAGTGCCGAACTTGAAGGCAACGCGGGAAGGGTGATAAACTCAGAATTGAGCTCGTCGCAATCAATGTCAGTCGGAGTCTCGAGTTTTTGTTTACCATAACCAAGTTGACGAAGCTGTTTCCAGAGTTTTTCCCCTGACGTAAGAGACCCGAGCTTAGCACTAAAATAGTTGAACTTAGCGGACTTTATTTTGGTAACCACTTTATTGCGCAGATGACGATAGCTGTTTAAAAATTCATGTAAACGGTATTTCTTCCAATCCTTGTAAGCAACATCCCGTTTTTGCATAAGAATTTGTATGTCAGTGGTCAACCACTTCGGTGATGAAGGATGTTTTTTTTATAGTTTTTAGGGGTACGTGTTTTTCAAAGAGAGACGATATTTGTTGTTGCAGAAACATGGTTTGTTCATCTATCGAAGTCATGTAGTGAATACGATCCCATTGATTTTGATTGATATCCTGTAATAAGGCGCCATATTCGATGCGGCAAAAATCTCTAAACTGTACTTCCGGTTCATGCCAAGCACTGTTTAAATCAAGTGCTAAGTAAACCAGGTCATGTTTTGAGAAACCAGGAGCTGAAAGCTGACTGTAGAGTAAAGCTCTCTCAATATCACTCACAAAGACAACGTCGAGTAGTGAACATGAGTTGCCAGAGAAATGAGTAGGTTCGGATGAGTTGACAGGAACTAAGTTAAGAGACTTCATATGGTTCAACAGAAATGTCGCTCTAGGCACATCTAGGATGTTACAATTTAGGTCACCGTATAGCACGATATTAGTGGTAGTACAAGCCAGATCTTCTAAGATATTCAACACCGGTGTTAAACTAATGTGCTTGTGGTGCCTGTAGATTTTTCCTACCAGAAGTTTTTCGGAAAAACATGTTAGTTCAACAAATACAAATTTAATGGGACACTTTGGATCGGACATATGAATGACTTTGCATTTAAGTGCTTCACGCACATAGATTGCAACGCCACCGCCAATACGACCGACCATATCGGCCCGAAAGACTTTGTATCCGTCGACACTATAAGTCAGGTCAGAAACATCTGGGCAAAACCAAGTCTCTGAAACACAGATGACATCGACCTTTGACTCAATGAAAAGATGTCGAAACTCGTCAATTTTAGGATTGAGACTTTGTGAATTTAGGTGGCATAAATGTATTCCTGTATTTTGTGCTCTGATGACCCTAATCATATCAAATAGACATACACTGTTATTTCTTGCCGTGAATTCCCTAAGATTTGAATCACTACCCAAATTCATGAGGGTGCAATTTTAGACAAGCAAGTCTAAGAAGGAGGTCAGACACATGAACATCTCGCAATATATAAAGTAAAAACAAGACTTACCTTGGCCATTGATTCGGAGTGCAGTACAGATATGAATACATATGTATAATGAAAAAGAATTAAGAAAAAATTAAAAATAAATAAAATTGAATTATACTAAATAAAAATATAAATTAAAGAGGAAGCAATAAAAGAAAGAAAAAAAAAAAGAACAAAAAAAAAGTGTAGCTGGCAATCACGAAATTGTTAAAGAAGTATGCGTGATGGCAACTCTAATCATATTGTCTTCCGTTGTTGACGATAGCGTATAGGGCTTCAGAATTTTTGACGGGAAAGCTTTGGCGTCTTTCTGTGAGTTTAACAAAGACAGAGCCCTTGTGTGTATGTACGGCGAAGAGTTGAGTTGTTTGAATGTTTAAAGCGAACGGTACCTTGTAAGAGAGCACGATTTGTTTTAGTAAGACTCTCGTTTATGTGACAGCTGACGTCAGAATTTATCCCTGCATCGTGTAGACACAGTTCTCGCCTTTGGTTTTTTCTATGAAGTGCAGCTGCATGTAGAACAGAATTTCTTTCGTGTACTTTGGAGAATTGCACAACAATAGGAGGTGGTCGACGATTGTTTGCAGATCTAGATTTTGCTCGGAATATGTTTCTGATTACTGGAGGTGTACAATTAATTGTATTGCAGAGTGTGTTCATGTAAGACTCCAGATTTTCATTGTCGAGAACAGGAACGCCGAACAGAATAGCATCTGCAGCAATTTCTTTTCTTTCCAGTGAATCGATGTGATTGTTGACGTCAAGAAGCTTTTCTTTTAACACCTTCGTTTCTGCATCGGCTTCTATACTCTCTACTCGTCCAATGACATTGGCTAAGGTTGAATTGACATTCTCCATGCGTGCAGCCCAAGTCTTTTCAAGGTCTGCAATCGTTGAAAGGAAATCAGTTCGGATTTTAGCGATTTCTGTTCGAATTGTTTCAATCAGGGGTTCATGTTGTTTACTAAGCCGATCTTCTAGATGTTTAAGTGTGAGAGAAGACACATTGCTGGTGTTGGCAGGAGATCCGAATTGTGTTGATGTTGAGGCCAGGTTTTTGATAGCTTTTCCCGAGCGGAGAGAAGTCATTGCGTATTAGTGTTGGTATGAGTTTGAGCGCGCCAAATAGAAGCAGGTTAGATATTACGTTTTATAATTTATAAAATTTGTATTACTCGACCGACTGTTTTGAATTAAATAAATACTTCGGTTTGTTTATGCTAGATATTTCGCGCACTAAGCAGTTTATCAGTTAGGAACAACGCAATAATTTGAGTGCTAACGTCGAACAACTTTGAAACACGTCTTACACTCTCTGTGACATACCTAGGGGACGCAAATACCAACTTACTTGTACGCAACTCTCTGCAGGCATTTACCTCTCTCGTTGTAGAAACACCGGCGAATGCGTTTGTAAGTGAAGCAGATATAATTTTTTTTTACAGATAACTTAATTACAGGTGGTCTGGATAATATAAGAAATCTACTTAATTGGTAAAAGTTTTTAACGTATATAATAAATGCCTGTTTGAAAATGCAATATTTTCCAACTGCATTTAAAGAAGCCAAAATTGTACCTATTCCGAAAGCAGGAAAACCTGCTTATAGACCGGAAAGCTACAGGCCCATTAGTTTGCTAAGTAGCTTAAGTAAAATTTATGAAAGAGTACTTAAGGATAAATTGTTAAAATTTATCGATAACCAACATATTTTTCCCAATGAACAGTTTGGTTGTAGACGTTACCATAGTACTTGCCACCAAATTCTCAGAATTTGCAATAGTATAAAGATAAATCGTGTTGTAGGGAAATCGACGGGATTGATACTCCTCGATATTGAAAAGGCGTTTGACACCGTTTGGCACAATGGCCTTTTATTCAAAATGCTTGATTTTAATTTCCCCATATTTCTTTGTAAAATCGTCCAAAGTTTTTTGTCAAGTCGTTGTTGCAGGGTGTATATCAATAAAAGTCCGTCCAATATCATTATTTGGGCCGATCTTGTTCAACTTGTACACATCAGATATCACATACATACCGGAATGCGATATTGCTGTTTATGCCGATGGTACTGCAATATATTCGTCACTTGAATTCGGTGTCAACATTGAGACGAATCTTCAAAATGCGGCAGAAATATTAATAAACTATTACAACAAATGGAAAATAAAAGTAAATGCGGAGAAGATTCAAGCTATCTTTTTCTCAAGAAAAAGAAAGACTTGCTTCCTAACGTCTAACTATTTGATAATAAATGGCCATCAGATTGATTGGGAGCCATTTGTTAAGTATTTAGGAGTTTATCTCGATAAAAAACTAACATTTAAAGAGCACACTGCAAGGACATTACATAAAATAAGTATGGCTATCAAGATGTTATATCCGTTCATAAATAGAAATTCTTTATTGTCAAACGAGAACAAAGTAGTTATATGCAAAGTCATATTCCAGGCAATTTTACTATATGGCTGTCAAGTGTGGGGCAAATGTGCAGACTGCTATATCAAAAAATTACAAATACAGCAAAATAAATTATTAAAAATGATGCTGAACTTTCCCTGGCATTATTCCACCTCCGATTTACATAACAGAGCCAATGTTGAATTGATCTCCGATAGAATTCGTAGACTTATCGGAACGTTTTTGATCAGATGCGACCTCTCCAATAACCCTCTAGTACACGAATTGAAAATTACTTACCATACATTGAACTGATTTCCGCATGTTTATTTGTACCTTTATCTTTTTATAATTTATTTACCTTGTTCATAAGCTACAAATTTTCTTCTTAATTTTATTTATTTATATATTACTTAATTTATTTATATTATATGTTAATTTATTTAGTTATTAATTAATTAATTATTATTTGTAAAATTGTTGCTCTGTAACTATTTGTAAATTTATTATATTACTTATTTATTTATTTAATTGTTTATCTATTTATTTATTTGTCTATTTATTTATTTGCATATTAATTTATTTGTTTATTTATTTATTTGTTTATTTATTTAATTATTTATTTAATTATTTATTTATTTATAAATTTACTTATTTATTTATTTATCTACTAAATTATTTATTTACTTAATTATTAATTTATTTATTTATATTATTTATATTATTTATTTATATAATATACACTAATTTGTGGCTAACTTACCTGATTTGTGATTAATTTATTCTGTTTTTGTTATTTATTATAATTATATTTAATTTGTATGTAGCATATTTAATGATCACCATCTTATGGTAGCTCATTTACGCCTTCGTACTGCATCCGTCAACAGCAACCGCTCAAACCTACTTAACATCACCAGGTTTAATATCGACAGGCTCAAGGTTCCCCAAGTGCGCCAACAGTTCAGGGACCATCTTGCCTTAGAAACAGAAGCAATCAGCAGCATAGAGAACATGGATGACCACTAGAGTGCTGTGAAAAATGCTTTTGCGACTGGGGCACGCACGTATGTCGGTAAAAAGCAGAAACACCACCGCACATGGCTTTCTACAGACACCTGGAGACGGATCGATGAGCGTACAGCAATCAAGGCTCGGATTGCAGCGGCCTCAGCAGTAGAGAGAACCGAGCTTGAAGCCCAATACCGTGCGAAGAAGAAAGAAGTGCAGAGTAGTGTGAGACGTGACAAACGTCAATATATCAACTCACTGGCCTCAAGGGCTGAAGAAGCAGCGAGTAGGTGCGACAGTAGGACTGTGTATAGCATCACTAAGGAGCTCATCGGTGGTCGAAACTCCAAACAACATCCAGTGAAGAGTCTAGACGGTAACCTTCTGATTTCGGATGAGGATCAGCTCACTAGATGGAGAGAACATTTTGCTACAGTGCTAAATCACTTAGACGATGGCGGTATGATCTCGAATTCGAATGAGAAGTTCGAAGCAACAAATTCCCGAATTCGCACCGCACCTCCCAGTAAAACCGAGATAATAACAGCAATCAAGTCCCTCAAGAAGAACAAGGCGGTGGGTATTGATGGCATCCCTGCCGAGCTATTTCAAGCGGCGCCAAATACATCGGCAGATTTGCTGCTTCCCCTAATATGGAGAGCTTGGGATAGCGAACAATTTCCACAGGAGTGGAAAAGGGGGATGATCATTAAACTTCCAAAGAAGGGAAATTTGAGGGAGTGCGGTAACTGGAGAGGTATATGCGTTCTTCCAGCCGTGGCTAAAATAATAGCTAAAATAATTCTAGAACGAATTAAAGAACATTTAGATTCAACTCTCAATGTCGAACAGGCAGGCTTTCGCGCTGGATCCTCCTGCATTGACCACATAAACACCTTACGGATCATTATCGAGCAATGCGTTGAGTATAGGTCTCCGCTACATTTAATGTTTATCGACTTCGAGAAAGCTTTCGACAGCTTGAATCGAGATGCTATCTGGTTGGCCTTGCGCAGGAGAGGCATTCCAGAAAAACTTATAGCTATTATCAAGGCTACATACGAGGGCGGTAAGTGTCACGTCGTGCACAATGGTAAGGTGTCGGAGGATTTTGAAGTCCAAAGTGGAGTACGTCAAGGGTGCATACTGTCACCACTATTGTTTTTGGTGGTTATCAGCGATGTACTCCGTGCAGCATTGACGGAAGGCAGCTATGGAATTCGTTGGACTATGACATCTTACCTTAAACACCTAGATTACGCTGACGATGTTTGTCTACTTTCACAACGGATAATGGATCTTCATCTGATGGCCCAAAATCTAGAAGCTGAGGCAAACAAAGTGGGGCTAAAAGTAAACACAGCCAAAACAAAAGCCCTGAGCACTTCTTCTAACAACCGCGCTTAACTTAACATTGCCGGACAGGAAGTCGAGAAAGTTGATAACTTTCTTTATTTAGGAAGTGTGGTCTCGGCTAATCGCTGTGGCACCGAACTGGATGTGTGCAGCAGAATCGGGAAGGCTAAAGCTGCGTTCGGAATGCTATCTAAAATCTGGAGAAGCAATGTTATCAGCTTAAGAACCAAGCTGCGACTGTTCCGCTCCAACGTAGAATCAGTGCTGCTTTATGGGTGCAGTACTTGGAAGGTGGACGCCATTAACACACGGAAGCTGCAAGTCTTTGTAAACAAATGCTTAAGAATCATCTTGAGGATTTTTTGGCCGAACCGCATCTCTAACGAACAGCTTTATCTGAGAACGGGCCAAGAACCTATAAGCATTACTATACGAAGAAGAAAGTTGCAATGGATTGGACACACCCTAAGGCGCGAAGACAACTCCATTGCGAAATACGCCATGCAGTGGAATCCGCTCACCCAGGCAGGCAGAATAGCGGGACGCCCTAGGCAAACGTGGCGCAGAACAGTTGAGGAGGAATCGAGCTCTTTAGGAATGAGTTGGAGGCAGCTCAAACGCGTTGCAGAACTTCGAACACGATGGCGCACAGGCGTGGTTGACGCCCTATGCCCCCCGAGGGGTTAAAGGATCTAAGTAAAAAGTAAGTATATTTAATGTTGCAACTAATCCATACCATTCTTTTGTCTCTTTTTTTTTGTCAAATGAGGGGTTTTCTTGTTGTTTCCCTTCAAATATTTCATTTATTAAACAAAATTTCAGTTGAAAGATATTCATAAATCCCCATATATCATATCTCTGTATTGTAAATTGTGTGGTGGCATGCCTCTGTTATTTTATAAACGCAATAAAGAATAATAATAAAATACACACTTTTAAATACATGTGCCCCCATTGAATAACGCGAAACAAAGCAGGCAAACGAAAACGGTTTTGTTCTATTACTTAGGTTAAAAATTACACGTGTTCTCATGGAGCAACGTACATTGAAATAAGCAGTAAATCATTTTAATCAAAAAAAAAATCGAGTAATGCAAAAGCACGAGAAAACAATTAAGGCATAGACAAGATATAAACACATGCAGTTAAATGAGAACGCCTACATTGACTCAGTCAAACAAAAAAACAAGCAAAAACGCTAGAAGCATGCAAACGATGACTATCGGCTTCAATCAGTTTCTGTGAAGTGCAACATCAACATGTGTGACGCTAAAAAGTTATTATTTTTAATTGAAACTAATAAAGCATGACTCTTAATAATCCACACCAAATAAAGCAAGTCAAAAAAACATTTTAGTTTTGCTTCATTGGTTATGGGCTAACAACCGTCGTCAAGGATGACATGCTGCTCACATCTTTAAGATCTAAATGTGGTGTTGATGTAGCAGCCTGACAAATAAATGACTTCCTAATCTCTCCTTCAGGAGAACCTGTGACCAGCTAGAGATACTCCGCAAAAGGGTGAGAAAACTTTTCAACACCGCAAAAAGGCAATTGACTAAATTCAGCATAGAGTTGAGGAAATCCAAGAGAACAGCATGGAGAAAGAACTGCGTAAATATTGAGTCCCTTCTAGTAGCAGCCTGTCTCCAAAAGGCTCTCTCAAAGGATCATTCCAATGGGGTGGGATTGCTCATCAAACCTGATGGCACCTACACCGCCAGTCGAAGGGAAACCCTGGAAACTCTGCTCGAGGTTCACTTCCTTGGCTCAACAATTCTAAGCGACCACGTACCTGTTGCCCCTGAACGCTCCACATGTGGCACCTCCAGAAGAGTCAACAGCTTGTCTGGAAATCTGTTCAGTCAAGAAAAACTTAAATGGGCAATCGGTTCATTTAAGCCCTTTAAGGCACCTGGCAGTGATGGTATTTTTCCAGCTCTCATACAGAAAGGTCTGGATTACATCTTGCCTGCCTTGGTAGCTCTATTTAGAACAAGCTTCAACCTGGGATACATTCCACTAACTTGGCGGGAGGTAAATGTGGTATTTATCCCTAAGCTAGGTAACAAACCCAGCGAGCTACCCAAATCCTACCGTCCAATCAGCTTGACATCGTTTTTCTTGAAAACCATGGAAAAACTGCTAGACTTACACATTAGAGGCATTCTTGAAAAGACTATACCTCTGCACTCTAGTCAATTTGCATACAGGAAAGGTCGATCTACAGAAGGCGCCCTACACTATCTCGTCACAGAGATTAAAGCTGCCTACCGCTCCAAAGAAATCGCCCTTTGTGCATTCCTTGACATAAAAGGTGCTTTTGATAACACTGGTTATGAATCCATCACTAGTGCTATAAGACGTAGGGGAATAGACGAACCTGCTACCAGATGGGTTAGGAACATGCTCGATAGCCGCATAGTAACATCTTCGTCTGGAGAGGTCTCTGTGACGGTCTCCGCGGCCAAAGGCTGCCCCCAAGGCGGCGTCCTCTCGCCTCTCTTATGGTCACTCGTGGTGGATGACTTATTGAACACACTTAATAGTTCAGGTTTCACAACCATAGGCTATGCAGATGATCTAGTTATCATCACTAAAGGCAAACATGAAGACAATGTGTGTCAACTCATGCATAATGCACTCCTTGTAGTCTCAGACTGGTGCGCTCGGGAGAGCCTATCGATTAACCCCAGAAAGGCAGTCGTTGTACCGTTTACAAGAATAAGAACGCTGAATATTGGCTGAGTGACTCTAAACGGCACAACCATCCATTTTTCCGATGAGGTCAAATATCTAGGAATTTCCCTGGATAAGAAGCTTAACTGGAACTCCCATATTAAGCATAAAATTGCCAAGGCGACTACTGCCTTGTGGGCCTGTCGCCGTATGTATGGCAAGACCTGCGGCCTGTCTCCAAAGGTCATTTTCTGGTTATACACCACGGTTGTAAGACCCATTCTGACATACGCGTCCGTAGTCTGGTGGACGAAAACCAAAGAGGTCACAACCATAAATAAACTCACAAAACCTCAAAGACTAGCTTACCTCGGCATCACAGGTACTATGCACACTTGTCCCACAACAGCCACTGAAGCCATAATCGGACTTACTCCGTTACATATATTTATAAAAAAAAGTGGCCTTCCGCAGTGCAGCTAGTCTTAGAAAATCAGATGCTAATAGTACACGGGATCACGTGGATCTCATGGAGCTATTGTCCGACTTCCCCGAGCTAGACATGCTCAGCACGGTCTCCGGCTTTACGCCCAAATCACTCTACTTTGGTAGAAGGTTTGAGATTGTGATCCCAAGCCGTGATATATGGAATAATGGCGGACCGTCGCTTGATCCAAAAGGTATAGTGTGGTACACCGATGGATCAAAAATGGATTCAGGGGTTGGCGCCGGTGTGTATGAACCGAACCATAAAATTTCGAAATCACTCGGAAAGAGTCCTAGTGTTTTCCGGGCCGAGCTTTATGCCATTGAAACTTGTGCTAACATAAACCTGCACTCAGGCATCAAAGGTGACTCTATCCATATACTCACCGATAGCCAAGCGGTCGTTCTAAGCTGCTTCGACAGCTTACAAAATCTGGCCCGACGCAATAAAGTAAAATTGTGGTGGGTACCGGGTAATGTAGGCGTTTACGGCAACGAAACTGCAGACCTGCTAGCTAAGAAGGGCTCCTCTGAGTTGTTCACTGGACCTGAACACTTCTGCGAGATACCCGATTCCGCTTTCAAACTTACCCCAAACATTTGGGAACGCAACATGTGCAAATCCTTCTGGAATAACTCCCAAGGTCTCAGGCAGGCTAAAAGAGCTGTCCAACCCTTCCAAAAACAGGCAGTTTATATCCTAAAATACGGCAGAAATGACATAAGAAGGCTCGTGAGCTTCCTTACCGGTCGCTGTCAACTTCTCTACCACCTTAACAAAATAAGAATTTCGGAGGATATCACCTGCCGCCTCTGCCTAGAAGAGGACGAAACCGCAGAACACATACTATGTGAGTGTGTGTAGAAGTTCTGTATAGAACTAGGAGAAGCTTTTTCCTTAAAGAGGTCATATCTCCAAAAGATCTAAGGAACTCCTCCGCAGCCGCAATTATAGCTTTCTTAAGGAGAGTAGAAGTACTGCTGCCCTAAAAGTGGCCTATGGCACAATAGATCTCCTTGGTCGCAGTGCCTACAAACACACCTGTTAAAAAAAAAAAAACAACCGTCGTTTTTGTTTTGTTTGTTTCTGTTCTATTTGGTGTGGAAGCACCCTAAGATAGTGAAAAAAGTATTCACCCAGGGTGACCTTCCTAATGTTGGCGAGCACAGGACAAGCGCATAGGAAGTAACTAATGGTCTCTGCCTCGTCTTCATCCCTGCAACTCCTGCTGAAATCGTTGTAGGGAATACCTAGTCTTTGGGCATGTCTTCCCATCACGCGGTGCCCGGTGAGAATGTTTGCTATTTTGGAGACGGTTCCTCTCTTGTATTTTAAGAGCCCGATGGACCTAGATTTGTTGAGTGTTGGCCAAAGTTATCTGGCGGTATTGCATTGGCCTAGATGTTGCCATCGGAGATTGGCCACTTTCTCCGCGTCGGTTTGAATAAGGTACTTAACGTAAGACGTTGGAGCTTCGATGCCGATAATGCTTATGCTGTTGGCACCAGAGGAGCCTTGTCGGGACAGTTCGTCAGCTGCACAATTCTCTGGGATGTCACAGTGACCTGGTACCCAGCAATGGGTGAGGTTGTACTGACCAGCTATCTCGTTAAGAGATACGCGGCAGTCTTTCACTGGCTTAGATCTCGTAGTGCTGGATGCGAGGGATTTGATGGCTGCTTGACTATCGCCGTAGATAGAAAGATCCTAGCCTGTCAGCGGCTTGGCAAACAGCGGTAACTTCGACTTGAAAAACGCTGCAATGGTCTTCTGAGAAGATTCCGGCACCTACTCCGTCCTTGGTTTTGGACCCGCCTGTGAAAATTGAAAGCGAGTTTGACGATGCTATTAATGTTATATTCGAAATGATTCTTCGACTATTGCTCTTCTGTATTTTAACGCTCTTTGACAATAACTGTGCAGTTTGTTCCAGTCCATACCATTTAAAATCATCACCATTTCAGACTCTTCCAGAATTCGCTTACCAAATAGTTGACACCTAAATTCTCTTAGAATTGGGCACCTGCCAAGGAAGTGAAAGGTATCTTCTCGCTCTCGTAGATTGCATAAGGTGCAAATGACTGGTAAATCTTCGCGGTGAGGTATGAAATTCAGGCTCAAAATTTCTCCTCTTGCTTTAAAAATGGAAGATATTACTTCGGTCGGGTAGTTATCATTGAAGTTGTTATTGCCGGAGAGGTTGTGGTCAAGTTTTGAGTATATTTCTCTGTGTACTGAACTTCAAACTTTTTCTTTCCATATGCATGCAGTTTCTCGTTTAACTTAATTAGCAAGTTGTAAAACTCTTCCTTCCAATTGTGCCTGTTTTTCGCATTTATATTGAGGGCGCATCCGCAAGATTCAGCCAACATCTGCCATTCTTCAAACGAAATTGTTTTTGCCTCTATAATGTAACTCGCTACACGTTTAGTCAACCTTTCCTCGTCCAAAGACAGCGTTTTCAATATATAATCAAAATGAAGTTTTAAAGTACTCATAATTAATGGCGATAGACTAGCTGTTTGGTGTGCATTGAGGGAGCTTAAATATCCTTTTCAAGAAGAATCGTAGGAGTTTTTCCACTGTATCAAACTTCTTATATCCCCACACCTGCGACCCATACAGTAGGACTGATTTAGAGACAGCTTGGAATATCTGATATTTTACTCTCAGGGCTATGCGTTTATCTTCCAGACAGTTTTTCCAAGCCGCACAAATAGCTGACTTAGTTGTTGTGAGCTTCTCCTTGAGATGTTGTTCCATACTCATGTTGTTGATGATATTGATACCGAGGTATTTGTATGATTTAACTATTTCTAGCTCTTGGCCGGCGAAAAACCATTTTTCGTTTCTCGCATACATCGATTCGTCGTACAATACTTTGTATTTGTTGAATTTTTTTTAAAATGTTTATCATGGAAAAACTTAGCAGAATGACCTATTATTACCTACAGGTTTTTCGTAGTATAATCCAACGATTGATTCCATGATTTCTAATTAATTTCTTGTTTGAAACACTTCGAGTTGTTATCCAATCACTTAACCGAGGTACCTGTTGCCTGTTGATAATGCTGGCGTAAAGAGAATATGGTTTATCATGACATCTTTCATATGGTATGATTCGATAAGACTGCTTTGGGTTTGTCAAACGATAAGTAATACGCTGTTTGAATTGAAATTACATATATATATGGTATGTAGGTATATACCTACATTATGTGCACATACGCACGTATGACGTTTTTAATCTATAGTACAATGTCAAATATTGATTGGATAAGTGTTTATACATATCAATATGATATGGTATGGTATGGTATGGTATTGTAAGGTATGGTACAATATGTGGGAAGTGCACCGTGGAGGTGCTTGCACGGGGGCCTTCTGGTCCATTGTGAATCTCTTTAAATTGTAGTACCATCTCTAATTTGGTTGCCCCTCGATTGGTCTTGAATCAAACCAACCTGTACTCCTGACCAAACATATCATGTTCTCGAGTGGGACTTGCACCAGATCCTCCAGTTCTTCAAAAGATCGGTTTCCCATACAGCGGAAGTGACGAGTTTGAAAATTGGAACAGTCACACGGAAAGCGTTTGATAGTTTCAAATTCTTCTGTATCATGAGATCTCCTACAGTGACCAGGTGAGTTGATTCCCAGTCTGGCGGCCATTGCAGCTATTGAACAATGCCCGCTTAGTACACCTATCATGAAATCTGTTTCTTTTTTATTCACTGACAAAAGGCTTTTGGTCCTTTTTTCGTTCAGAGTTGGCCAGGTTAGGTTAGGTTAGGTTAGGTAGGGTTATGAGGTTATCATAAAACACTAGGCACCAAAGTGGGCCCATCGCGATCCCTAGGAAACCTTCACGGCAGAAGACCTAAACCCATTCTCCCAAGCAATTAATCTCCCTATAGAATCTGAAAAGATCCTTGTTATGGTTTAGGGACCTCACCTCTTCAAGGTTATCGAAGGAGTATCTTCCAAGATACTTTAGCCTTGTCCTGGCAATTCCTTGACATTCACAGAGTATATGAGTTATATCCTCTGAGACATGTAGGTCGTCGCAGTACCTACAAACATCCGTATCGGATAACCCTAGTCTCATGCCATGCCTCCTTAGGAGACAGTGGCCAGATAGTATTCCTATCACTGTTCTTAGCCTCGATCTATCTAACTTGATTATCTCCCCAGATTTTCTGCGATCTAGCACAGGCCACAAGGCCTTAGACACCCTGTGACCATCTATGTTTGACCATCTTAGATTAGCCGTGTCAATGATTTTATCCCTAATAATTCCCTTGGCCACGCACCCTGATGGCTTAATACTACCAATTATATCGCTACGTTGGAGCCCCGCTCCTCTTTTAGCCAGCGCGTCGGCCTGCTCGTTGCCTTCAATATCGCAGTGTCCAGGTTGGCCATAAGCTGCGAGATATGTATGACACAGTCAGTCAGTATGATACTGACTTTCTGTCAAGATTTCGAGTGGGAAGCAGCTGTCGGTGTCAAAATAACCTATGATTTAAAAAGAAATCACTAGATGGCCCACTCGTTATATGTCACCTAAAGAAAATTAATGGGTCTTGGACGACTTCCAACGAAGATTATTGACACTCATTTCCCAGGTAGTTCCCAAGTTGTTAGCAACATGGTTTCCAACAGACCACTGCACATGCTCGTATAACCAACTCCTTAAACTTAATTACACAGAGCAAACTCCATAGGGCACTACGTAGCTTCAAACCATATAAACCCGTGGGAACAGACTGCTTAATAGTTTCCGAGTTACAGAGGTCATCGAACATTATCTTGCCGGTGCGGTGCTTGAGACAATTTTAAAAAGTTGTCTACATCTGGTATATATCCCAAAGATGTGGAGAGAAGTTAAAGTTGTCTTCATACCCAAGCGTAAAAATGTTCTCACACAAATCCAAAAGATTTCAGACCTGTTAGTCTATCATCATTCCTCTTAAAAGCATTAGAACGACTGATTGATATCCACCTACGCAACAGTATTGATAAGAAACTACTGTCGGCGGCCCAACATGCATATTACAAAGGTAGGTCAGTGAAGACGGCATTGAATTCAGTGAAGATAATATCGAATATTCCCTTTTTCGCAAAGAGGACACAATGGTCACTTTCCTGGATACAGAAGGCGCTTTCAAAAAGTCAATACATCAGCGATAGCAGATGTACTGTCAGACCCGAAGTTCGACAGCTCACTTTGCGAATTAGTGAATCTACTGCTTAATGGTCGGATTATCAACTCTAAGCTGTGTGGGACATCTACTAGAAGATCTGTCAGTAGAGGCACTCCGAAAGGAGGTGTTCTGTCCTCTCTTCGTTCGGATTTGGTGGTCAATGGACTAGTGATAATCCTGGAAGGCCAGGAATGTACGGCAATCGCTTAGACAGATAATGTTGCTTTAGCTGTCTATACTCTAAAAGAACTTGTATAAAACGCTTTAAAGAAGCTAGCTAGTTGAGCGGTGGGCGCCGTGGCATAAGTGGTTAGTGTGTCGGATCACTACGCATGAAGTTCCAAGTTCGAATCCCAGAAAACACCAAAAAGTTTTTTTCACGGTCCCACCTCTCTCGAGCGTCTGACAAGCATCCGAGGGTATTGTTGTCACGAAAAAGCTTCTCAAATCGCCGTTCGGAGTTGGCATTAAACTGTGGGTCCCTTCCATTCGTGTGAAAAATATAGCGCACACAACATGAGTGGTTGCGGGAAGCTAGGCCCTGGCACTTTAAAGAGCTGTTGCGCCAAATATTTGTATTTGTAGTTGAGCGGTTCGGTGTGGTTTGGCTGTAAACCCCCACAAAACTTAGCAGGTACTTTTCTCCAGGAAACATAGTATTCCTTTCGTCTACCCGCTTTCTCTTAATGGTATCAGCTAAACTTCTCCTATAGATAGATTAGATTAGATTAGATCAGATTTTATTAATTCCATGTAGTTTAGAGTCATTACAAAAACAATAAAAGTACTAAATCTATCTTGTGGTAGATGTGACATGGTGACATGGCTAAAAGCCGTCTGCCAAAGACTAACACCATAATTTTACATTTGATTCACTTTAAATTTAAAAAATTCTCCTCCATAATTATTTTCCGGTAAGCTAAACTTGTTTCGCAATATGATGTAAGAGCTCTCCAATTGGACCCGTTTAGTAATGCCTTGACGTCTTCAGATAGCAAGCTGGCTTTCCCAAAGTGGGACCTCCTAATATCACGAAAAATCGGGCAAATCCCTATGAAATGCATAACTTTCTCCCTCTGTAACATATTGCACAATGAACATATAACCGGAAGATCATCTCTATGCGGTATAAAGTTCAGTGGAAGTAGCTCTCCCCTTGCACGAAAGATTATAGACATCCATCTTATTTTATTCGTGTCCTTAAAGTAGTTTAGAGAGCCCAGGTTCAGCTGTAGTTCTATGTAGATCTCCCTATGGGTTGACACACTCGCTTGCTCGATATACTTTTGCCGAATTTGTGTATCTAATTGCGACAGGAAGTCATAGAGGTGACACTTTCAACTACTTTGTGCATTCCAGTCCAATTCCAAATGGTACTCGTAATTTTCCGCCAAATTGATCATCTCTTTATACCACAGACTTCGAGTATGTACTGCGTATTTAACAACCTTTCTAGGCAATCGCTCTTCTCCCATCCTGAGTGTGCTGAGAATATAGTCGGGGCGAGACCTGTTTCAATCAACAGCATGTAGTTAGGTGCAGTTGTAGGTAATTGAAATGTTCTCCGTAGATAGAATCTCTGTAACTTTTTTACTGTATCATAGAACATATGACCCCATGCTTGTGCCCCGTACAGGCGTATTGACTTTGAAACCGCTTCAAATACTCTATATTTAAGGATGTGATGTATGCTACGGCTTTGAAAGTAATTTTTCCATGCTATGGTTATCGCACTTTTAGACTGCCGAAGTTTTTCAGCCAAATGCGGTTCCATACTTAATTTGCTGGAAATTATAGCTCCAAGGTATTTGTATTGCTTTACGACTTCAATACTATCGCGATTGAATGTCCACCTTTCCGCCCTTGTCTGTCTACCCCCGCCCCTTTTGAAAATCTTCACTTTTGATTTCATCAGGTTGCGTTGTATACTCCACAGTACACGATAATCATAAACTCGGTTAATCATGAGTTGCAGGGTCTCTGGTGATTTTGCTAACAGGACCACATCATCACCATACAGGAGAGCCTTAATACGGGTGTCTGCATATGAAATCCCCCCTGGAAGGTAACCGATGATGTCTTCGATCTAAAGGGCAAATAGTGACGGGCTCGCGTTGCAACCTTGTCGACCCCTACCACTGTGACGAACCATTCTGACAACCCATCTCCATTGCATACTGCTGCTTTTGTGCCATCGTATAAATTTTCCATAATCTTTCCCAATTTATGAGATATTCCGTATTGATAGAGCTTGTAGAATATCAAAAGCAGCTCTGAAGTCGATAAAAAAAGCATAAAGCTTTTGTGTTCGTTCTATGAACTTTTCTGCTATATTATGTAACACAAAGATATTATCTACCGGTAATATCAGGTCACTCTGAGAGGACGATTCTTTTTTACAAGATGAGTCGATTCACTCCTACACTGACGGCTCAAAAACCAAAGACAGAGTTGGTGGAGGTGTTTTCTCTGACAGGCTTAATCTTAATCTCTCTCTCCGTCTACCAAATCATGGTAATATGTTCCAGGCGGAAATAATGGCGATTAAAGAACTCTTATCTTGGCTTAAGAAAAACGTGATATCCGCTAGAGATATACGCATCTTCTCAGACAGGCAAGCAGCAATCAAATTCTTGGAATCACCTCTATAAATTCATTAGTAGCTCTAGACTGGCGATCATCTCTCGTGGAGATGGCTGAGTAGTTCAGTATTCACCTGTGTTGTGTGCCAGGGCACATGGACATTCAGGGGTATTCTGAGGCCGATGAACTTGCCAGAATAGAAGCAACTATAAACATCCTGTCGGACAAAGGCTCCTTAGGTATACCAATCGCTACTTGCCAACTCAAATTTAAGCTGTACGCTATCGAGAGTACAAATCTTAGGTAAACAACGGGGCCAACATGTCTAGCGATAAAACAGGTTTGGCCCAAGCTGCATCTAAAACGCCCTAAGAATTTGATTTCCTCAATAGATTGCATATCGGCACAACAATAGGGGTCATCAGTGAGCACTGTCTAGTAAGCAAGCTGCAACAAGGCTGGCCATTTTTACGAACGACCTTTGTATAAGCTGCATGGATGAAGAAGAGGAAGAAACTATTCCTCACCTTCTTTATTCTGGAACGTTAAGACCCTCCTGGACTCACTCAAGGAACGCCAGATTCCTCCAATTGAAGCGCGAATTCGCACGGTATAAAATCGACATCTTAGGGCTGAGCGAGATAAGATGGTACGATGCTGGGGAATACATCTCCCCAACAAAAAGCACTGTGATGCTTTACTGTGGTAAACCAGCTGGAAGTGCACGGAGTTCCAGAGTAGGACTCATGCTAACTCCAGCAGCACGTAGTAGCCTCATAACCTGGAAACCCCATAGTGACCGGATATTGACGGCTAGGTTCCAGAGTAGAGTTAGAAAAATTACCATCATACAGTGTTATGCTCCGACTCTAGACGCGACTGAGGATGAAAAGGATGATTTTTATAGCCACTTAGGCGCCGCCTATAACCAAACGCCTAATGGGGACATCGTAATGGTGATGGGAGATCTCAATGCCAAGGTGGGTGGCGACAACATCATGCTTAAGCACGTGATGGGAGTTCACGGCGTGGGAGACCGTAATGATAACGGTGAGCGGTTTGTGGACTTCTGCAATACCAACCACCTAGTCATTCGAGGTTCGCTGTTTAAGCATAACACCTGCCACAAAATCAGTTGGGTCTCTACTGAAAGGCAACGAACATCCAACCAGATCGACCACATTGCGATCAATCGTCGCTTTAGAAATTGTCTCCTGGACGTCCGAAACAGACGTGGAGCTGACGTCGGACTAGAACGAGATCACCATCTTATGGTAGCTCATTTACGCCTTCGTACTGCATCCGTCAACAGCAACCGCTCAAACCTATTTAACATCACCAGGTTTAATATCGACAGGCTCAAGGTTCCCCAAGTGCGCCAACAGTTCAGGGACCATCTTGCCTTAGAAGCAGAAGCAATCAGCAGCATAGAGAACATGGATGACCACTGGAGTGCTGTGAAAAATGCTTTTGCGACTGGGGCACGCACTTATGTCGGTAAAAAGCAGAAACACCACCGCACATGGCTTTCTACAGACACCTGGAGACGGATCGATGAGCGTACAGCAATCAAGGCTCGGATTGCAGCGGCCTCAGCAGTAGAGAGAACCGAGCTTGAAGCCCAATACCGTACGAAGAAGAAAGAAGTGCAGCGTAGTGTGAGACGTGACAAACGTCAATATGTCAACTCACTGGCCTCAAGGGCTGAAGAAGCAGCGAGTAGGTGCGACAGTAGGACTGTGTATAGCATCACTAAGGAGCTCATCGGTGGTCGAAACTCCAAACAACATCCAGTGAAGAGTCTAGACGGTAACCTGCTGATTTCGGATGAGGATCAGCTCACTAGATGGAGAGAACATTTTGCTACAGTGCTAAATCACATAGACGATGGCGGTATGATCTCGAATTCGAATGAGCAGTTCGAAGGCAACAAATTCCCGAATTCGCACCGCACCTCCCAGTAAAACCGAGATAATAACAGCAATCAAGTCCCTCAAGAAGAACAAGGCGGTGGGTATTGATGGCATCCTTGCCGAGCTATTTCAAGCGGCGCCAAATACATCGGCAGATTTGCTGCTTCCCCTAATACGGAGAGCTTGGGATAGCGAACAATTTCCACAGGAGTGGAAAAGGGGGATGATCATTAAACTTCCAAAGAAGGGAAATTTGAGGGAGTGCGGTAACTGGAGAGGTATATGTGTTCTTCCAGCTGTAGCCAAAATAATAGCTAGAATAATTCTAGAACGAATTAAAGAACATTTAGATTCAACTCTCGACGTCGAACAGGCAGGCTTTCGCGCTGGATCCTCCTGCATCGACCACATAAATACCTTACGGATCATAATCGAACAATGCGTTGAGTATAGGTCTCCGCTACATTTAATGTTTATCGACTTCGAGAAGGCTTTCGACAGCTTGAATCGAGATGCTATCTGGTTGGCCTTGCGCAGGAGAGGCATTCCAGAAAAACTTATAGCTATTATCAAGGCTACATACGAGGGCGGCAAGTGTCACGTCGTGCACAATGGTAAGGTGTCGGAGGATTTTGAAGTCCAAAGTGGAGTACGTCAAGGGTGCATACTGTCCCCACTATTGTTCTTGGTGGTTATCAGCGATGTACTCCGTGCAGCATTGACGGAAGCTAATTCTGGAATTCGTTGGACTATGACATCTTACCTTAAACACCTAGATTACGCTGACGATGTTTGTCTACTTTCACAACGGATAATGGATCTTCATTTGATGGCCCAAAATCTAGAAGCTGAGGCAAACAAAGTGGGGCTAAAAGTAAACACAGCCAAAGCAAAAGCCCTGAGCACTTCTTCTAACAACCGCGCTCAACTTAACATTGCCGGACAGGAAGTCGAGAAAGTTGATAACTTTCTATATTTAGGAAGTGTCGTCTCGGCTAATCGCGGTGGCACCGAACTGGATGTGTGCAGCAGAATCGGGAAGGCTAAAGCTGCGTTCGGAATGCTGTCCAAAATCTGGAGAAGCAATGTTATTAGCTTAAAAACCAAGCTACGACTGTTCCGCTCCAACGTAGAATCAGTGCTGCTTTATGGGTGCAGTACCTGGAAGGTGGACACCATTAACACACGCAAGCTGCAAGTCTTCGTAACCGAATGCTTAAGAATCATCTTGAGGATTTTTTGGCCGAACCGCATCTCCAACGAACAACTTTATCTGAGAACGGGCCAAGAACCTATAAGCATTACTATACGAAGAAGAAAGTGGCAATGGATTGGACACACCCTAAGGCGCGAAGACAACTCCATTTGCGAAATACGCTATGCAGTGGAATCCGCTCACCCAGGCAGGCAGAATAGCGGGACGCCCTAGGCAAACGTGGCGCAGAACAGTTGAGGAGGAATCGAGCTCTTTAGGAATGAGTTGGAGGCAGCTCAAACGCGGTGCAGAACTACGAACACGATGGCGCGCAGGCGTGGTTGACGCCCTATGCCCCCCGAGGGGTTAAAGGATCTAAGTATCGAGAGTACAAATCTTAGGTAAACAAGGGGGCCAACATATCTAGCGATAAAACAGATTTGGCCAAAGCTGGATCTAAAACGCTCTAAGAATTTGATTTCTAATAGATTGCATATCGGCGCAACAATAGGGGTCATCAGTGAGCACTGTCTAGTAAGCAAGCTGCAACAAGGCTGACCATTTTTACGAACGACTTTTGTATAAGCTGCATCGATGAAAAAGAGGAAGAAACTATTCCTCTCCTTCTTTATATCTGGCCAGCTCTCTCGCGCTGAAGGAAGCTTCACTTAGGAAATATAGGCGATCTGATAAACATAGATATTAGGAGCCGCTCACGCTCCATCAGAGGCTCAAAATGGTTTCACGAGTAGGTAGAGAGAAACTTTCTCCTACTAGAATCCACATTGTATCACAGTGGATTTATTGTTGTTAATTGGCGTTTCTAAGCTAGCAGCAACTTCAATCTAACCTAACCTAACATATGTACATGTCAGATATAACTCAGCATAATTATATCAATCGCTCAGCTACATATATTTACACTTATTCCACGTTTGTGACCACTGGGTATGATATCCGTAACTAAAAATAACAATTTTTCTTTGATAACAAAAACCTACCCATTACAGTGAATTAATAAATATTCATTTACAATCTGAGCTTTATGAATATTTTATGTCGTATGTGTATCATTTGAAAATTATTCTTGTTCGTATCGCCTTTGGTACATGCGTCGGTGGATGCATTCTTTAAATTTTTCTGGGTCAGTTTGATCGTAGAAATATCCAGGCCAAGTTAAAAAAATGGAAATTAACTTTTATTCAAACTTGATTTCAAAAGTGATTTCCGTCTTTGTTGCCCATTGTGCGATCGGCGATTTCGCAATTAATTGCGATTTTTTTTCTTTGACATTTAACACGTTGGTTCCAAAGAAAGTGTGGCGAACCCCACAGGCGGATCAGTAGAAATGCGGTGAAGTGGGAGGATTGTGATCCCTTGTTTTTGGATCATAACCTCGCTGATAAAATGAAGAAGAAGAAGGTTCCAAAGGAAGTGTTACTCGTAATGTTATATACGGTTTTGAACGGTTTTTAAGTTCACGTTTTGCTCCATGTTATGAAAGGAATTGCGTTTCTCTAAATCAACTTTTTTTTATAAGGTTTCGAATTATTGACGGACAAAAAAGCAATTTTCTTGTAAGAGTTCAAATGGGTCGTAAGGCAGCTGAAGTTGGTCGGAATGCCATCAGCGCATAGTGCAATGTTTGTTTCAAAAATTTCGTGGTGGAGATGAGAGCATCGGCGACCATATTAGTTGAAGCAGATCCACGCACAATGGTTCAAGAGCTTGCAAGAGATATTGCTGTAAGCAAATCTGCTTTCAAAAGATACAAAGACTCGCCTACATAGGTATCACGGGTGCGATGAGCACATGCCCGACAGTGGCACTTTTTTTTTTTTTTTGATACGTAGGTATGGGTATAAATCCTATATGGATATTTGTAGCCTGTGTTACGAATTATGCTCGACTTTATGCTCCTGCATGGTTACGTGCTAAAAAAAAAACCCTCCTATTTCTTTATCGTGTTGGACCCCCTGCGGCACCGCTAGTCAAGGCATTCCTCGCAGGAGCAGGTTGGACATTTCGTCCTTTCGTACCTCCTCTAAACATTTACGTGTTGTTCTTGTGTTCGCATGTATGTGCGTATGTCCCTCTTTTTTTCTTTTTTTGGGATTGCACCAGGGATGTGTAATCTTCATAGATACTAATAGCCCGAGTGCTACTAGCATGCACGATTCGCAAACCTGAGTAATCGATGCCAAGAATACGCCTTCGTACTAAACACACACCCTACACACTTCAACCACTCTCCCCGCGGGACTGCCGTTAGGTATTACTTCGCGGGGCTGGTTAGCAATGGATGCTATGCTTCTTGTGTCAGCTTCTTCCACTGCTTCAGCTGCTCTACTTAGCTTTTCTTTTCTCCGCAGCTCTTTTTGTAGAGTTGTTACGAAGGAACATATTGCCATCCAATTCTCTTCCGACCGTAACATATGGTCGAGGAGTAATGATGGACTTGGCAGAGTAATTCTCCATGCCGTGAAACGTGTACAGTAAAACACTGCGTGCTCCGTATCTTTATCTTCACCTGGGCATTCCGGGCAGGATGGTGAGTTGTCGTGTCCAAATCGAAGTAGATATTTGCGGTAGCCACCGTGGCCAGACAGGAACTGCGTTAGATGGTAGTTGCAGTCTCCATGCTTTCGACTTATCCAGTCTTGGATTGTCGGTATAAGTTTATATGTCCACCTGCCTTTTGTTATATTAGCCCAACGAGCTTGCCACATAGCTGCTGACGCTGCCCTTTCTTCAATTTTTATCATCTTGATACCAGTGGCGTTGTGATGACACAATGCTCTTCTGTTATATATCCTCAGCATTTCGTCTGCGAGTATATCGATGGGGAGCATTCCAGCTGTGACAAATGCAGCTCCGTCAGAGATGGTTCGAAAGCCGCTGATTGTCCGTAGCGCACAGAGTCTATATGTTGACGGTAGTCTCCTTTGGTCTCCTTCGTCCTCAGTGGGTCGCCATATAACAGAACTGAGGTGATAACTCTAGAGAGTAGAATCCTTCTAGCGTATCCAGGTCCACCGATGTTAGGCATGATACGCGAGAGAGCTCCCTGTATTTGCGATGCTTTTTTGGTAACAAAATCAACATGCGTTTTAAACCGTAGCTTGTTGTCCAGCATTACTCCAAGGTATTTATCCGCCTCTTTCGACCTGATGGTTTGGTTACCAATCTGAAAGTTGGCAAATTCGACGGTTTTCCGGCTGGTTATAAGAACAGCTTCTGTTTTGTGGTCAGCTAGTTCTAGTCCGGCGGATATTAGCCAATCTTTTATCCGGGCAATTGCTTCATTTGTAGCTGATTCTACTGCATGGATCTGTTTAGCTACTGTCACGACTGCAATGTCGTCGGCGAATCCAATTATCGTTACTCCCCCAGGTAGCGTTAATCGTAGGACTCCGTCGTACATGATGTTCCACAATAGTGGCCCTAAAACCGATCCATGTGGAACTCCCGCAGTTACGTTGTAGTATTTTACCCCTTCACCGGTATTGTACCTCAGCTTCCTGTTGTTGAAGTAGTTCTTCACTATCCGTAGCAGGTAATATGGCGTATCCATCCTGGCAAGTGACCTTCTAATAAACGACCAGTTCGCAGAGTTAAATGCGTTTTTAACGTCCAGCGTTACTACTGCGCAATACTCCTTTGTGCCATAGAGCCATCTTTCGCCTTCGATGGCACCTTTGGCGATATCAACTACCACTCTTATGGCATCAACAGTAGATCGTGCTCTTCTGAAGCCAAATTGGTTATCTGAGAGGGCTCCTTTCTCTTCTGCTACTGCGAGTAATCTATTATAGATTATTTTCTCGAGGATCTTTCCCATGGTGTCCAATAGGCATATTGGACGATAGGATGATGGTTCTCCTGGAGGCTTCTTTCCTTTTGGCAGTAGGACCAAATGCTGCGTCTTCCATTTTTCGGGAAAGGTTCCTTCTTCAAGGCACTTCTGCATTGTTGATATGAAGAGGTCTGGTCTTTTTTTTACAGCTGCCTTTACTGCCTTATTCGGGATGCCGTCAGGTTCCGGCGCCTTGTTGTCACCTATCTTGCTGCATGCCCTTTGCACCTCCTCGTGAGTAATTAAAGGAATATCTTCTGGATTGGCTTCTCGTATAATATTGCACATAGTAGCAGGCCTTTGAAGGAAGAGGTGCTGCGTATGTCCCTCTGCCTGTGCATTTGCGTAGGTGTGTTTTCGTATATACCTGCGTTACCGGCGTGTCTACTCGCGTTCACGATGTTACTTCGTGTGTTTTTCTCACTCTCTCTCCTTTCTCGCTCAAGTCGCCTCAACTCTTGGCATATATCCTTGGCATACGAGCTCACTACGTTCCACTTATTTTCGGAATCTAGCATATGATGTACTACATTCTCAGGAGTTGATGTTTCTCCGAGCACTCTTTGCACTGCTTCTCTTTGTAGCTGGAATCGTGGACAGTAAAAGAATACATATTCCACATCTTCGGGAGTATCACTGCATGATGGAAAATTGGGGGAGTCATCATTCTTAAAGCGGTATAAATATGACCCAAAGTAACCATGTCCCGTTAGTAGTTGTGTTATGTACAAGTTATCATCACCATGCCTACGGTTTATCCAAGCTTCAATTATTGGGGTAAGACGGTAAGTCCATCGGCCCTTAGACGAAAGGCTCGAGCGCTGCTGTCACTCCCTCAGATTTGCGTTTCTCTCTGTTGTGTCCGCATCAGTGTGGGATAGACGTCCCTCCTGTCCTTCTTCTTCCTTTTATCAGCGAAGCTATGATCCGAAAACAAGGGATCATAACCCTCCCACTTCATCGCATTTCTACGGATCCGCCTGTTGGGTTCGCCTCACGTCGCTCCCAACATCGAACCAACATCCAACCAACATCGAACCAACATCGAACCAACATCCAACCAACAACCAACCAACAACCAACCAACCAACAACCAACCAACAACCAACCAACGACCAACCAACAACCAACCAACAACCAACCAACATCCAACCAACACCCAACCAACATCCAACCAACATCGAACCAACATCGAACCAACATCCAACCAACATCCAACCAACATCGAACCAACATCCAACCAACAACCAACAACCAACCAACGACCAACCAACAACCAACCAACAACCAACCAACAACCAACCAACATCCAACCAACACCCAACCAACATCCAACCAACATCGAACCAACATCGAACCAACATCCAACCAACATCCAACCAACATCGAACCAACATCCAACCAACATCCAACCAACAACCAACCAACATCCAACCAACAACCAACCAACATCGAACCAACATCCAACCAACATCCAACCAACATCGAACCAACATCCAACCAACAACCAACCAACATCCAACCAACAACCAACCAACATCGAACCAACATCCAACCAACATCCAACCAACATCCAACCACCATCGAACCAACCAACAACCAACCAACAACCAACCAACCTCCAACCAACATCCAACCAACATACAACCAACATCGAACCAACCAACATCCAACCAACATCCAACCAACAACCAACCAACATCCAACCAACAACCAACAACCAACCAACATCCAACCAACATCCAACCAACCAACATCCAACCAACCAACCAACAACCAACAAACAACCAACCAACATCCAACAAACATCCAACCAACAACCAACTAACCAACAACCAACCAACAACCAACCAACATCCAACCAACATCCAACCAACAACCAACCAACCAACAACCACTTTCATAGCTCCGGCCCAAACTGGTGACACACAAAGCACTACTGATACAACTACCTTAGTTAAGAGAAATCTCCGGCTGTATCTCGGTCCTCCTATATTCGGTATAATCCGCACAATAGAGGCACCCACACGAGGGGATTTGTCACCTACATACTTCAGATGTTTTAAATGTAAGCCTTGAGTCAATCATAAGGCTAAGGAATTTAGTAACTGTTTTGGATACTATCTTATGCCCACCTACTGTGAGCGTGATGGTTTCGCGTCGTTTTCTGCTTGTTATTAGTACCGCCCCCGTTTTGTGCTCAGCTAGCATTAGGCCGACTGATGCTAGCCACCGTCGAACAATTGAAATGGTTTCATTGCTGAATATAACAACTTCTTCAAGTAGTCTTGCTGTAAAAACTATAGCGATGTCGTCCGCAAATCCCACGATTTTAGACTCGTCTGGTATTTCAAGACGAAAAACGCCATCGTACATGATGTCTCATAGCATCGGTCCCAGGACCGAACTCTGTGGTACTCCTCCCGTAACTGCGTACTCCTTTACCCCATCATCTGTGCCATATAGCAACACTCTCTGTCGGAAATAGTACTTCATAATTTCCGTGATGTAAATTGGTACATATCTCTCTCTCATATTTCGCATCGCTTCCAGGATGTTCTGATAGTCCACATTCTTCTTCAATGGCTGTTTCCAATCTGTTACCGACTATACGCTCCAGAAATGTTCCCGTCGTGTCCAACATACAGAGCGGGCGGTAAGCTGATGGATCTCCTGCGGGCTTGCCTTCCTTGGGCAATAGCACGAGCCTCAGATAGCCAAGCACTTCTAGAAGCTCTTAAATCTTTCAGCTTTTGAGTTGCAATTAGTTTGGAACTGTCTCATTACACTCAAGCAGTTTGCTGCACGCAACACCCTTTCACTCACTTGGGTCCCTGGCGCCAAGGGCATCGCCGGCTATGGGACTGCTGATGAACTAGGCACACCTGGATCCCAACTCAAATTCATTGATCCGGAACCTTATTGTAGCCTACCTACAAGCCAAATTAAAATTGAGCTGATTGTTGGGAACAGCGCGAAAAGCGCTCATACTGGGATTCCCAAATAGATTTAAAACACCAAAGAAATTTATTGATCTCTCCATCAAAAGATTGAGAGAAATTCTAGCAATCAACAAACATAATACCAAGTTCCTAACAGACTTCCTTACTGGTCATTGCTCTCTCAAATACCACCTTAAGAAAAATGGCCTTAGTCTATTTGACACTTGCAGACTATGTCTTGAGGACACTAAAACTGCTGAGCACATTATGTGTGAATGTTCCGCCATCATTCGCAGCAGACAAAAATTTGTTTATAAAGGGTTCATCACCCCATCTGACATAATCTCTTCCTCAGCCCAAACCATCCTAAGCTTCCTTCGAGGACTTGATTTCAGCTACGACACCATGGCAACATGCCTTCTTTCAGGGGTTAATACAAAAGATCACTTTGCAGGTTCAAGTACTTCATTGGGTCTTAGAGCACCCACCTATCACCCTTCTCCGCCACTTTACAAAAAGCAAATAAAATAAGCAAATCAGCTGTGCTTCTGATCACCTGGAACGACTTTTAAAGAGAAAAAAAGCTCGGGAAAACGGGGCCACTTGAGTTGAATGATTTTTAGAAAATTCGTCGGTACAAGACGACTTCTGCGCAGCTTTTGCGGAACAGAAGCGAACCATTTCTAGATCGAATCGTGACGTGCGATGAAAAAAAGATTCTGTACGACAACTGATTCGCCGTTCGATGCAGTGGTTTGATCAAGATGAAATAATAAAACATCAGCCTGAGCCCAAGATCAACGAAAAGAAGACAATGGTGTCTGTTTGGTGATGAATAGCCACAATAATCCACTTGAGTTTTCTAAATCCAAGTGAAACCATCAAGGCAGAGAAGAACTATCTAGAAATGTCCATAATGTACCAAAAACTTCTACACGTGTACATCTGAGATTTGTCAACAGGAAAGATCCAATCCTCCTCGACCACACGTTGCACAGCTGACGCTGCGAAAGTTTAGCCAACCGGGCTACAAAACTCTGATGCATCCACTATACTCACTAGATCTGTCGCCAACTGATTACCACTTCTTGAAGCATTTATTGCAATCGCGATCAGGTCAACAAGAGAGGCCTCGTCCGGTTAAACATATGCGCGCTGAAGTTCACCCAGATGTGCTTACGCAGGTCTGAGTGTTCAGCTACACATACTATATCGTCAGACTCAGCATATGCTCATTGTTAGTTTACTATCAGATAGCTATCCAGCGGGCACCGCGAGGAGGTGATGCGATTTTGCCACGCCAATAGATTCATATAAGGATTTGTTTATGTAAGTAAATGCCATATCGTCAGCAAAGGCAGTAACATTGCTATTAAAATTTTGTTTGAAAATGGAGTTTATATGAATTAGAAATAGAATGATGCCCAGAACTGAACTTTGAGGCACACCAACCCGCAACTCCAACTAATTACTAAAAACTCCATTAAGTTTTACTTTTTGAAGTCTTGCGGATAAATAAGAGTTAAACCAGTTATGTATTGAACCCCTGAATTCCATGCAGGGACGGGTTAAGAATATCACTGCAGCACCCCCCAACAACTAGCGCTTGTCGTAAAAGGCGACTAAGGGGACAAATCAGATCTAGGCAATATAACACTCAAGTGAGCCTAGCGACACATATACTACCTTAAAAACCCTCCCACAAGTGTGCATGCGAGTCCGTGGGTTGACGCGACTGGAGATCACCGGTGCCATATAAGAAAGATCAAACAATACTAAAACAGGAGCATGCACGTGTCAAACAACAAATACCATCGCAATATGGTAATATTGCAAAACTGCATCATTATGGTAATACTTGCAAACAGGAAAGGCACTACCCCGCCAGGCACTACCACTGCTGTGCTTGGTACTAATCCTGGACCGAGCAGAAATGTTCAGGTCAGAGCTATACGGATTCCGGGGGCTAGCAAAATAATGAAACAGTTTGGAAGAAATTTTAGAGTCGCGAACGTTGGAAGCATTACCGGTCAAAGTTACGAGCTGGAAGAGATGATGAATAGAAGGCGGGTGGACATCTTGTGTGTCCAAGAGACGAAATGGAAAAACACCGGGAATCGGGCGCGTTTCTTGGACATTAGGACAAAAGATTACAAGATGTTCTACTACGGAACGGAAAAGGCTAGGAACGGAATCGGTATCAACCTTGCGGCAGAGCTACTTGGAAACGTCTTGAGCATTTCGAAGTCCAGCGACCGTTTGATGTCTCTCAAACTAGTAATACAAGGAGAGGTGTGGAATATTGTCAGTGCATATGCTCCCCACAATGGGTGCAATCAGATAGATAAAGATGCATTTTGGCTAGATTTCCACAATCTCCTTAAGAACATCCCAAAGGAAGAATTTCTGTTTGTTGGAGGAGATTTAAATGGACATGTCGGGAAATCAAACGAAGACTATGAAGACTGCCATGGAGGACTAGGATATGGCACCAGGAACCTTCCTGGTGAAGACATCCTAAGCATGTGCAAATCACACAGTCTTATCGTGTTAAATACCATGTTCATCAAACAAAGCCGACACCGGATCACTTACAGCAGTGGTGGAGGTGAAACTCAGATCGACTACCATTTGATAGCCAGTTTCATGAAGGCTCGGATAAAAGATTGCAAAGTGATCCTGGGAGAGGCAATCGCTCGTCAACACCGTCTCTTGCTAACAGAAATTTTTATGAAAACACCAAAGAAAAGCAAACAAACAAGGGTCTCTAAGAAAATCTAGTGGTACAATCTGGACAAAGAAAAAGGCGAGGCTTTTGTTTTCGTAATGAAAAATTACCTCTCTCACACCATCAACGGAGCTGAGGATGAAGAGTGCAGAGCACAAAATATGTGGGATTCCCTACAGCGAACTTGCTTAAAGAAGGCCAAATCAATGCTAGGAGCTTCAAAAGGCCACCATCAACACGCCAAAGAAACATGGTGGTGGAGTGATGAAGCTAAGAAAGTGATAAATGAGAAGAAAGCGGCTTTCAAAGCTTGGTCAAAGTGCCCCTCTAATAATAGTGACGAAAAAGCTCGCCTCGAAATGGAATACAGATGCTGCAAGAAAAAAGCGAAGAAGAAGTGCGCTCAGCTTCAAGCAGAGAGTACGGAGGGCCTGTATCGGGAGCTGGAGAAAATATTTTTCCCGGTTGCTGATGCAAACCAGGCTATCCAGGAGCTGCGAAGACACAATATGAACAAGAGTGCCACTATCTTCAAAATAGCCGCACAAAGAAGGAAGAATGCTCAGGAGATTCGTTCGCCAAAGTTCATTAGCAATGCTCATGGCCAGCTTCTTGTGGATGACGACAAAATTCTGCAGAGGTGGCGGCAGTATTGTGAAGAGCTTTTGAATGAACAGTTTCCCCGGCTATACTTTCCAAGAGCCACCCCTAACTGTGAAGAAATACCCGACATTACAGTCGAAGAAGTTAGTGAGGCGGTCAAATACTCCAAAAAACGAAAAGCGGTTTGCCAGACGAGATACCCTCTGAGTTCTGGAAAAAGATGGGAGACATCGGGTTCAGATGGCTCAGAATTCTCATCTCCAAATTCGTGAGAGGTGATCCAATGCCGAATAAATGGAGGGAAAGTTACCTTCTCCCTGTATACAAAGGGAAGGGTGATACGCGAAACTGTGATAACTACCGTTCGATCAAGCTGATGTCACACACCATGAAGATCGTTGAGCGGGTATTAGGTGGCCGACTGCGAAAAATAATACGGCTATCTGATGATCAGTGCGGGTTTGTCTCGGGTAAATCAACCACAGATGCAATCCAAAGTATAAGGATCATAATGGAAAAACATCGTGATTCCTTAAGGGATTTGCATATTGTATTGGTTGACTTTGAAAAGGCATTCGACAGACAACCACGAGATCTGATATGGGTGGCGCTAAGACATCGAGGGGTTCCAGAAACCTATGTACAGATGATCATGGACATGTACGAAGGAGCAAAGACAAGAGTAAGATGCCCCGCTTGAGTAACCGAAGAGTTCCCAATCAAAGTCGGGGTACACCAGGGAAGCGTTTTAAGTCCTTTGCTCTTTATTACAGTCCTTGATTATCTGCTTGAAGGTAAAGTGATGGACCCCAAGGTACATCAGTTATTCTTTGCTGACGATGAAGCCATCATAAGTGAGGATCCTACATCCCTGCAACGAGCGCTTGATGTGTGGGTGGACGTTTTGGAGGGAAATGGGTATCGCATTAGTTCAAAAAAAAACAGAGTACTTATGCTGCCCGTTCTCTGATCCACTCAGGCCTATTCCAGACATTTATTTGAATGGAACAGTGCTTCCCAAGTGCGAAAAGTTCAAATATCTGGGATCTATGATCAATAGCAAAGCAACTTGTAATGACGACATCAATCATCGTGTAAGCGTAGGGTGGATGAAGTGGCGAGAAAATTCCGCTATCTTTTGTGACAGAAAAATGCCCCCTAAGTTGAAAGGAAGGCTCTACACCGCAGTTGTACGTCCAGCGCTCACATACGGTTCACAATGTTGGACGATGTACAAAAAGTATGAGAGTAAATTAACGGCAGCTGAGATGAAGATGCTTCGCATGACAGCAGGAGTGACAAAGCTTGATCGAATAAGAAGTTCGAAGATCCGTGGAAGCTTTCACATCAAGGAAACCATCGTACAAAAAATAGAGCGTGACCGGCTCAGTTGGTATTGCCACGTTCAAAGAAGAGATCATTTGAACCCTGTTAAAAAGGCAATATCAATGCACGTTCCAAAGACATCGCGATGTAGGAAAGGCAGGCCTATAAACGCCTGGATCAGACAAATGCGACGACATCGGCATTTCATTGGCCTCAGTAACCGAGTGATCCAAAATTGGCAGGCCTGGCCATATTTTCTGAGGTCAAATAGGCGAACCCCACAGGCGGATCAGTAGAAATGCGGTGAAGTGGGAGGGTTGTGATCCCTTGTTTTCGGATCATAGCCTCGCTGATAAAAGGAAGAAGAAGAAGTATTGAACCCCTGAATCCAGCTTTATAGAGTTTATCCAAAAGAATTGCATGATTAACCAAATCAAAAGCTTTAGTCATGTCAATAAATAATGCTATAGGACTATTGTTGTTATTTCAGCCATCGCATATCTCACTACATAATTTTAAGATAGCATCTTCTGTAGATTTACTTTCTCGAAAACCAAACTGTTGATAACACAAAAAATTGTTTTTGTTCACAAACGAGAAAGTGATATTGGTCGATATTGACTTAGTGATCTTCGACAATCTTTTTTATATAGAGGAATGACTTCTGCAACTTTTAACGCTGAAGGGAAAATACCACAATTAACACTCATATTAAATATATAACACAATACATCTGCAATGAAAAAGGCAATACGTTTTACAAGACAAGTAGTTATACCATCAGAATTACAAGAGTTTTTATTGTTAAGATTCATTATACGTTTATACAGTTGAAGTGGTGAAAAAGGTTGAAAAATAAAGCTATTAACCTGAAAGAACATCATCAGTTATGTCCGGATATAAATTAGAACTGCAATCGGTTTGAAAGGATCAAGTTTGGAATTTGTTGCAACAGGTGCGAAGTAGCTATTAAAACTAACTTGTCGAGACTAATAGCTATTTTCCTTTTAACTCTATGGTTCATTTTATGATAATATCGCTTTAGATTAATGTATTGGGGTTCCTTTTGACACTTTTTACTAAGGGAATTTTGCCTATATATTAGTTTTAGTAAATCTCCTCCACTCCAATGTTTCAGTCGTTTTAGCTTAGATTTAATATGTGACTGAACTGTGGTAGCATCATCAATACGTCCTTTTAAAATTTTAAGAAAAACATCATAAGCTAATGAAGGGTTACTTTCTGCATAGACCTCTTCCCGAAATTAAAATTTTAGAGCATCAACCAACCTCAAATATTCCGTCTTATGTCTATCTGAAAAGGGAATATATCTATTCGACTTACTAACAGTCAGTTGATCTATCCTGAGATTTACCATACAGTGGTCAGTAATTCTAAAATCAAGGACTTCACTGGACACTTTATGCGACCAGATCTTGTGAAATCTAACAAAAATGTGATCAATACAGGTTTGTGTTCCATCTGTTATACAAGCAGGTTCACTGACAAGGGACTTTAGACCATAAGACGACATTAGAAACAAATATTTATCAGAATCATTGAATCATCCGAATATCAATATTTATATCTCCTAAAACCAATAATTTTTTTTTTTTATAATTTGCGCGCACTCAAAGGGTTATGAATACCTTTAACATGTTTACACACAGTGCGGGCGTTGGAAAGGATGGATAGAGAGAGAAAGATTTTGGTGTAGTGGTTTTTGAAGCTCAGTTGTTTATGCTTCAGCTATTCCCCAGGGGTGGCGTCCAAATAACTGTGGAGATTTTTGTTATTATTGTCTTTGCTTCTGATTCACAGTACTTTTTTCCCGATAACCGATGTCAAGGGCAAATCATCATCAACAGAGCGATGAGATGAATTTTTCCCGCCACATGACCAAGCTACTGCCAGTGTTATGCCTTCGCCGTAGTGTTCACAGAAGCTTTTGCAAATGATCGGACTGACTTTATATACGAGTATTTCAGGAGAAATAAATAAATGCTTGCTGACATCAGGACTTGAACCATGAACCATGAACCATTAGCGTGCCAATTGACGCGTTACCACACCATTGCCACCCCCCCATAATTCTTTAACTTTACACATTTCAAAAGCTCATTCATATTTTCAATAAATACTTTTCTGCTCAAATCATTTTCATGCAAGCGATAGATGCACAAAATCGTAAAAAGCTCGTTTCTGCAGGTAATTTTTAAGACATCTGCACTGCTACGAGTAAGATTATATTTTTGAACTTACTCACATTTGACTTATTCACTTATAAATACTGCTACTTACTTACTTAGGTGGCGCTACAGTTCGGGGTGAACCTGGTCCTCAACCAACAAGCCTCTCCATTTAGCTCGGTCTTTAGCTAATTGCCTCCAGTTGCGCACTCCAAGTTGGTCGAGGTCCCCTTGAACTTGTGCGCGCCACCTACGGCGATGATTCCCTCTACTGCGTCGTCCCTCCTGGTTAGATTCGAAGACTCTGCGGGCCGGAGCGTTGGTGTCCATTCGCTCTACATGTCCTAGCCATCTCAGACGTCCAATACGCAGTTTTTTGACTAGGTCGATGTCGCTGTACAGCTCGTATAGTTCGTGATTGAATCTTCTCCTCCAAAGCCCGTCAACGCAAACGGGACCGAAAATCTTACGAAGAATTTTTCTCTCGAAGCGACCAAGGATATCTTCATCCTCTTTTAATAAAGTCCATGTTTCAGCGCCGTAAAGCAGGACTGGGTTGATCAAGGTCTTATATAGAGTCTCCTTAGTTGTTCGAGATAGGGCTTTACTGTTGAATTGCCTTATAAGCCCAAAAAAACAGCGATTGGCAAGAGTTATTCTTCGATTGATTTCTGCGCTGATCTTGTTTGTAGAATTTATAGCAGAGCCAAGGTAGACAAAGTCCCTTACTACCTCGAAGTTATAGCTGCCCACGGTGACGTTTTGTCCAATTCGTCGGTGTTGGTTTTCCCTTCTAGTTGACAGCATATACTTGGTTTTGCCCTCGTTTATCGCCAAACCCATTTTGGCCGCTTCTGCCTCAATGCTTGCAAAAGCACCGGTGACAGCCCGCTGAGATCTTCCGATAATGTCTATATCGTCGGCGTATGCAAGCAGTTGTACAGACTTGAAATAGATTGCTTGTGAGTTCCGCACAATCCGTTCAAGTACAATGTTGAAGAAGTCACATGACATCGCGTCACCTTGTCTAAAACCTTTTTTGACATCAAAGGTCTCGGTGAGGTCATTACCGACCTTGATGGAGCAGCGAGCGTTCTCCATCGTCAGCCTGCACAGACGGACAAGTTTGGCAGGGATGTCAAAACTAGACATGGCTCTATAAAGCTCTTCTCTATAGATGCTGTCATAGGCGGCCTTGAAATCGATAAAGAGGTGGTGAGTATCGATTTGGAATTCTTGGGTTTTCTCCAGGATCTGCCGAAGTGTGAAGATTTGATCGATGGTGGACTTTCCTGGCCTGAAACCGCACTGATAGGGTCCAATCAGGCTGTTTATAAAGGGTTTCAGGCGTTCACACAATATCGCAGAAAAGATCTTGTATGCGATGTTGAGGAGACTGATGCCTCTATAATTGGCGCAGTTGAGGGGGTCTCCTTTCTTGTGGATCGGGCAAACGATGCTGAGATTCCATTCATCAGGCATACACTCGTCTGACCAAATATTAGAAATGAGTTGGTGTATGCACTCTACCAATTCATCCCCAGCTGCCTTGAAAAGTTCGGCCGGTAAACTGTCAGGTCCAGCAGCCTTGTTCGATTTTAGCTTGAATATTGCTATCCTCACTTCGTTTTGGTCAGGTGGACGGAAATTTTGACTATCATCGTCTATGTTGAATGGTTCATTCTGCCTGACAGCGGATGTCTGCAGAAGTAGTTTTTCCAGATTCTCAGCACCGACTGTGATTCTACTACGAGGTTTCCATTCTCATCTCTACAGGTTTCTGTACGGGTATTACTTCTCTGACACGTTCTTTTTACCTTTTGGTAAAACTTCCGTACATTGTTCCTGGAGTATAGGCTCTCGATATTCTCAAACGCGCGCTTCTCATGCTCTTTCTTCTTCTTTTGGAGAAGCCGATGTTCTTCCCGTCTCTTTTGCTCGTAGAGCTCACGAGCAGCTCTCGTCTTCCTTTGCAGCGCCGCTTTGTATGCCTCTTGTTTTGCTGCATGCACTCGCCGGCATTCTTCGTCAAACCAGGGGTTTCGCGGTGGTGGGCGAGCGAGACCCAGCACATCAGTCGCGGCGTTTCTGATGGCATGTTGGCAGCGTTGCCACTGGTCTTCGGTACTTGATGCTGGCGGCAAAGGGGTGATTGAGAGATTTCGGGATACGCGTTCAGCGAAGAGTCTGGCGGTCTCTTGCGATTGTAGCTTTTCGACGTTAAATTTTCTCACAGTAATTCTTCTTTGTTGCTCAGATTGGGATATCCGCATTCGTACCTTGGCTACAACAAGGTAATGATCCGAGTCTATGTTGGCCGCTCGGAAGGTCCGGACATCCAGAATACTGGAGGCATGCCTTGCGTCGATCGCAATATGATCAATTTGGTTGATCGTGACATGATCATTGGACCGCCATGTCTGCTTATGAATATCGAGATGAGGAAACCATGTGCTTGCTATGGTGACATTTCGCTCCACAGCGAAATCAATTAGCCTTAGTCCGTTATCAGACGTGGTGTCGTGTAGGCTATGCTTACCGACTGCCCTACCAAAGACGTCCTCCTTTCCTATTTTGGCGTTAAAATCGCCCAATACGATTTTAACGTCGTATTTAGGACATTGCTCGTATGTTTTGTCGAGGAGCTCGTAGAAACACTCTTTGGTGGCAGGGTCCTTTTCTTCTGTGGGGGCATGAGCACATATTAGGCTTATGTTAGCGAATTTAGCCTTGATCCGGATAGTCATAATACGCTCGCTCACGTGTCGGAAGCTAAAGACTTCTTGCCTAAGTCTGCCGCGTATGACAAATCCGCATCCGAATAAACGTTGCCTGTTGCCTCTGTAGCAATCACCGTAGTAGATGTCACAGTTTTTCATCCTCTTTTTGCCCGGCACATCCCATCGCACTTCCTGGATGGCGGTAATATCTGCTTTATAGCAGTCTAGGGCCTCTGCTAGTTGTTCGGCTGCACGTGGTCTGTAAAGGGACAGAACATTCCACGTACAGATCCGAAGGTCGTTGTCCTTATTTCGTTTGCTGGGGTCGTCATTAGTTGAGTCATCTTTATCCGAGGCTTTTGGTTATTTTGGAACCATAGATTTTTTACGTGGTAGGGAAGTTACCCCGACGGCACAACCCCCAACCTGGAGGGCCAGTTCCTTAATTATTCCCCTAGGACGAGGGGCCGGGTACTGCGGTGCCAGTAGTCCACTACGGGAGTATGGGCACTGCCGTTGGCCCATTAAGGGCTCCTCCGCCACCATCTCTATTCCAATGTCCTGACTAACATTGGAAATTCCTTACCGACCTGTGATCCGAATATGTCGAAGCAGCTCGCGCAAGGTATTCACTAAGTTCAACCTAACTGGAACTATAGACGCCACCGTTGACTCCGTCTAGGGAATTCGTCAGCTGCCGCCTGGAACAGGAAGTGCTCTAGTGAGAAAAACACTCTTCCCCCCCTCTCTCATCTGCTGCCACCAAGAATCCGCCAAACGGGGTTGGTTACCCATTTCTTGGATTAAGGTACTAGGCACCCGGCTGTCACCGCGTGGACATTGAGAGTAGGAGTTGGTAGGCCTCAGCTGAGTGAAAACGCTTGTGTTTTCATATGATCGCATGCACTACCGTTTGACCAGCCGCATCTTCATCTCAGCTGCCGTTAATTTACTCTCATACTTTTTGTACATCGTCCAACATTGTGAACCGTATGTGAGCGCTGAACGTACAACTGCGGTTTAGAGCCTTCCTTTCAAGTTAGGTGGCATTTTTCTGTCACAGGAGATAGCGGAATTTTCTCACCACTTCATCCACCCTACGCTTACGCGATGATTGATGTCGTCATCACAAGTTGCTTTGCTATTGATCATAGATCACAGATATTTGAACTCATGATATTTCGCACTTGGGAAGCACTGTTCCATTCAAATAAATGTCTGGAAAAGACCTGAGTTGATCAGAGAACGGGCAGCACAAGTGCTCTGTCCTTTTTGAAGTAATGCGATACCCATTTCCCTCCAGAATGTCCACCCACACATCAAGTGCTCGTTGCAGGGATGTAGGATCCTCACTTATGATGGCTCCATCGTCAGCAAAGAATAACTGATGTACCTTGGGGTCCATCACTTTACCTTCAAGCAGATAATCAAGGACTGTAATAAAGAGCAACGTACTTAAGACGCTTCCCTGGTGCACCCCAACTTGGATTGGGAACTCTTCGGTTACTCCAGCGGGGCATCTTACTCTTGTCTTTGCTCCTTCGTACATGTCCATGCTCATCTGTACATATGTTTCTGGAACCCATCGATGTCTTAGCTCCTTATACTTTGGATTGCATCTGTGGTTGATTTACCCGAGACAAACCCGCACTGATCATCAGATAGCCGTATTATTTTTCGCAGTCGGCCACCTAATACCCGCTCAACGATCTTCATGGTGTGTGACATCAGCTTGATCGAACGGTAGCTATCACAGTTTCGCGTATCACCCTTCTCTTTGTATACAGGGAGAAGGTAACTTTCCCTCCATTGATTCGGCATTGGGTCACCTCTCACAAATTTGGAGATGAGAATTCTGAGGCATCTGAACCCGATGTCACCCATCTTTTTCCAGAACTCAGAGGGCATCTTTCGGAGTATTTGACCGCCTCACTAACTTCTTCGACTGTAATGTCGGGTATTTCTGCACAGTTAGGGGTGGCTCTTGGAAAGTATAGCCGGGGAAACTGTTCATTTAAAAGTTCTTCAGCCACAAGAAGCTAGCTATGAGCATTGTTAATGAACTTTGGCGAACGAATCTCCTGAGCATTCCTCCTTCGCTTTTTTCTTGGATCATCTGTATTCCATTTCGAGGCGAGCTTTTTCGTCACTATTATTAGGCGGGAACTTTGACCAAGTTTCGAAAGCCGCTTTCTTCTCATTTATCACTTTCTTAGCTTCATCACTCCACCACCATGTTTCTTTGGCATGTTGATGGTGACCTTTTAAAGCTCCTTGTAGTGATTTGGCCTCCTTTAAGCAAGTTCGCTGTAGGGAATTCCACATATTTTGTGCTCTGCACTCCTCATCCTCAGCTCCGTTGATGGTGTGAGAGAGGTAATTTTTCATTACGAAAACAAAAGCCTCGCCTTTTTCTTTGTCCAGATTGTACCACTTGATTTTCTCAGAGACCCTTGTTTGTTTGCTTTTCTTCGGTGTTTTCATAAAAATCTCTTTTAGCAAGAGACGGTGTTGCCGAGCGATTGCCTCTCCCAGGATCACTTTGCAATCTTTTATCCGAGCCTTCATGAAACTGGCTATCAAATGGTAGTCGATCTGAGTTTTACCTCCACCACTGCTGTAAGTGATCCGGTGTCGGCTTTGTTTGATGAACATGGTATTCAACACGATAAGACCATGTGATTTGCACATGCGTAGAATGTCTTCACCAGGAAGGTTCATGGTGCCGTATCCTAGTCCTCCATGGCAGTCTTCATAGTCTTCGTTTGATTTCCCGACATGTCCATTCAAATCTCCTCCAACAAACAGAAATTCTTCCTTTGGGATGTTCTTAAGGAGATTGTGGAAATCTAGCCAAAATGCATCTTTATCTATCTGATTGCACCCATTGTGGGGAGCATATGCACTGACAATATCCACACCTCTCCTTGTATTACTAGTTTGAGACACATCAAACGGTCGCTGGACTTCGAAATGCTTTGCGCAGAGGCGATATCGTAACCAATGAGGTCCTACCGAGGTGCGATTATTGCTAGTTGATAGCGTTTAAGACGTTACCAAGTAGCTCTGCCGCAAGGATGATACCGATTCCGTTCTTAGACTTCTCCGTTCCGTAGTAGAACATCTTGTAATCTTTTGTCCTAACGTCCAAGAAACGCGCCCGATTTCCGGTGTTTTTCCATTTCGTCTCTTGGACACACAAGATGTCCACCCGCCTTCTATTCATCATCTCTTCGCTCGTGATTTCGACCGGTAATGCTTCCAACGTTCCAACTCGCGACTCTCAAATTTCTTCCAAACTATTTCATTATTTTGCTAGCCCCCGGAATCCGTATAGCTCTGACCTGAACATTTCTGCTCAGTCCAGGATCAGTACCAAGCACAGCAGTGGTAGTGCCTGGCGGGGTAGTGCCTTTCCTTGCAAGTATTACCATAATGATGCAGTTTTGCAATATTACCATATTGCGATGGTATTTGTTGTTTGACACGTGCATGCTCCTGTTTTAGTATTGTTTGATCTTTCTTATATGGCACCGGTGAGCTCCAGTCGCGTCAACCCACGGACTCGCATGCACACTTGTGGGAGGGTTTTTAAGGTAGTATATGTGTCGCTAGGCTCACTTGGGTGTTATATTGCCTAGATCTGATTTGACCCCTTAGTCGCCTTTTACGACAAGCGCTAGTTGTTGGGGGGTGCTGCAGTGATATTCTTAACCCGTCCCTGCACGGGGAGATGACAGAACAACAGCTATAGAAGCTATAGAAGCTATAAAAGCAGAATGGCAACATAGGTGGAACATCGCAACCAAAGGGCGATGGACATACAAATTTATCCCCGAAGTTGATGAATGGATTAGCAGAAAGCACGGGGAGGTAAACTACTATCTAACACTATTTCTTTCGGGGCACGGAATGCTTCCGGCAGTATCTCTACAAGTACAAGCACGCGGACGACCCATTCTGCCAGCACTGTGAAGGAAAAGTGCAAAACGCGGAGCATGTACTGATGGAATGCCAAAATTACATCAGGGCCAAGAACATCATAGAAGAAATTTGCGGGCAAGTGACCCCAAGATGCCTGACCTCATTTATGTTGGCGCGTAGCGAAGGCTAGGAGACTGCAAATGAAGTAATCACGAGTATGATACAGCAACTGCGTATAGAGGAACGCGCAACGAGAAACATGAGAAGCGAAGATCCTGCCAGCTCGGGCAGCTAAAAAGAAATGACGAAATGTCAATCCTGCCCCTGCGAAGGAATGCCTTGAGTGGCGGTGCCGCAGGGGAACAACAGGACAGGGAAACTGGAGGGTTTTTTTTTTAGCACGTAACCATGCAGGAGCATGGAGTAGGGCATAACATGTAGCACGGGCTACAAGTATCCATAAAGCATTTTTACCCCTACCTGCACATCAAGACAAAAAAAAAAAAAAAATGAGGTGAGAACTTTGAAAGAACACAAAAGAACGATTGAGGAGAACAGCTCCGGTCCTGAATATAGGCAATAGCAACCAACATAGATTTCAACAATTAAGCACTCTGTATCTAAATCAACAGATTTACTAATAATCTTACATTTTGGAAACGATTTGCAGTAAAATGCTATCCCATCTTGCCATGCATACGTTACTCTATAATTTCTATAAATTGCTTAATTAGAAAAACTATATTGTGTATCAGATATGGTATATCACGTTTAAGTCAGGTCTCACCAACCTAAACAACATCAACTCCATAACTTGTAAACGTGTAAACTTAATCTAGCAATTCTTACAGTAACTCATTCATAACTAATAGAGGGGAGTTCCCCTTTCTATTAAAGAAACACCTCCCAATGAACATCATCATAAGCCATTGTGTACATATGCATAAAAACTAATTAAGACTTGCGGAAACTATCTACTTTTATTTATCGCGTGCAATCAAAGTAGATAGCTACTCGTATGCTTTGCATTAAACCTGCCAGCTATTAACAAGGAAAAATTGTTGCTAATTTACATTTAATTTAAATCTGACAAACTGTTTTTTAAATGGCCCAGCACTGAAATCGCGAAACGTTTCTATCGATTGAAAGTGCATACGGATTTTATTAAGAGTAAATGACTGTGTTTTACCTATATTGGTGGGCGCCGTGGTGTAAGTGGTTAGTGTGTCGGATCACTGCGTGTGAGGTTTCAAGTTCGAATCCCAGAAAACACCAAAAAGTTTTCTCACGGTCCTACCTCTCGCGAGCATCTGACAAACATCCGAGAGTATTGCTTTCTCGAAAAAGTTTCTCAAAATAAATTGCCCTTCGGAAGTGGCACTAAACTGAAGGTCCATTTCATTCGTGTGAAAAATATAACGCACTCAACATGAGTAGTTGCAAGAAGCAAGGCCCTATCACTTCAATATTTTATCTAGCACTTATACTTATATAATCTACCTTAAAACTTAAATTAATATTTACAAGCATACATACCTACACATATAAATATATTTTCAAGAGTCCGCTAATCCTTCATAAGCGTCGCGGGGATAGGATGCTCAGGTGGACTCTCCATCCTCTCGATACTCCGCCATTGACTTCAACTTCACATTAGTAACTGAAAGTATCGCGGATCCAATTGAAATTAAAATAGGAGTACCCCAAGGCTCGGTATTGGGTGTTTTTCTATTCTTAATATATATAAATGATATAAACGCAGCAGTGAAATATAGCAAATTGTGTATGTTCGCGGATGATGCACTCCTATTTGTCAGTGGAAGTAATTCAGGAGAATGCATCCAAAAAATAAACGAAGACCTGAAATCGGTGAGCAAGTGGCTAACAGTGAATAAGCTGATGTTAAACATAAAAAAGACAAAGTACATGTGCATAAACAGTCATCAGAGTGGATGCGTTAAAATTGATGGGGAAGACATAAAACTTGTGAACGAATTTAAATATATTTGTATAATAATTGATGACCAGATGAGTTTGAGAGCCAATATTGATTATATATGTAAGAAAGTATCCAAGAAAATATATTTCCTTAGCAGAATTCGGCAAAAAATATCTACTGTTACAGCGATAAGAATATATAATGCAATGATAAGACCGGATTCCCAATATTGTTCGGCAATACTTTATCTATCAACGGAAGGAAATTTAACAAGGCTACAAAGGCTCCAAAGTAAAGCCATGAGGATAATTCTCAAGCGCGCAAGACTAACCCACATAAAGGATATGCTGGAAAGGCCTCAATGGCTAAGTATACGGCAGCAAATCAACCTAAACGTGTTAGTGTTTGTCTTTAAAATGGAAAACGAAATGCTCCCCAACTATCTTTCTAACAATCTAAGGTACATAAGTGAAAGTCAGCCTTATAACCTTAGAGGTGCTCAAAATGTTCGATTAGAACTGAAATCATTCGCGCGTGCTCAGAATACTTTAATGTTCAAAGGTTTGAAACTGTTTAATCGTCTCCCGAATGAAATAAGGAACATAAACCATTTGAAGAAATTTAAAGAGGAAATTGTGAAATTTTTAAAATCGGACAATTGAATTATGATATAAAATGATAACCGAGAAGCTAAATGGCATATGTTGCCAAATTTATGAACCGATATCTTGCTAACGCGCGCGTAAGTGTGCCCCTCGCGCGGCTGGAAAGGGAAGATGGCGGGGTTCGACTACAACTCATCAGGAGGAATCCCGAGGCGGCTCCGGGAGAAATGTCCGACTTGATCCAACCATATATGTATTTCTAGGCTTAACGAAGTATCGCTTACCTGGTGGCACGGCAATTATGGTTCGTCTTGGGAACCGGTTTGGGGGCATACGCACTACATGATCAAACCATCGAAGCATAGATCGTTCAATTCGGAGAAGTATCTGTTCAACATTGAACGCCTCGCGTACTCTGGTATTGCGCACTCGATCCCTTCGAGTTATTCCACAACACCGCGCAGAAACGTTATTTCGGCAGACTGCATCCGAGTTCTTATTCTTTCAGTCACTAAGCAAATTTCATGACCATAAGTGAGAGTTGGAACATATACCTAGTTAGAAACCAATAATTTGGCTTGAATACTAAGATCGGTCTCACTTATAACAGATTGACTAAGCTCTCTATAAATGTATCCAGCCTGACCAATTCTACAGTATAAGTCGGTATTGCTCTTTACATTACTCGTGAATAAAACCCCGAGGTATTTAAACTTATCCACCTGCTTCAGTGGGGCTCCACTAACATGCAGAGTGAACTGAATGGGCGTTCTGGAAACGATTATTACTTCCCATTTATTCACGTTTACCTTCATTCCAGCATCAACACAAACGGCTACAAACCTTTCAAGTACGCGCTAAAGTTCGGTTTGAGAGGACCTAAGGATGACCAAGTCATCCGCAAAGAGCAGATCACTAACTTTTTAGTCTCCCACTTTGAAACATTCTCCGCCACTGCTGCGCTGTAACATCCAGTCCCTAACGAAGAGGAGTACAGTGAAGAGGAGAAGTAACAAAACGCACCCTTAGCGGAGTCCAATAGCCATAGATGAAAGGTATTGACTTAACGTCATTTATGCGAACACAGATTCTACAGTCTGTATATAAAGACTGAATCGCCCTTAACAGGGAGCCATCAATCCCATACTCCTGCAGAACACTCCAGAGTTTGCCTCGAGGAACCCTATCATATGCTTTTTCCAAATCCACAAAACAAGTGAAGACAGATCTAGCATACTCCCAGGCCTTCTCGGGAACCATTCTGAGAGTGAACAACTGGTCGGTTCTGCTCTTACCGGCACAAAAACTGCACTGCCCATTGCCCCAAACACCTAAGCAAAAACTTTCCCAGGGAGAGTTATGAGAGCAATATGTATCTCTGTTGTTAAAGCAATTTTATTTGCATTTAAAAAATAAAAAATAGGTGAGAATCACCCACATTTGCCAATCACCAGGTTTTTCACCGCATTCCGAGGCCAATTTAATGACACACAAGACCTATTCTACCCACTCTTTACCTAAAACTTTGAGTAATTCTGGTCGGATTTCATCCACACCAGCAGATTTGCCAATTTTTAGCGATTTGATTACCAAAGTTACTTCCTCTATCGTAGAACTACTTTCCGTCCTACTTTCGACCATAGGTCTGTCATTTTCGGTGCCCAGTGCAGGATTGAGCAACTCTGTAAAGTACTTGCTCCATCTGCGAAAGATTTCTTCCTCATTGGAAAGAAGTGTACCGTCTCTGGATTTGACTCCTTTCAGGATAGTCGGCTTTCTTCCTCTGAGTCCGCGGACGCTCAGCAAAACTCCTTCCAAGATTATTCTTTCGTTGTTTTCACGGCTAATTTGCAAGTTCTTTGCACCTTAGTGTACCGATTTCGAGAATCGGAGTTTCGCAAGAGAATACATACCTTAAAGGCGATCTTCTTCTCTCTGTCAGGTTCTTGAACCCCGGACGTATTAAACCAAGCAGTTTTGTTTTCACCACCAGCCGCTACACCAATCCGCTTCACTCTACAAACACTCCTGCAGAGGCAATAACCGCTGTTGAAAATAGTTGTCATTCTTCCTCTATATTTGATGGAACAAATGGAATTCGTTCAGACCTGTCAGATATCTGTAACCTCTCCCATTGATTGGTAGTGCACGCACTCTATTGCTAAGATACAATTTGCACAGAACTAAGTGGTAATCAGTTGACAATACGCGAACATCACAAACCATTCAGACACCATGGTACCACAAAGAAATCTATCAGCGACTTCTACTGAAGACTATGACGGTACCATGTGGTGCATTTGTGAAAGTCTTTGTGTGGAAAAATAATATTCATGATAGACAAGCCTTTTGCACAGCAAAAATTCAACAACTTCTCTCTGTTCGCATTTTGGTCAGGAACACCATTCCGCAAACTTTTCAAGGGCAGTATCAATTTCATCTGTGGGCGCCCTGGCGTAAGTGGATAGTGTGTCGGATCACTGCGCGTGAGGTTCCAAGTTCGAGTGCCAGAAAACACCAAAAAGTTTTTTCACGGTTCCACCTCTCGCGAGCGTCTGACAAACATCCGAGAGTTTTGTTGTCTCGAAAAAGCTTCTTAAAACAAATTACCCCTTGGATACGGCACTAAACTGTAGGCCCCTTCCATTCGTGTGAAAAATATAACGCACACAACATGAGTGGTTGCGAGAAGCTAGGCCCTGACACTTAAAAAGCTGTTGGGCCAAATATTTTTATCAATTTCATCTATAAAAGCTACATACTCCGACTGAAGGTTCGGTGGATACGAGTATACCTGCACAAATGCCAGATTGATCTTTCAAGCTTAAGACTTAGGATTGCAACTCTCCCTCATAGTGGTATCCACTCCAATACTCTGTCTGTCAACCTGGGACTTGTGAGTATTCCAACTACCACTGGAGCAGACATTGAGGGTGCGACTCCTGACAGAAAGAGCTTTTACCCATCCGAGAGGGCCACGGTCTTAGAGCCTCTCGCTTTTGTTGAAGAGAAGCAAACTATATCTAGTCTACTTTTAACAGCCTCCCTAACACGCTCAAGGTTCTTCCCTGTGAGCGATGAAACTTTCCATGTACTTGTCATAAGTCGATGCTGTTGTCGAAATTTAGAGAATCCATCTGTGCATTTCGCACATCTCTTGACCTCGTAATGTTTCGCAAGACAATTGACAGGAAGCTCGTAGCCATTTCGGGTTATACCCGGTCGGCTGCCGAGCGGGACAGGCCGCCCACAAAGACGCTCGCATATTGACGCTCTTCAGGTATGGCTCCATGGGATGGCCTGGTTTACCAAGCCCAGTTCACGTCTTCTTGTCATCTTGGGGTGTGCGCTTTGTTAGCCGTGACTGGATTGCATGGATGGGAATAACGATTTAAGTTACCACATCTGCATATCGCTGGTCAGTTGTCAGGGGGCATCTTCTTTACAGAATAAAAAACAAAACGAACAAACAGAGAAAATTAAATGAGCTTAATCGGATATTATCGGCGCGTTCCATATTCTTCACCAGCGCTAGTTGAAACAGTAACCCAGCATCGGCATTGGTGATTTAGGTTAGTATTGCTTGAATCACTTTTAGGTAGACTTACGGCATATCTCAGTATAGCATTGCAATTCCTCAAGAATGCACGATCATACAGGCTTCTTTTGCCCGTCATCCTTCTTGCAACATGATACTCGTATATGAGAGGAATGTTAGACGAGTCTGATAAATAACCTTATGCATCCCCATACAAAAATGTCTCAGGTAGCATATGCCCATTTTCGAATGAATATTTGAAACATGTACTCAGGATTAGGATAAAAAATGGTCCAGAGACTGGTTCATTATCCATAACATTAGCCAATCGCACAAAGTGATTTCTTGAAAGGTCCAAAATGACATTATCAATCTTGGGCCAACTGAACGCGTCCAATAGTCTTTTGTTAGAGACGTTATGCTGAAAGTCAGAATACGCACTTATGTATATGTACGAGTACATCCGCATGCATGCTCTGAGACAGTTTCGTTCAAAAACTCGTAGATTTTCCATGTTACACACTATATGTATGTACTCGTATGTTGCATCATACTGGACTCGCATAGGTCAGAATTGGACATACAAAAGCCTGGTAACATACATAAAACTTTTACATCGGATCTCAAATAATTGGAGAAAGAACTGAGAGACAGAAATGCTGCTCTTGCCTTTTTCAATTGTATAGTTACGTGGGCATTGTAAAAATAAATAAATACTTGTCACAACAGCTCTTTAAGTGCCAGGGCCTAGCTTCTCGCAACCACTCACGTTGTGAGCGTTGTATTTTTCACACCATTGGAAGAGACCTACAGTTTAGTGCAGTATCCGAAAGCCAATTTATTTTGAGAAGCTTTCTCGAGACAACAATACTCTCGGATGTTTGTGAAACGTTCGCGAGAGGAACCTCACGCACAGTCGTCCGACACACTAACCACTTGCGCCACGTGTGCATTGTAGTACACAAAAGTATCCAAATAAACATCTAAATACTTTACAACAGTTTTTGATTAGATCTTCTTCTTCTTCTTCTTCCTTTTATCAGCGAGGCTATGATCCGAAAACAAGGGATCACAACCCTCCCACTTCACCGCATTTCTACTGATCCGCATGTGGGGTTCGCCTATTTGACCTCAGAAAATATCGGCAGGCCTGCCGATTTTGGATCACTCGGTTACTGAGGCCAATGAAATGCCGATATCGTCGCATTTGTCTGATCCAGGCGTTTATAGGCCTGCCTTTCCTACATCGCGATGTCTTTGGAACGCGCATTGATATTGCCTTTTTAACAGGGTTCAAATGATCTCTTCTTTGAACGTGGCAATACCAACTGAGCCGGACGTGCTCTATTTTTTGTACGATGGTTTCCTTGATGTGAAAGCTTCCACGGATCTTCGAACTTCTTATTCGATCAAGCTTTGTCACTCCTGCTGTCATGCGAAGCATCTTCATCTCAGCTGCCGTTAATTTACTCTCATACTTTTTGTACATCGTCCAACATTGTGAACCGTATGTGAGCGCTGGACGTACAACTGCGGTGTAGAGCCTTCCTTTCAACTTAGGGGGCATTTTTCAGTCACAGAAGATAGCGGAATTTTCTCGCCACTTCATCCACCCTACGTTTACACGATGATTGATGTCGTCATCACAAGTTGCTTTGCTATTGATCATAGATCCCAGATATTTGAACTTTTCGCACTTGGGAAGCACTGTTCCATTCAAATAAATGTCTGGAATAGGCCTGAGTGGATCAGAGAACGGGCAGCACAAGTACTCTGTCTTTTTTGAACTAATGCGATACCCATTTCCCTCCAAAACGTCCACCCACACATCAAGTGCTCGTTGCAGGGATGTAGGATCCTCACTTATGATGGCTCCATCGTCAGCAAAGAATAACTGATGTACCTTGGGGTCCATCACTTTACCTTCAAGCAGATAATCAAGGACTGTAATAAAGAGCAAAGGACTTAAAACGCTTCCCTGGTGTGCCCCGACTTTGATTGGGAACTCTTCGGTTACTCCAGCGGTGCATCTTACTTTTGTCTTTGCTCCTTCGTACATGTCCATAATCATCTGTACATAGGTTTCTGGGACCCCTCGATGTCTTAGCGCCACCCATATCAGATCTCGTGGTTGTCTGTCGAATGCCTTTTCAGAGTCAACCAATACAACATGCAAATCCCTTAAGGAATCACAATGTTTTTCCATTATGATCCTTATACTTTGGATTGCATCTGTGGTTGATTTACCCGAAACAAACCCGCACTGATCATCAGATAGCCGTATTATTTTTCGCAGTCGGTCACCTAATACCCGCTCAACGATCTTCATGGTGTGTGACATCAGCTTGATCGAACGGTAGTTATCACAGTTTCGCGTATCACCCTTCCCTTTGTATACAGTAGCTTTACCTCCATTGATTCGGCATTGGATCACCTCTCACAAATTTGGAGATGAGAATTCTAAGCCATCTGAACCCGATGTCTCCCATATTTTTCCAGAACTCAGAGGGCATCTCGTCTGGCCCAACCGCTTCTCGTTTTTTGGAGTATTTCACCGCCTCAGTAACTTCTTCGACTGTGATGTCGGGTATTTCTTTACAGTTAGGGGTGGCTGTTGAAAAGTATAGCCGGGGAAACTGTTCATTCAAAAGTCCTTCACAATACTGCCGCCACCTCCGCAGAATTTTGTCGTCATCCACAAGAAGGTGGCCATGAGCACTGTTAATGAACTTTGGCGATCTAATCTCCTGAGCATTACTGATTCTTTGTGCGGCTATTTTGAAGATGGTTGCGCTCCTGTTCATATTGTGTCTTCGTAGCTCCTGGATAGCCTGGTTTGCATCAGCAACCGGGGAAAATATTTTCTCCAGCTCCCGATACAGGCCCTCCGTACTCTCTGCTTGAAGCTGAGCGCACTTCTTCTTCGCTTTTTTCTTGCAGCATCTGTATTCCATTTCGAGGCGAGCTTTTTCGTCACTTTTATTAGAGGGGCACTTTGACCAAGCTTTGAAAGCCGCTTTCTTCTCACTTATCACTTTCTTAGCTTCATCACTCCACCACCATGTTTCTTTGGCGTGTTGATGGTGGCCTTTTGAAGCTCCTAGCAGTGATTTGGCCTTCTTTAAGCAAGTTCGCTGTAGGGAATCCCACATATTTTGTGCTCTGCACTCTTCATTCTCAGCTCCGTTGATGGTGTGAGAGAGGTAATTCTTCATTACGAAAACAAAAGCCTCGCCTTTTTCTTTGTCCAGATTGTACCACTTGATTTTCTCAGAGACCCTTGTTTGTTTGCTTTTCTTTGGTGTTTTCATAAAAATTTCTGTTAGCAGGAGACGGTGTTGTCGAGCGATTGCCTCTCCCAGGATCACTTTGCAATCTTTTATCCGAGGCTTCATGAAACTGCCTACCAAATGGTAGTCAATCTGAGTTTCATCTCCACCACTGCTGTAAGTAATCAGGTGTCGGCTTTGTTTGATGAACATGGTATTTAACACGATAAGACCGTGTGATTTGCACATGCTTAGGATGTCTTCACCAGGAAGGTTCCTGGTGCCATATCCTAGTCCTCCATGGCAGTCTTCATAGTCTTCGTTTGATTTCCCGACATGTCCATTCAAATCTCTTTGATTAGATATGATGTCATTATCACCAACTGGTTGTATGTTTTTCCAGTTATGTCTCAGATCTGAGCTACCGCGCCTTAGAGGAGTGTGGGAAGTAACATTTGGAGTTATATATTTTTAACTTCCAATTTTGACAAAATATCAGAAAATTATTGAATTTAATTTGGAGCTCATTTTGTACCTCTGTGAGAGCCAAGGATGACATTATCAACAAATGCTAAGGAGCACATCCTTGAGCATTTCAGAAACAAAAATAATGAAAAGCATTGGTGCCGTAACTGTGCCTTGTGGCAAGCCATTGCTTATTTTAAATACTCTAACAGTCGTGTGTTGCCTATCTGTTGCAAGAATTTTTTTGCCGCAAACCATTGAGTGGATCACCTATACGTATGTACTCGTATATGAGGTTATGTGGGAATTCATATATGATATGCTTATAGATTAACCCATCAATCCAAATCGTGTCGAAGGCTTTTTCGATGTTCCCCAGGCAGGCAACTGGCCAAGAGAAGCAAACATACATAGATGACGAAACGCTCTGAAAACAGCATCAAAATACATGAGCAAAATTATCTATTTCTTCGTCGTACCTTCCTTGGCTAAATAAGCAAATTACGAGTACTAAATTGTAATGGGGACCGAATTAGAAATTTTGAGATCAGCCAAATCAATCCAAATTGTATCTGCTGCTGTTGCTGCTTCTTAGTTTTCAAAATTGGTTAGTATACTATATTTGCACTGGAAATTGGCATCATTTAAATAGGATCTGGGATATCGTGCTAAAGCTTAATGCCTGCAGAAATCTTATCCAATAATGTGCCATTTTCAATAACTAGCCCACAACCTCGAAGTGTTTTTTAGTAATAAGAAAAATAAGGATCATTCTTCTGGTCTTTTCATGTGCATACAGCATAATTGGTCTTCTGCTGATCGTTTTTCAAGTGGTCATTAGCAAGGCAATTTTATGGCTACGAAAAGGGAAGGCAATACTCACGAACTTAAGTTAAATTGAAAATGAAACACTCATTGCATGACGTTACGAAATTGATTTCACACGGCAAGAGATGTGCAGCTGCCTGTGTAGTAGCTTTCGACGAGGCCTAGTTAACGCTCCACGTTGGTGATCACTAGGTGCATAGTAATCGGAGATCCCTTTGAAAGGTCTTGGAGGCAGCAGACGAAAGAGGGGGGAAGAGCGCTTTTCACTAGAACATTTATTTTTGTTCCAGATAGCAGCGAACTAATTCCCCAGATGGAATCAACGGTGACGTCCACCGTTCCAGTTGGGTTGAATTTAGAGAACATCTTGCGCAAGCTGCTTTGGCATATTCAGATCACAGGTCGGTAAGGAATCGAACTGTAGCGCCACCTAAGTAAGTAAGTAAGTCGGTAAGGAATTTCCCATGTTAATCGAGACCTTCTTAGAAGGCAAAAGGTAGATGACAAACTGTAACACATAGCAGTTGATTTCAAAGCATGGACCGTCGAATGGGGCTGTCCAGAAACGAATGGCAGGGGCAATGTCCTACTTGAGACCTTTGCCTCCCTGGTCATAGTGCTAATGAACACTGGAAGACGAAACATTTTTACTAAAGCAGGACAAGGTTCGACAATCGACTTAACATTCATAAGCAGTAGCCTTGCAAAAAATAAGAAAACCAGTTGGAAAATGAGAGACCACTACACCCACAGCGATAACTAGGCGATAGTGAGGGAACTAGCAGCGGGTAGCAATATAAAGCTCAGAAAGATAGGTGATGGGCAAACCTGTTTACTTAATTACATACTTACTAAGGGGGCGCTACAGTTCGGGGTGAATCTGGGCCTACACCAAAATCGCCTCCATTTCGCTCAGTCTTTAGGTAATTACCTCCAGTTGGTCGAGGTCCCCTTGAACTTGTGCGCGCCAGCTACGGCGATGATTCCCTCTACTGCGTCGTCCCTCGGGGTTAGATTCGAAGACTCTGTGGGCCGGAGCGTTGGTGTCCATTCGCTCTACATGTCCTAGCCATCTCAAACGTGTAATACACAGTTTTTTGACTAGGTCGATGTCGCTGTACAGTTCGTATAGTTCGTCATTGAATCTTCTCCTCCAAAAGTCGTCGACGCAAACGGGACCGAATATCTTACAAAGAATTTTTCTCTCAAAACGACCAGCGACATCTTCATTCGCTTTCAATAAAGTAGATGTTTCAGCGCCGTAAAGCAGGATTGGTATGATCGGGATCTTATACAGAGTCTCCTGAGTTGTTCGAGATAGGGGTACATACATTACATACATTTTCAATGGCCCACTAATCCTTCATGAGGATCACGGGGGTAGGATGCTCAGGTGGACTGTAAAACCTTCTCGATCCTCTGCCATTGACTCCAACTCATCACGAGGAATCCCTAGACGGCTCCAGGAGAGATGCCGGACTTGGTCCAACCATCTATTTCTAGGCCTACCACGGGGTCGCCTACCTGATGCCACGGCCACCATGGCACGTCTTGGAAGCCGGTCTGGGGGCATACGCACTACGTGACCAAACCATCGAAGCATAGATCGTTCCGTTCGGAGAAGTAGCTGCTCAACATTGAGCGCCTCGCGTACTCTAGTGTTGCGCACTCGATCCCTACGAGTTATTCCAGCAACACCGCGAAGGAACCTCATTTCGGCAGCTTGTATCCGCGATCTTATTCTTTCGGTCACTACCCAAATTTCATGACCATAGGTGAGACTTGGAACATACACAGAGTTAAAAACCGATAGCTTAGCTTCAAGACTAAGTTCAGCCTTCCTTACAACAGATTGGCCAAGCTCTCTCAAAATTGATCTAGCCTGACCAATTCCACAGGACAACTGGGCATTGCTTTTCCCATCACTCGTGAATAGGACCCCGAGGTACTTAAACTTATCCACCTGCTTCAGTGGAACTCCACTAACATGCAGAGTGCACTGAATTGGTTTTTTGGAAACAACCATTACTTCCGACTTATTCACGTTGATCCTCATTCCAGCCTCATCACAAACGGCTACAAACCTTTCGAGTGCGCGCTGAAGTTCGGTTTGAGAGAACCCAAGGATGACCAAATTATCCGCAAAGAGCAGTTGACTAATCCTTAGGTCTCCCACTTCAAAATATTACCCGCTACGGCTGCGCTGCAACATCCAATCCATATATACAATGGAGAGGAGAGGTGACAAAACGCACCCCTGGCGGAGTCCAACGCCCACAGTGAAAGGTATTGATTTAACACTGTTTATCCGAACACAGCTTCTACAGTTTGTATATAAAGACTGAATCGCCCTTAACAGAGAACCAGCAATCCCATGCAGAACACTCCAGATTTTGCCTCTAGGAACCCTATCATATGCTTTTCCCAAATCCACGAAACAAGTGTAGGCAGGTTTGGCATACTCCCAGGCCTTCTCAAGAACCATTCTGAGAGTGAATAACTCGTCGGTTGTGCTTCTACCGGGACGAAAACCGCACTGCTCAACCCCCAAACTGTCCTCAACCACAGCTCTGGAAAGCGTTTCTAGCACCTTAGCGAAGACTTTTCCAGGAAGACTTAAAAGAGATATAGCCCTATAGTTGGCGCAATCTCTTTTGTCCCTTTTTTAAAAAGAGGAACTATCACCCCCATTTGCCAATCACCAGGTGTTTCACCGCATTCCCAGGCCACTTTAGTGACACGCGAGAGCCATTGCACTCCGTTTTTACCTAAAGCCTTGAGCATTTCTGGCCGAATTTCATCCACACCAGCAGATTTGCCAACCTTTAGCGCTTTGATCGCCAATGTTACTTCCTCTACCGTAGGACTACTTTCCGCCCAACTCTCGACAATAGGTCTGTCATCTTCGGTGCCCTATTCGGGATTGAGCAATTCTGAAAAATGCTCGCTCCATCTGCGGAAGATGTCCTTCTCATTGGAAAGAAGTGTACCGTCTTTGGATTTAACTCCTTCAACGATATTCAACTTTTCCTCTGAGATAGGGGTTTACTGTTGAATTGCCTCATAGCCCAAAAAAAGCGATTGGCAAGAGTTACTCTTCGCTTGATTTCTGCGCTGGTGTCGTTTTCAGAGTTTATAGCAGAGTCAGGGTAGACAAAGTCCCTTACTACCTCGAAGCTGTAGCTGCCTAATGTCCAATTCGGCGGTGTGATGCAATGTTGAGGAGACAGAATGTATCTTAGTCTTCTTGCTTAGCATTCCTTTCTAAACATGGCTTAAGTTTATTTTCCTAATTCCTTAATATTTGTCATTCAATTGCTACCATTTTTTATTTAAATAAAGTGTTAAAGTACACACATTGCAATAAATATCAAAACCCCTTAAGCGCCTCTAATATCCTTTCGAACACCTATAGATGAGTATCCATAATACTTATCTGTTAACTAGCTGCAAATCGCGCAATTGCAAATCACGGATGCAGCTTACGGCAGCATAGTATTAATTATGAATAGTTGCATGTTCAATGCACAGCGTGGGTCTTGTCTTGAGCGACAAGCATTGCTTTTGACATCGCCACGAGTAAGACTAGTAAAGCTGGGTTGGCTAACACGTTTTCTCAACTATTCCGCCTCTTCACGATGGTAGATGATTTTTGTTCATATTTTCCTTTTTATTAATTTTAATTAACAATTAACGATTCTATTAGCAAGCGATGTCGGTAAATTGGACAAAGCAGCAGAAGTGGTGATTAGATACGGTTTTGACCACCAACGCCAGATGTTTTCGTTTCAGGTATCTTTAGCATCACATTTGTCTGTCTTACTTCTTCATTGCTATAATACGAACTTAAGAGTATGAACACCAGTAGGTAAGTCATAGACAACTGAGTGTTGGCATACATTCTAGATTTTCTATTAATTTTTTCTTCCCAAATTACTAAATTATCATGGTCTCGGTATTTTACTATTTGTTTGTCCACATACGGATACACATCGTGTTAAAGAATAATTTAAAAGTAAATAGTGAAACTCGAATAACAACTGATCGCGGGACTTTGAACCGAAATTTAAATACCCATTCATTGTTTAGGAGGGGATCTCATAAATTAAAATGACCCTGCGGGGGGTCAAGAGTTCAAAGGTACGCCTCTGCCCATAACTCATACGATTCAAATATCTGGGAAATTTTTAATATCATCAACTAAATTTAGACACATGCGTATGGGAATCGTTTTTTTTTTTTTTTTCTATTATTCTTTTTCGTTTACAAAACTTACGCATTGTGTTAGAATAAGTGTATGTTTTAGGAGCTACTTTTGTGACGAACGACTGAGTTATAAAAAATAATGGAATTATTTTAGTGGTGCAATCTGCGATTACACGCTCTCAGATCATTATATGGTTGGCCTTAATTCATTCACGAATTCTGACCCAAAAAATAATCTTAATCCTCCTAGGATAGAAGTGTTTGAAAAATGAATTTTGGGAGCCGGTCTATTCGGAGTGTAATCCATCTGTTGCTTTTGACTTGTTTTCCTTGATTTCATCACACAAAATTCTATAAGGTCTTGTACTACTGTCTCCCTGCATATTTCAAACAATAAAAGACATTTAAAGCCATGGATGATAAATATACTTTTAAAACAAATGGTCATGAAATTTGGGTAGTGACCGAAAGAATAAGATCGCGGGTACAAGCTGCCGAAATGAGGTTCCTTCGCGGTGTTGTTGGAGTAACTCGTAGGGATCGAGTGCGCAACACCAGAGTACGCGAGGCGCTCAATGCTGAGCAGCTACTTCTCCGAACGGAACCATCTATGTTTCGATGGTTTGGTCACGTTGTGCGTATGCCCCAGACCGGCTCCCAAGACGTGCCACCAGGTAGGCGACCCCGCGGTAGGCATAGAAATAGATGGTTGGATCAAGTCCGACATCTCTCCTCGAGCCGTCTAGGGATTCCTCCTGATGAGTTGGAGTCAATGGCGGAGGATCGAGAAGGTTGGAGAGTCCACCTGAGCATCCTACCCCCGCGACCCTCATGAAGGATTAGCGGGCCATTGAAAATGTATCTTCTTCTTCTTCCTTTTATCAGCGAGGCCATGATCCGAAAACAAGGGATCACAACCCTCCCACTTCACCGCATTTCTACTGATCCGCATGTGGGGTTCGCCATTGAAAATGTATGTTTGTATGTATGTATGTAAAAGAAAAAAATAGCTTCGCAGTTAACCTTGTTGCTTTGCTATTGATCAATGATCCCAGATATTTTAACTTTTCGCACTTGGGAAGCACTGTTCCATTCAAATGAATGTCTGGAATAGGCCCGAGTAGATCAGAAAACGTGCAGCACAAGTACTCTGTATTTTTTCAACTAATGCGATACCCATTTTCCTCTAAACGTCCACCCACACATCAAGTGCTCGTTGCAGGGACCTAGGATCCTTACTTGTAATGGCTCCATCGTCAGAAAAGAATAATTGATATACCTTGGGGTCCGTCACTTTACCTTCAAGCAGATAGTCAAGGACTGTAATAAAGAGCAAAGGACTTAAAACGCTTCCTGGTGCACCCCGACTTGGATTGGGAACTCTTCGGTTACTCCAGCGGGGCATCTTACTCTTGTCTTTGCTCCTTCGTACGTGTCCATGATCATCCGTACGTAGGTTTCTGAAACCCCTCGATGTCATAGCGCCACCCATATCAGATATCGTTTCTTTCTGTCGAATGCATTTTCAAAGTCAACCAATACAATATGCAAATCCTTTAAGATATTATGAAGTCTTTCCATTGCACAGTGGACCATTCTACCTGAACAAAATTATTTTATTATGCCAAACTGTTCGTTTGCATTTGTACCTTAAAATAAATAATTTTTATTTTTTTTTTTTATTGTACATATAGGAAATTTTTTAATAAATAAGTTAATACTAGAAAAACCACTTTGTTTCAAAATTATTTGTTATTATATTTCTTTTAATTTATTAATTCAATAATTCTTATCAATAATAATAAATTCACTAGTTAACAAATTAATAAAAATACATTTTAAAGAAAAAAAAATAATAAATTAATATTTAATTCGAACTAGATACAGATGTATTTGACTCAAAACTGCATTCTTCTTTTTTCTCAGAGTGTAATTCAGCACTTTCCTGAAGATTTTGAGGAATTTCAAGTAAATCGACCACATCCGGTGTTACAGTAGACATCTTCTTGCTTGGTGTTTGGCGGATAAAGCTCACTATAGGACCTGATGAAACGAGGAGCATGTGAAACAATTTTTGCATTGTGCTTCTTCTGTTTATTTTTCTTGTATGGTGTTCACGAAAATATTTGCAGTCCTTGTTTCTTGCTTCCTGTGCTTCCTCTATTAATTGTCCGACAGGGACAATCGGCACCACGTCTGGCCCATGAATTAGTATCTTGTGCACAGTCACAGGCAAATAGTACCACTAACATACAATTCTGCGGTTTTCTTACAGTGGCTAGTAAACTTTTCAATGTTGATCTCAAAACCGCTAGACATTGTGTGCAGTATTGTAAGCTCAACAATCAGCCTTGTTATGGAAGCTTCGAAATTTGTCCTGAAGGCATTTTTTTTGTTCATGGACAATTCTCTTTTCGAATCAACTGATGCGCATGTTTGGATAATTTAGCATCCAAAATAAATGCTTCTTCGGTTGAATAAGACTTCAATTCTATGGACCGTGATTGTAATACCCGTTTTATTTTCGTAGCTTTCCCAGGAGAATCTGAAACGGATTGCTCCGTCCTTCATTCCAACCGCACGTAAAATTATTTCTGGTGCATAAACTAATTCAGAGGAATCAGTTGAATTTAACAAATATTGCACTCTGCGCCTCTCAGTTCTTTTACTTGCAGCACTAAATTCCTTTCGAGGTCTGCCTTTAGATGAGATATTTGATAACCCAGGCTCTGTTTCAGCGGCATGCACACAAACTTTAAGGACTGGCAATACTATATTTTCACTCAGCCACGATTTATTAATTTTTTCAAAAACAGCGGAGTTCCTGCTACATTCCTTCCATTTTTTGCCACATATCCATTAAACGTCTTCAAAATTGAATAAATTTTATCCTTACTGTCAGCTGAGACTTCCTCAGTATCGAGTTTTTCTAGGATAAAATTATACAACGCATTTTGTTTGTTACCCTGAGTACATTTTTTCCATTCATCAAATAATTCTCCTCTGGAAATTCGGCTACCGTCTGAAACAAAATGTCATAACTTTGTAATACGCAAGAAAATGCAAGAAATTTTTGGTATATGACTAGTTTATTAGTCAGGCTTTCTAAAAATATACAATTTGACTGGACGATGTTGGACGATAACACTGTAGGTTTAAATAAATTTAGGTTTTTATTCGCGTTTATCAAATGTTAGAGTGTTATATAAAATGTAGCACAATAACATTTTAACAATTAGTTTATTCCATTCATTTATGTTTTTAGATAGCACTTACCTTCAGTAACAAATTCCATAATTAAATTCCACTCAAATCAATCTGGAAAACTTAGCACATGTACTTCCTTCTGACTGTTTGATTTTGCTTACATTATTCTTTGCAGCCATGTCATACAAAGAGTGCACTTTGGGCTCTCCCAGTACCATTATTTTTACAGAGTGGCCCGAAATACTTTGTCACATTATGAATTGACCATTTTTGAACATATTAATAATTTTTTTTTTTTTTATTTGGAGCAACAAAAAATTTGAATTTTGTCCAGCTGGATTGCCATTTTGGAGCACCCTGCATTGTGATCCTTATACTTTGGACTGCATCTGTGGTTGATTTACCCGCGACAAAGCCGCACTGATCATCAGATAGCCGTATTATTTTTCGCAGTCGGCCACCTAATACCCGCTCAACGATCTTCATGGTGTGTGACATCAGCTTGATCGAACGGTAGTTATCACAGCTTCCCGTATCACCTTTCCCTTAGTGCACAGGGAGAAGGTAGCTTTCCCTCCATTGATTCGGCATTGGATCACCTCTCATAAATTTGGAGATGAAAATTCTGAGCCATCTGAACCCGATATCTTCCATCTTTTTCCAGAACTCAGAGAGCATCTCGTCTGGCCCAACCGGTTTTCATTTTTTGGAGTATTTGACCGCCTCACTAACTTTGTCGACTGTAATGTCGGATATTTCTTCACAGTTAGCAGTGGCTCTTGGAAAGTATAGCCAGGGAAACAGTTCATTCAAAAGCTCTTCACAATACCGCCGCCACCTCTGTCGTTATCCACAAGAAGCTGGCCATGAGCACTGTTAATGAACTTTGGCCAACGAATCTCCTGAGCATTCCTCCTTCTTTGTGCGGCTATTTTAAAGATGGTTGCTTGCGCTCTTGTTTATATTGTGTCTTCGCGGCTCCTGGATAGTCTGGTTTGCATCAACAACCGGGAAAGATATTTTCTCCAGCTACGGATACATGCCCTCCGTACTCTCTGCTTGAAGCTGGGTGCACTTCTTCTTCGCTTTTTTCTTGCAACATCTGTATTCCACTGGCCTTTTGAAGCTCCTAGCAGTGATTTGGCCTTCTTTAAGAAAGTTCGATGTAGGGAATCCCACATATTTTGTGCTCTGCACTTTTCATCCTCAGCTCCTTTGATGGTGTGAGAGAGGTAATTTTTCATCACGAAAACAAAACCCTCGCCTTTTTCTTTGTCCAGATTGTACCACTTGATTTTCTCAGAGACCCTTGTTTGTTTGCTCTTCTTTGGTGTCTTCATAAAAATTTCTGTTAGCAGGAGACGGTGTTGCTGAGCGATCACCTCAATGACAGAGTCACAATTCTCAAATAAGGTCATTGTTGCAAGCGCACGTGTGAGTGCAACCCAGTGTAGGTGCCCAATTTCGTTTTTTAGATATCTTTTTTGTATTATAAACAGGTAAATTCAAACCAATTAAAAATTGTTATCTTGTGTTTTTATTATTCTTTTTATATTTATAAACTTTATTTCTTGTTTTTATGATAATTTATGCCTTTTTTAAGCCTTTTCTAAGAGACCATATATGCTCTTGTATGCATTGGTAGGCTTATTAACTTATTTTTGTCAAGACCATATTATGGTCTTTTATGACTGAGTTTTGTAGGAACCAACGACTACAAAACAAAGATACTTCGGAAAAGAAAAACAATATAAGAATATCAGCTGTTGTTGCAGCTTACAATCAGAATACGGGAGGTGGTGGTCTATTAGATTCTATGCCGGGTTTATATAGAATTCAATTGCTGTCCAAAAATTGGTACAAAATAATGTTTTTTCATATGGTTGACATGTGTGTTGTCAATGATTGGATTCTGTGGAGAAGAAATAATCCAGAAACATATTTGGTTCTATTTGACTTCAGCCAAGCCGTCGCCGAACACTTGATAATGCTGATATTTTATATTTAGGATGACAGTAAACGGCTGATATGGTTATATCTTCGTTCCATTCCATAAAGCAGACAGAGGTAGCTTGAAAATAGAATTTTGAATATTCCTGTAGAGCGTAATGTCTTAAACGCGCCTTAATGAGTATGGTATATCAGTTCCGCCGGGTACTTTACCACCCGGTTGATTGGTGTTACAGAACTGGATTTCGCATATTAGAGCAATATCAATTCAATTCCTTTGAAGTATGTTTTTAAACCCGATATACTTACTTGTATATAACCACGCGTTGAACTCGCCAATGATGATAAGACCCTCAATTTGAATTCAATTTAAAGATATTATTTATTTATTCAATTGTTGTACTTTTTTTAATATACATAAAATTATTTATTTTTATCCTTGCAGTTTACGCTACTTAAGTCAACTTAACTAATCCTTCCTCAAATGACTGCCAAATAAGTAAGTTTATTCATCAATTGTATAGTACCTACGTATGCATATTTAGTTGCATACGAGAATAACTTATTAAATAAGTCTACAAAATAATTTATTTGATTTTTGATGCATTCATCAGATTGCCATAAATAATTAATTGCTAAAAAAAAAATAACTATACAGCGTGATTCAGTTTTTAACGTATAAACTTTAGGAGATTATGAGACGTGTTTTTTTTTTTTTTTGGTTGCGCCAAGGTATGCGTAATCTTCTAAAGATACCAGTAGCCCGGGCTACTGGCATGCACGATTCGCAAAGCTGAATATTCGATACCAGGAATACGCCTACGTACTAACTCACACTATACACACTCCAACTACTCTCCCCGCGGGACTAGCGTTAGGTATTACTTCGTAGGGCTGGCTAGCAGTTTATGCTCGTCTTTCCCCGTTTGCTGGCTCGACATTGGGTTCAGCGTTTATCATCAAGTCTACAATATTTTCTGGATTTAGTGTTACTCCAATTCGTTCCTATAGTTCTCTGTGCTCTATAGAGAAGCGTGGGCACTGAAAAAATATGTGCTGCGCATCTTCTCTGGCCTTTCCACAATTCAAACAGGTAGGGTATCCATCGAGCATAAACCAGTTCAGATACGCCCCAAAGCAGCCATGTCCGGTCAGAAGCTGGCTGAGGTAGAAATCTACTTCGCCGTGCTGCCGGTCCATCCATTTCTGGGTATTCGGTATAAGTCTATCGACCCATCTTACCTTCGAAGACAGGTTCAATCTCTCCTGCCATGCTCTCATACTCCGCTGCCTTTCTTCCAGCTTGAGATCTTTGACACCATCATTTACTCAAGTGAGTATACTACGAGTATAAGACCCCAGTTTGCGCAGTTGAACACATTTCCTCCGCTCCATCTCCTGCCCTGAATAGCTTCTTCCAAGGTTGTATTTACCCTCCATATAGCATCTACTGTAGAACGTAGTATAGGGTAAGCCATCTGCTGGTTTATTTTTAAATAAACAGCGCTTTCACACTCAAAAAATGTACAAAAATAAATCGTTTTGCGCTTGAACCATTCGTGTGAAAAATATAACGCACACAACATGATTGGTTGCGAGAAGCTAGGCCCTGGCACTTTAAAGAGCTGTTGCGCCAAATATTTGTATTTTTGCTTGAACCATGTTGGGAAATATTGAAATAGCACACCTACTGTACACAAGTTTTCGGAGAAAATTCGTAAGATTGACATGCTAGTTGATATACTCGTACGTAACATAAGTTATCCTCGTTTTCATTCTATGTTCAAACGATCAATCCTCAGCATGTGACTCTTTGGTGTGGTTTGTGGAATGGCGGATAAGCAATTTTTTTTTGCCCAGAAACTAAGAAAATAAACTTGAACGATCTCTGGTTCCAGCAAGATGGCCCTATGTGCCATACAAGCCGTCCAACAATTATTCGCGCTCTGAGTTCCATAATCGTGTAACTAACCATTTTGGTGATGTTGCTTAAACTCCGCGAAGCTGCGATTTGACTTCGTTAGCCTTTTTTGTTTTTGGTGTCGTTAAAGATCCATGTTATGCTGTCCAGAAATATATAAATTCAAAAATTCATGTGCAAAATTGGGTTGACAGGATGGGCTATTGCCAGGCCAGCCAAGACAAACATTTATTATACACTAGCGGGTACCCGGCGAGCGTTGCTTCGCTTAACAAAAAAGAAAACAATTGAGAGGCAGGCGCCTGGGGCAACTACTGTCTGGCAGGCGCCTGGGGCAACGACTGTCAAGCAGGCGCCTGGAGCAACAACTGTCAGGCAGGTACCTGGGGCTAAGAATATTAGAAAACAGTTTTGTGCTGCCCAATAGTGGATAAGTGGTCCAACCGTAAATATGTATATACAAAAAAATTAGTAGTAAAGTACTATAATACTAAAGTAGTCGACAAACTACTTAACCGATGGTACCCGACGTGCTTTGCTGCGACTAACAGAGGAACATTCATTTAGTACTAAACTACTATAATATACTATAAAAAGTATTTGACCGATTTTAAACAAGGTTAGGTTAGATTGGCTGTCCACTCGAGAGTGCAGACACACTTAGACCAGTGAAGGTCCTTTGTGATACCATGGATCAACCCATTAGTCCACTCAGGTACTAACAAAAGCAACCGGAGGTTTTGACAAAGCGATGGATGCTCATGACGTCCAGGGACGCCAGATCGCAGAGGTCGTCAAGGAAGGGGGACCCTAGATGGAGCATTCTTTTATGCGACATGAGCATAGGAGGTGAAGGATGGTTTCCTCCTCCTCCTCGTCCCTACAGCTCCTGCAGAAGTTTTAAACAAGCTTCACAGGAATACTCTAGAGACAATACCGAAGATTGCCTGAAAATTTGAGCTCAATCGGTTTCGGAGTCCATAGCATACAAACATAGGTGTACACATTTTTCCCCATGAAAAAAGCACTTTCAGTTTTTCCGAATTTTCCAATTTTCCGGGCAACTTTTCCAATGAGCCCTTTATGAATAAATTTTTGTCTGCTGCGAGTGATGGCGGGACATTCGCACATAATGTGCTCAGCAGTTTCAGTGTCCTCAAGACATACGAGTAGTCTGCAAGTGTCAAATTGACTAAGAGCAATTTTCTTAAGGTGGTATTTGAGAGAGCAATGACCAGTAAGGAAGTCTGTTAGGAACTTGGTATTATGTTTGTTCATTGCTAGAATTTCTTTCGATCTTTTATTGGAGAGATCAATTAATCTCCTTGCGTGTCTTAGACCTAATTGTGTAATTGTGTATGAGCGCTTTTCGCGGTGTTGCCAACGATAAAGCTCAATTTTTGTTTGACTTGTAGGTAGGTCGCAAAAAGGTTTCGGACCAATGAATTTGAGTTGAGAGCCTGATCTGGCTAGTTCATCAGCAGTCTCATTGCCAGCAATCCCCTTGTGGACAGGGACCCAAATGAGTGAGAGGATGTTGTGTGCAGCAAGCTGTTTGAGGGTAATGAGACAGTTCCAAACTAATTTCGACCCAAAGCTGAGAGATTTTAGAGCTGCTTGGCTATCTGATAGAATGTTTATGTGTGATCTTCGGAGACCTCTTCTGATGCATTCTCTGCATAGACATCTGCTTGGAAGATAGAAGTGTTTTGTTCTAATGGTACAACCGATTTGAAATTGGGAGCAAAAATTCCGGCACTCAGACCATTTTTGAGCCATCGGTGTACCAATTGATTTGTCGATCCATCTGAGGGAGCTGGAGTTTTCGCAATAGGTACGACTTGGGATGTTGATTTTGAAGCGATGATTCAGGTTTATTTTTCTGGACATGAAGTCAGATATACATACTGCTAGTGAGGTTAACAGCGGGATTTTGTTTAGAATCTCCACATGCCCTGTTAAATCAGAGTCCTTCACATTACACAGGAGGTGAAGCTTCAGAGTACTGCCGGCAACTGTTTTCTTAACTTTAATGTATAAAAGTGGAAAGTCCAATAGGGTTTCCAGTGTCGCTGTCACGGAATACCCGCAAAACCTACGCAGGCGAGTCTTTGTACTCGTACTCGTACCTATTGAACTGTAGTTCGAGCATTCACCTGTTCGATTTTTTTCCCACCGTATTAGTGAGGCTTCTTCTTCTTCTTCTTCTTCCTTTTATCAGCGAGGTTGCGATCCGAAAATAAGGGATCATAACCCTCCCACTTCACCGCATTTCTACTGATCCGCCTGTGGGGTTCGCCTCCACCACCATATTAGTGAGGCATAGGAAATTATGGAAATGACGATGTTAAGGTAGGTCCTGTGAATCATTTTGGGCTTAAGACCCCATTTTTTTCCAAAGAGTCTAGAACAGACGCAGAAGGCTTTAGTTGACTTTGGTGTAATTTTATCTAGATGTGGCCTCCAGGTTGAGTTTCTGGTCTAGAGTTACCACTAGATATTTGACTTCACTGGAAAAGTTAAGTTGTACACCGTTTCGTGTTAGTGCCTGGAGATTAAAATTTCTTCTCTTGGTAAATGCGATAATGATAGTTTTTGATGGATTAACTTTTAATCTTTCTTTCTGACCCAAAACGTTTGTTTTTGATATGGCATTTTTCAATTTTTTTTAGTAATAATGGATTCTTTCTTACCTCTTATTATTATGACTACGTCATCTGCATAACCTTGAGATGGATAACCAGCATTATTAAGGTCGTTTAGGAGTTGGTCAACTACAATTAACCAAAAAAGAGGAGACAGAACGCCTCCTTTAGGACAACCTTTAGTGGCTTTGATAGAAAGTGAAAATTGACCAAGCCTGACAGAAATAGTTCTGCTACTTAGAATGGAGCAAATCTATTTGGTAGCGTATTGGTCGATGACTTTGGTATTAGCTGCCATTTTTATAAGAGATGCTATCAAAGGCACCAGAGATGTCTAGGAAAGCACAAAGTGTGATGTCTTTGTTCAACAGCGATTTTTCAGTCTTTTTAACCAAGTGTTTTTTTTTTGTTCGCGCCAAGGGATGTGGTAATCTTCCAAAAATACTTGTGGCCCCTTGCTCTCTTAATTATTCGGAGCTCCTTTTGCAGATTTGTTATGAGTGTACATTTATTTATTTCTCCATTCCGTGAAGCGATTGCAATGGAATACTGCGTGATCTGTATCTTCCTCCTGGTCTGGGCAATGTGGGCAGAGAGGTCAGTTATTATGTCCAAATCTGTGTAAATATTTGCGATAGCCGCCGTGACCCAATAGGATCTGCGTAAGGTGGTATTTGCAGTCCCCATACACTCACTTGGTCCAGATTTCAACGGTGCGGATCAGCTTGTAGGTGCATGTACCTTTTGTACCTGGCTTGCCACATAGCTAGTGATGTTGCCTTCTCCTCATCCTTTATTCTCTTGACAATACCGGCTTCTTTTTGACTCGAGGTTCTCCTTTCATAGATACTTACCATCTCATTTGCGAGTATGTCGATGGGGATCATTCCGGATATGACACAGGCTGCTTCGTCCGATATTGTTCGGAAACCGCTGGTTTTTATTACCGCGCATAGCCTGTATGTTAACGATAGTTTTCTCCGTGCCAAATGGTGTACGGCTGTTATTGTTGATTTCCCTGTTTGGTAAGCAAATTGGTATTTATTAAGAGCGTGTTCTATTCAATCTATCTTTAATTTGAAGGGCAATGGCCCACCCTTAATAACAAGAAAAAATGTGTGGAGGAGGGTCCATCTACCCCTATCCTCGTCGTAGGTGATAAAACTGTAGATTAATCGCTTAAGGCACTATAACTCCTAAACAGAATAGTTCAAGAGTGTAGTGCAGTTTTGAAAACTACGCATATTCGCTTCTCATTTGCAATTCAAGTTGATAGGCGTTATAGGAATATTTGGTTAGTGCTCGCTCAGCGGCTTCGAAAACAGCCAGCAAAATGGTATAACTTGCCTCAAATATGCGTAGCAGGAAATAAGTTCTCCTTTTCGCATTCGTCAAGCGTTTTTATTTGTTTTCTTGTTCGATTCAAAGTAAAATCAGACAAATGAAAAAATGCTATATAAACAGACTGAAAAGTTACAATCCGTCTATACGGTTCGCGTAACACCCTATCGCTCATTTTTGTGATTCGAACCTCGAACCTTCTGCTCAATATTCAGACACATCTACGAGTACATATGTATGAACATCGATTTCAATCGGATAAGTAACTATCCACACCCACAAAAGTTAAGGAGAACCAAGTAAAATACTTTTTTTGCAAAGTACAGGGAGTGTATATGTATGTAGTGGAGAGTGGAGAGAGAGATCCAAAAAAATTGTGGAAAAGCAATAGGGATCCCATATTCAGATCTTGGGTTATAAATAGGTTTGTAAGACTTGATGATCAAAGGACTCGTTCAGAATGCGAAAGGGTAGATAAAGCATCTCCCATTCGGGACTTGTGGACCATACTGAATCATCATTTGGAAACTGCTTATGTATACACCGATAGAGATTACAAGAAAAACCGTTGGCGAACAACTATTCCAATATACACCATATACCGGGTCCGGCAATTGAAGTGATAGGTTATGTTTGCGCAGCTATCATTTCCAAACCATTTAGCGGGCCACACTCAAATTAACCATGAATGCTCCTTGACTTATTGTCTATTAAAAATCGAAATCGAAATCGATTTTGTTGTGAGTCAGAAGGCATTCAAGACGTGTGATTTAGAAATAAAACGAAATTTGGTGATTTGTCTTCATTTGGAAGTAAAATCCAGTGTCCAAATACGTCCCCATGTCCAGCCCTGTCGAATGTGAAACTGACCGAACTGTTCGTCAGTCGCACGCACCATCAAGCGTTATAAGTAAACTGGCAGCATTGAAAAACACTACGGTGAAGTCCGGCGATGAACTACAACTGCCCGTGCAAACGTTGTAAAAGGGCTCGAAGTCCCGTGCGTAGTGCATCAAAAATGGCGCTAAAGCTGAATGTGAGCGACCGAAGTGTGCGCCGCATACTAAAAGAGAGACTGAATACCAAGACCCACAAGGGATTCAAGTCGCAGGAACTCTCCACATTGTAAAGAACCAAGCGATTAGAAAGATCGAAAGTGCCCAATTTGGTGTTCTCCGAAAACTTTATGCATTGAGCAGTTCCTGAACAAGCAAAACGACCGGAAATGGTATGATGCATTTGTGATGCCAGCAACGGATAGCCTTCTGTATACAGGCAAAGAAGATGGGCAACAGACAGTTCTAAATTTGGGCGAGATGATTGAACTAACAACCAAGTACAGGGCCAGTGGGAGGGCTGGTGTTCCTGACAACTTCTTTACAATTTTTGAAGATGTAGACTGTCTTTTGTTAGAACTATTCGACGGAATAAGAAATGCTTCCGGATCGTAGTCGCCTAACACAATCCACTATTTTTGGATTTACAGGTAATGTCGCAGTAGTATCTATTGTGCCGAAAAACTCAAAGGCAGTCATTTTACAGTCAACACTCCACTATGACACCAAATTGGTTGGAGCAGCAAGAAAGCTACAAGCTGTTCTGTTCTACAACAAACACAAACTAGACGTGGGCGTCATGGACCAAATGCTGGGAGAAATTCATGCAATGCATGACAGACGAATCGATGACCATTAGTTTTTTTTTACAACATGTTGGAATTTTTCATAATATACATAAAAGTAAATATATATGAGTGCAGCGAGCAAATGCATGTCGACAATTTCTGCATTCATTGATTGAGCGGTTAGTGACACCTCAGATCGAAGCAAGGACGAGCAGCAATCCAAGGGTAATAGGAGTGTTTTCCATTCGAAATGGTATCGAATCTTTCTTTGGACCACCATTCCAACACAGGATTCCACAGCGCAGCGGTAGCCAGACATCAACGGGCCAGAAAAAGTCCTGCAGAATTTGCGGAGTAAATTCTAAAAATAGATTTGCATGCGCTGCCTGCGAAGAGCCATGACTGTTTATTGTATTCAGTTTCGTAAATGCCATATATGTATGTGTAAACGAAAATGAAAAGAAAATGCTTGTTATATCACCTTATATAAAAAAAGTTTGAATTACAAACAAAAATAACAACATGTTCAAAATAAAAGAAAAAAAAAATAATTCATTGTATTCCATTAGTTTCCATACAAAATGTCCAGCTAGACCTATTCTATTGATGGGAAGGTTTTAAGTGATCCATTGACAGAAGGGTTAAAGTATTTTTTTTTTTCGAAATTTAGTACCCACAATAGTCTGAATTATTCGATAATCTGAAGTATATTATAGAAATGTACAAGAGGTAGATTCCTTGTTTGTCAGCTTCTTTGGTGACATATGTTGTTTAATGAAACAGATTTATTTCATTATGTTTTCCCAACGTTTCGGCAGAGATTGCTGCCTTCTTCAGGGGATCTTTATTCGTGAGAAAGTTAATACATATGGAGAGAAACCTAACAAAATGGTTTACATTATTTAAAAAAAAAAAACCAAACTTACATTAACGAGTAATAAAATGGACAATTGAAAACAGTTGTGTAAGAAAACAGGAAATAAAAGAAATCAATTAAACAATTTTAGCAAAAAAACAAGAAAAAGAACACATGAAGTTCAGTCACTAAATATCTGCTAGTACATTTAAAATTTAAAACTTTGCAGAAACGAGAGAGCAATATATCGACGAGATGTTCTGTGTGTTCTGCTTCCGGTTCACACTGTTCCTGTTGTTCAAAATATGTAGCGTTTCGAGAGTGTAGCGCTTCGATGTATGTTTTTCCGTCTGCAGGACCTCTACGTTGTCAAAGTCTGGTGTGTGGCTATTCTCGCTGCTGTGGCTTGCAAGAGCTGTCTTATTGGCACTTTTGCTTCTTATGTCTGACTTGTGATTGGACATCCGCTGTTTTAAGAGCTGTTTCATTGTACCAACGTAGCATAGGTCACAGTTTTCATCGTCATTCCCAAGGCAACCTATTTTGTAGATGACATCTATGCATCTACCCTTCTCTGTTTTAGCCGTGAGTTTACTGAAAAGGGGTGCAAGCGTTCTGTTGGATTTATACGCCAGATTGACATCCTTGGTGTTATCGACAACTGTTTGCTTAAGGCTTTCAGCAAGCTTGGGAATGTAGACCATGCTCTTGTAGACCCCGTTTCTTCTTTCGGCTTCGTCATCACTAGGAGCTCTAGTTTGTTGGCGATATAGTAGACTCCTTATGACCCATTATCTATGAGAATCCGTGTAACTATCTGGACATTAGCGGAGTGAAATTTTTGGTCACTCAACGCAAAAACCTTTCTCATTAGGTTCGAAACAGTATTTATGACTATGTGTCTGGCCTGGTTGGACCGAAAGTTGACAAGTCTTTCCGATGCTTTATCTTTTTGGTACCAGTTAAACGAGAGTCAGTCGTTTTCGCGATGGATTTTGACGTCCAAAAACGCTATCGCCCTATTTTTACCCCTCTCGACTGTGAACTGGATCTTTGGATTGAAGTCATTTAGACTCTGCAGCATTTTCGGTTGTCTATAACGGCGAATATGTCGTCAACGTATTTGACTATGAAACCTGGCCTTTCTGTTGTTTTGAAACATTCGTCCAATACATGGTCTAATACTAGGTTTGCAATCGTTGGTGAGAGCGGATTGCCCATCGGTACTCCGTGAACCTGCTTATACATTTTATCTTTGAACTGCAGGTAGTTGTTCTCTTTGAGGCAGAAACCAAGAATTTCAAGGAATTTGGTCAAGCTGAGCTTTGTGTTTTAGCTTATTATATCCCATTTAACGGAAATAATAAAAAGAGCTGCGCCTCAAAGTGCCCAATTAGGAATTAATAGCCAAGTTAAAAAGCAAAAGTTTTGAGATTGCATGAGTTTGATAAAGATTGCATGAGAGCCAGGGATGCTTCTTTCGCGTTTCTTAGATTACTTCGGCCAAGTAATTCCACTTCATTTAAGCTTCTCTACTCGGCGGCTAACAAATACTTTAAACAGCTTTGCTTATCGAAAAGACAGGCATACGTCCAGAGAAACGTTGTCTTACTAAATGGAGCGAAATCGACCGCAGAATTCTGGAAAGCCGTAAAGCTCATAAATTGAAAGAGAAATGTAATCGCCCGCGGCTTACAAGCACATATGCTGAAAGATCATTTCAGCCACCTCCTCAACACAGCACTTATATCACCGTCGTTTCAATATGCAGCCCCTTCGATTGATGATGAATTCTTATATACCCCTATCACATTAGATGAAGTTCAAAATGCAATTAAGAAGGCTAAACTTAATAAAGCTCCAGGAGAAGACCGCGTGCCTTTCGAATTCTACAAGAATTGCACCTCGGAATTTCTAACAGAACTTACATCTGAATTTAATCGAATATTCAATTCTGCAGACGTCCCAGGGAGCTTTCGCAAAGCTATAATATACCCGTTGCACAAGAAGGGAAGGCATGAGGACCCAGCTAATTACAGGGGAATATCATTCCTGAACACATCGACCAAGTTGTTTGCGGCTGTGCTTTTCGAAAGGCTTTCCGCCTGGGTTGAAAACAAGAAAATTCTGCACGAATTTCAAGCAGGTTTTAGAAGAATGTACTCAACAACGGATCAAATATTTACACTTGTAGGCATAGCAGAGATCTATAAACAGAGGCGCAAGAAGCTGTATGCATTTTTTGTAGATTTCCGAGCAGCTTTTGACACTATACCACGCGAATCACTTTTCTATAAGCTCTACAAAATCGGATTTTCAACAAAAGTCATAAACGTTCTAAGGGCTATGTATGAAAAAAACACAGCGTGCATCAGGGATGGGGTCCACTTATCTTAGGAGTTACAAACGACAATGGGTGTGAAACAAGGGTGCATCCTTAGCACATTGCTGTTTATTTTATATATAAACGACATAGTAGATGACATTAAAGGAGGAATAGAGATAAACAGAACGAAAATTCCGGCACTGTTGTTTGCAGATGACATGGCTCTCCTCGCGGATACTATTGAAGGAATGCAGCTGATGATACGTAGATTGAAAAACTACTGCAAAACTTGCAATTTGTCACTTAACCTAGCAAAGTCGAAAATGATGATTTTCAGAAAAGGTGGGGGCAGGTACTGCTGAGGTGAAAAGTGGACGTATCAGGGCGAGCAAATTGAAGTCGTGAGGGAATATAAGTACTTAGGAGTTTTGATAGCATCAAACCTTCACATGAAGAAGCACTTAACATCGAAACTAGCAGAAGCAAAGCGAGCAGTTGGTTCAGTGTGGGGAAGTTGCATTAGCAACAAAAGCACATCACACAGCGCGAAGCTGAAAATATTCCGTGCAACTGCATCTGCTATTATTCTTTACGGAGCACAAGTATGGGGGTACCGTCCATTCGAAGAGGTGGAAAAGTTTCTTCGCTATTTTATAAGGAGAGCACTTAAGCTGCCGAGTAGTTCACCCATCTACATGCTCCACTTAGAGACTTGTATAGCTCCCATGTTCTTGGATTCTCTCAAGCTCCACTTAGATTATGTGTTACGAGTTATGACGATGAACGAGAACAGACTACCAAAGATAGTTCTATCCCATATGCTATCAACCAGGGAAATCTGTGTACAAGAGTGGGAAAAATTAGCATCCGATTGTGATTTCAATTTAACAATTAACCCCAATGAGCAGTTAGCAACTTTGAAGGAAAAGTTTAAGACCCTGCTGGAGAAAACAGGTCATAGATTGTATGATGGATTCTTAAGAGAAGCCCAAGCGTCACAGCACAGACTATATTATAGCAGCCTTAACCTCCATTTGCGAGATAGAACATATTTTCTAGCTGGTAAATCCACCGACATGATGAGCACCATCTTTAAAATAAGAGGGGAACTTCTACCACTTAATTATATCCCACACCGCCCAGAACTTCCTATACTGTGTGATATATGCAACCGGAAAGAGCGAGAGGACGTATACCACTTCCTAGCAGTATGTCCCATTTTTCAAGTATTCCGCGTAAATAGCTTTGGAGTACGTACACTTGAGTTGGAGGAGGCGACAAAGGCTGGGATTCCCTCTATATTTACACGACGAATGCCCCACGCTACAGGAATTGCATAATTGAGGAACTTTTCTAAAAATAAACTTTCGATTCACGAACAATAGGTATTTAAATGTTTTTTTATAAAATTCTAAATGCCAATCTGGTAGACGGCCTTCAGCCAAACCATAAAAGACTAAGAAATTATATCTTCAATGAACTTGTATCTATTTGTATTTTTTTAAATGAAATAAATAGTCTAAATAACTAACTAACTAACTATATCCCATTTATTCTTGACGATGCTAATTGCCAGTTGTGTGGGAATACTGGTAAACAGTGAAATTACATCGTAAGAAACCAAAATATCATGCTCGCGAAATTCTACATTTCTTGCCTTTTTCACAAACTCAAAAGAATTTTTTACAGTGTAGGCCGAATTATTTGTCACACACTGTAGTATCCTTCCTACATACCTCGACAGTTGGTAGCATGGAACTTTTATTAAAGACGTGATCGGTCTGAGAGGTACATCGGGTTTGTGTACTTTTGGTAGCCCATATATTGATGGAAGTTGTGCCGTATATGTATGTCGTCGTAGTCATTTTTACCCGATCGTTAATTATTGTGTTTCTATGCAACCATTTGACCAACTCATTGTTTTTGTTTTGAAGTGTTTTTGTTGGGTTGGTTCTCACTCTTCGGTATGTAGAATGGTCGGACAAAAGTTCAGCAACTCTCTCTTCTTATTCTGATCTGTTCATTGCCACTGTTGTGTTGCCTTTACCACCTGGTACTATTATTATGTTTTTGTTTCGTTTGAGAAAGCGAACCGTTTCTTTGTGCACTTTCAGTATATATTTGGCAAACTGATCATTGTTATGATGGCGGTGGAAAGAGTGCAGCATGTTGCAATATTGCACTTTATTTTATCTCATTACAAAAAATCGGACTAGCGAGGCATTACTGTATTTTAAATTCTTAGTTGGATATCACAAAATGTCTCGGATATGCTCTTTTAATAATTAAAAAAAAGGACAGAATCTTTACCAATCCCTTTTTTTTTTTCCAATTTATACTTGTAGAATCTTCTTCTTCCTTTTATCAGCGAGGCTATGATCCGAAAACAAGGGATCACAGCCCTCCCACTTCACCGCATTTCTACTGATCCGCCTGTGGGGTTCGCCTATTTGACCTCAGAAAATATCGGCAGGCCTGCCGATTTTGGATCACTCGGTTACTGAGGCCAATGAAATGCCGATGTCGTCGCATTTGTCTGATCCAGGCGTTTATAGGCCTGCCTTTCCTACATCGCGATGTCTTTGGAACGTGCATAGATATTGCCTTCTTAACAGGGTTCAAATGATCTCTTCTTTGAACGTGGCAATATCAGCTGAGCCGGTCGCGCTCTAATTTGTGAACGACGATTTCCTTGATGTGAAAGCTTCCACGGATCTTCGAACTTCTTATTCGATCAAGCTTGGTCACTCCTGCTGTCATACGAAGCATCTTCATCTCAGCTGCCGTTAATTTACTCTCATACTTTTTGTACATCGTCCAACATTGTGAACCGTATGTGAGCGCTGGACGTACAACTGCGGTGTAGAGCCTTCCTTTTAACTTAGGGGGCATTTTTCTGTCACAAAATATAGCGGAATTTTCTCGCCACTTCATCCACCCTACGCTTACACGATGATTGATGTCGTCATCACAAGTTGCTTTGCTATTGATCATAGATCCCAGATATTTGAACTTTTCGCACTTGGGAACCACTGTTCCATTCAAATAAATGTCTGGAATAGGCCTGAGTGGATCAGAGAACGGGCAGCACAAGTACTCTGTCTTTTTTGAACTAATGCGATACCCATTTCCCTCCAAAACGTCCACCCACACATCAAGTGCTCGTTGCAGGGATGTAGGATCCTCACTTATGATGGCTCCATCGTCAGCAAAGAATAACTGATGTACCTTGGGGTCCATCACTTTACCTTCAAGCAGATAATCAAGGACTGTAATAAAAAGCAAAGGACTTAAAACGCTTCCCTGGTGTACCCCGACTTTGATTGGGAACTCTTCGGTTACTCCAGCGGGGCATCTTACTTTTGTCTTTGCTCCTTCGTACATGTCCATAATCATCTGTACATAGGTTTCTGGAACCCCTCGATGTCTTAGCGCCACCCACATCAGATCTCGTGGTTATCTGTCGAATGCCTTTTCAAAGTCAACCAATACAATATGCAAATCCCTTAAGGAATCACGATGTTTTTCCATTATGATCCTTATACTTTGGATTGCATCTGTGGTTGATTTACCCGAGACAAACCCGCACTGATCATCAGATAGCCGTATTATTTTTCGCAGTCGGCCACCTAATACACGCTCAACGATCTTCATGGTGTGTGACATCAGCTTGATCGAACGGTAGTTATCACAGTTTCGCGTATCACCCTTCCCTTTGTATACAGGAAGAAGGTAACTTTCCCTCCATTGATTCGGCATTGGGTCACCTCTCACAAATCTGGAGATGAGAATTCTGAGCCATCTGAACCCAATGTCTTCCATCTTTTTCCAGAACTCAGAGGGTATTTCGTCTGGCCCAACCGCTTTTCGTTTTTTGGAGTATTTGACCGCCTCACTAACTTCTTCGACTGTAATGTCGGCTATTTCTTCACAGTTAGGGGTGGCTCTTGGAAAGTATAGCCGAGGAAACTGTTCATTCAAAAGCTCTTCACAATACTGCCGCCACCTCTGCAGAATTTTGTCGTCATCCACAAGAAGCTGGCCATGAGCATTGCTAATGAACTTTGGCGAACGAATCTCCTGAGCATTCTTCCTTCTTTGGGCGGCTTTTTTGAAGATAGTGGCGATCTTGTTCATATTGTGTCTTCGCAGCTCCTGGATAGCCTGGTTTGCATCAGCAACCGGGGAAGATATTTTCTCCAGCTCCCGATACAGGCCCTCCGTACTCTCTGCTTGAAGCTGGGCGCACTTCTTCTTCACTTTTTTCTTGCAGCATCTGTATTCCATTTCGAGGCGAGCTTTTTCGTCATTATTATTAGAGGGGCACTTTGACCAAGCTTTGAAAGCCGCTTTCTTCTCATTTATCACTTTCTTAGCTTCATCACTCCACCACCATGTTTCTTTGGCGTGTTGATGGTGGCCTTTTGAAGCTCCTAGCAGTGATTTGGCCTTCTTTAAGCAAGTTCGCTGTAGGGAATCCCACATATTTTGTGCTCTGCACTCTTCATCCTCAGCTCCGTTGATGGTGTGAGAGAGGTGATTTTTCATTACGAAAACAAAAGCTTCGCCTTTTTCTTTGTCCAGGTTGTACCACTTGATTTTCTCAGAGACCCTTGTTTGTTTGCTTTTCTTCGGTGTTTTCATAAAAATCTCTTTTAGCAAGAGACGGTGTTGCCGAGCGATTGCCTCTCCCAGGATCACTTTGCAATCTTTTATCCGAGCCTTCATGAAACTGGCTATCAAATGGTAGTCGATCTGAGTTTTACCTCCACCACTGCTGTAAGTGATCCGGTGTCGGCTTTGTTTGATGAACATGGTATTCAACACGATAAGACCATGTGATTTGCACATGCGTAGAATGTCTTCACCAGGAAGGTTCATGGTGCCGTATCCTAGTCCTCCATGGCAGTCTTCATAGTCTTCGTTTGATTTCCCGACATGTCCATTCAAATCTCCTCCAACAAACAGAAATTCTTCCTTTGGGATGTTCTTAAGGAGATTGTGGAAATCTAGCCAAAATGCATCTTTATCTATCTGATTGCACCCATTGTGGGGAGCATATGCACTGACAATATCCACACCTCTCCTTGTATTACTAGTTTGAGACACATCAAACGGTCGCTGGACTTCGAAATGCTCAAGACGTTACCAAGTAGCTCTGCCGCAAGGATGATACCGATTCCGTTCTTAGACTTTTCCGTTCCGTAGTAGAACATCTTGTAATCTTTTGTCCTAACGTCCAAGAAACGCGCCCGATTCCCGGTGTTTTTCCATTTCGTCTCTTGGACACACAAGATGTCCACCCGCCTTCTATTCATCATCTCTTCCAGCTCGTAACTTCGACCGGTCATGCTTCCAACGTTCCAACTCGCGACTCTTAAATTTCTTCCAAACTGTTTCATTATTTTGCTAGCCCCCGGAATCCGTATAGCTCTGACCCGAACATTTCTGCTCGGTCCAGGATCAGTACCATGCACAGCAGTGGTAGTGCCTGGCGGGGTAGTGCCTTTCCTTTTTGCAAGTATTACCATAATGATACAGTTTTGCAATACAATTTTTTGCACCATATTGCGATGGTGTTTGTTGTTTGACACGTGCATGCTCCTGTTTTATTATTGTTTGATCTTTCTTTTATGACACCGGTGATCTCCAGTCGTGTCAACCCACGGACTCACATGCACACTTGTGGGAGGGTTTTTAAGGTAGTATATGTGTCGCTAGGCTCACTTGGGTGTTATATTGCCTAGATCTGATTTGTCCCCTTAGTCGCCTTTTACGACAAGCGCTGGTTGTTGGTGGGGGGCGCTGCAGTGATATTCTTAACCCGTCCCTGCACGGGGTAATTTATACTTGTAGAATAACAGTCAGAAAGTCAAAAAGAACTTTGAAAGGAATGTGCATTGTAGAATATATTGTAGAAGCACTAAGAAAATTGAGAACGCTTCTGGCGCAAAATCCTATTGTTCTCTATTTCAAAGTGTTTTTTTTAGAAATTCACTAATGGCAACTATTTTTTTGTTAGAGGGTGATCATCACAAATTAACATTACAACCAAATGTTCACCTTTAAAATTCAATGAAAAACGTGTCCATTCATAAATTAATACTTATGCACATTGATCACATCATCAAGCAATAATTTACTCAACAATTATAATTTGTTGGACAATGATAATTATCATTACTTCCTGATTTGTGAGACTTTGTAGGAGAATATCGAAGGTTTCACCGATACCTAATCAAAAAGCAGGGTCCTTCTGATTCCTCTAATTATAGACCAATTAGCTCTCTACCAGGTAGATTTGAGGCCGCGTGCGAACAAAAGGAGATTTACCGCGGAACTAATTTGGGTTGAGATGAAACCACTCCTTAGTCCATACCATCCCGAAATTGATTTCGGATGTTCGGACGCTTACAGCTGTACATGTGTCTGGAAGATAAAAAAAAAAAAATTGGGTTCTCAGATTAATGTCTACCATTGTGTAGATATTAGTAAATTATGAGAAGACATTTGTTACAGCGCATAGTCTTAGAAAATACGATTGCACTTGCTAAACATTTTTATTAGTTTTAGGTATATGAAAAAAAAAGTGAAAAATTAAAACCTTTGTTTATAAATCTTACTTTAACGAATCTACATACTCAAATCTGCACAAGGTCCTATAAATCCTAACTTCTTTGACTGTAAGAAGCGATGCAACAGTAAGGGATTTCCACCTTTTTTTATTGATTTTTAAGTAAAAATAAAGTGCATCACAGTATTGCTTAAACATACGAGTACATGTACGCTTTAAGAAAATGTTTTCTCAATCGAACTCAAACAATGCTTCAAGACTGAATGTCAGTAGCTCAAAAAAGTCATACAGAAAAGCAAACGAAACTGTTTCCAAGAAATCTGCAATGATGCTGACCAAGATCCTTAGGGGAGAATCTATCAGCATAGCAGGTAGTGTTCTAGAGCTTAGGTTAGGTTGATTAGGGTTTTGAGGTTATCATAAAAATACTAGGCACCAAGCTGAGCCCATCGCGGTCTCTAGGGAACCTTCACTGCAAAAAACGTAAGCCAATTCTCCGATACATGTCCCTACAGAACTTGAATATGTCATTGTTGTGGTTCAAGGACCTTATCCCTTCAAAGTTATTGAAGAAATATCTTCTAAGGTGCTTTTTTTTTTTTTGCCTAAGGGGTGGTGAAAAACGCTACTGCTCACGAGAAACAGGCCCGCTCTGTTTCAAGTAGTGTGGGACTTTCTACTCACTAAAAAACCACCTTAAACCCTTTTTCAACTTGACACCATCCACTCCGGAACCGCTTTTGCATTACTTCAAAGGTACTTTAGCCTTGCCATTCACAGAATAATGTAGGTCATTGCAATACCAACAAACATCTGTATTTGATAATCCTACTCTCATAGCGTGCTTCCTTAGAAGACAATGGCCAGAGAGTATTCCTATCACGGTTCTTAACCGCGATACTTCTAGTTTGATGATCTCCCCAGATTTCCTGCGATCTAACACTGGCCACAAGGCCTTAAAAACCCGATGAACATCTAAGTTCGACCATCTTAGATTAACTATATTGATGATGCTATTAAGGATAATTCCATTAGCCACGCACCTTGGTGGTTTAATGCTACCCATTATGTCACTATGTGAGAACTCTGCTCCTCCTTTGGCCACCGCGTCAGCTTTTCGTTGCCTTCGATATCGCAGTGTCCAAGTGCCCAACATAATCTGACACGGTCTGCGTACGTAATGCCTTAAGTATTGTGCGGAAATTCCTGACGATTTCAGATTTTGTGACGTAAGACTCTAGCGCCGTTAGCGCAGCCTGACTTTATTATTATATTGATTCCATTTCAAGTAATTCCGCAGCCTTAAGTACAGCTAGGACCTCTGCTTGGAACACATGTGTCCGGAACTCTCAGAGCCACCTGTAGGTTAATATCTCTCGAGAATATACCTGACCCCATTTAATCTCTGGTTTTAGAACCATCTGCATACATTCCAATCTCGTTGTCGACTATCTTACTTTTCCAATCCCCCCTTACAGGGTACGTTACTTCCTATGGCGGGACGAAGTCAAAGGCATCAAAGATATCGTCCGATTTATCAGGGATATCGGGAAATGATTCCCTAAAAATGGAGCTATGTCCCGCATTACTGGTTTTGAAGAAACCTACGTTAGTAAGCTGAAGCGCAATATTGATTTTATTTTATTTTATTTTTTTATAATTTACTCGCATTCAAGGGTTTATGAATACCCTTAACATGTTTACACACAGTGCGAGCGTTCGAAACGATAGATAGAGAGAGAGAAAGACTTGGGGTAGTGGTTTGAAACTCAGTTGTTTATGCTTCATAGAAACTCCGGGGGTGGCGTCCAGATAACTCGGGAGATTTTTGTTATTTTTGTCTTTGCTTCTGATTCATAGTATTTTTTTCCCGATAACCGATGTTATAGGCAAATCATCATCAACCGAGCGAACAATTTTTCTAGCCATATGACCAAGCTACTTCCAGTGTTATGCCTCCGCAGTAGTGTTCACACAAGCTTTTGTAATTGATCGGACTGCTTGCTGACATCATGATTTGAACCATAAACCATTAGGGTGGCAATTGACGACGCGACGTTACCACTACACCATTGTCACCCCCTGTAGGTAGATCTAGTGGTAAAATACACGGAAAGATCTCGAGTGTAGCCCTGGGCATTGTGTGCAGAGCATTCGTGATGGCATTGCAGGCTGTTCTTTATATCATGGCCAACATATCCCGTGTGTTTTTCGTATTCGTTGCCTTCCCCCACACATAAGAATAGATCTGACTATCATAATGTATAACTAGATTCAAGATTCTCTATAGATTCGGTTTCATTCATAATATTCTTATGTGGTTAGAAAATAGCTTGTACAGGTAAATGCGACCTTGAGTGAACCATTGCTCAGTTCACGTGGCAGAGTTCCGCAAGGATCTGTTCTCGGTCCTTTGCTCTTCCTCATTTACCTGAATTCTATCTTCCATCTTCCCCTAAAAGGAAAAGTTGTTGCTTTTGCATGATACAAAATTGGTTTGCTTGTTATAAAATGGTTTTAATTAATAAATCAAAGGTTATGTCATTCTCACTGTCAAGCCAATATTTAATCGACGAAGTTGGCTATCATTCCTCTAACTGCGACTAATGTCAACTACAATGACTCTTGCATGCAGTTTGAATCTATTACAAAATTGAAATATCTAGGTTTAATTTTGAACTCCAATTTGAAATGGAAACCGCATATAAATAATATTAAGAAGGTTGTATACATAGCAATGAATAAAATTGTCAAACAATTTCCCGGCGCGGAGGTGTTTGCGAATAGATACTCGGATACGATTGGAGAACTTTAAAAGCAAAAAAAGGGTATAACACGAAAAAAGGTGCGCGGTCGCGATGGTTGAAAATTCGGGAATGGCAGGAGAATTGTTCGACCGCCGCAAGTGTCGAATTGCGGCGAATTCCAGCTGCTCAGATTGGGGTGGGTTCAGGGAATTTCTGGTTGGGTTAATTTGATGCCCTGTGCTAAATAAAAAGGGGATAAAAGTTGGACGCCAGGTAATCTTATGGCAAATTACCAAACCTTCAAGAAAATGAGTACGAACAAAGGCTGAAAAGGATAATCGAATAAAATTTACGTATCTTTTGACGTTACAAGGCTCCGTCAGAGCAACGGCTACTTTATTGTCCGGTAAATGGAAAGAAGTAATTTTGTTTTTAATACAAAACAGGAAATGAATGTACACTGGTAACAGTTATTGAAAACGGAGATGAATGTTTACAGCCGTTAGGGTAGCCCGTTATCACTCTGTTATGAACACGGAAAATTTTTATCTATGGGGTCGCGTGTCCCGCTTTCTCGGGAATGTTTCGGGGTGTAGTCTTACCAGGGCTTTAAAAAACTTCCTACAACAAACGTATACACTGTAACTTATCTGTCTTAGGGATTGATTCTCCTGCATCCTTCGTCTCCGATCTTTCTCCGGTCTTCCTCACCTAGATCCTTCCTTCTCCTTTCTACTAATCCTTTCTCTGTATTATCCTTCCACTACACTCATCCTCTTCTTTTCTTTTCACTTCCTTCACTTTTCCACTTTCCTTTACTATTTTTTAAAACTTTTCTACAAAAAAAGAACTCCTCAATTTGAGTCTTTGAACACTCCACTGCTGTCGCTCGCAAAGCAAGAAGTGACCTTTTTTTTTCTTCGCCGTGGTACTTCGCCTGCTCGATCAGAGAGCTTCACGCACACCCACAAACATTCCGCTCATTCAGCGCTAGCGAGGTTCATGTACGGCTATGTGTGCAACACTTCGCTCATTTGCTACAGTGCGCAACCGTTCATGAGCCGTTCACTCTCCTCCACTCATTCTACTGGCTCTCTGAATTCGCCCCAACTTGGCCATTCAGCGGATCGAGTAAGGCATTTCTCATCCCCATTCCTTTGGCAGTGTTACCGGTGGTATTCAATTTCTCCAATTGAGGATCTAAAAACAATCGATAACTTAGTGTGAGCATTTTTGTCTCACTAATATACCGCAAAAGAATAATCAGTTAAGGAAAGAAAAGTTAAAAAAAAAAGGATTCTAATTGTGGATTTTTCAAACGACGCTTTTACGTCGAAACCTAAAAGAGATAAAAGGATATAGGGTGAACCTTTAATTGATGATTTCAAACAACGCCTCAGCGCTGGACTTGTCGGAGAAGAACAAAGCTGGGAGGATCCTACTTATCTTTAAAATCACCAATTACGCGCGACCTAAGCTGCCCTGGTGGAACTTCGCGAGACGATGACGTGCTACCCCGTACAAAAGGTCATGGGTTAGGGTGGGCTCTCGGCCATTGTTGGTGCTGGTCGTCTGATGTTTGGCCTGGTGTTGTGTTGAATGTTCGTATTTGTGTTTCTAGTTTGTTGTTAATGTTGTGTGTTTAGTGTTGCTGGACCATCTCGTTCCCTTCTCTCTCTGGTATGGGTGTATTTTGTGGGCCCGGGATGGTTTGGGCGATGTTGTGTATCTCTTCGTGGTTGGTCTTCTCGTTCTTGTTTCCTTTCTCGTGCGTTCTCGTTGGCGGGCGGTCCACCCACATCAGAGTGTTGCCAACGGTCCGTTGGGCTCTGGTTCCGGGAGTACCTGCTTTGTTATCCCCTCGGAGCAGTTGGAAAAGTGTAAGCACTGAACTGGAAACCAGTTCAGGAACGCTTAACGATCCCATCGCTCTTCGAAGATAACGGAGGGAAGAGAAAGGTAGGGCCAAAAAGGGAACGAGGTGAGAGAAATGGAGAGACGGAGAGGATCAGGAATCTTGGCACAAAGTTACACGCAATAAAATCTGTCACCTACAAAAATTGGTACACTCAAATCTTCTAATTGCAATATATGCATGCGCTAGTGAATTCTCGCCTAGATTTCTTGTTGGGGTCTGCATTACCTAGCAACCTAGAAGCCCTTACTATAGCTCAAAAGAAGGTAATCACAGTCTTCACTATCCTTATTCAGATCTACCAATATTCTGCCTTTCTGGTATCTATATGTTTATAAGGCATTGCGACTGCTCTGTTTGCGAGATGGTTATGCCAACTTTAGCAGGAATGTGATCTATAATATATGCTAAGATCTTCAACCGCAGTTACAGTTCCAAGAGTAAGAACCGAGCACTACAGACTTTTTGCTACTAACATAGCTCCATTTATTTATAGCAAACTGCCTCGAGATATATGCAATCACATAGAGTGCAAATCCGGATGCCTTAGGAGTCTGAGAAACTAGTTACTGTCCAGATCTTACTTACTTACTTAGGTGGCGCTACAGTTCGGGGTGAACCTGGGCCTCAACCAACAAGCCTCTCCATTTAGCTCGGTCTTTAGCTAATTGCCTCCAGTTGCGCACTCCAAGTTGGTCGAGGTCCCCTTGAACTTGTGCGCGCCACCTACGGCGATGATTCCCTCTACTGCGTCGTCCCTCCGGGTTAGATTCGAAGACTCTGCGGGCCGGAGCGTTGGTGTCCATTCGCTCTACATGTCCTAGCCATCTCAGACGTCCAATACGCAGTCTCTTGACTAGGTCGATGTCGCTGTACAGCTCGTATAGTTCGTGATTGAATCTTCTCCTCCAAAACCCGTCAACACAAACGGGACCGAAAATCTTACGAAGAATTTTTCTCTCGAAGCGACCAAGGATATCTTCATCCTATTTTAATAAAGTCCATGTTTCAGCGTCGTAAAGCAGGACTGGGATGATCAAGGTCTTATATAGAGTCTCCTTAGTTGTTCGAGATAGGGCTTTACTGTTGAATTGCCTTATAAGCCCAAAAAAACAGCGATTGGCAAGAGTTATTCTTCGATTGATTTCTGCACTGATTTTGTTAGAAGAATTTATAGCAGAGCCAAGGTAGACAAAGTCCCTTACTACCTCGAAGTTATACCTGCCCACGGTGACGTTTTGTCCAATTCGTCGGTGTTGGTTTTCCCTTCTAGTTGACAGCATATACTTGGTTTTGCCCTCGTTTATCGCCAAACCCATTTTGGCCGCTTCCGCCTCAATGCTTGCAAAAGCACCGGTGACAGCCCGCTGAGATCTTCCGATAATGTCTATATCGTCGGCGTATGCAAGCAGTTGTACAGACTTGTAATAGATTGTGCCTCCGGTGTTGGCTTGTGAGTTCCGCACAATCCGTTCAAGTACAATATTGAAGAAGTCACATGACAGCGCGTCACCTTGTCTAAAGCCTTTTTTGACATCAAAGGTCTCGGTGAGGTCATTACCGACCTTGATGGAGCAGCGAGCGTTCTCCATCGTCAGCCTGCACAGACGGACAAGTTTGGCAGGGATGTCAAAACTAGACATGGCTCTATAAAGCTCTTCTCTATAGATGCTGTCATAGGCGGCCTTGAAATCGATAAAGAGGTGGTGAGTATCGATTTGGAATTCTTGGGTTTTCTCCAGGATCTGCCGAAGTGTGAAGATTTGATCGATGGTGGACTTTCCTGGCCTGAAACCGCACTGATAGGGTCCAATCAGGCTGTTGATAAAGGGTTTCAGGCGTTCACACAATATCGCAGAAAAAATCTTGTATGCGATGTTGAGGAGACTGATGCCTCTATAATTGGCGCAGTTGAGGGGGTCTCCTTTCTTGTGGATCGGGCAAACGATGCTGAGATTCCATTCATCAGGCATACACTCGTCTGACCAAATATTAGAAATGAGTTGGTGTATGCACTCTACCAATTCATCCCCAGCTGCCTTGAAAAGTTCGGCCGGTAAGCCGTCAGGTCCAGCAGCCTTGTTGGATTTTAGCTTGGATATTGCTATCCTCACTTCGTTTTGGTCAGGTGGACGGAAATTTTGACTATCATCGTCTATGTTGAATGGTTCATTCTGCCTGACAGCGGGATGTTGGTCTTTGTCGCCGTTATACCGTCTCCAGAAGTAGTTTTTCCATATTCTCAGCACCGACTGTGATTCTACTACGAGGTTTCCATTTTCATCTCTACAGGTTTCTGTATGGGTATTACTTCTCTGACACGTTCTTTTTACCTTTTGGTAAAACTTCCGTACATTGTTCCTGGAGTATAGACTCTCGATATTCTCAAACGCGCGCTTCTTATGCTCTTTCTTCTTCTTTTGGAGAAGCCGATGTTCTTCCCGTCTCTTTTGCTCGTAGAGCTCACGAGCAGCTCTCGTCTTCCTTTGCAGCGCCGCTTTGTATGCCTCTTGTTTTGCTGCATGCACTCGCCGGCATTCTTCGTCAAACCAGGGTTTTCGCGGTGGTGGTCGAGCGAGACCCAACACATCAGTCGCGGCGTTTCTGATGGCATGTTGGCAGCGTTGCCACTGGTCTTCGGTACTTGATGCTGGCGGCAAAGGGGTGATTGGGAGATTTCGGGATACGCGTTCAGCGAAGAGTCTGGCGGTCTCTTGCGATTGTAGCTTTTCGACGTTAAATTTTCTCACAGTAATTCTTCTTTGTTGCTCAGATTGGGATATCCGCATTCGTACCTTGGCTACAAGAAGGTAATGATCCGAGTCTATGTTGGCCGCTCGGAAGGTCCGGACATCCAAAATACTGGAGGCATGCCTTGCGTCGATCGCAATATGATCAATTTGGTTGATCGTTACATGATCATTGGACCGCCATGTCTGCTAATGAATATCGAGATGAGGAAACCATGTGCTTGCTATGGTGACATTTCGCTCCACAGTGAAATCAATTAGCCTTAGTCCGTTATCAGACGTGGTGTCGTGTAGGCTATGCTTACCGACTGCCCTACCAAAGACGTCCTCCTTTCCTATTTTGGCGTTAAAATCGCCCAATATTTAACGATTTTAACGTCGTATTTAGGACATTGCTCGTATGTTTTGTCGAGGAGCTCGTAGAAACACTCTTTGGTGGCAGGGTCCTTTTCTTCCGTGGAGGCATGAACACATATTAGGCTTATGTTAGCGAATTTAGCCTTGATCCGGATAGTCATAATACGCTCGCTCACGTGTCGGAAGCTTAAGACTTCTTGCGTAAGTCTGCCGCGTATGACAAATCCGCATCCGAATAAGCGTTGCCTGTTGCCTCTGTAGCAATCACCGTAGTAGATGTCACAGTTTTTCATCCTCTTTTTGCCCGGCCCATCCCATCGCACTTCCTGGATGGCGGTAATATCTGCTTTATAGCAGTCTAGGGCCTCTGCTAGTTGTTCGGCTGCACGTGGTCTGTAAAGGGACAGAACATTCCACGTACAGATCCGAAGGTCGTTGTCCTTATTTCGTTTGCTGGGGTCGTCATTAGTTGAGTCATCCTTATCCGAGGCTTTTGGTTGTTTCGAAACCATGCGCTTTTTACGTGGTAGGGAAGTTACCCCGACGGCACAACCCACAACCTGGAGGGCCAATTCCTTAATTATTCGCCTAGGACGAGGGGCCGGGTACACCGGTGCCAGTAGTCCACTACGGGAGTATGAGCGCTGCCGTTGGCCCATTAAGGGCTCCTCCGCCACCATCTCTATTCCAATGTCCTGACCAACATTGGAAATTCCTTACCGACCTGTGATCCGAATACGTCGAAGCAGCTCGCGCAAGGTGTTCACTAAGTTCAACCTAACTGGAACTATAGACGCCACCGTTGACTCCGTCTAGGGAATTCGTCCGCTGCCGCCTGGAACAGGAAGAAGTGCTCTAGTGAGAAAAGCACTCTTCCCCCCCTCTCTCATCTGCTGCCACCAAGAATCCGCCAAACGGGGTTGGTTACCCATTTCTTGGATTAAGGTACTAGGCACCCGGCTGTCACCGCGTGGAGGTTGAGAGTAGGAGTTGGTAGGCGTCAGCTGAGTGAAAACGCTTGTGTTTTCATATGATCGCATGCACTACCGTTTGACCAGCCTTTCCTTTCCTGATAAGGTTGCGCAATATTTATAGGAATGAAAATCTGGTCGATAGATGAATGTTTTTTCTAAAACCTGCCTGGAAGTCGTTGAGTTAGTTAGAGCTATCAACCCAACACATCATTCGATCGTACAAAATCGAGGAAAATATTTTTAATGAATAATTTAAGAAGGATATGCCTCTATAGTTCTCTACTACATTTGTGTCTCATTTTTTATGCAGCGGAAACAGAATTGCCTTACGAAAGCCCTGCGGTAAAATATCAGGGGAAAAAATTTCATTATACACATTCGTTAGCTGCTGAAGTGCAACCTCTGTTAAACACTTATAAAATTCAAATGTTATTCTGTTAACACCTGGAGCTTTGTTTAATTTTGACTTTGCGATTGCTGTTTGTACTTCCTCTAAGTACATGGCACTGTCCAGATAGTCATTAATTATGAGAGGAAGGGCAAAATGTATCGTGGGCGCCGTGGCGTAAGTGGTTAGTGTGTCGGATCACTACGCATGAGGTTCCAAGTTCGAATCCCAGAAAACACCAAAAAGTTTTTTCACGGTCCCACCTCTCGCGAGCGTCTGACAAACATCCGAGAGTATTATTGTCATGAAAAAGCTTCTCAAATCGCCGTTCGGAGTCGGCATTAAACTGTAGGTCCCTTCCATCCGTGTGAAAAATATAACGCACACAACATGAGTGGTTGCGAGAAGCTAGGCCCTGGCCCCTTTAAAGAGCTATTGCGCCAAATATTTGTATTTTTTTTTGGGCAAAATGTATCGGGAGACTGTTGTTCACAGGGTTCAGAAGATTACAAAAATACTCCTTAAGATTATTAGGATGTAATCGAACTCCAATTGAAAAATACCGGCCATTGATTGTTCGAATTGCCCTCCAGAACAATTTTGGGTTTCTTACAGTTGGGGCCTCTTCCACCAGTTTAGAAAAATATTTATTTATTTATTTATTTATTTATCTACCGAGCTTATCTCTAACAGATAACAGAACTCAATTTACCTTACGTAATGGTTACATTTTCTAATAAAAGTTTTTTTTAAAAGCACATTTATGAAAATATAAATCCACAATATTACCAGCGTTTATTTATATTTATTTATTTTTGTTACGCAGGCAGATACGCTTAAAATGTTTGTTAGCTTCTAAATATAATTCCCTGAAGATGTCCACGCTAAATTTTCGAGCCAGGTTTAAAAGACTAAAAATTTTTTTTTCTTGCCTGTTCGCATTCTTAGTTATATCATTTAGTTTTGGGGACGAACCTATGACCAAGAGATATTTTTGGAGCTGACTTAGCAATGATTTCATCGAGGTTTTTCACATTTAAGTTTATTTCCGTATTTTGCAGCCCCTGATTCAATTCATTGGCTAAGTTTTGCTGGATTGTACTAATTCGACGCTCTTTCAAAATTAATTTTGGTAGCAGCTTTAGATCTGCTAAGAAGTGCATTAAAACATTTAAAAGCATATTTTTTCGTGATAAAATAAATAAATAAATAAATATTTGGCGCAACAGCTCTTTAAGTGCCAGGGCCTAGCTTCTTGCAACCACTCATATTGTGTGGGTTATATTTTTCACATGAATGGAAGGAACCTTCAGTTTAGTGCCGTATCCGAAGGGCAATTTGGTTTGAGAAGCTTTTTCGAGACAACAATACTCTCAGACGTTCGCGAAAGATGGGGCCGTGAAAAAACTGTTTGATGTTTTCTGGGATTCGAATTTTTCCGTGATCAATAGCATCCAGCTTAAATATGAGTTTGCAAGTAGCAATTGGTATACCTAAAGAGCCTTTGTCCGGCAGGATGGGTGTAGTTGTTCCTATTCTGGCGAGTTCATCGGCCTTACAAATCCCTGGAATGTCCCTATACACCAGCACCCAACACAAGTGAATATCGAACTGCTCAGCCATCTCCGCGAGAGACGATGGTTAGTCTAGAACTACTAAAGAATAGTAGATGTCGATTCCAAAGATTTGATTCTTACTTGCCCGTCTGAAAATATGCGTATATCTCTAGCGGATATCGCGTTATATGAGGGCAAGGTGAAAAGTTCTCGGCCTGACAATAAAAGACTCCGACACAACACACTTAGTCCAGCGTTTCTCCAACATCAGTATTCCTTCTCGGAAGTGAGAAAATATTCATCTACGGGCCTCTCAACTTCTGCATTGGATGCGAAGCGCTTCCCAGAAACAAATTTCTTCAAGTTTGGAAACAGATGAAAGTCTGAGGGTGCCAAATCAGGTGAATAGGGGGGATGGCCGAGCAAATCGTAACCCAAATCCCGTAGTTTTCCCATCGCCAACACACTTTTGTGTACAGGTGCATTGTCCTGGTGAAAGATGATTTTTTCCTCTTCAAGCCAGGCGTCTTCTCGCGAATTTTGGCATCCAGCTGGTCAAGAAGGTTGGAGTAATATTCGCCTATAATTGTTCTGCCTTTCTCAAGGTAATCAATTAACAGGATCCCTTTCGCATCCCAAAACACACTGGCCATGAACTTTCCGGCAGATGCGATTGACTTCGCTTTCTTTGGCGCTGAACCACCGGCTTCCACCCGCTGCTTCGACTGCTGTTTCGCTTCTGGCGTGTAGTGGTGGACCCATGTCTCATCCATAGTGACAAATCGCCGCACGAAATCGGTCGTATCCCTATTGAATCGGTCCAAAGATTGCCGCGAAAATCGTTTGCGCATTTGCTTTTGATCGGCATTCAGCAAATGCGGCACCCATCCTGCGTAGAGCTTTCGCATCCCTAAGTTTTTGTGCAAGATGTTTCGCACCCTCTCTTCCGATATACACACAGCCCCAGCTTTCTCACTCACCTTCACTCGCCTACCGTCCAACACGATATCATGCACTTTTTCGATGGTTTCGGGTGTGGTTGCGGTTTTTGGCCGTCCTTCACGTGGGTCATCTTCGAGGGACGTGCGACCACGTTTAAATTCAGCTGCCCACTTTTTAACGGTTAACATGGAAGGAGCAGAGTCCCCGTAAACTTTTGCAAACTTTGGATGAATTTCCTTAGGGGTTAACCAATCCAAGCGAAGAATTTTATGACCGGACGATATTCAAGTTTATCCATTTTAACGGAAAACACGCAAGACGTCTACTGCAAAAATTCGTGTAAACAAACTACTTAAGAGAACAAGTTGAAACTTGTCATACAAACTAATGAGAAGTGCACCCAGGCAGGAAACGTAAATTTTGGCTGATTGGAACGCTATCTCTGCGTCAGGCCGAGAATTGTTCACCTTGCCCTCGCACTTAAGCCAAGATAGGACTTCTATAATCGGCATTATTTCCGCCTGGAACACGCTATAATAATTTGGTAGACGGAAGGAGAGCTTAGGATTAAGCCTGTCAGAGAGAACACCTCCACTAATTTCGTCCTTGGTTTTTAAGCCGTCAGTGTAGAAGTACGTAGAAGCTGTACGCTGGACATTACTTAGACAATGGCGATTTATAGCTTTTTCTAAGGCTGTCCACCAGACAATCACCCCATATGTGAGTATCGGTCTAATGGCCTAGATGTAGAGCCAGTGAGTTATTCGGGGATGTAAACCCCATCTTTTCCCAATAGCTATTTTGTAAGAGAAAACTGCAATTGTAGCTTTGTTGACACTTTCTTGAATATTAGGTTTCCAGCTTAATTTCTTATCCAGGATAAGACCTAAATATTTTGCTATGTCAGAGAAAGTTAAGCTGATACCATTAAGCGAGGGAGGGTCGACTAATACAAATATTTTGCGCAACAGCTCTTTAAAGTGCCAGGTCCTAGCTTCTCGCAACCACTCATGTTGTGTGCGTTATATTTTTCACACGAATGGAAGGGACCTACAGTTTAATGCCGAATCCGAACGGCGATTGGAGAAGCTTTTTCGTGACAACATTACTCTCGGATGTTTCTCAGACGCTCGCGAGAGGTGGGACCGTGAAAAAACTTTTTGGTATTTTTTGGGATTCGAACTTGGAACCTCATGCGTAGTGATCCGACGCACTAACCACTTACGCCACGGCGCCCAGGTCGACTAATGGCATTTTATATTTCCTAGTTCAGTTTTGCGGAGGTTTACACCCAAACCACACCGAACCACTCATCTAGTGAGCTAGTGTAAAGTGTTTCGTAGAAGTTCTTTTAAAGTATTTTAATGTTTTCCCGAGACAGCCAAAGCAGCATCATCTGCATAAGCGGTCGCTGTGCATCCCTCGCCTTCCATGATTATCAATAGTTCATTGACCACAAAATTCCACCTTCTAGTAGACGTCCCATTCATAGTCATAGGTCAATTAATTTACAGAAAACATTATAGTACACCTAAACCTTCTTCGTGAATCTATCTATCCCAACGTCAAAACCGAAACGAAATCCTTTTAGTAGTTACGGAGAAAATCGCGCACAGACAGACAGACGGAGGTCTTTGTTTTATAATATGTCTGATATTTTTATTCATGGTAATGAATCAGTGCATTTACGTAAATTAAGTAAAAATACAACTTACCAACAATAAAAGTATAAGTTTGTAAAAAAAATTGTTTAAAATAACGTGGAACTGTGTTGGCTTATTCAATTAATACAGCTTAAACACCATTGCATAAGCAGTGGGCCACATCACCTTTTATAGGCAATTTATTTGCAGAGACATTACTTTCTCACAGGTATACATATCTCTTCCAAATCACCATCAAATTATTCGCAGCAATCGTAAATGGTCTGAACTCCATTTACGACTTGTGTCAACCTCACTTAATGCAGTTGCTGTAATTAAAATTGCAAAACAATGACTAAAAATATTTTCCAATTGCCCCAACGTTTAATTGTTGCCATTATTCAGCATTCCATGGGACTTGTATCGCGAATTAGAGATTGCGTACTCTGCTAAATTATTTATATCAAGCACAATCGAATTTCGCAATCGTGTTTTGAATGCATTCCAATTTTCATTCAAATAATTAAAAAATATCGAAGCTACATACATAACTTACAAGACCCAGTTTCTTACTTTCTACCTATATAATGTCGACTAATTAATTGACAGTCGATCACGTCGAAGTGACAACATTATAATCAATTGTTTACCGTACTACGTCTATAACAATTTTCGGAAAATCAAAAAAAAGAAAAAAAAGAAAAAATTAAGAAACAACTGACAGCATTGCATGGCGCACAGGTTGATAAGGTACAACTGATACGAAAGCACTTTGGTGTTTGTCACCTTTTCTGGGGCTCTTCAGACAGTTATCGGAAGCCCGATCCAGCAACTACCACCCAAATAAGAGTAAACATTCTTTTTAATTGACTTCTGCAAACATCTTGCAGAACACAGAACTTCTAGGCCCATGTTTTCGGTTACGATTACCATCTTATCGGGCTTGGAGTAGCAAAAGTAGGAGCAGCAGTGATTTTTGCTAAATATTATTGGAAATAATTAGATGGAGCGTCTGTCGTCTGTCAACATTGGGACCCTTTTTTTTCTATTTCTGTTTACATGTACAATTGATATTTCAGTGACATGTCGTATCAAACGGTGTAGTGTAAATAGAGACGTAATCATTTCGTTTTGGAACCTGTTTGAACGTTGGAGCTGTTGTAGGTTCGTTATCGTGTCCATCAATCGAAGATATTTTTACTTGGACATGGTACAATAGATTCGATTGGCATTTTTGGTAACTCATACCAGTATGTTTTGTTCATGATCAAATTTTGGAGAACACTAATGAATTGTTAAGATAAGAGAGCTTCCTAACTTGTCACATTTTTTTCGGTACTTGCGCTACAAATATATGTAGGTGTATCTACAAATTAACAATCTATTACAATTAAAAATATTTATTTATTTATTTACGCTGAATACAAACAATAACTCAAAGCTAAGCTTAAACACCAAATTATGGGCTAAAGAAAATCATAACTAAAAACTAAACTTAAAACTAATTAACAGAAAAGACTGAAGGAAATCATAAAGAGGAGTAAAGGTAGCTTCTGGGGGTGGACGTTGCAAGAGACAAGCGAAGAAGAATGCGCGCATTTCTTTCCAAGCAGAGAGTACGGAGGGTCTGTATCAGGATCTGGAGGAAATATCTTCCTTGATTGATGATACAAACCAGGCCATCGGGGGTAAAGTCGGCTCTATTTATTTTATTTAGCATGGTAGGTAGGTAGGTAGGTAGGTAGGAGTGGTTGTGTCAGCAAACCATGCCGACACTTAATTAGCGCAGAAGCGCCGTTTTATTACCACAACTCAAGTGACCTAACCGATGTTAACTACTGGGGGAAGGAAGAAGAAAAATGGGGTAAGGATTATTCAAATCCACCCCGTTGCATTGAGGAAGCTGATAATATCCCCAATGCTAATCTCCGCTAGCTCTATAAGGTTGTCGAAAAAGAATTTACCTAAGGTGCGCTGTCTGGCCTTGCCTAAAGCCGGACACTTGCAGAAGAATCTAAAAAATTGTATCTAAAAAATTTAATGCCGAAAAGATTCAGTGGTATACTTATGAAAACAAGTTAGAAAGACCACTGCGTGTTGTAGCAAGGGGACTCCACCCCTCGTGCACTAAAGAAGATGTAATGCACGACCTTCAAGGCAAAAGCTTTAAAATTCTTGATGCCGTCAATATTATCAAGAAGGAGAAGCAACAGTCGGAGGGAGATCATGAAAAATTGGTAAAGCGCGGACTTCCACTATTCATGCTTAGTTTTGATAAAGATGAAAATAAAGATATAATATATGGTATCAAGACTATTCTAAACATCGTGGTCAAAATCAAACCCATGCGTAAGACCCCCAGATCGATCCCGCAGTGTAAGCGCTGTCAAGGCTTCAATCATACGCAGACTTACCGCCAGAAAGAGCCGCGATGCGTCAAATGCGCAGGTAAGCATGTCTCGGAAGAGTGTCACCTAAGCAAGCAAACCCCAGCCACTTGTATAAATTGCAAGGGAAACATCCTGCGAACTATCGAGGTTGCGAAGTGGCGAAAGAGCTTCAAAAACGCCGCGACACGCTAAAAAATTCGATGCGTCCGAATATGAAACCAATCAAGAACAGACCCAAAATAGCTACGGAAAAAGCAGCGAAAGATAGAAAGTCCGTCAATATTAACTTAAGATCGGTTAATGATAAAAAATCCGAAAGTAATAGAGATAAGGTAATAGAAGCAAAATCTCCGAATATTGGCGTGCAGTCTTATGCTCAAGCGGCGAAGACAGTTAAGGGTACGTACACGACCGACAACTCACGGGAGATCAAAGCAAGAAACCGTCCAAACTTTAATGTAAAGACTCCTTCTCAAGTTGCGACATTGAAAAACGGTGATAGAGGTAGTTCAGAAGATCATGTATCCAATGTTTTTTCCCTAATTCTTGCGAAACTTTAAGAGCAATGCAAAACAAATAAACTAATTTTCGAGAGACTAGTTGCACTAGAAAACAACATTCATAACACACGCACTTCAACCAGAATGTGAAAGAAACGCTTAAAATTCTTACTTGGAACGCCAACGGGCTCATACAAAGACTCGACGAGTTAGAAATATTTATGCGAGAGAAAGATATTGATATATGCTTGGTCTGTGAAACTCATCTGACAAAGCAATCGAATATTAAGATAAGGGGATATAGCGGGTATCACGCCTTTCACCCATCGGAAAGAGCCAGAGGCGGATCATCTTTGTTTATGAAAGAAAATATCGAACACTCAGCGGAAATAAAGATTGAATTAGAAGCAATGCAAGTAAGCACGGTACGCGTTAGAAATAGACATTTTGCCTTCAACATTTCGTCTATATATTGTCCACTGCGATGTAAACTTGAAGAAAGTGATTTCACAAACATCTTCAACTTCCTTAAACCAAATTTTATTATTGGTGGCGACTTCAACGCGAAACACCCCTTCTGGGGCTCAAGGTACGCCTCTTCAGTTGTGATTTGCACTCGACGGGTAAACCAACATATTGGCCGACTGATAGAAGTAAGATACCAGATCTGATTGATTTCTTTGTTGTTAAAGGAATATCTGGCAACTGTATAAAAGTTGAAGAAAGCTTTGATCTCTCCTCTGATCATTCTCCAATCATTATGACGATAAGCGAAGCTTTGATTAAAAAAGTAGGACCGGCCAGATTAACTGGCGCGAAAACTAATTGGGATGGCTTTAAAAAAGATATTGAAGCAAATATTGAGCTGAGCGTATCACTTAAAACGCCCTATGAGCTTGAAGTTGAAGTAGATCGCTTCGTCGAAATCTTACAGGATGCCGCGTGGAAGAATACTCCCAAACCAAAGAGAACGCCGGCCAGTCACATTCAAACTTATCCGCAGGAAATAAAAGAGATGATTAAGGAGAAGAGAAAAGCGCGTAAAAAATGGCAACAAACTCGGGCTCCGCAACATAAAGCACATCTTAACCGTTTGTGCAACTCACTAAAAAGATCTCTTAAAGACCTTAAGAATAATGAAATACAAACTTACCCAGAAAGCTTAACGGCAGAAAAAGATTCTAACTATTCGCTCTGGAAGGCTATAAAAGGTATTAAAAAACCTCAAATACAAGCTGCGCCAATTAGGAAAAATCAAGACGAATGGGCCAGGCATGATAAACAGAAAGCGCAAGTTTTCGCCGCCCACCTGGAAGAAACTTTCAAACCGTTTGATGGACAAGCTCTTATTGAAAATATAAATACGTCGTATATAGCCAATAGCGTAATAAGAAATGCAACACTTACCGAACTTAAGCAAGAAATAAAGAAACTTAAACCTAAGAAAGCTCCTGGATACGACCAAATTACGGGAGAGGTTCTTAAAGCACTACCAAGAAAAGCTCTAATTAAGCTTCTGTTCATTATAAACGCCGCGATTAGACTAGAATATGTTCCCAGTCAATGGAAAGTCGCCGAGGTTATAATGGTCCTTAAGCCTGGAAATCAGCCCAATGAAAAAACGTCTTATAGACCGATTTCGCTTCTTCCAATTATATCCAAAGTGTTCGAGAGAATATTGGTTAGGCGAATACAGCCGGTAATAGAAGAAGGGCATCTCATCCCTGATCATCAATTCGGATTCAGAAGTAAGCATTCTACAGTTGAACAAGTACATCGAATAACACATGTAATCGAAAAATCACTTGAAGAAAAAAAGATTTGTTCAAGCGTATTCCTTGACGTTTCTCAAGCCTTTGACAAGGTCTGGCACGAAGGCTTAAAGTTTAAATTACGACAAGTTCTGCCAGAGCACCTATACAATATTTTGAAGCACTACATTACGAATAGGCTATTCCGCGTCAAATGTGGAAACGAATATTCTGATTTTAAGGAAATAATGGCTGGGGTGCCGCAAGGAAGCGTACTTGGTCCAGTTTTATATCTATTATACACTCGTGATATACCTCAAGTAGAAGGCACTGAGCTAGCTACATTTGCCGATGACACAGCTATCTTGACAGTAGGTAAAACGTTCAAAGATACTACAGAAAAACTGCAAGAAGCTTTGAATAGAGTAAATGAATGGACAAAGATTTGGCGAATCGCACTCAACGAGACCAAATCTGTTCATGTAAATTTTACTTATAAGAAAATAAATAATTTGCCGATCTTTTCAAACTCGGTTCAAATCCCGTTTGCAAACGAGGCTAAGTATCTTGGAATGACACTTGATACAAAGCTGAAATTGGAAAACGCACGTAAAGAAAAAACGCAAAGAATTAGATAATAAATATCGAGAAATGTATTGGAAGATATTCCAAGCTTAATATATATAACAAACTGCTTTTATATAAGCAGGTGCTAAAGCCTGTATGGACATATGGTATACAACTCTGGGGTTGTACCAAAATAAGTAACATTAAAATTTTACAAACTTTTAAGAACAAAGTGCTAAGCGGTATTGTAAATGCGCCATGGTATATCAGAAATAGCGATATCCATAGAGATCTTGGCATTAAAACTATAGAAGACGAAATTCAAACCTACGCGAGAAAGCATAGAAGTCGACTAGAAAGTCACGTAAATATTACAGTCCTCCATGTTTTGGAAGAAAGAAATTTACTACGCCGTCTACAAAGAACCAAACCTTTAGACTTAGCGCGGTAAGTAAACGCGTCTAAACTGCGGAGCTGGCAGGAACTTCTAATGGGAAGTTTCCTGCAAAACGTCCTTATTACGTGAAATGAAAACTACTTGATAAGTCGAATACTTAGTTGTAGTAAAAATGAAAACAAGTCTGTTTTGAAGGGAGGTTTTTTTAGTGGGTAAGAATCCCACACTACTATGAGTACGCGCTGTCGATCCTCATAGTGTCTTGTTGAAGATTTTCACCTACCCTCGGAAAAAAAAAAAAAAACTTGCAGAAGAAGTGTAAGATTGTTTCTATTTCATCAGCAGTATTGCAGCTGCGACAGTGTGTATTAAATGCAATGCCTATTCTGGCCGCATGAACCCCGATGGGCCAGTGGCCAGTACTAACTGCCAGAGTTCTTGCGATTTCTGTACGGTTTCTGTTTAGTAGATCTTGCATTCTTTTCAGGGAGTATTTAGGCCACATCCAACCTATCCATAATGGAAAAAACTCAGCGAGTTGCATGTCTCAGTATTACCGGTGCACTGAGAACTTCTCCCACAGCGACGCTCCAAACCATGCTCCATCTGCTTCCGATTGACATCGTCAGCAAGCAATTGGCTGTCAGCTCGGCAATAAGACTGAGAGGCTCCAGGCAGTGGAAGGAGCAACACATGGGACATGCCAATATACTTTCGATGCACCGTCATCTTCCCAATTCCACTGACCATCTGCCCACTGAATATGATTTTGACAAGGGCTACACGCACTCGATACCGGACAGAAGTGAGTGGACGCAACGCAATGTCCTTTACAACGAATCGCTGTCAATCTTCACGGACGGGTCCAAAACCAAGGACGGAGTCGGTGCCGGAATTTTCTCCGAAGATCTGGGCATACACCTCTCCTTTAACCTTCCAAACCACTGCAGTGTTTTTCAAGCCGAAATCACCGTAGTTCGCAAAGCCGCTGACTGGCTAGCGGCTAGCACACTATCAACCGCTAATATTGTTATTTACGTCGACAGTCAGGCAGCCATCAAATCCCTCGCATCCAGCACTACGAGATCTAAGGCAGTGAAGGACTGTCGCATATCTCTTAACGAGATAGCTGGTCAGTACAACCTTACCCTTTGCTGGGTACCAGGTCACTGTGACATACCGGGGAATTGTGCAGCCGACGAACCAGCACGACAAGGCTCCTCTGGTACAGATAGCATAAGCATCACCGACATCGAAGCGCCAGCGTTTTATGTTAAGTACCTTATTCAAATTGATGCCGAGAAAGTAGCCAATCATCGATGGCAACATCTAGACCAATGTCATACCGCCAGACAGCTCTGGCCGATACTCAATAAATCCAGGTCCATCGGACTCTTGAAGCACAAGAGAGGAACCCTCTCAAAAATAACAAATGTCCTCACTGGACACTGCGTCATAGGAAGACATGCTCAGAGATTAGGTATCCCTCATAACGACTTCTGCAGAAGCTGCAGAGATGAAGAGGAAGAAGAGACCATCAGTCATCTCCTGTGCGCCTGTTGTGCGCTCGCCAACATCAGGAAGGCCACTCTGGGTGAATACTTCTACAATGATCTTAATGATCTCGGCAACGCCTGCACGGCTAAAATTCTCGACTTCATTCAACGAAGCAAATGGTTCCAAGAGTAAGAGGGTGATGCACCCGTCTTTCATATCGGCAGTATAATGGACCTACTTTCTGGTCTAAGTACATCCTCATCGAGGGCCGATCCTAACCTAACCTAACCTAACCTAGGCCACATCTGCCTGAAGATGACACAGTTCCGCACCCCCTGCCATCTAATGTCCGCCTTTAACAGATAGTGCGCGAAGATGCCTCCCTTAAGGACCCCCAACGGGACGTTCACCTCCTTTGCTAGGGAAGCAGCAAGGGCAGATCCTTGCCGCGCGAGTTCATCAGCCCGCTCATTCCCCTTAATGTTGCTGTGACCCGGAAACCAAAGGAGACAGATCCTTAGCCGGTGACCAAGCGAGGCAAGTTCTTTTTTGTACTGTTCTACTAGCCTTGAGGATGTTGTGGCAGATACTATAGCCTTGATAGCCGCCTGGCTGTCAATGAGGATGGCAATGGTATTTAGGGGTGTAGAGGTTTGCTTAAGTATGCGGTAGGCCTCACGTACAGCAAAAACTTCCGCCTGGAAGACACTGCACGAATCAGGAAGCCGGTACGACCTGCAAATATTGAGGGAATCAGAGAATATCCCCGCCCCTACTCCGCAGTCCATTTTTGAACCGTCGGTGAAAATTGTTGATTCGAACTCGTTTATCAGTACGCCAGTTTCCCATTCCGCCCTGGTTGGGAATCTGACCGCGACGTCATTTCTAAAGTTCACTGTGGGAGTTATATAGTCGATCAGATTAGCTACCAGATCCTGCGGTAGCAAATTCAGGTTACTGCTGTGACCATACGGATTGGTGCACCAGCATCCCGTTTCCCTTAGCCTGACCGCACTACATGCTGATAGCTCCATAATGTGAAGATCGAGTGGTAAAAGGTGCAGAATAACGTTCAAGGCATCGGTTGGACATGTCCTCATGGCACCCGTTGCGCCTATAGCCGCAGTTTTTTGTACCCTGTTGATAAGTTTGATGTTATAAGCTTTCCTTAGCGCAGGCTACAAGACTAGCGATCCATAGGAAAGAATGGGACGCACCACGGCAGTATACATCCATAAGACCATCTTCGAGCGAAGTCCCCACTTCTTGCCAAAGGTCTTGCTGCAGGCATAGAAAGCCACACAGCCCTTCTTTACCCGTTGCTCAATTTTAAGCTCCCAGCTTAGTTTTGGATCAAGTACCACACCTAGGTACTTGGCACTGGAGGATAGGGAGAGTAGATGATTATTTATCCGTGGAAGCGTAAAAGTCGGTATTTTGATTTTAGTGGTAAAGAGCATCAGTTCAGTTTTGCTTGGGTTGACGCTGAGTCCACATCGAGTGGCCCATGAGCTAATCTTGCCCAAGGCACCTTCCATAATCTCACTGATTACGGATGATAACATCCCCGATACCAGTATTACCACGTCATCCGCATACGCGACAACATTAACTCCATCCCTATCAAGTCTCCACAAAATTTTATTAATGACCATAAGCCGTAGAAGAGGAGATAAGACCCCACCTTGAGGAGTTCCTCTAACAACAGATATGGTGGAGCTGCTGTTGCCGAGATTCGATTGAATGATTCTGATTTTTAGCATTGTCAATATCCATTTGCTAATAAACTCTTCCACACCCAGTTGGATCAGAGCTTCCTGAATCGATTCCGTACTGACGTTATTGAAGGCACCTTCAATGTCTAAGAAGGTAGCAAGGGTATATTGTTTGAAATGGATTGTCTTTTCTATCGATCGCGCAACTTCGTGGAGTCGATCGCCCTTTAGTGTACGCATGTTGAGATTTGGATAGAAGGGATTTATCTGGGGTATTTCGGATATGTATAACTAAGATGCGTTCCAACGTCTTTAAAAGAAAAGAGGATAAGCTAATGGGTCTGAAATCCTTTAGGATCCATGACCCCGCTTCCCAGCTTTCGGTATAAACACAACACGAACACGCCTCCAGCTCAGGGGAACGTGGCTTAGGAGAATACAGCTTCTGTAGATCGGAACTAGCCACGGGACCAACTGGTCCAGTGTTCTTTGTCGCATAATAGTGAGAATGCCGTCGAGGCCGGCCGATTTATAGGGAGAGAAGCTGTTAATAGCTCAGGAGGTGTTAACGGCTGTAATTGTTGTCTTAATGTCATTCCCGGAAGAAGATTGCGCGATCTGAGCTACTGGTGGGAGGGCAATCTCATTACTACATCCTGTAAAGTGTGTTTGCATTAAAAGTTCCAGTGACTCGCTAGAGGAGTCCGTCCAAGTCCCATTCGGCCGTTTACAAAAGGACGGGCTAGAATGCTCCTTGGACAGAATTTTACTCAGCCTGGGAGAGTCTTTTATGGTCTCAATGGACTGACAGTAGTCTTTCCAAGCAAGAGACTTGGCGCTTTTAATGGATTTCTTGTATTCCTTCAGACAATCCATATAAGGTTGCAGAACTTGTGTTTAAAGCAGACATTGAATATCTCTCTAGTTATCTAGTTAGATAGACCTTCGTTCCACCAAGGGGGGAATTTTTTCTTGATATATCTAATAGGACACGAAACCTTAAAAGCCGCACCCATGGCTGTTTCGAAGGTCCTGATTTCGGCGTCTAGTTCCTCGACTGATTCAATTTTCAAGTCGGGTATTCTATGAAGTCTTTTATTTAGCATATGGCTTAGGTACATTTCAATAATATAATGTTATGTTGACAAAGTTTACTATATATATACGATATTTTAAAAATATCGCAACATTATTTTCCGAGTTGCATGAGTTGTTCAACTTTGATACTGCGTGTGCACAAAGGATGCTGCAGAGCTTTAAAAGTATTGAGAGTGCTTTACAGGAGCAATTACCTAAATCTGTTGAAGACATTGGGAACTTGTTAAATCCAATATCTCAACAAAAACACCTCCAACAACATTTGCCGATTAATAAAATAAAAGAACTTGATAATATTAATCCTCAGCAGAAAAAACAGAAGAGAAAAACGCAAAAACTGCAAACTAAACTACAACCTTCAATTGATGCTGAGGTAAATCGGATACATGTTTCTCTACAGCCGCGCGAAGAGCTTGAGGTTCGCCCTATTACAGATCAACCTAATATAGAGGCACAACCGTATCAACCGTTAAGGATTTTGCGATCTAACTCAACAACACCTGTTAGCATCCCTACTGTGGAAATCTCATTAGACAAAACTCCGATTATTTTATCATCTACACCATCCTCCTCTTCCCTTGCGCTCGTCGATAATAATACGATTAATGAAGCAGAAGTCGTGCTTACGGCTATTGGTACACCTGCGGCCGTTCCTGCACCCGTGATTACTAATCATGACCATTCTCTAAGAGTGGTTCCTCCACCGTTTGCCGTATTCTTATCGCGCCTACAATATGGTGCTATACCTATGGACATTTTAAACTACATAAAACACAAAGGCATTAACACTGATGCCATTAGATGTCATAGCCTAACACCCCGACAACCTGTCTGATCGAATATCAGCATCATTCAAATTACTTGCTCCTTCAGATATTGGAAACACTCTAGTTAATCCTAGCTTTTGGCCTAAAAATATGATTGTCAAAGAATTTACAAATCGTCCTAGCAACTTAAACAGAAAGTCAAAAAACTTACCGAGCTTGCCTTCTTCTATCAAAACGTGAGAGGGCTAAGAACAAAATGCACAAACTTTTTGTTAAATGTCTGCAGCTCTACATCAGATATAATTGTCCTCACAGAAACTGGATTAGATGAAACCTTTCCTGATGCTGTTATATTTCCTGATTACTTCAATGTCAACCGATGTGATAGATCACCAGCAAATAGTGTATTTGTCAGATTGGGTGGTGTTCTTATAGCAATCAGGAAAGAATTACATCCTATAGAACAAAACCTCGATAAATTCTCGGATATCGAGATGTGCTGCAGCAAATTTGGTCTCGCATCATCAAAAGTCTACATCGTTTGCATCAGCTGGCAGTAGTGATTAGATACTTGGATGCAATTCGCTATGTTGAAAGTCTCTTATCTGCTTCAGACAAGTTTTATGTCTTTGGCGACTTTAACCAAAGAAAAATTGAATGCGCTCCTGGCGATATGGATTGTACGTTTCTCACACCTGCCAATACCTTATCGAATGTTGGTGCGGAAATCATTGACTCCTTTCAATGCCTTGGACTGCTTCAACTCAATCCTATTAAAAACCACCAAAATCGTTCGTTGGATCTTATATTTTCAAATCACAGTGATGATAGCCATGTCACAAGAAGTCTAACCCCACTGGTTCCTGAAGACATCTACCATCCCTCACTATATTTATTTTGTAATTTGGATTTTAATTCTTCAAATATATCTAGTTCTTATAAATTTGATTTTAAAAATGCAAACTATAATAATATTTGTAATGAGCTTTGCAATTTTGACTGGAATCCTTTCTTATCTTTAGAAATTGATGATCTTTGTTCCGTATTTCATCGGGTTATTAATAACTTAATTTTTGATTTTGTTCCTATTGTTCAAGTTAAAAACTTTTTTAACGGTATTTGTCCTTGGGACAATGATATAACACGAAGAATAAAGATTCTTAAAAATAGAGCCTATAAGAAGTGGCGCTCTAGTATGTTGAATGAGGACTACACTTTGTACCGTGCGCTTAGAACTGAGTTTATAACTTCTTTACACCATGCCCACTCAGCTTATATTAATGATATTGAATCCAAAATAAAATCATCGCCAAACAGTTTTTGGAATTTTATAAATTCTCAAAAAAGCACTGATGGTTTTCCTGTTTCTTTCTTCTACGAAGGTAAGCCAATAGAAAATCCCCGCATTATCTCTAACAGTTTTGCTTCATTTTTCCAATCAGTTTACTCGAACGCTGATTCAATTATAGATGACAATTTTTTTTCCTATTTAGGCGCATCCCCCCTTATTTTCAGCCGTATTGAATTTTCTGAGGACATTGTCCTTAGTGGACTCAAGCGATTGGAATCCAATTTTAATCCTGGACCCGATGGTATTCCGTCGGGTTTCTTAAAAATGTGTGCCTTCCCTTTACAAACTATTTTGTGCCACATATTTAACTTATCGTTGAAGACTGGAATCTTTCCAACCATATGGAAAAACTCTTTTATAGTCCCAATATTTAAATCCGGCAGGAAAAATAAAATTGAAAATTATAGGGGGATCTGTAAGCAATCGTCCATCCCTAAACTGTTTGATTCATTAGTTACTGAGAAATTAAATTTTTTTTGTAAAAATATAATTTGCAATAACCAACATGGCTTTGTAAAAAACAGATCAACAGTTACAAATCTTCTCCTTTTTACAAATTTTGTAATCAGTGAGATCTGTAATGGTAATCAAGTCGATGCAATTTACACCGACTTCAGCAAAGCATTTGATCGTGTTGACCACAGGCTTCTTCTCTACAAACTTGAACGACTTGAATTTCCTCTAGTTTTTCTAAAATGGCTTTCGTCGTATTTAAAAAACAGATACCAATTTGTGAAGTTTCGATGCCAAATATCTAAAGAAATCGTGGTAACATCTGGTGTCCCACAAGGAAGCCACATTGGTCCTCTTTTATTTATTTTATTTGTTAATGACGTTGTAAAATTTTTACCACAATGTAATATCCTGATGTTTGCCGATGATTTCAAAATATACTCTTCGTGCAATGATTCTACCAGTTTTCATCGTTTGAATGGACATCTTCAAAAATTTGTTTTGTGGTGCTCTAAAAACTACTTGTCTCTTAATGTTAGTAAATGCTCGGTCATTACTTTTTCTCGCCGTATCTCACCATGTATTCATGATTATTCCATTGATCATAGTGTTATCTCTCGTGTCTCTTTAATAAAAGACTTGGGTGTCATGTTGGATAGTAACCTAACCTTCAATAACCATATTGAATATGCAACTAACAAAGCGAACAGAGCATGGGGAATGTTAAAACGTTATGCTAGAGTATTCTCCGACCCTTATGCTCTAAAAACGTTATATGTTGCGTTTGTTCGATCATTGTTGGAATATGCATCGGTTGTTTGGTATCCCTATTACAGCACTCACATCGCGAGAATAGAAGCAACTCAAAAAAGATTCCTAAGGTTTGCCCTCAGGGGTCTTCTTTGGTCTGATTTGCATAACTTACCCCCCTATTCAGATCGATTACACCTAATTAGCCTCGTATCACTTGAGGTTAGAAGAAAGGTGTCAAGAGTTGTTTTCCTTCACAGAGTACTGATTGGCGAGATTGACTGCCCGGAAATCTTAAGTCTTGTTAATCTTAATGTTCCATTTCTCAATTTGCGTAATAACAGATTCTTTTATGTAGCCCGTTCTCGTACTAATTATGGCCGATCGTCTTCTATAAATGGTTAACTGTTATTGTATAATGATTGTGCGTCTTTAATTGACTTTAATATGTCGATATCCTTAATAAAATCGAATTTGATAAATTATTTTCAGTCATAATTGTTTGCTCAATGTATTAAGCTTTTTTTAAACTGTTGGTTTTTTTTTTTTTTTTTTTTCTTTTTCTATTCTTTTCTTATTTTATCGTTTCTTTATCTTTATATTATATTTAACAAGCATTATTGTATTAACTTTTTTTCCACTATCCGTAATTCTAATGTCTTAGAAAGCCCATGTACTTTGTTGACAATGATACAAATAAATAAAACATGCATATGTACAAAAAGAAAAAAAAAAAAACATAATATAATATAAAGCTAATATATGTACATATATTTATATTGCACAAGGATCTTAAAACTGGATTTTTAAATTTAGTAGCCATTGGAAGCAATAGGGTGGGTGGTGTTGTAGTCGTGTAGTTCGGCATGATACTTCCTGAGTACTAATTCGGATGTAACGTGTCTAATGGTTTGGATTCCATCTCTACAATCGAGATGGGGTATTTCGGTTGCTCCCCATTTGAAAAGTGTCACGGCACATCTACCGTGATTTATCGGTAGTCGGTTGAGATTGACCCACGATTTTTTGCGTAGATCATGGTCAGCAGGCATGTATGTTGGGTCCTCTATCCGACACATATATGTAGTTTATGGAGGTAGATATCCATTCGCTTCTCCAAAGCTCAGTTGCATTGAAGTGGTTTTACGCAAGCTGTAGTAGAGGATGACATGATTTGAGCCGACGCAGTGCGCTAATCTTGATGTCATTATGGATTTGCAGATACTGGTTCGAACTAATTTTGGCGTATTCGCGCAGTAATGCGTATTGGTGGCGGAGTTTGGGAGAATGAATGTTATTTAGCAGCGAAAGAAATCTCGTTGGGGTGGAGCTGATGGTTCCTGGGATAATTCAGGAACATGAGTTGAATTAGCAGTCCACTTTATATGTGTGAGCGCTGTTTAACCAATAAACGGGAGCGCAACATTCGGCAGTAGAGAACAATAGTCCCAGGATAGCGGAGCAAAGTGTTTTGGCAGGGGCTCTCCATGATGTTGAAACCGGTTTTTGGATAATGTTGTCCGGGTCTTGAGTTTAGCTGCCGTGCTGGTAAGGTGTTGTTTGAATATTAAAGTTCTGTCCAGTGTGACGCTGAGATATTTCGATGTAGGGTTGTGGTTCAGCTGAATATTGTTGAAATGAATAAAGAGCTTTGCTTGGGCGAGTTTATTGTTTCGGTGAAAACAAGTTACTTCGGTTTTGCTCATGCTTGGACAGAGTCTCCACTTTTTAAAATATGAGCTTAGCATATCAAGGTCCTTGGTAAATATTGCAAAGATCGCTCGAAGAACTTTTCTCTCGAAATAACCAAGAGCATCCTCATCCGGTTTTGTCAAAGCCCATGCCTCTGCGCCATACAGCAGGACTGGGATGATTAATGTCTTATAAAGAGTTACCTTAGTAGTTCGAGATAGGGCATTGCTACTCAATTGCCGTTTTAGCCCATAGAAACAACGATTGGCAAGAGTAATTCTCCGTGTGATCTCCCTACTGATGTCATTTGCGGAGCTGACCATAGAGCTTAGGTAGACAAAATCCTTTACTACCTCAAAATTATATCTGTCTATTGTGGCGTTCTATCCAAGACGCCGATGTTGGGTGTCCTTTTTTGTAGACAGCATATATTTTGTTTTGCTTTCATTGACCGCTAGACCCATCTTTGCTGCCTCGTTCTCAATACTCGTAAATGCCCCATTGACTGCCCGCTGAGTTCTTCTGATTATGTCAATGTCATCGGCATTAGCGAGTGCAGACTTGTAAAAGATTGTACCTCCGGTGTTGGCTTGTAAGTTTCGTACAATTCTCTCAAGTACTATGTTAAAGAGATCGCATGATAGCGCGTCGCCTTGTCTAAGACCTTTCCTGACATCGAACGGTTCGGTGATGTTCTTACCGACTTTGATGGAGCAGCGAGAGTTCTCCATCGTCATTGTGCATGAACGGATGAGCTTGACAGGGATGCCAAGACTAGACATGGCTCTGTATAACTCGTTTCTATACACGCTATCATAGGCAACTTTGAAATCGATGAAAAGCTGGTGCGTATCGATTTTATATTCATGGGTTTTTTTCCAAGATCTGCCGTAGTGTGAATATTTGGTAAATGATGGACTTTCCAGGCCGGAAACCGCACTGATAAGGACCTATCAGGTTGTTGACGATCGGTTTTAGGCGTTCACATAATACGACAGACAGGATCTTATATGCGATGTTGAGGAGACTTATACCTCTGTAGTTGGCGCAGTTCAGATGGTCTCCTTTCTTCAGGATCGGGCAAACGATGCTGAGGTTCCATTCATCGGGCATACTTTCGTCCGACCAGATTTTACAGATGAGCTGGTGCATGCTCCTTACCAACTCAGCTCCTCCTGCCTTGAAAAGTTCAGCGCCAAGGCCGTCGGCTTCAGCAGCTTTGTTGGATTTGAGTTTAGATATCGCTATCCTCACTTCATTCTGATCGGGTTGACGGGAATCTTGACTGCCATCATCACTGTTGAATGGCTCATTCTGCCTGACAGCGGAATATTGATCATCATCGCCGTTTAACAGTCTGCAGAAGTGTTCCTTCCATATTCTCAGCACCGACTGCGATTCTACTACTATGTTGCCATTTCGTCCCTGCAGGCTTCTGTTCTGGCTTTAAAACCCTGGCATGTTCTTTTTACCCTTTGGTAAAATTTTTGAACATTATTCCTGCAATAAAGTCTCTCAATCTCCTCGATCGAGTGCTTCTCATGCTCTTTTTTCTTCTTTCTGAGAAGTCGATGTTCCTCTTTTCTCCTGCGCACGTAGAGCTCGTAAGCAGCTCTAGTCCTTCTATGCAGCGCCGCTTTGTACGTCTCTTGTTTTGCTGCATGTGCTTGCCGGCAAATCAGGGGTTTCGTTGTGGTGGCCGAGAGAAACCCAGTACATCAGAGGCGGCATCTCTGATGGCTTGTTGGCAACGCTGCCACTGGTCTTCCGTATTTGCTGCTGGCGGCATAGGACTTAGATTGAGATTAGAAGAAACTCGATCGGCAAAGGTTCTGGCGGTCTCTTGCGATTGTAGCTTTTTGACGTCAAATTTTCGTTGATTTCGCTCCATTGTGGATATCCGCATCCGTACCTTGGCTACAACTAGGTAGTGATCTGAGTCCACGTTGGCTCCTCGGAAAGTCCGGACACCCAGAATACTGGAAGAGTGCCTTGCGTCGATCGCAATGTGATCGATTTGGTTGACAGTTTTTCGATCAAAGGAGAGCCATGTTCCTTTGTGAATGTCGAGACGTGGGAACCGCGTACTAGCTACGACAAAGTTTCGCCCCGCTGCAAAGTCGATTAGCCTGAGTCCGTTGTCGGATGTGATGTCGCGCAGGCTGTGCTTTCCGACCACGCTACTAAAGACGTCCTCTCTTCCTAGCTTTGCGTTAAAGACACCTAGGATAATTTTAACGTCGTGGCTAGGGCATTGCTCATACGTCTTGTCCAAGAGCTGGTAGAAGTCGTCCTTTGTCGCGTCGTCCTTCTCCTCATGAGGGGCGTGAACGCATATTCCACGTGCAGACACGAAGATCGTTGTCGTTTTTACGTTTGCATGGGTCGTCAACAGTAAAATCAAACATATCCGAGGCTGTTGGTTACTTCGTAACCAAAGGTTTTTTACGTGGTAGGGAAGTTAACCCGACGGCACAACCCCCAACCTGGAGGGCCAGATCCGTTTTTTTTTGTACCTCTAGGACAAGAGGCCGGATACACCGATGTCAGTAACCCACTTCGGGGATATGAGCGCTGCCGTTGGCCCATTAAGGGTTCATCCGCCACCATCTCTTTTTCAATACCCTGACGTGGTATTGAAAATCCTTACAGACCTCAGCTCCAAATATGTTGAAGTAGCTCCGGTAAGGTATTCGCTGGTCTGTAGACGTCACCGTTGATTCCATCCAGAGAATTCATCCGCCGCACGTCCTCCTTCTGAGGAGCTCTTGCTAGACTTCTGAGACGCATATTTCAGCCAATCAGGTCAACAAGAGATGCCTCGTCCGGTTAGACATATGCGCGCTGAAGTTCACCCAGATGTGCTTACGCAGGTCTGAGTGTTCAGCTGCACATATATCGTCAGACTCAGCACACGCTCATCGTTAGTTCATTATCAGATAGCTATCCAGCGGGCACCGCGTGGAGGTGATGATGCGATTTTGCCCACCACACTCAAGGAGTTATATTACAGTGCGGGCATTGGAAAGGATAGATAGATAGAGAGAGAGAGAGAGAGAGAGAGAGAGAGAGAGAGAGAGAGAGAGAGAGAGAGGGGGAAAGATTTGGTGTAGTTATTTGAAGCTCAGTTGTTTATGCTTCAGAGAAACTCCAGGGCTGGCGTCCAGATAACTGGGGAGATTTTTTTTATTTATTGCCTTTGCTTCTGATTCACAGTATTTTTCCCCGATTACCCAAGTCATAGGCAAATCATCATCAACAGAGCGAACAATTTTTCCAGCCATATGACCAAGCTACTACCAGTGTTATGCCTTCGCAGTAGTATTCACACAATCTTTCACAATTGATCGGACTGCTTGCTGACATCAGGATTTGTACCATGAACCCTTAGCGTTGCAAATGACAACGCGGCGTTACCACTACACTATTGCCATCCCTAGTGTAGATTAAAAAGCAATGGAGGCAGGACTGAACCTTGCGGTAGCCAATTGTTCAGCTTTTTGGCTTACTGTGCGTATTATTTAGGAAAACTTTAAATGCCATATCACTGAGCATATTGTTGAATATGGTGGCTGTTTTGATGCACGTATTACTTCGAGGAACTTAAATATCAATCCGTATTTCCATACTGTACGAGTATTATATGCAGCGGTTAAGCAGCAGCTTTGACCAGGGCTGAAGCCTTCCTGTTCGATAGGTACAATTGCGTCGATATCTGGTTCAATTCTATTATATTTATAATTCTCTCAAACAGTTTGTACAAGACGCTAAGTAGAGCGATAGATGGAAAGCTTTCTGGCTTGTCCATTGGACTTTCCAGGTTTGAACAGGGTCACTACTTTAGATTTCTTGAGTTTAGTTGGGAAATGTCCCGTTTCAAGTGTGTTTGAGAAGAATCTTGCAAGCCAATTCTTGAAGTTCTTGCCGCTATGCAGAATGCAGTAGAAACTCTGGGAATATACTAAGTCCTGCTGCTTTGCCTGCATTTGCCTTGAGAAGCGCGGGGACAAACTTTTGTCAATTCCTGTGACTCTCTTTTTAATGACCGAAGGTTTTTCTTGATAGACTTACTTTCTATTTTGTCTGCGGGGGCCTCGGATAGTTGAACGATCCTAGCAGCTATTTTTTCTGGGAAGATTGTTGATTTCGGTGCAGCTACCGGTGTGCTGTTGCCAAGTTTTCGGAGTAATCTCCATGCTTTGTGACTGGAGTGGACAAAGTTTGTGTTTTCAATGGTGTTTTGCAATCTTTCTCTGCGTGTTTTTTCAAGATATTTAAACAGCTTGTCCGCAGTTTCGTGGTCGCCGTTTGTCTCTAACCTCCTTGTAGAGCCGATCGCTTTCTTATGTGCATCCAGGTATGTATAGTTTACGGACACCTCTCAAAAGAAAGTAGTATTAATGATGGATAAGCCATTTTCACAGCAAAATCCGACAAATTCTCTCCGTTCGCGTTTTGTTCAGGATCATCGCTCTTCCCAATCACTCTCCCCCATGTAACAACCCTTACACCCACGTGAGCATTAAAGTCACCCATCAGGATAAAAGATATTATATCCGAAACTTTTCAAGACAGCATCTACTTCATCTAAGAAAGCTGCATACTCCGACCAAAGGTTCGGTGCATATACCTGCACAAATGACAGAGCCGATCTTTCAAGTTTAAGTTTTAAACTCGCAACTCTTTATCCTAACGGTATCCACTCCAACACTCTATCTGTCAACCTGGGACTTGTGTGTATCCCGACTCCCGCTTGAGCAAACATTAAGGGTGGGACTCCTGCCAGAAAGAGCTTCGTCCCAATCGAAAGATCCACAGTTTTAGAGCCTCTCTGCTTTGTTGAAGAGACGCCAACTAAATTAAAATTTCTAATTACTCAAATGCGACTGCACTTAAAACTTGTACTTCTTTATTACTTTCACAAGACACACTTCTCAAATTAACCCAAATGCCCGTAATATCGGAGACACAAAAACCTCATGAGTCATGTTCAACTATTCTACATATTTCCGTTCAGTAGAAATGTCCCCGTCCCGGGACTTCTCATAAAGATACACGTGATAAATCTAATCATGAATAATTAGCCTATCTAATGACCGATGAGCTATTGTAAGGTGACGGTAAGATGAATGAATGCCCATCATCGTGAGTCGTTGATCACCCACTTTTCATCGGCGCCGCCGCTTGGATGGTTACGTACAAACAACTTTTGGATGTTTCTTTATTATTGTGGTGACTGTTGTGATTCCTTTTTCTTAATCTCGTTTGCCAAGAATCCCAATAATAGGATTTTTATAGCATGCACCACAGAGATTCAGTAAGAACGCAGAAGCATAAAACAAAAAAAAAAAAAAAAAAACCAATCAATATATTGAGATATCAAATTAATTAATTTTAACCCGACCTGCATATGCAGGTAGGTATGTGATTCATATTCTTAACACAGAACGGCAGAAAATTATTGTTGAGACGACCATAAGTAATTAATTCTTTTGTTTGACTATAAAATAAATAAAGTGAACATTAGGTAGTGAAAAACACCTTAGGGCTCAATCGAATTGTTTTGAGATGCCTTGTATACATACATATGGTATGTACCTTATTAGCAAATGAGTTCTGCTTCTTTTGCAACGTGGCTGAAACATTGGATCGTAAAAGTAGTACCTTTCACCAAGAAGAGGCAGCAAAAGCGTATGCAATCACTTCTACTGGTAGGTATTAGAGTCGATCCACAAAAGCAGGTTGAAGCTGTGCTAGATCACTTATGGTGTGCAGAAGTATCCCAGGTAAGACCAGCGGGTGCAGCCTAGTCTCACTGAGGTGGATGCACATGACGATAGTCAGACCCATCATAACATATGGTGCAATGCCATGGGTCAACAGAATAAGACTAAGCACGGCGAGGAAATCCCTAAGCAAAGTACAAAGACTAGCCTGTATCTGTATAACAGGAGCCAGGAGAACCTGTCCCACAGCAGCACTGGAGGTGATGCCTCTACTGCATAGTGGTAAAAAGGATCGCAAAGGAGACCATATTAAGGATAATCCAAGAGGGTGGACGTCGGCAACGAAAAATTAATCACAAATTAAGGGCGAGAAACCCTATCCGAGCAGTGAGTCCGACATAAGTACCAATTCAAACAACATACTATTAAATGATACACGGATGGATCGAAAACATCTAGAGGCACTGGGGCAGGTATGTACGGGCCCAGAACTGGGAATTTTCCCCAGTATATTTCAAGCAGAAACTCACGAGATCGAAAGATGCGCCCAATTCAACCTCGCAGGCAAAACACCGCAATGTTGTTAGATAACCAAGCTGCAAGCAAGGCACGGAACACACATGATATCAAATCCAGACTGGTATGGGAGTGCCTCACCAAGATCAACAGGCTGAGCCAGGGTAATAAAATAACCCTGTTCTAGGTACCAGGAATTTTAGGAGTGGAGGGAACGAAGCAGCTGATACACTAGCTATAAACGGAACCTTTTGTAGGACAGGACAAAACAAAATACAGGAAGAACTGAGAAAAGAAAAAGAGAGCAAATGGGTTAAGCATTGGGATGATATCCCTCGATTGAAACAAGCGAAAGAAATTCTGGGAAGCCACGCACAAAAAAAATCAAGATTTAGATTAGCAAGAGTCGACGCGGCATCGGCTCACTTTAGAATCAAGCAGCACATTAGCAAACTTGGAATAGACGTAAGCGAATACTGCAGTTTCAACAGGGACGTCGCAGAAACACCAGTACACCTTCCTATGGAATGCACTAATCCGCAAAAGAAGATATCACCTGGGTGCTCTCCTGGTTCATTAAAGCAGTTGGACTAGAGGAAGTGCTCTAAATCGACCGCGTCGTCGACTACAGTCTTAGTGGCTCTGCTCTAAATTTTTATTTTTTATTCTTCTCTTGTACAACCCATGCCCGCGTGGCAACGACACTGCGACCTGAAAGATCTATTGTATCGGAGGGTTGGAGTTAACCTAACAGACGTACTACCTCCCTTATGAAAGTGAGTATGTCTTTAGTAGTGGAGCATTTCAGTTCCACTGAAGTGAGTATCTCCTTGTGAAAAATACGTTTCCTTAACCAGTGTAGTGCCGGGCATTCACAAAGAATGTGTTCGGATGTTTCATCCTCCTCTAGGCATAGCCGACAGTCCTTCTCTTGGCACAGGTTCAACTTGTTAAGGTGGTATCTTAGGCCGCAATGGCCAGTTAGAAAGCTCACTAGCTTCCTAATGCTTTCCCTATCTAAGTTAAGGATTTCCTTATAGGAATAAGGCTTGATTAAGCGTTTGGATTGTCTTAAACCTGGCTCATTAGTCCACTGATCTAGACGAAGTTTGTTCTCCCATTCGTTAATAAGCGCTGTAGCTGATGTCCAATTGACGCTACAATAAGGTTCGGGACCTATAAACGCAGATTCTGAGCCGGCCCTAGCAAGCTCATCTGCAGATTCGTTGCCCACAATTCCCTGGTGTCCAGGGACCCAACCGAGCATTACTCTGCTGGATTTGGCAAGATCTTGCAAAGCATCGTAGCAGCATTTAGCAGTTATAGAGTCCATTTGGTTGGACGATAATGCCCTCTGCTCTAGATGCATTGTTAAACTTACCCGCTCTTGATACTTATCATGAGTAGTACTACCAAAGCCTTCATATTAAGCGGGGCGGTTTAGTATAATCCATATTGGAATTTTGATGACCTTACTCGACACCTATTCTACGAATCCAATCTCATGCAAATGTCGTTTGACGCAATTACACCAGAAATTCGGCTGTCGTGTAAAGTCAAAGTTGACTTTCCTTGTGTTCAGCACTGACTTCGGCCAGAGTTTGATTCAGGAGTGGAATGTAGTCATATTTCCACGGATGGCTCCAAAACCAGTCAAGGGTCTGGTGCTGGTGTCCTCGTAAAAGATGACAACATTGGGTTTCACTTCTCGTTAGACAAACATGCGTCAGTTTTCCAAACGGAAACTTAGGCAGTCATAATGGCTACAAACTATATTGGAAGGGTCGATGTATTTAGCCATGTAGTGGTAGTCAGACTGCCCTTAAGGTCTGATACTTCCAAAACAGTTTGTGAATGTAAAAACTTTGATTCTTGTCTGGGTCTCAGTTTAGATAGATAGATTATTATTATTATTTGTGTAGGGTTATTTTGCACTGCGACCTAATGGTCTATTGTGCCCCCTGCTAATACCTTGGGGAGGTTTGTTCCCTCGTTAGAGTCCCCTTCGCAACTGCAATTCCTGAGGAATTGTGTTTGAAGGTCATATGCTCGTACTTTGCCTTGGCGAGAATAGTTCACCTTAGAGCTCTTTCTCCAGACCAGTTTCGTTTAAGAATCTGAGAATGAGAAGTGGGTCCATGGTTGGCATATCCTCTTCTGATACTTGGTATTTGCCCAAGTATTTCAATCTTTTGTGGGTCAGTGCCCCACAGGACTCCAGAAAGTGTTCCGGAGTCTCACATGACTCGTTACAGAATCTGCAAAGGCCTTCATTTGTTATACCTAGTTTCCGTAGATGTTCCCTGAGTTTGCAGTGCCCCGTTAGGAACCCTGTTAGGATCCGTAGGTTATTCTTGCTAAGGCAGATGCAGGCTTCGAATCTTTTCCGGTTGTAACATCCCAGTAGTTTCTTAGCTTGCCTCAGGCCTGTGGTGTTGTTCCAGGTTCTTGCCCTGTCTTCTCTCTCCATTTTCCTGAATTTCTCGCGTATGGTGTGTTCCCCCATTCCACAGAATGGTTCAGAATGGTCCAATGAAGGGTTCTGCGGCCCCTTGTCTTGCCAAGGTGTCTGCTGCTTCGTTACCTTTTATCCCGACGTGACCAGGTATCCAGTAAAGTGTAACTTTATTGGTTCTGCCCAGCTCATTAAGCTTACATAGGTATTCCCACACAAGTTTTGACTTAATGACATAGGAGTCAAGTGCTTTGATAGCTGCTTGGCTGTCTGACAGTATTGCTATGTCGCAGTTGCTGTATCCCTTTTCGAGATTGAGTTGGATGCATCTGTTCATAGCACATATTTCAGCTTGAAAGATGCTGGTGTACTTGCCCATAGGTTCTGAGTGCTTGGTCATGGGCCCAAATACGACCACCCCTGTTCCCTCTCTAATTCTCGAACCGTCTGTATACCACTTTATCGTGTGGCTGCCCAGTCCGTACATCGTGGATTCGTTGCTCCACTCTTTCTTGTTACTTAACTTTGTACTAAAGTTTTTCCCAAAGTTAAATTTCCTCATACTGTCGTCCCTGGGGACGGCCAGAAGGGGAAGTTTTTTGATTCTCTCATACCAACACATTTCTCCTTTCCGATACCTTCTTTTGCCATCCTTAGGATCATTCGCTGTGCATTTTGCTCCATTACATAACACCGCTCCATCGTGTTAGCTCCAGGAGTACTTCCATGGCTGCATTTGGACACGTTCGCATGGCCCCAGTGATGCAGAGGCACGCAAGTCTTTTCACTTTAGTGAGTGTCTCCCTCGTAGTGACTAGACTAGTTCGCTTTGTCCATGCTATTGCTCCATAAGTGATCATTGATCTCACAATGGCAATGTACATCCATCTTAGAATATTTGGACTAAATACTTACCCGCTAGGCTCCTGCATATCATTAGAGCACGGGTAGCTTTTTTGGATATCTCCTCTGTGTGTTTCTTCCACAAGAGTTTGCTAGGTGTAATCCTAGATATTTCACTTCCTTTACCGGTGCCAGTATCGTGCCCGACAGTCGGATTGGCTTCAGTTCAAGTTTTCTCTTCCTCGTGAACCGTACTATTGTGGTTTTGGCCGGGTTTATATTAAGCCCAGCCGTGCTGCACCATTCTTGAGTTACTGTTAAGCCCCTTTGTATAATATCACATAGGGTTTCCTCGAATTTCCCCCTGGCAATCAGTACAATGTCATCAGCGTAGGCTTGACAGTTATTTCCAAGGCTTGTTAATTTTTCAAGCAGCTTATCCACAACAAGACTCCACATTAGGGGAGATAACACTCCTCCTTGTGGACATCCTCTTGTTGTGTTGACCCTGATAATTCCATGTGAAGTTTGAGTTTCTGCTGATCTTGTTCTCAGCAATTCATGCATCCACTTAGATACTGTTCTGCTAACTCCCTTTCAGTCACGGGCTCGTTTAATAGCTTCATGTGAAGTGTTATCAAATGCCCCTTCAATGTCTAGGAAGGCGCAGATTACTATCTCTTTTGTTTCAAGAGCACTTGTTTCCGTCAGCTGATACAGAGCAGTCTCTATAGGGCTGGTATAATACCATCCGCACCCAGTGACTTGAAAGGCTGGAAGGAGCTAATTGCCCACTCGATTCTCCCTCTGGAACAGATAGCCCCTGCAATCTCCCAATCTTGCTTCCGAGGTCTGGTCGTGTTGGTCATGCTCCCGTCACAGGTGTTCTGCAAACTTCCGGGGAAGTGAGTTTCTAAGATATCTAGATAGATAGATAGATAGATAGATAATTGTTGTGAGGTGCAAATGCACTGCGACCTTTAGAAGATCTAATGTGGTCCTCAAACTAAGGCTCTATTCAATGACATGCTCGGTCTAGAGCACTTTCTCCAGTCCAGCTGCTGCTGTGAACCGGAGTATCTTGAGTGGATCCAGCGAAGGTAGATCCAATTCTGATTGGAGGTATGCATGCACCTAAGTGATTTCTCCTTTTGTGGATCAGTGCTACGCATTCCACAAGAAGGTGCGCTGGTGTTTCTGCGAAGTCCCTGCAGAATCTGCTTTCATAGCGGCTTGGCTGTCGATAATTCCCGTCTAGGTTAAATTGAGCGCATCTTTCGATCGCGTGAACTTCTGCTTGAAATATGCTGGGGAATATTCCCCGTGATTCTGAGTATCTGGTCCTGGGCCCGTACACCCCCGCCCCAGTGCCTGTAGATGTTTTCGATCCGTCCGTGTACCATTTAATTGTGTGTTGTTTGAATTGGTGCTTATCGGTCTTACTGCTCCAATACTTTTGTTGCTCAGTTTCGATTCGAACCTTTTTTTCAAAGCAGTATTTCTTGACCATATCGTCTCTTGGCCAGTCCAGAAGCCGTACCAATTTCGATAGGGTTACTCGCTCTTTGTTTGCGATGCATGTTCCTTCCCCGATGCTCTCTTTGCTTATTCTCAATATGATCTCCTTGACGATTCGCTATAGCACTATGTGTAGCGGAGGTATACCTACTATCACCTCTAGTGCTGCTGTGGGACAGGTTCGCATGACCCCTTTTATACATACGCAGGCTAATCTTTGCGCCTTGCTCAGAGATGTCCTCGTCGTAGTAAACCTTGTTCGGTTAGCCCATGTCACTGCCCCGTATGTGATGATGGGCCTTACTATCATCATGTACATCCACCTCAGTGTGGCTGGGCTGCAACCCCAGGCCTTTCCTGAAATGTTCCTGCACACCATAAGTGCACTGGTGGCTTTGATTACCACAGCTTCTACATGTTCTTTCCAAAGGAGTTTACTGTCTAGTGTTATACCTAGATACTTGACCTGTTTCTGTGGGTTGCTCCTGACACCTTCCAACAGAATAGGTTGCATACGCTTTAACTGTCTTTTCTTGATGAAAGGTATCACACTGATTTTGGTAGGATTCACTCTAAGTCGTACCGTTTCGCACCTTTGAATGATTTCGCATAGTGTTTCTTCAAATTTTCTTCTTGTGGGTCTCAGGTTATACCGATGAGAGGGTTTTCTCAGGACCCGAACCTGCCTTAGGTCTCACTACGTCCTCGCTTTGGGCTCCCATTGACGATGAGGTTTCCTATGAATCCTGTTTCGTGTGGTGTGACTCTCCAGAATGCAAGTTGACTAAATGGATGCTGCTGAACGTCTGTAAGATATCAGCGTCTCTCAGCAGAAAACACTGCAGACAACTTATTGACGTCTTGGGAGGCCACTTCTCGTTCGCCTAGCATGTGCTAGGCTTAAGTGACATAACCTGCGGCTCTTGTGGAGAGTGCGACGATACTGCAGAACATTTTCTATACGAGTTTCCTGCATTTGCTCGAATCAGGCGGCAGATTTTCGGTGCCGATGTAATGAGTGCTGGTACTGTAAGCTTCTCATCGCTGAAGTTATTGCTTAGCTTTCTTAGAAAGGCAAGAAAATTCGAATAAAATAAGGTAAAACAGGGTTTTGCTCTCTGGTAGTACAATGTAGCTGTTGTGTCTGAGTGCTCCAGTGGATTAAATTACAATTAAATATGCCACGATTGTGGTTGCTTTATTCAAATTAATAATAATCTACTTGGTATCCAAGTAACCCTGTAAGCAAGAACTCACTAATATAGTGGATGGTACTTGAGAAGCAATACCAGCTTTCAAACTTTACCAAAATCCAGAAGGCAGCGTGCATCAGAGTCATAGGATCAATGAGAACAACTCTAACAACAGTAATGGAAACCATGCTTAGATTCATTCATCTTGATCTATACTGTAGCAATCTGGCGGCCAAAACAGCTGTAAGACTGAAAGAAGGCCGATTGTGATTATCAAACCTTACGGCAATGCCTCCATTTTGTCCCGATGGGGGACTACCAGTGGATCGATGAAAACTGATCTTATGAACTCGATGCTAGCATTTAAAAGGAGATTCGCTACAAGAATTCCTGACAGAATGTGATGGAAAAACCGAAGAACCATGAAGAAAATGGAACTAGCCTTCTATACCGACGGTTCTAAGATGGGCGCTGACACGGGAGCCAACCTGAGGCCCTAGTGAAGCTCTAGGTATAATTCACTCCTTTAAAATAAGCGACGACAGCTGCTAAAATTATACGCGAGAGTAGTATCGTTGGTAAAATTATCACTGTCTAGATAGATAGCCAGGCAGTCGTTAAGGCTCCGGAGTATACTGTAATTATGTTGATGCTTGTGAGGATCTGCAATTCACTTTTAAACGAGATATCTAGAGCCAATGCGGTGACCCTCTGCTGGGTACCAGGACATATGGATATCAAAGGAAACGAAAGGTCTTACGAGCTTGCTAGAAAGGGGTCGGCGCTGCATGTGTCGTGGGCTCTCCCTTTCTTTAGTGATCCCAATTAGTAGTAGTAGTAGTAGTAGTAGTAGTGTGTAACTTTATTAATGCAGGAAAAAAATACAGTTGTTACAGTTTTACATAGTAAGCATTGGCTTTTGCCGTCAGCCGAGAAAAGAGAGTTTTTAAATTACAGAATTAATTCATATATATGTATATGCATTTTTTTTTTTTTTTTTTATTAAGCTTGGTTTATAATTTGTAGCCGGTATTTTAGAGCAGATTTAATATATTTAAACAGTATGGTCCAGTTGTCTCCATTTAAGATGCGAACGACTTCATCGGGAGATAGAGTGTTTTTTCCATAAAAAGACCTTCTGATTGCGCTCAGAATAGGGCAGGTTCCAATGAAATGAAGGCCGTCTTCTCTTGTTCTATGGTTGCACAGTGTACATTCATCACTTCCATCTGTTATATGGGGCATGTACTGTAGTTTAATCGCAATAGTTCGCCCCTGGCTTTGAATCTGATCTAAACTGTTACAATCATGAAAATATGGTAGTTCAGCTCCCCAAGGTCATGCTTTAAAACTTTATAAATATTCCTTACTTGGCTTAGTTCACTTTGCCTTTGAAAAGACTGCCGTGTGGATTCTTCGATCTTAATTAAAAGTTCCTCCAGTGCCTTTCCTAGGTTTATTTCGTCTACGTGTGCTTCATGTAGGGGTACATTATTGTCACAGCCCAGCCTTGTCCATTCGGCAAAAATATGAAGGTTCCTATTTTTCAGGTGCATAGCAATTTTATGGGGAAGACGATGACGTGGTTGTGATAGAATTTTCAAGATGTATAGGAAGTGAAGTCTAAGCGTAAACACATGCAGCGGTGGCAGCCCCGTTTCCAGGTACAACATGTAGTTTGGCGTATTTTCTGTCAGTTTGAATATTTTCTTTAGGAAGTATCTCAAAAGTTTTTCAACCTCCTCAAACTGCCAGATCCCCCACACTTGTCCCGCATAGCACATGATTGACCTTATGACTGCTTCAAAGACTTTATATTTTACACTCGGCGCGATTTTCATTTTTCCCAAAATCCCTCTCCAGTTACAATTGATTGCCATTTTTGACTGTCTAAGCTTCTCTTGAAGGTGTTTTCTAAAAGATAACTTTGGGGTGATCAGTACTCCGAGGTATTTATAGTCTTTAACCTTTTCCAGTTCCTCATTTTGCCAGGTCCATTTTTCATTGGTTGCGTAGCGCCCCCATCCATTCCGGAAAATCATAACTTTTGATTTGTTGGTGTTCAGCTGCAAGTTCCATATTTGGCAGTATTGATACAGCTTATTTATCATGATTTGTAGCATGTTCGAGGTTTCCGCGAGTATTACGATATCATCAGCGTAGAGCAAGAGGTTAACACGTAATCCATCGACAGATATCCCTCCTGGGAGGTATGCAACTAGATCGTCCAGGAAGATTGAAAACAAAATAGGGCTCAGGAGACATCCTTGCTTCACACCAGATTTCGACTGAAACCAGTTAGACAAGATGTTTCCATCCCAAATCGCTGTGGTGTTCTCTTCGTACAGCACAGTTCTCTTCTTTTGTAGCACTTTTAGTACCTTTGTCGAGACTCCTAGGTTGCTCAGTTTGTAGAAAAGGGCTCTTCTGTCGATACAATCAAAGGCCGCCTTGAAATCCACGAAGAAAACGTACAGTTTTTTACCTTTATTCAAAAAAGTCTGGGCGATGCTTGTTAGAGAGAAAATGTTGTCCACTATGGAATAATCTTTGCGGAAACCAGCTTGGAACTCGCTAAGTAGGTCATTTTCGTGTATCCAGTTTGTTAGTCGTTCCAAGATAATTCCTGTAAAAATGTTGGAAGTCGCATTTAGGAAAGATATCCCTCTATAATTGCTTGGCTCATTTGCGTCTCCTTTTTTGAAAATCGGAAATATTATGTTTTTCTTGAAGGATGATGGCACCTCGCCAGTACTGAAAATAAAATCATAAGTTTCCGTGAGCTTCTGCAGGAAGGCATCAGTCGCATTTTTAAAAAATTCGTAAGGAATACGATCTTCCCCTGGAGCCTTATTTGAGCAGCATCTATTTATAACTCTGATGACATCCTGGAAAGTTATAGGACAGTCTAAAGAGTTTACTTCGACGTGAGGTAGGGCACATTGTATTTGGATTTGAGCCTGCGGTGGGTTCAGCAGATTTTCGTAGTATTCGACTAAAATTGGAGCTTCTACCTTGATACCCTTCGCGAAGAGCGAACCGTTTAGTGCTTTTGCCATCCTCCAAAAGGACCTGCTGTCTTGTATGTTTGCGAGCGCTGACGAGAGGTTCTGAATGTAGAGCATTTGCTTTTGGTCGCAGATGCTTTTAAACTTCTTATTTGCAACCTGGTACATACATTTTGCATAATTGCTGTTCATGCTTCTTAGGAGCCGTAGAAAGGCAAATGATTTTTTCCTGGCTGCCTCGCATTCCCAGTCATACCAAGGTTGCTTCCCTTTTATTCTCGATTTGGGTTGCAGGGGTCTAGCTGCATTTGAAATACATGTCGTTAGTATATCTATGCCTTTGACGGATTGGAGCTCACTACTATTTAATCCATTTATTTCTAAGTCTAGATTCGCTTTGTACCTTTCCAAGTTTTCGTTTCTCCAATGTAGTTTCGGAAGTAAGCAGTTTGGTGGTGCGGGGGTTTGATCTAGGTTCAGCTCTACTTTGACTGATATTGGGAGGTGATCTGAATAAATTAATTCCTGGACATCGAAATCAGGTGATCCCAATTAGTTCCGTACGGAAGAAAATAGTAGATGAAGCGACTGGTTCTTCTGGACACATGCGTAACGGCCAGGGCGTTCTGGCCGACCTTTAGCAAGAAGAGATCAATCTCTCTGATGAAACTTAGTCGTCATAACGCACGGGTCATTTTCGGCATAATTACTGGCCACTGTGCCATTGGCATTGATGCGAAATGACTCCGTGTGATGCACAATGACTATTGCAGAAGTCGCAGGAACGAAGAAGAAATTGAATCCGTTCGCCAACTGCTGTGTAATTGTCCTGCCCTATCCATCAGAAGAAGCAAGACTCTTGGTAGTTAGTTCTTCTGAGAGCTGGAGGACTTAAGTAATGTTGAGCTAATGGACCTCTTAAGATTCATATTTCTATCTATCTGGGTGGTTCTAATAGCGGACAATCTCTGCAGTGTTTCCAGAGTTAAGTAATTGGGTACAATGGACCCGAACTGTTGGTCTTAGTGAACAGTGACTCTTTTGTCACAAGGCACTCATCTACCTAACTTAGCCTAATCTTGCAAGTATGGAAATAAAATTCAGAATGTAAAATTATTCATATACCCAGTTTTCTTGACACATCTGGGAGATGTCAGAAAACTTGAGACGACTCTCAAAAAACAGACCTCATGGTTCATCCAGAGCTGTCAATGTCATAGTTATAGATACTCGTGCAATACTTCTTTATTGTTTTAATTGTTGCGACTCTACTTTTCGTCTCCCCTTTTTGCAATTTTTTTCAAATTCTTCAGTGGTTACCCTGCTTTGAGTCCAAATTGCTTTATGGATGTTAATTTGTCTGCAAAAAAAAAAAACGTGATTATTTGTTACATATGTACATACATCATATCAAAAGCATGAATGAAGAGCTGTCTACATACAATCCATCTAAAAAAAAAAAAAAAACAATGTAGCTACCCACAATATCACAGATACATTTTTATTCGGATTCCGGAGCCATCACCGTCGCGTCATGCGTATTTTGTTATGCTCGAGTGTTCGCGTCATCCATAACCATCAACACATGCGCGCCGCCGCCGTTTACTTCATCACCTGAAAGGTAAAAGCGGAAACTCGCTACACATGTTTTTCGTGTCCGTACAACAGGACAAAACAAAAAAAAAACAAAAAAATGTATGTTTTGCTACTCCAGGACTTCCGATACTTATCAGATGGTCTTTAATGTCTCGGACCCGGACTACCTACCTGCCAGTCTGGCGGCAATTATTTGGATGATCTGGAAAATTAATTTGACACTCGCCAGCACGATCAATAAGTTGTGACCGAGAGTCTTGTTCGTTTATTAAATTCTTCCGTGGACACACAATAGTCAATCATCTTGGGAAGTTTTACAGAAAAATGTGATAAAGCTAAAGTGTATTAAAAGCGCCGATTTTAATTGATTCCTCGTTAATTACACTTAGTCATGCTGAAGGCCCCCAGAGCGTTTCGAGTAGACGTGATCTGCCATCAGATTCATCTTTTCAAGTTAATTTGTTCAATGACATACATAGATACATGCGTATACAAACGTCTTATGTATGTTTGTATGGCTTAACTTCTTTGTATTTTATGTACATACATATGTATATGTGTATGTATGAGGTGCAATTTTAGTGCAGCCAACAACAACAACAACAACAGCATTCACGGCGTCTCCACCGCGCATAAAGTCATCGCCCCACTTATAGATTCGTAAAACACTCTGCGGACATAGTACGTTCATATGTACATGCGAAGGTATATGCACAGAAATATGAAAGGAAGGGAGTGGATTCTAATGTGATAAGTTCCATTAGTGACTGAGTTAATGGGCTTAAGATAGCGTGATGGCCCCTGAAAAGTGGTGAGCGGCCAAGCAACAGGCGTCTCTTGATATCCTCGCGTTGATACATTCTGAGGACTTTGATGATCTTTGTCATTCGGTTGTTCGCTTTCTGTTTCTCTCTGTAATATATGGGAAATATAATGTGTCATGTTGTATTGGCGAGGATCTGAAATGGAATTCATGGACTCCGAGTTTTTTTTTTTTTGTACACATTTAATGAAATTATTCTTGTACAAAGCCGGACATCAGCATTCAGAACACAACGAGGTGATGATTGCTGTGAGGTTTGCAAAAATTAAAAATACAATTTATGTTTTTAAATACCTACATGCATATGTATGTGCACAATTATGTACATATATAAATGATTGGTGCAAACAATTGAGTCTGTATGTCGGTCCTTATATCATCAGTTTTCAAGATTTTGAGCTAGAAACTTAAAAGTTGGTACGCAGTCTTCATGGAGGAGTAAAAATTAAAAATTATTTGAATACGTCTCCAAAATACCCAGTTTTTTAAGAATTTTTTTATCTTTGGTGTAGCAGAAATTTTTATATAAAATTTCTTCTAAATATGCTACTTTACTTCATGACACCTTTCAGACTTGCTGGGATCGTATCTATCATATGCATTTGGTTGATGAACCTTCATTACTCGCAACCGACAAGAAGTCCTGGACATCACTCTTGTCTCCGATCAATTATATAACTCGGTTAAGGACTGGAGAGTCTCTGATGAGCACTCTTTTTCAGACCAGCGTTACCTCCAATTTAGTCTTGATGACTATCTGCCTGATCAGAAGGTTTTTAGAAATTATAGGAAAACCAACTGGTCCCTTTATAGGAAACGTTTATTAACGCTTATTCCCTCCCACCTGCCTACTGAACCTTCTTGCATTGAAGACCTTGACGATCTAGTCAACACCCTAACATCGGCACTAAATGGTGCCATGGCCGAGGCCTGCCCACTCCGCAAACCTCGAGGTAAAATGAAACCTCCCTGGTGGAATGCAAATCTCAGTACTCTTAGAAAAGACAGTAGGCTCCTTTTTAATACAGCTAAAAGCTCCCATGAGACGGCCGATTGGGACTCCTATAAACTGTCTCTCAGAAAATACAAAATCTCACTGAGGAAGGAGCAACGACGTTCCTGTAGACTTTTCTGCGACAGCATTGAAGAGTCCTCGGAAGCTTCCAGGTTGCACAAAATCCTCTCTAAAAGCCCTGCTATACCTAGCTTCCTTTTGCATCCGGATGGTTACTGGACCTCCTCTGCTGAGGAATCCATTGACATCTTACTGGATACTCACTTTCCTGGTAGCTCCCCTGTTGCTATATCGGAAGAGGGAAATCCCCCCCTCAACCTTGCAGCATCTCGTTAGTCTTGATAACTACAGAAAGGATCCGTTGGGCCATGCGCAGTTTCAAACCCTTCAAGTCCCCAGGACCTGACGGTGTTATTCCAGCTGAAATTCAGCAATGCGAGGACATTGTGCTTCCATGGCTCAAAATCATCTTGTCGGGCTGTCTAAATCTGGTCTATATTCCCAAACTGTGGACCGAGGTTGAAGTCATATTCATACCTAAGGCAGGAAAGAGCTCGCACGTGGAGCCAAAGGATCTCCGACCTATCAGTCTATCGTCCTTTATGCTTAAAACTCTAGAAAGGTTAATTGATATCCATCTTCGGCAAAGTATTAGCCCAGCTCTGCTCTCGCCGTCCCAACATGCGTACTGCAAAGGCAAATCGGTTGAGACAGCCTTACATTCGCTTGTGCGCACCATCGAAAAATCATTGAGCATCAAAGAATACACCATGGTGGCTTTCCTTGACATTGAGGGAGCTTTTAACAATGTCAAACCAAAGGCGATTACCGACGCACTTGTAAATCTGAAAGTGGATACCTCGCTCGGAGCGTTAATCAATCAATTGCTTACATGCAGGATTATTAACACACAGCTGGGCGGAGCATCGTCCAGAAGAATTGCTCGCTGCGGTACACCTCCAGGTGGAGTCTTGTCACCTCTTCTGTGGAACCTGGTAGTTAATGAACTACTGATGGACCTGGATACGTCAGGTTGTAGAGTGATCGCCTATGCTGATGACATTGCTCTTGCTTCCTCCGGTAAACACCCGGACACTCTCAGGGATATCCTCCAATATGCTCTCCTTCGGCTCACCAAATGGGCCTCCTAATGTGGACTGGGGGTTAACCCCCATAAAACGGAACTCGTTCTCTTCACAAGGAAATATAAAGTTCCCCTCATAGACCCTCCTATGATAAATGGCACCAGTCTCACCTTCTCTGAAAACACAAAATATTTGGGTCTTATTTTGGATAGGAAATTAAACTGGAAGGCCAATCTACTAGAGCGCGTGAAGAAAGCTAATGTAGCACTCTATTCCTGTAAAAAGGCTATAGGTAGGAGCTGGAGTATCAAACCTCAAATCACTCATTGGCTATACGTGTCCGTTATCAGGCCTATACTACTATATGGCGTGATCGTATGGTGGCCTGCTCTTGACAGGTCCACCTCACTCAACTAGCTAAAGTGCAAAGATCTGCATGCATCTGCATCAGTGGTGCACTGAGAACTACTCCCTCCGCGGCACTGGACATTTTGTTCAACCTGCTACCTTTAGATATGTTCGGCAAACATATGGCTGCCTGTGCGGCCATCCGCCTGAAAGCCTCCTCTCAGTGGTCTAGCTATCGCTTGGGCCACTCCTCGATCCTTGATCTTCTCAACTTCAAACACGAAAACACGGACTACACCCCACCGAAACTGAGATTTGACCGTAACTTCCGTACGAGCATCCCTAACCGGGATGTATGGGACACCTCCTCCCCTGTCGTTGGTAGTTCGGTTCACTTCTTTACAGATGGATCTAAGACGGAGGGTGGGGTGGGTTGCGGTGTTTTCTCCGAACAGCTCAATCTGAACATCTCTTTCCGCCTCCCTGATCATTGTAGGGTTTCCAAGCGGAAATCATGACGATTAAGGAAGCCCTGTCCTGGCTGAAATGTAATGTATTATCTGTCAGGGATATTAGCATTTTCACTGACAGCCAAGCGGCAATCAAGTCCCTGATATCGTTCTCCTTCACTTTAAAGGCTGCCTTAAACTGTCGTCTATCTCTTATGGAGATGACAGTTCAACATTCACCTTTGCTGAGTGCCGGGCCATAGAGACATTTCAGGTAACTGCAGGGCTGACGACCTCGCCAGACAGGGTACTACTCTAAGGATTTTGCCTGAAAGGCAACCCCTGGGTATGCCCCTCGCTACATGTAAGTATCTACTAAAGCTGAACGCTATTAGCACGACCAACCTCAGATGGGGAAACGGCTCAACGTGTCACATTTCGAGACAGATCTGGCCTAAGCTGGATCAAAACCGTAGTGCCGATCTGATCAAGCTATAAATAAAAAAAAATAAATATTTGGCGCAACAGCTCTTTAAGTTCCAGGGCCTAGCTTTCTCGCAACCACTCATGTTGTGTGCGTTATATTTTTCACACGAATGGAAGGGACCTACAGTTTTAATGCCGAATCCGAACGGCGATTTGAGAAGCTTTTTCGAGACAACAATACTCTCGGATGTTTGTCAGACGCTCGCGAGAGGTGGGACCGTGAAAAAACTTTTTGGTGTTTTGTAGGATTCGAACTCGGAACCTCACGCGTAGTGATCCGACACACTAACCACTTACGCCACGGCGCCCACAAGCTAAAGCGCACACAAATCAGCTGCGTTGTCGGTGTTCTCACTGGACACTGTCTTATAGGCTAACACGCCAGAAGACTTGGTCTCTTCTCCAACGACTTCTGCAGGAGCTGTAGGGACGAGGATGAAGAGGAAACCATCCTTCACCTCCTATGCACATGTCCGGCCCTGTCGCAAAAGAGTGTTCCATCTAGGGTCACCCTTCCTTGACGACCTCTGCGATCTGGCGTCCTTGGACGTCATGAGCATCCATTTGTCAAAAGCTCCGGTTGGTTTGTTAGTAGGTATCACAAAGGACCTTCACCGGTCTAAGGGTGTCTGCACTCTCGTGTGGACAGCCAATCTAACCTAACCTAACCTTCCTCGCCTGAAACCACACTGATAGGGGCCAATCATGCTGTTGATGAGAGGTTTCAGGCTTTCACATAATATCGCAGAATACCGCTTTATATGCCTCTTGTTTTGCTGCATGCACTCGCCGGCATTCTTCTTCAGACCAGGGGTTTCGCGGTGTTGATCTAGTAATACCCACCACATCAGTCGCATCGTTTCTGTTGGCATGGTGACAACGTTGCGACTGGTCTACAATACTTGATGTTGGCGGCATAGGGCTGATTGATAGATTTCAGGATACGCATTCAGCGAAGACCGTCATTTGCCAAACCGCTAACTGACTATCGTTTAATACAGAATCAACATCTGATATTGTCATATACACTGACAGTCTGGCAGCCATCAAATCCATCGCATCTAGCAGTATGAGATCTAAGGCAGTGAAAGACTGCCTGGCATGTCGTAACGATACCAAACCGAATACGAATACAAACAATTGAAACGCTTAACTTATCCCTTATCATCTGCTTGATACTGCAATCATGCAGTATGTAAGAGGACTATTAGGGGATAAGGTTTACGGGAATATCAATTTGAGAAAACAGCCACATATTAAGTTGCCTACACCCTAAAGCGTGTGCGTTGGGCGCCATATAAACTAGAACATTCTATACATTATTTTTCTTTGGTCTACGTACATAATACGATCCGTCACTACCTAGCATAAAATGAAGCGCTTACTTCTTATGGTGTGTCTATCTTCGTTTTAAACACCGAACATCCTTAGCGCTTGCTCCAATATTGCTAAGAATCGCTACTTCAACGTCATAAAAGAAGACAATGGTCAGCCCTTAAGGACACGTAAGATCGTGCAGAAAAAATAAAAAAATGGTAAAGCAATAGAAAGATCGTGGAGCTGCCGAGGTTCCTTCGCGGTGTTACTGGAATAACTCGTAGGGATCGAGTGCGCAACACCAGAGTATGCGAGGCGCTCAATGTTGAGCAGCTACTTCTCCGAACGGATGGATCTATGTTTCGAAGGTTTGGGCACGTAGTGCGTATGCCCCCAGGCCGGCTTCCAAGACGTGCCATGTTTGCCGTGCCATCAGGTAAGCGACTCCCCGGTAGGCCTAGAAATAGGTGGAGCCGTCTAGGGATTCCTCCTGATGAGTTGCAGTCAATGGCGGAGGATCTAGAAGGATGGAGAGTCCTCCTGAGCATCCTACCCCCGCCACCCTCATGAAGGCTTAGCGGGTCATTGAAAATGTATGTATGTAAATGTATGTATAAAAACTTTCTCGTAACAACGGTTTTCGAACGATTGTATGGGAAACAACTTTTTTTTTTTGGAGTGTACCTTGAAGCTTGCTCGTGGTGATGCACCGAATGAATCTCAGCGCCACGGCTTCCACTTCTATATTAACACCAAGCAACCAGGCTCTTTCAATGGATTGTATTGAGTGCTTCAAATGAGCTTTTAAGCTAAGTGAAGAGTAAGCGTTAAAAGGTTTTTGGCGAGAAACTACTACAGGGTGTCTCAAAAATATTAGGAAGATTTTAAATTAGAATAACTTTTCATTTGACGAAGGAATTTTAATGAAACCGGAAGAATATTGTTGCTTCATCTTTGGTATTTTTTATGATGTCAAGAAAGAAAAATAATAGTATATAATTTTCCATAAGTTTGTGCTGCCAAAGCCAATATAGTCGACTTAGTGTTCGTTTTAAGGTCTAAACTGAAGATTATTTTCGTAAGCCTTTCCTTTCAGATAACCCCATAAGAAGAAGTGTGGGGCTTTTATGTCCGAAGAACGAGCCGGCCAACTAATGTCTACATTTTCTGAGATTTTTCGGCCTGGGGACATTTCTCGAAAGATAGTTGTCGTATCTCCAGCTGCATAGGAAGTAGCGCTGTCTTGTTGTAATCACATACTGGAACGGGACATGTGAACCACCTACGAACATAAAAAGCTCTCGAGATTTGCTCTATATTTATACCCATTTGCGTCTTTAAAACAAAAAGGCAACATGACCTTTTCAGCCGAGATACCACAACAAACCGAAACTCGAAGTGGATGAACATAGTTCGTTCTTGCCGAAAACGCACGAAAGGGAACTTCTTACACTCAAATTACTGCGAAATTCCCTTTATGTCCTTACAATTGAGAAGATGTGCCGAATCTACGATTGGACAGCGAAAATCCGTTGTGGGATCGTCCAGTGCACCATTACTCAAAATTGGAATACTCGTATTTTGTCTAACCCTTAAACCCTACCCTGGGGTCCAGCGCGATGCGCAAACTAAACTTTCGTGAATATTTTTTACCCCTTGGCGGTGAACATAGCCGGATTGTGTGCCAAGAGTGCCTCGATTCTAAACTTGAAGTTATTTTAAACATGCAACGATGTGTGTGATCTCAATTAACATTAATTTTTGTTAAAAGGTCTTTTTATTTTTAAAATAAGAACAAAGATATATTGGGGTTTTCTGGACACCAGGGTAGTAATAGTGTTTCTCCAGGTATGGGTGGGGTTTAAGGGCAAAAAGAGAAAAACAGAATTGTTGATTGCTTCTTTCCAAAGTAATGAGTTTTTAAAATCTGGTTACTATTTTCGGGGCACCCCGTAATTTTCAAAAATAACACGTTATCGGCAACAAACACCAATATACGTATATGTATTTTTTTTTTTTTTTTGCCTAGGGGGTAGTGGAAAAACGCTAATGCGCACGGGAAGCAGTCCCGCTCTGTTTCTAGTAGTGTGAGACTCACTACTCACTAAAAAACCACCTTTAACCCCTTCTTTCTACTTGACACCATCCACTCCGGAACCGCTTATCGCATTACTTCAGAGTGGTGTCGTTTTCTTTCCCCTCTGGGGACCGGCTTTTTCATATTCAGCTCCTAGTGCGGGTTTATACATTCTTGCCGGTAAGGCTTTTATCTACTTTATGTAATTTGTGAGGGAATGTTGGCGTCTTCCTCTCTCTTTTTGGATCTTAGTACCGTCTCGATAAAGGAAGATATTCTATTCCATGTGTCGGTACTCGAGATCATCTTGCTTATAGCATTTTCCGGGGAAAAATCGCCTATTTCCGACTCCAGTCTACTCCTCTGCTCTGTCCATCTGCTACAGGCGAAAAAGGTGTGGAAAGCGTCGTCTTCCGCTGAGTCTCCATATTGGCAGGCTGCGCTCTCTACTTTACCCATTTTGTGGAGGTATCGGTTGAAATACCCATGTCCGGTTAGGAATTGAGTGACAAAGTAGTTCACTTCGCCGTGTTCCCGCTCTGTCCAAGCCGTGACGTCTGTAATCAGCCTCGCTGTCCACCTCCCCCTCGTTTCAGCGCTCCACCTTCTCTGCCAAGCCTGCTTGGTAAGCTCTTTCGCTTCAGCGACTGCCAGTTGAGCCCCTACTTCCGCCTTCTTGTCGTGGGCGTACTTCCTCTCTGTCGCTAGGAGGTCGATGGGGGTCACACCCGCAACTACGAGGACGGCTGGTTCCGACACTGTGCGATAGGAGCTTGCAACTCGGAGAGCTTCTCGCCTTTGTACTGCGGCAATTTGCTTTCTGTACTTCTCCTGTCTAAGTGCGTCTGCCCAGATCTCACACCCATACAGAAGAATGGCGTGGGTGATGGACATGAGGAGTCGTCGCCTACTCATTGTTGGGCCTCCGATATTTGCCATAAGCTTACTCAGCCTTGACGTGACCTTCGCAGCTCGCTCAGATGCGGACTTAATCTGTTGCCAGAAAGAGAGTTTAGAGTCCAGGGCGATTCCTAGATACCTTACTGCTGGTTTGCTAATTATAACTTCTGGACCTACACGGAACTCGGCAATGGTCGGGATCCGTTTCCTAGTCAGAAGAACTATCTCTGTTTTTTCCGCGGCGAGACTAAGGCCATGGGCTTCCATCCAGGCGAGTATATGTATAGCCGTAATATACATACGTCCGATAAGGTGTAATATAATATATCCTTTCGATTTGTCTTCATCTATACATTGATGCGTGTGAGCGTACATACGTTGGGTAAGGCAGTAGAACACGCGGTGTGCAGTTTGGGAATAACTACTTCACACTATTCTACATAAGCATCCGATTTCGGGTTTCATAGAACTTCTTAAGGCAGACGTCAAAACGGAAAGTACCAACTTTAAAGTCAGTCCACCTCCTGAGATACGTGGAGAATTCTCGCAACATGCCGGAGCCAGAGGAGGAAATAACTTGATACCAACACTGCTCTAGTGCAGGTCATGCAAACATAACCTAAAGTCCAGGTATATAAAAACAAATAAAAATTACAAGCAGTCTAGCAGGAAGTAGACGAACACCATTACCTTGTTGATTTCTACGAGTCTGTTTAAACCTATCGATCAAATTGAATCCACACAATCGAAAGGACTATGATTAGTTGATTTCAACAGATGTACTCGTAGTTATAATCTTTAGCAGAAGAACTTGTTTGTATAGTAGTACACCAGATGTTCTAAACTCAAAGTGCACAGTTGTGTGCAATAATTACCCACCGCTAAGAACGATTATTATGAGATGTCTGTTGTTCGGTTGTTTGTTCTAACAGGAACCATAATTAGATTTTCCAATTTTCAGAAATAAGAAATACTGAAGAACAGATCAGTCGTCAGCCGAATTACTTAATTATGCTGTTATGTTATGCACATGCTGGGGCAAATAGTGATAATTGTAAAGAGGAAGACGGAGTAGTAACAAAACAAAGATGTTCAATGTTCGAATCCCAGAAAAGACTAAAAAGTTTTTTCACAGTGCAACTTCTCACAAACGTTTGGCAAACATCCGAGAGTATTGTTGTCATGAAAAAGAAAGCTTCGCAAAATAACAAAATAAAAATTTAGCTTCGGATTCGGCACAAAACTGTAGGTCCCTTCCATTCGTGCAAAAAATATTTACCTCATCGTGCACATTGTTTCTTCACTTAATGAAGCTTAGCAAATCTGCTATTTTTCACTTAGCTCGTTAAGGGCATTAGAACCTGCTACTATCTGTTCGGTGATTTGTTTCTCCATCTTGGCACGGCCTTTATTTTTTGGGGTACCTTCTTGGTCTGGGCTCCATTAGCGATGTTGTATTGATATTACGTCACCAGCACCTCGTCAGGCCTCGGCACGGGTCGCATAATACTTTGCCTTGGGGACGGACGATTAGTTAAGGGTGGCATCTACTCGCCCTGGCACAAACATTTCACTGGGTTAATGTGGTTTTTCCATTCTTACCGCTCTTGGTCGGGGACTGCTTATTTGTTATTCGTAGCAAACCTACATATCTATATCTATTCAGCTATTCGCCGACATGCTGACCCCCCTGGTAGCCAGAGTCAGGGCCAGGCTCCTTCGTACATGTCTATGCTCATCTGTACATAGGTTTCTTGAACCCCTCGATGTCTTAGCGACAAATATCAATGAGCATGATTATAACGATAGAAAATAGAACCGGGAAACCAATGAAATTGATGCCAAAGCTGAAGTTCAAAAACGCAGAAATGTATAAAAAAAAAAGTTAGAAATCAAAGTAAATCAGCTAATTGCAAGTGGAAACAGTGAGAATATTTCTATAGAAATCCTCACTAATATAGTTAAAGATTCAGTGGGAAATCAGCCAAAACAGCTAAATATTTAATTCAAGCAAAAATGGTATGATATAAATTGTAACAACGCAAGGCAAAAATGCTTCAAACTTCTGAATATATGGGAAAAAACAGACAATTATGATACAAAGGAAAAGTATAAAACTGCTAACAAAAACTATAAGAGAATATGTGAGGATAAACGTAAATCTTACTACAGTGATTTGAAAACAAAATTGAGCACTATTAGAAATGCTAAGGATTGGTGGACTTGCTAAATATCTAAGAAATAAAAAGTTTCAAATTGGTACAAACTTAGTAGCGGAGAGCTTCAAGGATTATTTTAATGAACTACTGAAGCCACCTTAACTATCTCCACCCGTTCAATATGCAGAACCATGGAAATGCGATGCAGATCTGGACGCAGAGTTTCCAGCAGAGGATATAAGAGAAGTTTTGAGAAAGGTAAAATTAAATAAAGCACCGCTGATAGAATCCCGTATGAAATGTTGGTAAATGCTTCAGAAAACTTTTTAAAACTACTAGCAAAAGCGTACTCCAACATGTTAGCGAATGGAACAATCGAGAACAGCTTTCTCCAAACTATTATATTCCCTATTCACAAGAAAAATGATCTGCGCATCGATGAAATTTGGGTTAGAGTCTTACTCGTAATGTATGCAGATGATATCGTTATACTGGCGGACGAGATACAAGTCCTACAAGAAATGATAAACAGGTTAGAAATGTACTGCGATCTTTGGAGCCTGAGTATTAACTTGGAAAAGTCAAAAAGAATGATATTTAAAAAATATGGAAAGAGGGCTAGCGCAGAAAAATGGAAACTTGGCGGGGAAGGCATTGAAGTGGTTACCAATTACAAATACCTGGGGATTATAATGACACCAGCACTATCGATTACAGCACACTTGAAAGTAAGAGAAGAAATTGCCAATACTAGTTTAAATATTATAGTACTTGGAAATCAGGGTTGCCGTTTTGACTGCTTTCCAGTCAGATCTGACTGGATTGATATGGATTTAGCTAGAAGATTTTTGTTGACTCTAGCCGGCTGGTTTTTTAGCTGGATTCAATATATTTTTGACTGCTTTTGAAAATTTTTTTAACCTGGCATTTTTTTCCAATTAGTACTTTTTAAAATTTAAAGTAGCAATAGAAAGACAAAAATAGAAGAACCACTTTCGCCGTGAATTTAGAATTTTTGACATTTCCATTTCTCACCAATACAATGAACCAATTTATACGTTTCCACTCCATAAGCACTTGGATTTGCTGACTAACAAACACTAGTTCAACAGGAAAATTTATTTCGAGCCAATTGTAAGTTTTTTTTAATTAATCTGCTTTACGAATTGCAACAACGGATGCCGGCGAATTTCAAAATCTTAAAGTAAATAAATTTGATGTCCATTCACGAATGCTTACGTACAATCAGAGGCTCGTTGACTCCACTTCTACATTAGTTTAGCTTAAATGCAGAGCAATCTGTAAGGATCAAATCGCGGTGGGTTACCCTTATGCTCATGAGCTGGACGAATATTTCAAGCACAGAATCTTTCTGGTGTGATGCTTTCTACCACAAAGATGCTGCGAATGAGAACCCGTACTCCGATCTCGCAAGATTTGCGATTACAATATTAGTGCTCCCATTATCTAACGCAGAAGTGGAGAGAATATTTAGTCAACTAAACAGAATTACGAAATCTGATAAACCTGCATTTGACGAATTCGATTCTGATAATCAGAAACCAGTTGAGGTTTAGCGAATGCTGCTTCAACTTTCCTATACCGGCGGAAATAACAAATAAAATTGGCACCAATATTGCTTACGAAAGCAGCAAAACAGTGCGTGATACAAATACAAATGATGATAATGATGAGACGATTGAAGCAATCAGAGACATTAATAACATTACAAAAGGCATTTACGAGAAGTTTATTACAGTCAAAGAATGTTTTGATCTCTCTTCTGACCACTCGCCGGTAATTTTATTACTTGGAGAAGCGCTGATCAAGAAAAAAGGACCTCCAAGACTCACTAGCAATAGAACAAATTGGGAGGGCTTTAGAAATGATTGCGAAACAAATATCGCCTCAAATGTATCACTTAGAACACCTTGTGAACTAGAGGACGAAATTGATCGTTTCGCGGAAGCAATTCAAAGAGCGGCATGGAGAAACACTCCTTCTAGAAGCTATAAGATCAACCGCAACGAAAAGTATCCCAGGGAAATCGTTGAACTGGTGAGAGAGAAACGAAAAGCACGAAAGAAATGGCAAATCACTCGTGCACCGCAGCATAAAACGGTCCTTAACCGACTATGCAATCGCCTTAAAGATAGCATTCGCGAATTTAAAAGCAAAAAGATAGCGACCTATCTTGAAAATCTCTCCGGTGAAAGAGAATCAAATTATTCGCTTTGGAAAGCGCTAAAAGGCATCCGGAAACCTCAAATGCAAGCAACACCAATTCGGAAAATCGATGGAAACTGGGCCAAGAGCGACAAAGAAAAGGCAGAACTTTTTGCTTTGCACTTAGAAGAAACGTTTAAGCCGTTCGACGGCCCTTCGTTAACGCCCGACTCCCCAGTCACGACATCTGACAACTTTATAGTAAAAAAAGTTGCATTGATTGAACTGAGGGAAGTGGTTAAAAATTTAAAGACAAAAAAGCTCCAGGTTACGACTTGATAACGGCGCAGGTAGTCAAGGAATTGCCGAATAAAGCTATTATCAAACTGCTCTATTTGATCAACGCTTCGTTCAGATTGCTTTATGTTCCGAGGCAATGGAAAGTCGCCGAGATTATAATGGTCCCGAAACCAGGCAAACCGCTAAATGAGAAGAAATCATATCGGTCGATTTCCCTATTGCCGGTTATCTCAAAAATATTTGAAAAACTTCTTTCCAAACGTCTACAGCCTGTAATCAACGAAAGACGCCTCATTCCTGACCATCAGTTTGGATTTAGAATTAAACATTCTACAATTGACCAAGTCCATAAAATAACTGACGTGATTAAGAAAGCTCTGGAAGAAAAAAAGATTTGTTGTGGTGTATTTCTTGACGTCTCACAAGCTTTCGATAAGGTTTGGCACGAAGGCTTGGAGTATAAATTGCAACGACTACTGCCACGGCAACTTTTTACTTTTTTACTTACTATCGTATCTCACCGAGAGACTCGTTCGTGTTAAGCACGGAAACGATTACTCTGACTTCAAGGAGATTGCGGCCGGAGTTCCACAAGGAAGTGTCCTTGGCCCGCTTCTATATGTACTCTACACGCGTGATATCCCGCAGGAAAGAAACTGTGTCGTCGCCACGTTTGCGGACGATACGGCGATATTGACCACGGGCGAAACTATTGAAGCAGCAACTGGAAAGCTTCAACATGCTATTAATAAAGTCCACTTACTTACTTACTTCCTTAGGTGGCGCTACAGTTCGGGGTGAACCTGGGCCTCAACCAACAAGCCTCTCCATTTAGCTCGGTCTTTAGCTAATTGCCTCCAGTTGCGCACTCCAAGTTGGTCGAAGTCCCCTTGAACTTGTGCGCGCCACCTACGGCGATGATTCCCTCTACTGCGTCGTCCCTCCGGGTTAGATTCGAAGACTCTGCGGGCCGGAGCGTTGGTGTCCATTCGCTCTACATGTCCTAGCCATCTCAGATGTCCAATACGCAGTTTTTTGACTAGGTCGATGTCGCTGTACAGCTCGTATAGTTCGTGATTGAATTTTCTCCTCCAAAACCCGTCAACACAAACGGGACCGAAAATCTTACGAAGAATTTTTCTCTCGAAGCGACCAAGGATATCTTCATCCTCTTTTAATAAAGTCCATGTTTCAGCGCCGTAAAGCAGGACTCTGATGATCGAGGTCTTATATAGAGTCTCCTTAGTTGTTCGAGATAGGGCTTTACTGTTGAATTGCCTTATAAGCCCAAAAAAACAGCGATTGGCAAGAGTTATTCTTCGATTGATTTCTACGCTGATTTTGTTAGAAGAATTTATAGCAGAGCCAAGGTAGACAAAGTCCCTTACTACCTCGAAGTTATAGCTGCCCACGGTGACGTTTTGTCCAATTCGGCGGTGTTGGCTTTCCCTTCTAGTTGACAGCATATACTTGGTTTTGCCCTCGTTTATCGCTAAACCCATTTTGGCCGCTTCCGCCTCAATGCTTGCAAAAGCACCGGTGACAGCCCGCTGAGATCTTCCGATAATGTCTATATCGTCGGCGTATGCAAGCAGTTGTACAGACTTGTAATAGATTGTGCCTCCGGTGTTGGCTTGTGAGTTCCGCACAATCCGTTCAAGTACAATATTGAAGAAGTCACATAACAGCGCGTCACCTTGTCTAAAGCCTTTTTTGACATCAAAGGTCTCGGTGAGGTCATTACCGACCTTGATGGAGCAGCGAGCGTTCTCCATCGTCAGCCTACACAGACGGACAAGTTTGGCAGGGATGTCAAAACTAGACATTGCTCTATAAAGCTCTTCTTTATAGATGCTGTCATAGGCGGCCTTGAAATCGATAAAGAGGTGGTGAGTATCGATTTGGAATTCTTGGGTTTTCTCCAGGATCTGCCGAAGTGTGAAGATTTGATCGGTGGTGGACTTTCCTGGCCTGAAACCGCACTGATAGGGTCCAATCAGGCTGTTGATAAAAGGTTTCAGACGTTCACACAATATCGCAGAAAAGATCTTGTATGCGATGTTGAGTAGACTGATGCCTCTATAATTGACCCAGTTGCGAGGGTCGCCTTGTGGATCGGGCAAATCATGCTGAGATTCCATTCATCAGACATACACTCGTCTGACCAAATCTTAGAGATGAGTTGGTGTATGCACTCTACCAATTCATCCCCAGCTGCCTTGAAAAGTTCGGCCAGTAAGCCGTCAGGTCCAGCAGCCTTGTTGGATTTTAGCTTGGATATTGCTATCCTCACTTCGTTTTGGTCAGGTGGATGGAAATTTTGACTATCATCGTCTATGTTGAATGGTTCATTCTGCCTGACAGCGGGATGTTGGTCTTCGTCGCCGTTATACAGTCTGCAGAAGTAGTTTTTCCATATTCTCAGCACCGACTGTGATTCTACTACGAGGTTTCCATTTTCATCTCTACAGGTTTCTGTACGGGTATTACTTCTCTGACACGTTCTTTTTACCTTTTGGTAAAACTTCCGTACATTGTTCCTGGAGTATAGACTCTCGATATTCTCAAACGCGCGCTTCTCATGCTCTTTCTTCTTCTTTTGGAGAAGCCGATGTTCTTCCCGTCTCTTTTGCTCGTAGAGCTCACGAGCAGCTTTCGTCTTCCTTTGCAGTGCCGCTTTGTATGCCTCTTGTTTTGCTGCATGCACTCGCCGGCATTCTTCGTCAAACCAGGGGTTTCGCGGTGGTGTTCGAGCAAGACCCAGCACATCAGTCGCGGCGTTTCTGATGGCATGTTGACAGCGTTGCCACTGGTCTTCGGTACTTGATGCTGGCGGCAAAGGGGTGATTGAGAGATTTCGGGATACGCGTTCAGCGAAGAGTCTGGCGGTCTCTTGCGATTGTAGCTTTTCGACGTTAAATTTTCTCACAGTAATTCTTCTTTGTTGCTCGGATTGGGATATCCGCATTCGTACCTTGGCTACAACAAGGTAATGATCCGAGTCTATGTTGGCCGCTCGGAAGGTCCGGACATCCAGAATACTGGAGGCATGCCTTGCTTCGATCGCAATATGATCAATTTGGTTGATCGTTACATGATCATTGGACCGCCATGTCTGCTTATGAATATCGAGATGAGGAAACCATGTGCTTGCTATAGTGACATTTCGCTCCACAGCGAAATCAATTAGCCTTAGTCCGTTATCAGATGTGGTGTCGTGTAGGCTATGCTTACCGACTGCCCTATCAAAGACGTCCTCCTTTCCTATTTTGGCGTTAAAATCGCCCAATACGATTTTAACGTCGTATTTAGGACATTGCTCGTATGTTTTGTCGAGGAGCTCGTAGAAACACTCTTTGGTGGCAGGGTCCTTTTCTTCTGTGGGGGCATGAACACATATTAGACTTATGTTAGCGAATTTAGCCTTGATCCGGATAGTCATAATACGCTCGCTCACGTGTCGGAAGCTTAAGACTTCTTGCCTGAGTCTGTCGCGTATGACATCCGCATCCGAATAAGCGTTGCCTGTTGCCTCTGTAGCAATCACCGTAGTAGATGTCACAGTTTTTCATCCTGTTTTTGCCCGGCCCATCCCATCGCACTTCCTGGATGGCGGTAATATCTGCTTTATAGCAGTCTAGGGCCTCTGCTAGTTGTTCGACTGCACGTGGTCTGTAAAGGTACAGAACATTCCACGTACAGATCCGAAGGTCGTTGTCCTTATTTCGTTTGCTGGGGTCGTCATTAGTTGAGTCATCCTTATCCGAGGCTTTTGGTTGTTTCGGAACCATGAGTTTTTTACGTGGTAGGGAAGTTACCCCGACGGCACAACCCCCAACCTGGAGGGCCAGTTCCTTAATTATTCCCCTAGGACGAGGGGCCGGGTACACCGGTATGTATCACAATATTGGTTAATTTTACGTGTTAGTTTTTCTCATGACCTTGTAATAAAAATAAAAGAGAATTGTATATTTGTAATATTGGATATACATATTAAGAGAGACGAGCAGTAGTATGCAAAGAATTTTGAAACTATTTAGATTAGCGGCAGTGTATCACATCTCTGTATTGTAAATTGTGTGGTGGCATGCCTCTGTTATTTTCCAAACGAAATAAGGAATAATTGTTTTATTACCCTCATACAACTACTCGTATGTACTTTCAATCAATCAATATCTGCGTACTTAAAATTCGCATTTCAATCGCCATCTCCTCATTCGATCGATACAACCATGTCCAAGGTACAAAAAAAAGGAATTTTCGTGCATTGAACTTAAAGAAAAATAACTTAGACTCGTGGCGTCATGCTACAATAGTAACCACCTCTTCTTACAGATAACATAATTATTAAAACACCTTGTATAGCAATGCAGCACGAATTGCAATAATAAATGAATTTGGTCCAAAGTTTTACGACCTAATTGATGTTGTTCTTAAAACATTGTCCAAATACCACTTTCACTTTAGCGGTTCGAGCTCCACATTACGCCCCAATTTAAACCAACAACAACAAAAAATACCAAATTCTTAAATAACTCTACATTATTGCTCTTAAATTAATTTTAATTGGTCATTCAGTTTTTTTTTGTTTTTTTTTTTCCTAGTCTGGCATCGGGATATGGGGGGATTCAAAATTTCTTCCAATTTAATTGTTTTATGTGATGATTTTCGTTAGAAAAAAAAAAAAAAAAAAAACTAATGAAAGGAGGCGGTATAAATAAAGAAAACGTAGAAAAAAGAAAATTCTCATAAAATGTGAAACATGCAACACAGCAGGTGAGCGCACAGTATTAATCGTCCTTCTAATAGAAGAAAAAAAGGAAACAAGTAAAACTTGATTTGGCCGCGAACATGTGTATCTGAACACCATCATCGTTGCAACATCTGCGACTTCTGGACACTCATAAGGATGTGATATTAACGAAATCTGCAACCATCAACCCACACTTCTGCCGTCGCGCTCGTGGCCGCGCCGACAAATTTCATTATTGACCGACCAACCAAAGACGTATAAAATCTAAACAATTTCGAGAATGTTCATTTAGTGGAGAATGTGAGTCATGATGTCGTATCCGAATCCACTTGTCTTTTTTCACGTTTTTCCTTTTCGGTGTGTCTCTCCTTGGTGGAGGGCACACATCAGTAAAACATTAAAAACATTTACGACTGATAACCGCATTGGCGCCAAAACAATAATGAGCTTTACAATTCGTTGTCGTTTTTGTGTTGTGTTGACGTTCGTATGGTATTTGGTTGTCTGACTGTCATGTACCTTTAAATGCATACATTAGTCTGGAGATTTGCTAGATTTTTTGTTTTATGTTACGACTATGATACTGGGTGACATCGCATCGGTTAGAATGAAATTGGTTTCGTTTTATGAGTTTGAGAAGAGATTGGCAAATTTTTGGTTACTCTACGATGTGCGATAAATCTTTGGCTTCTTGGTTTTTCGAGATATACGCCACGTGTGCGTGGGATGAAATTGAAAGTAGCCGAGAGATGAATGAACTAAGAAAACGGGTTTGGTGACTACTGTATTGCGGGCATTTAAAATGAATTCACACCGAAAGGAATTAATTAGCTCTTAGTATCTAATAACTCACTTCACAGCTAGGTCGCACGCATTTACATACTTACTTACTTAGGTGACGCTACAGTTCGGGGTGGACGCGGGCCTAAACCAACAAGCCTCTCCATTTAGCTCGGTCTTTAGCTAATTGCCTCGAGCTGCGCACTTCAAATTGGTCGAAGTCCCTTTGAACTTGTGCGCGACACCTACGGCGAGGAGACCCTATACAACGTCGTCCCTCCGGGTTGGATTCGAAGACTCTGCAAGCCAGAGCATTGGTATCCATTCGCTCTACATGTCCTTGCCATCTCTAACGTCCAATACGCACTTTTTTGTCTAGGTCGATGTCACTGTACAGCTCGTATCATTAAATCTTCTCCTCCAAAACCCGTTAACGCAAACGGGACCGAATATCTTACGAAGAATATTTCTCTCGAAGGGACCAAGGATATTTTCATCCGCTTTCAATAAAGTCCATGTTTCAGGGCCATAAAGCAGGACTGATATAATCAGGGTCTTGTATCTTAACTGTTCGAGATAGGGCTTTACTGTTGAATTGCCTTATTAGCCCAAAAAACAGCGATTGGCAAGAGTTACTCTTCCCTTGATTTCTGCGCTAGTGTCGTTTTCAGGATTAATAGCAAAGCCAAGGTAGACAAAGTCCTTTACTGTGACGTTCTGTTCAATTCGTCGATGTTGATTGTCCCTTCTTATTGACAGCATATGCTTGGCTTTGCCCCCATTAATCGCTTAACCAATTTTGGCCGCTTCTGCTTCAATGCTTGCAAACGCACCGATGACAGCCCGCTAAGTTCTTCCAATATTAGCAATATCGTTGGTGTATGCAAGCAGTTGTACGAACCCTGGTGTTAGCTTGTGAGTTCCGCGCAATCCCTTCTAAAAGCAAAAATACAAATATTTGGCGCAACAGCTCTTTAAAGTGCCAGGGCCTAGCTTCTCGCAACCACTCATGTTGTGTGCGTTATATTTTTCACACGAATGGAAGGGACCTACAGTTTAATGCCGAGTCCGAACGGCGATTTGAGAAGCTTTTTCGTGACAACAATACTCTCGGATGTTTGTCAGACGCTCGCGAGAGGTGGGACCGTGAAAAAACTTTTTGTATTTTCTGGGATTCGAACTTGGAACCTCATGCGTAGTGATCCGACAAGTACAATATTAAAGAAGGTACATGACAGCGCGTCACCTTGTCAAAAGCCTTGTTTGACATCAGTAGTCTCGGTGAGGTCATTACCGACCTTGATGGAGCAACGAGCGTTCTCCGGCACATTATCCTGCGCAGACGGACCAGTTTGGCAGGAATCCTCGCTATAGATGGTCTCATAGGCGGCCTTGAAATCGATAAAGAGATGGTGAGTATCGATTTGGACTTCTTATGTTTTCTCCAGGATCTGCCGAAGTGTGAAGATTTGATCGATGGTGGACTTTCCTGGCCTGAAATCGCACTGATAGAGTCCAATCAGGCTGTTGATAAAAGGTTGCAGTCGTTCACACAATCTTCTTCTTCTTCCTTTTATCAGCGAGGCTATGATCCTAAAACAAGGGATCACAACCCTCCCACTTCACGGCATTTCTACTGATCCGCCTGTGGGGTTCGCAGTCGTTCACACAATATCGCAAAAAAATCTTATATCCGATGTTGAGGAGACTGAGGCCTCTATAATTGACCCAGTTGAGAGGGTCGCCTTGTGGATCGGGCAAATCATGCTGAGATTCCATTCATCAGACATACACTCGTCTGACCAAATCTTAGAGATGAGTTGGTGTATGCACTCTACCAATTCATCACCAGCTGCCTTGAAAAGTTCGGCCGGTAAGCCGTCAGGTCCAGCAGCCTTGTTACATATCAGTTTGGATATTGCTATCCTCATTTCGCTTTAGTCAGGTGGACGGAAATTCCGACTATCATCGTCTACGTTGAATGGGTAATTCTGCCTGAGAGCGGGATGTTTGTCTTCGTCGCCGTTATACAGTCTGCAGTCGATGCGTCGATGCCTCGAGTTAGAAACTCAACTGGAGGGCGAAAGCCAGTGTATTGGTGGACGGAGGAGATGCCTACACCACAGACGTAAGGTCACCAGGGGAAGGCGAATACACACTGAAATCACGAAAGGCGCAGTCGCGGAATACAAAACCGCAAGATCCGAGCTCAAGAGGGCCATCAATTCGAGCAAGAAACAAAAGTGGGATGACCTTTGCCGGGAGATCAACGGCGACCCCTGAGGACTCGGCTATAGGATTGTCATGGAAAAACTAGGAGCACAGGCGCCCTGCCCCACGATGACTGCGGAGCTAATAAAGAACATAGTGGACACACTCTTCCCGGCTCACCCTGACAGGCCAATGGAGATCCCTCCTGCCCAACAACAAGACATCCCTTTGGTCAGCGAAGAAGAGCTGATTCTAGCAGCTAAATCTCTTCAGAACAATTAGGCCCCTGGCCCGAAGGCATACCAGCGGAAGTATTGAAAACCGCTGCCCAAACTTGCCCACAGATACTGCTATGTATGTATAACGGCTGTCTAAAGGAAGGGATCATCTTCAAGGAGTGGAAGATACAACGCTTGGCGCTCATAAGCAAGGGAAAAGGAGACCCGGATTCCCCATCAGCATACAGACCTCTGTGCATGCTGGACACGGCAGGAAAACTACTCGAGAAGATGCTAAAGCCTCGAATCACAGCAGCAATCCAAAGAGCAGGTGACCTATCCGATCGACAACACGGATTCAGAAAAGGCCACTCCACGATAGGAGCAATTGAGGAAGTAGTCAAAACCACGCACCTCGCCCAAAGGGGAAATCACTAAGGCGAATCGTTGTGCTGGCAGCTCTGGATGTGAGGAATGCCTTCAATTCGGCCAGATGGGGAGATATGTTAGATGCGCTCGAGAACACTTTCAGGACACCAAACAAAAAAAAACAAATACTTGGAGCAACAGCTCTTTAAAGTGCCAGGGCCTAGCTTCTCGCAACCACTCATGTTGTGTGCGTTATATTTTTCACACGAATGGAAGGGACCTACAGTTTTTAATGCCGAATCCGAACGGCGATTTGAGAAGCTTTTTCGTGACAACAATACTCTCGGATGTTTGTCAGACGCTCGCGAGAGGTGGGACCGTGAAAAAACTTTTCGGTGTTTTCTGGGATTCGAACTTGGAACCTCATGCGTAGTGATGCGACACACTAACCACTTACGCCACGGCGCCCCCTTTTGCAAATTGTGAAGGACTATCTCAAAGACCGGGAACTTCTATACGACACCTTGGAGGGTACTCACAGAAAGAAAATCGCTACTGGAGCAGCGCAGGGCTCATTCCTTGGACCTAATCTATGGAATATCTCATATGATGGAATCCATGGAGATGCCCGAAGATACCTTCTTAGTCGGGTACGCAGATGACATCGATACGGTGATTACCGCAAGGGACATCGAAGAAGCTCAGCTGAAACTGAACCATGTAATGACACGAGTACTCGCCTGGATGGAAGCCCATGGCCTTAGTCTCGCCACGGAAAAAACAGAGATAGTCTTTCTGACTAGGAAACGGATCCCAACCATTCCTGAGTTCCGAGTAGGCCCAGAAGTGATAATCAGCAAACCAGCCCTGGACTCTAAACTCTCTTTCTGGCAACAGATTAAGTCCGCATCTGAGCGAGCTGCGAAGGTCACGTCATCTCTGAGTAAGCTTATGGCAAATATCGGAGGCCCAGCAATGAGTAGGCGGCGACTCCTAATGTCCATCACCCACGCCATTCTTCTATATGGGTGTGAGATCTGGACAGACGCACTTAAACAGGAGAAGTACAGAAAACAAATTGCCGCAGTACAAAGGCGAGGAGCCCTCTGAGTTGCAAGCTCCTATCGCACAGTATCGCAACCAGCCGTTCTCGTAGTTGCGGGAGTGACCCCCATCGACCTCATAGCGACAGAGAGGAAGTACGTCCACGACAAGAAGGCGGAAGTAGGAGCAGAACTGGCAGTCACGGAAGCGAAGGAGCTTACCAAGCAGGCTTGGCAGAAAAGCTGGAGCGCTGAAACGAGAGGGAGGTGGACAGCGAGGCTGATTACAGACGTCACGGCTTGGACAGAGCGGGAACACGGCGAAGTGAACTACTTTGTCACTCAATTCCTATTTCAACCGATACCTCCACAAAATGGGTAAAATAGAGAGCGCAGCCTGCCAATATGGAGACTCAGCGGAAGACGACGCTTTCCACACCTTTTTCGCCTGTAGCAGATGGACAGAGCAGAGGAGTAGACTGGAGTCGGAAATAGACGATTTTTTCGCCGGAAAATGCTATAAGCAAGATGATCTCGAGTACCGACACGTGGAATAGAATATCTTTCTTTATCGAGACGGTACTAAGATCCAAAAGGAGAGAGGAAGGCGCCAACATTCCCTCACAAATTACATAAAGTAGATAAAAGCCTTACCGGCAAGAATATATAAACCCGCACCAGGAGCCGAATATGAAAAAGCCGGTCCCCAGAGGGGAGAGAAAACGACACTCTGAAATAATGCGATAAGCAGTTCCGGGGTGGATGGTGTCAAGTAGAAAGAAGGGGTTAAAGGTGGTTTTTTAGTGAGTAGTGAGTCTCACACTACTAGAAACAGAGCGGGACTGTTTCCTGTGCGCATTAGCGTTTTCCACTACCACCTAGGCAAAAAAATCATAAGATGGTGATCTCGTGCTATCCCCACATCTGCCCCTTGCCTGTTCCGGACGTCCAGGAGACCACTTCTAAAGCGGCGGCTGATGGCAAAATGGTCAATTTGGTTGGAGGTTGCTTGCCTGTCATTGGAAACCCAGCTGACTTTGTGGCATGTCTTGTGCTCAAACATTGGGCCACCTATCACAAGGTGGTTGGCATTGCAGAAATCCACAAACCTTTCGCCGTTGTCATTACGGTTGCCTAGTCCATGCTTCCTGATTACATGTTTGAGCCCTTCGTTGTCGTTGCTTACCTTGGCATTCAAATCCCCCATCACTATGACAATGTCTCCATTTGGTGTTGTATTGAAGACGGCGCTTAAGAGATTGTAGAAGCTCTCCTTTTCGTCCTCAGACGAACTATTCGTTGGGGCGTAACACTGTATGATGGTGACGCGTCGTACTCTAGTCCGGAACCTGGCCGCCAAAATCCTATCACCATGAGGCTGCCAGGAAATCAGGCCCTTGCGTGCTGTTGTTGTTAGCAGTAGTCCGACTCCATATTCCCGCGGACTTCCGGATGGTCTTCCAGAATAGAGTAGTACAGTGTTACGCGTTGGGGACTGGTACTCGCCCGCTTCTAACCATCTTAGTTCACTAACCCCCAAAATGTCCAGTTTATATCGTATGAATTCATTTTCCAGTTGGAGGAATCTGGCATTATAAGGACCTTCTCTTCCCGAGTCGAGGAGCGTCTTTACATTCCAGAAACCTATCTTTGTCCGGGTACAATAGCCAAAAGTCGTCAACATGTGATCATTCCTTATCCGAGGTATAGTGTCGGTTTCTGTAGCGAGCTGGTTTCAGTAACGCAGGTTGCTGGCCCACGTTACCTAGCCTAGAATCAAGGCCCTAGACAACCCGCACTTACAATTTTACCCTACACGTATAAGAGTTTATACGTATAGTTGCCCGGGGACTACCACTAGGAGGTAAAGTAAGCACTTCATCACGAACTTGATTGTTGCGCTACTGGCCCAAGTCAAGTTTTGGGCAGTCAGTACTTTCCCGATCAATCGCAATGCAGGTCCCCAAATGGTCTACCAGAGTAGAGCATGACAGTGTCTTTGTTGGGGAGTGGTATTCCTGCCATCTTCTTTTACTCAGCCCCAAGATATCTATATTATATCGCGTTGTTGACTGTTTCGGAGCAATTGGGTTTTTTTACGGTTGCGGTTCGTTGAGCTACAGACCAACCGACACTTATCCTGTTTTGTGGCGCAGGAGGCTCGCAATACGTCCTCTTCCATTCGCAATTTCCAAAGAAACTAGCAGATGGCACCACAAGGATAACACGACTGCAGTGGCTCTTTTTCTTTTTTTTTTTATCGGACCAGCACCTAGCGGGGGATGCTGCTCTTACGAAGCCTTTGTTAGTGTTTAGCGTTCATTTCTGATAGATACGTTACTCAATTTTACTCATATCTGTTCGTAGTGCTGAGTACTTTTTTAATGAAATGATGGCAGCGATTAGTCTAATCGATACAAAAGATGCGAATTATGACAACAAATTGTGGACAAGATTTGCGATTGTGTACAGAATATAGAAATTAAATGGCATCCACAGCCCACAATTCTCATTCCGTTGGGTAATTAACAACTTCATTCAACCAAAACTATGCTGAATATTCAGCTGAGTTCATTCCCCATAACTCTTGCTAGTATCACTGCAATTCTAACATAATGCAACCACGTTATTCGCCATCAATTATCCTTTGCCTAAGTAAGAAATTACACAAATAACATTCTTCAATGCGCGATAGTCATTTCGAAGAACTGATTTGTCGTCGTGATCTGTCCAAATTTGGAAAATCAGTGCACCAAACCTCCAGACTTACCATAATACAAATTGCTAATCATTACAGTGAAGTCATTTGTTCCATGGGCATCGCCATCTGACACTCGCCAAATTTGGACATTTCATTTTATATACGCTCAAGACTTAATTTGCCCACGGCTGTGCACAAAAATGCGTAAAATGTTGACATCTTCTACGTGAGAAAAAGATTTCTTTAGCATTAATTGCCTACATAAATTGTCATTAGCAGCGTTTCTGACAGGCCAGGACGAAGCTACTCGTACTTACATGCAGAAATGCGAGCCCAATGCTCATTGAATTGCATGAATGTCCAATGTGCATGCATCAACTGAATTGCTTAATAAGAACATGCTTCGCACGCGCGTGTAAATTAATTTATACGGCAACAATATCCACCTACTTCTGTATTCGAACAATTCTGCATAATTAACTACATCAGCTGAATTAAAATAAAACCCAATTACTCCGAACAACTCAATCAGTAAAAGTGGCAAAACTAAATTCACAGTGAAATAAATCAAATGTGGAAAAAAGACTTCAAGCCATTAACTGCAGACTTCTCTACAAAAACCTCAAGAAAGTCATTCGCCAGAGTACGAAACTGTGTTCAATTTGCATTCATTATGAAGATATCCGTAGGTACATTGTCATTATCAACAGGACTGCTGGCACAACTACAGCTTGAGCCAGGGCTATCATCAAATGGTATTGTAGAGGGTCGTCTCAATTTTTTGAATTCGAATTACAAATTAATGGAACTGACAAATGAAGGAAAAAAAAATAAAAAATGTGTTTGGACATTTTGAGCCGAGCAAGAGCTGGAGAGCAATAAATTAATTAACTGTTTGCGTGAATGCATCCAAAATCAGAAGTATCCTCGCCATGGGATTCAGTGACTAAATTAAGTGTGGAGAACATGGAGTAGCAGCTCCTGCATCCAAATGTAAGATATTCATTAAAACAGAACACGTTCCCACTAGTTCGGCTGTCAATAAGAACAAGTTAGCAAACATTGAACGCAATATCTCTTATTTTTAGGAGGACTGTGTTCAATTGGGAGGTCGATGCTGCATCCTCCATCGCGTGGTGACATCCAGAAGCTGTGTATCTCGCGAATTTCTTTCGGATGCGTTGGTTTAGTATGCGCTTTCATATGCGCATATGTATGAGTGCATATGCATTGCAGTTAAGGTAACTTTTTTGAAATGGGACTTAATCATAGGCGCCAAGTTTTGGAACTTAAAATGGGAGTACTCGAAAAAAAATCCTATAGCCTAAATGATGAATTTTTAAGAAAGGGATCCCGTCCCTTGAAGAGTCTCTGCCTGAGATACGGCTGCCTTCCATCCTCTGTGGTCGCGGGCACGCTGCTTCCATATTTCTGACGACAAGTCCTCATAACTATCTGATATGTTAGAGTGACTAAACGACTCCAACATTTCTGATGCTATTTTGCATCTTTTTGTCTTTCGAGGAGCACGTAGACTTATAATAAGTGGTAAATCGGTCTTCGTGAGATGTTTTCCTTGTAAAAAGTTCCCTATATTTTCCATTGTGTTTATTTAGTGCCTCTTGAGCTTCTTCAGATAATTGGCCAATCGGACGACACAACATGACTGAATATCATGATCATGATGATGAATATCCTTTCCATCCAATAGTACTTTATGCACACTTACGGGCCCTCTGAGTTCTGGAAAAAGGTGGATGACATCGGGTTCAGATGGCTCAGAATTCTCATCTCCAAATGTATGAGAGGTGATCCAATCCCAATCAATGGAGGGGAAACTGTGATAACTGCCGTTCGATCAAGCTGATGTCACACACTTACTTACTTGCGCCATGTTTTCCTCGAACCGACAGGTCTTCTGCCATCCTGAGTTAAAGGGTTCCATTGCATAGCATGGTTCGCTATGGAACTGTCACCCTTTCGGAATGTGTGGCCAATCCACTTCCACTTCCGTCGTCGGATGGTTGTGCCTATTGGTTTCTGACCCGTTCTCTGGTAAAGGTGTTCGTTAGAGATACGATTGGGCCAGGAAATCCTTAAATATTGCGCAGGCACCTATTAACGAACGTTTGCAGCTTTCTGGTGATAGTAGTGGACAACGTTGGAACGGAACAGTCTTAGCTTGGTGCTCAAATTGATTACATTGCTTCGACATATTTTGGACAACATCCCGAACGCGGACTTTGCCTTTACGATCCTGTTGGCTATATCCAGTTCGGTTCCACCATCGGTCGAGACAATACTCCTCTACTCTCTCTACCGGTTGTCCAGCAATGCATATTTGAGCCGATGAGTTAGTTCCAAGGCTGATAATTTTAGGTTTTGCTATATTCATTTTCAGCCCGACGACACCTGCCTCCCTCTCCACATCTGCTGTCATTTGGTGGAGGTCCATAATTCTGTGGGAGAGTAAGCATACATCGTCAGCGTAGTCAAGATGTTTCGGTTGAGATGTAAGAGTCCATCGAATTCCTTCGTTTCCCGTCGACAAAGCTGCATGAAGCACATCGCTAATCACCAATGGGAATAATATTGGTGAAAGGATACAGCCTTGTCTTACCCCACTTTGGATCTCAAATTCCTCAGACAACCTCCCCCTGTGCAGAAGGTGACATTTGGAGCCTTCATATGTAGCTTTGATAATGGCAATTAGTTTATCGGGAATACCTCTCCTGCGTAAGGCACTCCAAACTCCAAACTCCCTGTTGACACTATCGAACGCCTTCTCAAAATCGATGAACAGCAGGTGCAGTGGCGATCGATATTCAACACACTGTTCGATGATAATCCGCAGGGTGTTGATGTGGTCGGCACAGGAGGATCCAGAGCGGAAACCTGCTTGTTCGGCATCGAGTGTGTCTTCGAGATGTTGTTTGATTCGCTCAAGGACGATTTTAGCTATTATCTTAGTTACAGCAGGCAGCACGCAGATACCCCTCCAGTTTCCGCACTCCATTAAATTTCCCTTCTTAGGAAGCTTGACGATCATTCCCTTTTTCCACTCGTTAGGAAAGCTCTCAGCTTCCCAAGCTCTATCTATAAGTGGAAGCAAAAGCTCAGCCGATGTTGTTTGCGCTGCTCGTAAGAGCTCTGCTGGAATACCGTCAAGTCCTACCGCCTTGTTGGTTTTGAGTGCCTTGATCGCGGCAATGATCTCATCCTTACTGGGAGTCGTGGTGCGTATTCGGGAGCTTCTCACCTCGGTCATCTCAGTCTGATTTCGAAGCATATCGCTAGCGAATACACGGTTCAAAGCGTAGCGAAATGCTCTTTGCATCTCTTGAGCTGGTCCTCATCCGAAATGAGCAAGGAGCCGTCTAGGCTTTTCACTGGGTGTTGGCTGGAGCTGTGACCACCTGTCAGCTCTTTCGTGATTCTGTAAACGGTCCTGCTGTCGCACCTCCGTGCTGCTTCTTCTGCTTCTGTAGCCAGCGCGTTGATGTAGTTGCGCTTGTCACGTCGTACGCTACGCTGAACTTCTCTCATCTTCATGCGATATAGGGACTCTAGCTCGCTTCTCCCTGCTGCTGGGGTAGCTGCAACGCGAGCTTTCAGCTGTTTTCGTTCGTCAATCCGTCTCCAGGTATCCTCGGAAAGCCACGCCCTATGTCTTCCCTGCGACCGACCGACAATTCTTTCAGCACGAGATGTAAAAACATTTTTCACAGCATACCAATGGTCTTGGATGGTTGCGGGCATTGAGCTGCTGATTGCTTCCACACCTTGCGAAAAGTGCTCCCTTAGTTGTTGGTGCACTGAGAGATCACTAAGTCTATCGACGTTGAACCTGGGCATTCTTGTGTTGTCGTGGGATCTTCGAACTGCAGCAGTGCGTAGTTGGAGAGTAGCTATCATAAGATGGTGATCACGTACTATCCCCACATCTGCCCCTCACCTGTTTCGGACGTCCAGGAGACTACTTCCAAAGCGGCGGCTGATAGCAAAATGGTCAATTTGGTTGGAGGTTGCTTGCCTGTCATTGGAAACCCAGCTGACTTTGTGGCAGGTCTTGTGCTCAAACATGGTGCCACCTATCACAAGGCGGTTGGCATTGCAGAAATCCACAAACCTTTCGCCGTTGTCATTGCGGTTGCCTAGTCCATGCTTCCCGATTACATGTTTGAGCCATTCGTTGTCGCTGCCTACCTTGGCATTCAAATCCCCCATCACTATGACAATGTCTCCATTTGGTGTTGTGTTGAAGACGGCGCTTAAAAGATTGTAGAAGCTCTTCTTTTCGTCCTCAGACGAACTATTCGTTGGGGCGTGACACTGTATGATGGTGACGCGTCGTACTCTAGTCCAGAATCTGGCCGTCAAAATCCTATCACCATGAGGCTGCCAGGAAATTAGGCCCTTGCGTGCTGTTGTTGTTAGCAGTAGTCCGACTACATATTCCCGCGGACCTCCGGATGGTCTTCCAGAATAGAGTAGTACAGTGTTACGCGTTGGAGACTGGTACTCGCCCGCTTCTAACCATCTTACTTCACTTACCCCCAAAATGTCCAGTTTACATCGCATGAATTCGTTTTCCAATTGTATGAATCTGGCATTGTAAGGACCTTCTCTTCCCGAGTCGAGAAGCGTCTTTATATTCCAGAAACCTATCTTTATCCGAGTACAATAGCCAAAAGTCGTCAACATGTGATCATTCCTTATCCGAGGCATAGTGTCGGTTTCTATAGCGGGCAATATTCGGTAACGCAGGTTGCTGGCCCACCTTACCTAGCCTAGAATCAAGGCCCTAGACAACCCACACCTACAATTTTAGCCTACACGTATAAGGGTTTATACGTATAGTTGCCCGGGGACCACCTCTAGGAGGTAAAGTAAGCACTTCATCACGAACTTGATTGTTGCGCTACTGACCCAAGCCAAGTTTTGGGCAGTCAGTAGTTTCCCGACCAATCGCAATGCAGGTCCCCTTGAAACTTGAAACTTGCTAAGTAGGTAATTTGCCTAATTTCATTCTGTTAGACGTTCCAAAAAAAATTTCCTGAATATTTTCATTACTGAGTTTAGGATGTAGCTCTGTAATTACATGGATCCAAAATCTTCTGTCTAACTCTCGGTAAAATACAGTTTACGAAAAATATTGATGTAAATGTTTTAACTTCTATAGTACCTACATTTCCTACATAACCCAAAGTCAATTATTTTTTTTTAATTAAATTCCTTTTTCTAAATATCCCATATTGATATTCTTTCTTCCAGGACTAATTACACTGGAAACAATAAGAGGAAAAAGACCAAACAATCCGTCCTTATTTAAGTGCATTGCCCTCGATTATGGGCATATCGGAGGAAGTCAAACTGGAAGACTTAACAAAGGAACCGAAATTAGCTCATCAGGAAAAGACTCCTGATCATTCAATCTCCTTTTTGTCTACAACAGCGAGCGGTGGCACCAATAGCCCTATATCCGATGCAAACAGTGAAGGTGACCTTGACGAGTATGCCCCAAAAAGAAAACAACGTCGCTATCGTACAACATTTACCAGTTTCCAGTTGGAGGAGCTAGAGAAGTCGTTCTCTAGAACCCATTATCCAGATGTGTTCACTAGGTGAGTAATATATATCTCGTAGTTATCGGTATGGTATGGTATAGTATGATGTGAGGGAACTGCTCCCTAGAGAAGAGTCACGGAGGCCTTTTGGTCCACTGTGATTCCCCATAAGTTGTGGTACCACATATAATTTGCTTGCCTCTCGGTTAATCTTATAGCAAACCTGACGAACCATATCATGTTCTAGAGTAGAACTTTCCCCAGCTCTTCAAAAAGTCTACTTCCCATATAGCGAAATCGACGAATTTGAGGGTTGGGACAATCGCGCTGCAAGTGTTTGATAGTTTCTATTTCTTCCGTATCATGGCAGCTCCTGCAGTAATCAGCTAAGTTGATGCCCAGCTAGTATTGTACATCTACCATGATACTGGTTTCTTTTTCATTGACAAAACGCTTTTAGTCCTTATTTCGTTCAGAGTTGGCCATCAGCTGCGAGCTATATTACAGTCGTCTCTGGCTACCCAGGAGGTATTGATCTTTTTTCTTGCTTTAATGTCTATTCTTCTTCCTAGTACACTAATAGGATTTTTTTTTCTTGGGATAGGAAACGCTCGACTGGAGCACTCATAGGCGCAACTGGACCATTGTACTACCAAAGAGCAAACCCTGGTTTACGCATTTTATTGGAATTTCCCTGTCTTTCTAAGAAAGCCAAGCAACCACTTCAGTGATGAAGAGCTTATAGTACCAGCACTCACCACATCAGCACCGTGGATCTGCCGCCTGATACTAGCAAAGGACGGACACTCGCAGAGAAAATGTTGCGCAGTGTCGTCGCTCTCCCCACAAGCGTCGCAGATTGTAGTGTCACTTAAGCCAAACATGTTAAGTTGCTTGGCGAAAGCGAAATGTCCTATCAAGACGCCAATAAGTCGCCAGCAGTCTTTCCTGTTGAGAGACAGCGAGAATGCTGCTGATTTCTTACAGATATCCAGGAGCATTCGTTTAGTCAACCTACATCCCGGAGAGTCATGCCACACACAATTGTGTTCGTCAGAGACCCAATCGTCATTGGAAGCCCTAACCGAGGATGCAGGGAGGCCCGACGCGGGTTCGGGACTTGAGAAAGCCTCCTCTGAGCCTTATCTATCAATTTCATCAGAGATATCGATCCCCAGAATCACAGTGTGACCTGGGACCCAGATAAGAGACAAAGAATTCAGCCTTGCGACCGAGTTCAAAAAGCTTTTTGTTTCACGAGCTATTTTAGAACTGGTTAAAGGGTTAAGCAAGGCCTCCAGCGCAGCTTAACTGTCACTATTATTATTATTATTTGTGTTGGGTATATTGTGCACTGCGACCCAATGTTCTATTGTGCCCCCTGCTAATACCTTGGAGAGGTTTGTTCCCTCGTTAGAGTCCCCTTCGCAATTGCAATTCCTGTGGAATTGTGTTTGAAGGTCATATGCTCTTACTTTGCCTCGGCGAGAATAGTTCACCTTAGACCTCTTTCTCCAGACCAGTTTCTTTTAAGAATCTGAGAATGAGAAGTGGGTCCATGGTTGGCATATCCTCTTCTGATACTTGGTATTTGCCCAAGTATTTCAATCTTTTGTGGGTCAGTGCCCCACAAGACTCCAGAATGTGTTCCGTAGTCTCACATGACTCGTTGCAGAATATGCAAAGGCCTTCATTTGTTATGCCTAGTTTCCGTAGATGCTCCCTGCGTTTGCAGTGCCCCGTTAGGAAGCCTGTTAGGATCCGTAGGTTATTCTTGCTAAGGCATATGCAGGCTTCCAATCTTTCCGGTTGTAACATCCCAGTAATTTCTTAGCTTACCTCAGGCCTGTGGTGTTGTTCCAGCTTCTTGCCCTTTCTTCTCTCTCCCTTTTCCTGAATTTCTCGCGTATGGTATGTTCCCCCACTCCGCAGAATGGTTCAGGTCCAATAAAAGGTTCTGCAGCCCCTTGTGTTGCTAAGGCTGTCACTACAGACACAAATACTACGGCTCTTCCACCTGGTTTCACAACATAATTCATGGCCATAGCCAATAGGATTGCATCAGTTTTCGCTTGGAAAACAGATGCATATTTGCCTAACGAGAAAATAAGTCTAATGTTGTCGCTTTTCACAAAGACACCAGCGCCGGATCCCTGACTGGTTTTAGAGCCATCCGTGAAAATACCACTGCATTCAATTCCTGGCTCGGACTCTGGCCGAAAGCAGTCGACCGGAGTCGTAAGATAAAGACCGAGCTAAATGGAGAGGCTTGTTGGTTGAGGCCCAGGTTCACCCCGAACTGTAGCGCCACCTAAGTAAGTAAGTAAGGAGTCGTAAGATAAGTGCCGCCGACGATGGAATGAGGCAGTATAACATCACATAACATCTTATGTACGATGACCTCTTCAAACTTCGAATCCCGTGGTCTTCGAAAATAATCGGCTTTGCCGATGACATAGCGATCGTTGTAGTAACCAATTTTTTTGAAGAGTTGGAGCACGAATGTAATGAAGCTATCAGGGTGGTACAGGACTGACTAGTAAACATAGACCTAGAACTAGCAGAGTGCTCATCAGCAGCAGATAAGTTATGGAGACCATAAGAGTAACCGTGGACAACCACGTTGTAGTTTCGTAACCAGAGCTAAAGTGCCTTCGCCTTGCTTTAGTTGCAAGATTAACTTTTAAGCAATATCTGCAACACGCAGCTGAGAAAACAGCAAGGATCATGCCAAATATTGGAGGAATTAAACAGAAGAAGAGACTTGCGAGAGAGTTGCGACGTCCATGATGCTTTACGGCTCCCAAATATGGGCAGGTGTCATGAAGCCGAATTCGTACAGAAGTAAGACGGAGGCGGTCTACAGAACCAATGCCTTGAGAGCATGCAGCGCCTTTCGAACAACCTCCTACGACGCGGCATGGATAGTGGCTGGAATGGTGCCAATAGACCTTCTCGTTAAAAAATCCGAACGGAAATATCGTGCCACCAGGTCAATGGAGTCAACAGCGACGAGTCGAATTGCCACCGAGAACAAGTTTCGAAAAATGGCAAGAGAGATGGAACTTTTCTGACAAAGGCAGATAAGCACAGATACTGATCCCCAACATAGACCCTTGAACCAATAGGAAGCATGGGGAGCGGAATTTCTACCAGACGCAAATGCTTACTGGTCATGGATGTTTCAAAGCCTACCTCCATAGATTTGCACACGAAGACAACCCTTATTGCCCAACGTGCACGGAAGCAGTTGAGGAAATGTGGATAGTGACACCTTTGAGCACTGGCTGAGTCAGACCGGTCAGAATCCTCCTTCTCGTGAGAAAACAATCTCAGTTTTAAGAGGGTTTATCGAAAGCCCACTCCTAGTGTACCATTCATCGATCATGTCTAGCGCCGTCTGCGGATTAGCACAAGCAGTCGCTAAGCATTGCCCGAAAGAAAGAACAGCAGCATCATCCGCATATGCGTGAGCCTAAACGTTAGAACTATTTAGAGTGTTCAACTGAGAGTCGACCACCATGCACCATAACAATGGAGACAGAACGCCACCTTGCGTACAGTCCCTGTTTACCCCTGCTATAACATATCAGCCACAATCCGCATCCACTAACAAAGTTCTGTTCATTTGCATTTCCTTAATCCACAACACTAATGTTTCATCTACCCCATGTTGTCTGGCCGAGTCGCACATGCAGTCAAAAGTCGCATTGCCAAATCACCCTCAATGTCGATGAAAATGCCTATCAAGCGCGCATTCAATTCTGGCCTCTGGTACTCTCTCAAGATTTCCCACTCTGATAAACTTGCTGCATCTCCGATAGTGGATGCAGCTTCAAACCAACTTTGTGTAGGTGAAATTTCACCAGTCAATCCATACTTTTCGTTAAGAAGGAGGTCAGACTTATGGGTCTGAAACTCTTGGGGACCAAATAGTTCTTCTTACCAACTTTCGGTATGAAAGCTACTCTGACTGTCCGCCAAAGTGAAGCGGTGAAAATTCTTTTCAGAATCGGCAGCAGCTGATCTATACCCTGTTGCAGCATAGCTGGATATACTCCATCAGTGCCAAGGAATTTGAAACAATCAAAAGATGCCACAGCATATTTGATGGATTCAACTGTTACCACGGCTGATGCAATGTGCCAGCAGCGCCAAATTTTCTGACTTAGATCAAGGTCAACCTGGGTAATCGGGTCAGGCTGCAACCTAATGGTTATCTGATGGCCTGGAAAGTGAATTTCCAACAGAAGACTAAACATTTACGCTTTCGTGTCATCAGACTTTCTGAGCTAACCCGGTTTGGTCGGATTGCCCCTTCTGAGGAATTTAACCAACCTGCTGGTTTCGCCGAGTGTCTCGATTCACAAAAATCTCTATAAGATGCAATTTCCGATAACCAAATTAACTTCTTATGGTCTTTTTGCTTCGATCTAAAAAGATCTCAGTCGCCCTCTAAATTTGTCTTGAGTGACCTGTTTAAAAGTTTTCTGGTTTCTTTTCGAAGTCGCTGCAGTTCTGAGCTCCGCCAGGGAATCGGCGTTCTGCTATGGTTTTTTGTCACTGGGCACGTCAATTTAAAAGATTTGGTAAGGACACTAGTCAGGTTTCGAACAGCGTCCTCAACCTTTCGTTTTGTTCTGAGTTTATTGCAGATTTGACAGATCCACCTTACTTTTCCCTAAAGCGCAACTAGTTGGTTTTCCTCGGATTCCTCCTCTCCTGCAAATTTATAGCTTCTCATTTTATGGTATGATGAGGACACCTCCGACAGTACCCTCCAGTTAGTAATTGATTTAAAATACCTATTAGATAGAGTCAAGACAATTACCTCCTGCCTCCTTACCGTAAAAAAATGTTGGCTTGGAGAGAACATTGTTAATTACTATGCCAGACGATAATATAAAGTGTAGGACCTGATTTCGTCGTATATTACATTTGCTGCTGCCCCATACTGTATCCCGAGCATGAGCATCGCAACACATGACTAGTCCCATCTTCCGAGCATCACAGTACTTAATAAGTTCGGCAACCACCTTCGGTGGTGGAGGCATTACCGAATCATAAGGGAAGTAAGCCGAGGCAACGAGGAAGGTTTTCTAAATTCCGTTCGTTTCGTGGCTTACAGCTGCAGTAACCTGTCCACAAAAATGTCCAAGCTTGGTTACTGAGAGGAAATTCGGCACCATTAGACAAGCTCTTGGTCTTTCAGATCGCTCGTCACATAGCACTGTTACTCCACGAACACCTCAAAGGCCACATATGCGTGATGCAGATTAATCTGCGAACACATCATAAATATAGTCGGTGTCATTATAAATTGCTTCTTGCAGGGGGTCTTATCCGCGTCAACCAATTTCTGTCCGCAGATACTGTAACTTTAAGAAGTTGCAGCACGTGCATCACCCAGATTTTGTGCGCGGATAATACTTCTGGTTTGAGGTTTCTTAGTAAAAAAAAGCGCGCACCAGGTGCACACACGCTTCCGCCGAGTGCCCTTACCCGTAGCTTTGCATGCGTCTGCCATCTGTCCGGTCCGCTAGCGCTGGGACCTTTAGGGGTAACAGCACCAGCATCTGCCAGATTTTGTGTGCAGATAACGCCACCGGTAAGAGTGTGTCCAGCAGAAGGGCGCTCATCAAATTCGCACACGCTTTCACCGAGGAGAATAGGCGAAACTTGCTCCATCCGCTTGGACCTATTTGAGTCGACCAAAAAGGAGCCAGCGTTAGGTCTGAGGGAATCTGCTCCATCCAAGGAAGTGGAGGAAGTGGTAGATGAAGCAAGGAGGAGAAGAGAAGCCATCTTATTGGGGTGCGACACCAACGCGCACCATGATCTATGGGGAAGTACCGACACTAACCCTCGAGGTAGGTCGAGTAGGCACCGACCTAGTAGTTTGTAACAGAGGAAATAGTCCTACTTTTATTATCAAGACCCGGCAAGAGGTGCTTGACGTCACCTTTGCTTCCCAAAGTATCTATCCTGCAATTTTCAACTGGACTGTATCTGACAGTCATTCGTTTTCCGATCACGCTATCTGGAGTACAAACTGGAAATCTGTCACAGTACCGCACCCTTGGTCTTCCGCAATCGACGGAAAACCGACTGGTGCTTACACAATAAATCCCTCTCTGCTAAACTATCCAATCAAATGTATACTACACCAACTACACAGTTGGAATTAGACAAGCTAAACACCGTTATATCTTCTGCACTTAATACAGCTTTCATCGAATCCTGTCCGATCACAAGAAGAAAGGTGGGCAATCGTCCCCCATGGTGGAATGCAGAACTTAACAGCCTTCGCTGCACAAGCAGGAAACAATTCAATAAAGCCAAACGAACAAGGCTACCACTAGACTGGGAGATCTACAAAGAAAGTCTGAAGAACTTCAAAATAGAGATTCGGAAAGCTAGACGCAGATCCTGGCGTGGTTTTTGTCAGAGTATTGACAACACGTCTCAACCCTCTAGACTGCGAAAAGTCCTCTCCAAAACACCAACTATACCTAGTGTCCTCATGAATCCCAATGGATCCTGGGCGGAATCGGACGAAGCATCGCTCAACCTGCTCATGGACACTCACTTCCCCGGCTGCACGCCTACACCCAACGATGATCGCGCCCTGGTAAATGTTGCACGCCCACCTCCTCATCTTATCAGCGAAGATAAGCTGAAATGGGCAGTAAACAGGTTCGAACCATTCAAATCCCCGGAACCGGATGGTATTTTTCCGGCCCAGATTCAGACGGCCTTCAATATAGTATGGCAGTATCTTTCCTGCATTCTGAAGGCTTCTCTTGAGCTCGGAACAACACCAACTGCCTGGACCGAGGTAAGAGTGGTCTTTATACCCGAAGCAGGCAAGACATCGCACATCCTCCCAAAGGACCTTAGACCTATTAGTCTAACGTCCTTCCTTCTCAAGATTCTGGAAAGAATCCTGGACCTACACACCAAGACCACTATTGATAGCACCCTACTATCCACGTCACAGCACGCCTATCAAAAAGGTAAATCTGTCGAAACGGCGTTGCACTCCATCATCCACCCTACCGAAAACTCACTCCCAATCAAAGAGTTCACCCTAGTGTCATTTCTAGACATAGAGGGAGCCTTCAACAACGTTGAAACAAATTCGATTACCAGTGCCTTACGTAGGACGAATGGCGAGCTTCCTGCGCCAAAAAACAGGATAAGTGTCGGTTGGTCTGTGGCCCAGCGAGCCGCAACCGTAAAAACTTTTACTGCTCCGAAACGAAAACCAACGCCTCGGATACGGACGGATAATTTGATGACGACCTTTGGCTATCGGACACGGACAACGATCGGATTCTGGAACGTTAAGACCCTCCTGGACTCACTCAAGGAAGGGCCTTATAACGCCAGATTCCTCCAAATAGAACGAGAATTCGCACGGTATAAAATAGACATCTTAGGGCTAAGCGAGATAAGATGGTTCGATGCTGGGGAATTCATCTCCCCAACCAAAAACACTGTCATGCTCTACTCTGGGAAACCAGCTGGAAGTGCACGGAGTTCCGGAGTAGGACTCATGCTAACTCCAGCAGCACGTAGAAGCCTCATATCCTGGAAACCCCATAATGACCGGATATTGACGGCTAGGTTCCAGAGTAGAGTTAGAAAAATTACCATCATACAGTGTTATGCTCCGACTCTAGACGCGACTGAGGATGAAAAGGATGATTTTTATAGCCACTTAGGCGCCGCCTACAACCAAACGCCTAATGGGGACATCGTAATGGTGATGGGAGATTTCAATGCCAAGGTGGGTAGCGACAACACCATGCTTAAGCACGTGATGGGAGTTCACGGCGTGGGAGACCGTAATGATAACGGTGAGCGGTTTGTGGACTTCTGCAATACCAACCGCCTAGTCATCGGAGGTACGCTGTTTAAGCATAACACCTGCCACAAAATCAGTTGGGTCTCTACTGATAGGCAACGAACATCCAACCAGATCGACCACATTGCGATCAGCCGCCGCTTTAGAAATTGTTTCCTGGACGTCCGAAACAGACGTGGAGCTGACGTCGGACTAGAACGAGATCACCATCTTATGGTAGCTCATTTACGCCTTCGTACTGCATCCGTCAACAGCAACCGCTCAAACCTACTTAACATCACCAGGTTTAATATCGACAGGCTCAAGGTTCCCCAAGTGCGCCAACAGTTCAGGGACCATCTTGCCTTAGAAGCAGAAGCAATCAGCAGCATAGAGAACATGGATGACCACTGGAGTGCTGTGAAAAATGCTTTTGCGACTGGGGCACGCACGTATGTCGGTAAAAAGCAGAAACACCACCGCACATGGCTTTCTACAGACACCTGGAGACGGATCGATGAGCGTACAGCAATCAAGGCTCGGATTGCAGCGGCCTCAGCAGTAGAGAGAACCGAGCTTGAAGCCCAATACCGTGCGAAGAAGAAAGAAGTGCAGCGTAGTGTGAGACGTGACAAACGTCAATATATCAACTCACTGGCCTCAAGGGCTGAAGAAGCAGCGAGTAGGTGCGACAGTAGGACTGTGTATAGTATCACTAAGGAGCTCATCGGTGGTCGAAACTCCAAACAACATCCAGTGAAGAGTCTAGACGGTAACCTTCTGATTTCGGATGAGGATCAGCTCACTAGATGGAGAGAACATTTTGCTACAGTGCTAAATCACATAGACGATGGCGGTATGATCTCGAATTCGAATGAGCAGTTCGAAGCAACAAATTCCCGAATTCGCACCGCACCTCCCAGTAAAACCGAGATAATAACAGCAATCAAGTCCCTCAAGAAGAACAAGGCGGTGGGTATTGATGGCATCCCTGCCGAGCTATTTCAAGCGGCGCCAAATACATCGGCAGATTTGCTGCATCCCCTAATACGGAGAGCTTGGGATAGTGAACAATTTCCACAGGAGTGGAAAAGGGGGATGATCATTAAACTTCCAAAGAAGGGAAACTTGATGGATTGCGGTAACTGGAGAGGTATATGCGTTCTTCCAGCCGTGGCTAAAATAATAGCTAAAATAATTCTAGAACGAATTAAAGAACATTTAGATTCAACTCTCGATGTCGAACAGGCAGGCTTTCGCGCTGGATCCTCCTGCATTGACCACATAAACACCTTACGGATCATTATCGAGCAATGCGTTGAGTATAGGTCTCCGCTACATTTAATGTTTATCGACTTCGAGAAAGCTTTCGACAGATTGAATCGAGATGCTATCTGGTTGGCCTTGCGCAGGAGAGGCATCACAGAAAAACTTATAGCTATTATCAAGGCTACATACGAGGGCGGTAGGTGTCACGTCGTGCACAATGGTAAGGTGTCGGAGGATTTTGAAGTCCAAAGTGGAGTACGTCAAGGGTGCATACTGTCACCACTATTGTTCTTGGTGGTTATCAGCGATGTACTCCGTGCAGCATTGACGGAAGGCAACTATGGAATTCGTTGGACTATGACATCTTACCTTAAACACCTAGATTACGCTGACGATGTTTGTCTACTTTCACATCGGATAATGGATCTTCATCTGATGGCCCAAAATCTAGAAGCTGAGGCAAACAAAGTGGGGCTAAAAGTAAACACAGCCAAAACAAAAGCCCTGAGCACTTCTTCTAACAACCGCGCTCAACTTAACATTGCCGGACAGGAAGTCGAGAAAGTTGATAACTTTCTTTATTTAGGAAGTGTGGTCTCGGCTAATCGCGGTGGCACCGAACTGGATGTGTGCAGCAGAATCGGGAAGGCTAAAGCTGCGTTCGGAATGCTATCTAAAATCTGGAGAAGCAATGTTATCAGCTTAAGAACCAAGCTGCGACTGTTCCGCTCCAACGTAGAATCAGTGCTGCTTTATGGGTGCAGTACTTGGAAGGTGGACACCATTAACACACGGAAGCTGCAAGTCTTTGTAAACAAATTCTTAAGAATCATCTTGAGGATTTTTTGGCCGAACCGCATCTCTAACGAACAGCTTTATCTGAGAACGGGCCAAGAACCTATAAGCATTACTATACGAAGAAGAAAGTGGCAATGGATTGGACACACCCTGCGGCGCGAAGACAACTCCATTGCGAAATACGCCATGCAGTGGAATCCGCTCACCCAGGCAGGCAGAATAGCGGGACGCCCTAGGCAAACGTGGCGCAGAACAGTTGAGGAGGAATCGAGCTCTTTAGGAATGAGTTGGAGGCAGCTCAAACGCGTTGCAGAACTTCGAACACGATGGCGCGCAGGCGTGGTTGACGCCCTATGCCCCCCGAGGGGTTAAAGGATCTAAGTAAGTAAGTAAGTACGTAGGCTCAACATCTGCGAACACATCTGTTGTTTCATAGAATACATTCTAAAGAACAGGGTAATAACAGCATCCTTCGGGAGTAGCACTGTCAAGTGACATGCACATCGAGGCACCCCTCAAGGGGTGTACTGTCTCCACTATTGTGGAATTTGGTGCTCAACGAGGCCCTTCTAAAGATCGGAGAAACTGGATGCAATGTTATTGCCTATGCAGACGATGTCGCCATTCTGACAACAGGCAAATACCCGCAGACGCTGGCCGATGTCATGCAGTCTGCTCTTAATGAACTGCTCAGATGGACCGATAAATGCGGCCTCTCCGTTAACTCGACGAAGACCGAGCTAGTTCTATTCACAAGAAAACACAAGCTACCTGACTTCACTCCGCCCAAGATAAGGGGATCCACCCTCAAGCTTTCAAATAGTGCTAGCTATTTAGGCCTAAAGCTTGACCGCAAGCTAATTTGGAAGGAGAATGTCGTCGAACGGGCCAGGAAATCGCTGGCCGCTCTATACATCTGCAAGAAAGTGGACGCAACGCAATGTCCTTTACAACGAATCGCTGTCAATCTTCACGGACGGGTCCAAAACCAAGGACGGAGTCGGTGCCTAAGTCCACCATCGATCAAATCTTCACACTTCGGCAGATCCTGGAGAAAACCCAAGAATTCCAAATCGATACTCACCACCTCTTTATCGATTTCAAGGCCGCCTATGACAGCTTTATAGAGCCATGTCTAGTTTTGACATCCCTGCCAAACTTGTCCGCCTGTGCAGGCTGACGATGGAGAACGCTCGCTGCTCCATCAAGGTCGGTAATGACCTCACCGAGACCTTTGATGTCAAAAAAGGCTTTAGACAAGGTGACGCGCTGTCATGTGACTTCTTCAATATTGTACTTGAACGGATTGTGCGGAACTCACAAGCCAACACCGGAGGCACAATCTATTACAAGTCTGTACAACTGCTTGCATACGCCGACGATATAGACATTATCGGAAGATCTCAGCGGGCTGTCACCGGTGCTTTTGCAAGCATTGAGGCGGAAGCGGCCAAAATGGGTTTGGCGATAAACGAGGGCAAAACCAAGTATATGCTGTCAACTAGAAGGGAAAACCAACATTGACGAATTGGACAAAACGTCACAGTGGGCAGCTATAACTTCGAGGTAGTAAGGGACTTTGTCTACCTTGGCTCTGCTATAAATTCTACAAACAAGATCAGCGCAGAAATCAATCGAAGAATAACTCTTGCCAATCGCTGTTTTTTTGGGCTTATAAGGCAATTCAACAGTAAAGCCCTCTCTCGAACAACTAAGGAGACTCTATATAAGACCTTGATCATCCCAGTCCTGCTTTACGGCGCTGAAACATGGACTTTATTAAAAGAGGATGAAGATATCCTTGGTCGCTTCGAGAGAAAAATTCTTCGTAAGATTTTCGGTCCCGTTTGCGTTGACGGGTTTTGGAGGAGAAGATTCAATCACGAACTATACGAGCTGTACAGCGACATCGACCTAGTCAAAAAACTGCGTATTGGACGTCTGAGATGGCTAGGACATGTAGAGCGAATGGACACCAACGCTCCGGCCCGCAGAGTCTTCGAATCTAACCCCGAGGGACGACGCAGTAGAGGGAATTATCGCCGTAGGTGGCGCGCACAAGTTCAATGGGACCTCGACCAACTTGGAGTGCGCAACTGGAGGCAATTAGCTAAAGACCGAGCTAAATGGAGAGGCTTGTTGGTTGAGGCCCAGGTTCACCCCGAACTGTAGCGCCACCTAAGTAAGTAAGTAAGGAGTCGGTGCCGGAATTTTCTCGGAAGATCTCGACATACACCTCTCCTTTAACCTTCCAGACTACTGCAGCGTTTTTCAAGCCGAAATCACCGCAGTTCGCAAAGCTGCTGACTGGCTGGCGGCTAGCACACTATCAACACCTGATATTGTTATTTATGTCGACAGTCAGGCAGCCATTAAATCCCTCGCATCCAGCACTACGAGATCTAAGGCAGTGAAAGACTGTCGCATATCTCTTAACGAGATAGCTGGTCAGTACAACCTCACCTTTTGTTGGGTACCAGGTCACTGTGACATACCGGGGAATTGTACAGCCGACGAACTAGCACGACAAGGCTCCTCTGGTACAGATAGCATAAGCATCACCGACATCGAAGCGCCAGCGTCTTATGTTAAGTACCTTATTCAAATTGATGCCGAGAAAGTAGCCAATCATCGATGGCAACATCTAGACCAATGTCATACCGCCAGACAGCCCTGGCCGATACTCAATAGATCCAGGTCCATCGGACTCTTGAAGCACAAGAGAGGAACCCACTCAAAAATAACAAATGTCCTCACTGGACACTGCCATAGCAAGACATGCCCAAAGATTAGGTATCCCTCATAACGACTTCTGCAGAAGCTGCAGAGATGAAGAGGAAGAAGAGATCATCAGTCATCTCCTGTGCGCCTGTCCTGCGTTCGCCAACATCAGGAAGGCCACTCTGGGTGAATACTTCTACAATGATCTTAATGATCTCGGCAACGCCTGCACGGCTAAAATTCTCGACTTCATTCAACGAAGCAAATGGTTCCAAGAGTAAGAGGGTGATCCACCCGCCTTACACATCGGCAGTACAATGGACCTACTTTCTGGTCTAAGTACATCCTCATCGAGGGCCGATCCTAACCTAACCTAACCTAACCTAGGTCTGAGGGACTGATCGGCTCCGGTTGGAGTACTTTCTGCCGGCCTAGGTCTCCTTCCCGTCGCCACTGAAGGATGGCTACTTTCGGCACTTGCGCCTTCGCACCTTCCTTCTTCCGGTTTTCTGCTGACTCTTTTTCTGAAGATTATCGGAGTGCGAAGTGTTTCAAACATACTTACAAAATTAAATAAATAGAAACAATTTATATACCGAAGATATTTCCCAAATTGATTTTCCGCAATCGATTTTTTGTGTCATTATATTAAATACACGTGTCCGTCAGGTAATTAAAATCATCGATGCCTCAGCACATTTATGCCCGTGGAAATACATTTTATAAGAATTCGTGTCCATCCGTCGGTCATCGTAGGAGAATTGAATAAGAATCCATCACTACCTTGAAACTGCTGTGCAGCGTGGCGTCTGTCGGGACGTAATAGCAGTTTTTCAGCTCTCCATTGGCATGATGATCGCTGTATCAAAACTCCACAAGACAACATTACGAGTATACGCCGGGCGGGGGCAATTATGCTGCTCATCAAATTACTTCTTAGCTTGATCAATTTTCCATGTTTTCTGTAATTGAATTTGTATTAATTGAGTACACTTAGCAGTTTAATACACTTGCACAGAACACCATCGGAGGTAGTGGAATGCGCCTGCTTGTGTATAAGTAAAAATCTGATGTTGCTGGTCTCTTTTGACCGGTAGATCAACAGGTGATTGACTGAGGTGCAATTTGTTAATTGTATTACCGAAGCTGAGGGAGAAACAACGGGCCGGTCATTAACTTTGATTTGGCTAATAGTGATGTCTAGGGGAAGGAGATCGGCAGAATGGTGCCTCTTGCTGTAGCAAATGTTATGTATGATTATTTTGTGATTTTCTTTCGTCACGATCAATAGCAGGTGTATTATCAACGCCAACTAGCATGGTCGTTAATATTTCTTCACATTTTTTATTTTTTCATTTTTTATTTTTATTTTTTTGGATTTTTTTGATTAACCCTCAACCCCATAATAATCTTCTTCGGCTTCATATTATTTTTTACAAAATCATCTAAATGGAAAGGAAAGGAAGTTGAATGATTGAAAATTTAAAGGAAACCATTCGGATTCAAGTGATTATTGATGAATTCTGTTTTGTGAATGGAGAACTAGTTGCGTGTGTATTTGTACAGACTTATATGGTATACACCGTGCACGTTTGCTTTATGTATCTACTTCATTAACAATTATCACAGTTAGTAGTTATTTATTTTTGTTTTATTTTTTTTTTCCAGGGAAGAACTAGCAATGAAAATAGGATTAACTGAGGCTCGTATACAGGTAATAAAAAAATTACTATTCCTAAATTAAAATCATTGGCAACATGAGTACACAAACAAATTTGTTTTATCCATCACAGAGCACACATAACACTACGTTCAACAAATATAATACATACTCTTAGTCGCGGTTACCAGATTGGACGATTTATCATATTTTGGGATATTTAAAAAAAAAATTATCATGGCAATTCAAAAGTTGCTTGCCTTGGGCTGCATATATATATATATATATATATTTTTTTTATTTCAGTTATTTCAATTTACAATTTTCAACTTTCCAAATACAGTTATAGTTTATAATTTAAATTTTTACAAAAAGATTTCTATAAAATTAATATATGTAATATTTTTGGTATTTAAAGCATCTTCTTTCTTCTTCTTCCTTTTATCAGCGAGGCTATGATCCGAAAACAAGGGATCACAGCCCTCCCACTTCACTGCATTTCTACTGATCCGCCTGTGGGGTTCGCCTATTTGACCTCAGAAAATATCGGCAGGCCTGCCGATTTTGGATCACTCGGTTACTGAGGCCAATGAAATGCCGATGTCGTCGCATTTGTCTGATCCAGGCGTTTATAGGCCTGCCTTTCCTACATCGCGATGTCTTTGGAACGTGCATAGATATTGCCTTTTTAACAGGGTTCAAATGATCTCTTCTTTGAACGTGGCAATACCAGCTGAGCCGGTCGCGCTCTAATTTGTGTACGATGGTTTCCTTGATGTGAAAGCTTCCACGGATCTTCGAACTTCTTATTCGATCAAGCTTGGTCACTCCTGCTGTCATGCGAAGCATCTTCATCTCAGCTGCCGTTAATTTACTCTCATACTTTTTGTACATCGTCCAACATTGTGAACCGTATGTGAGCGCTGGACGTACAACTGCGGTGTATAGCCTTCCTTTCAACTTAGGGGGCATTTTTCTGTCACAGAAGATAGCGGAATTCTCTCGCCACTTCATCCACCCTACGCTTACACGATGATTGATGTCGTCATCACAAGTTGCTTTGCTATTGATCATAGATCCCAGATATTTGAACTTTTCGCACTTGGGAACCACTGTTCCATTCAAATAAATGTCTGGAATAGGCCTGAGTGGATCAGAGAACGGGCAGCACAAGTACTCTGTCTTTTTTGAACTAATGCGATACCCATTTCCCTCCAAAACGTCCACCCACACATCAAGTGCTCGTTGCAGGGATGTAGGATCCTCACTTATGATGGCTCCATCGTCAGCAAAGAATAACTGATGTACCTTGGGGTCCATCACTTTACCTTCAAGCAGATAATCAAGGACTGTAATAAAGAGCAAAGGACTTAAAACGCTTCCCTGGTGCACCCCGACTTTGATTGGGAACTCTTCGGTTACTCCAGCGGGGCATCTTACTCTTGTCTTTGCTCTTTCGTACATGTCCATGATCATCTGTACATAGGTTTCTGGAACCCCTCGATGTCTTAGCGCCACCCATATCAGATCTCGTGGTTGTCTGTCGAATGCCTTTTCAAAGTCAACCAATACAATATGCAAATCCCTTAAGGAATCACGATGTTTTTCCATTATGATCCTTATACTTTGGATTGCATCTGTGGTTGATTTACCCGAGACAAACCCGCACTGATCATCAGGTAGTCGTATTATTTTTCGCAGTCGGACACCTGATACCCGCTGAACAATCTTCATGGTGTGCGACATCAGCTTGATCGAGCGGTAGTTATCACAGTTTCGCGTATCACCCTTCCCTTTGTATACAGTAGCTTTACCTCCATTGATTCGGCATTGGATCACCTCTCACAAATTTGGAGATGAGAATTCTAAGCCATCTGAACCCGATGTCTCCCATATTTTTCCAGAACTCAGAGGGCATCTCGTCTGGCCCAACCGCTTCTCGTTTTTTGGAGTATTTCACCGCCTCAGTAACTTCTTCGACTGTGATGTCGGGTATTTCTTTACAGTTAGGGGTGGCTGTTGAAAAGTATAGCCGGGGAAACTGTTCATTCAAAAGTCCTTCACAATACTGCCGCCACCTCCGCAGAATTTTGTCGTCATCCACAAGAAGGTGGCCATGAGCACTGTTAATGAACTTTGGCGAACTAATCTCCTGAGCATTACTGATTCTTTGTGCGGCTATTTTGAAGATGGTTGCGCTCCTGTTCATATTGTGTCTTCGCAGCTCTTGGATAGCCTGGTTTGCATCAACAACCGGGGAAGATATTTTCTCCAGCTCCCGATACAAGCTCTCCGTACTCTCTGCTTGAAGCTCGGCGCACTTCTTCTTCGCTTTTTTCTTGCAACATCTGTATTCCATTTCGAGGCGAGCTTTTTCGTCACTATTATTAGAGGGGCACTTTGACCAAGCTTTGAAAGCCGCTTTCTTCTCACCTTCTTAGCTTCATCAGTCCACCGTCATGTTTCTTTGGCGTGTTGACGGTGGTCTTTTGAAGCTCCTAGCAGTGATTTGGCCTTCTTTAAGCAAGTTCGCTGTAGGGAATCCCACATATTTTGTGCTCTGCACTCTTCATCCTCAGCTCTGTTGATGGTATGAGAGAGGTGATTTTTCATTACGAAAACAAAAGCTTCGCCTTTTTCTTTGTCCAGGTTGTACCACTTGATTTTCTCAGAGACCCTTGTTTGTTTGCTTTTCTTCGGTGTTTTCATAAAAATTTCTGTTAGCAGGAGACGGTGTTGCCGAGCGATTGCCTCTCCCAGGATCACTTTGCAATCTTTTACCCGGGGCTTCATGAAACTGCCTACCAAATGGTAGTCAATCTGAGTTTCATCTCCACCACTGCTGTAAGTGATCAGGTGTCGGCTTTGTTTGATGAACATGGTATTTAACACGATAAGACCGTGTGATTTGCACATGCTTAGGATGTCTTCACCAGGAAGGTTCCTGGTGCCATATCCTAGTCCTCCATGGCAGTCTTCATAGTCTTCGTTTGATTTCCCGACATGTCCATTCAAATCTCCTTCAACAAATAGAAATTCTTCCTTTGGGATGTTCTTAAGGAGATTGTGGAAATCTAGCCAAAATGCATCTTTATCTCTCTGATTGTACCCATCGTGGGGAGCATATGCACTGACAATATGCCACACCTCTCCTTGTATTACTAGTTTGAGAGACATCAAACGGTCGCTGGACTTCGAAATGCTCAAGACGTTACCAAGTAGCTCTGCCGCAAGGATGATACCGATTCCGTTCCTAGACTTTTCCGTTCCGTAGTAGAACATCTTGTAATCTTTTGTCCTAACGTCCAAGAAACGCGCCCGATTCCCGGTGTTTTTCCATTTCGTCTCTTGGACACACAAGATGTCCACCCGCCTTCTATTCATCATCTCTTCCAGCTCGTAACTTCGACCGGTCATGCTTCCAACGTTCCAACTCGCGACCCTCAAATTGCGTCCAAACTGTTTCATTATTTTGCTAGCCCCCGGAATCCGTATAGCTCTGACCCGAACATTTCTGCTCGGTCCAGGATCAGTACCATGCACAGCAGTGGTAGTGCCTGGCGGGGTAGTGCCTTTCCTTTTTGCAAGTATTACCATAATGATACAGTTTTGCAATACAATTTTGTGCACCATATTGCGATGGTGTTTGTTGTTTGACACGTGCATGCTCCTGTTTTAGTATTGTTTGATCTTTCTTTTATGAGACCGGTGATCTCCAGTCGTGTCAACCCACGGACTCGCATGCACACTTGTGGGGGGGTTTTTAAGGTAGTATATGTGTCGCTAGGCTCACTTGGGTGTTATATTGCCTAGATCTGATTTGTCCCCTTAGTCGACTTTTACGACAAGCGCTGGTTGTTGGGGGTGGCGCTGCAGTGATATTCTTAACCCGTCCCTGCACGGGAAATTTTTGGTATTTAAAGCATATAACATGATAACACACACTTTGTGGTCGTAAAAAAAAAAAATCAGTGGCAAGTGTGAATTCAATTACTATTATTAAAATATTTTAAGGGTAAAAGCCGAAAGGAAAGGAAAAGAAAAGAACGCAATGTATGTAGTTCACAGTACGAAGGTGACAAAAAGATTTGTGGTGGGTGACGCAGTAGTAGAATGAATTAAACGAGATATGAAACTAGAGAAAAAAACCTGCAATGGATACATTTTGTTTATTAAATCGTAACTTGTATAAGAGTCTCAACCTCAAATCTAGAGAGTAGCCAATTTTTGAGGAGTTTAAGAAACCGGTAAACGTGTGCAATTTGACTAGTTATTTCCGACGGCAGTTTGTTGAAAATATAAGGTGCAATGGAACTGAGAAAACGCCTACTGTGCTCTTTGTTGACTGTTGGAACGACTTACTTACTTACTTAGGTGGTGCTACAGTTCGGGGTGAACCTGGGCCTCAACCAACAAGCCTCTCCATTTAGCTCGGTCTTTAGCTAATTGCCTCCAGTTGCGCACTCCAAGTTGGTCGAGGTCCCCTTGAACTTGTGCGCGCCACCTACGGCGATGATTCCCTCTACTGCGTCGTCCCTCCGGGTTAGATTCGAAGACTCTGCGGGCCGGAGCGTTGGTGTCCATTCGCTCTACATGTCCTAGCCATCTCAGACGTCCAATACGCAGTTTTTTGACTAGGTCGATGTCGCTGTACAGCTCGTATAGTTCGTGATTGAATCTTCTCCTCCAAAACCCGTCAACACAAACGGGACCGAAAATCTTACGAAGAATTTTTCTCTCGAAGCGACCAAGGATATCTTCATCCTCTTTTAATAAAGTCCATGTTTCAGCGCCGTAAAGCAGGACTGGGATGATCAAGGTCTTATATAGAGTCTCCTTAGTTGTTCGAGATAGGGCTTTACTGTTAAATTGCCTTATAAGCCCAAAAAAACAGCGATTGGCAAGAGTTATTCTTCGATTGATTTCTACGCTGATTTTGTTAGAAGAATTTATAGCAGAGCCAAGGTAGACAAAGTCCCTTACTACCTCGAAGTTATAGCTGCCCACGGTGACGTTTTGTCCAATTCGTCGGTGTTGGTTTTCCCTTCTAGTTGACAGCATATACTTGGTTTTGCCCTCGTTTATCGCCAAACCCATTTTGGCCGCTTCCGCCTCAATGCTTGCAAAAGCACCGGTGACAGCCCGCTGAGATCTTCCGATAATGTCGATATCGTCGGCGTATGCAAGCAGTTGTACAGACTTGTAATAGATTGTGCCTCCGGTGTTGGCTTGTGAGTTCAAGTACAATATTGAAGAAATCACATGACAGCGCATCACCTTGTCTAAAGCCTTTTTTGACATCAAAGGTCTCGGTGAGGTCATTACCGACCTTGATGGAGCAGCGAGCGTTCTCCATCGTCAGCCTGCACAGACGGACAAGTTTGGCAGGGATGGCAAAACTAGACATGGCTCTATAAAGCTCTTCTCTATAGATGCTGTCATAGGCGGCCTTGAAATCGATAAAGAGGTGGTGAGTATCGATTTGGAATTCTTGGGTTTTCTCCAGGATCTGCCGAAGTGTGAAGATTTGATCGATGGTGGACTTTCCTGGCCTGAAACCGCACTGATAGGGTCCAATCAGGCTGTTGATAAAAGGTTTCAGGCGTTCACACAATATCGCAGAAAAGATCTTGTATGCGATGTTGAGGAGACTGATGCCTCTATAATTGGCGCAGTTGAGGGGGTCTCCTTTCTTGTGGATCGGGCAAACGATGCTGAGATTCCATTCATCAGGCATACACTCGTCTGACCAAATATTAGAAATGAGTTGGTGTATGCACTCTACCAATTCATCCCCAGCTGCCTTGAAAAGTTCGGCCGGTAAGCCGTCAGGTCCAGCAGCCTTATTAGATTTTAGCTGGGATATTGCTATCCTCACTTCGTTTTGGTCAGGTGGACGGAAATTTTGACTATCATCGTCTATGTTGAATGGTTCATTCTGCCTGACAGCGGGATGTTGGTCTTCGTCGCCGTTATACAGTCTGCAGAAGTAGTTTTTCCATATTCTCAGCACCGACTGTGATTCTACTACGAGGTTTCCATTTTCATCTCTACAGGCTTCTGTACGGGTATTGCTTCTCTGACACGTTCTTTTTACCTTTTGGTAAAACTTCCGTACATTGTTCCTGGAGTATAGACTCTCGATATTCTCAAACGCGCGCTTCTCATGCTCTTTCTTCTTCTTTTGGAGAAGCCGATGTTCTTCCCGTCTCTTTTGCTCGTAGAGCTCACGAGCAGCTCTCGTCTTCCTTTGCAGCGCCGCTTTGTATGCCTCTTGTTTTGCTGCATGCACTCGCCGGCATTCTTCGTCAAACCAGGGGTTTCGCAGTGGTGGTCGAGCGAGACCCAACACATCAGTCGCGGCGTTTCTGATGGCATGTTGGCAGCGTTGCCACTGGTCTTCGGTACTTGATGCTGGCGGTAAAGGGGTGATTGAGAGATTTCGGGATACGCGTTCAGCGAAGAGTCTGGCGGTCTCTTGCGATTGTAGCTTTTCGACGTTAAATTTTCTCACAGTAATTCTTCTTTGTTGGAACGACCACAGTCTGCCTATTTGTCAGCAAGTACACCTCATTTTATCTGTAATTAATATTACCACTTCAGACGAAAAAGACTTTAAGTGCTTTGTATATATAAAGATATCGAAGAGGAAGTACTTTTGCTGATTGAAATAAGGGCTGGGAGTGTTCGATTGCTTTTTTATGGAATATTAATCTGCTCATTTTCTTTTGTGCTGTGACAATGGGAATCAGGTTCGTTATGTACGCACTACCCCAACATGCAAGACCATATTCTAGACGTGAATGAACCAGTGCATAATAAATTGTTAATATCAGACTTTGTGGTACGAGCTTACGTAGATAAAAAAAAATTTGTTCATGGCGATGTAGAGCAACTTCTTTACTGACATAATATGAGACTTCCAACACAATTTGTTGTCTATTAAAACTCCAAGATACCTAAATTCTTTAACACATTCTAGCACAAAACATTTATCTGAACAGCATATATTATTACATCTGGGGTGGTGAAAACGGATGTCCTCAATCACCAAGTTAGAGTTTGACAAGGAAAAACACATAGCCTTAGACTTTGTACTTAGTACCCTTTGGTGGTAATTGGGCCAAATTACTAAGCAGATGCAGATCAGACGTTAATTCATCTTTTGTGTCTATTATATTCTTGCCTGCATACGAGAGAGCAAGATCGTCTGCATAGCCAATTAAATGACCCTTAAGGGGTAAGTTAAAAATGGAATTGATGTAGATCAGAAAGAGTATTGGTCCAAGGACCGATCCTTGTGGAACACCAGTATTCAGACTCTTTTCTTCCTCACTTAACACTCCATTTAAATTTACCTTTTGTTTTCTGTTCGTTAGGAATGATTTGAACCAATCAATAATGTTTCCTCTAAACCCGACATGAAACAGTTTTTGCAACAGAATTTCATGGTTCACCAAATCGAAAGCCTTTGCTAAGTCAAGGAAAATACCAACTGGCTTCATGTTGTTATCTAGTGCACCATATACTCTGCTCAGAAAAAGCGATAAGAATTGAGATTTATTAAAGAATTTTGTTTTTGTTAAGAAGGTGATCATTCTATTGACTATTAATTTTTCAAATATTTTTGAGAAAACAGATAGCAGTGATATAGGCCTATAGTTATATGGTTGTCTCGGGTAAATCAACCACAGATGCAATCCAAAGTATAAGGATCATAATGGAAAAACATCGTGATTCCTTAAGGGATTTGCATATTGTATTGGTTGACTTTGAAAAGGCATTCGACAGACAACCACGAGATCTGATATGGGTGGCGCTAAGACATCGACGGGTTCCAGAAACCTATGTACAGATGATTATGGACATGTACGAAGGAGCAAAGACAAAAGTAAGATGCCCCGCTGGAGTAACCGAAGAGTTCCCAATCAAAGTCGGGGTGCACCAGGGAAGCGTTTTAAGTCCTTTGCTCTTTATTACAGTCCTTGATTATCTGCTTGAAGGTAAAGTGATGGACCCCAAGGTACATCAGTTATTCTTTGCTGACGATGGAGCCATCATAAGTTAGGATCCTACATCCCTGCAACGAGCACTTGATGTGTGGGTGGACGTTCTGGAGGGAAATGGGTATCGCATTAGTTCAAAAAAGACAGAGTACTTGTGCTGCCCGTTCTCTGATCCACTCAGGCCTATTCCAGAAATTTATTTGAATGGAACAGTGCTTCCCAAGTGCGAAAAGTTCAAATATCTGGGATCTATGATCAATAGCAAAGCAACTTGTGATGACGACATCAATCATCGTGTAAGCGTAGGGTGGATGAAGTGGCGAGAAAATTCCGCTATCTTCTGTGACAGAAAAATGCCCCCTAAGTTGAAAGGAAGGCTATACACCGCAGTTGTACGTCCAGCGCTCACATACGGTTCACAATGTTGGACGATGTACAAAAAGTATGAGAGTAAATTAACGGCAGCTGAGATGAAGATGCTTCGCATGACAGCAGGAGTGACCAAGCTTGATCGAATAAGAAGTTCGAAGATCCGTGGAAGCTTTCACATCAAGGAAACCATCGTACAAAAAATAGAGCGTGACCGGCTCAGTTGGTATTGCCACGTTCAAAGAAGAGATCATTTGAACCCTGTTAAAAAAGCAATATGTATGCACGTTCCAAAGACATCGCGATGTAGGAAAGGCAGGCCTATAAACGCCTGGATCAGACAAATGCGACGACATCGGCATTTCATTGGCCTCAGTAACCGAGTGATCCAAAATCGGCAGGCCTGCCGATATTTTCTGAGGTCAAATAGGCGAACCCCACATGCGGATCAGTAGAAATGCGGTGAAGTGGGAGGGTTGTGATCCCTTGTTTTCGGATCATGGCCTCGCTGATAAAAGGAAGAAGAAGTTATATGGTTCACTAGGGTCTCCCTTTTTAAAAATTGGAATCACAATAGATGTTTTGAGAGCATCTGGAAATTCCCCACATTCAAAACTTTTATTTATAATAAAGACCAGAGGACTAAGAATTGATTTTCCTATCTTTTTGATAACTATGCTACTTATACCATCTGTTCCACATGATTTTTTTTGGCTTAAGAACGTTAATGACGGAAATAAGCTCAGCATTAGTCACCGGACTGAAAAAAAGAAGATGAATTCGATTTATCGACTAAAAACTTATTTGTTTCATTGAGCTTAACTGTGATTTTCGGTTTAACGTTTTCAGCTATATTTTTAAAGAACGTATTGAATTCGTAGCATAATTCCCTATTAGTATTAATAGCCCTATTGTTAAATTTAAGGAGTTTGGGGTTATGTTCTTTCTGATCGTTTCCTAAGATATTATTGACTAAGCGCCATTGCTGTCTAGGGTTGGATCTGTTTTCTAAAAATTTACACTAATAGTAATCAATTTTCTGTCCAGCTATAAGACTACGTACATTCATTTGTAATTCTTTGTACTTTTGTTTTATTAAAGGCTGGTCTAACCTATTTTTATTCATCGAGTAAAAATTGTTTTTCTCCTTAATTTTGAGACATATTGCATCCATAATCCAAGGCTTTAATTTTTTAATTCTAATATTTTGTTTGTGTGTACTGGAACAAGTTTCAATGTACCTGTTTATACTTTCTAAAAGTACCGAAAAGGCCTCTAAGGGACAGGCGCAATTGTATACCGAGGTCCACATTTCTCGGTTCAGGAGCTGATTAAGTTTTGCGTAATTAATTTTTTTTAACATATTTGCTATCAACAATTTCCGATGCGACAGTTGATTCAGTTTTATTTAGAAAGTCTTTAAGAGCAATGCCAGTGGCCGAATGATCAGTAATGTTAAGCTCTAAAACAAATGGATGAGCATTCAGCGTTTTTCTGGACCTAATAAAGATATGGTCAATGGAGGATGAGGTATTTTCAATAGTCCTTGTTGGTATATTAATACACGACTGAAAACCCATTGACGACAGCAAAAACATACATTCATCAGTGGCTCTTGGAAGGTTGAGAATATCGATATTTATGTCCCCAATTAAACAGACATCACTGCAGTCAACTGTGTACAATAGACCCTCGAGTTCTTAGAGAAAAGTATCAACTTCCACAAACTGGTAAGTCGAAAAACAGGAAGTTCTTACCCACTTTCAGTTTTAAGGCAACGCAGTCGGCACTTTCCATATCTGGGGTAAACCACACAATACCATCTTTAAATTCATTTTTCACAAAGACCACTGTACCGCCCGCTGCATATTTATCATTGCACTTCGGATATGCATTATAGCCCGGTAGAGAATAATTACTTACTATATATTTTCTGTTTACGGTATTGGGCTACTTTTTATTTATAATTACTTACTTAGGTGACGCTACATTCCGAAGTCGACCTGGACCTCAACCAACAAACCTCCCCAGCCAGGACGGCTACGAGCCAGTTGTGCACGCCAAGTTGATTGAGGTCCCCCTCCACTTGTTTGGGCCACCTACCATGAGGTCGTCCTCTACTTCGCCGTCCATCCATGGTGCATCCGAGGATTTTCCGGGCTGAAACGTTGAGCTCCATCCATTCTACATGACCCAGCCATCTTAGTCGCTGTATGTGAATTCATCTGGCTAAGTCTATGTCCTTGTATAAGCTATAGAAATCGACATTGCACATTTTCGGTCGAAAAACTTTTCTCAAAATAACCAAAGGCATCCTCATCCGATTTTGGCAAAGCCCATGCCTCTGTGCCATACAGCAGTACTGGAATGACAAGTGTATTATGCAGAGTTACCTTACTTACTTACTTACTTATGTCCTGTATCCCCTTGTGGGTCCTAGGACCTCTACTACGCCTATACGCCATTATGTGCGGTTTATGGCAATGTGTCTGAGTTCTCCCCAACTTTTCCCTAACTGCCGTGCCTCCATCTCGACTGTTCTGCGCCATGTTCTCCTCGGACGGCCAGGTCTTCTGCCATCCTGAGTTAGAGGGTTCCATTGCATAGCATGGTTCGCTATGCAACTGTCACCCTTACGGAACTTGTAACCAATCGATTGCCACTTTCGCCGTTGGATGGTTGTGCCTATTGGTTCCTGACCCGTTCTCTCGTAAAGGTGTTCGTTAGAGATACGATTGGGCCAGAAAATCCTTAAGATATTGCGCAGGCACCTATTAACAAACGTTTGCAGCTTTCTGGTGATAGTAATGGTCACTCTCCACGTGCTGCAACCATATAACAGCACGGATTCAACGTTGGAGCGGAAGAGTCTTTTTTTGGTGCTCAAACTGATTGCATTGCTTCGCCATATTTTGGACAACATCCCGAACGCGGACTTTGCTTTGCGATCCTGTTGGCTATATCCAGTTCGGTTCCACCATCGGTCGAGACAATACTCCCAAGAAACTGGAAATCCTCTACTCTCTCTACCGGTTGTCCAGCAATGTATATTTGAGCCGATGAGTTAGTTCCAAGGCTGATAATTTTAGTTTTGCCGTATTAATCTTCAGCCCGACGACGCCTGCCTCCCTCTTCACATCTGCTGTCATTTGGTGGAGGTCTATAATTCTGTCGGAAAGTAAGCATACATCGTCAGCGTAGTCAAGATGTTTCAGTTGAGATGTAAGAGTCCATCGAATTCCTCCGCTTCCCGTCGACAAAGCTGCACGAAGCACATCGCTAATCACCAATAGGAATAATACTGGCGAAAGGATACAGCCTTGTCTTATCCCACTTCGGATCTCAAATTCCTCAGACAACCTCCCCCTGTGCAGAACGTGACATTTGGAGCCTTCATGTGTAGCTTTGATAATAGCAATTAGTTTATCGGGAATACCTCTCCTGCGTAAGGCACGCCAAATAAACTCCCTGTTGACACTATCGAACGCCTTCTCAAAATCGATGAACAGCAGGTGCAGTGGCGATCGATATTCAACACACTGTTCGATGATAATCCGCAAGGTCGCCACAGGAGGATCCAGAGCGTAAACCTGCTTGTTCGGCATCGAGTGTGTCGTCGAGATGTTGTTTGATTCGGTCCAGGATGATTTTAGTTATTATCTTTGCTACAGCAGGCAGCACGCAGATACCCCTCCAGTTTCCGCACTCAATTAAATTTCCTTTCTTAGGAAGCTTGACGATCATTCCCCTTTTCCACTCGTTAGGAAAGCTCTCAGCTTCCCAAGCTCTCTCTATAAGTGGAAGCAGAAGCTCAGCCGATGTTGTTGGTGCTGCTCGTAAGAGCTCTGCTGGAATACCGTCAAGTCCTACCGCCTTGTTGGTTTTGTTTGCCTTGATCGCGGTAGTGATCTCATCTTTACTGGGAGTCGTGGTACGTATTCGGGAACTTCTCACAACTCTCTATATTTTGTTTTGCTTTCATTGACCGCTAAGCCCATCTTTGTTGCCTCGATCACAACACTCGCAAACGCCCCACTAACGGCCCGCTGAGTTCTCCCGATGGTGTGAATGTAAGCGTAGTTGTCGTAAGCGGGTAGTTGTACAGACTTGTAAAAGATTGTACCTCCGGTGTTGGCTTGTGAGTTTCGCACAATTCTGTCAAGTACTATGTTAAAGTGATCGCATGATAGCGCGTCACCCTGTTTAAGACCTTTCCTGACATCGAATGGTTCGGTAATGTTCTTACCGAATTTGATGGAGCAGCGAGAGTTCTCCATTGTCATTATGCACAAACGGATGAGCTTGGCAGGGATGCCAAGACTGGACATGGCACTGTATACCTCGTCTCTATACACGCTATCATAGGCAACTTTGAAATCGATGAAGAGGTGGAGTTTCCGTACCTTGGTGGTGCCTATTCATTTTATATTCATGGGTTTTTTCCAAGATCTGCCATAGTGTGAAGATCTGGTGGACTTTCCCGGCCTGAAACCGCACTGATAAGGACCTATCTGGTTGTTGACGATCGGTTTTAGGCGTTCACATAATACGGCAGACAGGATCTCATATGTGATGTTAAGGAGACTTATACCTCTGTAATTGGCGCAGTTCAGAGGGCCTCCTTTCTTCAGGATCGGGCAAATGATGCTGAGGTTCCATTCATTGGGCATGCTTTCGTCCGACCAGATTTTACAGATGAGCTGGTGCATGCTCCTTACCAACTCATTTCCTCCTGCCTTGAAAAGTTCAGCGGCAAGGCCGTCGGCTTCAGCAGCTTTGTTGGATTTGAGTTTAGATATCGCTATCCTCACTTCATTCTGATCGGGTTGACGGGAACCTTGACCGCCATCGTCACTGTTGAATGGATCATTCTGCCAGACAGCGGAATATTGGTCATCATCGCCGTTTAACAGTCTGCAGAAGTGTTCCTTCCATATCCTCAGCACCGACTGCGATTCTACTACTATGTTGCCATTTTCGTCCCTGCAGGCTTCTGTTCTGGCTTTGAAACCCTGGCATGTTCTTTTTACCTTTTGGTAAAATTTTCGAACATCATTCCAGCAAAAAAAACTCTCAATTTCCTCGATCGAGCGCTTCTCATGCTCTTTTTTCTTCTTTCTGAGAAGTCGATGTTCTTCTTTTCTTCTGCGCACGTAGAGCTCGTAAGCAGCTCTGGTCCTTCTATGCAGCGCCGCTTTGTACGCCTCTTGTTTAGCTGCATGTGCTAGACGGCATTCCTCAACAAACCAGGGGTATCGTTGTGGTGGGCGAGAGAAAACCAGTACATTAGAGGGAGCATCTCTGATGGCTTGTTGACAACACTGCCTCTGGTCTTCTTCGTTTGCTATTGGCGGCATAGGACTTTGATTCAGATAAAGGAAGACTCGATCGGCAAAGCCTTTGGCGGTCTCTTGCGATTGTAACCGCCCGACGTCAAACGTCCTCAAAGTATTTCGTTTATTTCGCTCCGTTCTGGATATCCGCATCCGTACCTTGGCTACAACTAGGTTGTGATCCGAGTCCACATTGGCTCCTCGGAAAGTCCGGACACTCAAATTACTGGAAGAGTGCCTTGCGTCGATCGCAATGTGATCGATTTGATTGGCAGTTTTTCGATCAAAGGAGAGTCATGTTCCTTTGTGAATATCGAGACGTGGGAACCGCGTACTAGCTACAACAAAGTTTCGCCCCGCTGCAAAGTCTATTAGCCTGAGTCCGTTGTCGGATGTGATGTCGTGCAGGCTGTGCTTTCCGACCACGCTACTAAAGACGTCCTCTCTTCCTAGCTTTGCGTTATAATCACCTAGGATAATTTTAACGCCGTGGCTAGGACATTGCTCATACGTCTTGTCCAAGAGCTGGTAGAAGTCATCTTTTGTCGCGTCGTCCTTCTCCTCATGAGGGGCGTGAGCGCATATTAAGCTAATGTTGGCATATTTAGCCTTGATACGGATAGTCATAAGGCGCTCGTTCACATGCCGGAAACTCAAGACTTCTTGCCTAAGTCTGCCTCCAATGACAAATCCGCACCCGAATAGACGCTGTCCTTTTTGTCTGTAGCAATCGCCGTAGTAGATGTCGCAGTTTTTCATACTCCTTTTGCCCGGCCCATCTCATCGCACTTCTTGGATGGCGGTAATGTCTGCTTTGAAACACTCTAGGGCCTCCGCAAGTTGTTCGGCTGCACGCGGTTTGTAGAGGAACCTAACATTACACGTGCAGACACGAAGATCGTTGTCCTTTTTACGTTTGCTTGGGTCGTCATAAAAATCACAGTAAAATCATCCGTATCCGAGGCTGTTGATTGCTTCGTAACCGAAAGTTTTTTTACTTGGTAGGGAAGTTAACCCGACGGCGCAACCCCCAACCTGGAGGACCAGATCCTTTTTTAGCAACCCCTAGGACGAGGGGCCGGATACGCCGATGTCAGTAACCCACTTCGGGGATATGAGCGCTGCCGTTGGCCCATTAAGGGTTCATCCGCCACCATCTCTTTTTCAATACCCTGACGTAGTCCACATTTTCTTCTCGGAAAGTCCGGACACCCAGAATACTTGAAAGTGCCTTGCGTCAACTAGGCTATCCAGGAGCTGCGACGACACAATATGAACAGGAGCGCAACCATCTTCAAAATAGCCGCACAAAGAATCAGGAATGCTCAGGAGATTCGTTCGCCAAAGTTCATTAATATTGCTCATGGCCAGCTTCTTGTGGATGACGACAAAATTCTGCGGAGGTGGCGGCAGTATTGTGAAGGACTTTTGAATGAACAATTTCCGCGGCTATACTTTCCAACAGCCACCGATTAAAGAAAGTTTTATACCAGATTGACTTGGGATCGTTTTTTGGAGAAGCTTTCACTTTGCATTGCATAATTCTCACCAAAACGCACCAAATGTTAAACAATCTACAAGGAGATGAAGATTTTTCGCATGACAGCAGGAGTGACAAAGCCTGATTGAATGCGAAGTTGGAAGATCCGTGGTAGCCCTCACGTCAAAGAAACCATCTCACGAAGAATAGAGTGCGACCGGCTCAGCTGATGTTGTCATGTTCAAGGCGTTCGTTGAAAAGGTAATATTAATGCACGTTTCAAAAGTATCGCGAAAGAAAGGAAGGTCTAAGAACTCCTGGATGACACAAATGCAATATGAGGCTTTACAAAGATATCCACCTAGGAAAAAGAGTACACATACAGCGACTGAGATGGCTAGGACATGTAGATCGGATGGACATCATCGCCCCTGTTCAAAATGTCTTCAAATCCATTGCCGAGGAAGTCCTCACCTAATGTGGCGCAAACAATCTTAAAGGGACATCAACCAACATGGCGTGGCAACTGGAGGCAGTGATATTCTTATTCCGTCCCTCTAGGGGGAACTCTCGTAGTTACTTTAAAAGTATTAAATTAATATTAAGAGAGACTATATACTCGTATTTTAAAGGAATATAAACCATTGGATCTAATGCAATTTCATTAACAAATTAGTCAACGTTTCAGGAAACCCAATTGACATACCATGGTAGCTTACGAGTACATGGCGCCATTGTATAGCCGGCTCAGCCAATAAATTTCCAACAATTTGAGATATTGCCATCCAATTATACGGGAAATATTTCATTCAATGCGATATTTTTCTTCTTTGATTTCTCGCATCCATGCAGTCATTGTGCTCCGATTTTATTGTTGTTCCATCCGCATCTTATTTATCTTGATGGTTTTTTCCTTCTGCGTTTCATGGAGTTATTTTCTGTTGATTTTTTTATTTCAATGTCAATTAGCTTGGAGACCTCTGAGTTAAGATAAAAAAAAAAAAAAAATTGAATGGTTGGCAAAGATGTCTGGAGGGGAAGAGAGGTCGAAGAAGTGGTCGGCTCTCGTAAATTGCTCCCTGCTCAGAAGACGGTGATAAAAACTACAAGTGTAAGTTATAAATAAGCTGTTCAATTTGTGCTCAATTTGTGATTGGAGTCCGTTTCTTACCTCTTCTTCTTCTCATTTTTGTTATTCCCTATCAGGTATGATATATTAGTCTTACGTTAATCCTCGATTTGTAATTTAGTTTAATAATAAAAACACATACCATATTCTTCGCATCAAACCATACGCACGTTTGTGTTTCCTTATGCTAATTTGATATGATGAGAGTACGAGTATCGATGTAGAAATGCTCTCACTATCGCGGCATGCCCACTGTAAGGGTAAAGTCCGTAGAGACCAGCTCTCTGGTTACTTACTGACTTATGTCCTTTATCCTCTTGTTGGTCCTAGGCCCTCTACTACGCCTACGCGCCATCCGGTACGGTTTCTGGCAATGTCAGCTCTCCCCAACTTTTCCCAACTGCCGTGCCTCCTTCTCGACTATTCTGCGCTATGTTGTCCTAGGACCGGCAGGTCTTCTGCCATCCTGAGCTAAAGGGTTCCATTCCCTAGCATGGTTCGCTATGGAACTGTCAGCCTTTCGGAATGTGTAACCAATCCACTGCCACTTCCGTCGTTGGATGGTTGTGCCTATTGGTTCCTTACCCGTTCTCTCGTAAAGGTGTTAGTTAGAGATACGATTGGGCCAGAAAATCCTTAAGGTACATTTCCAGCTTTCTGGCGATGGTAGTGGTCGTTCTCCACGTGCTGCATCCATATAACAGCACGGATTCAATATTGGAGTGGAACAGTCTTAGCTTGATTGCATTGCTTCGCCATATTTTGGACAACATCCCGAACGCGGACTTTGCTTTGGCGATCCTGTTGGTTATATCCAGTTCGGTTCCACTATCGGTCGACACAATACTCCCAAGATACTGGAAATCATCTACTCTCTCTACCGGATGTCCTTCTTCTTCTTGTTCCTTTTATCAGCGAGGTTATGATCCGAAAACAAGGGATCACAACCCTCCCACTTCACCGCATTTCTACTGATCGCATATTTGTCCTCAGAAAATATCGGCAGGCCCGCCGATTTTGGATCACTCGGTTACTGAGGCCAATGAAATGCCGATGTCGTCGCATTTGTCTGATCCAGGCGTTTATAGGCCTGCCTTTCCTACATCGCGATGTCTTTGGAACGTGCATAGATATTGCCTTTTTAACAGGGTTCAAATGATCTCTTCTTTGAACGTGGCAATACCAGCCGAGCCGGTCGCGCTCTATTTTTTGTACGATGGTTTCCTTGATGTGAAAGCTTCCACGGATCTTCGAACTTCTTATTCGATCAAGCTTTGTCACTCCTGCTGTCATGCGAAGCATCTTCATCTCAACTGCCGTTAATTTACTCGCATACGTTTTGTACATCGTCCAACATTGTGAACCGTATGTGAGCGCTGGACGCACAACTGCGGTGTAGAGCCTTCCTTTCAACTAAGGGGGAATTTTTCTGTCACAGAAGATAGCGGAATTTTCTCGCCACTTCTTCCACCCTAAGCTTACACGATGATTGATGTCGTCATCACAGGTTGCTTTGCTATTGATCATAGATCCTAGATATTTGAACTTTTCGCACTTGGGAAACACTGTTCCATTCAAATAAATGTCTGGAATAGGCCTGAGTGGATCAGAGAACGGGCAGCACAAGTACTCTGTCTTTTTTGAACTAATGCGATACCCATTTCCCTCCAGAGCGTCCACCCACACATCAAGTGCTCGTTGCAGGGATGTAGGATCCTTACTTATGATGGCTCCATCATCAGCAAAGAATAACTGATGTACCTTGGGGTCCATCACTTTACCTTCAAGCAGATAATCAAGGACTGTAATAAAGAGCAAAGGACTTAAGACGCTTCCCTAGTGCACCCCGACTTTGATTGGGAACTCTTCGGTTACTCCAGCGGGGCATCTTACTCTTGTCTTTGCTCCTTCGTACATTTTTTTTTTTTTTTTTTTTTATGGTTGCGCCAAAGGGTGTGTAATCTTCTAAAGATACCAGTAGCCCGAGCTACTGGCATGCACGATTCGCAAACCTGAATACTCGATGCCAGGAATACGCCTACGTACTAAACCACACCCTGCACACTTCAACCACTCTCCCCGCGGGACTACCGTTAGGTATTACTTCGCGGGGCTGGTTAGCTATTTATGCTCTTCATTCGCTGTCTTCCGCTCCTTATTCCAAAAGTGTTGCCGGTTGGACTTTGTTGCTCTCTCTGACTCTTTCCAGCCGCCCAAGTTCCTGCAAGATTATCGCTGCAATTCGTTTCACCGCGTCCCATATTGCATTCGATGCTATCATATGGTGCACAATGTTTTCGGGGGTTGGTATTTCTCCAATTTTTTCCTTCAGTTCTCTGTGCTCTATATGAAAACGTGGGCACTGAAAAAATACGTGCTGAGCGTCTTCTGAGGCCTCTCCGCAATTTGGACAGTTGGGAGATTCATCGAGCCCAAACCTGTTGAGATACGCTCGAAAGCAGCCATGTCCGGTTAGGAACTGGCTAAGATAGAAATCTACCTCTCCGTGTTTCCGGTCCATCCATTTTTGGATATCCGGTATAAGTCGATGGGTGCATCTTCCCTTTGCGGACTGGTTCCATCGATCCTGCCATGCTCTAATGCTTCGCTGTCTTTCTTCCAGCTTGATATTTTTGACTGACGCTTGAGGTTCCTGAATTTTGGCGTCGTAGGTCCTTTGTATCTCGATAGCCAAGATATCCGCTGGTAGCATTCCCGCGATGACACATACTGCCTCGTCTGACACCGTACGGAAGGCACAGCATACTCTCAGCGCACATAGTCTGTTGACAGAGTTTATCCTTCTTGCGTAGGTCTTTTTCGCCATAGCTTTGGCCCATATGGGTGCCGCATACGTAAGGATGGACTGCACCACCCTGGACAGAATAAGTCTCCTTGGTTGCCTAGGTCCTCCTATATTTATCATTATTCTTGATAAGGCACCGCTCACCCGAGCCGCTTTGTCACACGTTCTTTCGAGGTGCTCCTTGTAAGTGAGCCTCGCGTCGATCATCACACCTAGGTATTTGATAACCGATTTGGATGTCGTATTATGATCTCCTACTCTGATGGTGATTTCCTCTCTTTTCTTGCGGCTGCTTACCAATACTGCCTCTGTTTTATGTTCGGCGAGCTCTAACCCGACTGCTGCCATCCACCGTTTGACTTTTCGGATACATTCATTTGCAATATCCTCTATTTCCTCTAGATATTTTGCAACCACGACAATTGCAATATCATCGGCGAAGCCTATGATTTTTGCCTCATTTGGGATTCCAAGCCTTAGAATCCTATTATACCTAATTTTCCAAAGGATAGGGCTTAATACCGATCCTTGTGGAACTCCGCCAGATATGTGGTAATGCTTTACTCCATCGTCGGTATCGAAGAGCAGAAACCGTTTCTCGAAGTAGCTCAGTATTATTTTAATTAGGAACCATGGCACCATTATTGACCTAAGCGATTGCACTATGAGTCCCCAATTCGCAGAATTGAACGTGTTTTTGACGTCCAATGTAATTACGGCACCGTATTTCTTTGCACCGCCTCTCCATCTCCTGCCCTGAATAGCTTCTTCCAAGGTTGTAGTTACCCTTCTTATTGCGTCTACTGTAGATCGAGCTTTCCTAAAGCCGTACTGTTGGTTGGAGAGTCCCCCGGCTTCACCAATTGCCACTTCTAATCGGTTGCATATGATTCGCTCCAGTATTTTACCCATTGTGTCTAACAGGCATATGGGACGGTATGACGAGGGCTCGTCTGGTGGTTTTTTCCCTTTAGACAGCAGCACTAGACGTTGCTTTTTCCATTGGTCTGGAAAAACTCCTTCTGTTAGACACTTGTTGTAGAGTTCCACAAATGGTTGCGTATTTGTTTTAATGCTAATTTAAGGGCCTTGTTCGGTATGCCATCCAATCCAGGTGTCTTGGTATCCTCGAATCGTCTGCATACATCCAGGAGTTCCCTTTGCGTGACAGTTGGGATGTCCTGTACTTCCGGAGGTGGCTCTATACGCTCTGCTGGTGTTTGAGGTGGAAACAACCCCGATACCATTTTCTGCATAAGGAGAGGGCATGAGGGTGAGGGTGCCCTATTGCCTTTGAGTTTTGCCATTACTCTTCTGTAGGCGGTGCCCCAAGGATTTACATCTGCCTGCTCGCAGAGATCCTTAAAGCTATTGCTCTTACTTCTGCGAATGGCTAGTTTTAGCTCTCTTCGCCTATCTTTGTATTGCACCCGTAGATCCTGATGTGTGGACAAACCTCTGGATCGCTGGAATAGTCTACTGGCTCTATGGCACTTGCTGCGTAGCTCTGCTATCTCTTGGTTCCACCAGTATACTGGTGGCCGGCGATTTGTTGACGTTTTCCGGACCATGGATGCGTCGCAAGCCCTAGTTACTTGTTTGGTAACCTCAGCGGCCATAGCGTTTGCTATTCCTGGGCTTATTGTTGACTCTGCAAAAATCAGGGCAAAAGTGTCTTTGCCCATGGTGCTTATTTTCCACCCCATTCGTTGTGCCTTCTTTGGGCGTTCCTGGGTTGGTCTCCTAGATTGTACTTCAAACAGGATGGCAAGGTGGTCGCTGTGAGTATATTGATTACTGACTCTCCAGTTGGCGCCTCTCGATAAGGAACTAGTTGCAAAGGTGATATCAACTATGGAGCCTACACCATTTCTACTAAAAGTGTGCTCACTTCCTGTATTTAGCAATATTAGGTCTAGTGACGATACGGCTTTTAGGAGAGCTTCTCCCCTTCTATTGGTCCGTGCGCCGCCCCAATCAGTGGCCCATGCATTGAAGTCTCCAGCTATAATCGTTGGGCTATGACCTCTAGCATCATCCACGAGCCTATCAAGCATACTTTGGAACTCCTCAATGGTGTTATTTGGAGATGCATAACAGCTATAGACATGCACTCCTTTGACCTTTGCTCGCACGAAGCCTGTTCCGGGTGTCATCATTTTTTCTTCAAAGGCGCAATCTCCGCAGGCCCAAATAGCAGCTCTTCTTGAGTCATCCGCAGCCCAAACTGTATCATCGAGATTTTTGTACTGCTCGCATAATACGGCAACATCTATCTTTAACTCGCGAACGGTTTGTGTCAAGATGTCCTGTGCCGCTTCGCAGTGGTTTAAGTTTAGTTGCAGCACTTTCATATTCTTCTTGCGAATTTTGCAGCTTCTTGGTATACCGGGCATACTATGCTTCCTGCCGCGTGTTTGATGTTGCTACTTCCCTTTTCTTCGCAAAGGACGCACCTTGCATCATTGCTGCAGTTCTTGGATACATGGCCTTTCTGTCCACACCGAACGCAATCCTCACTCCTATCCAACGTGTTTTTACACGCCTTTGCTAGGTGCCCGAAGTTAAGACACCTAAAATATCGCAGCGGTATTATTTTCTCCCGTATTCGGCATACCGTCCATCCGATTTTTATTTTTCCAACCTCCAAAACTTTTTTGGCAGTATTTATCGGAAGGCTAATGACGGCAGTTTGCGTCCCTGCATAGGCTGTCCTCATAGATTTGATGGATGAGGTCTCTATGCCTTGTGCTTCCTCGAACTGCTCGGACAGAGCTTGGCAGATCTCTTCCTTTGTGGTGACGCCATCTAGGTCTTTGCACTCAATGAGCACCTCTTGCGTTAGGGATCTCACTTCCGCTATTTCACCGAGGACTTTTCCCACTTTACTTTGGTGTTCTGATGTTCTTCCATCAGTTGCTTTCTTGAGCTCAAGCAGTAGCTCTCCCTTGGCTGTCCTTCTTATGCGGGTTACATCACACCCCAATCCATTCAACTCGGGGTTGGTCTTCACCTTTCGGAGTATGTCGCAATAGGAAATTTCTCCGATCTTTTTAATCACCAGTGCGTCAGGCTTAGCATATATCTTGCCTCGACTTTTTTCTACTCTTGTCGACACGACTTTATTAGTAGTTTCTGCACCTGGTTCTTCGATCCGGGGTTTCATTGTATGTCCATGGTTTTTCCCTGTGGCCTTTTTTTTTCTCTCTTTCTGGTCCTTATGCACGCTTTGTTTCACCTCCATTTCCGTTTTTTTCCGCAACAGTTTCGGCGTATGACAGTGTGGAGGGTTCTTCGGTATTTGGAGATCTCGTCCTTTTTCACTTTGGGTCTGGCAGTTGTTCCAACGAAGAAGGGAAAGCCAACTCACTCATTTCTGGAGAGTGGATGGTTTGAGTGGCTTTAGAGACTCTACTGCATACCACTTTATCTATTTCGCAATCTACTGCGCAGCTGCAGTGTTTACGAATTGCACTAGCCAGTCTCCTAATCTCATGATGCACATTGTTTTTCCCCTTAATGAATTCCATGAGTGCCGAGATGTGCTTTCACAGGGAATGCATGGCTTCACGTTTTTCTCTCTCTTCGCTGGTTTCTTTGGCCTTTACTTCCGTGTTGGTTTCGGACTTCAGACTACCAGTTAATATTTCACTGGGGAGAGATTTCGACGGCATTTGCGAGGTTGTCTGTTCATTTGTTGGTTCAGACGGCATCTCCGCGTTTGTGTTATCTTCTTGCGTCGGTCCATCCGCTATTTTTAACGGCGGTGATCGCATCTCCGTACATGTCCATGATCATCTGTACATAGGTTTCTGGAACCCCTCAATGTCTTAGCGCCACCCATATCAGATCTCGTGGTTGTCGAATGCCTTTTCAACGTCAACCAATATAATATGCAAATCATTTAAGGAAACACGATGTTTTTCCATTACGAGCCTTATACTTTGGATTGCATCTGTGGTTAATTTACCCGCGACAAACCCGCACTGATCATCAGGTAGTCGTATTATTTTTCGCAGTCGGACACCTGATACCCGCTCAACAATCTTCGTGGTGTGCGACATCAGCTTGATCGAGCGGTAGTTATCACAGTTTCGCGTATCACCCTTCCCTTTGTATACAGTAGCTTTACCTCCATTGATTCGGCATTGGATCACCTCTCACAAATTTGGAGATGAGAATTCTAAGCCATCTGAACCCGATGTCTCCCATATTTTTCCAGAACTCAGAGGGCATCTCGTCTGGCCCAACCGCTTCTCGTTTTTTGGAGTATTTCACCGCCTCAGTAACTTCTTCGACTGTGATGTCGGGTATTTCTTTACAGTTAGGGGTGGCTGTTGAAAAGTATAGCCGGGGAAACTGTTCATTCAAAAGTCCTTCACAATACTGCTGCCACCTCCGCAGAATTTTGTCGTCATCCACAAGAAGGTGGCCATGAGCACTGTTAATGAACTTTGGCGAACTAATCTCATTCTTTGTGCGGCTATTTTGAAGATGGTTGCGCTCCTGTTCATATTGTGTCTTCGCAGCTCTTGGATAGCCTGGTTTGCATCAACAACCGGGGAAGATATTTTCTCCAGCTCCCGATACAAGCTCTCCGTACTCTCTGCTTGATGCTCGGCGCACTTCTTCTTCGCTTTTTTCTTGCAACATCTGTATTCCAGTTCGAGGCGATCTTTTTTGTCACTATTATTAGAGGCGCACTTTGACCAAGCTTTGAAAGCCGCTTTCTTCTCACCTTCTTAGCTTCATCAGTCCACCGTCATGTTTCTTTGGCGTGTTGATGGTGGCCTTTTGAAGCTCCTAGCAGTGATTTGGCCTTCTTTAAGCAAGTTCGCTGTAGGGAATCCCACATATTTTGTGCTCTGCACTCTTCATACTCAGCTCTGTTGATGGTATGAGAGAGGTAATTTTTCATTACGAAAACAAAAGCCTCGCCTTTTTCTTTGTCCAGATTGTACCACTTGATTTTCTCAGAGACCCTTGTTTGTTTGCTTTTCTTCGGTGTTTTCATAAAAAATGCTGTTAGCAAGAGACGGTGTTGCCGAGCGATTGCCTCTCCCAGGACCACTTTGCAATCTTTTACCGAGGCTTTATGAAACTGGCTACCAAATGGAAGTCGATCTGAGTTTCATCTCCACCACTGCTGTAAGTGATCAGGTGTCGGCTTTGTTTGATGAACATGGTATTTAACACCGTGTGATTTGCACATGCTTAGGATGTCTTCACCAGGAAGGTTCCTGGTGCCATATCCTAGTCCTCCATGGCAGTCTTCATAGTCTTCGTTTGACTTCCCGACATGTCCATTCAAATCTCCTCCAACAAACAGAAACTCTTCCTTTGGGATCTTCTTAAGGAGATTATGGAAATCTACCCAAAATGCATCTTTATCTCCCTGATTGCACCCATTTTGGGGAGCATATGCACTGACAATATTCCACACCTCTCTTGTATTACTAGTTTGGGAGACATCAAACGGTCGCTGGACTTCGAAATGCTCAAGACATTTCCAAGTAGCTCTGCCGCAAGGATGATACCGATTCCGTTCTTAGCCTTTTCCGTTCCGTAGTAGTCCAACAGGACTCTACTCCAGCACATAAAGCTAAAAGCAATTCAACGGTGGATTGGAATCAATATTTCTGCTATTATAGCATACGAGGATTGGTCTTGGGGAAGCCCAGATTTGAATCCTTCGGATTATTCTTTCTGGTCAATGTTTGAAAGTTTAGCCTACCAAGAGATCCCACCGAAATTTGAAGAGCCTTAAAAATACTTTATCTATTGCAGCGTTGTGCGTGCATGTCGCTGGGTACAGAGGCCGCATAGTGCATGCACTAAAGTAAAAGGCTGTGACTTTGAATAAACGGTTTTTTAAAATGCTTACTATTTAGGCAAATAAATTTTATAAACACTGATCCAAAATGTTGTATCATTTGTAAGGTTTTGCACTTATAATAGAACTAATGGCAGAACTAGGACTATATCCACTCATTTTCCCGACTTCTATTTGTTCCCCTAATCCTTGTCACACACCTATCTCAAGGACAGCTGGGCGGATATTGACTAAAGCATTAGATAATGCAATTAGTCTCTAAAAAAAATCTACAAGGATCAAGCTTTCTACTAAACTTGCAACAGACGACATTTTCTACTTGATCTCAAAATATTCATATTTATTAGTGTAACGAAATTTTATTTAATTTGTTTTTTTGTTTTTCTTTTAGGTGTGGTTTCAAAATCGTAGAGCAAAATGGCGTAAGCAAGAAAAAGTTGGACCTCAGTCGCATCCCTACAATCCATATATCACCAGCGGACCAAACCAAATGCAAACTATTGTGGGATCCACGTTACCACCAAGTCATTTCGCTCATTTAGGATTTAATTTACGAAAACCATTTGATACGTCTGCGAATCTGGTTGCACTTCGATATCCTCACTTATCTGGTGGCCCAATGATACCTTCTGGGTACTTAAACCAATTTCAAAGGTAAGAATAAGAATATATACAATCAACAGGGAGTCGTAAACTTTTTAGGTGGGAATAGCTGAAAGTAAATTGCAGCGAATACAGCCATTCGTCTTGAAGCTACCCAACAATGGCCAAGAAAAGAATTTGGTCAAGCTTCCATTCTGAATAAATTCACAATCTCTACCAACAACACAGACTACAATATACGTACTTACTTAGGTGGTGCTACAGTTCGGGATGAACCAACAAGCCTGTCCATTTAGCTCGGTCTTTAGCTGATTGCATTCAGTTGCACGCTCCAAGTTGGTCGAGGTCACATTGACCTTGCGCGCGCAACCTATAGCGAGGAGGTCCTTTACTGCGACGTCCCTCGGGGTTAAATTTGAAGACTCTGCAGGCCGGAGCGTTGGTGTCCATTCGCTCTACATGTCCTAGCCATCTCAGACGTCCAATACGCAGTTTTTTTGACTAGGTCGATGTCGCTGTACAGCTCGTATAGTTCGTGATTGAATCTTGTCCTCCAAAACTCATCAACGCAAAGGGGACCGAATATCTTATGAAAAAATTTTCTCTCGAAGCGACCAAGGATATCTTCATCCTCTTTTTAAAATCCATGTTTCAGCGCCGTAAAGCAGGACTGGGATGATCAGGGTCTTATACAGAGTCTCCTTAGTTGTTCGAGATAGGGCTTTACTGTTGAATCGCCTTATAAGCCCAAAAAACAGCGATTGGCAAGAGTTATTCTTCTTCTTCGGACTACACTATCCTACGTCTACATTTTGACAGAGCTTCCTAGTCACCATCCCTTCCAATTTCCAAAACTAAGCTGGAAGCTTAATATTGAACAACAGGTAAAGAAGACCTGTGTGGCTTTCTATGCCTGCAGCAAGACCTTTGGCAAGAAGTGGGGACTTCACTTGAAGATGGTCTTATGGATGTACACTGCCGTGGTGCGTCCCATTCTTTCCTATGGATCGCTAGTCTGGTGGCCTGCCCCTAAGGAAAGCTTATAACATCAAACCTATCAACAGGGTACAAAAAACTGCGGCTATAGGCGCAACGGGTGCCATGAGGACATGTCCAACCAATGCCTTGAACATTATTCTGCACCTTTTACCACTCGATCTTCACATTGTGCAGCTATCAGCATGTAGTGCGGTCAGGCTAAGGAAAACAGGATGCTGGAGCACCAATCCGTATGGTCACAGCAGTATTCTGAATTTGGTACCGCAGGATCTGGCAGCTAATCTGACCGACTATATAACTCCCACAGTGAACTTTAGAAATGACGTCACGGTCAGATTCCTAACCAGGGCGGAATGGAAAACTGGCGTACTGATAAATGAGTTCGAATCAACAATTTTCACCGACGGTTCAAAAATGGACTGCGGAGTATGGGCGGGGATATTCTCTGATTCCCTCAATATTTCCAGGTCGTAGCGGCTTCCTGATTCGTGCAGTGTCTTCCAGGCGGAAGTTTTTGTTGTACGTGAGGCCTGCCGCATACTTAAGCAAACCTCTACACCCCTAAATACCATTGTCATCCTCATTGACAGCCAGACGGCTATCAAGGCTATAGTATCTGCCACTACATCCTCAAGGCTAGTAGAATAGTGCAAAGAAGAACTCGCCTCGCTTGGTCACCAGCTAAGGATCTGTCTCCTTTGGGTTCCGGGTCATAGCAACATTGAGGGGAATGAGCGAGCTGATAAACTCGCGCGACATGGATCTGCCCTTGATGCTTCCCTAGCAAAAGAGGTGAATGTCCCGTTGTGGGTCCTTAAGGGAGGCATCTTCGCGCACTATCTGCTAAAGGCGGATATTAGATGGCATGGGGTGCAGAACTGTGTCATCTCCAGGCAGATGTGGCCCAAATACTCCCAGAAAAGAACGCAAGATCTCCTAAACAGAAACCGTGCAGATATCGCAAGAATTCTGGCAGTTAGTACTGGCCACTGGCCCATCGGGGTTCATGCTGCCAGAATAGGCATTGCATTTAATGCACACTGTCGCAGCTGCAATACTGCTGACGAGATCAAAACAATCTTACACTTCCTCTGCAAGTGTCCGGCCTTAGGCAAGGTCAGACAGCGCATCTTAGGTACACTCTTTTTCGACAACCTTGTAGAGCTAGCGGAGATTAGCATTGGGGATATTATCAGCTTCCTCAATGTAACGGGGTGGATTTGAATAATCCTCACCCCCTTTTTCTTCTTCTTTTCCCTAGTAGTTAACGTCCTTGTTACATCCGTTAGGTCACTTGAGTTGTGGTAATAAAACGGCGCTGTTGCGCTAATTAAGTGTCGGAATGGTTTGCTGACACAACCACTCCTACCTACCTACCTACCATCCCTTCCAGATCACTCTGGTGCGAGTGGACACACCGCAAAATCTTGTGCCCTAGAGCCAAAATGCCTGCTGTGTTGTGACAAAAAGGACACAAATAGCAACCATGTCACAGGAAGCGGCAAATGCCCAGCCTTCCAAAAAGCCTTGAGGGACCTGAAACACCTTATATGAAGATAAAACAGCTCAACCTCAATCACTGCGAAGCTGCGAACGATCTCCTCATACAATCTGTGCGCAAACAAAAAGTAGACGTCGTAATCCTTAGTGAGCCCTACAAAGGATTCGATGCAAACGCGTGGATAACGGACACTACGGAAAAAGCGGCCATATGAAACTGTAGGTAAACCGCCTTCCAAGAGAGAATGCCAACATCAGGAGATAGTTTTATATGGGCAAAAATCGTCGGCATATATATTTATAGCTGCTATGCACCACCAAGCCTGTCGATAACAGAGTTCGAAGAGCTGCTGGACAAACTCGTAAGTGATGCTTTAGATCGAAAACCGGCGATCATTGCTGGCGACTTTAATGCATGGGCCGCTGAATGGGGATGCAAAGAAACGAACAGACGAGGGAGATCTCTACTGGAGGCTTTTACAGCCCTAGACGTGGTACTAGTAAACAGCGGTAATAAACCCACGTTTTGCAGAGGAAGCGGCGCTTCGATTATAGACATCACGTACGTAAGTAGCTCCTTGATAGGAAGAACAAAGTGGGAAGTCAGTGACCTCTATACTCATAGCGACCACCAGGCGATAATATGTGAAGTATTGCCGGAAGCAAGAAGACAAACACCGCCAGCCGGGCTATCCCAGAAAAAAGGCTGGAAATCGGACTCTTTCGACGTGGAAGCATTCGCATGTATCTTTAACAGAAACGCAGTACTGACGGGTCGTGTGGGCAGTAAAGCAATGCAGGCCATAAATGAGGTTCCACGGGCATTTGACGTCACAATGAGGAGAAGAAAGGCCATGGAACATCGTCCCCCAGTTTACTGGTGGAATGAAGAAATCGCGCAGCTACGTACCAAGTGTCATCGAGCGAGAAGGGCGTATACACGATCTAGAGCAAGGGCCGTCTCCATTGAACTGCAAGAAGACCACAGGGTGGCTCGAAAGGAAATAAAAACAGCCATACTAAAGAGCAAACGGAAGTGTTTCGTCGAGCTGTGTGATGAAGCTGACGAAAATCCTTGGGGCAAAGCATACCAAATCGTCATGAAAAAATTGAAAAGGTGCCAGCCACAGATTCCCACCTGCCCAGAGTTCTTACACAACATCGTGGTCGGACTATTTCCTCATCAACAAGAGAACGCATTCTCGGATGATCCAATAGTAGAGGCACCAACAATCCGAGAGGTAACCATAGAAGAAATAATCGAGATTTGCAATAAAATTGGAGATAAAAAAGCACCTGGACCAGATGGTATCCCAAATATAGCACTCAAGACAGCTATAAAAGTAAACCCAGAAATGTTTATTAACATTTACAACTCGTGCCTGAAGGAAGGAGTCTTCCCAGATCAGTGGAAACGGCAAAACCTAGTACTCCTTCCCAAAGGTAAGAAACCACAGAATGAACCATCATCATACCGCCCGCTCTGTATGTTAGATACGGCTGGCAAAATATTGGAGCGAATCATCTGTAACAGGGTAGAGGCAGCAATTCAAGAATCTGGAGGTCTTTCAGAACACCAATACGGTTTTCGAAAAGCGCGCTCAACAACAGATGCAATCAATGTGGTAGTTAAAACAGCACAAGAGGCTATACAGGGAAGAAGATGGAGAGGCGGTTCCAAAAAGTACTGCTTGGTTATAACTCTTGACATAAAAAACGCCTTCAATACGGCAAATTGGAGTCACATCTTACAAGCGCTCAGAAGGATGAGAGTTCCACAATACCTCATAGACATTATTGTTGACTACTTCAGGTGCAGAATCTTGGTATACAATACAGACCGCGGCCCCAAGGAATATAAGATCACAGGCGGAGTACCACAGGGCTCAGTCCTTGGCCCTTTGCTCTGGAATATTATGTATGACGGTATACTGCGACTTCCTATACCCGCAGAATCAAAAATAATCTGCGGATCAGAATCATTTGCTGATGATATCGCCATTATTGTCACTGCTAAACTGTTGGAGGAGGTGGAACAGATAAGCAATGCGACAATAAGGATAATGCGAAAATGGCTCACCTCAGTTGGTCTAACACTGGCGGAGCATAAAACTGAAGCAGTCCTAATAAGTAGTAGGAAGAAGGTAGAAACTCTCACTATTATAGTCGGCGGCCATGAAATCACATCTAAACCGCATATAAAATACCTAGGTATCATGATAGATACGAGACTTTCATTTAGAGATCACCTTAAGTATGTAGGCCGAAAAGGTGCAATAGCAAGTGCTTCACTCGCGCGTATCATGCCCAACATAGGAGGACCAAGACATAGCCGTAGGTTACTGCTGGCTAGAGTGGTTACGTCTATAATCCTATACGCTGCACCGATTTGGGCCGGGGCCATGGCAATTAAAACATACAGATCACATATCACATCTGTGTATCGAATATGTGCATAGAGCTAGTTGCACATTTCGCACTACTTCTAGCGATGCAGCCTGCGTGGTAGCGAGGATGCTCCCAATAGATATCCTGGCAGTAGAACAGCAACGTCAGTACTGCGCAAGGAGAGAAAGAAACGAGGCCAGCGAAAACCGGCTCTATAGAGCAGAAAGCCTAAGAGAATGGCAAGAATGCTGGAATGCTTCTGAGAAAGGCAGGTGGACCCATAGGCTCATACACCAAATCCAGCCATGGTTCGATAGGCAACATGGAGAACTTGAGTTCTACTTAACGCAGTTCCTAACAGGCCATGGATGCTTTCGTTCGTACTTACATAAGTATAAACACGACAATAGCCCTTACTGTCCGCATTGCTCTGACTGCGTAGAAAACGCAGAACATATATTTTTTGAATGCCCAAGATTCCTCGACGAAAGGAATGCACTAAGGAGTGAAATCGGCCATCCACTGAAGCCAGAAAACATCGTTGGCGAAGTGCTCAAAAGCCAGGAAGCATGGGACGCAGTCGCCGGGAGCACAATGCGCATAACGAAGATTCTAAGAACCCTAGAAAGAGAAAGGAAAGAATCAGACCAGCGAAATACAATAAATGCTGAGCAGGAAAATGCAAACATGCACTTGTCGAATACATCAGACTAAAACCTCCACCGCGATGAAATGCTTGACGGCAGTACCGCAGTACCGCGGGGAATGGGGCGGTCGTGGGAGGGGGTTTAGTGGGTAAGAGTCCCACACTGTTACTCAGGACGTACTGAGTTTCGTCTTTTGAAGATTACCCCTCCCAATCAAAAAAAAAGATCACTCTGGAATGATGATGCAATTTTATAAGTCGATTCACTTCCATACTGACGGCTCAAAAACCAAGGACGGAGTTAGTGTAGGTTTTTCTATGACAGGATTAATCTTAAGCTCTTCTTCCATCTTCCAATTCGTTGTAGTACGTTCCAGGCGGAAATAAGGGCGATTAAAGAAGTCTTATTTTGGCTTTTCAGACAGCCAAGCTACAATCAAATTCTTGGAATCGATCTCTATAAATTCAGTAGTAACCCTAGACTGCCGATCGTCTCTCGTGGAGATGGCTGTGTAGGGTGCCGGGGCATAGGCACATTCCAGGGAATTGTAAGGCCGATGAACAACTATACCCATCCTGCCGGACAATGGCTCCTTAGGTATACCAATCGTCACTTAAAATAAAAAAATAAATATTTGGCGCAACAGCTCTTTTAGTACCAGGGCCTAGCCTGTCGCAACCACTCATGTTGTGTGCGTTATATTTTTCACATGAACGGAAGGGACCTACAGTTTAATGCCAACTCCGAACGGCGATTTGAGAAGCTTTTTCGTGACAACAATACCCTCGGATGCTTGTCAGACGCTCGCGAGAGGTGGGACCGTGAAAAACCTTTTTGGTGTTTTCGAATAACTTGGAACTTCATGCGTAGTGATCCGACACACTAACCACTTACGCCACGACGCCACCACTCGTCGCTTGCCAACTCAAATCTAAGCGGGATGCTATCGAGAGTACGAATCTTATGTGGACAAGCGGACCCACATGTCTAGCAACACAACAGATTTGGCCGAAGCTGGGTCTAAAACGCCCTAAGAATTTGATTTCTCTCAACAGATTGCATATCGGCGCTATAATAGCTGTCATCACTGGACACTGTCTAATAGGCAAGCATGCTACAAGGCTAGGCCTTTTTGCGAACGACTTTTGTAGATGCTGCATGGATTGAAGAGGAAGATACTATTCCTCACCTTCTTTGTTTCTGCCCAGCTCTCTCCCGTAGAAGGAAACTTCACCTAGGAGCCCCCTATTACAACGACATAGGCGACCTAAAAAACATCGACATTAAGAGCGTCCTACGCTTCATAACAAGCTCAAAATGGTTTAACGAGTAGGTAGGAGAAACCTTCTCCCATGATCTATGTGGTATCACAATGGACCTTATTGGTCTAAGTGTGTTGGCGATTCTCAGCTGGCAGGAGAACTTCAACCTAACCTAACTTAACCTAACCTATAGCTTTCTGAAGATATTTCGACTGGCAGTAAGTTCCAAAGATTGCTTGTACCGTAGCAAAAACAACTTTGATAGAATGAATGTTGATTGGTAATGTTGAATGATTTCTTGATCATCAAAGAAACTGCCAAAACAATCTTAAGGTTATTGTACTGGACCTATGCGCAAACCCCTAGTGTTCAAAATGATCCCACTCGCTCCACTGAACATCAGTAATTATAGTCCCCGTGAACAGGAAAAGTATACGCAGAGCTGGGACTGAAGTACCAGTATCAATATTATCAGGTCATGGTCATTACCACTACCAGTAGTACATGCTGTCAAATAAAAAGGAAAATATGTTCACTCACGCCTCAAAAAAAGTTTGCACCATCCCCCAAGGATCATATTAAAAACCATATTTAACCACCTTACGAAACTATTTATTGCTCAATTTAACATGCAGGCATCTTTTCTATTACAGGGCACCTCCACAAATGATTCCACACGGTATGGCTTCCATGTATTCCCCATCAACGTCTTTTCAATCGCTTCTAGCCAATATGTCAGCAATTCCACGCCCACCATCAGCTACTGCGAAGCAAGTATCTCCTGAAGTGATATCATGTAACCTCATAGCCTCGCCAACTATTTCGCCGACATCCGCTATTTCTAATCCTATCACGTCGGCACATTCAACTAGAAGGCAGACACCACCTGAAGATAGGCGTAGTTCATCCATTGCTGAGTTACGATTAAAGGCTCGCGAGCACGAAATGAAGTTGGAGATGCTGCGGCAGAATGAAGATGGCGATGTGATAAGCTAGTGAACGTCTTAAAGTCAGCCTAGACTATTTTCTTATAAAATAAAGTACAGTAAACGAGGTTAACATAAAGTAAAGTGAAGTACTGAATTTTGCTTGTAATTTATAGTTCATTTCGTAAAATAAAAAAGTTGTGATAAATAAAATGTATATATGAATATTTTTGTATGTAGTGGGTTTGTTATTATTAAAAAAAAAAAAAAAACATTCTTTGTGGCATGATTACCGTGGCTTTTGCAACAGCTAGTTGGGCTTTTTGACATCTTTCAATGGGCTACATGATCCCTCATTCATGGGTTGGTAGAAGGGTGCTCTGTGACAAAAGAGTCACTGAATACTGCCACCTTTGTTACCAGAGTTAGACAGAAAGTGCTTGACCTCATGCTATGCAGTAGGTTAGTTAGAAACTGGAAAGTATCCGATGGTCATTATCCGACCACAGAATTGTTGTATTTGACATAGATAGTGCATGTATCATAAGAAATCCAGTAAGAAACCCAAGAAAAACAACTTGGAAGGCCTTCAAAGAAACTCTAAACAGTAACCTAGAGCATTTTGACCATAGAAGGGCTCCAGCACACAACCTAGAGTTAGAAAACGCGGTAGAAAGCATTAGTACCGCAATTACAAACGCGTTTAAATGAAGCTGTTCCATAAGCAAAAGAAAGGGTGGGAAAGTTGTGCCATGGTGGAGCCTTAATTTGAGAAAACTACGATCTGAAACACGCAAACTGTTCAACAGGGCGAAGCTACAGGGAGGCACTTACAAATTACAACAAGAGACTGAGAAGGGCAAAAACGGAAAGCTTCAGGAAAGTCTGCGAAACAATAACCAACTAGCCGATTCTGCTGCGGCTAGATTATACAAAGCCTTAGCAAAATTAAATAGGCAATCAGCTCCTTCCAGCCTTTCAAGTCACCAGGCATGGATGGTATTATACCAACTTTATTGCAGAGGCGGCAAGAGAAACTACTACCACACCTTGTTGAATGACAAAAAGTAGTCTTGCATTGGAATATACTACAAACCAGTGGAGACAGGCGAAAGTTGTGTTTATACCAAAAATTGGAAAGAATCAGCCTAACATCGTTTTTTCTCTAAGCAATGGAGAAAGTTGCACTTAACACATCGGAACTTCATTACCGTCAGCATGCAAACAGAGCTGGAAGATGTACTGAGACGGCTCTTTTTCAATTGACTGAAACTGTCCAAAGAGCTCTTGAAACAAAAGAGATACTACTCTGCGCTTATTACTGCTATTAATCGATTCTTCTTCTTCTTCTTCCTATTTCGGCGAGGATATGATCCGAAAATAAGGGATGATAACACTCCCACTTCACCGCATTTCTACTGATTCGTCTGTGGGGTTCGCCTATTTGACTTCAGGAAATATCGGCAAGTCTGTCGATTTTCGATCACTCGGTTACTGAGGCCAATGAAATGCCGATGTCGTCGCATTTGAGTGATCCAAGCGTTTATAGGCATGCCTTTTCTCCCTCGCGATGTCTTGGGAACGTTCATTGATATTGCATTTTTAACAAGGTTCAAATGATCTCTTCCTTGAACGTGGCAAAAAAAAACCAAAACCAGCTGAGCCAGTGGCACTCTATCTTTCGTAAGATAGTTGCCTTAACGTGAAGGTTTCCGCAGATCTTCGAACTTCTTATTCGATCAAGCTTTATCACTCCTGCTGTCATGCGAAGCATCTTCATTGACCATAGATCCCAGATATTTCAACTTTTCGCACTTGGAAAGCACTGTTTCATTCAAATAAATGTCTGGGATAGGCCTGAGTAGATCACAGAATGGACAGCACAAGTAGAGGGAGAGCGGGAGACTTGAGACACTTTTTGTTAAATCGTTCATAAAAACTCTTCTATTAACCACAGCCACCATCCGATACAATAGATCTTTCAGGTCGCAGTGCCATTGCCACGCGGGCATGGGTTGTACAAAAGGAAAAAAAAAAACACAGCCACCTGTTAGATGCATCTTTTTAATGCTACATTTATCCAATTTATTTAAGAAAGGTCTCATAAACTTTAACTAAAGGCAAGCAATTTGACAACATATTTTTGGCTCAAGTCTCCCGCCCCACCGGGCATTTTCAATAAGTGAAAATATAATTACATAACAGCCTTTAAAACACTTACTTACTTACTAAGATGGCGCTACAGTCCGGGGTGGACCTACCTGGGCCTCAACCAACAAACCTATCCAGCCAGCACGGTTACGAGCCAGCTACCTCCAGTTGCGCACGCCAAATTGGTTGAGGTCCCCTTCCACTTGTTTGCGCCACCTACTGCGAGGTCAACCTCTACTGCGCCGTCCATCCGGGGTGGATTCGAAGACTTTCGTAACGGGAAGGTTGGGCTCCATCCGCTCTAAATGACCCAGCCATCTTAGTGGCTGTATGTGAACTCTTCTGGCTAAGTCGATGTCCTTGTACAGGCCGTATAGTTCGGCATTGTACCTTCTCCTCCACTCACCGTCTATGCAGATGGGACCAAAGATCGCTCGAAGAACTTTTCTCAGCTTTGTTGGATTTGAGTTTAGATATCGCTATCGTCACTTCATTCTGATCGGGTTGACGGGAATCTTGACTGCCATCGTCACTGTTGAAGTGTTCTTTCCATATCCTCAGCACCGACTGCGATTCTACCACTATATTGCTATTTTCGTCCCTGCAGGCTTCTGTTCTGGCTTTGAAACCCTGGCATGTTCTTTTTACCATTTGGTAACATTTTCGAACATTATTCCTGCAATAAAGTCTCTCAATCTCCTCGATCGAGCGCTTCTCATGCTCCTTTTTCTTCTTTCTGAGAAGTGGATGTTCCTCTTTTCTCCTGCGCACGTAAAGCTCGTAAGCAGGGACAAAGCTGCTAAAGACGTCCTCTCTTCCTTGGATAATTTTAACGTCGTGGCTAGGGCATTGCTCGTACGTCTTGTCCAAGAGCTGGTAGAAGTCATCCTTTGTCGCGTCGTCCTTCTCCTCGTGAGTGGCGTGAACGCATATTAGGCTAATGTTGGCAAATTCAGCCTTGATACGGATAGTCATAAGGCGCTCGTTCACATGCCGGAAACTCAAGACTTCTTGCCTAAGTCTGCCTCTAATGACAAATCCGCACCCGAATAGACGCTGTCCTTGTTGTCTGTAGCAATCGCCGTAGTAGATGTCGCAGTTTTTCATACTCCTTTTGCCCGGCCCATCCCATCGCACTCCTTGGATGGCGGTAATGTCTGCTTTCAGACACTCTAGGGCCTCCGCAAGTTGTTCGGCTGCACGTTGTTTGTAGAGGGACCTAACATTCCACGTGCAGATACGAAGATCGTTGTCCTTTTTACGTTTGCTTGGGTCGTCAAGAGTAAAATCATCCGTATCCGAGGCTGTTGGTTGCTTCGTAACCGAAGGTTTTTTACGTGATAGGGAAGTTAACCCGACGGCAGAACCCCCAACCTGGAGGACCAGATCCTTTTTTTGCAGCCCCTACGACGAGGGCCGGATGCACCGATGTCAGTAATCCACTTCGGGGATATGAGCGCTGCCGTTGGCCCATTAAGGGTTCATCCGCTACCATCTCTTTTTCAATACCCTGACGTAGTATTGAAAATTCTTACAGACCTCAGCTCCAAATATGTCGAAGTAGCTCAAGTAAGGTATCCGCTGGTCTGTAGACGTCACCGTCGATTCCATCGAGAGAATTCATCCGCCGCAAATCCTCCTTCTGAAGAGCTCTTGCTAGACTTCTGAGACGCATATTTCAGCCGATCAGGTCAACAAGAGATGCCTCGTCCGGTTAAACATATGCGCGCTGAAGTTCACCCAGATGTGATTAGGCAGGTCTGAGTGTTCGGCTACACTTATATCGTCAGACTCAGCATACGCTCATCGTTAGTTCACTATCAGATAGCTATCCAGCGGGCACCACGGGGAGGTGATGATGCGATTTTGCCACGCCTAAAATCAAATATAAATGCTCCACCTTAACTTCTCTTGAAGAGAAAGTAATACTATATTTGCTGGATCTCACCGTAGCAGTGGATAGAATGAGTAAAGTGGGGAATACACGATACAACTGTTGTACCAGTACTTTGGTGTTGTATACGATAATTGTGTAGTGTGTATCCAGACAACCGACCGTTGTACTGATATCGTATGGTCGCATGCTGTCACATACTCAAATTCTATGAAAACTATATGGTGTTTATGTGTAATGGCTGAATGAAATGTCTGGTTGTACGTTAGTCGTATGCAACTTATATGTTTGTGCTGCTTACAAGAGTATGCCAATCTCGGTACAACTCAAGCCGGCACGACGGTTGTATCATGTATTTCCCACTTAATACTCTCAGTTTCGGGTTGAACCAACCACTGCTATATTTTTGTTCTACCTTTTATTACTTAGCTCCATTATATCCACCTATCTCTAATTCGCCTGCGTTCTATTCTTTCTCCTTGTGTGTCATCTTGATAGAACCACAATTCGACAGCATCCAGTTCCATTTCTGTAACATATATTTAACTTTCTTTCTCAAATATAAATAAAACACAAAATTCTTTGAAACGAAATTTGCTTCAAAGTGACATTTCAATGTTCGATACTCGTCACACCACCGCGAAGGACTTCAGACCAATTAGCCTTACCTCTTTCATCCTGAAAACTTTTGAAAGATTGCTCGACATCTACATACGTAGCAGAATACGCCCGGGGGACTTATCCCCAGCCCAACACGCATACACGAAGGGTAAATGTGTGGAAACTGCCCTACATCATGTTGTCGGCTCTATAGAAAAATCACTTAAGGATAAAGAGTTCACACTAGCTGCTTTTTTGGACATTGAAGGAGCCTTCAATAATGTAAATACCGAAGCGGTTAAAAGAACCCTAAGAAACCTAGACATCGACATTAGTCTAATTAACTGGATTGTTAGCATGCTCGAGGAACGACATATAACCACCGAACTTAAGGGTTCAAAGCTCGAAGCATACGCCTCGAGGGGTACCCCTCAAGGCGGGGTAATCTCCCCACTGCTCTGGGTCATTGTTCTTAATGAGGTACTACAACAACTAAGGTACAGCGGGGTCAGAGCTACAGCGTACGCGGATGACGTCGTGCTGCTTGCTACAGGTAAATTCCTGCCTACCCTCAGCGAACAACTTGACGGAGCCCTTAATACTCTTAGCATATGGGCCAGGAGCTGCGGTTTAAAGGTTAATCCCCAAAAAACCGAACTCGTACTTTTTACGAACAAGAGGAAAATACCGGAGTTCAATACACCTTCTGTTGATGGTATCCCACTCAGATTGTCCGATAGCGCAAAATACCTGGGCCTTGTACTTGACAAAAAGCTCAACTGGAGATTAAATATAGAGGAAAGAATCAAGAAAGCAACAATAGCCTTTTACTCATGTAGTAGAATTTTTGGTAGAACCTGGGGACCCTCCCCCAAAATCATACTATGGATGTATACGGCTATAGTTAGACCCATACTGACTTACGGCAATCTAGTATGGTGGCCAGCTGTCAACAAATGCACCAACTTAAAGGCAATCACCAAAGTTCAAAGACTAGCGTGCATTGGCATCACCAGTGCAATGAGGACAACCCCAACCGCAGGACTCGAGGCTATCCTCAACCTGCTGCCGCTAGACATCTTTACACGAACATCAGCAGCCATTAATGCTATGAGAATAAGTCAGTCAGCGAACTGGAAACCAAGCAGAACAGGTCACTCGATGATCCTACTCGATAACTTTGGCCTCATGCCCGTAACGGATTACATGACGCCATATTTAGACTTAACAAGGCCTTTCTCTACCGCCTACCCTAGCAGGGAAGATTAGGAAGGTATCACCATCTTTATCGACAGCCAGGCAGCTATAAAAACGATTACTGCCATAGAAATTAAATCGAAGCTTGTGAAGTGTTGTCGAGAAGAGCTCAGGGTTCTTTGAACACAGCACAAGGTATCGCTCTGTTGGGTCCCTGGACACGAGGGTATCCCAGGCAATGAGAAAGCCGACGAGCTGGCGAGAATCGGCTCAGCAGCCCCAACAGAACAAGTTGACCCCCCTGTGTGTATCCCGCCTTGCACACTCAAGCTCGCTGCAGGGAATAAAGCCACTGAGGAGGCGAACACAAGATGGAACTCCATGGAAACTTGCGCCATCACTAGGAAGCTATGGCCATCTTTCGACAAAGCAAAGACCGAGAGAATCATCCGTAAAGACAGGAAATCCCTTTCCACCCTCGTGGGCATCATCACGGGACACAACACTCTGCGGTACCACTTGAAGAAACTACGCCTGACGGAGGAGGAACTCTGCAGAGGCTGTGGTGACGAGGAAGTTTTTAAGGACACAACCCACTTCCTGTGCCACTGCCCGAGTCTTCAGCATTCCAGGAAAAAGTTCCTTGGTAAATTCTTCTTCCAGGATCTCGAGGAACTCTCCGGCGTTTCAACGGAAAGGATGTTGAACTTCATCAAATCATCAGGGTGGTTTGTATGCAGAAATGAAGTAAGTGACTGCGTAGTTTTTAGTTTCATTGGGTAAGGGATCACTTTTTCCCCCATGGCTACCACAATGGGTCATCGCTGACCTGAGTGTGGCAGAGAGCGTCGCTCCCTGCCAGCCCACATACCTAACCTAATAGGCTGTAGAAGGTTATCAAATGTCATGTCGAAAATGCGTCTGGAAAAGCTTGACACATGGTCGTACCTTCGTAGTCCGAAAACGTACATAATAGCATTGTTAAAGGTGACACACAGTCTTCTTTTACTAACAGAGCTACGCTTTCCGAAAATTTCGCATCCATAAATTAGTGTTGGTATGACCAACGTTTTTGCCAGCATAATGCGGGTCCTAACAGGAGTAAAGGATTGAGTTGCCCACAAAGTTCTAAGTACACCCCATGAGTTTTTCCGATCGCGGCGTTGATATGGTTATCCCAGGTCAGGTTGCGGTTAAAAATCATTCCTAGGTTTTTAGCCCTTTCAACATATTTAATAGGAGCGTTGTTTAGGACTATAGGAGGAAAGTAAGAAAGGTCCAATGGATACCTTGAAACAACTAAGCACTTGGATTTTGTAGGGTTTAACAAAAGACCATTTGCCTGTGACCAACGCATAATATTCTCTAGGTCCTCATTGACGCAGGCAGTGCCATGCTCTATAAGGCCAAGTGGGCAACTCATGTACATTTGCACATCATCAGCATACATATGCAAAGCGCAGAGTTTAGCAATGGATGGAAGGTCATTTACGTACAGAGAAAACAGAAGCGGTCCTAAGATAGATCCCTGGGGAACACCATTTAGAGTTTCCAGGAAATCTGACTGAATCCTGTCTAATCGGATAGCTTGCATCCTACCCGATAAGTAGGAATGAATCAATTTGACTGCACTAGTGGTAAACTTAAAAAGCCTAAGCAGCTTATCACACAAATGACAATGGACAACAGTGTCAAATGCCTTGGAAAAGTCCAGCAGAACTAAAAAGGTCACCTTCTCTTCCTCGATAGCTTGCCGTATATCCTCAGTAACACTTATTAAAGCCGTTATACAACTGTGGTTTTTTTCGAAAACCGGATTGATATGTCGTCAAGAAATTGCCATTGTTGAGGTGTAAACTCATTTGATTTTGTAATATTGTTTCAAAAACTTTTGATAAATATGGCAGGATTGAGATAGGTCTAAACTCCTCACCTTTAGCACAGTCTACTGTTCTGAAGCTGAAACAAAGTGCCTCTGTTGGAGGCGATAAAGTTTCACCGGCTGAAATACTAGAAGAAGCTCTCATAGAAATCTGTGGTTGTGAAGTTGCAGATACAAATTTGTGATTGAGAGCATTGCAATCAATATCTTCGGTCTGTATGCACTTTGACTTCCCTAAGCCGATACTGCGGAGGTTATTCCATAGCTGCCGACTGCCTAGGGCGGGATTTAGCCGGTTTGAATGTCATGCTGTCTCCTCTAATATGGAGTCTTTTTATGGATGAACTGCTTGAAACTCCGGAATCAATTGTGAAGTTTATGCTGATGACATTGTACTGATTGCCCGAGGGAACTTAGAAGGAAGAGTAATGTAATATTATACAGATGGGGCCAAATGTAAGTCAAGAATTTTGCCGCATGGAATAGTACCATTCACGAGAAAAAGTAAAGATGGACTGAAGCCAATCCGGCTGTCGGTCATGATACTGACACCAAAAGTGAAGACTACGCTTAGGTAGTAAACTCATGTGGAAAAAGTACAAAAAGGCTACCTGAGCTCTGATGATAATATGCAGGAACCTAGGGGGAAGTCTTGGGAATTTAGTCCAAATATTCTTAGACGGATGTAACATATTATATATTGCCATTATGAGGCCAATGATCACATATGGAGCACTAGCGTGCGCAGAACGAACTATTCAAGTCAAAACGAGGGAGACACTCACAAAAGTGCAAAGACTTGCTTGTCTCTGCATCACCGGGTCCATGAGAACATGTCCAAATGTAGCCATGGAAGTACTCCTAGAGGTAATACCGCTCCATCTCGTAGTGAAGCAAAATGCAAAGCTTACGATCTTAAGAAAGGCAAAAGAAGGTATTGAAAGAGAGAAATGCGTTAGTTCGAGAGAATACGATGCACTTCTTAAGAAACATTCTCTTCTGTCAGTCCCCAGGGAAGACAGTATCAGAAAATTTAACTTTGGGAAAAACGTTTGCACAAAGTTAAGTAACAAGAAAGAATGGAGCAAGGAATCTACAATATACGGACTGGGCAACAACACGATAAAGTGGTATACAGATGGTTGGAGAACTAAGGAAGGAATAGGGGCAGGTGTGTTTGGGAATGAGTCCAGATTCCTTCAAACAAAAAAAAAAAAACTGAAATATGAGCTATGGATAGATGTATCCAACTCAATCTCGAAAGAAGATGGATCAACGGCGGCATACCAGTACTGTCAGACAGTCTAGCAACTATTAAAGCATTTGACTCCTATGTCATTAAGTCGAAACTTGTGTGGGAATGCCTACACAAACTTAATGAATTGGGTAGAAACAACAAAGTAACGCTCTATTGGATATTCGGTCATATCGAGATCAAAGGAAATGAAGCAGCAGACAAGGAGCTGCAGAACCCTTCCTTTGACCTGAACCATTCTGCGGATAGGGGAACATGCCATACGGGAGGAATTTAGGAAAATGGAGAATAAAGACAGGACAAGAACCTGGAATAACACTACAGATCTGAGGCAAACTAAGAAACTACTGGAATGTAACAACCGGAAACGATTCGAAGCATGCATCTGCCTTAACAAGAATAACCTACGAATCGTTCCTTAGGCACTGACTCAAAAAAGATTGAAGCACTTGGGCAAGTACCAAATATCAGATGAGGATATGCTCATGGGCCCACTTTTCATTCTCAGATTCCTAACATAAACTGGTTTGGAGAGAGAGCTCTTATGTGAACTATTCTCGTCAAGGCAAAGAAAGTAAGAGTGTATGACCTTCAAACACAATTTTGAATTATAACGCGAGGGGAACTCTAACGAGGGAATAAATCTTCCCAAGTAACTAGCAGGGTGCACAATGTCACAGTGCAAAATAACCATACACAAATAATACTAACAGACCATCAGTTCGGGCCCACTGTGCTCAATTATTTAAGCCTGGAAACACAGTAGAGATGGTCCGCTATTAGAGCCACCCAGATAGTGATATGATTCTCAGGAGGTCTATCAGCTCAACATAACCTAAGTCTTCTAGCTCCGAAAAGAAGTAAGTACCAAGAGTCATCATTCTTCTGACGGATATGGCAGGACAATCACATAGCAGGTGACGAATAGCTTCAATTTCCTCTTCGTTCCGGCAACTTCCTTTGTGCATTACATCAAGTCATTCTGCATGAATGCCAATGGCACAGTGACCAGTAATTATGCCGAAAATGACCCGTGCGTTATAGTGACTAAGTGTCACCAGAGAAGTTGATCTCTTCTTGCTGAAGGCCTGCCATAACGCCTTTGACGTTGCGCATGTGTCCAGATAAACCCAGCGTCTGTTTGCTCGACCGGCGGTTCCATCTTCTATTTTCTTCCGTAAGGAATTAATTAGGATCAGTACAAAAGAGAGACCCCGCGATACACGCAGCGCCGACCTCTTCTTAGCAAGCTCATCAGCCCTTTCATTTCTTTCGATATCCATATACCCTGGTAACCAGCAGAGGAACACCACATCAGCTCTAGATATCTCGTTTAAATGTGATATACAGGTCTTCACAAGCCTCGACCCAATTATAGCAGAGTCCAGAGCCTTAACGGATGCCTGGCTGTGACTTCGGCCTGAAAGACACTTCAGTCATCGCTTATTCTAAAGGAGTGGTTTATTCACAATAGACCCAGGCTCCCGTGCCAACGTCCATCTCAGAACACCAGGTCCTTTCTCTTAATGGTTCTTCGGTTTTTTATGACATTCTGTCACGAATTCTTGTAGCAAATCTCTCTCAAATGCTAGCAACGCGTTCATGAGATCAGTTTCTATCGATCTGCTGGCAGTCCCCGATCGGGATGAAATGGAGGCATGGCCGTAAGGACTCGGTGACCACAATCGGCCTTCTCCCAGTATTACAGCGCCAGACTGCTGCAGTATAGATCATGCGGAATAAAACTAAGCACGGTTTCCATTGCCGCTGTTGGTGTTGTTATCATTGATCCCATGACTCCGATGAATGCTACCCTCTGGATTTTGGTGATGTTTGAAAGCTGGTATTGCTTCTCAAGTATCATCCACTATACTAGTGAACCATATGTAAGAATGGGTTTTACAACCGCCGTGTATATCCAGTACATCACAGCTTGTTTGAAGCCCCACGTATGCCTTTTTGCAAGAATAGAAAGCTACGCTTGCTTTTTTGATACGTTCGACAATGTTATCCATCCAGTTAAGTTTAGAATCTAGAATTACGTCGAGCTGAGCTTAAGATACTTACTTTAATTCCACTGATATTTGGGGGTCTGAAGATAGGGATCGATCTCTTCTTAGCGAAAAGAAGTAACTCCGTCCTTAAGGGCTTCTCTCCCAGCCCTTTGCTACTTAACCAATTCTCCACTAATTGTAGTGCGATATTGAGCATTTTACTTAGGACCGGAAGAAATTTTCCCGAAACCAGGATAAACACATCGTCGGCATAGAACGTCTCGTGTTGAAGACGTTTTCCTTCAGTATTACCCTTCAGGCCGGTGTTTAGTTCAGCTCTGTGTATGCTGTTCAGGATCGCAACAGTAATAACTTTGTTAAACGCCCCTTTGACGTCTAGGAACGCCCCAAGAGTGAAGTCCTTAAAATAGATGGGTCTTTAAATGGTTGATACGACCCAGTGCAGGGCTGTATCTACCGATCTGCCACAGATGTATGCATCTTATGTATGCATATAAGATAATCATCTCCGATCACGTTTCTTATGTATACTCGTACATCTATTACGTGCCAATGTTTTCAACATAAGAGACGATAGACTAATTGATCTGACTGAGGTCCTTTGCGTCTGTGTGGCTTGCTTTGTGAATAAATACAACACGAACCTTCCGCCATGCTGTAGGAATATATCCTAACTTAAGGCATCCTGTGAAAATACGCTTGAGCCATGGAATAGCAACTGCCATTGACTCATGCAACATCATACGTCGAATATTATCCATTCTTGGTGCCTTGTGTGGACCAAATGATTTGATTGCTTAAGCTATCTTATCATTATCTATTATATTTCCCACCTCTTTCGCGCTTATTCTCGATGTCGTCTCTAGAATGGATAGATCATCTCTGGAGATTGATGTACATCCCGGAAAGTGAGCGCTCAATAGTATATCCAGCGTTTCCTTATGTGACTCTGGTCTTGGCCAGGATCTTCCTTAGGCGGCACGCTTCATTATTAGATTCTATAGATGCGCAAAAGAATCTCCAAAAGTTTCTATTTGCATGCCTTGAGGAGCTTTACGCTTTCTTTATTGGTGGACCACTCGACGAGTTCCTCTTTAGTGAAATTCCATCCTGCTCTTAAAATTAAAATGCGAATGAGTTCCGCTATTTTATCGCTCCCCCATGGTGGACGCTTCTTACCGGTACGCCTACTAACTGGGCAGGATGTTTCAAAGGATCGCGTAAGGGAACCGATCAGTGGATCGACTGCATTGTGAACTGCTTCTGCAAAATTGAGATCCTCAGTGAGGTGATTCACTGATATCCTCAATTCTCTCTTAAATGTTGACCAATTTGCCCTAAAAGTCCCCTTCCCGTTGTAGTTTCAAGAAGGACCTCATTCATAGAATGACCTGCTTTTGACGGCTTAGAACTGAATGGGGTTCTGATTTACAGTTTCATCTGAATTGAACGTTACGAATTACTTACTTACCAAGGTGGCGCTACAGTTTGGGGTGAACCTGGGCCTCAACCAACAAGCCTCTCCATTTAGCTCGGTCTTTAGCTAATTGCCTCCAGTTGCGTACTCCAAGTTGGTCGAGGTCCCCTTGAACTTGTGCGCGCTACGGCGATGATTCACTCTACTGCGTCGTCCCTCGGGATTAGATTCGAAGACTCTGCGGGCCGGAGCGTTGGTGCCCATTCGCTCTACATGTCCTAGCCATCTCAGACGTCCAATACGCAGTTTTTTCGACTAGGTCGATGTCGCTGTACAGCTCGTATAGTTCTCCAAAACCCGTCAACGCAAACGGGACCGAAAATCTTACGAAGAATTTTTCTCTCGAAGCGACCAAGGATAAAAAAAAGCGATTGGCAAGAGTTATTATTTCTGCGCTGATGTTGTTCTCAGAGTTTATAGCAGAGCCAAGGTAGACAAAGTCCCTTACTTCATCGAAGTTATAGCTGCCCACTGTGACGTTTTGTCCAATTCGTCGGTGTTGGCTTTCTCTTCTTGTTGACAGCATATACTTGGTTTTGCCCTCGTTTATCGCTAAACCCACTTTGGCCGCTTCCGCCTCAATGCTTGCAAACGCACCGGTGACAGCCCGCTGATTTCTTCCGATAATGTCTATATCGTCGGCGTATGTAAGCAGTTGTACAGACTTGTAATAGATTGTGCCTCCGGTGTTGGCCTGTGAGTTCCGCCCAATCCGTTCAAGTACAATGTTAAAGAAGTCACATAACAGCGCGTCACCTTGTCTAAAACCTTTTTAGACATCAAAGGTCTCGGTGAGGTCATTACCGACTTTGATGGAGCAGCGAGCGTTCTCCATCGTCAGCCTGCACAGAAAGACAAGTTCGACAGGGATGTCAAAACTAGACATGGCTCTATAAAGCTCTTCTCTATAGATGCTGTCATAGGCGGCCTTGAAATCGATAAAGAGGTGGTGAGTATCGATTTGGAATTCTTCAGGATCTGCCGAAGTGTGAAGATTTGATCGATGGTGTACTTCTCTGGCCTAAAACCGCACTGATAGGGTCAAATCAGGCTGTTGATAAAAGGTTTCAGGCGTTCACACAATATCGCAGAAAAGATCTTGTATGCGATGTTGAGGAGACTGATGCCTCTATAATTGGCGCAGTTGAGGGGGTCTCCTTTCTTGTGGATCGGACAAACGATGCTGAGATTCCATTCATCAGGCATACACTCGTCTGACCAAATATTAGAAATGAGTTGGTGTATGCACTCTACCTATTCATCACCAGCTGCCTTGAAAAGTTCGGCCGGTAAGCCGTCAGGTCCAGCAGCCTTGTTCGATTTTAGCTTGGATATTGCTATCCTCACTTCGTTTTGGTCAGGTGGACGGAAATTTTGACTATCATCGTCTATGTTGAATGGTTCATTCTGCCTGACAGCGGGATGTTGGTCTTCGTCGCCGTTATATAGTCTGCAGAAGTAGTTTTTCCATATTCTCAGCACCGACTGTGATTCTAATACGAGGTTTCCATTTTCATCTCTACAGGTTTCTTCTCTGACACGTTCTTTTTACCTTTTGGTAAAACTTCCGTACATTGTTCCTGGAGTATGAACTCTCGATATTCTCAAACGCGCGCTTCTCATGCTCTTTCTTTTTCTTTTGGAGAAACCGATGTTCTTCCCGTCTCTTTTGCTCGTAGAGCTCACGAGCAGCTCTCGTCTTCCTTTGCAGCGCCGCTTTGTATGCTTCTTGTTTTGCTGCATGCACTCGCCGGCATTCTTCGTCAAACCACGGGTTTCGCGGTGGTGGACGAGCGAGACCCAGCACATCAGTCGCGGCGTTTCTGATGGCATGTTGGCAGCGTTGCCACTGGTCTTCGGCACTTGATGCTGGCGGTATAGGGATGATTGAGAGATTTCGGGATACGCGTTCAGCGAAGAGTCTGGCGGTCTCTTGCGATTGTAGCTTTTCGACGTTAAATTTTCTCACAGTGATTCTTCCTTGTTGCTCAGATTGGGATATCCGCAATCGTACCTTGGCTACAACAAGGTAATGATCCGAGTCTATGTTGGCCGCTCGGAAGGTCCGGACATCCAGAATACTGGAGGCATGCCTTGCGTCGATCGCAATATGATCAATTTGGTTGATCGTTACATGATCATTGGACCGCCATGTCTGCTTATGAATATCGAGATGAGGAAACCATGTGCTTGCTATAGTGACATTTCGCTCCACAGCGAAATCAATTAGCCTTAGTCCGTTATCAGACGTGGTGTCGTATATGCTATGCTTACCGACTGCCCTACCAAAGACGTCCTCCTTTCCTATTTTGGCGTTAAAATCGCCCAATACGATTTTAACGTCGTATTTAGGACATTGCTCGTATGTTTTGTCGAGGAGCTCGTAGAAACACTCTTTGGTGGCAGGGTCCTTTTCTTCCGTGGGGACATGAACACATATTAGGCTTATGTTAGCGAATTTAGCCTTGATCCGGATAGTCATAATACGCTCGCTCACGTGTCAGAAGCTTAAGACTTCTTGCCTAAGTCTGCCGCGTATGACAAATCCGCATCCGAATAAACGTTGTCTGTTGCCTCCGTAGCAATCACCGTAGTAGATGTCACAGTTTTTCATCCTCTTTTTGCCCGGCCCATCCCATCGCACTTCCTGGATGGCGGTAATATCTGCTTTATAGCAGTCTAGGGCCTCTGCTAGTTGTTCGGCTGCACGTGGTCTGTAAAGGGACAGAACATTCCACGTACAGATCCGAAGGTCGTTGTCCTTATTTCGTTTGCTGGAGTCGTCATTAGTTGAGTCATCCTTATCCGAGGCTTTTGGATGTTTCGGAACCATGAGTTTTTTACGTGGTAGGGAAGTTAACCCGACGGCACAACCCCCAACCTGGAGAGCCAGTTCCTTAATTATTCCCCTAGGACGAGGGGCCGGGTACACCGGTGCCAGTAGTCCACTACGGGAGTATGAGCGCTGCCGTTGGCGCATTAAGGGCTCCTCCGCCACCATCTCTATTCCAATGTCCTGACCAACATTGGAAATTCCTTACCGACCTGTGATCCGGGTACGGTTTTTGGCAATGTGTCTGAGTTCTCCCCAACTTTTCCCCAACTGCCGTGCCTCCATCTCGACTGTTCCGCGTCATGTTCTCCTCGGACGGCCAGGTCTTCTACCATCCTGAGTTGAAAGGTTCCATTGCATAGCATGGTTCGCTATGCAACTGTCACCATTATGGAACGTGTGACAAATCCACTGCCACTTCCGCCGTTGGATGGTTGTGCCTATCGGTTCCTGACCCGTTCTCTCGTAAAGGTGTTCGTTAGAGATACGATTGGGCCAGAATATCCTTAAGATATTGCGCAGGCAGCTATTAGCAAACGTTTGCAGCTTTCTGTTCATATTAGTGGTTACTCTCCACGTGCTGCAACCATATAACAGCACGGATCCAACGTGCACGGATCTTGGTGTTCAAACTGCTTGCACTGCTTCGCCATATTTTGGACAAAATGCGGATTTTGCTTTGGCGATCCTGTTGGCTATATCCAGTTCGGTTCCACCATCGGTCGAGACAATACTCCCAAGGTACTAGAAAACTTCCACCCTCTCTACCGGTTGTCCAGCAATGCAAATTTGAGCCGATGAGTTTGTTCCAAGTTTGATAATTTTAGTTTTTGTCGTATTCATTTTCAGCCCGACGACGCCTGCCTCCCTCTCCACATCTGCTGTCATTTGGTGGAGGTCCATAATTCTGTGGGAGAGTAAGCATACATCGTCAGCGTAGTCAAGATGTTTCAGTTGAGATGTAAGAGTCCATCGAATTCCTTCGTTTCCCGTCGACAAAGCTGCATGAAGCACATCGCTAATCGCCAATAGTATTGGTGAAATGATACAGCTTTGTTTTACCCCACTTTGAATCTCAAATTCCTCAGACAACCTCCCCCTGTGCAGAAGGTGACATTTGGAGCCTTCATATGTAGCTTTGTAAAAGCAATTAGTTTATCGGGAATACCTCTCCTACGTAAGGCACGCCAAATGAACTCCCTGTTGACACTATAGAACGCCTTTTCAAAATCGATGAACGGCAGGTGGAGTGGCGATCGATATTAAACGCACTGTTCGATGATAATCCGTAGGGTGTTGATGTGGTCGACACAGGAGGATCCAGAGCGGAAACCTGCTTGTTCGACATCGAGTGTGTCTTCGAGATGTTGTTTGATTCGCTCAATGATAAATTTAATTATTATCTTAGCTACAGCAGGCAGCACGCAGAAAACCTCTCCAGTTTCCGCACCACATTAAATTTCCTTTCTTAGGAAGCTTGACGAGCATTCCCTTTTTTCACTCGTTAGGAAAGCTCTCAACTTCCCAAGTTCTCTCTATAAGTGGAAACAGAAGCTCAGCCGGTGTTGGAATGGACGATGAAATACCGTCAATTCCTACCGCCCTGATTGCGGTAGTGATCTCATCTTTACTGGGAGTCGTGGTGCGTATTCGGGAACTTCTCACCTCCGGCATCTCAGTCTGATTTGGGAACATATCGCTAGCGAATACGCGGTTCAAAACCATAGCAAATGTTCTTTCCATCTCTTGAGCTGGTCCTTATCCGAAATGAGTACGGAGCCGTCTAGGCTTTTCACTGGGTGTTGGCTGGAACAGCGACCACATGTCAGCTCTTTGGTGATTCTGTTAACGGTCCTGATGTCGCACCTCCGTGCAGCTTCTTCTGCTTCTGTAGCCAGCGCGTTGATGTAGTTGCGCTTGTAACGTCGCACGCTACGCTGAACTTCTCTCATCTTCATGCGATATAGGGACTCTAGCTCGCTTCTCCCTGCTGCTGGGGTAGCTGCAACGCAAGCTTTCAGCTGTTTTCGTTCGTCAATCCGACTTCAGGTATCCTCGGAAAGCCACGCCCTATGTCTTCCCTGCGATCGGCCGATAATTCCTTCAGCACCAGATGTAAAACCATTTTTCACAGCACTCCAATGGTCTTGGATGGTTGCGGGCATAGAGCTGCTGATTGCTTCCACACCTTGCGAAAAGTGCTCCCTTAATTGTTGGTGCACTGAGAGATCACTAAGTCTATCGATGTTGAGCCTTGGTTCTTGTGTTGTCGTGGGATCTTCGAACTGCAGCAGTGCGTAGTTCGAAAGCAGCTATCATAAGATGGTGATCTCGTACTATCCCCACATCTGCCCCTCGCCAGGAGACTACTTCTAAAGCGGCGGCTGACGGCAAAATGGTCAATTTGGTTGGAGGTTGCTTGCCTGTCGTTGGAAACCCAGCTGACACTGTGGCAGGTATTGTGCTCAAACATGGTGCCACCTATCACAAGGCGGTTGGCATTACAGAAATCCACAAACTGGTTTTAAAATGGCGCTAAAGCGCTTATATGCCTGAAACACAATAGCGCCTCGACCTCGGCTTCGCCTGACGTCTATGAGTTGATCTATAGGAAATCAATGTATCCTATCACAATGTCGCCTCCACCTCGACCTCACGTTTTACGTAACGACACTCTAACCCAAGGCAGAAGTTGAGATGAGCTGAACTTTTGCTTTGCTTTGACATCTAACAGCTGTGGAACAAAGGAAAAAATGGAAACAAACATTCAACGCGCTCTCGAGGTGGATTAGACGTAACGGGAGCAAGACCGAGGTCGAGGTGACATTGTATTGATGTATGTAGTTGCGCTTGTCACGTCACACTCTACGCTGAACTTCTCTTGCTTGTCGTGGGATGTTCAAACTACAGCAGTGCGTAATTGGAGAGTAGCTATCATAAGATGGTGATCGCGTACTATCCCCACATCTGCCCCTCGCCTGTTTCGTACGTCTTAGTCCGTTCACAGATTTTGTTTATGCCTATTTGGAGTTTTTCTGTGGATTCTTCATTAGTTCTCCCTTCTGCTAGTATTGCAGTATTATCTGCAAATCTTGCCATAGTATCACTTTCTAGTTCCAGAATATCACTAGCTTATAATAGTTGTAATATAGGGCCCAGTACACTACCTTGCGTTACACCGGCCTTTATTTCTCTCAGTTTTGAATAAGTATTCTGTTTTTATTTATTTATTTATTTAAAGTCCAACGATTTGCTACTACACAGTAAGATACAATATCTTATAATTAGTGAAGAGCATATAATAGTTCATAATTAATTTAATTTAAAAGCTACGGGGAAGACTTAGTCTTGATCCAGGAACCATGGGTTGTTGGAAACCGGGTTTGTGGACTCAAGACTCCAAACTACACATTAATCTACGCAAGAAAAGAAGGTAAACCGAGATCCTGTATCCTTGCGAAGACCCATCTAAACATTCATTTACTCTCTAATTTCAGCAATCAAGACATAGTCGCTACCAACCTGGAATTGCGATCAAGAAATTACTGGTTGGTATCGGCTTATTTAGGTCACGATCTTGCGGGCCCACTCCCCCCGGACATCTTGGGGAGCTTGATTGCTGTAGCAGAGAGCCGAAACACTGGTCTCATCATTGGCTGTGATGCGAATGCCCATCACTCAATCTGGGGCAGTTCCGACATAAATGTAAGAGGTGAGCAACTTTTTGACTTTATCCTTAGTACTAAACTCCTAATCTGTAACAGGGGGTCCAAACCGACCTTCATTACTCGAAACCGACAAGAAGTCCTGGACATCACTCTTGTCTCCGATCATTTATATAACTTGGTTAAGGACTGGAGAGTCTCTGATGAGCACTCTTTTTCAGACCACCGTTACCTCCAATTTAGTCTTGATGACTATCTGCCTGACCAGAAGGCTTTTAGAAATTATAGAAAAACCAACTGGTCCCTCTATAGGAAACGTTTATTAACGCTTATTCCCTCCCATCTGCCTACTGAACCTTCTTGCACTGAAGACCTCGACGATTTAGTCAACACCCTAACATCGGCACTAAATGGTGCCATGGCCGAGGCCTGCCCACTCCGCAAACCTCGAGGTAGAATGAAACCTCCCTGGTGGAATGCAAATCTCAGTACTCTTAGGAAAGACAGTAGGCTCCTTTTTAATACTGCTAAAAGCTCCCGTGAGACGGCCGACTGGGACTCCTATAAACTGTCTCTCAGAAAATACAAAATCTCACTGAGGAAGGAGCAACGACGCTCCTGGAGACTTTTCTGCGACAGCATTGAAGAGTCCTCGGAAGCTTCCAGGTTGCGGAAAATCCTCTCTAAAAGCCCTGCTACACCCAGCTTCCTTTTGCATCCGGATGGTTACTGGACCTCCTCTGCTGAGGAATCCATTGACATCTTACTGGATACCCACTTTCCTGGTAGCTCCCCTGTTGCTATATCGCGAGAGGGAAATCCCCCCCCTCAACCTTGCAGCAACTCGCTAGTCTTGATAACTACAGAAAAGATCCGTTGGGCCATGCGCAGTTTCAAACCCTTCAAGTCCCCAGGACCTGACGGTGTTATTCCAGCTGAAATTCAGCAATGCGAGGACATTGTGCTTCCATGGCTCAAAGTCATCTTGTCGGGCTGTCTAAATCTGGTCTATATTCCCAAACTATGGACCGAGGTTGAAGTCATATTCATACCTAAGGCAGGAAAGAGCTCGCACGTGGAACCAAAGGATCTCCGACCTATCAGTCTATCGTCCTTTCTGCTCAAAACGTTAGAAAGGCTAATAGATATCCATCTTCGGCAAAGTATTAGCCCAGCTCTGCTCTCGCCGTCCCAACATGCGTACTGCAAAGGCAAATCGGTTGAGACTGCCTTACATTCGCTTGTGCGCATCATCGAAAAATCATTGAGCATCAAAGAATACACCATGGTGGCTTTCCTTGACATTGAGGGAGCTTTTAACAATGTCAAACCAAAGGCAATTACCGACGCACTTGTAAATCTGAAAGTGGATACCTCGCTCGGAGTGTTGATCAATCAATTGCTTACATGCAGGATTATTAACACGCAGCTGGGCGGAGCATCGGCCAGAAGAATTGCTCGCTGCGGTACACCTCAAGGTGGAGTCTTATCACCTCTTCTGTGGAACCTGGTAGTTAATGAACTACTGTTGGACCTGGATACGTCAGGTTGTAGAGTGATCGCCTATGCTGATGACATTGCTATTGCTTCCTCCGGTAAACACCCGGACACTCTCAGGGATATCCTCCAATATGCTCTCCTTCGGCTCACCAAATGGGCCTCCAATTGTGGATTGGGGGTTAACCCCCATAAAACGGAACTCGTTCTCTTCACGAGGAAATATAAAGTTCCCCTCATAGACCCTCCCTTGATAAATGGTACCAGTCTCACCTTCTCTGAAAACGCAAAATATTTGGGTCTTATTTTGGATAGGAAATTAAACTGGAAGGCCAATCTACTAGAGCGCGTCAAGAAGGCTAATGTAGCTCTCTATTCCTGTAAAAAGGCTATAGGTAGGAGCTGGGGTATTAAACCTCAAATCACCCATTGGCTATACGTGTCCGTTATCAGGCCTATACTACTATATGGCGTGATCGTATGGTGGCCTGCTCTTGAAAGGGCTGTCCACCTCACTCAACTAGCTAAGGTGCAAAGATCTGCATGCATCTGCATCAGTGGTGCACTTAGAACTACTCCCTCCGCGGCACTGGACATCTTGTTCAACCTGCTACCCTTAGATATTTTCGGCAAACAGATGGCAGCCTGTGCGGCCATCCGCTTGAAAGCCTCCTCTCAGTGGTCTAGCTATCACTTTGGCCACTCCTCGATCCTTGATCTTCTCAACTTCAAACACGAAAACACGGACTACACCCCGCCGAAACTGAGATTTGACCGTAACTTCAGTACGAGCATCCCTAACCGGGATGTATGGGACACCTCCCCCCCTGTCGATGCTAGTTCGGTTCACTTCTTTACAGATGGATCTAAGACGGAAGGTGGGGTGGGTTGTGGTGTTTTCTCCGAACAGCTCAATCTGAGCATCTCTTTCCGCCTCCCCGATCATTGTAGCGTTTTCCAGGCGGAAATCATGGCGATTAAAGAAGCTCTGTCCTGGCTGAAATGTAATGTATTATCTGTCAGGGATATTAGCATTTTCACTGACAGCCAAGCGGCAATCAAGTCCCTGGAATCGTTCTCCTTCACTTCTAAGGCTGCCTTAAACTGCCGTCTATCTCTTATGGAGATGACAGAGCAGTTCAACATTCACCTATGCTGGGTGCCGGGCCATAGAGACATTCCAGGTAACTGCAGGGCTGACGACCTCGCCAGACAGGGTACCACTCTAAGGATTTTGCCTGAAAGGCAAGCCCTGGGTATGCCCCTCGCTACATGTAAGTATCTACTAAAGCTGAACGCTATTAGCGCGACCAACCTCAGATGGGGAAACGGCTCAACGTGTCACATTTCGAGACAGATCTGGCCTAAGCTGGATCAAAAACGTAGTGCCGATCTGATCAAGTTAAAGCGTACACAAATCAGCTGCGTTGTCGGTGTTCTCACTGGACACTGTCTTATAGGCCAGCACGCCAAAAGACTTGGCCTCTTCTCCAATGACTTCTGCAGAAGCTGTAGGGACGAGGAGGAGGAGGAAACCATCCTTCACCTCCTATGCACATGTCCAGCCCTGTCACATAAAAGAATGCTCCATCTAGGGTCCCCCTTCCTTGACGACCTCTGCGATCTGGCGTCCTTGGACGTCATGAGCATCCATCGCTTTGTCAAAAGCTCCGGTTGGTTTTGTTAGTCCCTGAGTGGCCTAATGGTTTGATCCTGGTATCACAAAGGACCTTCGCTGGTCTAAGTGTGTCTACACTCCCGTGTGGACAGCCAACATAACCTAACCTAACCTAAAGCTACGTGAGTTTAATTTATAGATATAAAATCAATGAGAGAAAAAGAAAGGAGAAGAAAAAAGAAAAATAAACAAAAGATAATCTAAAGGAAAACCAAAACCATATGTTCAAGTACTATTATATAGATGTATTTTTACTTCACTTTTAAATCTTGATGTGTTGTCTATCCTTCTAATACTACGAGGCAAAGCGTTTCACAAACGAATGGAGTTAACAAAAAACTGACGTTCCGATGTCAGACAAGAATGCCGAGGGAGAAATTATTGGCCGGATCTGTTTGAGGAAGATAATCTAATTTTTTCATAAAGATAGGCAGGCTGACGAGTAAGTAGAACATCTGAAAGCAGGCTAAGAGTGCGAAACTGAAGAAAATTATCGAAGTCATCTTGTACAGGTACTTAGTGTAATTTGAAATTCGAGCTTGTCGTCGCAATCCAAAGACGTAACGTGTTATGCTGTTAAAAGCAACATTGAGTTTTCTTTTGGAGATGTAGCTGCAGTTATGAAATATTTCGCAACCGTAGGTAAGTATGGGGATAGCCAAAGTTTTAGCGAGTAGGATTCTCGTTTTGATTGGGGTAAACGAGTGGCTGGCCCGCAGCATACGAAGTACACCGTACGTCTTCCCTACGGCCAGATTGACGTGATTGTCCCAGGTTAAATTTCGATTGAACGTCACCCCGAGGTTTTTGACTGATTCAACATACTCAATAGGTGCATTGTTCATAATGATGGGGGAAAAGTATGAGAGATCTAAGGACGTTTTTGAAATAATAATGCACTTTGATTTTTTGGGGTTTGAAAGAAAACCATTGCTAGTCGACCATTGCGCTATGTCTGCAAGATCATTGTTGATGCAAGTCGCAGCGTGCTCTATTAAACCGAGGGGACAACTTAAAACGAGTTGTACATCATCAGCATACATGTTTATTGAGCAATGTTTAACATGAGTCGGGAGATCGTTAATGTATAGGGAGAAAAGTAAGGGTCCTAGTATAGATCCCTGAGGCACGCCGCTGGTGTTAGGAAGAAATTTAGATAAAATGTAATTTATCTTCACAGCTTGCTTTCTGTTTGTTAAGTAAGAGGATAATAACTTGACAGCACATGGCGAAAATTTATAGAACAGTGATAGCTTCTGACATAAAATAGCATGGTCAACCGTGTCGAATGCTACATGACATGACATGTGAATGATACATGTCCTTCATCCAGGGCACACCGTATGTCTTCAGAAACACCTATAACTGCAGTGACACAACTATGTTTTTGTCGAAAGCCTGATTGTTTGGAAGACAGTATAATGTTGATCGTTAGATACCGAGTAATCTGCTTTTACATAGTTTTTTCAAACACCTTCGACAAAAATGGCAGTATGGAAATCGGTCTGAATTCGTCACTTCTAGGTGTCTTGGGAATGGGTATGACTTTGGCGAATTTCCACTGAACCGGAAAGATCCCTTTGGTTAATATTGAGTTAAAAATATGCGTTATGTAGGGCAATATAACGGGCAAGACAATTTTAAGAAAAGATGGATTTATCTCATCAAGGCCAACAGCATGCGATTTGACACTGAGTAAGCTTTCAACTACTTCAGCGCTGTTCAAAGCTGAAAAGTAAAAACTTTGATGACTAGCAGAGGCAGAGAGGTTTTCTAACAATAGAGGAGTACGATTGTTGTCACCAACAGTCTGTGAGGATATAAACCGATTATTCAATGCATCATGTTGTTTTATTCTAAAATGTCTTCCATCTAGATAAGATTTAAGAATGGAAGCATACTGATTTGGCAGCATACATATCAGTTTATAGGTAAGTCCTCGGTGTCATACTTTATCAAAGGCCTGCGCCACAACCAAAAATACAGCCGAACAGACCTTTCTTTCTTCTAATGCTTCTCCGATCTTATCCGTAATTCTGTGTACCTGTTGTATAGTAGAGTACTGAATTCGAAAACCAAATTGATGGTTCGGAATCAGCCTTTTTCTTTCAATTATTTTAGTTAAACGTTTAGCGAGCACTTTCTCCAACACTTTCGATATCATCGGCAATAGCGATATAGGTCTGTAAGATGACACTACATTTGGCGGTTCATTGTGGAAGTTGAAAGATTCGTTTTAGGAAGAACCTAAGGAATTTTTGAACTTTCTCCAAAAAAAAAAAGGGAATAACCCCAATTTTTTTTTTAGCTCTGCACAGCAGTATTTGCATTCCAACTTCTTCCAACACAATCTCTCCATTTCATACGTATGCCATGCTGTTCTTATAAGTACATCGCTTTCAGCTCATTTATTGCCTTGCTTGACAAACCAATTTCAATCATAAGTCAACAAAAAAAAAACATATAGCAGATTTTTGTGATTTTGTTTAAATTTTAAATCAACAACAACAAATTCTATTTCACCCGAACACTTAGCTTGTATTAGAACAATTTGCTAAGATACAAAGACCAACTATATACTACGAGTACCATTCATTGATCAGCACATTCGTACAGATGTTTCCATGACTTTTGTTTCACTAGAATCGTTCCCACCAATGATCTTGCAACTTTTCCGTACTCAAAATCAAAGGATACATCGCGATAAAATTCAATTAACTCCTGAATCTCATTTCCCTCCTAACGCTATCATATTTTCATAAAACAGATTAATTAAAAAGGGTGCCTTTTGGCCGATGCCAAACCTGTCAGACGCAAGGTGCAAGCCTAGTTGATTCCTCTTTTATGGTCTGGCGAAGAGAATTACTTGTAAATTAACTAAACGCCACTTGGGGCTTCGTTTTCCTCCTCAGAGTCCAACACATAATATGTACGAGTATGCAACTAATTCGCTGGAATGAGTCGAGCTATATGTATGTGCGCTCTGGCTGTTCGTTGGTCTTCTAAATCACTTGATTCTGTTGAAATTTTTCGCTTTGGGTTGCAGTTGACCACTTGACTGGTGGGTACGCCTCCAGATTTCGGCCACATAATTTAAGCTTTATTAATTACATGCTACAGTGATTGACGGTGGGCCATCCATTTACATATATAATTTGTTCTTAATTTGATTCTACTGCTGAATGATGATATATTTACGCGTACTTAACGTGATTTAATTATGTATCTCATTACACTATAGCAGCTCCTCATCAATTTGTTTAATTTTCTTTTTAATTAAATTCAAATTAATAACATCAATCCGTCTATAGAGGCAGACTGATCTATAGTGCAGACTGTCGGACCAGTATGTTCATTTCTCTACCTGAGCCAATCTGTCGATGAGTTACTTCTCGCCATGTCGATAATTTGGTTTGGACGGCAGGATATTTAACTTACTCGAGTCGACTCCAAGCAAAGATTTCAATAAGTTTGCACCGTTAAATCCAAAATAGTTATTTGGAGTACCCTACGCAAGAGAAGTATTCCCGATAAATTTATTGCTATTATTAAAGCTACATACTACGACGCACAGTGTTGAATTACCATGCAAAAGTTGGTCAAAATAATTCTTATGTGTATACGATTTTTTATTTTTTTATTACATAAAAAATTGGTTAATAATTAGAAAACAAAGATTTTAATTCAAGATAAAAATATCCAAAAAGGAAATTTATGCTTAAAAAAAAAACATGATTATTCAGAAAAATCTGAAGAATCATCCCCTTATTTGCTGACTCTTCTCGTAGATCTATCTGAACTTAAACTCTTTTGGCAGTGTTTTGAGCATTCTTTTTGGTAGCTCACGAAGACCCGCAACAACAGCGGTTAATATACAAATATGTATATAAAGAAACCCTCCAAATGCTACAACCATTACTTACTTACTTACTTACTTAGGTGACGCTACAGTCCGGGGTGGACCTGGGCCTCAACCAACAAACCTTTCCAGCCAGATGCCTCCAGTTGCGCACACCAAGTTGGTTGAGGTCCACCTTCACTTGTTTGTGCCACCTACCGCGAGGTCGTCCTCTACTACGCCGTCCATCTGGGGTGGATTCGAAGACTTTCTTGGCGGGTACGTTGGGCTCCAACCGCTCTAAATGACCCAGCCATCTTAGTCACTGTATGTGAACTTTTCTGGCTAAGTCGATGTCCTTGTACAGACCGTATAGCTCGGCATTGTACCTTCTCCTCCACTCACCGACTATGCAGACGGGACCAAAGATCGCTCGAAGAACTTTTCTCTCGAAATAACCAAAGGCATTCTTATCCGTTTTTGACAAAGGCCATGCCTCTGCGCCATACAGCAGGGATTAGTGTCTTATAAAGAGTTGCCTTAGTAATTCGAGAAACAACGATTGGCAAGAGTAATTCTTCGTGTGATCTCCCCACTGATGTCATTTTTGGAGCTCACCATACAGCCTAGGTAGACAAAATCCTTTACCACCTCAAAATTATATCTGTCTATTGTGGCATTCTGTCCAAGACGCCGATGTTGGGTGTCGTTTTTGTAGACAGAATATATTTTGTTTTGCTTTCATTGACCGCTAAACCCATCTTTGCAGCCTCGATCTCAATACTCGCAAATGCCCCATTGACGGCCCGCTGAGTTCTTCCGATTATGTCAATGTCATCGGCATAAGCGAGTAGTTGTACAGACTTGTAAAAGATTGTACCTCCGGTGTTGGCTTGTGAGTTTCGTACAATTCTCTCAAGTATTATGTTAAAGAGATCGCATGATAGCGCGTCGCCTTGTCTAAGACCTTTCCTGACATCGAACGGTTCGGTGATGTTCTTACCGACTTTGATGGAGCAGCGGGAGTTCTCCATCGTCATTCTGCACAAACGGACGAGCTTGGCAGGGATGCCAAGACTAGACATGGCTCTGTATAACTCGTCTCTATACACGCTATCATAGGCAACTTTGAAATCGATGAAGAGGTGGTGCGTATCGATTTTATATTCATGGGTTTTTTCCAAGATCTGCCGTAGTGTGAATATTTGGTCAATGGTGGACTTTCCAGGCCTGAAACCGCACTGATAAGGACCTATCAGGTTGTTGACGATCGGTTTTAGGCGTACAGATAGCACGGCAGACAGGATCTTATATGCGATATTTAGGAGACTTATACCTCTGTAGTTGGCGCAGTTCAGATGGTCTCCTTTCTTCAGGATCGGGCAAACGATGCTGAGGTTCTATTCATCGGGCATACTTTCGTCCGACCAGATTTTACAGATGAGCTGGTGCGTGCTCCTTACCAACTCATTTCCTCCTGCCTTGAAAAGTTCAGCGGCAAGGCCGTCGGCTCCAGCAGCTTTGTTGGATTTGAGTTTAGATATCGCTATCCTCACTTCATTCTGATCGGGTTGACGGGAATTTTGACTGCCATCGTCACTGTTGAATGGCTCATTCTGCCTGACAGCGGAACATTGGTCGTCATCGCCGTTTAACAGTCTGCAGAAGTGTTCCTTCCATATCCTCAGCACCGACTGCGATTCTATTACTATGCTGCCATTTTCGTCCCTGCAGGCTTCTGTCCTGGCTTTGAAACCCTGGCATGTTCATTTTACCTTTTGGTAAAATTTTCGAACATCATTCCTGCATTCCTGCAATAGAGTCTCTCAATCTCCTCGATCGAGCGCCTTTTTCTTCTTTCTGAGAAGTCAATGTTTCTTTTTTCTCCTGTGCACGTAGAGCTCGTAAGCAGCTCTAGTCCTTCTATGCAGTGCCCTTTGTACACCTCTTGTTTTCCTGCATGTGCTTGCCGGCATTCCTCATCAAACCAACGGTTTCGTTGTGGTGGCCGAGAGAAACCCAGTACATCAGAGGCGGCATCTCTGATGGCTTGTTGGCAACACTGCCACTGGTCTTCCGCATTTGCTGCTGGCGGCATAGGACTTAGATTAGAAGGAACTCGATCGGTAAATTCTCTGGCTGTCTCTTGCGATTGTAGCCGCCTGACGTCAAATTTCCTCACAGTATTTGGTTGATTTCGCTCCGTTCTGTATATCCGCATCCGTACCTTGGCTACAACTAGGTGATCCTACAACTATAGTGATCCGAGTCCAAGTTGGCTCCTCGGAAAGTCCGGACAACCAGAATACTGGAAGAGTGCCTTGAGTCGATCGTAATGTTATCGGTTTGGTTGACGGTTTTTCGATCAAAGAAGAGCCATGTTCCCTTGTGAATATCGAGACGTGGGAACCGCGTACTAGCTACGACAAAGTTTCGTCCCGCCGCAAAGTCGACTAGCTTGAGTCCGTTGTCGGATGTGATGTCGTGCAGGCTCTGCTTTCCGACCACGCTACTAAAGACGTCCTCTCTTCCTTGCTTTGCGTTAAAGTCACCTAGGATAATTTTAACGTCATGGCTATAGCATTGCTCATACGTCTTGTCCAAGAGCTGGTAGAAGTCATCCTTTGTCGCGTCGTCCATCTTCCCGTGAGGAGCGTGGGCGCATATTAGGCTAACGTTGGCGAATTTAGCCTTGATACGGATAGTCATAAGGGGCTCGTTCACATGCCGGAAACTCAAGGCTTCTTGCCTATGTCTGCCTCCAATGACAAATCCGCACTCGAATAGATGCTGTCCTTGTTGTCTGTGCCAATCGCCGTAGTATATGTCACAGTTTTTCATCCTCCTTTTGCCCGGCCCATCCCATCGCATTTCTTGGATGGCGGTAATGTCTGCTTATAAACACTCTAGGGCCTCCGCAAGTTGTTCGTCTGCACGTGGTTTGTAGAGGGACCTAAAATTCCACGCGCAGACACGAAGATCGTTGTCCTTTTAACGTTTGCTTGGGTCGTCAACAGTAAAATCAACCGTATCCGAGGCTGTTGGTTGCTCCGTAACCGGAAGTTTTTTACGTGGTAGGGAAGTTAACCCGACGGCACAACCCTCAACCTGGAGGAACAGATTTTTTTTTTTACATCGATGGCAGTAACCCATTTCGGGGATTTGAGCGCTGCCATTGGCCCATTAAGTGTGCATCAGCCACCATCTCTTTTTCAGTACCCTGACGCAGTACTAAAAATCCTTACAGATCTCAGCTCCAAATATGTTGAAGTAGCTCAAATAAGCTATCCGCTGGCCTGTAGACGTGACCGTTGATTCCATCGGGAAAATTCATCCGCCGCACGTCCTCCTTCTGAGGAGCTCTTGCTAGACTTTTGAAACGCATGCGCATTTGTCGCCCGCATTTGTCGTGCAAATTTAGGCCTACCAACTCCTACTCTCAACCTCCACGTGGTGATCGCTGGGTGCCTAGTACCTTTAAAATGGGTAACCAACCCCGTTTGGCAGATTTTTGGTAGCAGCAAACGAGCGATTTGGGCGTTAAAAGCGTTTTGGGCGGTTTTAACGTCAAAATAAGAAAGGAGGATGTCTTTGGTAGGGCATTTGGTAAACATTGCCTACACGATACCACGCCTTACAACAGACTAAGGCTTCTTGATTTCGCAGTGAAGCGAAACGTCACAATAGCAAGCAACAAGCAGACATGGCGGTTCAATGATAATGAAACGATCAACCAAATTAATCATATTGTGATTGACGCAAGACATGCCTCCAGTACTTTGGATGTCCGGACTTTCCGTGAGGCCAACATAGACTCGGATCATTACCTCGTTGTAGCCAAGGTATGAGTGCAGATGTGTGACTACAATCGCAAGAGACCGCCAGACTCTTCCCTGAACGCGTATCCCGAAATATCTCAATCACCCGCAGCAAGTGCCGAGACCCAGTGGCAACACTGCCAACCATGCCACCAGAAACGTCACAACTGATGTGCTAGGTTTCGCCCGACCAACACCGCGAAACCCCTGGTTTGACGAAGAATGCACAAAACAAGAAGCACAAAAAGCTGCAATAGAAGACGAGAGCTGCTCGTAAGCTCTACGAACAAAAGGCACGGGAAGAACATCGACTTCTCCAAAAGAAGAAGAAAGAGCATGAGAACCGCGCAATTGAGAATAATGAGAGCACATACTCCAGGAACAATGTACGGAAGTTTTACCAAAAGGTAAAAAAAACGTGTCAGGGAAGCAAACCTGTAGAGATGAAAATGGAAACCTTGTAGTAGAATCACAGTCGGTGCTGAGAATATGGAAAAACTACTTCTGCAGACTGTATAACGGCGACGAAGACCAACATCCCGCTGTCAGGCAGAATGAACCATTCAACATAGACGATGATAGTCAAAATTTCCGTCCACCTGACCAAAACGAAGTGAGGATAGCAATATCCAAGCTAAAATCCAACAAGGCTGCTGGACCTGACGGCTTACCGGCCGAACTTTTCAAGGCAGCTGGGGATGAATTGGTAGAGTGCATACACCAACTCATTTCTAATATTTGGTCAGACGAGTGTATGCCTGATGAATGGAATCTCAGCATCGTTTGCCCGATCCACAAGAAAGGAGACCCCCACAACTGCGCCAATTATAGAGGCATCAGTCTCCTCAACATCGCATACAAGATCTTTTCTGCGATATTGTGTGAACGCCTGAAACCTTTTATCAACAGCCTGATTGGACCCTATCAGTGCGGTTTCAGGCCAGGAAAGTCCACCATCGATCAAATCTTCACACTTCGGCAGATCCTGGAGAAAACCCAAGAATTCCAAATCGATACTCACCACCTCTTTATCGATTTCAAGGCCGCCTATGACAGCATCTGTAGAGAAGAGCTTTATAGAGCCATGTCTAGTTTTGACATCCCTGCCAAACTTGTCCGTCTGTGCAGGCTGACGATGGAGAACGCTCGCTGCTCCATCAAGGTCGGTAATGACCTCACCGAGACCTTTGATGTCAAAACAGGCTTTAGACAAGGCGACGCACTGTCATGTGACTTCTTTAATATTGTACTTGAACGGATTGTGCGGAACTCACAAGCGAACAGCAGAGAGGCACAATCTATCAAAAATCCGTACAACTGCATGCATACGCCGACGATATTGATATTATTGGAAGCACTCAGCGGCTGACATCGGTACGAAGTAAAAGCGGCCAAAATGGGTTGAGCGATTATCGAGGGTAAACCCAAGTATATACTGTCAACAAGAAGCGACCATCAACACCGACAAATTGGACAGAACGTCACTGTTGGCATCTACAGGGTGAGCCAACTACAAGTTTCTTTTCAAAAATGCAATAAAATGAACAAAATGAAATTTTTTCCAAGGATTATGACTTCATTAGTAAGAGCAAACATTCCCATTAATTATGGAATACAACGTCGTTCAAGTGGCTGCCTCGGCTGGCCTCGCAGTAGCGCATTCTATCACTCCAATTTTCCAAGACCTTGTTGAGGATTTCGGGCTGTAGCTCACGGATTGCTTGGATGATATTGGCCTTACGTGCTTAAATCGTTTCCGGATTGTTGGCATAACAACGGCCCTTCATGGTTCCCTACAAAAAAAGTCCAAAGGGGTCAAATCGCAGCTCCGAGGCAGCCAATTGACATCGCCAAGACGGTTGATAACACGATTTGGGAATTTGGTGCGCAAAAGACCGATTGTGGCATGGGCTGTATGGCATGGCGCGCCATCCTGCATGAACCAGAGGTCGTCCAAATCCATGTCTTTAATTTCAGTAAAAAAAAAAGTCGTTAACATGGCTCTGTAGCGCCCACCGTTGACCGAAACGTTGTTCCCAGCCTCATTTTCGAAGAAAAATGGTCCAATGATGCCACCACTCCACTCCATCCGCACCAAACTGTCACTCTCTGTGGATGCATTGGCTTCTCGACAATAACATGCGGGTTTTCCGAGCCAATTTTGCGGCAATTTTGTTTGTTAACGTAGCCGCCGAGATGAAAATGTGCCTCGTCAGCAAAGATGATTTTTCGCCTAAAATCGTTGTCCAATTCAAGCTGCTCTAAGGCCTAAACTGCGAAGCGATAACGAAGCGGATGGTCGTGCGCTTTCAATTGCTGAATCAACTGGACCTCGTAAGCGAATAGGTTAGGTTAGGTTAGGTAGGGTTATGAGGTTATCATAAAACACCAGGCACCAAAGTGGGCCCATCGCGATCCCTAGGGAACCTTCACGGCAGAAGACCTAAACCCATTCTCCCAAGCAATTAATCTCCCTACAGAATCTGAAAAGATCCTTGTTATGGTTTAGGGACCTCACCTCTTCAAGGTTATCGAAGAAGTATCTTCCAAGATGCTTTAGCCTTGTCCTGGCAATTCCTTGACATTCACAGAGTATATGAGTTATATCCTCTGAGACATGTAGGTCGTCGCAGTACCTACAAACATCCGTATCGGATAACCCTAGTCTCATGGCATGCCTCCTTAGGAGACAGTGGCCAGAGAGTATTCCTATCACTGTACTTAACCGCGATCTATCTAACTTGATTATCTCCCCAGATTTTCTGCGATCTAGCACAGGCCACAAGGTCTTAGACACCCTGTGACCATCTATGTTTGACCATCTTAGATTAGCCGTGTCAATGATTTTATCCCGAATAATTCCCTTGGCCACGCACCCTGGTGGCTTAATGCTACCAATTATATCGCTACGTGGGAGCCCCGCTCCTCTTTTAGCCAGCGCGTCGGCCTGCTCGTTGCCTTCAATATCGCAGTGTCCAGGTACCCAGCATAATCTGACTCGGTTCTGCGTACATAATGCCCTAAGTATTGTGCGACAATTCCTGATTATATCAGATTTGGTGACGTAAGACTCTAGCGCCTTTAGCGCAGCCTGACTGTCAATGTAGATGGCGATATTCTTATCGGATATTGATCCCATCTCAAGTAATTCCGCAGCTTTAAGTACAGCTAGAACCTCAGCTTGGAACACACTGCATGTGTCCGGAAGTCTCAGGGCCACCTGTAGGTTCGTATCTCTCGAGTAAATACCTGACCCCGTGCCCTCACTGGTCTTAGAACCATCTGTGTATATTGCAATCTCGTTATGGACAGAGACTGTCTTCCTTCGCCAGTCCTCTCTAACTGGATACAGTACTTCGTATGGTGTGTCGAAGTCTAAGGTGCCAAGTATATCGTCCGATTCGTCAGGGATACCGGGAAAAGATTCCTTGAGAATGGAGCTGTGTCCTATGTTATTAGTCCTGAAGAGACCAACGTTAGTGAGCCGAAGCGAATAATCCCAGATCTTTGTGCAGAATTCTCCTCAGGCTAGTGCGTGAAATGTTGAGTTGTTGAGATCGATGACGAGTTGATGTTCGTGAATTGAGTCTCACACTCTCGGCTACAGCAGCCACATTCTCGTCTGTGCGCACCGTACGACGACGGGGACCATGAGTGTTGTCCACTAGCATACAAGTGTCACGAACTTTTTGCACAAACTTGCGTACAGCAGGCGCGGTGGGTGCTTCATTTCGGCAAAAACTTCTTTTCAAAAAACGCACCGTTTGGGCTACACAGCACTCACTTTGGAAATAAGTTTTCAATATTTCCCAATGTTGTTCAAGCGTAAGGTGACTCATTTCGTTCCGCGGAGGTATGGTACTGACTTTCTGTCAAGATTTCGAGCGGGAAACAGCTGTCAGTGTCAAAATAACCAATGATTTAAAAAGAAATCACTAGATGGCCCACTCGTTACAACTTCGATGCAGTAAGAGACTTTGCCTATCTTAGCTCTGCTATTAATTCTGAAAACGATACCAGTGCAGAAATCAAGCGAAGAATAACTCTTGCCAATCGCTGTTTTTTTTGGGCTTATAAGGCAATTCAACAGTAAAGCCCTATTTCGAACAATTAAGGAGACTCTATATAAGACTCTGGTCTTCCCAGCCCCGCTTTGCGGCGCTGCAATCGTCTCAGTCTTCCCATATTCACCTTGGAGAATCGATATTTGTTTCGAAAATCTTTATTCCTGAGCTCCATGTGTTTGAATCTAGTCTTGTACAATTTATGCCTTTTCGTTGTGGCATTTTCTATATCAGATTTCCTATTTCATTCAACATAAGCACACCATAAGCAAAGGTGACATTTATTACACTCAACAAATCTTACGCAGGCTCTATATAGCCTCTAGACGCCAATGACGGGTGTTTAGTTATGCAACCTTTAAACAGAGTCGGGAATTGTTTATAAATCCATTTTCGTGTTTAGAGACCGACCAAATGCTGCATAAAGTTATGCAGGCTCTATACAGACTTTGTAAATACGACTGGAAATATTTTGTAGAATAATTGAAAAATGGACAATTTTCATAGCTGAACGCATCTATACTATCTATCAAGGCGAGCATTAAATCCATGTAGAAATTAAATGTATTCTAACACCGCACCAGGCTCTTTACTAAAAACGCTGAGGCTAACAAAAATCAAAGGCTGAACATAAACTCACAAAAATTTTTAATTTCTGTTACGCTCACGAATGATGCCCTTAAATGGTGACGTACCATAGCCTGATTGGGCATTTTAGTACAGCCTCTATTGAGATCCGGCCCACATAGAAAACAATTAAAATATTCTTTTATAATGCTTAAGGGTTAATTATCTTCTATCTCTGATGAAGCTATTCATTCAATATTAATTAACGCGGTAAATCGCGTCAGTGACAAATACCCCACTAAATTCATATTTACAATAATTAAATCTCATCACGGGAAGATATTTCATCCGCCCATTATACATAATTCAACTTAAAATAGAATCAAATTAAGAACAAATTAAATATGTAAATATATGGTCCACCGTCAATCATTGTAGCATATAATTAATGAAGTTTGAATTATGTGCCCGAAATCTGGAGGCGTATCCACCGGCCAAGTGGTCAATTGTATCCATAAGCTAAAAACCCCATCACATACTAAAATTAAAATACAAATCATTACGATGGCCATGAAGCAAATTCGATTAGGATAAATTGCCAAGGTGAATCTCAAGCTGAACGTGAAGTGGTCACAGATAGAACTACTGAATAACAAATAACATACACACACACACATAACAGCTCCACCCATTCTGGCAAATGAGTTGCATATCCACCAAATGCGTTCGACCAACTCTAAAGAACAGTTGAGATATTGAGAACATCAAGTGGCGTTTAGTTAATTTATAAGTAATTCCCTTCGCCGGACTATTAGAAAAAAAAAGAAGAGAGAAGCTTACTCTTCGCGTCTGACAGGCTTGGCATCAGCCAAACAGCACCCCTTTTAATTAATCTGTTTATATGTATAGTGTTTGGAGTGAAATGAGATTCAGGAGTTAATTAAATTTTATCGATGCTGAAGTGGCAATCTATCTGTTGCTTTTGGACGTGGGGCATGTACAAGAAAGGAATCTGAAGCCCTTGTGATTATTGTACGAGTATATGTGGTTGAAGACGACCAGGGTTCTTGCTACTCTCCACTTAGTCTATCAAAAAAAAAAAAAAAAAACATGAAATAAATAAAATAAATAAACGAGCATATGTACATATGTCAGCATGGGGAATTTATTAGTTAATAAATTGATTGGAGGGGCGTACCGTAACGAAATGTCAGATAAAAGATCGTTTATTGAACCTTTTCTTGAATTTTCACTACAACAACAGGAAGTTGAGGAATTTTGCCGGAAATAATATGAATGTTGACGTCACTAATGCTCCAATCAAATAAGGTTTTGGCATAGACATGTGAAATAACAATGGAGAACATTTCGGAAATGGTGTGGGGCCTGTTCCAGAAGCTACTATAGAAAGTAGCTATTCAGTTCTTGTTATGTTCAATTCAGATCTTAATTTAACTCAAGCAAAATAATTTGGAAATTTTTACTCCATTTTGTAAGTCTGATGAAGAGGTTTTTAAAAGTGTTTTTCGTTCCGTCAATGCAAAGAAACCAATTTCTCTCATTCACCAAAATATTAGAAGCCATCGTAAAAATGTTGATACATTTCTTGCCCATTTAGAGCCATTCGGATATTGACAATGCTAAAAACCAGAATCATCAATCGAATCTCGGCAACAGCAGCTCCACCATATCTGTTGTTAAAGGAACTCCTCAAGGTGGGGTCTTATCTCCTCTTCTATGGCTTATGGTCATCAATAAAATTTTGTGGAGACTTGATAGGGATGGAGTTAGGGTTGTCGCGTATGCGGATGACGTGGTAATACTGGTATGGGGGATGTTTCCATCCGTAATCAGTGAGATGATGGAATGTGCCTTGGGCAAGATTAACTCATGAGCCACTCGATGTGGACTCAGCGTCAACCCAAGCAAAACTAAACTGATACTATTTAACACTAAAACCAAAATACCGACTTTTACGCTTCCACGGCTTAATAATCATCTATTCTCCCTATCCTCCAGTGCCAAGTACCTAGGTGTGGTACTTGGTCCAAAACTAAGCTGGAAGCTTAATATTGAGCAACGGGTAAAGAAGGCCTGTGTGGCTTTCTATGCCTGCAGCAAGACCTTTGGCAAGAAGGGGCGACTTCGCCCGAAGATGGTCTTATGGATGTACACTGCCTTGGTGCGTCCCATTCTTTCCTATGGATCGCTAGTCTGGTGGCCTGCACTAAGGAAGCTTATAACATCAAACTTATCAACAGAGTACAAAGAACTGCGGCTGTAGGCGCAACGGTTGCCATGAGGACATGTCCAACCGATGCCTTGAACGTTATTCTGCAGCTTTTACCACTCGATCTTCACATTATGCAGCTATCATCATATAGTGCGGTCAGGCTAAGGGAAACGGGATGCTGGTGCACCAATCCGTATGGTCACAGCAGTATCCTGAATTTGCTACCGAAGGATCTGGTAACTAATCTGACCGACTATATAACACTCACAGTTAACTTTAGAAATTACGTCACGGTCAGATTCCCAACCAGGGCGGAATGGGAAACTGGCGTACTGATAAATGAGTTCGAATCAACAATTTTCACGGACGCACAGTGCGTTGAATGTATGGGGATGGTGAACAAAAATCTGAATTTCAACAGATTTGGTTTTTTTTGTTTAAAATGAACTGTTAAAATTAAAAAGAGGGCTAAGTTTTATTATTTGAAAGACATATGATACTTACAAGGCAGTTTAATGCGGGCAAACAGCTCAAAGAAGGCGTATCAAGTAAAAACAAATGTAAGTGTTTAGTTGTGTTTTAATTTTTAACTTTTATTGACATATAAAGAAACATATTTTGCATGATTAGTTTTATTTTTCAAAGCATAAAAAAATTCAATGTTCTAAAAAAAAAATTAACATAATTGATAATTGGTAAATTATTAGATACATCTAGTCAGACCAATCGGAACCTTCACTGTCTATATTACTACGTATTCGCAATAATGATTCCATATTTTCTGGTAATGTTAGGTATTGTTTGAGGCCATCATCGTCTTCCCTTAACCTTTTCATCGAAATTGTATTCCTATATTCAGAAATTACAGGATCAGATCTAAGTAGTAACACAGTCATAAGGTCTTCGTTTGTATATTTTCGTGAGGATTTCCTAGTGTGAGCGAGACGATGCTTTCGAAACTCTTTATGACTTGCTTCTAAGGCTTCTTCTGAGAGCTGACCAATAGGCATTTCAAAAAATGAAATAATATCTGCTCCGTGAATTAAGAGCTTGTGAACACTGCTTGGCATATAATACCAACTATAAAGTTCCAGGTATAGCTCTTTCGTTTCTCTGAGCAATTCGCAAAATTTCGGCAGATTTATATTTTTTCCACAATCTATGACCCTTAAAGGATTGTGCGGAACTCATAAGCGAACACCGGAGGCACAATCTATTACAAGACTGTACAACTGGTTGCATACGCCGACGATTTAGACATTATCGGAAGAACTCAGCGGACTGTCACCGGTGCGTTTGCAAGCATTGAGGCGAATGCGGCCAAAATGGGTTTAGCGATAAACGAGGGCAAAACCAAGTATATGCTGTCAACAAGAAGGGAAAGCCAACACCGACGAATTGGACAAAACGACACAGTGGGCAGCTATAACTTCGAGGTAGTAAGGGACTTTATCTACTTTGGCTCTGCTATAAATTCTACAAACAACATCAGTGCAGAAATCAATCGAAAAATAAGTCTTGCCAATCGCTGTTTTTTTGGGTTTATAAGGCAATTCAACAGTAAAGCCCTATCACGAACAACTAAGGAAACTCTGTAAAAGACGCTGATCATCCCAGTCCTGCTTTACGGCGCTGAAACATGGACTTTATTAAAAGAGGATGGAGATATCCTTGGTCGCTTCGAGAGAAAAATTCTTCGTAAGATTTTCGGTCCCGTTTGCGTTGACGGGTTTTGGAGGAGAAGATTCAATCACGAACTATACGAGCTGTACAGCGACATCGACCTAGTCAAAAAACTGCGTATTGGACGTCTGAGATGGCTAGGACATGTAGAGCGAATAAACACCAATGCTCCGGCCCGCAGAGTCTTCGAGTCTAACCTCGAGGGACGACGCAGTAGAGGGAATCATCGCCATAGGTGGCGCGCACAAGTTCAATGGGACCTCGACCAACTTGGAGTGCTAAAGACCGAGCTATATGGTGAGGCTTGTTCGTTGAGGCCCAGATTCACCCCGAACTGTAGCGCCACCTAAGTAAGTAAGTAAATTGACTACATATTCTTAACTAAAACAATAATCTTTACCGTCGTTATTCAATTCTTTAGTGAATTCTGATAACGGAATTATCAGCTCACGTTCCAGTTTAAGGGCTTCCAATGTAGTCTTGTGGGCGCTTTGGCGTAAGTGGTTAGTGTGTCGGATCGCAGCGCATGAGTTCGAATCCCAGAAAACACCAAAAAGTTTTTTCACGGTCCCACCTTTCGCGAGCGTCTTGCAAACATGCGAGAGTATTGTTGTCTCGAAAAAGCTTCTCAAATCGCCGTTCAGATACGGCTCTAAGCTGTACGAGTAGGTCACTTCGTACGTGTGAAAAATATAACGCACACAACATGGGTGGTTGCGAGAAGCTAGGTCCTGTCACTTAAAGAGCTGTTGCGCCAAATATTTATTTATTTAATCTAGTCTTGTATATTTCGACTTTCAACAGCTTTTTTTTTCAAAGTCTGTATTTCATCGTCCACTGCTTGAGATTTCATCTTCCTTAAGGACGAATGCTTAAGCTAGGTACCTTCGGTGGCTTTGGAATATGGATCTGAAAGTTTTATAGCATGACAACTCCATCGCCACCCACTTCTGGTAAATTCAGCCCTTCAACAGTAGGCAAATCATCAACGACATCAAGAACTACCGCTCTTCCATCCCCCCGTTCCAGTTTTTTTTTCGAATTATCTCTTTTGGCCTGAGAATAATGAAACGTATACCTAATAATTCTATAACAAAAATGCTAAAATTAGTATAGTATATGTTTCACTTTGCAACTTTGCAAGACACGATTACAAATGTAAAGTTCTCTTTTTAATTGGTGAAACACTTTTCCTTTTTACTTTTCAAAAAAGTCTGAAAAATTACAAGTCGTGAGAACTTTGCGTTTTTGATGAAACACATCGCACTTGTACTTTGCAGGAGTTTATTTTCTGGAAAAGTTGCAAAGTGCAAAGTGAAAAGTGGCTGGTGAAATAGGGCCGGTCTGCAGTTTTAATATTGTATCTGCTGATATGTTCAAAGTTACGTGTGTTATTGATTTTCAAACATTTAGGTAGGTAGGTATGGTAACAATACTAAAACAGGAGCATGCACGTGTCAAACAACAAACACCATCGCAATATGGTAATATTACAAAACTGTATTATTATGGTAATACTTGCTAAAAGCAAACGCACTTCCCCGCCAGGCACTACCATTGCTGTGCATGGTACTGATCCTGAACCGAGCAGAAATGTTCGGGTCAGAGCTATACGGATTCCGGGGGCTAGCAAAATAATGAAACAGTTTGGAAGAAATTCGAGGGTCGCGATTTGGAACGTTGGAAGCATGACTGGTCGAAGTTACGAGCTGGAAGAGATGATGAATCGAAGGCGGGTGGATATCTTGTGTGCCCAAGAGACGAAATGGAAACACCCCGGAAATCGGGCGCGTTTCTTGGACGTTAGGACAAAAGATTACAAGATGTTCTACTACGGAACGGAAAAGTCTAAGAACGGAATCGGTATCATCCTTGCGGCAGAGCTACTTGGTAACGTCTTGAGCATTTCGAAGTCCAACGACCGTTTGATGTCTCTCAAATGTCTCTCAGATGTCTCTGAATATTGTCAGCGCATATACTCCCCAAAATGGGTGCAATCAGAGAGATAAAGATGCATTTTGGGTAGTTTTCCACAATCTCCTTAAGAACATCCCAAAGGAAGAGTTTCTGTTTGTTGGAGGAGATTTGAATGGACATGTCGGGAAGTCAAACGAAGACTATGAAGACTGCCATGGAGGACTAGGATACGGTACTAGCAACCTTCCTGGTGAAGACATCCTACGCATGTGCAAATCACACCGTCTTATCGTGTTAAATACCATGTTAATCAAACAAAGCCGACACCTGATCACTTACAGCAGTGGTGGAGATGAAACTCAGACTGACTACCATTTGGTAGCCAGTTTCATGAAGCCTCGGGTAAAAGATTGCAAAGTGATCCTGGGAGAGGCAATCGCTCGGCAACACCGTCTCCTGCTAACAGAAATTTTTATGAAAACACCGAAGAAAAGCAAACAAACAAGGGTCTCTGAGAAAATCAAGTGGTACAATCTGGACAAAGTAAAAGGCGAGGCTTTTGTTTTCGTAATGAAAAATTACCTCTCTCACACCATCAACGGAGCTGAGGATGAAGAGTGCAGAGCACAAAATATGTGGGATTCCCTACAGCGAACTTGCTTAATGGAGGCCAAATCACTGCTAGGAGCTTCAAAAGGCCACCATCAACATGCCAAAGAAACATGGTGGTGGAGTGATGAAGCTAAGAAGTGGAGGTGGAGTGATGAAGCTTGGTCAAAGTGCCCCTCTAATAATAGTGACGAAAAAGTTCGTCTCGAAATGGAATACAGATGTTGCAAGAAAAAAGCGAAGAAGAAGTGCGCCCAGCTTCAAGCAGAGAGTACGGAGGGCCTGTATCGGGAGCTGGAGAAAATATTTTCCCCTTTTGCTGATGCAAACCAGGCTATCCAGGAGCTGCGAAGACACAATATGAACAAGAGCGCCACTATCTTCAAAAAAGCCGCACAAAGAAGGAAGAATGCTCAGGAGATTCGTTCGCCAAAGTTCATTAGCAATGCTCATGGCCAGCTTCTTGTGGATGACGACAAAATTCTGCAGAGGTGGCGGCAGTATTGTGAAGAGCTTATAAATGAACAGTTTCCCCGGCTACACTTTCCAAGAGCCACCCCTAACTGTGAAGCAATACCCGACATTACAGTCGAAGAAGTTAGTGAGGCGGTCAAATACTCCAAAAATCGAAAAGCGGTTGGGCCAGACGAGATGCCCTTTGAGTTCTGGAAAAAGATGGGAGACATCGGGTTCAGATGGCTCAGAATTCTCATCTCCAAATTCGTAAGAGCTGACCCAATGCCGAATCAATGGAGGGAAAGTTACCTTCTCCCTGTATACAAAGGGAAGGGTGATACGCGAAACTATGATAACTACCGTTCGATCAAGCTGATGTCACACACCATGAAGATCGTTGAGCGGGTATTAGGTGGCTGACTGCGAATCAGCGGCTATCTGATAGTCAGTGCGGGTTTGTCTCGGGTAAATCAACCACAGATACAATCCAAAGTACATATAAAGTTCATAATGGAAAAACATCCTGATTCCTTAAGGAATTTGCATATTGTATTGGTTGACTTTGAAAAGGCATTCGACAGACAACCACGAGATCTGATATGGGTGGCGCTAAGACATCGAGGGGTTCCAGAAACCTATGTACAGATGATCATGGACATGTACGAAGGAGCAAAGACAAGAGTATGATGGGTGCACCAGGGAAGCGTCTTAAGTCCTTTGCTCTTTATTACAGTCCTTGATTATCTGCTTAAAGGTAAAGTGATGGACCCAAAGGTACATCAGTTATTCTTTGCTGACGATGGACCCATCATAAGTGAGGATCCTACATCCCTGCAACGAGCACTTGATGTGTGGTTGGGCGCTCTGGAGGGAAATGGGTATCGCATTAGTTCAAAAAAGACAGAGTACTTGTGCTGCCCGTTCTCTGATCCCTTCAGGCCTATTCCAGACATTTATTTGAATGGAACAGTGTTTCCCAAGTGCGAAAAGTTCAAATATCTGGGATCTATGAGCAATAGCAAAGCAACTTGTGATGACGACATCAATCATCGCGTAAGCGTAGGGTGGATGAAGTGGGGAAAAATTCCGCTATCTTCTGTGACAGAAAAATGCCACCTAAGTTGAAAGGAAGGCTCTACACCGCAGTTGTGCGTCCAGCGCTCACATACGGTTCATAATGTTGAACGATGTACAAAACGTATGAGAGTAAATTAACGGCAGCTGAGATGAAGATGCTTCGCATGACAGCAGGAGTGACAAAGCTTGATCGAATAAGAAGTTCGAAGATCCGTGGAAGCTTTCACATCAAGGAAACCATCGTACAAAAATTAGAGCGCGACCGGCTCAGCTGGTATTGCCACGTTCAAAGAAGAGATCATTTGAACCCTGTTAAAAAGGCAATATCTATGCACGTTCCAAAGACATCGCGATGTAGGAAAGGCAGGCCTATAAACGCCTGGATCAGACAAATGCGACGACATCGGCATTTCATTGACCTCAGTAACCGAGTGATCCAAAATCGGCAGGCCTGCCGATATTTTCCGAGGTCAAATAGGCGAACCCCACAGGCGGATCAGTAGAAATGCGGTGAAGTGGGATTGTATGGTACATCGCGTTACACAAACCCAATAACTCGCGTTAGTTCCCATTTTTATTTCAAAAATTAAGGCTTGAGGAGGAAAATCTCTGAAATAAAATTAATATGTATTTAAAATAAAACAATTAATTTTTATTATTTTATAACTTTCAACAGTGATAAAGGTACCAATTCGAAAACAAATTTTATTTTTTTGAAGCTTTATGTCCGTTTTTCATGGAAGTACCCAGAAGATAAAAGTGACGAAGAAGTACAAATTTATACGAGCTAGAAAAAATGTAATATTTTTGCGCAAAAAGGAAGGAGATAATGCAATTAAAGTAAGGTGTTTTGAAGATATCATAAATTTATAAGTACATTTTCTATAGGTTTATATTTATAAAATGAATTGTAACTATTCTAGTCACGTAAAAAATGATAAAACCCCTAATCCTACTTTGTTTATACATCAGAGTATTCGTAGTATGAGAAAAAATGTTGATTCTTTCGTTTCTCATATTGATTCATTGAATTTGTTGGCTGATTTTATTATATTGTCTGAAATCTGGTTGTACGACTATGAACTATCCAATTACAATGTTCCTAGTGATGAATTGTATGGTAATTGCAATAACTCTTATAATGCAGGTGGCGTAGCAGTATTTATAAATGAATAAGTCAAATGTGAGCAAGTTCAAAAATATAATCTTAGCAGTGCAGATGTCTTAAAAATAACCTGCAGAATAAACAGCGAAATTTTTACGATTTTGTCTACCTATCGCTTGCATGAAAATGGTTTGAGCAGAAACGTATTTATTGAAGATATAAATGAGCTTTTGAAATGTGTAAAGTCAAAGAATTTATTGGTTTTAGGAGATATATATTGATATTTTAAGCAATAGCAATGATTCTGACAAGTATTTGTTTCTAATGTCGTATTATAGTCTAAAGTCCCTTGTCAATGAACCTACTTGTATAACAGACGGAACACAAACCTGTATTGATCACATTTTTGTTAGATTTCACAAGATCTGGTCGCATAAAGTGTCCAGTGAAGTCCTTGATTTTAGAATTACTGACCACTGTATGGTAAATCTCAAGATAGATCAACTGACTGTTAGTAAGTCGAATGCAGCCAGGTTACATAAAGCCCTTGCAAAATCCGGGGGAATGCCAACATCCCTTAAAAAACCTGACGGCAGCTTTACTAAAGATGAAGAACAAAGAGCATCACTGCTCTTAGAAACTCACTTCCCCGGAAGTTTGCAGAACACCTGTGACGGGAGCATGACTAACACGACCAGACCTCGGAAGCAAGATTGGGAGATTGCAGGGGCTATCTGTTCCAGAGGGAGAATCGAGTGGGCAAATAGCTCCTTACAGCCTTTCAAGTCACCGGGTGCGGATGGTATTATACCAGCCCTATTGCAAAGGGGGCAAGAAAAACTACTACCACAACTGGTCAGAATAACAAAAAGCAGTCTTGCACTGGGATATATTCCAAACCAATGGAGACGGGCGAGAGTTGTGTTTATACCAAAAATGGGGAAGAAGGACCCAACACAGCCTAAGTCATACAGACCGATCAGCCTAACATCGTTTCTTCTTAAAACAATGGAGAAAGCTATGGACAACCATTTAAGGGAGGATGTATTTAACACATCCCCACTGCATTATCGTCAGCATGCATACAGAGCGGGCAGGTCCACCGAGACTGCTCTGTATCAGCTGACGGAAACAATCCAAAGTGCTCTTGAAACAAAAGAGATAGTAATCTGCGCCTTCCTAGACATTGACGGGGCGTTTGATAACACTTCACATGAAGCTATTAAACGAACCCTTGACAGAAAGGAGTTAGCAAAACAGTATCTAAGTGGATGTATGAATTGCTGAGAACAAGCTCAGCAGAAACTCAAACCTCACATGGAATTATCAGGGTCAACACAACAAGAGGATACCCACAAGGAGGAGTGTTATCTCCCCTAATGTGGAGCCTTGTTGTGGATGAGCTGCTTGAAAAAATAACAAGCCTTGAAATTAACTGTCAAGCCTACGCTGATGACATTGTACTGATTGCCAGGGGGAAATTCGAGGAAACCCTATGTGATATTATACAAGGGGCCTAACAGTAACTCAAGAATGGTGCAGCACGGCTGGGCTTAATATAAACCCGGCCAAAACCACTATAGTACCGTTCACGAGGAAGAGAAAACTTGAACTGAAGCCAATCCGACTGTCGGGCACGATACTGACACCGGTAAAAGAAGTGAAATATCTAGGATTACACCTAGATAGCAAACTCTTGTGGAAGAAACACACAGAGGAGATATCCAAAAAAGCTACCCGTGCTCTAATGATATGCAGGAGCCTAGCGGGTAAGTCTTGGGGATTTAGTCCAAATATTCTAAGATGGATGTACATTGCCATTGTGAGACCAATGATCACTTATGGAGCAATAGCATGGACAAAGCGAACTAGTCTAGTCACTACGAGGGAGACACTCACTAAAGTGCAAAGCCTTGCGTGCGTCTGCATCACTGGGGCCATGCGAACGTGTCCAAATGCAGCCATGGAAGTACTCCTGGAGCTAACACCGCCCCATCTTGTAGTGGAGCAAAATGCACAGCGAACGATCCTAAGGATGACAAAAGAAGGTATCGGAAGGGAGAAATGTGTTGGTATGAGAGAATACGATGCACTTCTCAAAAAACTTCCCCTTCTGGCCGTCCCCAGGGACGACAGTATCAGGAAATTTAACTTTGGGAAAAACTTTAGTACAAAGTTAAGTAACAAGAAAGAGTGGAGCAACGGATCCACGATGTACGGACTGGGCAGCCACACGATAAAGTGGTATACGGACGGTTCGAGAACTAGAGAGGGAACAGGGGCGGGCGTATTTGGGCCAAGGACCAAGCACTCAGAACCTATGGGCAAGTACACCAGCATCTTTCAAGCTGAAATATGTACTATAAACAGATGCATCCAACTCAATCTCGAAAAGGGATACAGCAACTGCGACATAGCAATACTGTCAGACAGCCAAGCAGCTATCAAAGCACTTGACACCTATGTCATTAAGTCAAAACTTGTGTGGGAATGCCTATGCAAACTTAATGAGCTGGGCAGAAACAATAAAGTTACACTTTACTGGATACCCGGTCACGTCGGGATAAAAGGTAACGAAGCAGCGGACGCCTTGGCAAGACAAGGGGCCGCAGAACCCTTCATTGGACCTGAACCATTCTGTGGAATGGGGGAACACACCATACGCGAGAAATTCAGGAAAATGGAGAGAGAAGACAGGGCAAGAACCTGGAACAACACCACAGGCCTGAGGTAGGCTAAGAAACTGCTGGGATGTTACAACCGGAAAAGATTCGAAGCCTGCATCTGCCTTAGCAAGAATAACCTACGGATCTTAACAGACTTCCTAACGGGGCACTGCAAACTCAGGGAGCATCTATGGAAACTAGGTATAACAAATGAAGGCCTTTGCAGATTCTGCAACGAGTCATGTGAGACTCCGGAACACTTTCTGGAGTCCTGTGGGGCACTGACCCACAAAAGATTGAAATACTTGGGCAAATACCAAGTATCAGAAGAGGATATGCCAACCATGGACCCACTTCTCATTCTCAGATTCTTAAAAGAAACTGGTCTGGAGAAAGAGCTCTAAGGTGAACTATTCTCGCCAAGGCAAAGTAAGAGCATATGACCTTCAAACACAATTCCTCAGGAATTGCAATTGCGAAGGGGACTCTAACGAGGGAACAAACCTCCCCAAGGTATTAACAGGGGGCACAATAGACCATTAGGTCGCAGTGCAAAATAACCCTACACAAATAATAAGAATAATAGAATAGATATATTCCCTTTTCAGCTAAACATAAGACGGATTATTTGAGGTTGGTTGATGCTCTAAAATTTTAATTTTGGGAAGAGGTCTATGTAGAAAGTAACCCTTCATCAGCTTATGATGTTTTTCTTAAAACTTTAAAAGGGCGTATTGATGATGCTACCACAGTTCAGTCACATATTAAATCTAAGCTAAAACGACTGAGGCCTTGGATTGGAGGAGATTTATTAAAACTAATATATAGGAAAAATTCCCTTAGTAAAAAGTGTCAAAAGAAACCCCAAAACATTAATCTAAAGCGATATTATCATAAAATGAGCCATAGAGTTAAAAGGGAAATAGCTATTAGTCGCGACAAGTTTTATTCGGTTAGATTTAAGAACTGCAAGGAAAATGTAAAAAAGGAATGGAAAGTTGTTAACAGTATTCTAAACAATGAACAAAATAGAGATAGCATTTGTGAAATTGAAGTGGACAATTCGTTGGTCCACAATCCCATGATCATTGCAAATAGTTTTAATAGCTACTTCGCACTTGTTGCAACAAATTCCAAACCTGATCCTTCTCTAACCGATTGCAGTTGTAATTTATATCCGGACATAATTGATGATGTTTTTCAGGTTAATGGCTTTATTTTTCAACCTTTTTCACCACTTGAGTGTATAAACGTATAATGAATCTTAACAATAAAAACTCTTGTACTTCTGATGGTATAACTACTTGTCTTGTAAAACATATTGCCTTTTCCATTGTTGATGTATTGTGTTATATATTAATATGAGTGTTAATTGTGGTATTTTCCCTTCAGCGTTAAAAGTTGCAGAAGTCATTCCTCTATATAAAAAAGGTCGTCGAAGATCAATAAGTCAATATCGACCAATATCATTACTTCCAACGTTCTCCAAGATATTTGAAAAAATTATAAAAGGCCCTATTTTATCGTTTGTGGACAAAAACAATTTTTTGTGTTATCAACAGTTTGGTTTTCGGGAAAGTAAATCTACAGAAGATGCTGTCTGAAAATTATGTAGTGAGATATGCGATGGCTTAAATAACAACAATAGTCCTATAGCGCCCATATGGGCGCCGTGGCGTAAGTGGTTAGTGTGTCGGATCACTACGCATGAGGTTCCAAGTTCGAATCCCAGAAAACACCAAAAAGTTTTTTCACGGTCCCACCTCTCGCGAGCGTCTGACAAACATCCGAGAGTATTGTCGTCACGAAAAAGCTTCTCAAATCGCCGTTCGGATTCGGTATTAAACTGTAGGTCCCTTCCATTCGTGTGAAAAATATAACGCACACAACATGAGTGGTTGCGAGAAGCTAGGCCCTGGCACTTTAAAGAGCTGTTGCGCCAAATATTTGTATTTGTATTTTCCTATAGCATTATTTATTGACATGACTGAAACTTTTGATTTGGTTAATCATGCAATTCTTTTGGATAAACTCCATAAAGCTGGATTCAGGGGTTCAATACATAATTGGTTTAACTCTTATTTATCCACAAGACTTCAAAAAGTAAAACTTAATGGAGTTTTTAGTAATGAGTTGGAGTTGCGGATTGGTGTGCCTGAAGGTTCAGTTCTGGGCCCCATTCTATTTCTAATTTATATAAACTCCATTTTCAAACAAAATTTTAATAGCAATGTTATGCGTTTTCTGATGATATTTTACTTGCATTTACTTACATAAACAAATCCTTATATAAATCTGTTGTAAATTTAGAGTCCGACGTTCAGTTATTAAGACAATGGTTCGCAAAACATAAGCTTATAATAAGCTAACAAACTAAACTTATGATCTTCAATCTGAAAAATTAAAATTTGGCTGATATTAATGTTATTTTTCACTCTGCTGCGTGTCCAAAATTTTCAATGTACGTTCATAACTGTGGTAAAGTCAATTTCTCTAGGGATGTTCCATGTTGTGCTAATTGTTTTAAGATAGAATCTGTTGAATGTTTTAAGTATCTAGGTGTATCAATAGACAAAAACTTGAACTGGAAAACTCATTCATCTGACTTAAAGAAGTATATGTTGTGCGCGACACGTAAAATATTGTTGCTACAGCCACATTGTTCTAAGAAACTTCTTAAAACAATTTACTATGCTCTTGTTCACTCAAAGCTACAGTACGGTTTAACAAGTTGGGGAGGAGCTTATAGTAATACCATAGAACCACTGCAAATAGCACAAAAGCATATCGTCAGAATTATTTCTAAGAAGAAGAATTAATAAGTAGTTGGCCATTATTTTACAATCTCCGTATTTTGCCTTTAAAGCATCTGCATGTTTATAAACTACTTAAAGTGTTCTTCATGCGCAGCGGATATAGTGTAATTCTTAGAAATATAAATATATACGACGAAGAGTATTCAAATAATTCAAATAAAACTCAATTTTCCAACTTTTATACTGTATCAGCATGTACATCATTCAATCGATTACCATGCACAATTCAAATATGTAATTTAAATACAAAATGTATTTTTAAATAAAGTCAAAAAAAGCTATTTACAATGGATAGTTCCGAAGTCAAAAATATTTTTACTAACACAGTTTAACATGTTTTCGCTATTATTCATCCATTTCGCTTATTTATTTTTCTTGTTTTATTTATTTTCTCATCTTATTTATTCCTTTTTGTTATTTAATTTCTTATGTTATTTATTTTATCACAAAGGACCTTCACTGGTCTAAGTGTGTCTGCACTCTCGTGTGGACAGCCAACCTAACCTAACCTGCATTGCGATTGATCGGGAAACTACTGACTGCTCAAAACTTGGCTTGGGCCAGTAGCGCAACAATCAAGTTCCTGATGAAGTGCTTACTTTACCTCCTAGTGGTGGTCCCCGGGCAACTATACGTATAAACTCTTATACGTGTAGGGTAAAATTGTAAGTGCGGGTTGACTAGGGCCTTGATTCTAGGCTAGGTAACGTGGGCCAGCAACCTGCGTTACCGAATATTGCCCGCTACAGAAACCGACACTATGCCTCGGATAAGGAATGATCACATGTTGACGACTTTTGGCTATTGTACCCGGACAAAGATAGGTTTCTGGAATGTAAAGACGCTCCTCGACTCGGGAAGAGAAGGTCCTTACAATACCAGATTCCTCCAACTGGAAAAGGAATTCATGCGATATAAACTGGACATTTTGGAGGTAAGTGAAGTAAGATGGTTAGAAGCGGGCGAGTACCAGTCTCCAACGCGTAACACTCTATTCTGGAAGACCATCCGGAAGTCCGCGGGAATATGGAGTCGGACTACTGCTAACAACAACAGCACGCAACGGCCTGATTTCCTGGCAGCCTCATGGTGATAGGATTTTGACGGCCAGATTCCGGACTAGAGTACGACGCGTCACCATAATACAGTGTTACGCCCCAACGAATAGTTCGTCTGAGGACGAAAAGGAGAGCTTCTACAGTCTCTTAAGCGACGTCTTCAACACAACACCAAATGGAGACATTGTCATAGTGATGGGGGATTTGAATGCTAAGGTAGGCAACGACAACGAAGGGCTCAAACATGTAATCGAAAAGCATGGACTAGGCAACCGCAATTACAACGGCGAAAGGTTTGTAGATTTCTGCAATTCCAACCGCCTTGTGATAGGTGGCACCATGTTTGAGCACAAGACCTGCCACAAAGTCAACTGGGTTTCCAATAACAAGTAAGCAACATCCAACCAAATTGACCATTTTGCTATCAGCCGCCGCTTTAGAAGTAGTCTCCTGGACGTCCGAAACAGGCGAGGGGCAGATGTGGGGATAGTACATGATCACCATCTTACGATAGCTACTCTCCAACTACGCACTGCTGCAGTTCGAAGATCCCACGACAACACAAGGATGCCCAGGTTCAACATCGATAGACTTAGTGATCCCTCAGTGCGCCAACAATTAAGGGAGCACTTTTCGCAAGGTGTGGAAGTAATCAGCAGCTCTATGCCCGCAACCATCCAAGACCATTGGTGTGCTGTGAAAAATGTTTTTACATCTGGTGCTGAAGGAATTGTCGGCCGATCGCAGGGAAGACATAGGGCGTGACTTTCCGAGGATACCTGGAGACGGATTGACGAACGAAAACAGCCGAAAGCTCGCGTTGCAGCTACCCCAGCAGCAGGCAGAAGCGAGCTAGAGTCCCTATATCGCATGAAGATGAGAGAAGTTCAGCGTAGCGTACGACGTGACAAGCGCAACTACATCAACGCGCTGACTACAGAAGCAGAAGAAGTTGCACGGAGGTGCGACAGCAAGACCGTCTACAGAATCACCAAAGAGCTGACAGGTGGTCGCAGCTCCAGCCAACACCCAGTCAAAAGCCTAGACGGCTTCTTGCTCATTTCAGATGAGGACCAGCTCAAGAGATGGAAAGAGCATTTTGCTATGGTTTTAAACCGTATACTCGCTAGCGATATGCTCCCAAATCAGACTGAGATGCCCGAGGTGAGAAGCTCCCGAATACGCACCACGACTCCCAGTAAAGATGAGATCATTACCGCGATCAATGCACTCAAAACCAACAAGGCGGTAGGACTTGACGGTATTCCAGCAGATCTCTTACGAGCAGCACCCACAACATCGGCTGTGCTTCTGCTTCCACTTATAAAGAGAGCTTGGCAAGCTGAGAGCTTTCCTAACGAGTAGAAAAAGGGAATGATCGTCAAGCTTCCTAAGAAAGGAAATTTAATGGAGTGCGGAAACTGGAGGAGTATCTGCGTGCTGCCTGGTGTAGCTAAGATAATAACCAAAATCACCCTGGAGCAAATTAAACAACATCTCGAAGACACACTCGATGCCGAACAAGCAGGTTTCCGCTCTGGATCCTCCTGTGCCTACCACATCAACACCCTACGGATTATCATCGAACAGTGTGTTGAATATCGATCGCCACTGCACCTGCTGTTCATCGATTTTGAGAAAGCGTTCGATCGTGTCAACAGTTAGTTTATTTGGCGTGCCTTACGCAGGAGAGGTATTCCCTATAAACTAATTGCTATTATCGAAGCTACATATGAAGGCTCCAAATGTCACGTCCTGCACAGGGGAAGGTTGCCTGAGGAATTTGAGATCCAAAGTGGGGTAAGACAAGGCTGTATCCTTTCACCAATATTATTCCTATTGGTGATTAGCGATGTGCTTCATGCAGCTTTGTCGACGGGAAACGGAGGAATTCGATGGACTCTTACATCTCAACTGAAACATCTTGACTACGCAGACGATGTATGCTTACTCTCCCACAGAATTATGGATCTCCACCAAATGACAGCAGATGTGGAGAGGGAGGCAGGTGTCGTCGGGCTGAAAATTAATACGGCAAAAACTAAAATTATCAGCCTTGGAACAAACTCATAGGCTCAAATATGCATTGCTGGACAACCGGTAGAGAGAGTAGAGGATTTCCAGTATCTTGGTAGTATTGTCTCGACCGATGGTGGAACCGAACTGGATATAGCCAACAGGATCGCTAAAGCAAAGTCCGCGTTCGGGATGTTGTCCAAAATATGGCAAAGCAATGCAATCAGTTTGAGCACCAAAATAAGACTGTTCCGCTCCAACGTTGAATCCGTGCTGCTATATGGTTGCAGCACGTGGAGAGTGACCACTACTATCACCAGAAAGCTGCAAATATTTGTTAATAGGTGCCTGCGTAATATCTTAAGGACTTTCTGGCCCAATCGTATCTCTAACGAACACCTTTACGAGAGGACGGGTCAGGAACCAATAGGCACAACCATCCAACGGCGGAAGTAGCAGTGGATTGGTCACATGTTCCGAAAGGGTGACAGTTCCATAGCGAACCATGCTATGCAATGGAACCCTCTAACTCAGGATGACAGAGGACCTGGCGATCCGAGGAGAACATGGCGCAGAACAGTCGAGAAGGAGGCACGGCAGTTAGGGAAATGTTGGGGAGAACTCAGACACATTGCCAGAAACCGTACACGATGGCGCGTAGGCGTAGTAGAGGCCCTAGGACCCACAAGGGGATGCAGGACATAAGTAAAAAAAAAATAAGTAGATTTAGAATTATGGTTAGCCATAAAAAGCTTTCGACGTTACTGAGACGTTCGAGAATCCGTTTGTTAATTCCACATTGTTCCTTGAATTTAGCATAGATGCAGTTTAGAATTTCATGCAACGGATCAGAGGGTAGTCCGTCGTTTCATTTGGTTGCTTTGACTACAGCCTGAGAATACGTCAGACGTACGGGGTTCGCTGGGTAATCCGAGGTTATTTTTCGTTCAGCCTTTTTAGTGGACGACTTTGACGTACGTTTAACCGGCTTTAGAAGGCTGATTGCCTGTTTCAAGAGTCTGCACTGCTGATTCGAGCGTCCTTTCAGTCGGCTTAGTAGTTTGAACAATTGGTTTACGAGCCCGCTCAGTCTGCTTAGCAATACGTTCTACCGACTTAGGAGCCCGATCGACTGATTTCGTTCCCCGTACAATCGGCGTTGTAGATTTTTTCCGTCGCATCTGTAATTCCTTAGCGACCTCGCAACCGCGATAATTTGCTGGGTGCCTTCCTTTGCAGTTAACGCAAGTTGCTTTTTCATTTTTGCTCAAATTGCAATTTTCCGAAGAGTGTTTTCCAGCGCACTTAACGCAGCGCAGCTCTTTCCGACAGTACGCTTGTGTATGATTAAACTCTTGGCATCGCTTGCATTGAGGGATTGTCTTCGTGTTGACACGAAGCGGCTCAATTTTAACGACCATACTCATGATTGTACGAATATTGAATATCTTTTGCTGGCTTTCCGTTTTATGGAATGATAGCACAAAAAGTTGAAGCTTACGTTTCAATGTAGTGTCTTCACCACGGTCGGGTCGTTTTCACATGCACTACCATTTGAAAACCCACAATGCCAATTCTATGACAGAACTCCGTCAAATTAGTCGATCCGAGTGGAACAACAAGTCAACGCACTTGGGAGTACCTAAACGCAAAGTACCACTTCAAGTACAAAATACAATAAAATAACAACAGACTGCTTTATTAATTTAAAGTAGACTTAGTCCATAATAGTTTCACCAACGCTGTGTACTTATACAAGAAAATATTCATCTGTAGATTTTTATTTGCATTTATCTTCAAACAGCAGCTTTCACAATACCTTTGGACCGACACTGATTCCATTCCGAAGGTGGGTCATGGCACACTCACTCAGACAAAAATCAAATATTTTATCTTGTTCTAATTTTCTTATGAGCTACGGACGATTTATTTAACTCCTTCGGACCATTCAAGGGACCCCCATCGTTCTGTTAAATTAACAAAGGCACCATGCTGGGCATGTGGCAGTGCAGTTAATACGTCGACTTATTCATATTGTTGTTGTATTTTGAAGAGTGAGCGTATTTAAATATTTAATGAACTTAAATGTTGTTAAAGGCATTTATGTCATTTGGTGTGGTTCATTCATAAACGTAGAATAATTTCTTTTCTTTTCAGACAGTCTTCCGAATGGTGGACAAGATGAGGGGAGTTCTATCACTGTTATTTAATGTGATCAGTGAAACTGACTTGAATTATTGAATGTATTTCAGTTGAATTTATGGCATCTTTTACCCAATTTGTAGTAATAATAAGAATTATTGCTTTATTCGGCAATTATACCCATACATACGTATACAGTTGTGGGGCTTTCGCTTAAGGTTAGTTAAAATATAGGCTCTTGTATTGGTAATGGAACCTATGTACATATAGAAGAATCAAGGTGCAGTAAATGACAGATTTTAGATTAACTATAAAACACCCTTCGATGATTGGTGTACCCGTCACGGCTATCCGTCAATTCAAATAGAACGTCCCTGTGTTATTTATTTATTTATTACGTCTCCAAAGTACAAAGTGGATGGCAAACGACTAACAAAGGCCTCGTAGGGGCAGCATCTCCCGATAGGTGCTGGTCCGCTAAGTAACGAGTAGGAGCCACTGCAGCCGAAAACCTAGCAGCTCTGTTAGTAAGCCCTACTCCCACCTCCTCGTGGTGCCATCTGGGAATTTCTTCGGAAATTGCTAACGGGAGAGGACGAATGGCGAGCTTCCTGCGCCAAAAAACAGGATAAGTGTCGGTTGGTCTGTGGCCCAGCGAGCCGCAACCGTAAAACAAACTATTGCTCCGAAACGGAAACATACGCCTCGGATACGGACTGATCATTTGTTGACGACCTTTGGCTATCGGACACGAACAACGATCGGATTCTGGAACGTTAAGACCCTCCTGGACTCACTCAAGGAAGGGCCTTATAACGCCAGATTCCTCCAATTGGAGCGCGAATTCGCACGGTATAAAATCGACATCTTAGGGCTGAGCGAGATAAGATGGTACGATGCTGGGGAATACATCTCCCCAACAAAAAGCACTGTCATGCTCTACTCTGGTAAACCAGCTGGAAGTGCACGGAGTTCTGGCGTGGGACTCATGCTAACTCCAGCAGCACGTAGTAGCCTCATATCCTGGAAACCCCATAGTGACCGGATATTGACGGCTAGGTTCCAGAGTAGAGTTAGAAAAATTACCATCATACAGTGTTATGCTCCGACTCTAGATGCGACTGAGGATGAAAAGGATAATTTTTATAGCCACTTAGGTGCCGCCTACAACCAAACGCCTAATGGGGACATCGTAATGGTAATGGGAGATCTCAATGCCAAGGTGGGTAGCGACAACACCAGGCTTAAGCACGTGATGGGAGTTCACGGCGTGGGAGACCGTAATGACAATGGTGAGCGGTTTGTGGACTTCTGCAATACCAACCGCCTAGTCATCGGAGGTACGCTGTTTAAGCATAACACATGCCATAAGATCAGTTGGGTCTCTACTGATAGGCAACGAACATCCAACCAGATCGACCACATTGCGATCAGTCGCCGCTTTAGAAATTGTCTCCTGGACGTCCGAAACAGACGTGGAGCTGACGTCGGACAAGAACGAGATCACCATCTTATGGTAGCTCATTTACGCCTTCGTACTGCATCCGTCAACAGCAACCGCTCAAACCTGCTTAACATCACCAGGTTTAATATCGACAGGCTCAAGGTTCCCCAAGTGCGCCAACAGTTCAGGGACCATCTTGCCTTAGAAGCAGAAGCAATCAGCAGCATAGAGAACATGGATGACCACTGGAGTGCTGTGAAAAATGCTTTTGCGACTGGGGCACGCACTTATGTCCGTAAAAAGCAGAAACACCACCGCACATGGCTTTCTACAGACACCTGGAGACGGATCGATGAGCGTACAGCAATCAAGGCTCGGATTGCAGCGGCCTCAGCAGTAGAGAGAACCGAGCTTGAAGCCCAATACCGTGCGAAGAAGAAAGAAGTGCAGCGTAGTGTGAGACGTGACAAGCGTCAACATGTCAACTCACTGGCCTCAAGGGCTGAAGAAGCAGCGAGTAGGTGCGACAGTAGGACTGTTTACAACATCACTAAGGAGCTCATTGGTGGTCGAAACTCCAAACAACATCCAGTGAAGAGTCTAGACGGTGACCTTCTGATTTCGGATGAGGATCAGCTCACTAGATGGAGAGAACATTTTGCTGCAGTGCTAAATCACTTAGACGACGGCGGTATGATCTTGAATTCGAATGAGCAGTTCGAAGCAACAAATTCCCGAATTCGCACCGTACCTCCCAGTAAAGCTGAAATAATAACAGCAATCAAGTCCCTCAAGAAAAACAAAGCGGTGGGTATTGATGGCATCCCTGCCGAGCTATTTCAAGCGGCGCCAAATATATCGGCAGATTTGCTGCATCCGCTAATACGGAGAGCTTGGGATAGTGAACAATTTCCACAGGAGTGGAAAAGGGGGATGATCATTAAGCTTCCAAAGAAGGGTAACTTGATGGAGTGCGGTAACTGGAGAGGTATATGTGTTCTTCCAGCTGTAGCCAAAATAATAGCTAGAATAATTCTAGAACGAATTAAAGATCATTTAGATTCAACTCTCGATGTCGAACAGGCAGGCTTTCGCGCTGGATCCTCCTGCATCGACCACATAAACACCTTGCGGATCATAATCGAGCAATGCGTTGAGTATAGGTCTCCGCTACATTTACTGTTTATCGACTTCGAGAAAGCTTTCGACAGCTTGAATCGAGATGCTATCTGGCTGGCCTTGCGCAGGAGAGGCATTCCAGAAAAGCTTATAGCTATTATCAAGGCTACATATGAGGGCGGCAAGTGTCACGTCGTGCACAATGGTAAGGTGTCGGAGGACTTTGAAGGCCAAAGTGGAGTACGTCAAGGGTGCATACTGTCCCCACTATTGTTCTTGGTGATTATCAGCGATGTACTCCGTGCAGCATTCACGGAAGCTAATTCTGGAATTCGTTGGACTATGACATCTTACCTTAAACACCTAGATTACGCTGACGATGTTTGTCTACTTTCACATCGGATAATGGATCTTCATTTGATGGCCCAAAATCTAGAAGCTGAGGCAAACAAAGTGGGGCTAAAAATAAACACAGCCAAAACAAAAGCCCTGAGTACTTCCAATACCCGCGCTCAACTTAACATTGCCGGAAAGCAAGTCGAGAAAGTTGATAACTTTCTATATTTAGGAAGTGTCGTCTCGGCTAACTGGATGTGTGCAGCAGAATCGGGAAGGCTAAAGCTGCGTTCGGAATGCTGTCCAAAATCTGGAGAAGCAATGTTATTAGCTTAAGAACCAAGCTACGACTGTTCCGCTCCAACGTAGAATCAGTGCTGCTTTATGGGTGCAGTGCCTGGAAGGGGGACACCATTAACACACGCAAGCTGCAAGTCTTCGTAAACAAATGCTTAAGAATCATCTTGAGGATTTTTTGGCCGAACCGCATCTCCAACGAACAACTTTATCTGAGAACGGGCCAAGAACCTATAAGCATTACTATACGAAGAAGAAAGTGGCAATGGATTGGACACACCCTACGGCGCGAAGACAACTCCATTGCGAAATACGCTATGCAGTGGAAATCCGCTCACCCAGGCAGGCAGAATAGCGGGACGCCCTAGGCAAACGTGGCGCAGAACAGTTGAGGAGGAATCGAGCTCTTTAGAAATGAGTTGGAGGCAGCTCAAACGCGTTGCAGAACTCCGAACACGATGGCGCGCAGGCGTGGTTGACGCCCTATGCCCCCCGAGAGGTTAAAGGACATAAGTAAGTAAGTAAAGTACAAAGGCCTTTTTAGACATAAGTAGTAGTAGTAGTAGTAAGATTCTTTATTTCATAGTAAAAAATTCAACATTAATTTACAATTTTACAATTTCAAAAAAAAAAAAAAAACAGTTTAAAAACTAAAGAATATACGACTGTGACATAAATGTCGTCTGTCCGGGATTTGATTATAAACTTTATTAATTCTTATTTGCCATAGATACAATTTTAAATAATTAGTAATTAAATTCTTCTATTAAAAGCTGTCTATAAGATAAAGCATTGATAATGTAGTTTGTTAGATTTGTCCAATTACTGCGTTCTCCATTTAGCAATTCTATTATTTCGTCTTATAATAAAAGTGATTTCTCAAAATATTTGTTTCTGATTTCCTTAAGAATAGGGCATCTACCTATGAAATGTTGTAGGTTTTCAATTTCTTTCAGATTACATAATGAACAGTTTTTTGATCTGCTTATTTTAAAAGTTGTTCCATTAAGTTCTATCAAGTCACAGCGAGCCTTGAACTTACTTACTTACTTACTTAGATCCTTTAACCCCTCGGGGGCCATAGGGCGTCAACCACGCCTGCGCGCCATCGTGTTCGAAGTTCTGCAACGCGTTTGAGCTGCCTCCAACTCATTCCTAAAGAGCTCGATTCCTCCTCAACTGTTCTGCGCCACGTTTGCCTAGGGCGTCCCGCTATTCTGCCTGCCTGGGTGAGCGGATTCCACTGCATGGCGTATTTCGCAATGGAGTTGTCTTCGCGCCGTAGGGTGTGTCCAATCCATTGCCACTTTCTTCTTCGTATAGTAATGCTTATAGGTTCTTGGCCCGTTCTCAGATAAAGCTGTTCGTTAGAGATGCGGTTCGGCCAAAAAATCCTTAAGATGATTCTTAAGCATTTGTTTACAAAGACTTGCAGCTTCCGTGTGTTAATGGTGTCCACCTTCCAAGTACTGCACCCATAAAGCAGCACTGATTCTACGTTGGAGCGGAACAGCTTGGTTCTTAAGCTGATAACATTGCTTCTCCAGATTTTAGATAGCATTCCGAACGCAGCTTTAGCCTTCCCGATTCTGCTGCACACATCCAGTTCGGTGCCACCGCGATTAGCCGAGACCACACTTCCTAAATAAAGAAAGTTATCAACTTTCTCGACTTCCTGTCCGGCAATGTTAAGTTGAGCGCGGTTGTTAGAAGAAGTGCTCAGGGCTTTTGCTTTGGCTGTGTTTACTTTTAGCCCCACTTTGTTTGCCTCAGCTTCTAGATTTTGGGCCATCAGATGAAGATCCATTATCCGATGTGAAAGTAGACAAACATCGTCAGCGTAATCTAGGTGTTTAAGGTAAGATGTCATAGTCCAACGAATTCCATAGTTGCCTTCCGTCAATGCTGCACGGAGTACATCGCTGATAACCACCAAAAACAATAGTGGTGACAGTATGCACCCTTGACGTACTCCACTTTGGACTTCAAAATCCTCCGACACGTTACCATTGTGCACGACGTGACACTTACCGCCCTCGTATGTAGCCTTGATAATAGCTATAAGTTTTTCTGTGATGCCTCTCCTGCGCAAGGCCAACCAGATAGCATCTCGATTCAATCTGTCGAAAGCTTTCTCGAAGTCGATAAACATTAAATGTAGCGGAGACCTATACTCAACGCATTGCTCGATAATGATCCGTAAGGTGTTTATGTGGTCAATGCAGGAGGATCCAGCGCGAAAGCCTGCCTGTTCGACATCGAGAGTTGAATCTAAATGTTCTTTAATTCGTTCTAGAATTATTTTAGCTATTATTTTAGCCACGGCTGGAAGAACGCATATACCTCTCCAGTTACCGCAATCCATCAAGTTTCCCTTCCTTGGAAGTTTAATGATCATCCCCCTTTTCCACTCCTGTGGAAATTGTTCACTATCCCAAGCTCTCCGTATTAGGGGATGCAGCAAATCTGCCGATGTATTTGGCGCCGCTTGAAATAGCTCGGCAGGGATGCCATCAATACCCACCGCCTTGTTCTTCTTGAGGGACTTGATTGCTGTTATTATCTCGGTTTTAGTGGGAGGTGCGGTGCGCATTCGGGAATTTGTTGCTTCGAACTGCTCATTCGAATTCGAGATCATACCGCCATCGTCTATGTTATTTAGCACTGTAGCAAAATGTTCTCTCCATCTAGTGAGCTGATCCTCATCCGAAATCAGAAGGTTACCGTCTAGACTCTTCACTGGATGTTGTTTGGAGTTTCGACCACCGATGAGTTCCTTAGTGATACTATACACAGTCCTACTGTCGCACCTACTCGCTGCTTCTTCAGCCCTTGAGGCCAGTGAGTTGATATATTGACGTTTGTCACGTCTCACACTACGCTGCACTTCTTTCTTCTTCGCACGGTATTGGGTTTCAAGCTCGGTTCTCTCTACTGCTGAGGCCGCTGCAATCCGAGCCTTGATTGCTGTACGCTCATCGATCCGTCTCCAGGTGTCTGTAGAAAGCCATGTGCGGTGGTGTTTCTGCTTTTTACCGACATAAGTGCGTGCCCCAGTCGCAAAAGCATTTTTCACAGCACTCCAGTGGTCATCCATGTTCTCTATGCTGCTGATTGCTTCTGCTTCTAAGGCAAGATGGTCCCTGAACTGTTGGCGCACTTGGGGAACCTTGAGCCTGTCGATATTAAACCTGGTGATGTTAAGTAGGTTTGAGCGGTTGCTGTTGACGGATGCAGTACGAAGGCGTAAATGAGCTACCATAAGATGGTGATCTCGTTCTAGTCCGACGTCAGCTCCACGTCTGTTTCGGACGTCCAGGAAACAATTTCTAAAGCGGCGACTGATCGCAGTGTGGTCGATCTGGTTGGAAGTTCGTTGCCTCTCAGTAGAGACCCAACTGATTTTGTGGCAGGTGTTATGCTTAAACAGCGTACCTCCGATGACTAGGCGGTTGGTATTGCAGAAGTCCACAAACCGCTCACCGTTATCATTACGGTCTCCCACGCCGTGAACTCCCATCACGTGCTTAAGCATGGTGTTGTCGCTACCCACCTTGGCATTGAAATCTCCCATCACCATTACGATGTCCCCATTAGGGGATGAAGTATATACTGCCCTTTGCAAAATCGAGATTTTTGTAAAACCTCCTAGTTTCCTTCGCTCTTTATATTCGTTTCTGGTGGTAACTTTGCTTAAGATTGTGTAATAGTTGTATTCTTTTGTTGTCCCATTCCGTTTGTGTTATGCTTCCATTTCGCCAGCTGAGGTAGAAATCTTGACCTAGCTTGTTTAAATTTGAAACCCAAAACAAATCTTTTTGCAGTAGCTTTAAGGTAAACCGATGTGGCAAGCGGTTATTCCCATACTCGAAAAGTGTACGCCCTATGTACCTCAGATGCAAGTCAAGCATATATTTATGTCCGTCTTCCATACCACTCTCTAGCATAAGTGAATAGTTGGGTGTGAAAACGGGTAACCTCAGTATCCTTTTAACAAAGTACCTCTGCAGTTTGTCCACTTCATCAAAAAGCGTGTGACCCCAAACTTGCGCTCCGTACGATTGCACAGCTCTGCACTTACTTACTCACTTAGATGGCGCTACAGTCCGGGGTGGACCTGGGCCTCAACCAACAAACCTCTCCAGCCAGCACGGTTACGAGCCAGCTGCCTCCAGTTGCGCACGCCAAGTTGGTTGAGGTCCCTCTCCACTTGTTTGCGCCACCTACCGCGAGGTCGTCCTCTACTGCGCCGTCCGTCCGGGTTGGATTCGAAGACTTTCTTAGCGGGAAGGTTGGGCTCCATCCGCTCTAAATGACCCAGCCATCTTAGTCGCTGTATGTGAACTCTTCTGGCTAAGTCGATGTCCTTGTACATGCCGTATAGCTCGGCATTGTACCTTCTCCTCCACTCACCGTCTATGCAGACGGGACCAAATATCGCTCGAAGAACTTTTCTCTCGAAATAACCAAGGGCATCCTCATCCGGTTTTTTCAAAGCCCATGCCTCTGCGCCATACAGCAGGACTGGGATGATTAATGTCTTATAAAGAGTTACCTTAGTAGTTCGAGATAGGGCTTTGCTACTCAATTGCCGTTTTAGCCCATAGAAACAACGATTGGCAAGAGTAATTCTCCGTGTGATCTCTCCACTCATGTCATTTGCGGAGCTGACCATAGAGCCTAGGTAGACAAAATCCTTTACTACCTCAAAATTGTATCTGTCTATTGTGGCGTTCTGCCCAAGACGCCGATGTTGGGTGTCCTTTTTTGTAGACAGCATATATTTTGTTTTGCTTTCATTGACCGCTAGACCCATCTTTGCTGCCTCGATCTCAATACTCGTAAATGCCCCATTGACGGCCCGCTGAGTTCTTCCGATTATGTCAATGTCATCGGCATAAGCGAGTAGTTGTACAGACTTGAAGAAGATTGTACCTCCGGGGTTGGCTTGTGAGTTTCATACAATTCTCTCAAGTATTATGTTAAAGAGATCGCATGATAGCGCGTCGCCTTGTCTAAGACCTTTCCTGACATCGAACGGTTCGGTGATGTTCTTACCGACTTTGATGGAGCAGCGAGAGTTCTCCATCGTCATTCTGCACAAACGGACGAGCTTGGCAGGGATGCCAAGACTAGACATGGCTCTGTATAACTCGTCTCTATACACGCTATCATAGGCAACTTTGAAATCGATGAAGAGGTGGTGCGTATCGATTTTATATTCATGGGTTTTTTCCAAGATCTGTCGTAGTGTGAATATTTGGTCAATGGTGGACTTTCCAGGCCTGAAACCGCACTGATAAGGACCTATCAGGTTGTTGACGATCGGTTTTAGGCGTTCACATAGTACGGCAGACAGGATCTTATATGCGATATTTAGGAGACTTATACCTCTGTAGTTGGCGCAGTTCAGAGGGTCTCCTTTCTTCAGGATCGGGCAAACGATGCTGAGGTTCCATTCATCGGGCATACTTTCGTCCGACCAGATTTTACAGATGAGTTGGTGTATGCTCCTTACCAACTCATCTCCTCCTGCCTTGAAGAGTTCAGCGGCAAGGCCGTCGGCTCCAGCAGCTTTGTTGGATTTGAGTTTAGATATCGCTATCCTCACTTCATTATGATCGGGTTGACGGGAATTTTGACTGCCATCGTCACTGTTGAATGGCTCATTCTGCCTGACAGCGGAATATTGGTCATCATCGCCGTTTAACAGTCTGCAGAAGTGTTCCTTCCATATCCTCAGCACCGACTGCGATTCTACTACTATGTTGCCATTTTCGTCCCTGCAGGCTTCTGTTCTGGCTTTGAAACCCTGGCATGTTCTTTTTACCCTTTGGTAAAAATTTTCGAACATTATTCCTGCAATAAAGTCTCTCAATCTCCTCGATCGAGCGCTTCTCATGCTCTTTTTTCTTCTTTCTGAGAAGTCGATGTTCCCCTTTTCTCCTGCGCACGTAGAGCTCGTAAGCGGCTCTAGTCCTTCTATGCAGTGCCGCTTTGTACGCCTCTTGTTTTGCTGCATGTGCTTGCCGGATTCCTCATCAAACCAGGGGTTTCGTTGTGGTGGCCGAGAGAAACCCAGTACATCAGAGGCGGCATCTCTGATGGCTTTTTGGCAACGCTGCCACTGATCTTCCGCATTTGCTGCTGGCGGCATAGCACTAAGATTGAGATTAGAAGAAACACGATCGGCAAAGGTTCTGGCGGTCTCTTGCGATTGTAGCTTTTCGACGTCAAATTTCCTCACAGCATTTCGTTGATTTCGCTCCGTTGTGGATATCCGCATCCGTACCTTGGCTACAACTAGGTAGTGATCCGAGTCCACGTTGGCTCCTCGGAAAGTCCGGACACCCAGAATACTGGAAGAGTTCCTTGCGTCGATCGCAATGTGATCGATTTGGCTGACGATTTTTCGATCAAAGGAGAGCCATGTTCCTTTGTGAATATCGAGACGTGGGAACCGCGTACTAGCTACAACAAAGTTTCGCCCCGCCGCAAAGTCGATTAGCCTGAGTCCGTTGCCGGAAGTGTTGTCGTGCAGGCTGTGCTATCCGACCACGCTACTAAAGACTTCCTCTCTTCCTAGCTTTGCGTTAAAGTCGCCTAGGATAATTTTAACGTCGTGGCTAGGGCATTGCTCATACGTCTTGTCCAAGAGCTGGTAGAAGTCATCCTTTGTCGCGTCGTCCTTCTCCTCGTGAGGGGCGTGAACGCATATTAGGCTAATGTTGGCAAATTTAGCCTTGATACGGATAGTCATGAGGCGCTCGTTCACATGCCGGAAACTCAAGACTTCTTGCCTAAGTCTGTCTCCAATGACAAATCCGCACCCGAATAGACGCTGTCCTTTTTGTCTGTAGCAATCGCCGTAGTAGATGTCGCAGTTTTGCATACTCCTTTTGCCCGGCCCATCCCACCGCACTTCTTGGATGGCGGTAATGTCTGCTTTGAGACACTCTATGGCCTCCGCAAGTTGTTCGGCTGCACGTGGTTTGTAGAGGGACCTAACATTCCATGTGCAGACACGAAGATCGTTGTCCTTTTTACGTTTGCATGGGTCGTCAACAGTAAGATCATCCGTATCCGAGGCTGTTGGTTGCTTCGTAACCAAAGGTTTTTTACGTGGTAGGGAAGTTAACCCGACGGCACAACCCCCAACCTGGAGGGCCAGATCCTTTTTTTTGTACCCCTAGGACAAGAGGCCGGATATATCGGATATACCGATGTCAGTAACCCACTTCGGGGATATGAGCGCTGCCGTTGGCCCATTAAGGGTTCATCCGCCACCATCTCTTTTTCAATACCCTGACGTAGTATTGATAATCCTTACAGACCTCAGCTCCAAATATGTTGAAGTAGCTCCAGTAAGGTATCCGCTGGTCTGTAGACGTCACCGTTGATTCCATCGAGATTTTTCGTCCGCCGCACGTCCTCCTTCTGAGGACCTCTTGCTAGACTTCTGAGACGCATATTTCAGCCGATCAGGTCAACAAGAGATGCCTCGTCCGGTTAGACATATGCGCGCTGAAGTTCACCCAGATGTGCTTATGCAGGTCTGAGTGTTCAGCTGCACATATATCGTCAGACTCAGCATACGCTCATCGTTAGTTCACTATCAGATAGCTATCCAGCGGGCACCGCGTGGAGGTGATGATGCGATTTTGCCCACCACAGCTCTGCACACTGCTTGAAATAAATTCCACTTTGATCGCAGAGAAACATTTCTTTTATTAAGGCAGTTGTTCCATGTGGCGTTTATACTGTTTTTTGCCGAAAAGTTCCTCTTCTCAATGTGTTTTGTGAAAATCATTTTTAGGGTCAGTGTCATGCCTAGATAGCAATAATTTGTCACGGTTTCTATCTCTTCACCTTTGAAAGACCATTTTTCTTGGTTAGTTTTTTTGCCTCCATTTTTAAAAACCATTATTTTTGATTTATTTAAATTTACCTCTAAATTCCACATCCTGCAGTACTCTTCTAAGTTGTTTATCATCCTTTGCAGGACTTGGATACTGTCGGCCAGAATGACAATGTCATCTGCATAGAGAAGCAATCTTATGTTTAGCTCATCTATATGTAGGCCGCCTCCTAAACATTCATGCAAGTCATTTATATATAGAGAGAAAAGTGAAGGTGATATGAGACTACCTTGTTTAACACCAGAGATTGTATCGAAGGCTTGTGACAACTCTTCTCCTGTCCATACTGACGACTTAGTGCTCTCATATAAATATTCTCCAGCAATCTGGCCATTTTAGTTGATACTCCCGTTGTGTGCAATTTGTATATTAATAATTTCCGCGATACTTTGTCAAACGCCGCTTTGAAATCTACGAAGAATGCGTAAACCTTTTGTTTTTCATAAAACTTTAAGTGCACTATTGCAGCTAAGTTGTAGATGTTGTCCACAGTCGAAATAGACATAATAGACCAAGAGCCCGCAGTTAATTTTGGACGCGAGAGGTAACCGGATGAATCCTATATTAATGTGTTGCCTTGATGCCCAGTATTTAAGATATGCTCGTCTGGCAGCACGTAATGGCAGCTAAAGGAAATAACTGTATATTGAAAATCCCGCAAATTTCAAAACAGGAATAATAGGTGTAACCGCTTGAATTTACTAGTACATAATAGAGTACGACCCCTTCACTAAGAATACATGTGTCCAAGACATCTTAAGTGTAGCTAAAGCCATGCCAGACGCGCTAGAAACGCGTTCAAAATTCCAATTTTGAATAATTTATGTAACCGCACCAATTTTTCTTGAACCGTAGGGTATTACAGCCCTGATAACAAAAATGTAAGTCCAAGACGTTTTACTTGTCGCCAAGTCCTTGCCAGACGCATTCAAAGGATCGAAGTCCGATACGAAATGTCCCATTCATCCACACAAAATATGCAACTGGACCTTCACTAATGCATGTAACCACACGAAATCTCTCTGAAATAGGGAATAAAGCACTTCAAATATAACTACATAAGTCCAAGATGTTTCACTTGTCGCCAAGTCCTCGCCAGACGCATCCAAAGGATCAAAATCCGCCACAAGCAGACGTGCCATTTAGAGGCACGAAACGCATAACTGCACCTAAACTATACAACTTAACCGGATGGAATCTCTCTAAAGTATAGAATTAATTACTACAAACATAACTACGTAAGTCCAAGACGTTTTACTTGTCGCCAAGTCCTCGCAAGACGCACCCAAAGTAACCCTATTTGCTCCAAAATCCCCTATTTATCGACAAAAAGCATACAACTGAACCTTAACCAATGTATGTAACCACACGAAATACTTTCGGATGTTTGTCAGACGTTCGCGAGAGGTGGGACCGTGAAAAAAACGTTTTGGTGTTTTCCGGGATTCGAACTTGGAAGCTCACGCGCAGTGGTCCAACACACTAACCACTTATGCCGCGGCGTCCACAGTGACGAGTACTTCGACACATTTGGGGCTAAGGTCTGTAAGGATTTTCAATACTGGATCAGGGTATTGAAAAAGAGAGGGTGGCGGATGAACCCTTAATGGGCCAACGGCAGCGCTCATATCCCCGAAGTGGGTTGCTGGTAACGGTGTATCCGTCTTAGGGGTTGCAAAAAAAGGATCTGGTCCTTCAGGTTGGGGGTTATGCCGTCGGGTTAACTTCCCTACCATGTCAAAAATGTATGATTACGAAGCAACCAGCTGCCTCGTATACGGGTGATATTACTGTTGACGATCCTTGCAAACGTAAAAATGACAACGATCTTCGTGTCTGCACGTGGAATATTAGGTCCCTCTACAAACCACATGCAGCCGAATAACTTGCGGAGGCCCTTGACTGCTGCAAAGCAGACTTACCACCATCCAAGAAGTGCGATGGGATGGGCCGGGCTAAAGGAGCATCAAAAACTTCGATATACGCTACGGCGATTGCTAAAGACAACAAGGACGGCGTCCATTCGGGTGCGGATTTGTCATTGGAGGCAGACTTAGTGGAATCCCCTCACTCAGGCAGGCAGAATAGCAGGACGCCCTAGGCAAACGTGGAGCACAACAGTTGAGAAGAAATCAAGCTCTTTAGGAATGAGTTGGAGGCAACTCAAATGCGTTGCAGAACTCCGAACAAAATGGCGTGCAGGCGTGGCTGACGCCCTATGCGCCCGAGAATTTAAAGGAGCATCATGGTGTGATGCAGGTTAATCTGAAGGATCCGCAGCATTGGAGCTACTTCTCGGTTCAGATACCATTATCACGGTATTGTTGGCTTCCTCTGAATTTGATGCCAAGAGGTCACTGCCGTAAGGAGAGGAGCTCGTAGCTGGTGCAAACTATCGAGACTACGTCAGAGATACTCTATCGGGCTCTTTCTCTCGTCGCATTTATAGATTTTTAGCGTGATGGAGCTCAAACCATAATATACTACCCCTTTTGAATATGCCAAGGGGGCCAGAGACTCTTCATTGATGTCAATGATGACGCTTCTAATATTTCCTCTTGAGTCATCTACTTTGTCAATCTTCCAGACCCTGAGGATTTCCAGGATCAATTTAAGATAAGGGGGTTCGACCAGAATCGTGGCACGTGTCCTAGGAATTTGGTCTTTTTCCACGACCTCCACCTGTGCACCTGCACAAATCTGGAGTCAGCAATTTTATAGAGATCCTTTGATCTTTGGTCTACGCAGGCAATCAGTTTGACATGCCCTTGATTCCAGCCACCATCCCTGCAGGAAACTTTAAAGCCGGGATGGTCACGTAGGACTTGGAGAAAGTTCATAGCGAGTTTTATTTCCACCTTCCTTCATTTATCAATTGTAATGCTGCCATCTGGATCACTGTGGTCAACGACCGCGATCTATAAGTGTACCTCAAGCACTTGGTTGAAAGGCTTGGTAGTAGCGTTGGAAGGTGCTACCTCGGTCTTTTTGGCTAAGGTGGGAGACTCATCCTGACACCTTTGACGATTGAACGATAAATCCTTGTTGGATGAGTCGAAGGGGAGCTGGACACACTTGGTTGCCCAGCTTAAGGACGGCTTATGCTTCTGAGTTCTCTACTGCTCAGGGATAACCTGAATGTGGGGTATAAGCTTGTAGGTTAGCCGCCGATCTTGGTAGGAGATCTCAGACAGAGCGACGTTCCACGAGCTCGAAGCCGAGCACTTCGTCGGCCCTGGCCCTCGGGGGGTTTTAGAAAGGGATGTGAATGCTTCGAGGTAGAGCGAACAGTGAGCCATAAGCTCGAGGCCAACTCCGCATTGTGCAGGCAAAACATGCTAATTCGGAGGTCACCAGATATTAGAATACTCCTTTAGCGACTGAGCTATTTTTTAAAGGGGGCCCCCAGCTAGGCTGATCCTCGTCAAGGATCGTGTGATACCTTGATCCAGCCCACCGGAGAGAAGAGAGGAACGGATAGGACTTGATGGGGAGCGATAATGACGACTACATCTTAGCTTCATGTCTCATCTGGGAGTAGTACCCGAGAATCCTTGACCTTTACTAGGCCCCTACACCGCGGCGAGGTGTGTAGTCAGGTAGGGGGAAAAAAAACAACTGTAAAATATGCAGGGTGTCAAATTGTTTACATTTCTATTTTTTGCTTATCATATACTATTGTCATCATCATCAATTTTAGGAACTTCGTATTGCGTCACAGGATTCTTATAAATTGGACTTTCCATTAAAGTTGTGAACTTACGCTGTTCCTCGAATTTTGCATACTCCCTGGCATCTGCAGCTTTCAGGCAACACCAATAAATCAGAAGCAATATAAAGCCAATAAGGAATGTGAACAATGATATAAATCCACCCATCATTATAAAATCAACCGGAGTGCAATCGTTAACTTGTATCGTTAGATAACTATTTGAAGAAGATTGCATACTATACCAATAGAAATGATCACATTTAACATCATCATCATCAACCAGACGAACTACGCATCGATTTTCAGCACCTGTAATGAAGTATCAATATTGAAACGTAACTTAAATTGAAGAGATTAGTTTTACCGAGGCCTTCTGAAACAAATGTGTATCCGAACGTATCCTTCTCTGTATTAGAGCACAAATCAGTCATGTTGGCACAATACAAAGTACCCAATTTCTGTTGAATAAGGCATCTTACACAGGGCTCATAGTACTGACAGAGTTTATTGTCATTCTCCCATCCAATTTCACAGTACTTTCCAACATATGGTCCTTCGCATACACATTCACCGCACTGGCATTCGCCACGTTCTGAGCAAATTTCACCACTTGGAGACTTACAGCCATCAACATCATCATTGCAATTGCAATTGCTTCCAGACCAACCGTACTTGCAAACACATATTCCACAGGAGCATTCTGCTTTTTCAAGATCGCAATCCTCACATTCGCGGCACTCGCAATACTTGCCAGAGTATCCTAGGAAGCAGAAGCACGTTCCGCAATCGCACTGGCCCCTGTTCGAGCAAATAGGTCCAAGTTCAACAGGATTCGTAAACGGTTGCTGACATCCTTTTTCAATGTTCGTTGTTGTATTTGTGTTACCCAAATCGCAAGAGCAAAATAAACCACCCCTGAAAGAAATTAATTAAAAAAGTAAACTATAAGCGAATTCGTTAACTGTGTTATTCTTGTTCTCTTAGTTTAATAAAAAATAATAAATTGTCAAGTTCGAGTCAATAGTGCTCCAGACCATCGTTTCAACACTTACTTACTCTGGTGGCGCTACAGTTCAGGGTGAACCTGGGCCTCAACCATCAAGCCTCTCCATTTAGCTTGGTCTTTAGCTAAGTGCCTCCAGTTGTGGCACTCCAAGTTGGTCGAGGTCCCCTTATAAGTGCGCGCTACCTACGGCGAGGAGGTCCTCTACTGCGTCGTTCCTACGGGTTAGATTCGAAGACTCTGCGGGCCGGAGCGTTAGTGTCCATCCACTCTACGTATGCTAGGTCGATCTCGCTGTACAACTCGTCAGTTCGCCATTAAATCTTCTCCTCCAAAACCCGGCAACGCAAACGGGATTGAATATCTTACAAAGAATTTTTCACTCGAAGCGACCAAGGATATCTTTATCCGCTTTCAGTAAAGTCCATACTTTAGAGCTACAAAGAAGGACTGAGATGATCAGTGTCCTATATAGAGTCACCTTAGTTATTCGAGATAGGGTTTTACTGTTGAATTGCCTAATATGCCCAAAAAAAAAAAAAACAGCGATTGGCAAAAGTTATTCTTTGCTTGAAGCAAGCAAGAAAGGTAGACAAAGTCCATAGTTTTCCATATTCTCAGCACCGACTGTGATTCTACTACGAGGTTTCCATTTTCATCTCTACAGGTTTCTGTACGGGTATTGCTTCTCTGACACGTTCTTTTTACCTTATGGCGGCAAGGTCTCCAGGTAAAGGGCCCAGAGGGTTGGGAATACACTGTTTCTCCCTAAGACCGTCTATACGTGGTGAAGAGCCGCATCCTACGCGAGGTGCCGCTGTTGTAAACGAAAAAACCCGGAATCACAGGTGTAAACTACCGTGCGTCTGGAATGAATGGCACCACGTTACGGTGTCTTCTAATGGTGAACTCTGGATACCTTGGGGACCTCCAGTTTCAATTAAATTCCCCTTACTTGTAGGACCATATGCCGAATTCTAATACTAGTTCAAAAACTCAAAAAGCGAAGAATGTAAGCCGGTCGGGCACACCTAACTCTATAAAAATCGACCGGATGATAGGAGATACGAAGGAAGCTCTGCTTCGAACTTCGGATGAAGAAAGCATTGGAGTGATCGATTTAAACCTGGAAAGGCTCTTTTTAGATGACACTTGCTCCATCGCTAGCTCATCCTTCTCTAACGCGTCAACTAGCTCCCCTGCAAAGAACTACAAGTTAACTGTCAATAGACTAGGGACAAAGAGGTGGGAAGAGCTCTCAGAGCCGGATAGGAAGAGACTCCATAACACACGAGCCTACTTGCATGAGCTGGCCTTATCTAAGCATTCATCAGTGACAAGCTCACTGATGGGGAAGACCCCTGCGGCTATCCTGAGCGTGGGAGAACCGATGGGACCGACAAAGTCTACGATAAGCCGAAGCCAATCTAGACCTGAGGCGATCGTATTGGCAATCTCGGAGCAGTCTCCCATTGCAGCAGAGCCACATTAACGATCCGAGGATATTAATGAAGATGTTGGTGAAGCGAAGGCGGATGATCCGAACGGGGCAAGCCGTAGCCAGTCTCGTGAGGAAAATCCGTCAGCACCCACACCGGATGGTGAATGCAGTCCTGCTGACAATGGAAATTGAACTACCTGTAGTCTCGCGATAGTAGTCAGCGCGGGTGGACTTGGCCTGGGACTAGCCCGACCATCAACCACGGCCGATAAGACTAGGGAGGTAAAGACACACAACAAGACAACGACACTAAGAAATAGGAAGCGCAATGCCATTAGGCTAATTCGGCGACTTAAAAAACGTGGTCCGAAGTCCTTCACGGACAAGGAAAGGGAGGCTCTGGACAGGGCCTATAACACGCTTAAGCTCGCAGGGTCGACTAGGTGCACCGATCAGCAGGGCCGGAAGGTAAGAAGATCACCTACGGTGAGAGCGGAAAGCCTTCAGCTCCCCATCTCGACTGTGGCTGGTCTTCGGTCAGCAACCAACTCTAACCCATCTGCGGTAGGGCCAGCTGCAGGTTGCTCTGAGAAGGCAACCTACAGGAAGGACGAGCTAGCACTACGAACGGGCAAGGGTCAGATTGCTTTGAGGGGGAAATGCCATTTGCCACCCTCATCAGCTGCGAAAAGACCTACGCCGATCTCGACTGTCCGGGGTAAAGGGATACAAGGGCAGACGCAGACAATAGGGAACGCAGCGTAGGGCAGACTAGGGGGACGGCCGGAGACCTGCTCACGAGAAGGAAGGTGAGCCTTTGGCCAACCTCCCCGATCACAGATAGACTGAGGCCCTTGTCAAACGAGCCGGGGTCAGTCGTTTAGACCATATCCGAGCCGATTCTGAGCTATTCCAAAAAGAGGAGACACGACGATACCATCTCACCGCCTACGAACAGTACCACCAAGAAAGCCAGGGTGGGACAGATCGAAAAGGAGGGACAATCCCCCTTCTTTGAGCAACTTACCACATATAAAGGTTTCAAGCTCCTTTCATGCGACAACGAGTTCACGCTTTAGTGGCTCCACACTTTCGTGGCTAACACGCAGGCTCAATGGGCAAACGCCGATATTCGACTCGTCAAAAAGACGGACCTGCTAGAATTCACTAAGCCGAAAGGGCGTATCCTGATACCTGGCCCTTATATTCCCAAGGAGCGAATTGAAAGATTCCTGCGGCACCCTAACCCGTAGCTGCTTAGTGACGACTGGGAGGTGCTAGGGGTGCGCGAGCACACAGAGAAGGGCACGGAGATCGTGGTCCTGCTGAATCACAGATCAATGCCTATGCTAAAGATACGACAGAAAAGAAGGAAAGGGTCGCGGGTGACAAGGTAAGCAAAACAGGAAATTTGTTCAAATAAACCTTCAGCACAGCATATCTGCTAGCGCCAATCTTATCTATCTTCTAAGCGAAAGGATATAGATATAGCCCTCGTACAAGAGCCATGGATTTCCCGTGGCAAAATGAGTGGGCTAAATCACAAAGATGTAGTACTAAGAGTAAAGTAAGAACAGAACTTGTATCGTAGCTAGGAAACATAGTAACTTATTTCTTCTATCTACATACAGCAACTCAGACCAGACGGTGGTAAGGCCTGGTTTGCTACGACCTCTATTTCAAGATGCGCTGGTTTCAATCTTTCGACTGAAACGTTTAGCCTCCGTCCTTCTGCCTCAATGGTGAACAACCTGTCGTTTATCCTTTGGATGATTGGATACGGCCCAGTGTAAGGTTGTTCGATTGGTTTTTTCACGGCATCGCAACGAAGGAAAACGTGAGTACACTTGTAGTTATAAGTCCGGGTAAACAAATAATTTTTTCTTTGCATGATGTGCAGTTGGTGTCGGTCGCATTTGTCACATGGCTTCTCTATGCTTCTCAACGAATACCTGTGGATTAGCTGAAAAGTCATCGTAAGTGAAAAACTCACCGGGAACTCTAAGACTGGTTCCGTAAAGCATTTCTGCCGCCGAAGCCTTGATGTCTTCTTTGTATGCAGTTCGTAGTCCTAGTATCGCTGTTGGAAGGGCGTCCATCCAGTTGCATCCGTCGTGGCACATCAGCGCGGCCTTTAATGACCTATGCCAGCGTTCAATGAGCCCATTGGAGACTGGGTGGTAAGGCGACGTGCGTATCCTTGTCGTTCCGCACATGTTGGTCAAAGCTTTGAACAGCGCTGATTCGAATTGCGATCCTTGGTCGGTTGTGAGGGATTTTGGTGAACCAAATCGAGCAATCCAGTGCGTGTAAAATGCAGTCGCCACCGTGTCTGCATACATGTCCTTTAGGGGAATAACTTCCGGCCACCTAGTTAAGCGATCTATCATAGTCAGACAATACCTGTGGCCTTGACACAGTGGAAGGACTATGAGATCTATGTGGATGTGATGGAATCGATACTCAGGAGCTTTAATAGAAACAGGGCGTAAGCTGTTGTGTTGTTGGACTTTTGAACGCTGACATTGGATGCAAGTGCGTGACCATTCCAATGCGTCTTTCTTGATGCTGGGCCAGACGTATTTTTGGCGAAGTTTGCGGCTTGTTGCCCTTCCACCAGGATGAGATATACCATGAACAGAATCGAAGGCCTTTCTACGCAAAGCTGAAGGTATATATGGTCTGATCGTGTCAGTCGAGATGTCACAGAATATCTTGCAGTCCGAATCCATCGTGAGTTGTTGAAGTCTGAGTGCTGATTCCTTTCGGTTGTTGAGAATTGTTTGAAATTCTACGTCCTTGAGCTGATATGTGTGAAGATCATGTAGGTCCAGTTTAAGCGGCATGGTTATGACGCTGATATGCGACAATGCGTCAGCTATGGAGTTGTCTTTGCCTGATAGGTAGATGATATCCGTGGTGTACTGGGATATATAGTCTAGTTGCCTCAGCCTTCGCTGCGGTGCCTTGTCTGAACGCTGCTGGAATGCATAGATGAGCGGTTTGTTGTCTATTTGTAGCACAAAGTGCCGGCCATCGAGAAGGTGCCTGAAGAAGCGCACGGCAAGGTAAATTGCCAACAATTCTCGATCGTAGGTGCTATAGCGACTTTGGGTAGATGACAGCTTGCAGGAAAACAGTCCGATGGGTTAGAGGTCCCTCTTTCTTACTTGTTCAAGCTTTGCTCCAACTGCGACATCAGACGCGTCCTTTGTTAAGATCAATGGTGTCTCAGGATCTATGTGATTCAGCATGGTTGCCTTGCTGAAGCTGTCTCTGCGAAGTCCAGGGAACAGTTCGGTTCTCATTTTTCTTGGAATCTTTTATGAACCCGTTAAGTGGTGCCTGGATGTGAACACAGTTGGGTACGTAACTCCTGTAGTAGTTAAAGATTCCAAGAAAGCGACATAGTTCCATGATGGTAGAAGGCTTCGGATAGTTCAAAATCGATTGGACTCTATCTTCAGGTGGCTTGCTTAAAATAAATAAATAAATATTTGGCGCAACAGCTCTTTAAGTGCCAGGGCATAGCTTCTCGCAACCACTCATGTTGCGTACGTTATATTTTTCACACGAACGGAATAGACCTACAGTTTAGTGCGGTATCCGAAGTGCGTTTTGAGAAGCTTTTTCGTGACAACAATACTCTCGGATGTTTGTCAGACGCTCGCGAGAGGTGGGACCGTGAAAAAACTTGTTGGTGTTTTTTTGGGATTCGAACTTGGAATCTCATACGTAGTGATCCGACACACTAACCACTTACGCCACGGTGACTGGTTTGCTTCCAGTCCTGTTTATGGTATGCCCCAAGTAAGTAACCTCATAATCGTGGAGACGTTGCAAGACTTTGCGGATATATTCTCGGTGCTCCTCTTTCGAGTTGGAAAAATTGAGGATGTCGTCAATATAGCAAAACACAATGTCTAATCCCCGAAGAACCATGTTCATGTGCCTTTGGAAAGTTTGTGTGTCATTCTTGAGACTGAACGGCATGACAGTAAATTCAAATAGACCGAACGGGGTGGTCACTGCGGTCTTCTCAATGTCTTCGGTTGCCATCGGGATCTGGTAGTAAGCTTTGTCTAAGTCCAAGATTGAGAAAAAACTTTTGTTGTTCAACGGCTCAGTGAAGTCCATAATGTGCGGAATTGGGTAACGATCCGGTTGTGTCTGATCATTCAAACGATGGTAATCTTCGCAACAAATCCACCCGCCGGATTTATTCTCAACTAGATGGATAGGGCTTGCCCATGGACTACTGGACGGTCGACAGACGCCATTTTTCACCAATACTTCGAAGTCTGCCTTGGCCTGTTTTAATTTGTTTCCTGCGAGTCATCGCGGTCGTTCAGAAACTGGTTGACCTGTGGTGACGATGCGATGCTGTACAGTGCTGGTTCGGGACACGGCTCCAGATGTGTTGTTGTTAGCCTTGGCCTTGTTGGAGATGGATGTATCTGATGATAGTAAGACCCATCAACACATACGGGGCAGCGGCATGGGTCAACAGATCTAGACTAACCACGACGAGGACATCCCTCAACAAAGTGCAAAGATTAGCCTGTATATGTATAACAGGAGCCATGCGAACCTGTCCCACAGCAGCTCTAGAAGTGATCGTAGGGATACCTCCACTACACATAGTGCTAGAGCGAATCGCCAAGGAGACCATTTTAAGAATCAGCAAAGAGGGCATCGGGAAAGGAACATGCATCGCAAATAAAGAGCGAGTAACCCTATCCAAATCGGTGCCGCTTCTGGACTGGCCCAGAGATGATATGGTCAAGAAATACTGCTTTGAAAGAAAATTTGACTCAAAGCTGAGCAACAAAAGAGATTGGAGCAGCGAATCCGATAAATACCAACTCAAACAACACACAATTAAATGGTACACAGACGGATCGAAAACATCTACTGGCACTGGGGCAAGAGTGTACGGGCCCAGGACTAGATACTCAGAATCACTGGAAACATTCCCCAGCATATTTCAAGCAGAAGTTCACGCGATCGAAAGATGCGCGCAATTCAACTTAGACAGGAAATATCGCGGGCAGGACATCGCGATACTATCAGACAGCCAAGCCGCTATTAAAGCACTGACCTCGCATGAGATCAGATCCAAACTGGTATGGGAGTGTCTCACCAGGATCAACAAACTGGGAGAAACAAACAAAGTAACTCTCTACTGGGTACCAGGACATGTAGGAGTAGAGGGGAACGAAGCAGCTGATGAGCTAGCTAGAAACGGATCAGACACGCCATTCCTTGGACCAGAACCCTTCTGTGGGATAGGACCCCACAAAATAAGGGAAGACTTAAGGAAAGAAGAAGAGAACAAATGGGCCAAACATTGGGACGATATCTCCCAAATAAGACAGGCAAAGGAACTTCTGGGGAAATACAACCAGAAAAGAAGCAGAGCCTGCCTAAGAGTTAGTAAGACTCTGTTGAGAGTCCAAATACTGCGGCTGTTTGAAAATGGCCAGGGACTGTTAAAGATGTAGTTGCATCGATGACACGTCTGGATTTCAAGTCGATGATTAACCCGTAGTGAGCCAGGAGGTCTGCGCCAATTATTGCTGTTTTTACATCAGCAACAACAAATGGCCATGTAGTGACGCGTCGAAGTCCCAAGTTGAGATTAAGCACTTCTCGCCGTAGGTGTGTATTGGTGAATTGTTTGCTGCATAGAGAGTTGTTTCTAAGGATGTACATTTGAGGCCACTTGGACGGGGCAGGACAGAAACTGATGAGCCGGAATCAACTAAAAATGTTTGGTTGGTCTTCTTGTCAAAGACATGCGGACGGCATTCCTTGTTGGTTCGTAAGCTGTTGTCTACCGTCTGAGATGACAACAGCGGTTTTAGTTTAACAGTTTGTAACTGCAAGGTTTGTCGCATTTCCGAGCATCGTTGCCAAACTTTCTATGAAAGTAGCAAACTTTGAGTTCTAGTTGGGACGTCGACTTCTTGGGAACTGAGTTGCTTCTCGATTTAGAGCGGAATCATTGCTTCTTGGTGCTGCTGTGGCCAGCCGTTAGTGCCTGCACCAATGTTGTCAAGGTCGACAACGAAGACTCGATGGAGTGAAGGCGTCGATGAATGTCGCTGGAAGAAGAGTTTTCAGGTTGTGAATCTTCCTCGCGAATTTCAGTGGAAAATACTGCATGGGCGGATGTGTTTTCGACGATCCGGTCTGCAATTTCCGCCAGTGATGTGAACTCAACTCCATGACTTGCGGATAGGTAGGGTAAGTGATTGATTTTGATTTTATTATGATTTTATTAAATTCCATTTTTGTTTATACAAAGAAAGGAATAGAGTTTGCAGATCATGATATGGCATGGCTATATCAAGGCCACGCGCGTGACTAGGCATTCGCGTCATCCATAGAGTTAGCAGCACATCGTCAGAAACATTTTGACCAGCCAGCCTGCGTATTTCCCTGAGAAGACTAGACGGTCGCCTGCCTCCAAGTTTGAGCACTGTCATGAGCCTGTTGAGCTGACGCTCTTTTGACTCTGTGAACCTAGAGATTTATTGCGTTTTAAATGCCAGATACTTATCTTTAATTGGCGGTGTTTGAACCAGGTCCGAAATTTCGTTGAGTATTTCCAGGTCCAACGAGGCAATGACGGTGTTAAAACGATTGTTGTCGGCGATTATCCTGTGTGTGTGGCAAATTGCTTCCACTTGGTCGAACCAAAGAGCCGGATTGACTTTCCAGAATGCAGGAATCCTCAACCTCAGCTTCGGAAAAAAGTAGTCTGCGATTGCGCCATGGTTGTTGCAGCAGAACGATCACTAACTGCGTCCTGTTTGCCAGTATCTTCCTCAACAGGATCTGACATAATGTAAAAATGCTTCTGGTAAGCAAAAATGGTTTGATGCTGAATGCTTAATTGCTAGAAAAAAGTCGTTTGCGCTACTAAAGCTGCTACGATCCTACAATTCAGACATTTTTAAAACTCTTTATGGCGAAGCGATCAAAAACCTTTTTTTTTTTGTTTTTTTTTTTTTTTTTATTAAATTCATTATTCTCTTTTACAAAAACTGTGCTAACAAAGGTTTCATAAAGACATGTTTATAAACAATAGAGAAAAGATAGTGACATTTTTATTCTCCTAATAAAAGCGATAAATAGTGTTAAATGCCACTTTAAAAATAAAATTCATTAATTGTGGGATGACAATATTACGATTCCTTATCACAAAAGGTAACAATAAAAGAAAAATATACATAGTAAACGAAAAATAATGGAGCTCAAGTGCCTGCGCGATTTTTTTAAATGTGAATAAACAATTATACAAGATAAGCGAGTAATACTTCAATCTCATTATGATCGAAATCAAGAAGCCATGATTTAACTTTTTTAATAAATTTCTGATGAGTGGTTATGGATCTTATATCGAAAGGAAGACGATTAAAAAGCTTACAGGATACAATTGGGTAGGAGTTTCTGTAGTGAGTAGTACGAAAAATAGGAATTTCAACAACATAGCGTGCAGTGCTACGTAGATTACGAGTATTATATATTGGGCTCTGCATATAACCTCCTCTCATAAAAAATATCTTAGAAACTCTAAAAAAAAAATAATGCCTTATTGGTAGTATTTTTAAAGACCTAAACAACACCATAGAATGGGCCAGACGGTGAGCATTACTAATTCTTCTTATAGCACACTTCTGCAAGACGACGATTGGCTTTAAACTGGTGATGTAAGCACCCCCGCAACAACTTATTCCATATTGTAGTTTCGAGTGGAAAATTCCATGATAGACGGTTTTAAGGGTTCTGCTTGAACAACACTTTTTGGGGCGATAAAAAGACCGAACGGAAGAACGTAGGTAATGTTTCAGTAGCGAAATGTGTTCTGTCCAACTCATGTTTTGGTCGAAAGTTATACCGAGATACTTAAATTTCCTAACTACTTCAATCTGGAAGCAAGATGACTTGCATGTGGCATTTTCATTAAAATTTAGTCCTGGCGCCTCTGAAGTACAATCACAATTAATTAAATTGATACGCGGGCAATCATAGGAGTGGATTTTTATATCGACCTTTGGTAGTTCAAGCGAGCCCAAGCTGAAAAACATTAGCTTGGTTTTTTCACTTACAACTAACCTATGTGCCGCAAACCACATCCTCAAGAAATGAATGTCATGATTTATATCTCCTATTAGATTCAGAGAGCTCATTGAGCTATATGCGATGCTAAGATCATCTGCAAAAGCCGCGACTCTACCTGCAAAAGGCAAGGCAAACAAGGAGTTAATAAATATAAGGAACAAAATAGGGCCCAGCACAGACCCTTGGGGTACACCTAAGTTAAGTACATGGGGATTACTTAGAAAATTTCCTATTTTCACTCTTTGTTTGCGGTCCTTTAAATACGACGCAAACCAATTGTAGATAAAGCCACGAAAACCTGCACTATACAACTTTTCCAAAAGAATATCATGACTAACCATGTCAAACGCTTTCGTAATATCAACGAAGAGGCCCGCGCACATTTTTTTTATCATCTAAAGCTTTGTTAATAAAAGAACAGAAAAATAAAAGAGCATCTTCAGTAGAGTGCCCTTCCCTAAACCCAAACTGATTCGGGCTGAAAAATTTTATTTTTTGAAGATGCGCACACACTCGCTTTTTTACAGCTTTTTCAAAGACTTTCGAAATTGAGGATAACAAGGAAATTGGTCTATAATTATTTTTTTCCTTACGACTTCCCTTTTTAAAAAGTGGTAGCACGTTAGCACATTTCAGGAGATCAGGAAAAACTCCACTAAAGATGCTTAAATTGAAGATATGTGCTAAGATGTCAACTAAATTAGGTGCAATATTTTTGAGGGTTATATTACAAAGGTCATCATAACCACAAGATCTCGAGTTATTGAGAGAGTAGATTATACTAAGAATCTCTAACCCATTCATTTCTTCAAAGAAGAAACTGCTACTCGACGTTTTTTCCATCACTTGAGACCTCACACATTGGTTACAAATTGACCTCCAGTTTGGTTGGAAGGGCATTTGCCCAACCGAAGCAAAAAAATTATTAAATTCATTGGCTACTGCTGTAGGCTCCACAATTTCAGCCCCTGCGCCACTCAGCACAATGGAGGTGGAATGATAAGAAGGGCTGCTATTAACTATACTATTAATAACTCCCCATTCTTTTTTAGGGTTTCCTTGTGCATCACGGAATTTAGAGTAGTAATAGTTGTCGCGACAATTTATGATTTCTTTTTTTATATTCTTGCTCATTTTCTTGTACCGTTTTTTTAAGTTAGAGTTTAGCGAATGTCTCTGACACAATTTTCCCAGTTTGTTCTTGACTTTAATTTTTTTCACAATACTAGAGTTTATCCAGGGCTTTAATCTTGTTTGAGAATTCTTTTTTACAACAGTGAAACAAGAGTTTCTGACATAGTTTTGGAGAATATTCAGAAACGATTCATAAGCTTTAGAAGCATTATCCTCGGCGAAGACTGCCTCCCAATTCTCGAAACGTAGTTGATTATTTAAAAAGTCATAGTTTATTTTAGTAAAAGTCTCTGAAGAAATCTTATAGGAACGCTTCATGCACCTAAAATCCTTAAACAAAATGCCAGTCATACAATGGTCAGTTATTTGCAAGTCAAAATTAACACCAACACAATGATTTAAGGGGATTTTTGCAAAACGGCCAAAAACATGATCGATACACGTACTTGAGATTGGCCTTGTAATTTCATTTATGAAGGATGTAAAGCCATGTTCGGCTATAAGGGCAAGATGATAATCAGATGTAGTGTTGGAAGTAAGAATATTAATGTTGAAGTCACCGAAAATCACAATATTCGACCCTTTTTCATTACGCAGAAAATTTGAAAAATCATCCAAGAAAGATTGAGGAGTGTGGGCCTGTAATCTATACACACAAACAAAATCAAAAAATACATTGTGTACGCAAAAAGAAATTTTAATTAAATCTGCGCTGACCAAACTGTAACATTCCACCTTACAATCACCACCTGTGTATGTCTCTCGCACAAAAACTCCCACACCACCTGCTGGATATAATTCGTTTGTGTTTGCATAAAATTTGTAACCGGGGATAAAGTAATCGTCAATCTCGCAAGAGAAGATCCATATCTCAGAAATACATATCAGATCTGGCAAATATTCAAAAGTTTCCAGATTGCAAACAAGAAGATCGAAATTTTGCCTCGCACTACGGATATTTTGATGAACAACGAAAATAGGTTTGCTCTCATTTGAATTCAAACAGAAAATTTGATCACAAGTACTATGAATGGTTGTAGTGATTGGGTTGTTGCTATCTAGATCGAAGTTATTATTTATGTTGAACATATGTATTTATGGTTAAGAAACAAAAACAAGACAAATTAGTCTTGCAATTCTTCTAAATCATCAAATGACCTAATAGCAACAACCCTACCCTTATCAACCTTGCGCATCAGGATTTGGGAATTTTGAAACCACAAGTATTTAAATTTTTTAGCTGTTTTAAGCTTTTTCGCTTCCATAAATAGAGCCCGATTAAATTTAGTTAAACTATCATTTATGTAAATTTTACCCTTTTTTCCCTCTACAAATAAGGCAGCATTCAGCTTCTTGGTTGCATTCCTCTTTCCCTTCATAATTTTCTGCTTTACGACTTGTGATGAGAATTGTACACACAGAACGTCACCAAATCCATCTTTACTGGATCCAGTGGTTCTAGCGGAGCTGGCGTTTGCTAAATCGTTGATCTTCCGCACACGTTTTACGAAACATTTAATTATTTCGGTGGGTTGAACGGAGGTATTCAACGCATCAATTAAAATGTTCTCCAAACATTCACCAGCATTGTTGTTGTTAACACCCGGTACGCCAACAATCTCAATAGAGTTCTCCAAGTGCTTTTGCTCTCTCCAGTTGAGACGACTTTCAAGAAGCGTTACCTTCGATTTCAATTGAGCGTTTTCCTCTCGGAGTTCATTGACCATGGCGAGGAAGTCTCTATTAATTTTTTTCATACTGATGATCTCTTTGTAAAGCACCTCCAAGGTTATTGCACTCTGATAATGTTGTGCATTATCATCTTCTGTCTCTGTTGCCAAAACCGTTTTGTGCTCCTCTGGTTCGCTAGCTGACTCACGCACATGAGAATGCAAGTTGGATTTTGATGGTTGCTCAGTTGCTGCTGCTACCGTGGACTTTTTTCTCCTAGGCGGCTGCTGACGTAGTGGCTTAGATGATGATGCATTATTTGATGGTGCTTCTGCATGTTGTTGTTGCAGCGGTTTGCTTGTGGGTGGTAGTACTACATGTTGTTGTTGCAGCGATTTCCGACGAAGAGTGGTGCATCTTTCGCATCGATATTTGACATGTACTCTAAGTCAATTGAATTGATGTTAACACACTCGCAGTGGAAAAGTGAGTTACAGTCCGCACAAGTGATTTTAGAGGCACAAGTGTGCACTGTTTTATTATTGCAAATTAGGCAGATCATTTTAAAAAAGTAGGTAACTTTGAAATAAGGAAAAAATTAAACAAGAGTGTGCACCCCACGACTACACTTCACGACGGTTGTCGCTTCTTTAAACGTATCTGCAATACCAAGAAGATAGCATTTGAAAATCAAAATATTGCTATTATAAATAGGTCAAAATCCTCAGCTGAATTCTGGAAAGCAGTAAGATCGATAAATAGACAGCCTAATGTCATCACCAAATATTTTTATTTTATGCTATTTTTGTTGATTTCCGTGCAGCCTTTGATTCCATACCTCGAGAAGCTCTCTTTTTTAAAATTTATCAAATTGGGATGTCAAGCAAGACAATAAATATTTTAACCTTCACTTGAACAGAAATTTTTATGTACCTACATGGACAGTATCTACCGTGGTAGATAAAATAATATTTCATGCATTTCGTATGAGTTATTTCTGCTTGACAGCTCATTTTTCACACGTTCTCTTTATTTGACTACTACCTATAATGATTTTTTCTCTAGATAACGGTTTTTTTCCAAGGTTTTGAGTGCATCTCTCTTTTTGTGGCCTTAAAAGTTAGCTTTTTCGCTCAATTTGCTTGTTTTTTTCTTCTATTTTTCTTTATTGCCACTCTTTCCCTTCGTTTTGAAAGCGTTACTAGGTTACTAGGAAGCTAGGTTTTTACCGCAAATGAAAAGTCACTCCTATTGAAAATTTGCGCACAAAGTTCATTGTGGTAAAACACTACACGTAATATTTTTTCAGTGAATAGTTGTGTGCTAAAAAAAGTTTGCAAAATGGATAACAACGAAAGTGATTTTGAGTACCTTTCAGCAGCAGCTGTTTCTAGGTAATCAAGTTTTACCAGGGCTTATAAGTGAATTTTAATAAAGGAATATAACGATTCTGTCGACAGGTTGGCTTATGATGACCAGCAGATATATTTTAGGCGACTTCTTGAAGTAATCGGCTCCGACTCAGAGGGAGAACTAGGTGAAGGTGATGCAGATGGTGATCCTGAAGACAGCTTTCTGCCTGAGCTTGCAGAGGCAAACGTTCCACGAAGCAGTCAACAAATAGAAGTGGAGATAGAAGATGATGATGAGGAAGATGAAGATCAGGATTTATCGGGTGATGTTGCTGATAACGAAGAAGAACCTATGCCGGAAGCAGATGACAATTTTTGGATTGGTAAGGATGGTACAAAGTGGATAAAAAGTGCACCAAATTTGCGTCGTGAAGGGGCGCATAACATATTCCGGGAAACAACATTTGTGGGTCCACATCCAGCTACCAAAGGTCTAACAGATGTGGAAACTTTCTTCCGTATAATGAGCCCTTCCGTTCAAGACATTATTTGCCGACACACTAATAAAAGAGCTCTCAGTGATTTCGCTAAGTGGAATGAACATCATCCCGAAAAAGCTCCTCTTGAATGGAAAGCCATCAATGAACAGGAATTTTGTGCTTACCTGGGTATTTTGTTGGTCATGGGCTGCCACCGATCTAATTACGAGACACTGGCTGAACTTTGGAAAAGCAATGCGCTTCCTCTATATCGAGCAACAATGTCGGTCAGAAGATTCAAGGCGATTTCGCGATTTATACGGTTTGATTCGGATGCCACGCGAACAGCTCGGATGGCCACTGATAAAGCAGCTCCTATTCGTGATATCTTCGATATGATCAACTCAAATTTGAGGCTCAATTTTAGACCGTACGAATCACTTACAGTGGATGAGCAGTTGTTTCGCTATAGAGGTCACACAAAGTTTACCCAATATATTCCTTCGAAACCGGCAAAGTATGGAATTAAATTTTGGTGGGCTTGTGATTCATCAACAGGATACCCTCTCAACGGGCAAATTTATACCGGGAAGGTGAATGGCATCAGAGATGTAAATCAAGGTGAGCGAATTGTGAAAGAACTGGTTGCACCATACAAAAATAGTGGACGAAATGTTCTTCACAACTCTTCCACTTGCAAATGAATTACTTACCTGGAAATTGACGATTGTCGGAACGGTGAAAAAAAACAAACGCTTCTTACCTCGTGAGTTCAAACCATCGAAAGACCGGGTTCCTTTATCTTCTGAGTTTGGGTTCAGTAAAAATGTTGTATTGTGCTCCTATGTTCCCAAGAAAGATAAGGCTGTTGTGTTGCTTTCAACTTTTCATCATGACAAGTCTGTTTCCGGGCCCAAGCAGAAACCTGAGATTATCCACTACTACAATCAGACTAAAGGGGGAGTGGACGTTATGGACAAAATGTTGAGCCAATACACAACAAAAAGAAAAACTTATAGATGGCCACAGGCTGTATTTTATAATTTGATTGACCTTTCAGGACTTGCAGCCTATATAATATTTTCAAAGAACAATTCGCTGGGTCCTGCAGCTGTGCAGCAAAGCCAAAGGCGCAAATTTCTCGAAAGATTGGGGGAGAACCTATGCATCCCACATATCAGCTCTCGGGCACAAAATCACAGAGTGACAGGTATTTTTACCATAAGAAACGCTATGGAGTGTTTGTTAGGTCACCCAATAAATACAAACAAGCCCAATGATGAGTTTACTCCTGACGATCCAGAAGAGCGGGATTCCAGTGGGCGCTTACGGCAAAAAGGTGGGTGCTTTATGTGCTATCAACTAAATAAAAAAAAGCGTGCTACGCGTCAAGCCTGTGTCAGCTGCAAAAAACCTATATGCGCTGAACATAGTCTCACCCAGACAAAATGTGAAAAGTGTCACTTGAAAAAATGAATAAACTTATATTATTTGCCTAAGTAATGGTACAAAAACTGTTTTATTCTTTATATTATTTGCTATGTCTATTTGCATATACACAAAAGTGTGGACTTTTCAGCTGTAACAGGTAAATGATACATGTTATATCCAAGTCAACCAGCATATTTCGTACAAATTCGGTGAATATCTACCTGGGTAGATACTGTCCATGTAAGCAAAAAAAAACACAAAACTTCAAAAAATATACAAAAAAATATACTTAAAGTATGAACATGCTAATAATCTGAAATAAATCAAAAAGTTAGTCACTGAGTCGGACCCATACCAGAATCCACTGACGAATCGAAGAAATTTTTAGAGATGAAAATTGAAATATCTACCCGGGTAGATACTGTCCATGTGAAGGTTAAGAGCGATGTACGAGAAAAATGTGGCATATGTGTGGGTCGGAGATTGCATATCTGAAGACTTCACAACATCCATGCAGGTGAAGCAGGGTTGTATTTTAAGCGCGCTGCTGTTTATCCTTTTTATAAATGACATCACAGATTCTATAGGCGGCAGAATTACGCTTGGCGGGAAGAAAATACCTGGACTTATGTTTGCTGACGACATGGTGTTCCTGGCAGACACTGTGGATGGCTTACAGTTGATGATTAATAGGCTTGAGGCGTACTGCAACTCTTGGAATCTGTTTGTCAACTTGGAAAAATCAAAAATCATGATATTTAGATGTGGTGGAGGTAGATTTTCGCGGAACGAAAGGTGGTCTTATTAAGGAGAGCGTATCGAAATTGTACGCGAATATAATACCTAGGAGTCTTAATATCAGGTGGGCAAAATCGCATCATCACCTCCACGCGGTGCCCGCTGGATAGCTATCTGATAGTGAACTAACGATGAGCGTATGCTGAGTCTGACGATATATGTGCAGCTGAACACTCAGACCTGCATAAGCACATCTGGGTGAACTTCAGCGCGCATATGTCTAACCGGACGAGGCATCTCTTGTTGACCTGATCGGCTGAAATATGCGTCTCAGAAGTCTAGGAAGAGGTCCTCAGAAGGAGAACGTGCGGCGGACGAACTCTCTCGATGGAATCAACGGTGACGTCTACAGACCAGCGGATACCTTACTGGAGCTACTTCAACATATTTGGAGCTGAGGTCTGTAAGGATTTTCAATATTACGTCAGGGTATTGAAAAAGAGATGGTGGCGGATGAACCCTTAATGGGCCAACGGCAGCGCTCATATCCCCGAAGTGGGTAACTGACATCGGTGTATCCGGTATATCCGGCCTCTTGTCCTAGGGGTACAAAGAAAAGGATCTGGCCCTCCAGGTTGGGGGTTGTGCCGTCGGGTTAACTTCCCTACCACGTAAAAAAACCTTTCGTTACGAAGCAACCAACAGCCTCGGATACGGATGATCTTACTGTTGACGACCAATGCAAACGTAAAAAGGACAACGATCTTCGTGTCTGCACATGGACTGTTAGGTCCCTCTACAAACCACGTGCAGCCGAACAACTTGCGGATGCCCTAGAGTGTCTCAAAGCAGACATTACCGCCATCCAAGAAGTGCGATGGGATGGGCCGGGCAAAAGGAGTATGAAAAACTGCGACATCTACTACGGCGATTGCTACAGACAAAAAGGACAGCGTCTATTCGGGTGCGGATTTGTCATTGGAGACAGACTTAGGCAAGAAGTCTTGAGTTTCCGGCATGTGAACGAGTGCCTCATGACTATCCGTATCAAGGCTAAATTTGCCAACATTAGCCTAATATGCGTTCACGCCCCTCACGAGGAGAAGGACGACGCGACAAAGGATGACTTCTACCAGCTCTTGGACAAGACGTATGAGCAATGCCCTAGCCATGACGTTAAAATTATCCTAGGCGACTTTAACGCAAAGCTAGGAAGAGAGGAAGTCTTTAGTAGCGTGGTCGGAAAGCACAGCCTGCACGACAACACTTCCGGCAACGGACTCAGGCTAATCGACTTTGCGGCGGGGCGAAACTTTGTTGTAGCTAGTACGCGGTTCCCACGTCTCGATATTCACAAAGGAACATGGCTCTCCTTTGATCGAAAAATCGTCAACCAAATCGATCACATTGCGATCGACGCAAGGCACTCTTCCAGTATTCTGGGTGTCCGGACTTTCCGAGGAGCCAACGTGGACTCGGATCACTACCTAGTTGTAGCCAAGGTACGGATGCGGATATCCACAACGGAGCGAAATCAACGAAATGCTGTGAGGAAATTTGACGTCGGAAAGCTACAATCGCAAGAGACCGCCAGAACCTTTGCCGATCGTGTTTCTTCTAATCTCAATCTTAGTCCTATGCCGCCAGCAGCAAATGCGGAAGACCAGTGGCAGCGTTGCCAAAAAGCCATCAGAGATGCCGCCTCTGATGTACTGGGTTTCTCTCGCCCACCACAACGAAACCCCTGGTTTGATGAGGAATGCCGGCAAGCATATGCAGCAAAACAAGAGGCGTACAAAGCGGCGCTGCATAGAAGGACTAGAGCTGCTTACGAGCTCTACGTGCGCAGGAGAAAAGAGGAACATCGACTTCTCAGAAAGAAGAAAAAAGAGCATGAGAAGCGCTCGATCGAGGAGATTGAGAGACTTTATTGCAGGAATAATGTTCGAAAATTTTACCAAAGGGTAAAAAGAACATGCCAGGGTTTCAAAGCCAGAACAGAAGCCTGCAGGGACGAAAATGGCAACATAGTAGTAGAATCGCAGTCGGTGTTGAGGATATGGAAGGAACACTTCTGCAGACTGTTAAACGGCGATGATGACCAATATTCCGCTGTCAGGCAGAATGAGCCATTCAACAGTGACGATGGCAGTCAAAATTTCCGTCAACCCGATCATAATGAAGTGAGGATAGCGATATCTAAACTCAAATCCAACAAAGCTGCTGGAGCCGACGGCCTTACCGCTGAACTCTTCAAGGCAGGAGGAGATGAGTTGGTAAGGAGCATGCACCAGCTCATCTGTAAAATCTGGTCGGACGAAAGTATGCCCGATGAATGGAACCTCAGCATCGTTTGCCCGATTCTGAAGAAAGGAGACCCTCTGAACTGCGCCAACTACAGAGGTATAAGTCTCCTAAATATCGCATATAAGATCCTGTCTGCCGTACTATGTGAACGCCTAAAACCGATCGTCAACAACCTGATAGGTCCTTATCAGTGCGGTTTCAGGCCTGGAAAGTCCACCATTGACCAAATATTCACACTACGGCAGATCTTGGAAAAAACCCATGAATATAAAATCGATACGCACCACCTTTTCATCGATTTCAAAGTTGCCTATGATAGCGTGTATAGAGACGAGTTATACAGAGCCATGTCTAGTCTTGGCATCCCTGCCAAGCTCGTCCGTTTGTGCAGAATGACGATGGAGAACTCTCGCTGCTCCATCAAAGTCGGTAAGAACATCACCGAACCTTTCGATGTCAGGAAAGGTCTTAGACAAGGTGACGCGCTATCATGCGATCCCTTTAACATAATACTTGAGAGAATTGTACGAAACTCACAAGCCAACACCGGAGGTACAATCTTCTTCAAGTCTGTACAACTACTCGCTTATGCCGATGACATTGACATAATCGGAAGAACTCAGCGGGCCGTCAATGGGGCATTTACGAGTATTGAGATCGAGGCAGCAACGATGGGTTTACCGGTCAATGAAAACAGAACAAAATATATGCTGTCTACAAAAAGGACACCCAACATCGGCGGCTTCGACAGAACGCCACAATAGACAGATATAATTTTGAGGTAGTAAAGGATTTTGTCTACCTAGGCTGTATGGTGAGTTCCAAAAATGACATCAGTAGGGAGATCACACGAAGAATTACTCTTGCCAATCGTTGTTTCTATGGGCTAAGACGGCAATTGAGTAGAAAAGTCCTATCTCGAACTACTAAGGTAACTCTTTATAAGACATTAATCATCCCAGTCCTGCTGTATGGCGCAGAGGCATGGGCTTTGAAAAAACCGGATGAGGATGCCCTTGGTTATTTCGAGAGAAAAGTTCTTCGAGCGATCTTTGGTCCCGTCTGCATAGACGGTAAGTGGAGGAGAAGGTACAATGCCGAACTATACGGCCTGTACAAGGACATCGACTTAGCCAGAAGAGTTCACATACAGCGACTAAGATGGCTGGGTCATTTAGAGCGGATGGAGCCCAACCTTCCCGCTAAGAAAGTCTTCGAATCCAACCCGGACGGACGGCGCAGTAGAGGACGACCTCGCGGTAGGTGGCGCAAACAAGTGGATGGGGACCTCAACCAACTTGGCGTGCGCAACTGGAGGCAGCTGGCTCGTAACCGTGCTGGCTGGAGAGGTTTGTTGGTTGAGGCCCAGGTCCACCCCGGACTGTAGCGCCATCTAAGTAAGTAAGTAAGTAAGTCTTAATATCAGCAAACTTCAACATGAATAAACATCTAGGGAATAAACTGTCCGAAGCTAAGCGTGCTATTTGTTCTGTTTGGGGTCGCTGCATTAAAAACAAATCCATATCACACTTTTCAAAGCAAAAGGTATTTCGGCCAACTGCTGCTTCAATACTACTATATGGTGCACAAGTGTGGGGATACTGTTCTTATGTTGCGGTTGAAAAATGTCTTCGATATTTCCTTAAACGGATCTTTCGGTTGCCGAATAGCGCCCCCAACTACATGTTGCACTTGGAGACAGGTGTACCTCCACTATTCTTAGAAACCTTGAGAATGCATTTTGACTATATAGTAACAGTTATGGCGATGGGAGAAGAAAGGCTAGTTGATTTTAAACCACGTTTTGTCAATCAAAGGAAACATTGTTCAAGAGTGGGAAAAACTAGCCTCAGACTGCAATCTTAGTTTACGTTTAGCGCCCGATGAACACCATTCATCTGTAAGAATCCAATTCAACACTCTTCTGAAGAAATTGGGGCACATACAATACGAGAAAAACTCAAAGGAAGCACAACAGTCGTTGCATAGATGCTATTTTAGAAGAATGAGGCACAATCTGCTGGACAAGTATTATTTCTTAAACTGTAACACAACGGACATGATGAGCACGATTTTTCGAATAAGAGGAGAAATGATAAACCTGCACTACATGCCACATCGCCAGGAACTTCCGATCTTGTGTGACCTGTGCAACATGAAAGTGAGAGAGGATGTATTCCATTTTCTAGCAATATGCCCTATGCTGAAGGACTTTCGCATTTGCTTCTTTGGCTCGCATGCTCTGGAGATAGAGCAAGCTATGAGCATCCTAAAAGGAGATCAACGCTGTGATGTACTGTACAAATATACTTCAAATGCACTATGCTACAGAAAACGAATTATTGAGGGAGACTTTTAGGGAATATACTATTTTGTAAAAAACCTATAACTAGATCTTATTAAGTCCGAGACTTTATTTAAATTGTCAATCTGGTAGACGGCCAATGGCCAAACCATTATAGACTTATGAACTAAAAAAAAAATGTTTTCCTTTTTGTATATTTGCTGAAATAAAAGTCAAATAATAATAATAATAAAAAAAAAAATGCGCAGCGGAGCAAAGTTAAAAATGCGTACGTGATTCAGCAGAGAAATGTAGGTAACCTGTACGTAGTTCACACAAAGGAATGCGCATATGCCCTTTGTTCGTGACTCGATGAAAAACTTTGCATGTATATGTTGTTTTTACCCCTTCGGGTAGGGGTTAGAATATACCCGAGGTAGGCATGCCTGTCGTAAGAGGCGACTAAAATCCACCCTTCGTATACCGGGCTTAAAGTGTATACAAAAAAATGCAATGAGTAAAACGAAAAGATTTAATACCCCAGGTGGCAGTCCAGGTTCACTGGAAAATCCACCCTCTTCGGAGGTAGGCTCTACGGATTCTGGGGAGAGCCAATTATTGCAATTGATAAATCCCTTTATAAAAAGTTCAAGGGTACCTCGGTCTCCACCATCAAGACCGAATGTCTCCGGGAAAAAAAGTCCGCCGGAAGTGCAAGCGCACAAGAAACAGGACTTAGAGAAATGTAAAAGCTTTGAGAAGGAAAATAACGAACTTCGCAATAGGCTTGATGAAATGGATCGGCTCAACCAAGAGCTCAAAAAAGGGGTAGACATGCTGAGAGAGGAAAACAAGCTTCTAAAGAACTCGCTTTTACAAAAAGAACGCGAAGATTCCCCTCCCCGCGCAGCTAATCCACAATATCACACGGACGAAGAAGAGCTTGCACGCGAAACGAATTGCGTCTTAAGGAAAAGACCTAGCAAAAAACGCAGAGCTGGCTCTTCGCCCGAAATCGAGCCGCGAAAAGAAGACAAGCAAAATGAGTCGAAGCCAAAACAAACTCAAGCTAAAGCACGTCCTCCGCCTGCAATAAACGTCGTTGGCATAACGGACTACAGTAAGCTACATTGCCTTCTTAAAGGTACGACGACATCGAAATTCAAGGTAACGTCACTCAGGAACAATGCGTGGAAAATTAACGTTGATGACTCCGATGGCTACCGAGCAATATCACAAAAATTAAACACTGAAAAGATCCAGTGGTATACTTATGAAAATAAGTCAGAAAGACCACTGCGTGTTATAGCAAGGGGGCTCCACCCCTCGTGCACAAAAGACGACGTAATGAACGACCTCAAAGCTAAAGGCTTAAAAATTCTTAATGCCGTCAATATTCTCAAAAAGGTGAAGCAACAAACGGAACAAGGCCAGGAAATCATGGTCAAGCATGGACTTCCGCTCTTTATGCTTACCTTTCACAGGAGCGAAAATGTAGACGATATTTATAACGTTAAAACTATTCTGAATATCGTAGTCAAGATTGAGCCTATGCGTACGAGTACGAGATCGATACCTCAGTGTAAACGCTGTCAAGGCTTTAATCACACACAGTCGTATTGTCAAAAAGAGCGGAGATGCGTAAAATGTGCTGGTAACCATCTCTCAGAAAAGTGTGACCTAAATAAGCAGGCCACGGCTACCTGCATTAACTGCAAAGGAAAGCACCCAGCGAACTATCGCGGTTGCGAAGTTGCAAAAGAGCTTCAAAAAAGGCGAGACACATTTAAAAATATTCAAGGCCAGAACGCAGAACCGGTTAAAAATAGTCGTGAAATCGCTAAGCCAAGGGTAACGACCGTCAATAAACACGTCAAACTTAAGACGAGAGTCGAGCAAAGTAAAGTTCCTTCGGCAAAATCAAAGGAAAAGCCACAATCTCCAGAGACGCTAACATATGCTCAAGCTGCGTCGCTAGAAACCAAGCAAAGCGGTGTTACGGTAGACCCAGTCTCCCAAGCCTTCTCTATAATTCTTGCGAAACTTGAGGACCAAACGAAAGTAAACCAAGTCATATTTGATAAATTGAGCAAGCTCGAGTTAAAACCTCGCCAAAAAAGAACTCCCATATGAATATGAATCAGTTACTAAAAATTTTAACATGGAACGCAAACGGCCTTCTACAAAAAAAAACGCCGAATTAGAAGTATTCTTACGGAATGACAACATTGACATTTGCTTGATCTCTGAAACTCATTTGACAAAGGAATCCGGAGTCAAAATAAGAGGGTATCGTGCTTATCACGCATACCACCCTTCCGGAAGAGCTAGAGGCGGATCCTCCTTATTCATTAAAGACTGCATTGAGCACTCCATAAATACGACGATTGAAATCGATACAATGCAAACAAGCTCAGTTCGAGTTAAGAATAGGCACTCGTATTTCAACATCGCGTCCATTTATTGTCCTCCGCGATGCACGTTTCGAAGTAACGACTTTGTACGTCTCCTTGACTCACTTGGACCGAATTTCATTATAGGTGGCGATTTGAACGCAAAACACACCTTTTGGGGTTCCAGATCCAATTCACGGAAAGGCAGACTTCTGTACGAAGCCGGTATGCAATTCGGGGTTGATTTCTTTTTGACGGGGAAACCGACGTATAGGCCCTCTGATACAGCAAAAACACCGGACCTAATAGACTTCTTCGTAGCGAAAGGAGTATCTTCAAATTTTGCGAAAGTAGAGGAAAGCTTTGATCTCTCCTCAGATCACTCGCCGGTAATTTTGACAATAAGTGACCGACTAATGACAGTAGAAGCTGTGCCTAGATTAACTAACAAAAAAACTAACTGGCGCGACTTTAGAACTGATTGCGAAGAAAATATTGTCTTAAATGTATCGCTCAAAACACCCTTCGAAATAGAAGATGAGCTCGGCAAATTTATTGAATCAATAGAAAATGCCGCGTGGAAAAATACACCTTTAAGGAGGAAAGAAGTCCCATGCAATGAAGCTTATTATCCGCCGGAAATAAAAGAACTTATTCGAGAAAAGAGGAGAGCACGCAAAATATGGCAACAAACTCGCGCTCCCCAGCATAAAACCCACTCGAATTTCCTATGCAATAAGCTTAAAAAAGCGATCCAAGACCTAAAAAACCGAGAGACTTCAGCTTATCTTGAAGGTTTAACCGCCGGAAAAACGACTAATTACTCGCTCTGAAAAGCTGTCAAAAGAATTAAAAAACCCCAAATACATTCGCCACCGATAAGAAAAAACAACGACGAATGGGCAAAAGGTGACAAAGAAAAAGCGGATCTATTTGCAGAGCACTTAGAAGAGACTTTTAAGCCATTTGATGGAGAAACATTGGTAGACGATTTTACCGGTACGACTACGACATCTGACAACCTTAGAATAAAGAGTGTGTCACTTATAGAACTTTGCCAGGCAATAAAAAACCTGAAGAACAGTAAAGCTCCTGGCTATGATTTAATAACCGGACAAATCCTCAAGGAATTACCAAAAAAGGCACTATTAAAATTGCTTTATTTAATAAATGCTTCCATTAGATTATTATACGTTCCAAATCAATGGAAAGTCGCAGAAGTCATAATGGTTCCGAAACCGGGAAAATCTCCAAATGACAAAAAATCATACAGACCGATATCGCTACTACCAATAATATCGAAGGTATTTGAAAAACTCCTTCTGAAACGGATTCTTCCGGTCTTACTTACTTATGTCCTGTATCCCCTTGTGGGTCCTAGGGCCTCTACTACGCCTACGCGCCATCGTGTACGGTTTCTGGCAATGTGTCTGAGTTCTCCCCAACTTTTCCCTAACTGCCGTGCCTCCTTCTCGACTGTTCTGCGCCATGTTTTCCGCGGACCGCCAGGTCTTCTGCCATCCTGAGTTAGAGGGTTCCATTGCATAGCATGGTTCGCTATGGAGCTGTCACCCTTTCGGAACGTGTGACCAATCCACTGCCACTTCCGCCGTTGGATAGTTGTGCCTATTGGTTCCTGACCCGTTCTCTCGTAAAGGTGTTCGTTAGAGATACGATTGGGCCAGAAAATCCTTAAGATATTGCGCAGACACCTATTAACGAACGTTTGCAGCTTTCTGGTGATAGTAGTGGTCACTCTCCACGTGCTGCAACCATATAGCAGCACGGATTCAACGTTGGAGCGGAACAGTCTTATTTTGGTGCACAAACTGATTGCATTGCTTCGCCATATTTTGGACAACATCCCGAACGCGGACTTTGCTTTGGCGATCCTGTTGGCTATATCCAGTTCGGTTCCACCATCGGTCGAGACAATACTCCCAAGATACTGGAAATCCTCTACTCTCTCTACCGGTTGTCCAGCAATGCATATTTGAGCCGATGAGTTAGTTCCAAGGCTGATGATTTTAGTTTTTGTCGTATTAATTTTCAGCCCGACGACACCTGCCTCCCTCTCCACATCTGCTGTCATTTGGTGGAGGTCCATAATTCTGTGGGAGAGTAAGCATACATCGTCTGCGTAGTCAAGATGCTTCAGTTGAGATGTAAGAGTCCATCGAATTCCTCCGTTTCCCGTCGACAAAGCTGCATGAAGCACATCGCTAATCACCAATAGGAATAATATTGGTGAAAGGATACAGCCTTGTCTTACCCCACTTTGGATCTCAAATTCCTCAGACAACCTTCCCCTGTGCAGAACGTGACATTTGGAGCCTTCATATGTAGCTTTGATAATAGCAATTAGTTTATCGGGAATGCCTCTCCTGCGTAAGGCACGCCAAATAAACTCCCTGTTGACACTATCGAACGCCTTCTCAAAATCGATGAACAGCAGGTGCAGTGGCGATCGATATTCGACACACTGTTCGATGATAATCCGCAGGGTGTTGATGTGGTCGGCACAGGAGGATCCAGAGCGGAAACCTGCTTGTTCGGCATCGAGTGTGTCTTCGAGATGTTGTTTGATTCGCTCAAGGATGATTTTAGCTATTATCTTAGCTACAGCAGGCAGCACGCAGATACCCCTCCAGTTTCCGCACTCCATTAAATTTCCTTTCTTAGGAAGCTTGACGATCATTCCCTTTTTCCACTCGTTAGGAAAGCTCTCAGCTTCCCAAGCTCTATCTATAAGTGGAAGCAGAAGCTCAGCCGATGTTGTTGGCGTTGCTCGTAAGAGCTCTGCTGGAATACCGTCAAGTCCTACCGCCTTGTTGGTTTTGAGTGCCTTGATCGCGGTAATGATCTCATCTTTACTGGGAGTCGTGGTGCGTATTCGGGAACTTCTCACCTCGGGCATCTCAGTCTGATTTGGGAGCATATCGCTAGCGAATACACGGTTCAAAACCGTAGCAAAATGCTCTTTCCATCTCTTGAGCTGGTCCTCATCCGAAATGAGCAAGGAGCCGTCTAGGCTTTTCACTAGGTATTGGCTGGAGCTGCGACCACCTGTCAGCTCTTTCGTGATTCTGTAGACAGTCCTGCTGTCGCACCTCCGTGCAGCTTCTTCTGCTTCTGTAGCCAGCGCGTTGATGTAGTTGCGCTTGTCACGTCGTACGCTACGCTGAACTTCTCTCATCTTCATGCGATATAGGGACTCTAGCTCGCTTCTCCCTGCTGCTGGGGTAGCTGCAACGCGAGCTTTTAGCTGTTTTCGTTCGTCAATCCGTCTCCAGGTATCCTCGGAAAGCCACGCCCTACGTCTTCCCTGCGATCGACCGACAATTCTTTCAGCACCAGATGTAAAAACATTTTTCACAGCACACCAATGGTCTTGGATGGTTGCGGGCATTGAGCTGCTGATTGCTTCCACACCTTGCGAAAAGTGCTCCCTTAATTGTTGGCGCACTGAGGGATCACTAAGTCTATCGATGTTGAACCTGGGCATTCTTGTGTTGTCGTGGGATCTTCGAACTGCAGCAGTGCGTAGTTGGAGAGTAGCTATCATAAGATGGTGATCACGTACTATCCCCACATCTGCCCCTCGTCTGTTTCGGACGTCCAGGAGACTGCTTCTAAAGCGGCGGCTGATAGCAAAATGGTCAATTTGGTTGGAGGTTGCTTACCTGTCATTGGAAACCCAGCTGACTTTGTGGCAGGTCTTGTGCTCAAACATGGTGCCACCTATCACAAGGCGGTTGGCATTGCAGAAATCCACAAACCTTTCGCCGTTGTCATTGCGGTTGCCTAGTCCATGCTTCCCGATTACATGCTTGAGCCCTTCGTTGTCGCTGCCTACCTTGGCATTCAAATCCCCCATCACTATGACAATGTCTCCATTTGGTGTTGTGTTGAAGACGGCGCTTAAGAGATTGTAGAAGCTCTCCTTTTCGTCCTCAGACGAACTATTCGTTGGGGCGTAACACTGTATGATGGTGACGCGTCGTACTCTAGTCCGGAATCTGGCCGTCAAAATCCTATCGCCATGAGGCTGCCAGGAAATCAGGCCCTTGCGTGCTGTTGTTGTTAGCAGTAGTCCGACTCCATATTCCCGCGGACTTCCGGATGGTCTTCCAGAATAGAGTAGTACAGTGTTACGCGTTGGAGACTGGTACTCGCCCGCTTCTAACCATCTTACTTCACTTACCCCCAAAATGTCCAGTTTATATCGCATGAATTCCTTTTCCAGTTGGAGGAATCTGGCATTGTAAGGACCTTCTCTTCCCGAGTCGAGGAGCGTCTTTACATTCCAGAAACCTATCTTTGTCCGGGTACAATAGCCAAAAGTCGTCAACATGTGATCAGTCCTTATCCGAGGCATAGTGTCGGTTTCAGTAGCGAGCTGGTTTCAGTAACGCAGGTTGCTGGCCCACGTTACCTAGCCTAGAATCAAGGCCCTAGACAACCCGCACTTACAATTTTGGCCTATACGTATAAGGGTTTATACGTATAGTTGCCCGGGGACCACCACTAGGAGGTAAAGTAAGCACTTCATCACGAACTTGATTGTTGCGCTACTGGCCCAAGCCAAGTTTTGGGCAGTCAGTAGTTTCCCGATCAATCGCAATGCAGGTCCCCGGTCATTGAAGAGAGACGCCTAATACCTGACCACCAATTCGGGTTCAGAATCAAGCATTCCACAATTGACCAGGTTTATAGAATAACCGACGAAATTGAAAAAGCCCTTGAGGAGAAAAAGATTTGTTCTAGCGCTTTTCTTGACGTATCTCAAGCCTTAGACAGGGTTTGGCACGATGGATTGAACTATAAGCTAAGACGAATCCTTCCGGAGCAACTTCACAAGATCTTAGAATCGTACCTTAAAAACAGACTTTTTCCGTGTTAAGCACGGAACTGAATATTCTGATTTTAAAGAAATCGCCACCGGAGTTCCGCAAGGAAGTGTCCTTGGGCCTATCTTATTCTTGATGCACACTCGGGACATACCACAAACTGAAGGCACTATTGTAGCTACGTTCGCGGACGATACGGCTATTCTGGCAACGGAAAGTTCAATCGAGTCAGCAACCATAAAACTCCAACGAGCCTTGGATAAAATCTGTGAGTTGACAAAAACTTGGCGCATTGTTCTTAACGAGACCAAATCGACGCTTGTTAACTTCACTTACAAGAAAATAATCAACCTTCCCGTTTTCATTAACTCGGTACAAATACCGGATGCAAACGAAGCTAAATATCTGGGAATGACACTAGACGCGAAACTTAAATGGAAACCTCACGTTAAAAAGAAACGTGACGAAGTCGAAAATCGACTTAGAGAAATGTATTGGCTAATTGGAAGATATTCCAAACTAAGCGTATATAACAAACTGCTTCTGTATAAGCAAGTGCTTAAACCCGTGTGGACGTACGGTATACGACTCTGGGGTTGTACCAAACCAAGCAATAGGAATCTCATACCATCATTGCAAAATAAAATTATAAGAATAATCGTGAACGCTCCCTGGTATATCAGAAACAATGATATCCACAGAGACTTAGGGATAGCTACCGTGGAGGACGAAATAAAAAACTTCGCTCGCAAGCTTCGTATTCGTCTTCATGGCCATTGCAACTGTGCCATACTCCAAACTTTGGATGTAACAAATCTTACGCGCCGACTTCAAAGAACGAAACCGTTCGAATTAGCGCTATAAGACAAAAAGCCACATGTCATGACGGTTTCAGCAGGTGCTTTTATTGGAAATCTACGTGCCTCACGCGAATATAAATCTGAAGCTTAAACTACTTGATAAGGTCAAACTTAGTTGTAGTAAACAAAACAAAGGGAAGGGTGTTTTAAGTCAGTAGAAATCTGACACTACTATGAGTACACGGTCTCATAGTGTCTCATGAAGATTTTCACCTACCCACGAAAAAAAAAAAAAATGTATATGTTTATACATGCATGAACGTGACGTAGTAGGAATTCTTATTTATCCTAAAAAACTTCGAGGTCACCACTATAGATTCTGTACCAAGCCAACAAACAATTAAAACAAATAAATGCTTATTATTTCTTTACTTTACTATTATAAAATGCTTAAACTATTAAGATTAAAATGCTTGAGGAGCCAGGACACGTTCTACTCTGTAGAATTAAAAGTCGAATGAATAATTCTCCCTCTCTTGGCGGGAGCAACGCCATCTAGCCGTTGTGTTCGACTTGATTATTTTGACAGCGGCATCTGCGTGTCGCCATAGGTGTTCACCGAAGTGCGCCGTGTGTGGATGATCGCTGGTTTGTGTTTTTGTGGCGGTGGAATATGTCACTTCGTTACACAAGTGACCTACTGTCTGAATTCAAGTGCGTTACCCCAAGTGCTGACATTTACCCCACTTTCACCTGACTTTGATAAAAGTGTTCCCATTCAATTTTTGCATAGATCTGCAGTAATTATCGTGCTCTGTGTCACTGTGCCACCAATTCCATTCACCCCATTTTCGCTAACGCGCTTGTTCACGCTATAATTCGCCATTTCTTGCGGTATCATCAACTGCCCAATCACTGATAACAATGTTGACTGGGTTTCTTGTAAAGGAATCTACGGGAAATCTTTCCATACCATTTGTGTCGGACTCAAAAAAAGAAATACGGTATATGTAAAAGAGTTTTCTGACAACTTCCTTTTCTTTTGTGATGAGCGCAAGAACATCTCACTCTCGCACGTTCTCCTTGCGATAACGTGCCTTAGTGACTCAAATGACTCCCACCAAAAAAATTTGTCTAAAAAGATTATGGGTAAACTCTTCAACTTAGACAGCAGTGTTAGATGTGTTGACGATTTAGGCAACTCGGTTCAGAACTCAACCGAGCATATAAAATCCAAACTCTGTAACATTGTGTTGTATACTTATACAACATTAAAACTCAAGAAAATAAGATTAGATATAATATCAGACTTTATTGGTGGGCAGGTTATAATCGAATGGCGATTGATATGTCAAGACCGCCACATGGCTTATGACAGCTGACAGATGACCGGTGAAAAGCCAGTAGGTCTGTTTGCTTGTGATGTCCACAACATCTCCCCTTTTGCTTAATGGCACATATATCTGCCAGATATCTCGTTGGAAGGGTCGAGGCGTTTAGGTGGTACTCGATGTCGAACGGGACGTTGCGGCTGTTCCTTGTTGTCATCTGTACCCGCACTATGCACTGTACCTGCCGGGCTATGGGGCTGTTGCGGCTGTTCATCATTGGGATAAAGGTCTTCACTTCTATCCGCACTGTGCACTGTACTGGTCGGTCCACGGGGTTGTTCGAGATGTTGGTGGTCATTTTTATCGGGATGCCTTAGCTCAGTCTCAGTTGCCAAGTCCTGAAAATCGAAAACTGTATTAAGGTCGCAATATTCGTTTGTATTAAATCGAGGTTTTAATTGGTTTAAGTGTCTTCGCCACGTCTTGGTGCCTACATGGACCGCGTACATTTCCGATCCAATCCTTTTTACTATAATACCTGGTACCCAAGGGCCTTGAGTACAATTATAGTTTCCAGCAAAAATCGTATCCCCTGCTTGAAATGCTCTTGATTTTGTTCCATGCTTCTTGTTGAACTGCTCCTCCATTTGCGAATCTCTTACTTGTACCTCCTGAGATTGTGGGTGAAGTAGGTCTAATCGTATTTTAATTTTGCGTCCCAGCATAGCCTCTGCTGGTGTAAGGTTGTCGGGTAATGTGGTGTTTGGTGTAGAACGGTAGCTCTGTAGGAAAGTTGTTACCGCCGCGTTAGCTGCTGTATCACTTCCTTCCATCTTCCTCATACTCCGCTTGAAAATGTCTACGAACTTCTCCGCCTGTCCGTTGGACTGTGGGTGGAAAGGTGCCGTTCGAATATGTTTGATACCGTCCCTAGCGCAGAATTCGGCAAACTCTCCTGATGAAAACTGAGTTCCGTTATCCGTCACCATGACATCAGGTAATCCAAATCTCGCAAAAACTTCTCGCAGAACATTGATGGTAGCAGCTGTTGTGGTGGACCGCATAAAAAAAACTTCCGGCCATTTCGAATAGGCATCCACTATGATGAGATACATCTGCTTTTGGAACGGTCCGGCATAATCGAGATGAATTCGTGACCATGGTTTGGTTGGCACAGGCCACGACGCTAATGGAACCTTGACCGGCGCCGGCCCCGCAAGTGCGCAGGCAGGACATTCTCGCACCATCTGCGCTATTTCCTGATCCATGTAAGGCCAATAAACATAGCTCCGCGCTAGTGCTTTCATGCGCACAATGCCCGGATGTCCTGTGTGTAGTTGCCCCAGGACTTGCTTCTGCAACGAGAGAGGAATTATGATTCTATTTTGCAATAAAATACAACCTTGTGTTTCGCTTAATGCTTCCCGTCGGTTGTAAAACATCTTGAGGTTAACATCATTAACCTTGTACGGCCATGATGTTCGCACGAACATCCGAACTTGTTTTAAAACTTCGTCGCTTTCTGTTTTTCTTTGTACAGCCTGAAAAGTTACTGGCAACTGTTGTAGTGTGTCGGATAATACCTTATTGATTTCCGCTTCAATTTGTATCGAAGCGATAACAAAATCCTCTTCTTTATCCACTTCTTGGTGGCTTATTAGTCGCGATAACGCATCCGCATATCCAAACTTCGAGGTATTTACATACTCAATCGCAAAATCGTACATAAGCAGTGTAAGGGCCCACCGTTGTAACCGATGTGCGGTGTAGATAGGTATTCCCTTCTTTGACCCAAATACCGCCAAAAGGGGTTGGTGGTCCGTTCGGAGTAAAAACCGTCTACCGTAAATCAATCTGTGGAATTTTTTTTACACAAAACACCAACGCCAATGCTTCCTTTTCAGATTGACTGTAGTTTTGCTCTGCTTTGGATAAAACCCTCGAAGCATATGCGATTGGTCTTGTAGAGCCATCCGCGAATCGGTGTAATATAACCCCGCCAATACCATCTTTTGATGCATCTCCTGCCACTATAATTTCCTTTGTCGGGTCAAAGTGCACTAGAAGAAGTTCTGATTGGAGGGCTGTTTTTGCCTTGTTGTACGCAACCTGGCATTCTTCTGTCCAACCAAATGGAACGTCCTTCAGTAAGAGCTTGTCCAAAGGCGCGCGAATTTCGCGCATATTTGAAATAAATTGGGAGTAAAAATTAAGCATACCTAAAAAAGCACGAACTTCAGTAGTGTTTCTGGGTTCCGGCATATTTGCAATTGCCGTTGTTCTTTTTGAGTTAGGCCTGCGGCCATGTTGATCTACAATAAACCCCAGGAACTTAACACTAGGCTGGTAAAAAGCACACTTCTCATACTTTAGATGAAATCCCCAGTCCTTGATACGCTGCAGCACCATTTCCAGATTGCGCCTGTGTTCTTGTCGGGTTTTCCCAACAACGCAAATGTCATCTAGAAAACATACTACACCAGGTAGACCTGACAACATCGTACTCATGATTTGTTGAAAAATCCCCGGTGCTGATTTGACACCAAATGGTAGACGTTGGTATTGTAGTAATCCTTGGTGCGTGTTCACTGTTAATAAATGCTGAGACTCCTCGCTCACCTTGATCTGCAAATAAGCATCAGACATATCAAGTGTAGAAAAAAAAATACCTCCAGCGAGTGTCACAAATATGTCATCGGGCAGTGGCAGTGGATGGTGGTTAGCTTCGAGTGCGTTATTTAATCCAGTTGAGAAATCCCCGCAGAGTCTTACACCACCCTTAGCCTTACGAACCGCTACAATTGGAGCTGCCCACTGCGAGGAATCCACTCTTTTAATAACGCCCATTTGTTCTAGCCGTCCAATTTCTTCATCGATCATTTGCATCGACGCGTATGGCACGGGCCGCCTTGGCTTAAAAGTAGGGACGATTCCAGGCTTAAGATGCAGTACTGCTTCAGCTTTAGTGCATAACCCAAGCGATCCGTCGAACAAATCTGCATACTTCAATCTTAGTTCTGCAACTTCTTGTTGTACCTTGAGGGATGAGCTTTGACATTCCTGTTCTACCTGTAAGCAAATGGCGTTTATGGGGATGTTAAAAAGATCCAAAGCCTCTATGCCGTCAATTCCGAAGATATTTAATTGAGGAATGTTCGTTATGTAACAAATTGTAACAATTTGCTTACCCCGAAATGAGATTTGACACTTGAAGCGGTGTCAATCTGGAGCTGAACCGGGTGTCCGTTCATTTCCACGCAAATGTACCTGCGGCGTTCTGCATTGACCACTTTAGAAACTGAAAAGATACTTTTCGACTCAAAATTAGTGTTTGTTTTTGAACGGTTGTGAAATTTGTTGTTAAAAGTTCCCTTTTTCTCACTTTTGATGTTAGCATTCTCACAAAAATCCTCCTTATGCCCCGTGTGTCCACAATCAGTGCATATATGTGCTTTATACCAGCACTTATCAGCGTAATGCATTGCGCCACAGAACATGGGTTTTTAGGTGCCCGCGAATACTTTGTTTTTGGCTGACGTACCGCTTTCACCTCACTGTCTACCACTCGCCCTTCCACCAGCGCAACATCATGCTTCGGCATGATCAACCGTTCGCATTCATTTGCCAAAGCAGTAAGTGTTAGTTTTTCTTCTCGTTCGTCGGCTTCTAATTTTGCAAGTAATCGGGTTCGTATGTCTAAATCCGCGGCACTTGTTAGACCGCTGACGAACATGAGGCATTTAAATACATCAGCCGTGATTGAGGTTATTTTAAAACTTTCGCACATCTTGTTGACAGTTCCTGCATACGTTTGAAAGTCATCGCTTGCTCTCTTTTCCAGTTTGAGACAGTTATAGCGGTCTGCGAATAGTGAAGTCTTACGGGAAAATATTTCCTTTAGTTTTGTCACCGTTTCCGTGAGTTTTAGATCCCGCGTATTTTTGGGAAGAATGAGGTTAGCGTAGCGATTGTATGTAGTTTCATCTAATTTTCGGAGCAGCAGCCTTACCTTCGACGGGTCGTCTAAATCTTTACCATCTACTTCGAAGACATCCTCATGTCGACTATACCACTCCGTAAATGTTAATCCAATTTCGGGGTCATACACGAACATGCTAATACCATTCGCCAGCGTCTCCATTATTTTCTCTGCAGAAGGTTTAATCGTTGTAGATGCTGCGATGGAACTATTGCTAAGAGAAGTATCCATAAACGATTTCATGAACTCCTGCTGCTGCTTCAAAAGCTGCTGCCGATTTTGCATGAAAGCTGCAAATTGGTCTTTATCCATTGCACACTAGATGTTCTTTGCAGTTGTTTATAAAAAAAAAATATATCCTCGTCGCCACAATATGTTGTATACTTATACAACATTAAAACTCAAGAAAATAAGATTAAATATAATATCAGACTTTATTGGTGGGCAGGTTATAATCGAATGGCGATTGATATGTCAAGATCGCCACATGGCTTATGACAGCTGACAGATGACCGGTGAAAAGCCAGTAGGTCTGTTTGCTTGTGATGTCCACAACACATTGAAAAAAAAAAATTGCTGGTCTGACGGAGCTATTTCCAATAATCCAGCAGTACTCATCTCCCGTCCTTTAACAAGTCTAAACCCGACTCAAATTGGTCTTTCAAAATGGGCATCTTCCCTAACTTCAACTTTAAAACGGCAGCCGTACTATCTAAGTGTGCTACCAAATTGCCGAATATCAAGCGAGTTTCTTTCGACGTCCCGCCGGTCCCCTCTCCCTCTCCAAACACCAAGGCCACTCCCTCAGTCAACTACTCCAATAGAATTTCAAGTAACCGCGTCTCTTTCAATCTGTCACCTGATTCCTGTCCTCCTCCAAGCCATAGCACTTCTTCTAATAACACTCCCCCCACCGTTAATTACCCGAATTTCACCCACTCCCACACTCTCAGTCCTTCCTCGTTAACCACCCCCAGTTGCGCCTCTGCCCATACTTCGTCCTCGGTCTCTCTTAACAATTCCATCTCGGCCAATTTGCCATCTACTGCATCTCCCCCCACTTTCGATCTAATGTTTTCTCCCACTGTCAAACTCACGTCTAAATTAATAGACCCAACGTCAACAATCAATGACCTCGATGGCCGCTACATTATGTCAAGATTGCGCGATAACCGGCTTTTTGACAATGTTCGCCTTTACCTAGCCTATTTACATGACAAGCCTGACTCCGTCTGCATCGACGGAAAAACAAAGACTAATGTCATTGTCTTGATCCAAAAAGAAGAATATCTACACACGTTTTCATGAGAGTTTTAATATCTCCTCTTCCACTGTGGCTAAAGACCTGTCAACCTATGGCTCTCATATTGGTTCCAAACGTCTCTCGTATCTCCAAAAAACTCGCAGCAATCATAATAAATATTTTCGTCCCTAACTCCATCACAGTCGATCCATCTCACTCCATTGAAATGGCCCAAAGCTCCTTTCCCTCTACTATCAGAATGTCAGAGGACTTCGCACCAAAACCTCGATGGTGCACCTGAAATCACAATCACTTCCTTACGACATTTTTGCCCTAACTGAAACCAACCTTTGTCCCAATGTTCTTAACTGTGAATTATTCACTTCTGACTTCGTAGTCTTTTGCGCTGACGGCCAGAAACATGAAGACCTCTCCTTCGGCCGCGGTGTTCTTTAAGCCATACATAATCGTCTTGATGCAACCCTCGTCAAATTCTCAAATTCCACTTCTTTTGAATTCGTATCAGCTAAATTATCTGTATCCAAACGGAGCGTATACCATATATTGTGTGCTGTTATATTCGCCCTTCTCAACCCGTCCAAGCAGTAAGTTGATACAGTTGACTCTCTGTTAGATATCGCTGATCCTGATGATGATTTTATAATTGTTGGCGACTTCAACCTTCCCCTTTTACAATGGTCTCCATCGAAGGACGAATCATCATTTGTTCCTACTCACTCCTCCTCAGAAAGGGAAATCCTCCTTACTGATCGTCTTTTTGACTCCGGCCTTTTTCATTGCGCATTACCAACAACTTAGGTAGGCAGCTAGATCTGATTTTCTCATCCGATCCCCATAATTCCTTAGTTACCGCGAGTAACCATCTTCTCTGCACCCTAGACCAATATCACCCCCCTCTAGCTCTTGCCTTTTCGTATGAAAACGTCAATATTACCGTTGATTCTGAGAACTATCTTTCTTTCAACTTCCGCAAAGCCGACTTCGTTAAACTTAACAACCTACTCAATAGCATAAATTTCAGCCTCTTCCTAAACATTAACACACCCATTGATATCGCTCTCGTATTCTTCTACACAGCAATCTTAGACTGTCTTCTCCAATCTGTCCCTTATCTGCCTCGAAAAAACTGCTCATCATCACCTCCTTGGTATAATAAGGAATTGCGTACTCTTCGCAATGTCAGAAACGAATTATCGAAAACTTACCTGGTATCCAAATTTGCCTCAGATTACGCATATTACCAGCAAGCTTACTCCCGCTTTTCCATCCTCTTCGAATCCCTCTATCTCAAATACCTCGATAGAATGCAATTAAGTCTAATCACTGATCCTAGGCGCTTTTACCAATTTATCAAGGTCAAAAGAAAGTTCGACGGCTTTCCTTCCACTCTAAAATTGCTTAATACTTCATCCGCTGACCCTAAAGTAATCGCCAACCTCTTTGCAACCTTTTTGTAGCCAATCGTATAGTGACGATGTGCACGAACCGGACCTAGATTTTTTCTCCTACCTGAATAATAACTGCCCTCAAACCTCTCTAGCTTCAGTCGACTTACTTACTTACTTAGGTGGCGCTACAGTTCGGGGTGAACCTGGGCCTCAACCAACAAGCCTCTCCATTTAGCTCGGTCTTTAGCTAATTGCCTCCAGTTGCGCACTCCAAGTTGGTCGAGGTCCCCTTGAACTTGTGCGCGCCACCTACGGCGATAATTCCCTCTACTGCGTCGTCCCTCGGGGTTAGATTCGAAGACTCTGCGGGCCGGAGCGTTGGTGTCCATTCGCTCTACATGTCCTAGCCATCTCAGACGTCCAATACGCAGTTTTTTGACTAGGTCGATGTCGCTGTACAGCTCGTATAGTTCGTGATTGAATCTTCTCCTCCAAAACCCGTCAACGCAAACGCGACCGAAAATCTTACGAAGAACTTTTCTCTCGAAGCGACCAAGGATATCTTCATCCTCTTTTAATAAAGTCCATGTTTCATCGCCGTAAAGCAGGACTGGGATGATCAAGGTCTTATATAGAGTCTCCTTAATTGTTCGAGAAAGGGCTTTACTGTTGAATTGCCTTATAAGCCCAAAAAAGCAGCGATTGGCAAGAGTTATTCTTCGATTGATTTCTGCACTGATTTTGTTTGCTGAATTTATAGCAGAGCCAAGGTAGACAAAGTCCCTTACTACCTCGAAGTTATAGCTGCCCACGGTGACGTTTTGTCCAATTCGTCGATGTTGGTTTTCCCTTCTAGTTGACAGCATATACTTGGTTTTGCCCTCGTTTATCGCCAAACCCATTTTGGCCGCTTCCGCCTCAATGCTTGCAAAAGCACCGGTGACAGCCCGCTGAGATCTTCCGATAATGTCTATATCGTCGGCGTATGCAAGCAGTTGTACAGACTTGTAATAGATTGTGCCTCCGGTGTTGGCTTGTGAGTTCCGCACAATCCGTTCAAGTACAATATTGAAGAAGTCACATGACAGCGCGTCACCTTGTCTAAAGCCTTTTTTGACATCAAAGGTCTCGGTGAGGTCATTACCGACCTTGATGGAGCAGCGAGCGTTCTCCATCGTCAGCCTGCACAGGCGGACAAGTTTGGCAGGGATGTCAAAACTAGACATGGCTCTATAAAGCTCTTCTCTATAGATGCTGTCATAGGCGGCCTTGAAATCGATAAAGAGGTGGTGAGTATCGATTTGGAATTCTTGGGTTATCTCCAGGATCTGCCGAAGTGTGAAGATTTGATCGATGGTGGACTTTCCTGGCCTGAAACCGCACTGATAGGGTCCAATCAGGCTGTTCATAAAAGGTTTCAGGCGTTCACACAATATCGCAGAAAAGATCTTGTACGCGATGTTGAGGAGACTGATGCCTCTATAATTGGCGCAGTTGAGGGGGTCTCCTTTCTTGTGGATCGGGCAAACGATGCTGAGATTCCATTCATCAGGCATACACTCCTCTGACCAAATATTAGAAATGAGTTGGTGTATGCACTCTACCAATTCATCCCCAGCTGCCTTGAAAAGTTCGGCCGGTAAACCGTCAGGTCCAGCAGCCTTGTTCGATTTTAGCTTGGATATTGCTATCCTCACTTCGTTTTGGTCAGGTGGACGGAAATTTTGACTATCATCGTCCATGTTGAATGGTTCATTCTGCCTGACAGCGGGATGTTGGTCTTCGTCGCCGTTATACAGTCTGCAGAAGTTGTTTTTCCATATTCTCAGCACCGACTGTGATTCTACTACGAGGTTTCCATTCTCATCTCTACAGGTTTCTGTACGGGTATTACTTCTCTGACACGTTGTTTTTACCTTTTGGTAAAACTTCCGTACATTGTTCCTGGAGTATAGACTCTCGATATTCTCAAACGCGCGCTTCTCATGCTTTTTCTTCTTCTTTTGGAGAAGCCGATGTTCTTCCCGTCTCTTTTGCTCGTAGAGCTCACGAGCAGCTCTCGTCTTCCTTTACAGCGCCGCTTTGTATGCCTCTTGTTTTGCTGCATGCACTCGCCGGCATTCTTCGTCAAACCAGGGGTTTCGCGGTGGTGGGCGAGCGAGACCCAGCACATCAGTCGCGGCGTTTCTGATGGCATGTTCGCAGCGTTGCCACTGGTCTTCGGCACTTGATGCTGGCGGTATAGGGGTGATTGAGAGATTTCGGGATACGCGTTCAGCGAAGAGTCTGGCGGTCTCTTGCGATTGTAGCTTTTCGACGTTAAATTTTCTCACAGTAATTCTTCTTTGTTGCTCAGATTGGGATATCCGCATTCGTACCTTGGCTACAACAAGGTAATGATCCGAGTCTATGTTGGCCGCTCGGAAGGTCCGGACATCCAGAATACTGGAGGCATGCCTTGCGTCGATCGCAATATGATCAATTTGGTTGATCGTGACATGATCATTGGACCGCCATGTCTGCTTATGAATATCGAGATGAGGAAACCATGTGCTTGCTATGGTGACATTTCGCTCCACAGCGAAATCAATTAGCCTTAGTCCGTTATCAGACGTAGTGTCGTGTAGGCTATGCTTACCGACTGCTCTACCGAAGACGTCCGCCTTTCCTATTTTGGCGTTAAAATCGCCCAATACGATCTTAACGTCGTATTTAGGACATTGCTCGTATGTTTTGTTGAGGAGCTCGTAGAAACACTCTTTGGAGGCAGGGTCCTTTTCTTCTGTGGGGGCATGAACACATATTATGCGTTTTTTACGTGGTAGGGAAGTTACCCCGACGGCACAACCCCCAACCTGGAGGGCCAGTTCCTTAATTATTCCCCTAGGACGAGGGGCCGGGTACACCGGTGCCAGTAGTCCTTACGGGAGTATGAGCGCTGCCGTTGGCCCATTAAGGGCTCCTCCGCCACCATCTCTATTCCAATGTCCTGACCAACATTGGAAATTCCTTACCGACCTGTGATCCGAATACGTCGAAGCAGCTCGCGCAAGGTATTCACTAAGTTCAACCTAACTGGAACTATAGACGCCACCGTTGACTCCGTCTAGGGAATTCGTCCGCTGCCGCCTGGAACAGGAAGAAGTGCTCAAGTGAAAAAAGCACTCTTCCCCCCCTCTCTCATCTGCTGCCACCAAGAATCCGCCAAACGGGGTTGGTTACCCATTTCTTGGATTAAGGTACTAGGCACCCGGCTGTCACCGCGTGGAGGTTGAGAGTAGGAGTTGGTAGGCCTCAGCTGAGTGAAAACGCTTGTGTTTTCATATGATCGCATGCACTACCGTTTGACTAGCCAACGTAGCTACAATAGTGCCTTCAGTTTGAGGTATGTCCCGAGTGTACAGCAAGAATAAGATAGGCCCAAGGACACTTCCTTGCGGAACTCCGGTGGCGATTTCTTTAAAATCAGAATATTCAGTTCCGTGCTTAACACGGAAAAAGTCTGTTTTTAAGGTACGATTCTAAGATCTTGTGAAGTTGCTCCGGAAGGATTCGTCTTAGCTTATAGTTCAATCCATCGTGCCAAACCCTGTCGAAGGCTTGAGATACGTCAAGAAAAGCGCTAGAACAAATCTTTTTCTCCTCAAGGGCTTTTTCAATTTCGTCGGTTATTCTATAAACCTGGTCAATTGTGGAATGCTTGATTCTGAACCCGAATTGGTGGTCAGGTATTAGGCGTCTCTCTTCAATGACCGGAAGAATCCGTTTCAGAAGGAGTTTTTCAAATACCTTCGATATTATTGGTAGTAGCGATATCGGTCTGTATGATTTTTTGTCATTTGGAGATTTTCCCGGTTTCGGAACCATTATGACTTCTGCGACTTTCCATTGATTTGGAACGTATAATAATCTAATGGAAGCATTTATTAAATAAAGCAATTTTAATAGTGCCTTTTTTGGTAATTCCTTGAGGATTTGTCCGGTTATTAAATCATAGCCAGGAGCTTTACTGTTCTTCAGGTTTTTTATTGCCTGGCAAAGTTCTATAAGTGACACACTCTTTATTCTAAGGTTGTCAGATGTCGTAGTCGTACCGGTAAAATCGTCTACCAATGTTTCTCCATCAAATGGCTTAAAAGTCTCTTCTAAGTGCTCGGCAAATAGATCCGCTTTTTCTTTGTCACCTTTTGCCCATTCGTCGTTGTTTTTTCTTATCGGTGGCGAATGTATTTGGGGTTTTTTAATTCTTTTGACAGCTTTCCAGAGCGAGTAATTAGTCGTTTTTCCGGCGGTTAAACCTTCAAGATAAGCTGAAGTCTCTCGGTTTTTTAGGTCTTGGATCGCTTTTTTAAGCTTATTGCATAGGAAATTCGAGTGGGTTTTATGCTGGGGAGCGCGAGTTTGTTGCCATATTTTGCGTGCTCTCCTCTTTTCTCGAATAAGTTCTTTTATTTCCGGCGGATAGTAAGCTTCATTGCATGGGACTTCTTTCCTCCTTAAAGGTGTACTTTTCCACGCGGCATTCTGTATTGATTCAATAAATTTGCCGAGTTCATCTTCTATTTCGAAGGGTGTTTTGAGCGATACATTTAAGACAATATTTTCTTCGCAATCAGTTCTAAAGTCGCGCCAGTTAGTTTTTTTGTTAGTTAATCTAGGCACAGCTTCTACTGTCATTAGTCGGTCACTTATTGTCAAGATTACCGGCGAGTGATCTGAGGAGAGATCAAAGCTTTCCTCTACTTTCGCAAAATTTGAAGATACTCCTTTCGCTACGAAGAAGTCTATTAGGTCCGGTGTTTTTGCTCTATCAGAGGGCCAATACGTCGGTTTCCCCGTCGAAAAGAAATCAACCCCGAATTGCATACCGGCTTCGTACAGAAGTCTGCCTTTCCGTGAATTGGATCAGGAACCCCAAAAGGTGTGTTTTGCGTTGAAATCGCCACCTATAATGAAATTCGGTCCAAGTGAGTCAAGGAGACGTACAAAGTCGTTACTTCGAAACGTGCATCGCGGAGGACAATAAATGGACGCGATGTTGAAATACGAGTGCCTATTCTTAACTCGAACTGAGCTTGTTTGCATTGTATCGATTTCAATCGTCGTATTTATGGAGTGCTCAATGCAGTCTTTAATGAATAAGGAGGATCCGCCTCTAGCTCTTCCGGAAGGGTGGTATGCGTGATAAGCACGATACCCTCTTATTTTGACTCCGGATTCCTTTGTCAAGTGGGCGCCGTGGCGTAAGTGGTTAGTGTGTCTGATCACTACGCATGAGGTTCCAAGTTCGAATCCTACAAAACACCAAAAAGTTTTTTCACGGTCCCACCTCTCGCGAGCGTCTGACAAACATCCGAGAGTATTGTTGTCTCGAAAAAGCTTCTCAAAATCGCCGTTCGGATACGGCACTAAACTGTAGGTCCCTTCCATTCGTGTGAAAAATATAACGCACACAACATGAGTGGTTGCGAGAAGCTAGGCCCTGGCACTTAAAGAGCTGTTGCGCCAAATATTTAATAATTTTTTTTTTTTTTATTTTTTCCTTTGTCAAATGAGTTTCAGAGATCAAGCAAATGTCAATGTTGTCATTCCGTAAGAATACTTCTAATTCGGCGTTTTTTTTGTAGAAGGCCGTTTGCGTTCCATGTTAAAATTTTTAGTAACTGATTCATATTCATATGGGAGTTCTTTTTTGGCGAGGTTTTAACTCGAGCTTGCTCAATTTATCAAATATGACTTGGTTTACTTTCGTTTGGTCCTCAAGTTTCGCAAGAATTATAGAGAAGGCTTGGGAGACTGGGTCTACCGTAACACCGCTTTGCTTGGTTTCTAGCGACGCAGCTTGAGCATATGTTAGCGTCTCTGGAGATTGTGGCTTTTCCTTTGATTTTGCCGAAGGAACTTTACTTTGCTCGACTCTCGTCTTAAGTTTGACGTGTTTATTGACGGTCGTTACCCTTGGCTTAGCGATTTCACGACTATTTTTAACCGGTTCTGCGTTCTGGCCTTGAATATTTTTAAATGTGTCTCGCCTTTTTTGAAGCTCTTTTGCAACTTCGCAACCGCGATAGTTCGCTGGGTGCTTTCCTTTGCAGTTAATGCAGGTAGCCGTGGCCTGCTTATTTAGGTCACACTTTTCTGAGAGATGGTTACCAGCACATTTTACGCATCTCCGCTCTTTTTGACAATACGACTGTGTGTGATTAAAGCCTTGACAGCGTTTACACTGAGGTATCGATCTCGTACTCGTACGCATAGGCTCAATCTTGACTACGATATTCAGAATAGTTTTAACGTTATAAATATCGTCTACATTTTCGCTCCTGTGAAAGGTAAGCATAAAGAGCGGAAGTCCATGCTTGACCATGATTTCCTGGCCTTGTTCCGTTTGTTGCTTCACCTTTTTGAGAATATTGACGGCATTAAGAATTTTTAAGCCTTTAGCTTTGAGGTCGTTCATTACGTCGTCTTTTGTGCACGAGGGGTGGAGCCCCCTTGCTATAACACGCAGTGGTCTTTCTGACTTATTTTCATAAGTATACCACTGGATCTTTTCAGTGTTTAATTTTTGTGATATTGCTCGTTAGCCATCGGAGTCATCAACGTTAATTTTCCACGCATTGTTCCTGAGTGACGTTACCTTGAATTTCGATGTCGTCGTACCTTTAAGAAGGCAATGTAGCTTACTGTAGTCCGTTATGCCAACGACGTTAATTGCAGGCGGAGGACGTGCTTTAGCTTGAGTTTGTTTTGGCTTCGACTCATTTTGCTTGTCTTCTTTTCGCGGCTCGATTTCGGGCGAAGAGCCAGCTCTGCGTTTTTTGCTAGGTCTTTTCCCTAAGACGCAATTCGTTTCGCGTGCAAGCTCTTCTTCGTCCGTGTGATATTGTGGATTAGCTGCGCGGGGAGGGGAATCTTCGCGTTCTTTTTGTAAAAGCGAGTTCTTTAGAAGCTTGTTTTCCTCTCTCAGCATGTCTACCTCTTTTTTGAGCTCTTGGTAGAGCCGATCCATTTCATCAAGCCTATTGCGAAGTTCGTTATTTTCCTTCTCAAAGCTTTTACATTTCTCTAAGTCCTGTTTCTTGTGCGCTTGCACTTCCGGCGGACTTTTTTTCCCGGAGACATTCGGTCTTGATGGTGGAGACCGAGGTACCCTTGAACTTTTTATAAAGGGATTTATCAATTGCAATAATTGGCTCTCCCCAGAATCCGTAGAGCCTACCTCCGAAGAGGGTGGATTTTCTAGTGAACCTGGACTGCCACCTGGGGTATTAAATCTTTTCGTTTTACTCATTGCATTTTTTTGTATACACTTTAAGCCCGGTATACGAAGGGTGGATTTTAGTCGCCTCTTACGACAGGCATGCCTACCTCGGGTATATTCTAACCCCTACCCGAAGGGGTAAAAACAACATATACATGCAAAGTTTTTCATCGAGTCACGAACAAAGGGCATATGCGCATTCCTTTGTGTGAACTACGTACAGGTTACCTACATTTCTCTGCTGAATCACGTACGCATTTTTAACTTTGCTCCGCTGCGCATTTTTTTTTTTTATTATTATTATTATTTGACTTTTATTTCAGCAAATATACAAAAAGGAAAACATTTTTTTTTTTAGTTCATAAGTCTATAATGGTTTGGCCATTGGCCGTCTACCAGATTGACAATTTAAATAAAGTCTCGGACTTAATAAGATCTAGTTATAGGTTTTTTACAAAATAGTATATTCCCTAAAAGTCTCCCTCAATAATTCGTTTTCTGTAGCATAGTGCATTTGAAGTATATTTGTACAGTACATCACAGCGTTGATCTCCTTTTAGGATGCTCATAGCTTGCTCTATCTCCAGAGCATGCGAGCCAAAGAAGCAAATGCGAAAGTCCTTCAGCATAGGGCATATTGCTAGAAAATGGAATACATCCTCTCTCACTTTCATGTTGCACAGGTCACACAAGATCGGGAGTTCCTGGCGATGTGGCATGTAGTGCAGGTTTATCATTTCTCCTCTTATTCGAAAAATCGTGCTCATCATGTCCGTTGTGTTACAGTTTAAGAAGTAAGACTTGTCCAGCAGATTGTGCCTCATTCTTCTATAATAGCATCTATGCAACGACTGTTGTGCTTCCTTTGAGTTTTTCTCGTATTGTATGTGCCCCAATTTCTTCAGAAGAGTGTTGAATTGGATTCTTAAAGATGAATGGTGTTCATCGGGCGCTAAACGTACTCTAAGATTGCAGTCTGAGGCTAGTTTTTCCCACTCTTGAACAATGTTTCCTTTGATTGACAAAACGTGGTTTAAAATCAACTAGCCTTTCTTCTCCCATCGCCATAACTGTTACTATATAGTCAAAATGCATTCTCAAGGTTTCTAAGAATAGTGGAGGTACACCTGTCTCCAAGTGCAACATGTAGTTGGGGGCGCTATTCGGCAACCGAAAGATCCGTTTAAGGAAATATCGAAGACATTTTTCAACCGCAACATAAGAACAGTATCCCCACACTTGTGCACCATATAGTAGTATTGAAGCAGCAGTTGGCCGAAATACCTTTTGCTTTGAAAAGTGTGATATGGATTTGTTTTTAATGCAGCGACCCCAAACAGAACAAATAGCACGCTTAGCTTCGGACAGTTTATTCCCTAGATGTTTATTCATGTTGAAGTTTGCTGATATTAAGACTTACTTACTTACTTACTTAGATGGCGCTACAGTCCGGGGTGGACCTGGGCCTCAACCAACAAACCTCTCCAGCCAGCACGGTTACGAGCCAGCTGCCTCCAGTTGCGCACGCCAAGTTGGTTGAGGTCCCCATCCACTTGTTTGCGCCACCTACCGCGAGGTCGTCCTCTACTGCGCCGTCCGTCCGGGTTGGATTCGAAGACTTTCTTAGCGGGAAGGTTGGGCTCCATCCGCTCTAAATGACCCAGCCATCTTAGTCGCTGTATGTGAACTCTTCTGGCTAAGTCGATGTCCTTGTACAGGCCGTATAGTTCGGCATTGTACCTTCTCCTCCACTTACCGTCTATGCAGACGGGACCAAAGATCGCTCGAAGAACTTTTCTCTCGAAATAACCAAGGGCATCCTCATCCGGTTTTTTCAAAGCCCATGCCTCTGCGCCATACAGCAGGACTGGGATGATTAATGTCTTATAAAGAGTTACCTTAGTAGTTCGAGATAGGACTTTTCTACTCAATTGCCGTCTTAGCCCATAGAAACAACGATTGGCAAGAGTAATTCTTCGTGTGATCTCCCTACTGATGTCATTTTTGGAACTCACCATACAGCCTAGGTAGACAAAATCCTTTACTACCTCAAAATTATATCTGTCTATTGTGGCGTTCTGTCGAAGCCGCCGATGTTGGGTGTCCTTTTTGTAGACAGCATATATTTTGTTCTGTTTTCATTGACCGGTAAACCCATCGTTGCTGCCTCGATCTCAATACTCGTAAATGCCCCATTGACGGCCCGCTGAGTTCTTCCGATTATGTCAATGTCATCGGCATAAGCGAGTAGTTGTACAGACTTGAAGAAGATTGTACCTCCGGTGTTGGCTTGTGAGTTTCGTACAATTCTCTCAAGTATTATGTTAAAGGGATCGCATGATAGCGCGTCACCTTGTCTAAGACCTTTCCTGACATCGAAAGGTTCGGTGATGTTCTTACCGACTTTGATGGAGCAGCGAGAGTTCTCCATCGTCATTCTGCACAAACGGACGAGCTTGGCATGGATGCCAAGACTAGACATGGCTCTGTATAACTCGTCTCTATACACGCTATCATAGGCAACTTTGAAATCGATGAAAAGGTGGTGCGTATCGATTTTATATTCATGGGTTTTTTCCAAGATCTGCCGTAGTGTGAATATTTGGTCAATGGTGGACTTTCCAGGCCTGAAACCGCACTGATAAGGACCTATCAGGTTGTTGACGATCGGTTTTAGGCGTTCACATAGTACGGCAGACAGGATCTTATATGCGATATTTAGGAGACTTATACCTCTGTAGTTGGCGCAGTTCAGAGGGTCTCCTTTCTTCAGGATCGGGCAAACGATGCTGAGGTTCCATTCATCGGGCATACTTTCGTCCGACCAGATTTTACAGATGAGCTGGTGCATGCTCCTTACCAACTCATCTCCTCCTGCCTTGAAGAGTTCAGCGGCAAGGCCGTCGGCTCCAGCAGCTTTGTTGGATTTGAGTTTAGATATCGCTATCCTCACTTCATTCTGATCGGGTTGACGGGAATTTTGACTGCCATCGTCACTGTTGAATGGCTCATTCTGCCTGACAGCGGAATATTGGTCATCATCGCCGTTTAACAGTCTGCGGAAGTGTTCCTTCCATATCCTCAGCACCGACTGCGATTCTACTACTATGTTGCCATTTTCGTCCCTGCAGGCTTCTGTTCTGGCTTTGAAACCCTGGCATGTTCTTTTTACCCTTTGTTAAAATTTTCGAACATTATTCCTGCAATAAAGTCTCTCAATCTCCTCGATCGAGCGCTTCTCATGCTTTTTTTTCTTCTTTCTGAGAAGTCGATGTTCCTCTTTTCTCCTGCGCACGTAGAGCTCGTAAGCAGCTCTAGTCCTTCTATGCAGCGCCGCTTTGTACGCCTCTTGTTTTGCTGCATATGCTTGCCGGCATTCCTCATCAAACCAGGGGTTTCGTTGTGGTGGGCGAGAGAAACCCAGTACATCAGAGGCGGCATCTCTGATGGCTTTTTGGCAACGCTGCCACTGGTCTTCCGCATTTGCTGCTGGCGGCATAGGACTAAGATTGAGATTAGAAGAAACACGATCGGCAAAGGTTCTGGCGGTCTCTTGCGATTGTAGCCGCCCGACGTCAAATTTCCTCACAGCATTTCGTTGATTTCGCTCCGTTGTGGATATCCGCATCCGTACCTTGGCTACAACTAGGTAGTGATCCGAGTCCACGTTGGCTCCTCGGAAAGTCCGGACACCCAGAATACTGGAAGAGTGCCTTGCGTCGATCGCAATGTGATCGATTTGGTTGACGATTTTTCGATCAAAGGAGAGCCATGTTCCTTTGTGAATATCGAGACGTGGGAACCGCGTACTAGCTACAACAAAGTTTCGCCCCGCCGCAAAGTCGATTAGCCTGAGTCCGTTGCCGGAAGTGTTGTCGTGCAGGCTGTGCTTTCCGACCACGCTACTAAAGACTTCCTCTCTTCCTAGCTTTGCGTTAAAGTTGCCTAGGATAATTTTAACGTCATGGCTAGGGCATTGCTCATACGTCTTGTCCAAGAGCTGGTAGAAGTCATCCTTTGTCGCGTCGTCCTTCTCCTCGTGAGGGGCGTGAACGCATATTAGGCTAATGTTGGCAAATTTAGCCTTGATACGGATAGTCATGAGGCACTCGTTCACATGCCGGAAACTCAAGACTTCTTGCCTAAGTCTGTCTCCAATGACAAATCCGCACCCGAATAGACGCTGTCCTTTTTGTCTGTAGCAATCGCCGTAGTAGATGTCGCAGTTTTTCATACTCCTTTTGCCCGGCCCATCCCATCGCACTTCTTGGATGGCGGTAATGTCTGCTTTGAGACACTCTAGGGCATCCGCAAGTTGTTCGGCTGCACGTGGTTTGTAGATGGACCTAACATTCCATGTGCAGACACGAAGATCGTTGTCCTTTTTACGTTTGCATGGGTCGTCAACAGTAAGATCATCCGTATCCGAGGCTGTTGGTTGCTTCGTAACCAAAGGTTTTTTACGTGGTAGGGAAGTTAACCCGACGGCACAACCCCCAACCTGGAGGGCCAGATCCTTTTTTTTTGTACCCCTAGGACAAGAGGCCGGATACACCGATGTCAGTAACCCACTTCGGGGATATGAGCGCTGCCGTTGGCCCATTAAGGGTTCATCCGCCACCATCTCTTTTTCAATACCCTGACGTAGTATTGAAAATCCTTACAGACCTCAGCTCCAAATATGTTGAAGTAGCTCCAGTAAGGTATCCGCTGGTCTGTAGACGTCACCGTTGATTCCATCGAGAGAGTTCGTCCGCCGCACGTTCTCCTTCTGAGGACCTCTTCCTAGACTTCTGAGACGCATATTTCAGCCGATCAGGTCAACAAGAGATGCCTCGTCCGGTTAGACATATGCGCGCTGAAGTTCACCCAGATGTGCTTATGCAGGTCTGAGTGTTCAGCTGCACATATATCGTCAGACTCAGCATACGCTCATCGTTAGTTCACTATCAGATAGCTATCCAGCGGGCACCGCGTGGAGGTGATGATGCGATTTTGCCCACCTGATATTAAGACTCCTAGGTATTATAATCGCGTACAATTTCGATACGCTCTCCTTAATAAGACCACCTTTCGTTCCGCGAAAATCTACCTCCACCACATCTAAATATCATGATTTTTGATTTTTCCAAGTTGACAAACAGATTCCAAGAGTTGCAGTACGCCTCAAGCCTATTAATCATCAACTGTAAGCCATCCACTGTGTCTGCCAGGAACACCATGTCGTCAGCATACATAAGTCCAGGTATTTTCTTCCCGCCAAGCGTAATTCTGCCGCCTATAGAATCTGTGATGTCATTTATAAAAAGTATAAACAGCAGCGCGCTTAAAATACAACCCTGCTTCACCTGCATGGATGTTGTGAAGTCTTCAGATATGCAATCTCCGACCCACACATATGCCACATTTTTCTCGTACATCGCTCTTAAAATATTTATTGCCTTGCTTGACATCCCAATTTAATAAATTTTAAAAAAGAGAGCTTCTCGAGGTATGGAATCGAAGGCTGCACGGAAATCAACAAAAATAGCATAAAATAAAAATATTTGGTGATGACATTAGGCTGTCTATTTATCGATCTTACTGCTTCCCAGAATTCAGCTGAGGATTTTGACCTATTTATAATAGCAATATTTTGATTTTCAAATGCTATCTTCTTGGTATTGCAGATACGTTTAAAGAAGCGACAACCGTCGTGAAGTGTAGTCGTGGGGTGCACACTCTTGTTTAATTTTTTCCTTATTTCAAAGTTACCTACTTTTTTAAAATGATCTGCCTAATTTGCAATAATAAAACAGTGCACACTTGTGCCTCTAAAATCACTTGTGCGGACTGTAACTCACTTTTCCACTGCGAGTGTGTTAACATCAATTCAATAGTACATGCGCGCTAACGATGTCAAATATCGATGCGAAAGATGCACCACTCTTCGTCGGAAATCGCTGCAACAACAACATGTAGTACTACCACCCACAAGCAAACCGCTGCAACAACAACATGCAGAAGCACCATCAAATAATGCATCATCATCTAAGCCACTACGTCAGCAGCCGCCTAGGAGAAAAAAGTCCACGGTAGCAGCAGCAACTGAGCAACCATCAAAATCCAACTTGCATTCTCATGTGCGTGAGTCAGCTAGCGAACCAGAGGAGCACAAAACGGTTTTGGCAACAGAGACAGAAGATGATAATGCACAACATTATCAGAGTGCAATAACCTTGGAGGTGCTTTACAAAGAGATCATCAGTATGAAAAAAATTAATAGAGACTTCCTCGCCATGGTCAATGAACTCCGAGAGGAAAACGCTCAATTGAAATCGAAGGTAACGCTTCTTGAAAGTCGTCTCAACTGGAGAGAGCAAAAGCACTTGGAGAACTCTATTGAGATTGTTGGCGTACCGGGTGTTAACAACAACAATGCTGGTGAATGTTTGGAGAACATTTTAATTGATGCGTTGAATACCTCCGTTCAACCCACCGAAATAATTAAATGTTTCGTAAAACGTGTGCGGAAGATCAACGATTTAGCAAACGCCAGCTCCGCTAGAACCACTGGATCCAGTAAAGATGGATTTGGTGACGTTCTGTGTGTACAATTCTCATCACAAGTCGTAAAGCAGAAAATTATGAAGGGAAAGAGGAATGCAACCAAGAAGCTGAATGCTGCCTTATTTGTAGAGGGAAAAAAGGGTAAAATTTACATAAATGATAGTTTAACTAAATTTAATCGGGCTCTATTTATGGAAGCGAAAAAGCTTAAAACAGCTAAAAAATTTAAATACTTGTGGTTTCAAAATTCCCAAATCCTGATGCGCAAGGTTGATAAGGGTAGGGTTGTTGCTATTAGGTCATTTGATGATTTAGAAAAATTGCAAGACTAATTTGTCTTGTTCTTGTTTCTTAACCATAAATACATATGTTCAACATAAATAATAACTTCGATCTAGATAGCAACAACCCAATCACTACAACCATTCATAGTACTTGTGATCAAATTTTCTGTTTGAATTCAAATGAGAGCAAACCTTTTTTCGTTGTTCATCAAAATATCCGTAGTGCGAGGCAAAATTTCGATCTTCTTGTTTGCAATCTGGAAACTTTTGAATATTTGCCAGATCTGATATGTATTTCTGAGATATGGATCTTCTCTTGCGAGATTGACGATTACTTTATCCCCGGTTACAAATTTTATGCAAACACAAACGAATTATATCCAGCAGGTGGTGTGGGAGTTTTTGTGCGAGAGACATACACAGGTGGTGATTGTAAGGTGGAATGTTACAGTTTGGTCAGCGCAGATTTAATTAAAATTTCTTTTTGCGTACACAATGTATTTTTTGATTTTGTTTGTGTGTATAGATTACAGGCCCACACTCCTCAATCTTTCTTGGATGATTTTTCAAATTTTCTGCGTAATGAAAAAGGGTCGAATATTGTGATTTTCGGTGACTTCAACATTAATATTCTTACTTCCAACACTACATCTGATTATCATCTTGCCCTTATAGCCGAACATGGCTTTACATCCTTCATAAATGAAATTACAAGGCCAATCTCAAGTACGTGTATCGATCATGTTTTTGGCCGTTTTGCAAAAATCCCCTTAAATCATTGTGTTGGTGTTAATTTTGACTTGCAAATAACTGACCATTGTATGACTGGCATTTTGTTTAAGGATTTTAGGTGCATGAAGCGTTCCTATAAGATTTCTTCAGAGACTTTTACTAAAATAAACTATGACTTTTTAAATAATCAACTACGTTTCGAGAATTGGGAGGCAGTCTTCGCCGAGGATAATGCTTCTAAAGCTTATGAATCGTTTCTGAATATTCTCCAAAACTATGTCAGAAACTCTTGTTTCACTGTTGTAAAAAAGAAGTCTCAAACAAGATTAAAGCCCTGGATAAACTCTTCCTTCCTTCCTTAGGTGGCGCTACAGTTCGGGGTGAACCTGGGCCTCAGCCAACAAGCCTCTCCATTTAGCTCGGTCTTTAGCTAATTGCCTCCAGTTGCGCACTCCAAGTTGGTCGAGGTCCCCTTGAACTTGTGCGCGCCACCTACGGCGATAATTCCCTCTACTGCGTCGTCCCTCGGGGTTAGGTTCGAAGACTCTGCGGGCCGGAGCGTTGGTGTCCATTCGCTCTACATGTCCTAGCCATCTCAGACGTCCAATACGCAGTTTTTTGACTAGGTCGATGTCGCTGTACAGCTCGTATAGTTCATGATTGAATCTTCTCCTCCAAAACCCGTCAACGCAAACGGGACCGAAAATCTTACGAAGAATTTTTCTCTCGAAGCGACCAAGGATATCTTCATCCTCTTTTAATAAAGTCCATGTTTCAGCGCCGTAAAGCAGGACTGGGATGATCAAGGTCTTATATAGAGTCTCCTTAATTGTTCGAGAGAGGGCTTTACTGTTGAATTGCCTTATAAGCCCAAAAAAACAGCGATTGGCAAGAGTTATTCTTCGATTGATTTCTGCGCTGATTTTGTTAGAAGAATTTATAGCAGAGCCAAGGTAGACAAAGTCCCTTACTACCTCGAAGTTATAGCTGCCCACGGTGACGTTTTGTCCAATTCGTCGATGTTGGTTTTCCCTTCTAGTTGACAGCATATACTTGGTTTTGCCCTCGTTTATCGCCAAACCCATTTTGGCCGCTTCCGCCTCAATGCTTGCAAAAGCACCGGTGACAGCCCGCTGAGATCTTCCGATAATGTCTATATCGTCGGCGTATGCAAGCAGTTGTACAGACTTGTAATAGATTGTGCCTCCGGTGTTGGCTTGTGAGTTCCGCACAATCCGTTCAAGTACAATATTGAAGAAGTCACATGACAGCGCGTCACCTTGTCTAAAGCCCTTTTTGACATCAAAGGTCTCGGTGAGGTCATTACCGACCTTGATGGAGCAGCGAGCGTTCTCCATCGTCAGCCTGCACAGGCGGACAAGTTTGGCAGGGATGTCAAAACTAGACATGGCTCTATAAAGCTCTTCTCTATAGATGCTGTCATAGGCGGCCTTGAAATCGATAAAGAGGTGGTGAGTATCGATTTGGAATTCTTGGGTTTTCTCCAGGATCTGCCGAAGTGTGAAGATTTGATCGATGGTGGACTTTCCTGGCCTGAAACCGCACTGATAGGGTCCAATCAGGCTGTTGATAAAAGGTTTCAGGCGTTCACACAATATCGCAGAAAAGATCTTGTATGCGATGTTGAGGAGACTGATGCCTCTATAATTGGCGCAGTTGAGGGGGTCTCCTTTCTTGTGGATCGGGCAAACGATGCTGAGATTCCATTCATCAGGCATACACTCCTCTGACCAAATATTAGAAATGAGTTGGTGTATGCACTCTACCAATTCATCCCCAGCTGCCTTGAAAAGTTCGGCCGGTAAACCGTCAGGTCCAGCAGCCTTGTTCGATTTTAGCTTGGATATTGCTATCCTCACTTCGTTTTGGTCAGGTGGACGGAAATTTTGACTATCATCGTCCATGTTGAATGGTTCATTCTGCCTGACAGCGGGATGTTGGTCTTCGTCGCCGTTATACAGTCTGCAGAAGTAGTTTTTCCATATTCTCAGCACCGACTGTGATTCTACTACGAGGTTTCCATTCTCATCTCTACAGGTTTCTGTACGGGTATTACTTCTCTGACACGTTGTTTTTACCTTTTGGTAAAACTTCCGTACATTGTTCCTGGAGTATAGACTCTCGATATTCTCAAACGCGTGCTTCTCATGCTCTTTCTTCTTCTTTTGGAGAAGCCGATGTTCTTCCCGTCTCTTTTGCTCGTAGAGCTCACGAGCAGCTCTCGTCTTCCTTTGCAGCGCCGCTTTGTATGCCTCTTGTTTTGCTGCATGCACTCGCCGGAATTCTTCGTCAAACCAGGGGTTTCGCGGTGGTGGGCGAGCGAGACCCAGCACATCAGTCGCGGCGTTTCTGATGGCATGTTGGCAGCGTTGCCACTGGTCTTCGGCACTTGATGCTGGCGGTATAGGGGTGATTGAGAGATTTCGGGATACGCGTTCAGCGAAGAGTCTGGCGGTCTCTTGCGATTGTAGCTTTTCGACGTTAAATTTTCTCACAGTAATTCTTCTTTGTTGCTCAGATTGGGATATCCGCATTCGTACCTTGGCTACAACAAGGTAATGATCCGAGTCTATGTTGGCCGCTCGGAAGGTCCGGACATCCAGAATACTGGAGGCATGCCTTGCGTCGATCGCAATATGATCAATTTGGTTGATCGTGACATGATCATTGGACCGCCATGTCTGCTTATGAATATCGAGATGAGGAAACCATGTGCTTGCTATGGTGACATTTCGCTCCACAGCGAAATCAATTAGCCTTAGTCCGTTATCAGACGTGGTGTCGTGTAGGCTATGCTTACCGACTGCTCTACCGAAGACGTCCTCCTTTCCTATTTTGGCGTTAAAATCGCCCAATACGATCTAAAACGTCGTATTTAGGACATTGCTCGTATGTTTTGTCGAGGAGCTCGTAGAAACACTCTTTGGAGGCAGGGTCCTTTTCTTCTGTGGGGGCATGAACACATATTAGGCTTATGTTAGCGAATTTAGCCTTGATCCGGATAGTCATAATACGCTCGCTCACGTGTCGGAAGCTTAAGACTTCTTGCCTAAGTCTGCCGCGTATGACAAATCCGCATCCGAATAAGCGTTGCCTGTTGCCTCTGTAGCAATCACGTAGTAGATGTCACAGTTTTTCATCCTCTTTTTGCCTGGCCCATCCCATCGCACTTCCTGGATGGCAGTAATATCTGCTTTATAGCAGTCTAGGGCCTCTGCTAGTTGTTCGGCTGCACGTGGTCTGTAAAGGGACAGAACATTCCACGTACAGATCCGAAGGTCGTTGTCCTTATTTCGTTTGCTGGGGTCGTCATTAGTTGGGTCATCCTTATCCGAGGCTTTTGGTTGTTTCGGAACCATCGATTTTTTACGTGGTAGGGAAGTTACCCCGACGGCACAACCCCCAACCTGGAGGGCCAGTTCCTTAATTATTCCCCTAGGACAGGGGGCCGGGTACACCGGTGCCAGTAGTCCACTACGGGAGTATGAGCGCTGCCGTTGGCCCATTAAGGGCTCCTCCGCCACCATCTCTATTCCAATGTCCTGACCAACATTGGAAATTCCTTACCGACCTGTGATCCGAATACGTCGAAGCAGCTCGCGCAAGGTATTCACTAAGTTCAACCTAACTGGAACTATAGACGCCACCGTTGACTCCGTCTAGGGAATTCGTCCGCTGCCGCCTGGAACAGGAAGAAGTGCTCTAGTGAGAAAAGCACTCTTCCCCCCCTCTCTCATCTGCTGCCACCAAGAATCCGCCAAACGGGGTTGGTTACCCATTTCTTGGATTAAGGTACTAGGCACCCGGCTGTCACCGCGTGGAGGTTGAGAGTAGGAGTTGGTAGGCCTCAGCTGAGTGAAAACGCTTGTGTTTTCATATGATCGCATGCACTACCGTTTGACTAGCCAGCTTCAGTCGACATTAGGTCTGATATTGTGCGAGAAAAAATTAATAGCCTCAAAGATGACTTTTCCCCCGGTCCCGATGGTCTGCCCGCTATCTTACTAAAGAAATGTATAGATGTCCTGTATCAGCCCTTTACAACTCTATTTCGTCTCTCACTCTCTCAAGCCGTTTTCCCCAATTTATGGAAGGACTCTTTTATTTTCCATATCCATAAAAAGCACAGTCAAATCGACATTTCTAACTATCGACCCATAGCCACACTTTCCTCTATCTCTAAGCTCTTCGAAAGCATTGTCTACGACTCACTGTATTTCCACTGCAAATCCATTTTTTGCCTACAACAGCATGGTTTCTTAAAAAGTAGGTCCACTACGACTAACCTGACCGAATTCGTTTCCAAAACACTACAAGCATTAGAGGAAGGTAATGAAGTGGATGTCATTACCACCGACTTCAGCAAAGCCTTTGACAAAATCTGTCACCGAACTATTTACCTTAAACTTAAAGCCCTCTGTTTCCCACCCTCTTTCATTTAATGGCTGAGATCGTACCTAGAAAAACGCCAGTACAGGGTTCTCTTCAGATTTTCAGTCTCTGACCCCATTAACGCCACTTCAGAGGTTTCTCAAGGCAGTCATCTTGGTCCGCTGATCTTTGTCTTAACTATAAACGATGTTGGTCACATCATAAAAGACTCTGATCTGTCTATTTACGCGGATGATATGAAAATCACTAAGGTAATATCTACCCCCACCGATTCTCTCTTACTTCAAAACGATCAAAATTCATTCCACACATGGTGCGACAAAAACTTTTTAGAGCTTAACGTCGCCAAATGTCAATCCATAACATTCTCTCGCAAACGCCTCCCCCCATCCCTCAGAACCTATTACTTTGTTAGCGAGCCAGTTCCCTCAGTCTCCTCTATATGCGATTTGGGTATTATTTGTGACAGGGAGCTAAACTTCCGTTCCCACATTGATCAAATTATACACAAGGCCAATTCTTCTCTCGGCTTCATAAAACGCTGGTCTAAAGAATTTTCAAACCCTTACGTTTCTAAATCCCTTTATATCACCTTTGTCAGACCACTCCTGGAATACGCCAGCCAAGTTTGGTCACCTTATCACAACATCCACTCCCTTAGAATTGAAGCTGTGCAGCGTAGGTTTATCCGATTTGCCTTACGCGGTCTCCCATGGGACGACAACTATATCTTACCTCCCTATGAAGACCGGCTAAAATTGATTAACCTGCAAACCCTTATAAAACGTCGCGAAATCGCAGATATACTCTTTGTTCACCAATTATTAACCCTTTGCGGACCAAATAAATTTTTCTAAAAAATAAACATTTTTTTCGGATAAATTCTACTTAATTCTGGATATTAAGACACAAATCAAACAAAAATATATATATATATTTTTTAGTTTAGTCTTAAGCAGGTGGTTCCACTATAGTACCACTAGGAAAATAAACGCGTTTGGGTATTTTTTTTATTTGATTTCATCGTTTTTTTTTTTAAGGGAAATAAGCAAAATTAACAATTGTTATGGAATGGAATGAAGCAATTTCTTTTATCCTGAAGGCAGAGTCCTACATTGCAGGAAGAGCAGTGCCATCTAGTGCGACGGGGCTTAGCTTTTGTGCTGCAATAAGAACAACCCACCTTATTTCCATGACTTGGCATATGCGAGGCCTTATCGACTCGTCTCTCTAGGGGAACTTGTACTTTGAAACGGCTTATTGCTACCATTGAGCTTTTCCTGCCACTTTTAGCCGTTTCAGACTCGGTGCCAATCAGCCCATTAGCGACTGCAAGACGAAACTCTTTTAGCGATAATCCATTGAAATCTGTCTGGATACTTTGATTATAAGCGATAAAAGAATTAACAATGGTAACATCAACAAAGTGCCAGAATATTCGATGCCACCATTTTCTGGATTTTCTGTCAATTTCGTAGCATGATTTATACATGTCGCTTTTGTCGACATAACCCATGTGCTTATTGTAGTCCATTACCAATTGCAAGCACATGAACTCCGATTGTGATCCATCTTTTTGCTTCCTCAAAATGTGCTCAACATCTTGGGGATTGTGAAAATTACTAAGAAAATGGACAGGTTTATTGTCCATCCACTTTAGGGCAACGATGCCAGTCTCAGTAATTCGCCAATCGGAATCGCCCCTTTTCATCCCCTTGTCCATCAATAAGTCCTTTGGAAATGCTTTTCTGGTTTTCCTTGTTGTACCACATACCAGAATTCCTTCCTTTTGCAAGTTGTGCTGCAAATACACTGAATTGAAAAAATTATCAATGTATACTTCGTCGTTTTTTCCCACTAATTGCCTGCTCAAATCGGTTACTACTCTCTCTCCTAAGTTTTGTTCACTTTTGTCGGTAGCTTTCCCTGTAGAAAATTCCTAAAAAGAAAAGAACTTCAAAGTTTGTATACCTGTATAGATTTGAAACTGCGAAATGAAACCGAATTCATTGGCTCGAACCCACATCTTGTAGCCCCGTTTTATGGGTTTCATAGGCATGTATTGTCGAAAGGATAATCGTCCTTTAAACTTTATCATCGATGCATCGATTGATTGGTGCCTAGAAGGTTTGTAGCAGGCTAGAAAGGTTTCCGATAGCTTGTCCAGCATTGGCCGTATTTTGAACAATTTATCGTACTTTGGATCATTTCTTTTTGGCTCAACCGAAGAATCATTGACGTGAATATGACCCAGAAGCCAACTAAAGCGGTTTCGGGACATGGAGGAACTTATAAAATGGTCTCTAAGGTCTTGTCGAGAAGACCAGTAGTCCTTGTAACTAGGCAACTTTTTTATCCCCATGAGAATATTTATTCCCAAGAAACATTTGACTTCTTCCACTGTAGTTGGTATATAAGACCGGTGTACGTCTTTTTGAGTGGCATATAAATTTGTTTGGAATGTTATGTTTAGAACTAGTTGTTCTGAAAACAAATGCAAAAAGAAGTCTAAGGGACTCTGAATATTATCCGGAAAGACTGGTCCAACTGTTTCATTGAAAGTTTGTGGCACTGCAACCCTATTTAGGGATGTGGACCATGTAGTATTAGGGACTGTAGTATCTGGTGTTAAAAAAGTTGATAGTGGTAACTCGTCTTCTTGATCCCAGTCCATTTCATTGTCCTCAATAACTTGATTTGAGCCATGATCGGCGTAAGGCACTTCATTTTGTGAATCAATTTCTCTAAATGGCTCACTTTAAGCTTCAGAGACAACAGACTCATTATCCGAAGAGATGTCTGCCAACAATGTCTCTAAATCCTCTTGCGACATTCGCTCCAGCTCAAAAAGTTTCCACACACGTTTGCCTGCAATATGCAAATTTTTTTTACGGGTGTGTACTTGTGGTCCCAATCGGAACCATATAAAAAACTTCAGAAATATATCGAATTATTTCTTCTGTTGCCAATATCTCTATCGATTCCATAAAATCAATAATAATAGCACTTAAAATAAGCTACTTACCTTCCATTTCTGATAATTTAATCACAGCACCAACAAAAACACGCGTTCACTGTGAAAGCACAACCAATATGACAATACTCTCCTGAAATTCGCATGAATATCACTAAACAACGGTAAAATTTTAATGTGGTACGATTGCACAATGCATGCACGTATGTTAGACTCAGGTGGTTCCAACCAGCGCTTACTGGGGCGGTAGAAAATAATCTTTATGTCGGTGGTTCCACGGTGGAACTACCGGCACACAAAGGGTTAACCGGTATGATCGATTCCACCGCACTACTGGAAATAATTTCCCTTCGCACTAACCCTCGAAACCTCAGGCCCATACCGCTTTTTCTTCTCCCTCACCACCGCACGAACTACGGAAATTTCGAACCAATTTCCAGAATGTTACGCCTGGCAAATAACTCACAAAACACCCTAGACTTTCATTCGAGTCTATCCGCCCTTAGAAAGTCCCTCTACACGTCTTCATGAACTAACCAGCCCCAGTTTCCTCTCTAGTTTTTTAAGATAGTTTTTAAGACCTAGTTTAATAAAAAATGTGTGGGCCCCCAAGGGCCTAACAAAAAAAAATAAAAATGTTCAGCTTAGTGTTAAGGTCCCTCGTTGTTAGTTCTTAAGTTTAGATTTAAGCTTGCTTGTATTAAGCTAAATAAATAAATAAATAAATACTTAGATAATTGTTTAATAAAATATTTGCATAAAATTATAATTTCCCGAAAACCAGAATACTTATATGATAAACTAACTTTTTCTAATTCATCTTGTACTCTAACGATAATCCCTCCGCGTGCTACATGCATCACAACCGAGCGCCAGTTTTATGTTCATGCTATTCGCTTATGGAATTCTCTCCCTCTTTTCATAAGAAGACTCTGTTTTGTAGATCGTTTTAGTGCTTCTCATTTTTCTTACCTGGCTGGCAATTATAGGTGTTAGGGCTCTTAAATGCTTGACCTATTATTTTTAGTTTTCAAGTTAAATACTGTTGACCAATTGGTTCGTTCATTCACTTTTCTTTTCTCTCTTTTTCTTTATCATAATATTGTAATATTCTTGCTGGGGTTCGTTTAAATAAAACCGTCTTTTGTGTATTTTAATCGTTTATTTATTATCAAACACTAACTTTACTTCAACTCAGTATTCAACCACTTTATTTTAAATGTCGCTACAGATTTACTTTCAATACGTCGCTTGTTTTCACCACTGGTCGAATCTCCCTCTTGTAATCGCTGTATGCACTTATAACCAACTGTATCCACGGTGGTTGTGGTATGGGTATTTATAGGAAATTGTAAGGGGTTCTAGAACATGCTAGATGTTTCTCCGGGTGAATCGAGGATCCTGAAATATTGGGATATTGTGTGGAACAATTGTGGAACGTAAGCACATCAGGTTGGAATATTTACTGCTAACAGGTCGCTGCTACAGTTTGAGATACAGCGTTTTAGTTTTTGGTACACAAACCATCCTGTAGTCAATGCTACACTGCCCCCCTCTTAAACTTGTTCGTCCCGAACTAGATCATCTGGATTACTGCCATGGTAACGATGAAGACGATCCAGGTGGACAATTTTCATCTTGCTTCTTACTCCACGCTGGATCCGGAAGACGACGTCATTGATGCGTGTGACCACTTTATAAGGGCCCTCCCAGTCTTGCTGCAGCTTGGGTGACCTCCCCTTTTGCCGGTGTGGGTTGTACAGCCATACTAGGTCAGCCTGGTCCTCTGATGTCTCGAATCCTTTCCCTGAGGTCTGCCACGTAGCCCTCTTCACTCTTGGGCTCATCGTTAGGGGATCCAAACGTCACCTCACTAGGTAGCCGGACTGCTCGACCAAACAAGACTTCGGATGGAGTATGTCCAGTAGTACTGTGCACTGCATTTCGGTAGGCCATCAAGAAGAGAGGAATTTGTCGATCCCAATCGCGCCGGTGATCTTCTACGACCTTGGAGAGATGTTCGTTTAAGGTTCTGTTGAAGCGCTCTACCATCCCGCCGGATTGTGGATGAAGTGGGGTCGTCCTCGTCTTTTTGATTCCTAGTTGTTGACAAACCTCTTGGAATATCTTCGATTCAAAGTTTCGTCCCGGGTCGGAATGCAGTTCCATGGGCACGCCAAATCTGCTCACCCAGTTGTTGGCGATCTGTTCCACGATGGTCTTCGCTTCCTGGTTAGGTATGGCGAACGCCTCCGGCCATTTGCTGAAGTAGTCCATGATGACTAGGATGTAACGGTTACCTTTGTCGGTTTCTGGAAATGGACCAGCGATGTCAGCGGCAATCCGTTCAAAGGGTGCGCCCACGTTGTACTGGTGTATCTTGCCTCGCGTTTTCGTTCTGGGTCCCTTGCTGGCGGCACACACGACGCATTTTCGGCACCAATTCTCTACGTCGTTCCTTGCGCTGAGCCAATAGAAACGTTCCCGCACCTTCTCCAGCGTCTTGTTTGCACCCAAATGACCTCCGGATGCTCCGTCATGTATCTCCCGTCGCACCTCGTGTACTTTTGATCGCGGCAAAACAAGCTGCATTATGAAATCTTTCCCGTCCGGCCTTTCCCATTTCCTTTTCAGTACACCATCTTGCACATGAAGGGAGTTCCACTGAGCCCAGTATGCCTTGAGAGTGGGGCTCCTGTCCGAGATATCCTGTCCATTTGGCTTTTCCATAAACTCCTTCCATGCTAATATCGGCTCGATGTCTGGGTCTTCTTTTTGAGCGTTGCGGATTTCCTCTGCACTCCAGCCAGCGATAGGCTCAGCTCTTACCCTTTGGATGGAAAGAAGGTTCTTCTCTTCCTGCCGCACACAATGCTTGCAGTCACTCTTACATGGTCGCCGGGATAAGGCATCCGCATTAGAATGAAGTTTCCCTTTACGATGCTGTATTTCATAGTCGTACATCTGCAGCCGTTCAATCCAGCTTGCGACCTGGCCCTCCGGATTCTTGAACTGCAGCAGCCATTTTAGAGCCGCGTGGTCTGTGCGCAAAAGGAACTTTTGGCCGTAGAGGTATTTATGGAAGTGTTTTGTCGCCAGAAGCAGCGCCAAAAGTTCTCGCCTGGTCACGCAGTAGTTCCTTTCGGGCTTGGAGAGCACTTTGCTGAAGTATGCTACTACCTTCTCTTGGCCATTTTGTACTTGCGAAAGAACCGCTCCGACGCCGACGTTACTTGTATCTGCATCCACGATGAACATTTCTCCGGGAATGGGATATGCTAGTGTTGGTGCTTCGCATAGTTGTTGCTTAAGGTTCTTGAAGCTATTGTCGCACTCACCTGACCACTTGAATTGCCTTCCTTTTTCCGTCAGCTGGTGCAAGCTCTTCGCGATTCCGGCAAAGTCCCTTACGAATCGTCGGTAGTACGTGGCGAGGCCCAAAAAGCTCCTGAGTTCGTGTTTGTCTTTTGGAACTGGCCAGTTTTTCACTGTCTGGATCAGTTCGCACTCCTTCTGACGAGATAACGTGGCCCAGGTACTTGACTTCGGATCTGAAGAGGTCACATTTCTTTGGGTTCAGCTTCAGGTGAGCGCTTCGAAGCCGTTCTAGCACATTCTTCAGGGTGTCGCGATGTTCCTCGAATGTTTTTCCTATCACGATCACATCGTCCAGATACACCAAGCAAGTTTTCCAGGTTAATCCGCGCAGGACGTGTTCCATTAGGCGCTCAAAAGTTGCCGGAGCGTTGCACAATCCAAATGGCATTACTGTAAACTGCCACAGCCCATTTCCTGCAGTGAACGCAGTTTTCTCTCGGTCCTTTGGATCGATCTGTACCTGCCAGTAACCGCTCTTTAAGTCAAGGGTGGAAAACCATCGAGCTCCTGAGAGTGTGTCCAATGTGTCATCGATCCGTTGCAGAGGGTAGCTATCCTTTTTGGTGACATCATTAAGTCTGCGATAGTCCACGCAGAATCGTGTGCTGCCGTCTTTCTTCTTAACCAGTACAACAGGTGAGGCCCACGGACTCTTAGAACTTTCGATGAGCCCTTCGTTCTCCATCATTGACACCATATCCGCAACCTCTGTCTGCTTTGCCAGTGGTAGTCGTATGGCAGGCTGACGAATTGGTCTGGCATCCCCAGTTTCTATGCGATGTTGCACCAGATGTGTTCGACCATACTCTCCATCCTGTGAGGCAAATATATCAGCGTACTCACCGATTAGCTTTTCTGCCATGGCTTGCTGATCCTGATCCAGTTCGCAGTGCTTGAGGATCATGTCCCTTACTTCGGCCAACCTGGTTGATGAAACGGGCTTCGCAGATTCCTTTTCGGTTATTGTTGAAATTGAACATATCGGCGCACATTTACCAAAAACCTCCCCTTGTTTTAGTTTGACGCTATGGCTCTTTAAGTTCATGAGCCTTACTGGGACCAGGCTGTTCTTTGGCTCCACTAAGACTTTTCCCACGATGTAGTTTGGGAATTCCTTCCTAAATCTGGCTCCAATAGGTAGAATCGGTGGCTTCCAGGATCACCCTCTAGTTTTGTCCAAATGATAGTCTCGGAAGATGGTGGTAAGACTTCGTCCTTGCTGAGTATTGTCCTTAAATGTGCTGCGTTCTCGTTCCCGTACACCATTGGGATCTCTACGTTCCGGTACCGCAGAACTTGCATCCCGATGTCGATGATTACGTCATGTTCTTTCATAAAGTCCACTCCGATGATGCATTCATCACAAATGTCGGCCACCAGGAACGCATGAGAAAAGGCCAACCCTGCTAGTTGTAACGTGAGGCGAACTTCTCCGTATACTTTCGCTGCTTCCCCTGTCGCAGTCCTAAGGCAGTAGCAGCTGGTGTTGTGCAGCCAAGACTTCCGGACGAGATCTTTTCTTACAATGGAAGCCGTGGCGCCGGTATCGATAGTAGCCAAGCACTTATTTTTGCCGATGAATGCTTCCACTGTTAGACTCTTGTTGCATCGTTTGGTTTGGGAGACCTGGATGGTGGTCTTGGGGCGTCGATTCCAATAGCCAACTTTTGCCCCGCGAAGCTGGCTCTTAGGCGTTTCCCGACTCCTGGTTTCGCGGAGCCTGGCCAATAGGATGGATGTTGTCCCTGTAGGATGGTTCTTCGTTGCGTCGCCTATTCGCACAATGTGGACAGTTTCCGCGTCTGGGTGGATTTCTGCATTGCCGTTGTAGGTGTCCTATTTTGTTGCAGTTCCAGCAACGAATTTGTCCTCCGCGAGCGTTGTGTCGGTCTTCGACGTCCATCCTCTGGCAAGAGCATTCGATGGCGGCTGCTTCCCTCACACGGTGGATTCCCTGACAGGCCTGGTCTGCCGCCTCCATTGTCAGAGCAAACGCCAAAGCTTCGGCGAGCGTTTTCTTTCCAGCCATTCTTACCGCCATTTGTAGTTTCGCGTCAGCTATGGCATGGGTGAACGCTTCGGTTGCCATCTCGTTAATGATCTCCTCGCCGGCGTTTGGATAGGACAAATGTGCCAGCCGCTCGATGTCTGCTTGTAACTGCTGGAGCGTCTCACCCTTCATCTGGGACCTTCTGCGCAACTGGACCCTATATACTTGCTGCATGTGGTCGTCCCCAAATCGCATCTCAATGGCTTTCACCAGGCTATCGTAGTTGCGTTGTTTGTCCTCGGGAATAGTTTGTAGTAGCTCTGCAGCTGAACCTCTAAGCGCAAGCGTGAGGGCAATGGACCTCTCTTCATCGTCCCAGTTGTTCGTCGTTGCCGCAGCTTCGAACTGCCTCTTATATATCGGCCATGATATCTGCCCATCGAAAACCGGAGGCTGCATCTCTTTCCTTCTCGGGCAGTCGATTGAATACTCCCGAACTTTCTGTTTCTTTACGTGTTCGAGTTCCTTTGCCAAATTCTCGAATCTTCCTTCGACAGTCTCGATTTTCGTTTGAACACTCTCGAATTTTGTTTCAACATTCTCGAATCTTCCTTCAACGGCTGTTTCAAATGTCTCAATTTTAGCCTGTACGTTTTCGAATTGTCCTTCAATTGTTCCGAATTTTGCGTCTAGAGAATTCTTCTGTTCAGCCAAGGAATTTTCGAGAATCTCGAACTTCTTGTTTTGCATATCCAGCTTGGCATCTAGAGAATTCTCAAATTGTTCTGTTCCTCGAGCTTGGCGTCTAGAAAATTCTTTTGCTCAGCCAAGGAATTTTCTAGCTTCTCGAATTTTTCATTTTGAGAATTCTTTTGTTCGTCGATCTTAGCTTCTAGAGAATTCTTTTGTTCGTCGAATTTCTCAGATAGCAATTTCATTAAAGCCGACATGTCACTCGTCGTACTTACTTGTTCTTCTTAGACGTCAAACAAAGCTGTTTCAGGATCTGCACCCTCGTCCGTCACTATTTTCCGCAACTTAATAATCAATTCTCTTTTCGTACCAGTCGTAGGTTGCTCCCGCTGGCTCAGTACTTCCTTTAGTTGCGGCAATGACAAATCTTCTAGTAATTTCCGAACCATTTTTTTTTTTTTTTTTTTTCACTTACACAATAAGCAATACACAAAATTTGTTTTATTCCACTTTTCTGACACCAATGTAATATTCTTGCTGGGGTTCGTTTAAATAAAACCTTCTTTTGTGTATTTTAATCGTTTATTTATTAACAAACACCAACTTTACATTAACACAATAGTCAATCACTTTATTCTTTATTTATTTCAAAATAAACGGTCGCTACAGATTTATTTTCACAATGTCGCTTGCTTTCGCCACTGGTCGGATATCTCTTGTAATCGCTGTATTCACTTATAAACAACTGTCTGGACGTTGGTTGTGGTATGGGTATTTATAGGAAATTGCAAGGGGTTCTAGAACATGCTGGATGTTTCTCCGGGTGAATTGAGGATCATGGAATATTGGGATATTGTGTGGAACAATTGTGGAACGTAAGCACACCAGGTTGGAACGTAAGCACATCAGGTTGGAATATTTACTACTAGTAGGCAATAGATGTCGTTGCACAGTTTGAGATATAGTGGTTTCGTTTTTGGTACACAATACTTATATGATAAACCAACTTTTTCTAATTCATCTTGTACTCTAACGATAATCCCTCCGCGTGCTACATGCATCACAACCGAGCGTCAGTTTTATGTTCATGCTATTCGCTTATGGAATTCTCTCCCTCTTTTCATAAGAAGACTCTGTTTTGTAGATCGTTTTAGTGCTTCTCATTTTTCTTACCTGGCTGGCAATTATAGGTGTTAGGGCTCTTAAATGCTTGACCTATTATTTTTAGTTTTCAAGTTAAATACTGTTGACCAATTGGTTCGTTCATTCACTTTTCTTTTCTCTCTTTTTCTTTATCATAATATTGTAGTATCAAGTACATCGTCAGGTACTTTGTGCAACGACATCTATTGCCTACTAGTAGTAAATATTCCAACCTGATGTGCTTACGTTCCAACCTGGTGTGCTTACGTTCCAACCTGGTGTGCTTACGTTCCACAATTGTTCCACACAATATCCCAATATTCCAGGATCCTCGATTCACCCGGAGAAACATCTAGCATGTTCTAGAACCCCTTGCAATTTCCTAAAAATACCCATACGACAACCACCATGGACACAGTTGGTTATAAGTGCATACAGTGATTACAAGAGGGAGATTTGACCAGTGGTGAAAACAAGCGACGTATTGAAAGTAAATCTGTAGCGACAATTAAAATAAAGTGATTGAATACTGAGTTGAAGTAAAGTTAGTGTTTGATAATAAATAAACGATTAAAATACACAAAAGACGGTTTTATTTAAACGAACCCCAGTAAGAATATTACAATATGTATAAATTCAATTTTAAATTTAAATTTACTTCATAAATAAATTATGTAGTTATATTAAGTTAAATTGTAATACAATTAATTACCATAATCACATTTACGTCATTAAAGATACTTTATTGTAGTCTTTGTAAATGTTTGTTAAATTAATCAATAAATATCAAAATATCAAATATCAGGCTTGTTATGTAAAAAGATTATATAATTACAAATCAGTTATGATCAGTCGATTCTAACAGAAGTGGTAAGTGCTGATATCGAATTGTGTGAAGCGAAGGTCATACGGCAAAAACTGGCGATTTAGCTTATATCGTATGTTGCGGAGTTTTGCGAGCAAAAGCGGTTATAACCTGTCAATGTTTTCTCTCACACAAAAATGTATTTCCAAATTAAAATTATCTTTATTTAAAACAGATATTTTGGTAGGAAAATGAAAAAGAGAAGAAAACAAATTATTTAGTTTTTCCCTTTACTTCGTTGTCTTCGGGTGTGCTGCTAGGTGCTGCCTATTTGCCGTCCCAGTTCGAAAAGAGAAGGCGTCAGGTTGGTTAGAAATTCCAGCCGGCGGAAAATGCGAGAATAAATCGATGTGCGATCCCGGTATTTATTAGCAGCTGTCACTAGAGGGTTCGTTCACAACATCGTAATTACATGTTTTATACAATAGTCAATAATTAAATCAATTGTTAGAACTGGGTTGCCAGGGTGCAATAAAAAATACGTTGCAACAAAAATGTATGAACTAGTAATTAATTACGAATTTTTACAATTATTTGGATATAAAAAATCATTAGAAATGAGATTATGAAAATAATGATGCACCAGACTCATTGACTTTTAATTCTACTCATGCTTATATTATGAACTTACCAACCATCTTCACATTGGCACATTCCACACTGTAGTACACCATTACCACTACATACAAAGTGACTGTCTTCATCATCAATGATATCCTCGTTGCATGGACAAGGCTTCTGAATTTCTATCTCCAATTCCAGATACTCGGACAATCCAGATTCTTCAATTCGAATAGTTCTATTCTATATAGGTAAATACCATACGTGTAATAGGAGTACAAACATAAGCAAATGCTTTGAACCCACATAAATTCCGTCATCTGGAAAGTTTTCAACAGTTACATTGATATAAAACTCAACCGCCTCTCCGATTTCCAAGTCATTGCAATAGTTTCGCTTCCTCAATTCTTTAAACCGTCCACCGCAATTGGTCTCATATGTCAGGTGTATGAAAGGCGGGCTGTCATCGACAAACTTTGTTCTTTTCAAAAAAGTCTCGTAACTGAAATCAAAATCATCGAATCACAAAATTCAAACTCACACTTATTCTTACCTTGTCTTTATAAGTTCTAAAATATTTGAAGAATCTAAACTGAGTCTCTCAACGTTGCTTAGTCCGTTCATAAGATGACTTATCTGTTGGTATGTCTGGACGACATCTGAAGTAACTGCAAATATTACACTGATTTTCCGTTTTACTAGTTCTCTGTAGGTTTCTTCCAGGGACGGATAGTCGAAAACCAAACTGCCAGTGTATTCCCCTGTCTCGTCTAAATGGCATTTACGATCATTTGGGAGACGAATACCCGCCAAAATTCCATCGCCCGCAAAATGCATGTAGCCATCGGTGACAAGAAGTACGATTTTTCTTGCTTCTTCCTTCCAGCCAATTTCTTCTGGACAAACAATTACTTGCATAAGAGCATCTAGACCCCCTTCCAAGTTATCCAAGTTGCCAGTAACGCGACTTCTATTTACTGATTGAACAAAATTATCAATATCTTCAGTTAATGCGAGGTGGTGTCGGAACCCGTATGTGGGCTCGCAAATCTCACGTACTGCCGCGCAGGGATTTTCTCTTAAGTGAGGCATTATCATCGGCATTGCGGGCTTGTCAGCGAAGCTTCCGAATCCGATTCGATAATTTCCGGTTAGATTTCGTAATGCTTCAGATAGTTGTGCACCCATTTCTACTAAAGTTTGCTTATCGTCGCGCATTGTCCAAGTCAAATCCATTAGATAGTAAAGATCGAGAGGATTATTTCGAGCTGGACGGTACGTCAACTTGACTTGTTCCGTTTGCGCTGGAAAAAGCATTTTGAATTATGGAATTAGATTAAAAAATGTGGACCATTATGAAATATTTCAATCAACGAGTTTTTGAAAATTTGAAACAAACTCCTTTTTCTTTATTTAAAGTTTTATTTACTTGAAAAGTGCCCTCACAAGGAGGACGTGCGCGGAAGAACTCCATCGATGCAATCTACAGCGACGTCTACAAATTGGCGCATATCGTACCTTACTTGAGCTACTTCAACACATTTGAAGCTGAGTTCTATAAGGATTTTCAATACTGAGTCAGAGTTTTGAAAAGGAGATGACGGTGGAAGAGGCAACGGTAGCGCTTATACCCCCGAAGTGGGTTACTGGCATCATCCTGCCGAGCCCCACGTCCTAGGGGTTTCATATAAGGATCTGGCCCTGCAGGTTGGGGATTGTGCCGTCGGGTTAGCTTCCCTAACATGTAAAAAGACTTTAATTACGAAGCAACCAACTATGAATGATTTTACTATTGGCGATCCTTACAAACGTAAAAAGGACAACAATCTTCATGTCTACATGTGGGATGTTAAGTCCCTCTATAAACCACGTATAGCCGAATAACTTGCAGAGGTCCTAGACTGCTGCAAAGCAGACATTACCGCTATTCCAGAAGTGCGATGGGATGGGAGATGAGCAACTGCGACATTTACTACGGCGATTATTCGGGTGCGGAATTGTTATTAGAGGCCGACTTAGACAAGAAGTCTCACTGAGACTGCATGTGAATGCCAACTATGCCTAATATGCCCTCACGTCCCTCACGATAAGATGTATTACGCGAATAAAGATGACTTCTAAGCTCTTGGACAAAACGTATGAGCAATGCCCTTACCACGACGACGTTAAAATTAACGGAAAGCTAGTCAAAGGGGATGTCTTCAGTAGCGTGGTCGCAACGCACAGCCTACACGACACCACATTCCACATCGGATTAAGGCTACTCAACTTTGTGGCTGGACGAACGTTGTCGTAGCTTATATATGATTCCCACGGCTTGATATTCACAAGGGGATACGGGTCTCTCTTGATCAAAAAACCGTCAACCGATCGTACCTTGCGATCGACGCAAGGCACAAAATAAGAGGTGTACAAAGCAGTGCTACGTAAAACGACTATAGCTGCTCGCGAGCTCTACAAGTGGAGGAGAAAAGCTCATAACATCGTTTTCTCAAAAAGAAGCAAAACGAGCATGAGAAGAGCTCGGTCAGCGAGACGACCAGGAAAGTTAATAGCCAATACGAAACAGGACTTCTATGGAAAACTGAAAACGTAAAATTTAACGAAAGTTACAGCTTGGCATTGACGCGACTTGAGGGGGTGGAAGACAAAATGTCTAAGAATGTTGAATTTGCTGAGTGGTATAACTACGCAAGGAAGTTAATGCCAGAAGAAATAGCTATGAAGAACTGTACATTCTACCTTCCTCATTTCGCAGTCTGCAATACAAACAAAGGAAACAAGTTGCGTCTGGTCTTCGATGCTGCCGCTGAAGCAAATGGAATGTCACTCAACTCCATGCTATTAAAGGGTCCTGATGCATACCAACCAAAGCCGATATTAGCAATTTTATTCGGTTTCCGGCAAAGGCAAGTAGGTGTATGCGCAGACATTCGGGAAATGTTCCTTCGTGTGAATATAAGGAAGGAAGATCAGGATGCACAGCAATTTTTGTGGAGAGATGGTGATCGGTCTAGAAGCCCAGAGACTTACGTAATGAGTGCAATGATATTTGGGTCGAAGAGTTCCCCATGCTCAGCGCAATATGTAAAGAATTTAAATGCCAATGATTTTAAAGACACGCACCCTCGAGCTGTTAAAGCTATCGTCGATTGTCACTACGTCGATGACAGTTTCGATTCTGTCGAAGAGGCAGTTGCGGTTGCGCAAAATGTAAAGCATATTCATAGTCACGCCGGTTTCGAAATTAGGGATTTTGTTTCCAATTCGCCACATTTTCTGCAAGCCATAAATAATACCCTGACTACGGCATCAACGCCGGATTTAACCAATATTTGCCAAACGGACTCGACTAAGGAAACAATTCTTGGAATGTACTGGGACCCTAAAGCTGATATGTTTTGCTTCATTTTAAAATTTGGAAGAATGCCTAAAGCTGTTTTAGATGGACTGGTACGTCCAACAAAGAGTCAAGTATTAAGCATAACCATGTACATATTTGATCCATTTGGGTTGTTAGCCAACGTAACCATCACGTCTAAACTGATATTACAAAAGTTGTGGAAAGTATATAATATAGGGTGGAATGAGTCAATTCCAGAAGATATTTATGAGAAATGGTATAAATGGTTTAAACAGCTGGACAGCGTTAAAGAATTCAAGATGTCTAGATGCTATCACCCGCATATAACCCACTCACAAACCGACGTTCAACTTCATGTATTCGTTGACGCGAGTGAAGTTGCCTTTTCTGCGGTGAGTTATTGGCGTGTTAAGTTCAACAACGAAATGAGTGTAAGATTTGTTATGGGAAAGACAAGGTGCTGTCCACTAAAGGCATTATCGATTCCAAGACTCGAACTGCAAGCAGCTATACTAGGGGTGCGGTTGAAGGAAGCTAGAGTGAACAATCACCAAATTCAACCAAGCAGTGTAACTCTATGGTCAGATTCGAAAACAGTCATACACTGGATCAGGTCCGATAGCCGGTGCTATAAACAATTCGTTGCTCACCGTATCGCTGAGATACTGGACTGTTCCAACATCAATGATTGGAAATGGGTACCGGGTAAACAAAACCCAGCTGATGAAGCAACGAGGCCGCAACCAATGGCGAGGCAGTCTACTGCATGGATATGGCTTTCAGGTCCATCGTTTTTACAAGAACCCGAGGGGAATTGGCCGAAGATACCAGTTGATATCACGGCATATGAACAAACGCGTGAAAAACGTCAACGCTTTATACTTTCAATTGATAAGGAGTCATCTGTCATTCCCTTTGAAAATTTCTCCAGTTACTATAGGTTGCTAAAAGTCATGTGTTGGGTCCAAAGAGCTGTCTTGAAGTTCAAATGCTCTCTCACAAAAGGTGTGTTATCTGAAACAACATCATCAAATGGAGAATCTCCGTTAAGGAGATAAGGCAAGCGGAATTAGTTGTTTGTCGATTGGTCCAGCAAACTGCCTATCCAGATGAGGCACGTCTTCTTTTAGCAAACAAAACAGTTCCAAAGAAAAGCCCGCTTTTCAAATTAACACCAGTTATGGAGGAGGGCAATATTATATGGTTAGGTGGACGTATAGACAACGCCACCTGCTTACCCTACAATACAAAGAGACCGATCATTTTGCCAAGACATAATGTATTCACCAGATTATTAGTTCAGTATTATCACGAAATGTATCGACATCAAAATCAAGAAGCCATCGTTTGTGCAACGGTAGTGCATGCGATCATATGAAAACACAAGCGTTTTCACTCAGCTGAGGCCTACCAACTCCTACTCTCAACCTCCACGCGGTGACAGCCGGGTGCCTAGTACCTTAATCCAAGAAATGGGTAACCAACCCCGTTTGGCGGATTCTTGGTGGCAGCAGATGAGAGAGGGGGGGAAGAGTGCTTTTCTCACTAGAGCACTTCTTCCTGTTCCAGGCGGCAGCGGACGAATTCCCTAGACGGAGTCAACGGTGGCGTCTATAGTTCCAGTTAGGTTGAACTTAGTGAATACCTTGCGCGGGCTGCTTCGACGTATTCGGATCTCAGGTCGGTAAGGAATTTCCAATGTTGGTCAGGACATTGGAATAGAGATGGTGGCGGAGGAGCCCTTAATGGACCAACGGCAGCGCTCATACTCCCGTAGTGGACTACTGGCACCGGTGTACCCGGCCCCTCGTCCTAGGGGAATAATTAAGGAACTGGCCCTCCAGGTTGGGGGTTGTGCCGTCGGGGTAACTTCCCTACCACGTAAAGAACGCATGGTTCCGAAACAACCAAAAGCCTCGGATAAGGATGACCCAACTTATGACGACCCCAGCAAACGAAATAAGGACAACGACCTTCGGATCTGTACGTGGAATTTTCTGTCCCTTTACAGACCACGTGCAGCCGAACAACTAGCCGAGGCTCTAGACTGCTATAAAGCAGATATTACCGCCATCCAGGAAGTGCGATGGGATGGGCCGGGCAAAAAGAGGATGGAAAACTGTGACATCTACTACGGTGATTGCTACAGAGGCAACAGGCAACGCTTATTCGGATGCGGATTTGTCATACGCGGCAGACTTAGGCAAGAAGTCTCTTAAGCTTCCGACTCGTGAGCGAGCGTATTATGACTATCCGGATCAAGGCTAAATTCGCTAACATAAGCCTAATATGTGTTCATGCCCCCACAGAAGAAAAGGACCCTGCCTCCAAAGAGTGTTTCTACGAGCTCCTCGACAAAACATATGAGCAATGTCCTAAATACGACGTTAAGATCGTATTGGGCGATTTTAACGCCAAAATAGGAAAGGAGGACGTCTTCGGTAGAGCAGTCGGTAAGCATAGCCTACACGACACCACGTCTGATAACGGACTAAGGCTAATTGATTTCGCTGTGGAGCGAAATGTCACCATAGCAAGCACATGGTTTCCCCATCTCGATATTCATAAGCAGACATGGCGGTCCAATGATCATGTCACGATCAACCAAATTGATCATATTGCGATCGACGCAAGGCATGCCTCCAGTATTCTGGATGTCCGGACCTTCCGAGCGGCCAACATAGACTCGGATCATTACCTTGTTGTAGCCAAGGTACGAATGCGGATATCCCCATCTGAGCAACAAAGAAGAATTACTGTGAGAAAATTTAACGTCGAAAAGCTACAATCGCAAGAGACCGCCAGACTTTTCGCTGAACGCGTATCCCGAAATCTCTCAATCACCCCTTTGCCGCCAGCATCAAGTACCGAAGGCCAGCATCAAGTACCGAAGACCAACGCTGCCAACATGCCATCAGAAACGCCGCGACTGATGTGCTGGGTCTCGCTCGCCCACCACCGCGAAACCCCTGGTTTGACGAAGAATGCCGGCGAGTGCATGCAGCAAAACAAGAGGCATACAAAGCGGCGCTGCAAAGGAGGACGAGAGCTGCTCGTGAGCTCTACGAGCAAAAGAGACGGGAAGAACATCGGCTTCTCCAAAAGAAGAAGAAAGAGCATGAGAAGTGCGCGTTTGAGAACATCGAGAGTCTATACTCCAGGAACAATGTACGGAAGTTTTTCCAAAAGGTAAAAAGAACGTGTCAGAGAAGAAACCTGTAGAGATGAAAATGGAAACCTCGTATTAGAATCACAGTCGGTGCTGAGAATATGGAAAAACTACTTCTGCAGACTGTATAACGGCGACGAAGACCAACATCCCGCTGTCAGGCAGAATGAACCATTCAACATAGACGATGATAGTCAAAATTTCCGTCCACCTGACCAAAACGAAGTGAGGATAGCAATATCCAAGCTAAAATCGAACAAGGCTGCTGGACTTGACGGCTTACCGGCCGAACTTTTCAAGGCAGCTGGGGATGAATTGGTAGAGTGCATACACCAACTCATTTCTAATATTTGGTCAGACGAGTGTATGCCTGATGAATGGAATCTCAGCATCGTTTGCCCGATCCACAAGAACGGAGACCCCCTCAAGTGCGCCAATTATAGAGGCATCAGTCTCCGCAACATCGCGTACAAGATCTTTTCTGCGATATTGTGTGAACGCCTGAAACCTTTTATCAACAGCCTGATTGGACCCTGCCTCACCGTGCGGGCGATCCACCTGGAAATAGTCAAGGACTTATCAAGGGGTGCTGTAATTCTGTGCCTACGTAATTTTGTTAACCGACGAGGTGTTCCTGTTCGATTGCGAAGCGATTGTGGAACAAATTTCATCGGAGCCAGCAAAAAGGAGTGGGTAATAGTCGGAAATTCCTTAGAGAAGGAATGTACTCGTCGGGGCATCGAATGGTTATTTAACCCAGCGGAAATCCATCAGCGGGAGGAGTATGGGAGCGACTAGTAAGATGCGTTATGAACGTCCTACAATTTACACTGAAGGAAAAGGTGCCGCAGCTAGAAACTCTTCAAAGCCTTTTGGTTGAAGCGTAGAATTTGGTCAACTCGCGGCCTCTTACACATCTACCCCTTGAAAGTAATGATGCTGAACCGCTTACACCAAATCACTTTTTATTAGGTTGTACAAACTATGTACAAACACCAGGAGTCGATGAGACTGTTTGTCTCCGTAAACAATGGCATATACTGCAACAGCTAAAGCAAACCTTTTGGAAAAGATGGGTATTGGAATATCTTCCAACACTTACTCGGCGTACGAAATGACATGAAAGGGCTAAGCCAATTCAGGTGGGTGACTACGTAATAATATGCGATGATAATGAAAGTAGAGGTAAGTGGAAGCGTGGCAAAGTAGTAGAGATTTTTTCTGCACCTGATGGTCAAGTACGATCCGCCGTTGTCAAAACTAAGTTTACAAACATTGAACGCACCCATTATATTCCATTATTATTGCAAATGCCTAATGCAAACGTCCTCCAAATGAGAACACTCCGAATGACTCCATTTTGGATTCGAATTTGATTCGAATTTACGAGGAAATTACCTCCATACTTTTTTTTTAAGTTCTCATTTGGTGGAACGTGCTCGAAGAGGCAATTTGGTAAGAAAACCATATTATAATTAATCAGACTTAGTTGTAAAATTAATTGAAATGAAATTACAGGATATTAAACAATATAAACCGCAAAAACGGAGTTTAATATATAACGAGCACAGACACCATCAAGAACAAAAGGAGACCCCCTCAACTGCGCCAATTACAGAGACATCAGTCTCCTCAACATCGCATACAAGATCTTTTCTGCGATATTGTGTGAACGCCTGAAACCTTTTATCAATAGCCTGACTGGACCCTATCAGTGCGGTTTCAGGCCAGGAAAGTCCACCATCGATCAAATCTTCACACTTTGGCAGATCCTGGAGAAAACCCAAGAATTCCAAATCGATACTCACCACCTCTTTATCGATTTCAAGGCCGCCTATGACAGCATCTATAGAGAAGAGTTTTATAGAGCCATGTCTAGTTTTGACATCCCTGCAAAACTTGTCCGTCTGTGCAGGATGACGATGGAGAACGCTCGCTGCTCCATCAAGGTCGGTAATAACCTCACCGAGACCTTTGATGTCAAAAAAGGTTTTAGACAAGGTGACGCGCTGTCATGTGACTTCTTTAATATTGTACTTGAACGGATTGTGCGGAACTCACAAGCCAACACCGGAGGCACAATCTATTACAAGTCTGTACAACGAGGGCAAAACTAAGTATATGCTGTCAACAAGAAGGGAAAGCCAACACCGACGAATTGGACAAAACGTCGCAGTCGGCAGCTATAACTTTGAGGTAGTAAGGGACGTTGTCTACCTTGGCTCTGCTATAAATTCAGCAAACAAAATCAGTGTAGAAATCAATCGAAGAATAACTCTTGCCAATCGCTGTTTTTTTTGGCTTATAAAGCAATTCAACAGTAAAGCCCTATCTCCAACAACTAAGGAGACTCTATATAAGACCTTGATCATCCCAGTCCTGCTTTACGGTGCTGAAACATGGACTTTATTAAAAGATGATGAAGATATCCTTGGTCGCTTCGAGAGAAAAATTCTTCGTAAGATTTTTGGTCCCGTTTGCGTTGACGGGTTTTGGAGGAGCAGCGACATAGACCTAGTCAAAAAACTGCGTATTGGACGTCTGAGATGGCTAGGACATGTAGAGCGAATGGACACCAACGCTCCGGCCCGCAGAGTCTTCGAATCTAACCCCGAGGGAAGACGCAGTAGAGGGAATCATCGCCGTAGGTGGCGCGCACAAGTTCAAGGGGACCTCGACCAACTTAGAGTGCGCAACTGGAGGCAATTAGCTAAAGACCGAGCTAAATTCAGAGGCTTGTTGGTTGAGGCCCAGGTTCACCCCAAACTGTAGCGCCACCTAAGTAAGTAAGTTCCATGAACCATTTCGTTGTATGTCCTGCAGTTTCTCATAGCGGGTGGTACTTTCGTCCTAGACCCCAAGTAACACTCAAAGTGTTTTCGTAAAATCGCTGTTATGGCTTATCATACAGAGTTCATGCATATTTGCAATATTATGTAGTCCTATGAATATTCTATGGAATTCTTGACAGGTAGACGGCAGCTCTCTCCTATTCTATCGAATGAGGTGAAGCTTATTGTTATTAGGGCTGTAACAAACCGTATGTATTCGTTACTTAGTACCGGGTATTTTATTTCATACCAAATACCGAAACGTTACTCCCCAAACAATATAGTTACTCGCATCATTTCGTTACTTTTGCATAAGTACCATATCCTAAACATATACCAAACAAAAACATCCACATACAAATGATTTCGCATGCAAGAAGTAACGCTTCTATTATCTTTTTTGTGTACATACTGAAGTGTAATGGTGGTGTGAGTTGATTTATTTTTCTACTCATTTGGTTTAGTTTGTGTAGTGCGCGAGCCCATAAGGCGACAAGTAAATCTTATTTTTGTTTGCTTCCACGGATCTTCGAACTTCTTATTCGAACAAGCTTTGTCACTCCTGCTGTCATGCGAAGCATCTTCATCTCAGCTGCCGTTAATTTACTCTCATACTTTTTGTACATCGTCCAACATTGTGAACCGTATGTGAGCGCTGGACGCACAACTGCGGTGTAGAGCTTTCCTTTCAACTTAGGCGGAATTTTTCTGTCACAGAAGATAGCGGAATTTTCTCGCCACCTCATCCACCCTACGCTTACACAATGATTGATGTCGTCATCACAAGTTGCTTTGCTATTGATCATAGATCCCAGATATTTGAACTTTTCGCACTTGGGAAGCACTGTTCCATTCATATAAATGTCTGGAATAGGCCTGAGTGGATCAGAGAACGGGCAGCACAAGCACTCTGTCTTTTTTGAACTAATGCGATACCCATTTCCCTCCAAAACGTCCACCCACACATCAAGAGCTCGTTGCAGGGATGTAGGATCCTCACTAATGATGGATCCATCGTCAGCAAAGAATATCTGATGTACCTTGGGGTCCATCACTTTACCTTCAAGCAGATAATCAATGACTGTAATTAAGAGCAAAGGACTTAAAACGCTTCCCTGGTGCACCCCGACTTTGATTGGGAACTATTCGGTTACTCCAGCGGGCCATCTTACTCTTGTCTTTGCTCCTTCGTACATGTCCATGATCATCTGTACATAGGTTTCTGGAACCCCTCGATGTCTTAGCGCCACCCATATCAGATCTAGTGGTTGTCTGTCGAATGACTTTTCAAAGTCAACCAATACAATATGCAAATCCCTTAAGGAATCACGATGTTTTTCCATTATGATCCTTATACTTTGGATTGCATCTGTGGTTGATTTACCCGAGACAAACCCGCACTGATCATCAGATAGCCGTATTATTTTTCGCAGTCGGCCACCTAATACTCGCTCAACGATCTTCATGGTGTGTGACATCAGCTTGATCGAACGGTAGTTATCACAGTTTCGTGTATCACCCTTCCCTTTGTACACAGGGAGAAGGTAACTTTCCCTCCATTGATTCGGCATTAGATCACCTCTCACGAATTTGGAGATGAGAATTCTGAGCCATCTGAACCCGATGTCTCCCATCTTTTTCCAGAACTCAGAGGGTATCTCGTCTGGCCAAACCGCTTTTCGTTTTTGGGAGTATTTGACCGCCTCACTAACTTCTTCGACTGTAATGTCGGGTATTTCTTCACAGTTAGGGGTGGCTCTTGGAAAGTATAGCCGGGGAAACTGTTCATTTAAAAGTTCTTCACAATACTACCGCCACCCCTGCAGAATTTTGTCGTCATCCACAAGAAGCTGGCCATGAGCATTGCTAATGAACTTTGGCGAACGAATCTCCTGAGCATTCTTCCTTCTTTGGGCGGCTATTTTGAAGATGGTTGCGCTCTTGTTCATATTGTGTCTTCGCAGCTCCTGGATAGCCTGGTTTGCATTAGCAACCGGGTAAAAAATATATTCTCCAGCTCCCGATACAGGCCCTCCGTACTCTCTGCTTGAAGCTGGGCGCACTTTTTCTTCGCTTTTTTCTTGCAACATCTGTATTCCATTTCGAGGCGAACTTTTTCGTCACTATTATTAGTGGGGCACTTTGACCAAGCTTTGAAAGCCGCTTTCTTCTCATTTATCACATTCTTAGCTTCATCACTCCACCACCATGTTTCTTTGGCATGTTGATGGTGACCTTTTGAAGCTCCTAGTAGTTATTTGGCCTCCTGTAAGCAAGTTCGCTGTAGGGAATCCCACATATTTTGTGCTCTGCACTCTTCATCCTCAGCTCCGTTGATGGTGTGAGAGAGGTAATTTTTCATTACGAAAACAAAAGCCTCGCCATTTTCTTTGTCCAGATTGTACCATTTGATTTTCGCAGAGACCCTTGTTTGTTTGCTTTCCTTTGGTGTTTTCATAAAAATTTCTGTTAGCAGGAGACGGTGTTGCCGAGCGATTGCCTCTCCCAGGATCACTTTGCAATCTTTTACCCGAGGCTTCATGAAACTGCCTACCAAATGGTAGTCAATCTGAGTTTCATCTCCACCACTGCTGTAAGTGATCAGGTGTCGGCTTTGTTTGATGAACATGGTATTTAACACGATAAGACCGTGTGATTTGCACATGCTTAGGATGTCTTCACCAGGAAGGTTCCTGGTGCCATATCCTAGTCCTCCATGGCAGTCTTCATAGTATTCGTTTGATTTCCCGACATGTCCATTCAAATCTCCTCCAACAAACAGAAATTCTTCCTTTGGGATGTTCTTAAGGAGATTGTGGAAATCTAGCCAAAATGCATCTTTATCTCTCTGATTGCACCCATTGTGGGGAGCATATGCACTGACAATATTCCACACCACTCCTTGTATTACTAGTTTGAGAGACATCAAACGGTCGCTGGACTTCGAAATGCTCAAGACGTTACCAAGTAGCTCTGCCGCAAGGATGATACCGATTCCGTTCTTAGCCTTTTCCGTTCCGTAGTAGAACATCTTATAATTTTTTGTCCTAACGTCCAAGAAACGCGCCCGATTCCCGGTGTTTTTCCATTTCGTCTCCTGGACACACAAGATGTCCACCCGCCTTCTATTCATCATCTCTTCCAGCTCGTAATTTCGACCGGTCATGCTTCCAACGTTCCAACTCGCGACCCTTAAATTGCGTCCAAACTGTTTCATTATGTTGCTAGCCCCCGGAATCCGTATAGCTCTGACCCGAACATTTCTGCTCGGTCCAGGATCAGTACCATGCACAGCAGTGGTAGTGCCTGGCGGGGTAGTGCCTTTCCCTTTTGCAAGTATTACCATAATGATACAGTTTTGCTATACAATTTTTTGCACCATATTGCGATGGTGTTTGTTGTTTGACACGTGCATGCTCCTGTTTTAGTATTGTTTGATCTTTCTTCTATGGCACCGGTGATCTCCAGTCGTGCCAACCCACGGACTCGCATGCACACTTGTGGAAGGGTTTTTAAGGTAGTATATGTGTCGCTAGGCTCACTTGGGTGTTATATTGCCTAAATCTGATTTGTCCCCTTAGTCGCCTGTTACGACAAGCGCTAGTTGTTGGGGGCCGCTGCAGTGATATTCTTAAACCGTCCCTGCACGGGGACGCTTTTACAATAGTATTCATTGTATTGCGGAATGCCTACATGTTTTAACAAAAATAACGTGATAAGCGTATAAATCAAGTAAAAGCAAAAGTAACGAGTAACAATATTTTTGTAACAAGTACTCGGACCTGAAGTAACCCATACATACGGTTGCGCAGTTGCGAAGTCGCTAAGGAACTACAGATGCGACGGAAAAAATCTACAACGCCGATCGTACGGGGAACAAAATCAGTCGATCGGGCTCGATCGGGATCGTATTGCTAAGCAGACTGATCGGGCTCGTAAACCAATTGTTCAAACTACTAAGCCGACTGAAAGGACGCTTGAATCAGCAGGGCAGACTCATACAACAGTCAACCAGCCTTCTGAGCCGATTAAATGTACGTCAAAGTCGTCCACTAAGAAGGCTAAACGAAAAATAACCTCGGCTAAGCCAGCGACCCCGTACGTCTGACGTATTCTCAGGCTGCAGTCAAAGCAACCAAACGAAACGACGGCCCACCCTCTGATCCGTTGAATGAAATTCTGAACTGCATCTACGCTAAGTTCGAGGAACAATGTGAAGCTAACAAACGGATTCTCGAACCTCTTAGTAACGTCGAAAGCTTTTGTGTGGGTAACCTTGTATCTAAATCTATGTAAATATGGACGCTTTGCTTAAAATAGTAACATGGAATGCAAATGTATCGACATATGTTTGATCTCCGAAACCCATCTAACAAGGGAGTCGCAAATAAAGATAAGAGGCTACGCTGGTTATCACGCCTACCATCCTTCTGATAAAGCGCGGAGCGGTTCGTCCTTATTCATTAAAACTAACATTCGGTCGATATAAGCATAGAGCTGGAAAAACTTCAGTTGTGCGCGGTAAGGGTTAAAAATAAACACCTGAGTTACAATATAGCAATTGTTTACTGTCCGCCGCGATGCCCACTAGAAAAAGATGACTACTTTCGTGTCTTCAATGACCTAGGTTCAAATTTCCTTATTGGTGGTGATTTCAACGCGAAGCACACCTTCTGGGGTTCAAGATGTACATCTCCTAAAGGAAAAATTCTCTACGAAGTGGCATATGAATTCGGTTGTTGTTTTTAGCCGACAGGAAAACCGACCTATTGGCCAACTGACTCACAAAAAATTCCCAATCTTATCGATTTTTTTGTTACAAAAGGCATTTACGAGAAGTTTGTTACAGTCAAAGAATGTTTTGATCTCTCTTCTGACCACTCGCCGGTAATTTTATTACTTGGAGAAGCGCTGACCAAGAAAAAAGGACCTCCAAGACTCACTAACAATAGAACAAACTGGGAGGGCTTTAGAAATGATTGGGAAACAAATATCGCCTTAAATCTATTACTTAGAACACGTTGTGAACTAGAGGACGAAATTGCTCGTTTCGTGGAAGCAATTCAAAGAGCGGCATGGAGAAACACTCCTTCTAGAAGCTATAAGATCAACCGCAACGAAAAGTATCCCAGAGAAATCATTGAACTGGTGAGAGAGAAACGAAAAGCACGAAAGAAATAGCAAATAGCTCGTGCACCGCAGCATAAAACGCTTCTTAACCGACTATGCAATCGGCTTAGAGATAGTATTCGCGAATTTAAAAGCAAAAAGATAGCGACCTACCTTGAAAATCTCTCCGGTGAAAGAGAATCAAATTATTCGCTTTGGAAAGCGCTAAAAGGCATCCGGAAACCTCAAATTCAAGCGCCACCGGAAAAACGATGGAAACTGGGCCAAGAGCGACAAAGAAAAAGCAGAACTTTTTGCTTTGCGCTTAGAAGAAACGTTTAAGCCATTCGACGGCCGTACGTTAACGTCCGACTCCCCAGTCACGACATCTGACAATTTTAAAGTAAAAAAAGTTGCATTGATCGAACTGAGGGAAGTGATTAAAAATTTAAAGACAAAAAAAGCTCCGGGTTACGACTTGATAACGGCGCAGGTAGTCAAGGAATTGCCGAATAAAGCTATTATCAAACTGCTCTATTTGATCAACGCTTCGTTCAGATTGCTCTATGTTCCGAGGCAATGGAAAGTCGCCGAGATTATAATGGTCCCGAAACCAGGCAAACCGCTAAATGAGAAGAAATCATATCGGCCTATTTCCCTATTGCCGGTTATCTCAAAAATATTTGAAAAACTTCTTTCCAAACGTCTACAGCCCGTAATCGACGAAAGACGTCTCATTCCTGACCATCAGTTTGGATTTAGAATCAAACATTCTACAATCGACCAAGTCCACAAAATAACTGACCTGATTGAGAAAGCTCTGGAAGAAAAAAAGATTTATTGTGGTGTATTTCTTGACGTCTCACAAGCTTTCGATAAGGTTTGGCACGAAGGTTTGGAATATAAATTGCAACGACTACTACCACGGCAACTCTTTTTAATCTTACCATCGTACCTCACCGAGAGACTCTTTCGTGTTAAGCACGGAAACGATTACTCTGACTTCAAGGAGATTTCAGCCGGAGTCCCGCAAGAAAGTGTCCTTGGACCACTTCTATATGTACTCTACACGCGTGACATCCCGCAAGAAAGAAACTGTGTCGTCGCCACGTTTGCGGACGAAACGGCGATATTGAGTATTGTTGTCAGTAGGCCCTGGCACTTTAAAGAGCTGTTGCGCCAAATATTTGTATTTTGTATTTTTTGGCGATATTGACAACGGGAGATACCATTGAAGCAGCAACCGGAAAGCTTCAACATGCTATTAATAAAGTCCACGCTTGGACGAATTCTTGGCGTATTATGCTGAACGAAAGCAAATCTACTCACGTCAACTTTACGTACAAAAAAGTGGATAGATTGCCTGTATATCTAAACTCGGCTCAAATACCGTACGCGAACGAAGCAAAGTATCTAGGAATGACTCTAGATGTCAAGCTCAAATGGAAATCGCACGTGAAAAAGAAACGCGACGAACTTCAAAACAAATACCGACAAATGTACTGGCTACTCGGAAAACATTCGAAGTTGAGCCTAATCTAAAAATCACGTGTATCGTAAGCGAAAATAAAACTGCTGGATAAGCGTCGGCTTAGTTGTAGTATTAGTTCTGAAGAGAGGTGTTTTTTTAGTGAGTAAAAATCTCACACTACCATAAGCACGCTCGGTTGGGCCTTATGGTGTCTTTAGAAGATTTTTCACCTACTCTCGGCAAAAAAAAAAAAAAAAATACATACGAGTATTCATTTTATCTCTACTTTTACAGCACTAATTGTTATCGCCTAGCATGACCTTGATAAATACCAAAATGAATGTACCGTGTGCGACGGCTGAGTCAGCTATTTATCTTTCATGACTAAACTTTGCGTCGAAGTAAAATTTATAAAAGGTGATGCAACTTACATTTGACTAATTTCAATCGGACCAGCTGAGGACTCACGTGTATAGCAGGACTACTTTCATTCTCGTAATCCTTCAATTTATCATCACTCACAATAGACGTTTTCTGCTCATTAACCCAAATATTTGAGGGGGCGCAGCCATTATTTATCAGCTCATCTCTCGTCAAGCATCTATATCGCTGTATGTCATATGTCTGTGGAGTTAGAGATAAAATATTTAGTAAACAATTCCACGGAATTCATACTATGAACATTTTTTGAATGAAAACTTTCTCATAACCTTATCTGTACACCAAGAGCAGTTGTAGTTGGCACCAAGGCATTGCTCGCACGTGTCCTGGAACCGGCACTCATTTTCTGTCGAGTACAAAATACATAGAGAACCAATTGATAGTCAACTTTATTTCCATACCGTTCACTTGTGATGTCGTTATCCTTGCACGGACAAGTAGCAATAACATAAAAAATACACCAAGTTCTATTTTTGCCGCCATTTATTATAAAACGGGCGTTACTCGTATATAAATATGAAATTGATGTTACAAAGTCACAGCCATGTAACCTAGCTTCGCGTAATAGACTATTTGGATAGACGATATTAAGAAAATATTATCTTTTCTTAGCTTTATGATAAGGAAAATAAAGTTGTATCGTTATCAACCGTTCGTTAGCTGGCCATTAGTTATCTAATCATTTGTATTAAATAAATTGTTCCAAATACCTACACAAGGTTGGGTAATTGCTAACAACGTTTGTTGTTTACTTTATGATAAAAGTGTGAAAGCAATCAGAATATTTATTAGTCATTTAACCCTAGAACCCTACCCAGGGTACCTGAGCACCCTGTTTCTTTGAAAAATTCGAATTTTTGTTTTGACGTGAAAACGTCTGTAAGCAAGCAAGAAAACGGCTGGTCAAACGGTAGAACATGCGATCATATGAAAACACAAGCGTTTTCACTCAGCTGAGGCCTACCAACTCCTACTCTCAACCTCCACGCGGTGACAGCCGGGTGCCTAGTACCTTAATCCAAGAAATGGGTAACCAACCCCGTTTGGAGGATTCTTGACGGCAGCAGATGAGAGAGGGGGGGAAGAGTGTTCTCTCACTAGAGCACTTCTTCCTGTTCCAGGCGACAGCGGACGAATTCCCTAGACGGAGTTAACGGTGGCGTCTATAGTTCCAGTTAGGTTGAACTTAGTGAATACCTTGCGCGAGCTGCTTCGACGTATTCGGATCACAAGTCGGTAAGGAATTTCCAATGTTGGTCAGGACATTGGAATAGAGATGGTGGCTGAGGAGCCCTTAATGGGCCAACGGCAGCGCTCATACTCCCGTAGTGGACTACTGGCACCGGTGTACCCGGCCCCTCGTCCTAGGGGAATAATTAAGGAACTGGCCCTCCAGATTGGGGGTTGTGCCGTCGGGGTAACTTCCCTACCACGTAAAAAATCGATGGTTCCGAAACAACCAAAAGCCTCGGATAAGGATGACTCAACTGGTGACGACCCCAGCAAACGAAATAAGGACAACGACCTTCGGATCTGTAAGTGGAATGTTCTGTCCCTTTACAGACCACGTGCAGCCGAACAACTAGCAGAGGCCCTAGACTGCTATAAAGCAGATATTGCCGCCATCCAGGAAGTGCGATGGAATGGGCCGGGCAAAAAGAGGATAAAAAACTGTGACATCTACTACGGTGATTGCTACAGCAACAGGCAACGCTTATTCGGATGCGGATTTGTCATACGCGGCAGACTTAGGCAAGAAGTCTTAAACTTCCGACACGTGAGCGAGCGTATTATGACTATCCGGATCAATGCTAAATTCGCTAACATAAGCCTAATATGTGTTCATGCTCCCACGGAAGAAAAGGACCCTGCCACCAAAGAGTGTTTCTACGAGCTCCTCGACAAAACAAATGAGCAATGTCCTAAATACGACGTTAAAATTGTATAGGCCGATTTTAACGCCAAAATAGAAAAGGAGGACGTCTTTGGTAGGGCAGTCGGTAAGCATAGCCTACACAACACCACGTCTGATAACGGACTAAGGCTAATTGATTTCGCTGTGGAGCGAAATGTTACCATAGCAAGCACATAGTTTCCTCATCTCGACATTCATAAGCAGACATGGCGGTCCAATGATCATGTAACGATCAACCAAATTGATCATATTGCGATCGACGCAAGGCATGCCTCCAGTATTCTGGATGTCCGGACCTTCCGAGCGGCCACATAGACTCGGATCATTACCTTGTTGTAGCCAAGGTACGAATGCAGATATCCCAATCTAAGCAACAAAGAAGAATCGCTGTGAGAAAATTTAACGTCGAAAAGCAACAATCGCAAGAGACCGCCAGACTCTTCGCTCAATCACCCCTATGCCGCCAGCATCAAGTGCTCAAGACCAGCGGCAACGCTGCCAACATGCCATCAGAAACGCCGCGACAGATGTGCTGGGTCTCACTCGCCCACCACCGCGAAACCCCTGGTTTGACGAAGAATGCCGGCGAGTGAATGCAGCAAAACAAGAAGCATACAAAGCGGCGCTGCAAAGGAAAACGAGACCTGCTCGTGAGCTCTACGAGCAAAAGAAACGGGAAGAACATCGGCTTCTCCAAAAGAAGGAGAAAGAGCATGAGAAGCGCGCGTTTGAGAATATCGAGAGCTTATACTCCAGGAACAATGTACGGAAGTTTTACCAAAAGGTAAAAAGAACGTGTCAGAGAAGTAATACCCGTACAGAAACCTGTAGAGATGAAAATGGAAACCTCGTAGTAGAATCACAGTCGGTGCTGAGAATATGGAAAAACTGCTTCTGCAGACTGTATAACGGCGACGAAGACCAACATCCCGCTGTCAGGCAGAATGAACCATTCAACAAAGACGATGATAGTCAAAATTTCCGTCCACCTGACCAAAACGAAGTGAGAATAGCAATATCCAAGCTAAATTCCAACAAGGCTGCTGGACCTGACGGCTTACCGGCCGAACTTTTCAAGGCAGCTGGGGATGAATTGGTAAAGTGCGTGCACCAACTCATCTCTAAGATTTGGTCAGACGAGTGTATGCCTGATGAATGGAACCTCAGCAATGTTTGCCCGATCCACAAGAAAGAAGACCCCCTGAACTGCGCCAATTATAGAGGCATCAGTCTCCTCAACATCGCATACAAGATCTTTTCTGCGATATTGTGTGAACGCCTGAAACCTTTTATCAACAGCCTGATTGGACCCTATCAGTGCGGTTTCAGGCCAGGAAAGCCCACCATCGATCAAATCTTCACACTTCGGCAGATCCTGGAGAAAACCCAAGAATTCCAAATCGATACTCACCACCTCTTTATTGATTTCAAGGCCGCCTATGAAAGCATCTATAGAGAAGAGCTTTATAGAGCCATGTCTAGTTTTGACATCCCTGCCAAACTTGTCCGTCTGTGCAGGCTGACGATGGAGAACGCTCGCTGCTCCATCAAGGTCGGTAATGACCTCACCGAGACCTTTGATGTCAAAAAAGGTTTTAGACAAGGTGACGCGCTTTCATGTGACTTCTTTAACATTGTACTTGAACGGATTGTGCGGAACTCACAAGCCAACACCGGAGGCACAATCTATTACAAGTCTGTACAACTGCTTGCATACGCCGACGATATAGACATTATCGGAAGAACTCAGTAGGCTGTCACCTATGCGTTTGCAAGTACTGGTGCGGAAGCGGTCAAAATGGGTTTAGCGATAAACGAGGGCAAAACCAAGTATATGCTGTCAACAAGAAGGGAAAGCCAACACCGTCGAATTGGACAAAACAGCACTGTGGGCAGCTATAACTTCGAGGTAGTAAGGGACTTTGTCTACCTTGGCTCTGCTATAAATTCTGAAAAACAAGATCAGCGCAGAAATCAATCGAAGAATAACTCTTGCCAATAGCTGTTTTTTTGGGCTTATAAGGCAATTCAACAGTAAAGCCCTATTTCGAACAACTAAGGAGATTCTATATAAGACCTTGATCATCCCATGTTTACGATGCTGAAACATGGACTTTATTAAAATAGGATGAAGATATCCTTGGTCGCTTCGAAAGAAAAGTTATTCGTAAGATTTTCGGTCCCGTTTGCGTTGACGGGTTTTGGAGGAGAAGATTCAATCACGAACTATACGAGCTGTACAGCGACATCGACCTAGTAAAAAAACTGCGTATTGGACGTCTGAGATGGCTAGGAGATGTAGAGCGAATGGACACCAACGCTCCGGCCCGCAGAGTCTTCGAATCTGACCCCGAGGGACGACTCAGTAGAGGGAATCATCGCCGTAGGTGGCGCGCACAAGTTCAAGGGGACCTCGACCAACTTGAAGTGTGCAACTGGAGGCAACTAGCTAAAGACCGAGCTAAATGGAGAAGCTTGTTGGTTGAGGCCCAGGTTCACCCCGAACAGTAGCGCCACCTAAGTAAGTATGTAAGGCTGGTTTTTTAGCTGGATTCAATTTTTTTTTTACTGCTTTTGAAAATTTTTTGATCTGGCATTTCTTTCCAATTAGTACCTTTTAAAATTCAAAGTAGCCATAGAAAAACAAAGATAGGAGCGCCACTTTCGCCGTGAATTTCCAATTTTTTACATTTCCATTTCTCATCAATGTAATGAACCAATTTATACGTTTCCACTCCCCACAAGCACTTGAGTTTGCTGGCTAGCAAACAGTAGTGTGAAAATAAAGATTCATCAACTGTAATGTGCGAAATGCGAGTTTCGACCCTACCTACCGTTTACACAAATACATGTAGATATAACAAATCACCATCATTCTGGTGCGAAGTTTTCAGCCACAAAGATGATGCGAATGAGAACCCGCACTCCGATCTCGCAAGATTCGCGATTATAATATTAGTGCTCCCTTTATCTAACGCAGACGTGGAGAGAATATTTAGTCAACTGAATATCGTAAAAGCAAAGTTACGAAATCGGATGAATCTGCATTTGACGAATTCGATTCTGATAATCAGAAACCAGTTGAGGTTTAACGAATGCTGCTTCAACGTTCCTATACCGGCGGAAATAATAAATAAAATTGGTACCAATATTGCTTACGAAAGCAGCAATGCTATCACACACTGTATTGCAAATGCAAATGATGATAATGATGAGACGATTGAAGCAATCAGAGACATTAATATAAGTTAACTTCACATTAATTAATATATAACTTTTTAAGCATTATTTAGTTCTTAATACAGTGAACTCTTGATAGTTCCAATTTCATCGGACCAGGGAGAAACTTCGTATTGAAGATGTTTTCGAATTATGGAGGTTTCAGAGAAAAAGAAAATTTTTGGAAAACGAAATTCTTATTTCACGTACATGAGTATGAACCGCACATGTTTACATTTACGTAATACTCCGCAAGGTAAAGAAATTACAAACGAACTCAGTCCAGAATGTTTTTAGTGGTTAAGTTGAAAACACGATATCGTCGACATATGTATGTCCTCTTTAAAAATTAATAGTCCAATTTGATTGCATCGCTTAGAATGGAAAATTTTTAATTCTACTGTCAACCATCTGCACACCATTTCGCTCATGAATACACAGGGAACAGCCTTTCATCACATATGCATTGCAACGATCATTTGAGTAGAAAAAAATTGTTTTGACTTCGAATTAAAGAGGTAAAAACAACGCCATCAAGTTCGAATTAGAGAGGTTGTAGGCTATATTTGGACAAGAGTAGATTCGAATTAACGAAAGGGACAAATTGCATAGGTTTTCTTCGATTAATATGTAGAGATTTTCTAATGGGACTGACCCAGTACTTTTATTTATAGAGGTTTTTGAATTATGAAGGTTCGATTTATCGAGAGCTCACTGTACATACATGTGTACAAATGTGAAAGAAAATGGATTCTGTGTTATTTTTATTTCAAATAAAATATATCCTGGCTGGATTTTTAGCAGGATTTGTGTTTACAATTCTTTGACTGGATTTTAGTTTTTTGACTGGTTTTTATCCAGTCAAATCTGACTGGAAGCACAATTTTAAAACGGTAACACTGACAGGCAATGAGCCAACCATTTAAATTTTTTTTAAACAATTTTCCTGTAATAACGCAAATTTAGAACTTCTAAATGAGCAGTGGCGCTTGCTAACTGCGTCTACGGATCTAATTACAGAATGTGGACCTGAAATTGCGATATTGTAGCACTATGGATAGAATTTAAAAAAAAAATAATAAAAATTATTTAGGAGAATACATGTTTCGAGAGTTAACAGCCTATATGCTAGATTTATGTTGTCTTCCACATAGTAGTGCTTCTGCTGAGCGAAAATTCTCCCAATTAAATATGATAAAAGAAGAGTTGAGGAATAGGCCGACCTTAGAAACAATTAACAATATTTTACTGGCTAAAGAGCTATTACAAGATAATACCATTTTCGAACCATCTGCGCGATTATTAAAAGTTTGCATGATTTTTAAATTTATCGATCGTGAATACGTAAATGTTGAATCAAAATGAAGTTGCCAAATGAAAACTATAGCTCAGAAAAAGCATTTTATTTGTTTTTAACTACAACTATGTATTTTTTTTGTGAATTAAAATTATATTTTTGTTATCTTATGTTTTTTATTCATATTTTGTTAATGTTTTAATCCAATAAATTCAACAAAAGGATAAAAGAAACATATCGTACTACATTTGCTTGACTAATGTACTACATATGCTCTGGATTTAAGTGGCAACGCTGGTCGTTGTACTTTGTCGCCGACTACGATGAGGAATGGTGATGAAACCTCTGTAGTTGCTGTAATTCCTGTAAATAAAGATTAAATTAGTGACCATTACACATAAGCTAGTAATATACTAAACTTACTCACTGAATATTTGTTCTTCCGGGCAAAATATTTCTCAATTGCACATAAAATATGGAAATACTTATTGGAAAAATATTTTATTTTCATTTACAGCTGTTATGCCGTCAAATTTTCATACGAAAGAGTGAATAGACCTTTTCGCGGTTTGACGTCTATGCTGTCAAAGTGTTTTGGTGGCCATCGACGTACAATCCATGGCGTGCAATCCTTCAATGCAAAGGACAAATGTAATGCTAGGACATACACAAACTCTGCCTTCGGTGGAATTTGGGGATCACCAGCGAGGAGCTAAACATGGAGACCTGTCGTATATCCGCCGATATACTGGAGAAGGTCAACTCAACTTTGAAACTCTACGAGGGCACAAAGAACTATCACAACTTCACGAGCAAAAAGTGAGTTAACTAGGAATTAGCAGCAATTTCTGGTAATCTTAACTCCATTACAGAAACTTCTTGGATCCCTCGGCGAAGCACTTCACAAGCGGTGAACCATTCCTCAGCCTACAGGGCATTGAATTTCTTACGCTCAAGGTGAAAGGCAAGAGTTTCACGCTCCATCAGATTAGAAAAATGGTCAGCGTAGCCATTGCAGTGGTGACGGGTATCAAAGAGGAGGCGACAATTGCTCGAGCGTTTACAGAGTAAAAGTTGGATCTGCCGAGGGCGGCCGGATTGGGTTTGGTACTTGATCAGGTAAGGATGGTATCCATAAACCACTCACTTGGGAAGAAGAATTGGAACCGAAGATTGAGGAATTCGTCGAGAAGTGCATGTATTCCAACATCTATGCGACGGAACAGAAAGACCAGTCAATGTTGGAGTGGTTAGACACTCTCAAGAAGCATTCGTACAATGCAGGGGAAAACAAGGATGTGACAACTCAACCGTCACCGGTTATTATTGAGCAGATAGCCCAATAAAAGTAGATTTATGTAAGAATACAGATCCACTTGAATTTTTTTTCACATAAGCTCAACCAAAGAGAAGGAGAATATCCAAACAGATAACAATAAAACTCAGACTTTCTAAAAATGCAAGTCAACTTTAATGTTTTTTTTTTGTATAAAAGATGATTCAGTGTCTTCCCTTCTTCTTTTTGTTGTGTCCGACTTTACGGTGCTGCTGACGGGGTCCAGGTATAGCCTCTTGGAGTAACCGGAGAGTTCTTACTTAGATTCCGAGCCTTCGACATGTCACTGAAAGGAAAAATAAGTTAACGATTCTGAACGATGGGTTTATGGAAAAACCAACTAACTATTGATCTGCAGCTCCAATGGGCATTCCCTGCGAACCCTTGATGATATCCTTCGCTGTGTGATCCCTCATATTTTTGAAACCAGTTCTCTCATAGTTGGGCAGCCAGCGTTCTGGATATTGTGGCACTTCAGCGTTGTAATTCTTCGGCAACTTATCCTTCCTCTTGCGATTGGTTTTCTTTTTCTTCTGCACATCTCCTGGCGTGCTTGATGTTTGTTTGATCTTAGCATCGGCAGACTTCTTGGCCACCTTGGTACTTATGACCCAGTTTGCCGCCTCCAAGGCGTCGATTTCGGAAGTTGTACTCAGTGTTTCAAGTGCCGGTAGTTTCTTGCTGACTTCGAGGGCCTTCTTGGGATTGATATGAGCATAAGCGATGACCAGCTGAGCGAGAACTTTCATGTCATGCGGTTTCAACTTAAGGATCTCCTCAAGAGAACTTGCAGCAATGTTTGTGGCACCGCCTCGCAAATGGAATTCAGCCGCTTGGCGCCACATGTCTGATAAATCGGTGCTGCTGACCTGAAATTAACGAGTGTAAGCGGTCGGGGAAGTCAGCAATAGATCCAACTTACGTTGTCTGCTTGTACCAGCCCACTGCGGATTTGAGTAGAACCGAGGCGGCTTGTTTATTGTCGGTGCCCAGATGCCCACTAAGGCCGATACAACACCTGGCTTGTACTTGGACTCTCCAAGGGACAGGAGAACTTCAATAACTTCTTTACGGTTGCCCTATAAACACTCAAAATTAGGAGGAAATTCGGTGCAAGCACCAACGGTGCAGAACCAACCTGCAACAGGAGCAATTGGATGATGGCAAACTTGGTTGCGAATAAGGTTTCCTCGTTCTCAGCTGCATAGTTGTTCAAAACTTCCACCGCTTCCTTGTACGTCTTATCCTTGGCCAGTTGACTGCATTTTATGAGTATAGCTTGGAATTCAGCTTCGGCATAGGCTTGGACCAATTCACTTTCGCGCGCAAAACAACACAAACAAAAAACTCATTGGCCACCAAGTGGTTTGTCACTTAAATGTCATAATTTTGACAAGCAGGCGAAAAGGTCTATACGAAAGAGTGAATGGATTCGCTTTCGGAAGTGACCAAAAGTGAACGAAAACTTAACGAGTCGATGGTAAAAGCTATTATGGGTACACAATACAAATCCTATGTATTCGCACTGTTTCGGAAGTGGTCGTACGAAATTATTCTCTTATTATAATTCAGCCTTTACTTGTATGACTTGCATGAATGAACAAAAATCGCAGTTGATTTTTTTCACATCTACCATGTATGAAACGGTCCACTGTACGCCGCCTCGCTATCAATAAGACAAATGTCAGCGCACAATTTAATATTTTTCAAAATTAAATTTATTTTAAAATCACGAAAAAAAAAATTCTTTTTGAGACACGACCTCCTTCGATGTGATTCTCAAACGACTGATTTAAAAATTGAAATTTATTTGCCACATTGAAATTGAAAAAAACTTAAACTAGTCAGAATGTGATTACACATTGTTCACAGCAACGTTGAATGTCAAAAGCCAAAAAGAAAAATAAATTAAAAACTCAGATGTTTTCTGAGCTAAAAAAGGAAACACGAACTTTTTTTAGACAACTCTGGCTCTGCTCTGAACTAAAAAAGAAAAACGCCGTTTGAACGCGATACCGCACACCAGTGTTTATTCGTCTGAACGCCATCTACACAGCTCCCTCTAGTGCGGTGAACGTAACAGCACAAGCATTTTTGACAGCCAGAGTAGAGTGCGTGGATGTGTTGAAAAGTTGAAATAACTTCCAAAGGTGACAGTTTTTTTTTATACGACTTTCGATTTTAGGTTTAGGATTCATCGGAAATGAGTACCTAATTAGAAATTTCCCAAATCTACAATTTGTGAATTCTCTTGCATCAAATGCAGTGCGCCCTGCCCAATTTTTTCGTTTAATTCTCCCCCCTCTGCCTAGTGAAAGTACCCACAACTGCAGTTTTCTACTATGTAGGGGAGTGAAATACATAACCGACATGTCCGCACCCTCAATCTCTGCTGCATTCACCTCTTTCGTGTGTAATTTTCATCTGCGGGGCATTGAATAGATATTTTTTTCTTTTCTCACGTCGCATACGTAATTATTCAATTGAAACCTTGCTCAGTATTCTTTTTTCGCTAAATGACGCCTGTTATAACAAATTGAAGAAGAAAAAGTATTCACTGAGTGCCGAGTAGTGGACGAAAGGAAAAAAATTTCATCCAATCGATAATAAAGGCACTCGACCAGTTGATGGAGAGAAAAACCTTATAAAAGCAAAATAAAATCGCGATTTTCTCACATATATACAGAGATCTACAGATATTTGAACCCCAAAGGTGTGTGTGTGTGTGAACGAGAAGGCAGCGTAGTATAGTAATGCTGCTCATTGTTTAAAAAAAAAAACTTAATTTTTCTACTAAAGTTGGATAAAAATTTGATGACTACATCTTTCACGGTCGGTAAGTATATAATTAGATAAATAGGATGTTGGTAGTTGATATGCATTTACACATTAAACCTAGCGGTGTTATCTCAAAAAAAAAAAAAAAAATGGAAGTGAGATAAAAAATGTAAACTTGGATAAAATAAATTATAAAATTGGTGTGGCATTTTCGTTATGTGCTACGTAATTGGCTGCGGAAATGTTAGATTAATACTCGAAGATGGGTGTGGCAAATTTGCAACAACTTACTCTTCGCAAAAGTTTTATGTAAAAACGAGTCGGAAAAATCAGAATGCATTCGCCTTGAATGCGCAGCAACCACTTAGGATATATAGTACATATGTATATATGTGGGTATCCATATGTAATCGGCTTGCTAATTTGTTATAACACTTGTTTTCAGTTCATTAGGTTAAGGCATTGTGATGTGATGCAAATTAAACAGCTTTAGTGAGACTACCCCCAGACAGCATGGAGTGGGAGTGCAGTTCGAAGTCGAATTGTTTTCCTGGAAAATGTTTAGTCATTTCAAGCAAACATCATCAAAATACTAGTATTGTTTAACAGAGCAACAAAAGATTAGATAAGTGTGTGCGACAAGAAAAAACATGTCAAGTAGGTGTGTCCTTTATAAACAGAAAATATGCAACACTCATAAAGTCACCCTCTGCAGCCGGACAAAGTAATATAGAAGGAAATGAAGCAGCAGACGAACTAACATGGAAGAGTTAGCATTAGAGCTCTTGACGCCCGCATACCCGGGGAACTACCTGGATACCAAAATATCGGGTACCCGTAAACTCTAAGCTGGGTGGGACGTCTACTAGAAGGTCTGTCAGTAGAGGCACTCCGCAAGGTGATGTTCTATCCCCACTTTTGTGGAATTTGGTGATCAATGAATTATTGATAATCACGGAAGGCGAGGGATGCACGGCGATCGCTTATGCAGGTGATGTTGCTTTGACCGTTTCGGAAAAACACTTAAATACTCTAATAGAACTTCTGCAAAACACTTTAAACAAGCTCACTAGATGGGCGGTTCGGTGTGGATTGGGTGTAGGTTAGGTTAGGTTGGCTGTCCACACGAGAGTGCAGACACACTTAGACCAGTGAAGGTCCTTGTGATACCATGGATCAACCCATTAGGCCACTCAGGGCACTAACAAAACCAACCGGAGCTTTTGACAAAGCGATGGATGCTCATGACGTCCAGGGACGCCAGATCGCAGAGGTCGTCAAGGAAGGGGGACCCTAGATGGAGCATTCTTTTATGCGACAGGGCCGGACATGTGCATAGGAGGTGAAGGATGGTTTCCTCCTCCTCCTCGTCCCTACAGCTCCTGCAGAAGTCGTTGGAGAAGAGACCAAGTCTTCTGGCGTGTTGGCCTATAAGACAGTGTCCAGTGAGAACACCGACAACGCAGCTGATTTGTGTACGCTTTAGCTTGATCAGATCGGCACTACGGTTTTGATCCAGCTTAGGCCAGATCTGTCTCGAAATGTGACACGTTGAGCCGTTTCCCCATCTGAGGTTGGTCTTGCTAATAGCGTTCAGCTTTAGTAGATACTTACATGTAGCGAGGGGCATACCCAGGGCTTGCCTTTCAGGCAAAATCCTTAGAGTGGTACCCTGTCTGGCGAGGTCGTCAGCCCTGAAGTTACCTGGAATGTCTCTATGGCCCGACACCCAGCAAATGTGAATGTTGAACTGCTCTGTCATCTCCATAAGAGATAGACGACAGTTTAAGGCAGCATTTGAAGTGAAGGAGAACGATTCCAGGGACTTGATTGCCGCTTGGCTGTCAGTGAAAATGCTAATATCCCTGACAGATAATACATTACATTTCAGCCAGGACAGGGCTTCCTTAATCGCCATGATTTCCGCCTGGAAAACGCTACAATGATCAGGGAGGCGGAAAGAGATTGAGCTGTTCGGAGAAAACACCACAACCCACCCCACCCTCTGTCTTAGATCCATCTGTAAAGAAGTTAACCGAACTACCATCGACAGGGCAGGAGGTGTCCCATACATCCCGGTTAGGGATGTTCGTACGGAAGTTACGGTCAAATCTCAGTTTCGGCGGGGTGTAGTCCGTGTTTTCGTGTTTGAAGTTGAGAAGATCAAGGATCGAGGAGTGGCCCAAGCGATAGCTAGACCACTGAGAGGAGGCTTTTAGGCGGATGGCCGCACAGGCAGCCATATGTTTGCCGAAAATATCTAAAGTTAGCAGGTTGAACAAAATGTCCAGTGCCGCGGAGGGAGTAGTTCTCAGTGCACCACTGATGCAGATGCATGCAGATCTTTGCACCTTAGCTAGTTGAGTGAGGTGGACAGCCCTGTCGAGAGCAGGCCACCATACGATCACGCCATATAGTAGTATAGGCCTGATAACGGACACGTATAGCCAATGAGCGATTTGAGGTTTGATACCCCAGCTCCTACCTATAACCTTTTTTACAGGAATAGAGAGCTACAATAGCTTTCTTGACGCGCTCTAGTAGATTGGCCTTCCAGTTTAAGTTCCTATCCAAAATAAGACCCAGATATTTTGCGTTTTCAGAGAAAGTGAGAATGGTGCCATTTATCAAAGGAGGGTCTATGAGGGGAACTTTATATTTCCTCGTGAAGAGAACGAGTTCCGTTTTATGCGGGTTAACCCCCAGTCTACAATTGGAGGCCCATTTGGTGAGCCGAAGGAGAGCATATTGGAGGATATCCCTGAGAGTGTCCGGGTGTTTACCGGAGGCAGCAATAGCAATGTCATCAGCATAGGCGATCACTCTACAACCTGACGTATCCAGGTCCAACAGTAGTTCTTTAACTACCGGGTTCCACAGAAGAGGTGACAAGACTCCACCTTGAGGTGTATCTACCGCAGCGAGGATTGGGTGTAAACACCCACAAAACTGAATAGTACATTTCTCCAGGAAATATAAAATTCCATTAATCGACCCTTCTTCTCTCAATGGTATCAGCTTAACTTTCTCTTCTTCTTCTTCTTCCTTTTATCAGCGAGGCTATGATCCGAAAACAAGGGATCACAACCCTCCCACTTCACCGCATTTCTACTGATCCGCCTGTGGGGTTCGCCTTAAGCTTAACTTTCTCTGTCACAGCAAAATATTTGGGTCTTATCCTGGACAAGAAATTAAGCTGGAAACCTAATATTCAAGAAAGAGTAAAGAAAGCTACCGTAGCACTTTTCTCTTGCAAAAAAGCTATTGGGAATAAAAGGGGTTTACAACCTCGAATCACTCACTGGATGTACATCTCGGTCATTAGACCGATACTTACATAAGGGGTGATTGTCTGGTGGACAGACAATATAGTAAAAGCTATAAATCGCGATTATCGAAGTAAGGTCCAGCGTACTGCTTGTCTGTGCATAACCGGAGCACTACGTACAACTCCCTCTACGGCACTGGACATTATGTTTCATCTGATACCTCTCGATTTATTTAGCACGCAAATGGGAGCGAATGCAGCTATCCGACAGTGGTCAAGAAAAGAGTTTGGCCACGCTTCCATTCTGAATAAATTCAAAATTCCTGCCGAAAACTCGGACTACACCATCCTACGTCTACATTTTGAAATGATCTTCCTAGTTACCATCCCTTCCAGATCACTCTGGGAGGACGCTGCAATTTTAGAAGATGAGTCGATTCACCTCTACACTTCTTCTTCCTTTTTCAGCGAGGTTATGATCCGAAAATAAGGTATCACAACCCTCCCACTTCGCCGCATTTCTACAAATCCGCCTGTGGTGTTCGTCTTCGATTCGATTCACATCTACACTGACGGGTCAAAAACCAAAAACGGAGTTGGTGCTGGTGTTTTCTCTGACTGGCTTAATCTTAAGCTCTCCTTCCGACTTCCAAATCATTGTAGCGTGTTCCAGACCGAATTAATGACGATTAAAGAAGTCTTATCTTGGCTTAAGAAAAACGTGATATCTGCAAGAGATATCCGCATCTTTTCAGACAGCCAAGCAGCAATTAAATCTCTGGAATCGACCTCTATAAATTCCTTAGCAGCTCTAGACTGCCGATCGTCTCTTACAGAGATGGCTGAGCAGTGCAATATTCACCTGTGTTGGGTGCCGGGGCCTAGGGTCATTCCAGGGAATTGTAAGGCCGATGAACTCACCAGAATAGGAACAGCTATACCCATCCTGCCGGATAAAGGCACATTAGGTGTACCAATCGCTACTCGCAAACTTAAATTAGGCTGGATGCTGTCGAGAGTACAAGTCTTAGGTGGACAAGTGGATCAACATGTCTAGCGAAAAAACAGATTTAACCGCAGCTGGATCTAAAACGTTCTAAGAATTTGATTTCTCTCAACAGATTGCATATCGGCGCTGTAATAGTTGTCATCACTGGACGCTGTCTAATAGGCAAGCACGTCTAGGCCTTTTTGCGAACGACTTTTGTAGAAGCTGCATGAATGAAGAAGAGAAAGAAACAATTCCTCACCTTCTTTGCTTCTGCCCAGCTCTGTCCCGTAGAAGGAAGCTTCACTTAGGAGCCCGCTATTACAACGATTTAGGCAACCTGATAGATATACCTATGGTCGAGAGTTGGGCGAAAAATAGTCCTACGCTGGAGGAAGTAACTTTGGCGATCAAAGCGCTAAAAGTTGGCAAATCTGCTGGTGTGGATGAAATTCGGCCAGAAATGCTCAAGGCTTTAGGTAAAGAGGGAGTTCAATGGCTCTCGCGTGTCATTAAAGTGGCCTGGGAATGCGGTGAAACACCTGGTGATTGGCAAATGGGGGTGATAGTTCCTCTTTTTAAAAAAGGGGACAAAAGAGATTGCGCCAACTATAGGGGTATATCTCTTTTAAGTCTCCCTGGAAAAGTCTTCGCTAAGGTGCTAGAAAAGCGTTCCAGAGCTGTGGTTGAGGACAGTTTGGGGGATGAGCAGTGCGGTTTTCGTCCCGGTAGAAGCACAACCGACCAGTTGTTCACTCTCAGAATGGTTCTTGAGAAGGCCTGGGAATATGCCAAACCTGTCTACACTTGTTTTGTGGATTTGGAAAAGGCATATGATAGGGTTCCTCGAGGCAAACTCTGGAGTGCTCTGCAGGAGTATGGGATTGCTGGTTCCCTGTTAAGGGCGATTCAGTCTTTATATACAAACTGTAGAAGCTGTGTTCGGATAAACTGTGTTAAATCAATACCTTTCACTGTGGGCGTTGGACTCCGCCAGGGGTGCGTTTTGTCACCTCTCCTCTTCATTGTATATATGGATTGGATGTTGCAGCGCAGCCGTGGTGGGGAATGTTTCAAAGTGGGAGACCTAAGGATTAGTCATCTGCTCTTTGCGGATGATTTGGTCATCCTTGGGTCCTCTCAAACCGAACTTAAGCGCGCACTCGAAAGGTTTGTAGCCGTTTGTGATGATGCTGGAATGAAGATCAACGTGAACAAATCGGAAGTAATGGTCGTTTCCAAAAAACCCATTCAGTGCACTCTGCATGTTAGTGGAGTCCCACTAAAGCAGGTGGAGAAGTTTAAGTACCTCGGGGTTCTATTCACGAGTGATGGGAGGAGCAATGCCGAGTTATCCTGTAGAATTGGTCAGGCTGGATCAATTTTGAGAGAGCTTGGCCAATCTGTTATAAGGAAGGCCGAACTTAGTGCTCAAGCTAAGCTATCGGTTTTTAACTCGGTGTATGTTCCAACTCTCACCTATGGTCATGAAATTTGGGTAGTGACCGAAAGAATAAGATCGCGGATACAAGCTGCCGAAATGAGGTTCCTTCGCGGTGTTGTTGGAATAACTCGTAGGGATCGAGTGCGCAACACCAGAGTACGCGAGGCGCTCAACGTTGAGCAGCTACTTCTCCGAACGGAACGATCTATGCTTCGATGGTTTGGTCACGTAGTGCGTATGCCCCCAGACCGGCTTCCAAGACGCGCCATGGTTGCCGTGCCATCAGGTAGGCGACTTCGCGGAAGGCCTAGAAATAGATGGTTGGATCAAGTCCGACATCTCTCCTGGAGCCGCTTAGGGATTCCCCCTGATGAGTTGGAGTCAATGGCGGAGGATCGAGAAGGATGGAGAGTCCACCTGAGCATCCTACCCCCGCGACCCTCATGAAGGATTAGCGGGCCATTGAAGATGAATGAATGAATGAATGAAAAATGATAGATATTGATATTAAAAGCCTCCTACGCGTCATAAGAAGCTCAAAATGGTTTTAGCGATTAGGTAGAGAGATTTTCTCCCATGATCCACGTGGTATCACAATGGACCTTTTATTGGTTTAAGTGTGTTGGCGATTCTAAGCTGGCAGCCACTTCAACCTAAACTAACCTAAAGTTTTGGGTAGCCGGTATGTTTCCGGTGCCCTCGGTGCATTTCTCCTGTTTCTTGTGTGTCAGGACAAAACGATTAAACCATAACTTAAAAAGCATTTTATTCTGAAAATACAACGATTAGCAGAAAACATAAATTAACCATGATCACAATTAATCAATGCCATCAACAAATGAACTGCTCGCCCAGCTGTATATATTCACCACTAAGCCGATAAAACAGGGCTGTGTAGAATATTGCCAATCTATCAGAACCCTTAAGGAATCCACAAGAATAAGCAAAATGTTGTCCAAGGGACATAGTAATCAATACGTTTTGAGCGCCGCTTGGCTATCGGTGAGTATATGGATAGAGGCACCTTTGATGCCCGAGTGCACGTTAATGTTAGCACAAGTTTCAATGGCGTAAAGCTCGGCCTGGAAAACACTAGGACTCTTTCCGAGTGATTTCGAAATTTTATGGTTGGGTCCATACACACCGGCGCCAACTCCTGTTTTTGATCCATCGGTGTACCACACTATACCTTTTCGATCAAGCGACGGTGCGCCATTATTCCATATATCACAGCTTGGGATCACAATCAAACCTTCTACCAAAGTAGAGTAATTTAGGCGTAAAGTCGGAGACCGTGCTGAGCATGTCTAGCTCGGGGAAGTCAGACAATAGCTCCATGAGATCCACGTGATCCCGTGTACTATTAGCATCTGATTTTCTAAGACTAACTGCACTGCGGATTGCCACTTTTTTTATAAATATGTGTAACGGAGTAAGTCCGATTATGGCTTCAATGGCTGTTGTGGGACAAGTGTGCATAGTACCTGTGATGCCGAGGCAAGCTAGTCTTTGAAGTTTTGTGAGTTTATTAATGGTTGTGACCTCTTTGGTTTTCGTCCACCAGACTACGGACGCGTATGTCAGAATGCGTCTTACAACCGTGGTGTATAACCAGAAAATGACCTTTGGAGACAGGCCCCAGGTCTTGCCGTACATACGGCGACAGGCCCAGAAGGCAGTAGTCGCCTTGGCAATTTTATGCTTAATATGGGAGTTCCAGTTAAGCTTCTTATCCAGGACAATTCCTAGATATTTGACCTCATCGGAAAAATTGATTGTTGTGCTGTTTAGAGTCACTGAGCCAATATTCAGCGTTCTTCTTCTTGTAAACGGTACAACGACTGCCTTGCTGGGGTTAATCGATAGGCCCTCCCCAACACACCAGTCCGAGACTACAAGGAGTGCATTATACATGAGTTGACACACATTGTCTTCATGTTTGCCTTTAATGATCACCAGATCATCTGCATAGCCTATGATTGTGAAACCTGAACTATCAGGCGGGTTCAATAAGTCATCCACCACGAGTGACCATAAGAGAGGCGAGAGGACGCCGCCTTGGGGTCAGCCTTTGGCCGCGGAGACCGTCACAGAGACCTCTCCAGACAAGATGTTATAATGCGGCTATCGAGCATGTTCCTAACCCATCTGGTAGTAGGTTCGTCTATTCCCCTGCGTCTCATAGCACTAGTGATGGATTCATAACCTGTGTTATCAAAAGCACCTTCTATGTCAAGTAATGCACAAAGGGGTATAGAGGAGCATATTAGCAAATGGATAATATCCATGCTAAGAACACGAATTTTTCATTCAGCACTCGGTAACGTTACCACAAAAACAAAAAACAAAAATGCACCCCACCCAAATTGAATGGTCGGCAACTTTATGTTCGAGTGCAAAATATCTAGGTACGACTATCAACCTAAAACTAAGTTGGAAGCTAAATATTGAACAGTGAGTGAAGAAAGCAAGCATAGCTTTCTACGCATGCAACAAAACTTTCGGCAAACAATTTGGTCATCAGCCAAGATTGACCCGTTGGATGTACACAGCCATTATGCGTTCAATTTTTACCTACAGTGCTGTCATTTGATGACCTGCTTTAAGTAAAAGTTACAATGTTAATAGAATAAAAAAAAATCCAAAGAGCAGCTTGCGTAGGTACCACGGACGTTTTGATATCCTGTCTAACGGAGAGTCTAACTGTGATCCTTCACTTGATCCCTATCGAATTACACATGAAAGATTCAGCTTTATGCTCCGCTTAGAGAATCTGGGTGTTGGGGACCTCTATGCTATATAGCCATAGTCCTGGAGACGGTACCAGACAACCTAGTTGCGTTTTCGGTTGATTACAAAACCCCAATTTTAACCTTCAGGAAACTTCTCAGTGACTTTCCCAACCAGAGCAAAATGGAAAAACGGTAAAATAATCAAAGACTGTGATATAACCTAAAGGTCGTTAAGGGTAGCATACGTCATCATCATTCTTAAAGCTTGCTAAATCTCGGGTGGAATAAACCTTCTTGCTGCGTTAGATCAAGAAAGACATGGCCCAGCTACAACAAACCCAAGTCTAGCGAGCTACGAAGCAGATCAAGACCAGATATTGCCAAAAATTGTAGCCATTGCAGCCAAGCTTGGCATCACCCATAACACATTCTGCGGCAGCTGCAAAGATACTAACAAGGAAGAATCTCTCCTTCACTTTCTTGGCAGATACCTGGCCCTAGCGAGAATCAGATAGCATTAAATAAGAAATTTACCCATGCATCCATAGCTATTCCCGTCGGTGTGATGTCATAATATAGAAGAAATCGAAACTTTCTAACACTTGCTGTGTGATTGTCCCAGTCTCCAAATTCATCGCTTCCGCTTTATAGGAAACAGAAGATGGAAGATCTAACGCAAGTTCCACTCTGAAACATGATATGTTTCGTCAAGAGTATAGGTTGATTTGTTTCAGGACCAAACGAGAGGCAACCAAATTAGAGATGGCACCGTAAATTATAGGCAGTCACAGTGAACCAAAAGGCGCCGAGGCAAGCGACCTCTAAGGTTCACTTCTCATACCATACCAGGTGTGTTGGCACGGGAGCTTTAGTACGTCTGGCTCTGCTCTAGATGCATTGTTGAACTTTCCATCGTCTTTGGCGGTGTGGGTTTTGGTTTAATCCACACTGGAGTCTTGATAACCTTGCACGACACTTATCCTAAGACTCTGGTCTCATAGATATGCCGTCTGACACAATTACACCAAAACTTCGGCTGCTACGTAAATTCAAGTCGAATTTTCTTGTTTTTAGGACTGGCTTCGGTCAGGTCTGGACCAGGAATGGAATGTAGTCGAATTTTCTCGGATCGCTCCTAAACCAGTCAAGGTTTTGTCAAGATGACAACATTAGGGAAATATACATCTGTTTTTAAAGGGGAAACTTATGTAATCCTAACACCGTGTCTCCACGAGACATAATTTGTGTCATGAAATGCGACTTGCCATAAATATTTCTAGTGGAGACCACAATTTTCCAGGCATAACTTAAATGGCCCTGAACTATATTGTAAGGAAGATGTGAAGGAGTCGAAGTATTTGCGTCTGTAGTGACGGTGGGGCCTGTCTGTACCAAAATACAGGCACACTTAGACCACAAGAGGTCAATTGTGATACCACTGGATCCATTACATATTCAGCTTCACATGGACTTACAAAGAGAACTAATCGTAGCTTTTTTTTTATAGAGCGAAGGATGCTTCTGACGTTTGCGTTCTCCAGGTCGCCAAGATGATCGAAGAGAATTGCTCCAACATGGGGTAGTCTTTTAGATAGGGCTGGACTGGTGCAGCGGAAAGGGGGTTTGTTTTTTCTCCCGTCCGTTTTCCTTCGTCCCTGCAGCTCCTACAGAAATCGTTTGACAAGAAACCTAAACTTTTGGCGTGTTAGCCTATTGGCCAGTTTCTCGACATCGGCATTTCGTTGGCCTCAGTAACCGAGTGATCCAAAATCGGGAGGCCTGCCGATATTTTCTGAAGTCAATAGACGAACCCCACAGGCGGATCAGTAGAAATGCGGTGAAGTGGAAGGGTTATGATCCCTTGTTTTCGTATCATAGCCTCGCCGAAATAGGAAGAAGAAGCCTATTGGCAGTTTAATATGATGACACCGATAATAGTAGTGTTTTTATGAAACCTAGCCAGCCAGTCGTTCATTTATTTATACGAACATATCTGTAGGAACCAAGCAACTTCGCAGTGGCAGAAACAGCAAATTATTATAAAACATTCGCTTTTGCGCCACAAAATTCCCAGCCAGTAACTTTTAGCTGGGGATTAAGTCAAGAGTAGTAGCCAGCCGGTGTTTGTATTTATTTTATGTGTAAAATATGTCTACTAGCAACTACTGTGTGGCTAGGTTTAGAAAAAACACGGCTATTGTAGCTGATATCTGATCACTTCAGCAAGATCAAACAATTTGAGCGCTTCTGATCCAACCTAGGCGAGATATGTCTGGATATTTGGCATGTCGTGTCAACCTCACATCTGCTATTTGCCGTGTTGTTTGCACGTAACGACCGGCATGTCCACAATCTGCCTTTTCGAGAGGATATTTAGGGTAGTGCCAAGTCTGGCGGCCTCGTTAGCCTTGTAGCTACCTTTGAAGCGTAAAAGAGAACCACTTCAGTGACTTAATTGCCGCTTGGTTGTCCGTGAAAATGCTAATATCCCTGACAAATATTGCATTAAATGTCAGCCAGGACAGGGCTTCCTTAATCGCCTAAAAAACGCTACAGTGATTTGGGAGAAGGAAAGATATGCTATGATAAGATTGAGCATTTCGGAGAACACCTGAATCGAACTCCTTTCTATCCTGGCAACGTTTTCCCACTCAAACCGGGCAGGGATAGTTGCACGGAAGTTCTTATCAAACCGTTTCGATGGGGTGTAGTCGGTGTTGTCCAGCAATGCATAATTGAGTCGATGAGTTTGTTCCAAGGCTGATAATTTTAGTTTTTGTTGTATTCATTTTCAGCCCGACGACGCCTGCCTCCCTCTCCACATCTGCTGTCATTTGGTGGAGGTCCATAATTCTGTGAGAGAGTAAGCATACATCGTCAGCGTAGTCAAGATGTTTCAGTTGAGATGTAAGAGTCCATCGAATTCCTCCGTTTCCCGTCGACAAAGCTGAACGAAGAACATCTCTAATCACCAATATGAATAGTATTGGTGAAAGGATACAGCATTGTCTTATTCCACTTTGGATCTCAAATTCCTCAGACAACCTTCCTCTGTGCAGAACGTGACATTTAGAGCCTTCATATGTAGCATTAATAATAGCAATTAGTTTATCGGGAATACCTCTCCTGCGTAAGGCACGCCAAATAAACTCCCTGTTGACACTATCGAACGCCTTCTCAAAATTGATGAACAGCAGGTGGAGTGGCGATCGATATTCAACGCACTGTTCGATGAAAATCCGCAGTGTGTTGATGTAGTCGGCATAGGAGGATCCAGAGCGGAAACCTGCTTGTTCGGCATCGAGTGTGTCTTCGAGATGTTGTTTGATTCGCTCCAGGATGATTTTAGGTATTATCTTAGCTACAGCAGGCAGCACGCAGATACCCCTCCAGTTTCCGCACTCCATTAAATTTCCTTTCTTAGGAAGCTTGACGATCTTTCCCTTTTTCCACTCGTTAGGAAAGCTCTCAGCTTGCCAAGCTCTCTCTATAAGTGGAAGCAGAAGCTCAGCCGATGTTGTTGGCGCTTCTCGTAAGAGCTCTGCTGGAATACCGTCAAGTCCTAGAGCATTGATGGTTTTGAGTGCCTTGATCGCGGTAGTGAACTCATCTTTACTGGGAGTTGTGGTGCGTATTCGGGAACTTCTCACCTCGGGCATCTCAGTCTGATTTGGGAGCATATCGCTAGCGAATACGCGGTTCAAAACCATAGCAAAATGCTATTTCCATCTCTTGTCACGTCGCACGCTACGCATGTCACCTCGCATGCTACGCTGAACTTCTCTCATCTTCATGCGATATAGAGACTCTAGCTCGCTTTTCCCTGCTACTGAAGTAGCTGCAACGCGAGTTTTCAGCTGTTTTCGTTCGTCAATCTCAGACACATTGCCAGAAACCATACGCGATGGCGCGTAGGCGTAGTAGAGGCCCTAGGAACCACAAGGGAATACAGGACATAAGTAAAGTAAAGTAAGTCTACGCCAGATGTATGCGCCGTTACGGAGGGTTTCCACCAATAGAGCCAGATAATGTTAACACCCTGTGACTGGAACTCACCTACATCGTTCTACCACAATTTACTTTATCTAAAGGATCTGGCGTTTGAGAAGCATCCTTGCCTAAATCAAGGAGTGTTTTTACGTTCCAGAAATCGGGTACGTTGGCCAAACATGATCAACGTGTTATCAGTTCTTATCTGGGGCCTAGTACATGTTTCATGAGCAGATACAAATTTATTGATATATTAGCCTGTAGTGCGAGTATATCGATTTATTCGTTTATTTGTAAGCAATTTTGGGTTGCTACTTAACTTTTGTTTTATCTCGCTTTAGGGGGTTTACGCTAGTATCAATCCCACAATTAAGGAATGCGTCAACCTATAAGGTGAGGTCAAATATCAAACCGCCCAATAATAACGATTTATTCATGTAGTTAACGATGGGAATCACCTTGAGGAGGTAAAGCAAACACTAGCTTACGAACTTGGTTATTGCGCTACTGAACCAATCCAGATTTTGGATAGTCAATAGTTTCCTCGACCAACCGCTACCCAAATCCCAAAATGAAAAATGAAGAAAATTTTCAAAAAAAAAGGAATCTGTTGTAGATCTTTCCTTGTAAACTTCGCCAAATGATTAAATAGTGACGTCGACAAATCGTTCGTTTAGTGTAAAATGAAAGTTTATACGTTTGACCTCATAAGGCATTCTAGGCAAGGTTAGGTTAGGTTAGGTTGGCTGTCCACACGGGAGTGCAGACACACTTAGACCAGTGAAGCTCCTTTGTGATACCATGGATCAAACCATTAAGCCATTCAGGGACTAACAAAACCAACCGGAGCTTTTGATAAAGCGATGGATGCTCATGACGTCCAAGGACGCCAGATCGCAGAGGTCGTCAAGGAAGGGGGACCCTAGATGGAGCATTCTTTTATGCGACAGGACTGGACATGTGCATAGAAGGTGAAGGATGGTTTCCTCCTCCTCCTCGTCCCTACAGCTTCTGCAGAAGTCGTTGGAGAAGGGACCAAGTCTTTTGGCGTGTTGGCCTATAAGACAGTGTCCAGTGAGCACACCGACAACGCAGCTGATTTGTGTACGCTTTAACTTGATCAGATCGGCACAACCTTTTTGATCCAGCTTAGGCCAGATCTGTCTCGAAATGTGACACGTTGAGCCGTTTACCCATCTGAGGTTGGTCGTGCTAATAGCGTTCAGCTTTAGAAGATACTTACATGTATCGAGGGGCATACCCAGGGCTTGCCTTTCAGGCAAAATCCTTAGAGTGGTACCCTGTCTTGCGAGGTCGTTAGCCCTGCAGTTACCTGGAATGTCCCTGTGGCCCGGCACCAAGCATAGGTGAATGTTGAACTGCTCTGTCATCTCCATAAGAGTTAGACGACAGTTTAAGGCGACCCTTGAAGTGAAGGAGAACGATTCCATTGACTTAATTGCCGCTTGGCTGTCAGTGAAAATGCTAATAACCCTGACAGATAATACATTACATTTCAGCCAGGACAGGGCTTCCTTAATCGCCATGATTTCCGCCTGGAAGACGCTACAATGATCAGGGAGGCGGAAAGAGATGCTCAGATTGAGCTGTTCGGAGAAAACACCACAACCCACTCCACCCTCCGTCTTAGATCTTAGATTCAAGGCAAACTAGGAGCTATCATCAAGGCAGTCACAAAGAAGAAGACCCGAAATGTCGACTTCCTCCCCCGAATTGAATTGCTCAAGCGAAGCAAGTTTCAAACTAAAGTCAGTCTCTGTTTCAGGGGCCCGAAAGATTATATAGTGGAGCCCATTTATCCAACATATTAGGAGAGCGGGACGTCGTAAAAAAAATCAAAGCCGTCTAGTTACAGTAGTTTTAGAAGCAGAATCTGACCTGGTTCCGATACCAAAACGATGACGCTTGAGCGTGCGACATGCCCTAAACATGTTAAGACGAGGGCGGTATTTAGATGAATCAGAAACAAGAATTCATTTCCCCCCCTCATTTTTACACCACTTAATGCTCATTTATAGTTACAAAGATTTGTATTAAGCTTGTTGTATTGATATTCGTTTATTTTTCTTTTCCTGACTTGCAGTTCCACTAAAGCTTTTATTTTTCTCATTTCAGAATTTTGGCTTTGACTTGAATCCTAAGGATATAATGTTTTAAAAACGATTAATAAAAAAACAGCACAATGCCACTTCCAAAACGCTCCATTGAACCGGTTCACGTAGCTCGGTCTGTGTACCAACAAGAAGAGCTTCAAGCCACTGAACTCGAAACAGTAACCAATACGACTCTGACGAATATCATTCGTCAGCTGTCGTCACTTTCTAAGCATGCCGAAGATATATTTGGTGAACTTGCCCGCGACGTTGGCAATATAGGCGATCGAGCAAATTCATTACAAGCCCGAATAGATAGATTAGCTATAAAGGTGACTCAATTAGATAGTAACGTCGAAGAAGTCCCATTGACCGATATTCAGCGTAAGAAGGCATTTAAGTCGGCCAAAGTGTTTGATCAGCAGATATTTTCACGTGGTACGATGCCTACGCCAATGTTAGAAACATACTCGCAGTGTGATAAGCCACCACCACTGGATAAGTTGAATGTGTACAGAGACGATGGAAAGGATGGTCTGAAATTCTACACAGATCCGAACTACTTTTTCGAACTATGGCGACAGGAGATGCTCAAAGATACTGAAAGGGTAATGCATGATAAGGGTCGCAAAATGCATAGGCCACGTCAGGATGGTAGCAGCGGTAGCGGTGGAGGTGGCGGTGTAAGAGGGCACAAGAAGAGAGTGCGAATTCCTCATAATACACGAGAGAAACAGCGACAGATAGTTATTGGACATGGAGAAACCCTAATGCCTAACAATGTAATATATAGGACACCAAATTCAGTTGTAACCGATGAATCAGGATACAGCAGTAAGTATCATCTATTAATGGTAATTTGTATTAAGATACATATGTATAGGCTCATTGCTCATTTTGTCTATATAAGTATAACTGGAGTTACATTTTTGAACTCTGCAGATAAGCAAGCAATCGACAAAAACGCTGTGCCATTATTAATTGATTCTCTTTTACATTAGGCACCGCAAGTGCCAGTGTTTTCACTGGCCAAAGCTAGCTGAGAAATTTCCAAAGAAGGAGAACTAGCAGCTCAGCTTTTTCGAGTAAAACTTAAGTTCCATTTCTGCAGTGTTTAGGTTTAGGATTTCACTCCAGCCTCGTTTTCTACTGCTAAAATAAATGAAATAACGCAATACAGCAGTATACTCAGCTTGTAGCATTAATGAAATAATTTTCTATTAAAAAATAAATATTTGCCGCAACAGCTCTTGTCAGGGCCCAGCTTCTCGCAACCACTCATGTTGTGTGCGTTATATTTTTCACACAAATGGAAGGGACCTACGGTTTAGTGCCGTATCCGAAGGGCAATTTAGTTTAAGAAGGTTTTTCGAGACAACAATACTCTCGGATGTTTGTCAGATGTTCGCGAGAGGTGGGACCGTGAAGAAACTTTTTTGGTGTTTTCTGGGATTCGAACTTGAAACACTAACCACTTATGCCACGGTGCCCGGTGTGATTTTCTATTACAAATGTTTTATAATGTCCGTTCTCGGAGCACTCACTTCTCTTTTGTTGAGAATTCAATTTTATTCACATACAAGGGCAAGGTGAAAAGTTCTCGGCCTGAAGCAGAGATAGCGTTCCAATCAGCAAAAATGTACGTTTCCTGCCTGCACTTCTAATTAGTTCGTATGACAAGTTTCAACTTGTTCTCTCAAGTAGTTTGTTTACACGAATTTTGCAGTAGACGTCTTGTGTGTTTTTCGTTAAAATTGATAAATTTGAATATCGTGCGGTCATAAAATTCTTCGTTTTGGATGGGTTAACCCCTAAGGAAATTCATCCAAAGTTGACAAAAGTTTACGGGGACTCTGCTCCTTCCATGTCAACCGTTGAAAAGTGGGCAGCTCAATTTAAACGCGGTCGCACGTCCCTCGAAGATGATCAACGTGAAGGACGGCCAAAAACCGCAACCACACCCGAAACCATCGAAAAAGTGCATGATATCGTGTTGGACGATAGGCGAGTGAAGGTGAGTGAGATAGATAAGGCTATGTGTATATCGGAAGAGAGGGTGCGAAACATCTTGCACAAAAACTTAGGGATGCGAAAGCTCTGCGCAAGATGGGTGCAAACGATTTTCGCGGTAATCTTTGGACCGATTCAATAGGGATCCGACCGATTTTGTGCCGCGAAATTGTTACCATGGATGAGACATGGGTCCACCACTACATGCCAGAAACGAAACAGCAGTCGAAGCAGTGGGTGGAAGCCGGTGGTTCAGCACCAAAGAAAGCCAAGTCGATCGGATCTGCCGGAAAGATCATGGCCAGTGTGTTTTGGGATGCGAAAGGGATCCTGTTAATTGATTACCTTGAGGAAGGCTGAACAATTACAGGCGAATATTACTCCAACCTTCTTGACCAGCTGGATGCCAAAATTCGCGAGAAGAGGCCTGGCTTGAAGAAGAAAAAAATCATCTTTCACCAGGGGGCAAATCACGTAACGTTTCAGACGATTGTCGTTTGGACGATAGTAATCGACTGATGAAAAAAATGGTTGCATATTGTAGGAGTTAACATTTCTCTACCACAGTTGGTTGCCCACTGTTGGCTGTGTAATGCCTAAATGCATGTAAACTTTTGACGATTGCGGTTTTTGCTATAGTTCAAACATACATTTAGGCGTTATACAGCCAACAGTGCGCAACCAACTGTGGTAGGGAAATATTAACCGCTATAATATGCAACCATTTTTTCCATTCGTCGGTTGCTATCGTTCAAACGATGATCGTCTGAAAAGTTTGGTGATTTGCCCCCAGGCCAATGCACCTGTACACAAGTGTGCGTTGGCGATGAGAAAACTGCGGGACTTGGGGTACGATTTGCTCGGCCATCCCCCCTATTCACCTGATTTGGCACCCTCAGACTTCCATCGGTTCCCAAACTTAAAGAAACTTGTTTCTGGGAAGCGCTTCGCCTCCAATGCAGAAGTTGAGAGGGCCGTATATGAATATTTTCACAGCCTTCCAGACTCTCACTTCCGAGAAGGAATACTGATGTTGGAGAAACGCTGGACTAAGTGTGTTGAAGTCAAGGGAGATTATGTAGAAAAATAAAATCATTTTTTAACTGAAAATCGTCTTTCATTGTCAACTTTTCACCTTGCCCTCGTAGATTGTTACGAACATACGCGCATGGATTTAAACTAAAAATGAAGCACCATCAAATTTCTTATATGCTGAGTTCATTGCTACTTGAACTTAGTTTCCTTCTGTTGTACGAAAAGAGTCTCCGAACATTGTAAATTTAAAATAAATTCAATATCGATAATCGAGAAACGTATTGAAAAAAGGAATAAATATTCACGGAACAAGCCTGTACACTGTATCGCCACTTCAGTACTTATGTAAGTGGCAATGTTTCATATAAAGTGCCTTCAACCCTAAATCCCAAAAGTAACAAAATATTAGTTAAGTTATGAGTGATTTTTTCCTCCTAAAGTCTTTAGGAAGGCTAGTTGACAATCACATTCGTACGAAACTGAACCAGCACGCGTATCGCGAGGACTTTTCGGTGGAGACAGTATTACATTCTCTGGTAGGCACCATTGAAAATACCTTGACGTTCAGGAGTATACTATGGTATCTTTCCTTGATATAGAAGACGCTTTTAATAGATTCAATAGAAATTCTATAAAAGGCGCACTTGTAAACCTGGAGCTTGTCAACTGCCTATGTATCTGGATAGAACAAATGCTTAAAAGCAGACTAATTCTATCCGAGATCAGGTATTGTACAACCGAAATATCGCCGCTCAGCGACGGACTCCAGGGGGTGTCCAATCTCCACTACTTTGAATCTTAGTAGTATATAAAGTACGCACTATTCTAGAATATGACAGCTACGAAGTCATAGCGTACGCTAACGACATTGCTATAGCCATTTCAAAGAAATTCCCCCACACCCTAAGAGATCTAATGAATTCAGCTCTCAACATACGTAGGGTGATTGATAAGTACCTGTGTTAGGCAAGAAAAAACATTTTTTTTAAACAATTTTATTTTGTTTTTCGACATAGTCTATTTTCTACCTCGACACACTTAGCCCAACGATATTCCAACTTTTTTAAGCCCTCCGAAAAATAGGTTTTGTCAAACCCTGCAAAATATGCCTCTGTTTCGGCAATGACCTCCTCGTTTGTTGTAAATCTCTTTTCGCCAAGCCATTTTTTCATATTTGGAAACAAAAAAAAATCACATGGGGCCAAATCTGGAGAATACGGTGGATGCGGCAGTAATTCGTAGCCTAATTCTATCAATTTTGCCGCCGCGACGTGACAGTGAGCCGGTGCATTGTCGTGATGGAACAGAACTTTTTTCTTTGCTTGCTCTTACTTACTCACTTCCAACAGCTACTACAACAAAATTAATCAATAAATTTATCTGAAATTTTGACAGTCGTTGTTTGACAGATGACACAAAGCAATGCCATATAGATTTTACATCAGTGCCGTTATGTCTCTTCAAACACGGGTACTTATCAATCACCCCTCGTATTAGCAAATTGGACTGATAGTCTTAGTAATATTTAAAAGAAAATACAAAATCCCGACTATAGCTCCACGGATACAGAGATGCTCAAGGCCACAGCAAGGGAGATGAACTAGCCAAATGGGGCAGATGAACTTTACAAACGATAAAACTTCGCTGGTTCACCGAAGCCCTAGAAATCGTACATGTATGTGTACATGTATCGACCAAATTGATTTCAACTTTCTTGGACATAAAGAGAACTAAATGACAACTGTTTTTAAATAAGAAATATAGGATTTACATGTGCTTACACGTGGACTGTTAGTCCAATGTGGCTCCTCTTGAATACTATCTGTAGACTCCTTATAGTTCTATGTTCCTTGGTCGTCGTTCAGTTCTTTACAACGATTGACTATTCAGCAAAAAGCTGTTGATTTATGTCTCAATAATAACAATTCAACTTTTTTACAAATTAGAGTAAACACGCTCATATTCGGAAGAAAGTAGGCTGATTGAGTCAACCTGTTTTCATTAAATAGCAACACCAATGATCGTATGTGACTATGATCACTCAGACTTAATTCTCATTTTTGTAAACTATAATGGGCTGGGTGAATGCATTTCGCATACTCTTCTATCTATTTCGAGATTCATTCCACTATGTAGATATGTATGTCCAAATATTGGGCGAAAGATATACAGAATCATCTACCGAGCTGTAATTATTATTTATTTTATCTAATTTTGTGATTTTTAATTTTATTCTAAGGCATGGGAATGTATGACACAAGGCCACCCCGCCCTAGCTCAATTGAATTGCGACGCAGCTATCCAGCAGATACAGTTGACGTCTATGGTCCATTAACTCCGCATTCTGCTGCATCAGTAGCTGCTATGGCCGCAGGTGGCAATGGAATGAATCCATCACAACATCAACAGCATCAAATGCAACTACCACAACAGCATCAGCAGCAATATGATGAAGGTGCTTATAATTCACATACCCTATACAAAAGACTTACTAAAATGTTTATTCCAACAGAGGTTTTGTATGCCGCTGGTACACCATCGCGAACGAAACCTCGTCCATCACAGCCACCACCCGCACCTCCTTCAAATGGAAGTGGCACTGGGACACCAAATACATCCAATGCCAACACTCCAACACGAGGTAGAAGCATGTCGACAAGCCGAGATGCTTTACCGCCGCCACCACCAATTCCAGATGGTTTAACATCACCTTCTTTAACCACATTAAATGGAGGCAATATTGCGGCTAAATTGTTGGCTCGTACTAACAGCACTTCTAGAGTTAGCTCTCCACAATTGGCGCCTAGCAGCAGTGTTCAAGATGCGAATGCCCTAGTAATGGCCCAATTGAGTAACCAGATAAACCATTTCAACAACAACACTTTGTCACAACAATTGAACTCGCTCAATGATCTTCCACCACCGCCACCAATTCCAGATCAGGTTAGAAGAACTTAAGTTATTATTCAGTATGCAAATTACATTTATTTTTTCTTTTTCTTTTATTTTTAGCATTTACCAAAAATATTACAACCAGCTCCACCACCACCACCGCCGCCGCCACCAGTGGAGGCTCAGACAGCACACCACGTTTTAAAGCCAATTCCCAATGGTGATATTCCAACATCAATTGCTGCAGCAAATGGTGTAATTTTATCAAGCGCCGGGCATATAGTTGGTGGAAAGAAATTGCTACCACCATACCAACATGATTCAAGGAATGATTTGATGAAGGCTATCCGAGATGGTAAGTCCATGTTTCATTGCTTTGATAAAATTTTCACACTTTAGTTCAAGAATGCCGCTGAATTAGCCTCTGTTATTTTTTTTGGAAGCTTCGGTCTCATATTTATATAAAATATAGAAAAACTCTTCTGATTTTCAACAATCTGACTGCATGCGTATGATACATCGTACAAAAGAGCAGAATATACTGGAGGCAAATCACGTAACTTTTCAGACGATTATCGTTTGGACGATAGTAATCGACTGATGAAAAAAATTGTTGCATATTGTAGGAGTTAACATTTCTCTACCACAGTTGGTTGCCCACTGTTGGCTGTATAATGCCTAAATGCATGTAAACTTTTGACGATTGCGGTTTTCACTATAGTTCAAACATACATTTAGGCGTTATAGAGCCAACAGTGCGCAACCAACTGTGGTAGAGAAATGTTAACTCCTACAATATGCAACATTTTTTTCCATTCGTCGTTTGCTATCGTTCAAACGATGATCGTCTGAAAAGTTACGTGATTTGCCCCCTGGTATTCATTTTCTGGATATGATGGAATGTCTGAAAATGTGTTCGCATCCTTAAAAACTAAAATTCTTACGCTGCCATACATGCGACTACTCCTTATTGCGCTAAATCAAACAGTTTCGTTCTTTGTAATCGGCGCAAATCCAAAATTTGTAGTATGGCGTAACCACTCTGGAATCCACAGTAATTAGACAAAAACTTGTAAGAATCGCAAAAGGCCATCTTAATGAGGTGTAATGAGCCAATAAGGTGACCCTATGCTCACTTCGTGAAGGTTCCTATAAGTTCTATAATAGTTGGAGATTAAGTCACTAGTGAAGCCAACAAGCGATGGATCCATCTGGATACGTGCGACATTGTCAGAACTCTGTGGCCGGCTTTATGACATTCTAACGATCTCTGGTTAGCAGTGATGGATTTCATCACCACAGAGGGTGTACCACAAAAAGAAATTACTTTTGTTTTCCTAGTTAGAACTATTTCGGTTATTAGACTTCTGACTAACAATTATATGTTTGCACAGGACTTTTCTCCTTATTTTGCTTCTTTATGAATAAATGATTACATCTATTCTTCGACAGTAAATATATCTAACAACAAAAATAAAAAATCTAGGGCACCGCTTACTATAAAAAACCGATGCCAACAAAAAGTTAAATTCGGCTCTGCTGGTTAGGCTTAGTCATAACAATACTGAGCCATTGGGGTTCATGTAGAACGTACCTCACAACGACTACTGCAGAAGTTGCAGGGACAAGGAGGAAATTGAATCTGTCCGTCACTCGCTGTGCGAATGTCCTGCCCTCCCTGACCGAAGAATGAGGTCTCTTGGTAGTTAGTTCTCCACTGTGCTGAACTTCTTAGCTCATATTGAGCTTTAAAGACTAAGGAGATTGATATCCATATTTCGGTGGCACCCATCTACCTAACGTAACCTTCTTAAGGTGCAGCTGCACACAATAAAATCACAATAATGGTAACGAAGCGGCTGATGAGCCTGACAGACTAAGTGCCCAACCTCCTTACATTGGACCTGAGCCCTTCTGCGGTTTACCTACTAGCCAGATAAAAATAGCTATTTCATTGGGAACGCAAACAAACGCTGTCGTATTGGAATGCACAACCTGCCCTAAGGCATTCCAAGAAATTCATTAATTTTTCAAAAAACAATTAGAAACATTCTTTCAATGACCAAACAGAATGCTAACTGACTTCCTAACTAGACACTGCTCTCTCAATTACCATCTCAAGAAAATCGGCCGTGTTCAATCGGACACGTGCCGTCTCTGTCTTGAAGACACCGAACCAACCCCCAACAAGCCTCTCCATTTATCTCGGTCTTTAGCTAATTGGCCTTCAGTTGAGCACACCAAGTTAGCAAAGGTCCCCTTGAACTTGTGCGCGCCACCTACAGCGAGGAGCCCCTCTACTGCCTGCCTCGTCCATCCGTGTTAGATTCGATGACTGTTGGCCGGAGCGCTGATGTCCATCCGCTCTACATGTCCTAGCCATCTCAAACGTCCAATACGCAGTTTTTTGACTAGATCGATGTCGGTGTACAGCTCGTACAGTTTCTTCTTCTCCTCCTGGGATAGTCGGGGTCTTATACAGAGTCTTCTTAATTGTTCGAGATAGGGCTTTACTATTGAATTGAGTTATAAGCCCGAAAAAAAACAGCGATTGGCAAGATTTATTCTTCGCTTGTCCCTTTTTGTTGACAGCATATACTTGGTTATGGCCTCGTTTATCGCTAAACCCATTTTGGCCGCTTCAAAAGATCTTGTATGCAATGGAAGAGATTGATGCCTCTATAATTGGCGCAGTTGAGGGGGTAACCTTTCTTGTGGATCGGGCAAACGATGCTAAGATTCCATTCATCAGGCATACATTCGTCTGGCCAAATCTCAGAGGTGAGTTGGTGTATGTTCTATCAATTCATCACCAGCTGCCTTGAAAAGCTCGTCCGGTAAGCCGTCAGGTGCAGCAGCCTTGTTAGATTTCAACTTGGATATTGCTATCCTCACTTCGCTTTGGTCAGGTGGACGAACATTTTTATTATCATCGTTTATGTTGAATGTTTCATTCTGCCTAACAGCGGGATTTGGAGTCAGACACATTGCCAGAAACCGTACACGATGGCGCGTAGGCGTAGTAGAGGCCCTAGGACCCATAAGGGGATACAGGACATAAAAGTAAGTAAGTAACAGCGGGATTTTGGTCTTCGTCGCTGTTATACAGTCTGCAGAAGTAGTTTTTCCATATTCTCAGCACCGATTGTGCAGATGTATAGCTTCCCATAAATCCTTAGAAGAACAACTTGCCTTACAAAAACCAACATCTTTCATTTAAACCATAACTTAAGCATTTTTTTTTTTTTTTGCCATACTTTTCAGGTATCACATTGCGTAAAGTTGAGAAGTCGGAACAGAAAGAAATCGAGCGAAACACGGCATTACACGACGTAGCATCAATTCTTGCAAGACGAGTTGCAATCGAATTGTCGGAATCCGAAGAATCAGAAAGTGAAGATGACAGTGAAGGTTGGATTGAACCCAATGAAACATCTGCCTAAAACTGGCTCTATTAACTATAAGACAGTAAGAACTGAGAAGTATAACTGATAAACCGTGTTATTAAAGAAATTTATTACAGAGAGAAAGTTAAGTATTGAAAAATCATCAAAATGTTGAACGTTTTGATAGAAAAAAAAGGACAATTTATACATTGTCTCTTATAACAATATTTATATTTATTGCACTATTTAAATGTTCTTTTTTAATAATTGCGAATATACAAAATAATATACAAATCAAGTTAAATAATTACCAAGCAAAATAATATATATTAATAGGTTGTAAAATATTAAAAAAAAAATAGACAACTACTTTTATGTAATTGTATTTAATTATTTTAAATAAATTTATTCGAACACATGTATATCTAAGCACAAACCTTAAACATGTGAAATTAACTAGCATTTTTTTTCCCCGTTTACCTAAAACCAATAACAACCCTGGACGCACATCCAATTTTTAGTTGTGCAGTTTTTATTGTTACAATAGATATATTTATAATTTTTTTTTTATCAACTCTTACTTGTAGTATTATACAAATTATTATCAAAAAAAAAAAAAAACTCAAAGCCTACAAGCATACGCGAAACATATTAAGTACATTTTTATTAAATTTAAAAATTCACAAAATTCGAAGCAATCGATGTGAATAATATATTGTAGGTTTCGATTGCCTAGTCGAGTTTTTGAATTTACGGACAACAAAGAACATCTTAAATAGATGCGAGAAAAAAAATCGCACGTGCGCTTCCGATCATACAGAAATAATAGTCTTATTTGTAAATAACAAAGCCGAATTGAATTATATAATAATACTTCATTTTATTATTGTTTTTATTTGATTAGCATTTTTTGTAAACCTCTATAAAATTTTTAATGAAATATTTATATTCGTACCATAGTTGTTTTGATTAAAACAAATATATTAAACATGGTATGCATATGCAATAAAAAAAACATCAAATATGAAGAATGTTTGTTTTATTAAAAAAATAAGCAAGGACCTGCGGCGGAATGAACTCTCGATGGAATCAACGGTGACGTCTACAGGCTAGCGGATACCTTCTTTGAGATACTTCGACATATTTGGAGCTGAGGTTTGTAAGGATTTTCAATACTGGATCAGGGTATTGAAAAAAAAAATTGATGGCGGACGAACATTTAATTGCCATGCCATCAGGTAAGCGGCCCCTCGGTAGGTCTAGAAATACAGTAGACGCTCGATATAGTGAACTTATAAAAACCGGGCCTGTTCACTGTAACGAGCGTGGACTCCTTGAAGCAAATTTCATCAAAATGTGTATGTTTTTACATGCAATACATCGATCATAGCATGTGCAGTGAACTCTTGATAATTTGACCCTCTATAAATCGAAAACCTCTATAAATAGAAGGACTGCCTAAGTCCAATGGGAAAACCTCTATTAATCGAAGAAAACCTATGCAATTTTTACCTCTTCGTTAATTCGAACTTATTCTTGTGCAACATAACCTAATATCTTCTCTAATTCAAACTTTTTGGCTTTTTTACCTCTATAATTCGAAATTAAGTCTATTTGTTTCTACTCAAATGTTCGTTGAAGTGCGTAACGTTTTTTCAGCTTTAATCACGATCGAAAAGACCCTAGACCGAGGTCGTTTGCAGTCGCTTACTCAGAAGAAAATTACAGAGTTTGTAATTTGTATACAAAAAATTATAATTTCTTTACAAAATACAAAATATCTTGGTGGAAGCTGGAGTCCCTAGTATTGAAGACCGAAAAGAAACAGTTACATCTAAACTCCTTGCCAAACTGATATTCTCCAAGAGTTCAATTATCGATAACGATTTCAAGCAGTCCATTGGCCACAAATTAAGGAAGCGAATCCCATCGGCAATCAGCATCATCCTGCAAAAAGCTGTACAAATGGAACTTCCAACGAAACGGGCACGGAATCTTATATCATCATATCCTCCATGGTTCATAAACCCAGAGTCGTTTATTATGACTCTAGCTGAACACAAAAAAACAAAAACAAACAATACAGCATATCGTGCATTATTCTCCAGCGTTTCATCAGATCTGAAATCGGAAGGATGGAACCTAATTTTCACGGACGGATCAAAGACCATGGTAAATACTTCCTTTGCAGTCTCACTTGAAGATGGGTCCATTCTAAGCTTTGGCATCCTACCTGAATTTTCCTCGGTTTTTACCGCAGAAGCTTTCGCCATTCTACAAGCTTTAAAAGCAGTCAATTATCGCCACGGCAAATATGTTATTTGTACCGATAGCCTCTCTGTGCTTAAAGCTATCAACAACCCCAACAACAACTCCGACCTTATTGCCGACATAAGAAATAAAATCATCACGTCTCAAAACAAAACAAAATGAATGTAGACCCCCGGTCATGTTGGAATCCAGGGAAATGAGAATGCTGACTTCGCTGCTAATCTGGCCAAAGACGCACCAGTCTATAACTTTGATATTTTCAGCAAATCAGATCTGAAAAAAGCCGTTCAGAAAATACTAACGAGAAACCAACTAAACGACTGGAGCGTATATCACCACCATTACAAGAAAGTGAACTTCGACAGATCCCACCCCATTTACCCCACAACCATCTCAAAAGCTAAAATATCCAACTTCGTTCGATTGCGGCTGGGTCACACTTCGGCTACTCATCAGCACCTGCTCAACAAAAACAACCCCCCAGTTTGCCCCTCATATAACGTTACCATAGATATACCCCATATACTAGTAAACTGCACTAAGCTAAATCCTATAATTAAGAATATTTTTAAGGATACATCAATTTTTGAAATACTTAAGAATCCCAATCCTGTTAATATCGACCAAATCAATAATTTCCTAATAAATGCTAATATAATTGTATAATACTAGACTATCATAGAGCCAATAGTCTCCGCAGCTAGGCTCATTTTGTTTATATTAACATGTAATTTTAATTACTTGCTAATAAATTATAATAATAATAATAAAGTTAAGTTTTCTAAAAATCTTTTTTTTTTGTAATTCAAAGTTTTTCCCTAGTCCAATGGAATGGATTGGATGTTGCAGCGCATCCGTGGCGGGGAATGTTTCAAAGTGGATCAGTCATCTGCTCTTTGCGGATGATTTGGTCATCCTTGGATCCTCTCAAACCGAACTTCAGCGCGCACTCGAAAGGTTTGTAACCGTTTGTGATGATGCTGGAATGAGGATCAACGTAAACAAATCGGAAGTAATGGTCATATCCAAAAAACCCATTCATGCACTCTGCATGTTAGTGGAGTCCCACTGAAGCAGGTGGATAAGTTTAAGTACCTCCGGGTCTTATTCACGAGTGATGGGAGGAGCAATGCCGAGTTATTCTGTAGAATTGGTCAGACTGGATCAATTTTGAGAGAGCTTGGCCAATCTGTTATAAGGAAAGCCGAACTTTGTGTTCAAGCTAAGCTATCGGTTTTTAACTCGGTGTATGTTCCAACTCTCACCTATGGTCATGAAATTTGGGTAGTGACCGAAAGAATAAGATCGCGGATACAAGCTGCCGAAATGAGGTTCCTTCGCGGTGTTGTTGGAATAACTCGTAGGGATCGAGTGCGCAACACCAGAGTACGCGAGGCGCTCAATGTTGAGCAGCTACTTCTCCGAACGGAACGATCTATGCTTCGATGGTTTGGTCACGTAGTGCGTATGCCCCCAGACCGGCTTCCAAGATGCGCCATGGTTGCCGTGCCATCAGGTAGGCGACTTCGCGGAAGGCCTAAAAATAAATGGTTGGACCAAGTCCGACATCTCTCCTGGAGCCGCTTAGGGATTCCTCCTGATAAATTGGAGTCAATGGCGGAGGATCGAGAAGGATGGAGAGTCCACCTGAGCATCCTACCCCCGCGACCCTCATGAAGGATTAGCGGGCCATTGAAAATGAATGAATTCGAAATTTTTCCCTGGTCCAATGAAATTCGAATTATCGAGAGTTTACTGTAATTAGAATTTTTTTTTGCAATTATTAAAAAACCAGCCAATATTTATTGAACGGAATATTTTATTTTTAACAAAAACAAGCAAAAGGCAGTTTACATTTGTACTACAAACAACCCCAAACTGCGTAGCATATAATGGGGCAAGATGCTCGCACAACACGATGAGTAGAACTAACGGTAAATTTGGACGATTGTATATGGGTATGCATATCTATGAACGTACATACATATGTACTTCCCAGCGGGCCTAACTGGCAACTGCGTAGCACTAATGAGTTTTAACTGTTTTTTGCATGCTGTAAGGTCCTAAGAAAATAAAAAAAACTTAAGTTCACTGTAGCGAGATTTTTTTTGTTCACTATTTAGAATAGCCTGTATAAAATATTGTGTGTTCACTATATTGGATTGTTCACTGTATCGATGTTCACTATATCGAGCGTCCATTGTAGATGGTTGGGTCAACTCCGACATCTCTCCTGGAGCTGTCTAGAGATGGATAGTCTTTCTGAGCATCCTACCACCGCGACCCTCATAAAGAATTAGCGATCCATTGAAATGTATGTGTAGATCTTGACGTTTGAGGTTTCCGATGAAAGAGAATTTTCTGAAAACTTTTTGGGGATAAGGTGCATTCATTTGAATAAATGTAAATTTCATAATAAAAGATGAATGTGGAATTCATATAATGGACGTTTCAGAAAATAAAATTCGTTAAAGAGTCTAAGGTGAGTACTTAGTGCACCGTCGGAAAGAAAATGAATGCAAGCTCAATTGTTTTAGAAAACCATTGAATTGTATTTAAACTGCATGAACACATTTAGGAACTCACCCATACTGTTCGACGCTAAACTGTCTAGAACGATGAACTAGTACGAATCCACTTGTCGATTTGAAATTGACGAATTCTTCGTCAATTAGTCATTTAATTGACTAACAGGGTTTGTAAATGACTGACAAACAATTTACATGACAAGTGGAAATAGCTGAGTTGGCAAACAAAATGTCACCTTGTTTTTAACTGACAGTTTTTTTTTTTTAGTTTAGATACGCCTGATGTTGGGCGTTTACCTACCCCGGTTAATACCGTTGGTTAGGTTAGGATGGAGCACAGTCCACGTTCTGTGCTCTTCGAAGATATTGCGATCTAGTCACCTGGACTAATAAGCAATTTTTTTCTGATCTCTATGGTCTTTGTTTTCGATTCGAGAGTTCCGCCCATTTGCGTCTCTCGACAGATGATAGTGTCTTCTTATGTATATAAGAAGCCCTGACGCTCTCGTTCCATTACACTCGTATATACATATATATACATATATATATTTCTACATGTATGTGTTCTGATACACCTAGGTCAATTCAAATGGCTTTGTCCTATTTAGCCTTCGCACTATGTTTGCGTTGTCTAAAAGTTGTACTAACTCAGAGTAAGTGTTTTGTTGAAGCCTTGATTCATGCCTTCGTGCATTTTTCCTAGTTTCATCTGTGACACTTTCCACTCCTAAATCCCTGTGGAGGTCATTATTCCTTATGCACCAGGGTGCATTAACGATATTCCTGTTTAATTCTGAAAAATCTTCCGCTTAGATATGGTTCTAAGATTGCAGCATATTGTTTTGTTAGGAGGCATCTTAGTTTATGATTTAGTCCTGCATGCCAAACTTTGTCAAAAGCCTGAGCTACGTCGAGAAATACTGCAGAGCAGACCTTTTTTTCTTCTAAAGCTTTTTCAATGATATTAACTATTCTGTGGACTTGATCAATTGTTGAATGTTGTCTTATAAATCCGAACTGATAATTTGGAATCAGGTTTTTTCTTTCAATGATGTGATTAAGTCGTTTAACAAGCAGTTTTTCGACAAGTTTAGATATGACTGGCAGTATTGAAACTGGCCTGTATGATGACGCTTCGTTCGGTGGCTTTCCGGGTTTAGAGAACATTATTACTTCAGCCACTTTCCATAGGCTAGGAACATATTTCATTCTAAAAGCAGCATTGATTAAATTCGTTAGTTTATTTATAGCTTTCCTTGGTAACTGCCTCAATATTTCATATTTCATATAAGGTCATAACCAGGACATTTTTTCGGGTTAATGTTATTTTTAATCTCATTTCTCACTTCGCTTGGAGTCGTGAGTCTTATTTCTTCACTTTCTTCTCCGACTGTTTCCGCAGGCATATATATTTCCTGCTCAGCGTGTGGTTGAAATACACTTTTTAAGTATTCTGCGAATATTTTGGCTTTGTGTTCGTTACTTCTAGCCCACTTTCCTTCGACTGTTTTGATGGGTGGTATTTGTATAATTGCCCTTTTGGTGTTTTTCATTGCTTTCCATAGCGAATAATCAGTAGTTTTTTCGTTGGTTAATCCTCTAAGATAATTGTTGATTGAGTCTTCTTTTAAAGTTCTAATTTCTCTTCTTAACTGTTGACTAAGATTATTCAATTCCGTTTTGTCTCGAGGGGCTCTAGTTTGCTGCCATATTTTTCTCGCTCTTCTTCTATCCGCAATAAGTTCTCCAATTTCCCTGGGATAGTTGTTCGCTTTAATTTTCCTTCTAATTTCTGGTGTGTTCACCCAGGCTGGTTGTTGTATATCATTAACAAATTTTTCGACTTCTGTTTCCAAGGCACGGTACAAAGGCACGCTTAGTTCAATCCTGTTTTCCAAAGTTTTCTTGAAACTATCACAATCGTTGCGTTTGTTAGTTAGCAATGGTCTGCTTTGTTTCTGAATTATATTCTCACTCAACGTAAGTAGTATTGGGTAATGATCAGAGTTTAGATCATTGAACTCATCAATTTGAAGATAATTTGCAGATATGTTTTTCGTTATAAAAAAGTCTATTAGATCTGGTATTTTATTTGGATCAGTCGGCCAGTATGTCGGTTTTCCGGTTGATAAGACTTCGCATCCATAAAGTCTAGTTGCGTTGAATAATTCCTTTCCTTTTGTTGACGTCAATCTGGATCCCCAGTGGACATGTTTTGCATTAAAGTCTCCTCCAATTATAAATCTATTTCCCAGTTTTCTCAGCAGTTTCAGGTAATCCTCTTCTTCTTCTTCTTCTTCCTTTTATCAGCGAGGTTATGATCCGAAAACAAGGGATCACAACCCTCCCACTTCACCGCATTTCTACTGATCCGCCTGTGGGGTTCGCCTATTTGACCTCAGAAAATATCGGCAGGCCTGTCGATTTTGGATCACTCGGTTGCTGAGGCCAATGAAATGCCGATGTCGTCGCATTTGTCTGATCCAGGCGTTTATAGGCCTGCCTTTCCTACATCGCGATGTCTTTGGAACGCGCATAGATATTGCCTTTTTAACAGGGTTCAAATGATCTCTTCTTTGAACGTGGCAATACCAACTGAGCCGGTCGCGCTCTATTTTTTGTACGATGGTTTCCTTGATGTGAAAGCTTCCACGGATCTTCGAACTTCTTATTCGATCAAGCTTTGTCACTCCTGCTGTCATGCGAAGCATCTTCATCTCAGCTGCCGTTCATTTACTCTCATACTTTTTGTACATCGTCCAACATTGTGAACCGTATGTGAGCACTGGACGTACAACTGCGGTATAGAGCCTTCCTTTCAACTTAGGTGGCATTTTTCTGTCACAGAAGATAGCGGAATTTTCTCGCCACTTCATCCACCCTACGCTTACACGATGATTGATGTCGTCATCACAAGTTGCTATGCTATTGATCATAGATCCCAGATATTTGAACTTTTCGCACTTGGGAAGCACTGTTCCATTCAAATAAATGTCTGGAATAGGCCTGAGTGGATCAGAGAACGGGCAGCACAAGTACTCTGTCTTTTTTGAACTAATGCGATACCCATTTCCCTCCAAAACGTCCACCCACACATCAAGTGCTCGTTGCAGGGATGTAGGATCCTCACTTATGATGGCTCCATCGTCAGCAAAGAATAACTGATGTACCTTGGGGTCCATCACTTTACCTTCAAGCAGATAATCAAGGACTGTAATAAAGAGCAAAGGACTTAAAACGCTTCCCTAGTGCACCCCGACTTTGATTGGGAACTCTTCGGTTACTCCAGCGGGACATCTTACTCTTGTCTTTGCTCCTTCGTGCATGTCCATGATCATCTGTACATAGGTTTCTGGAACCCATCGATGTCTTAGCGCCACCCATATCAGATCTCGTGGTTGTCTGTCGAATGCCTTTTCAAAGTCAACCAATACAATATGCAAATCCCTTAAGGAATCACGATGTTTTTCCATTATGATCCTTATACTTTGGATTGCATCTGTGGTTGATTTACCCGAGACAAACCCGCACTGATCATCAGATAGCCGTATTATTTTTCGCAGTCGGCCACCTAATACCCGCTCAACGATCTTCATGGTGTGTGACATCAGCTTGATCGAACGGTAGTTATCACAGTTTCGCGTATCACCCTTCCCTTTGTATACAGGGAGAAGGTAACTTTCCCTCCATTGATTCGGCATTGGATCACCTCTCACGAATTTGGAGATGAGAATTCTGAGCCATCTGAACCCGACGTCTCCCATCTTTTTCCAGAACTCAGAGGGTATTTCGTCTGGCCCAACCGCTTTTCGTTTTTTGGAGTATTTGACCGCCTCACTAACTTCTTCGACTGTAATGTCGGGTATTTCTTCACAGTTAGGGGTGGCTCTTGGAAAGTATAGCCGGAGAAACTGTTCATTTAAAAGCTCTTCACAATACTGTCGCCACCTCTGCAGAATTTTGTCGTCATCCACAAGAAGCTGGCCATGAGCATTGCTAATGAACTTTGGCGAACGAATTTCCTGAGCATTGTTCCTTCTTTGGGCGGCTATTTTGAAGATAGTGGCGCTCTTGTTCATATTGTGTCGTCGCAGCTCCTGGATAGCCTGGTTTGCATCAGCAACGGGGGAAAATATTTTCTCCAGCTCCCGATACAGGCCCTCCGTACTCTCTGCTTGAAGCTGGGCGCACTTCTTCTTCGCTTTTTTCTTGCAGCATCTGTATTCCATTTCGAGGCGAGCTTTTTCGTCATTATTATTAGAGGGGCACTTTGACCAAGCTTTGAAAGCCGCTTTCTTCTCATTTATCACTTTCTTAGCTTCATCACTCCACCACCATGTTTCTTTGGCGTGTTGATGGTGGCCTTTTGAAGCTCCTAGCAGTGATTTGGCCTTATTTAAGCAAGTTCGCTGTAGGGAATCCCACATATTTTGTGCTCTGCACTCTGAGTTGACAAACAAAATGTCACCTTGTCTTTAACTGACAGTCAAAATTAAAAATTCGTCTTTCGTCAATTCGTGGCAACCTAGCTATTTAACATGTGAATAAGTTTTACAATTATTTAAATTAAATGCGGAAGAGGTTTTATTTCGTCCTTAGTAGGTATACAAACTAACATTACATGTACTTAAAATTTCTTTCTTTTCTTCGCCTTTAAGGCTAATGGGCCGGGTGTTTTGAAAACAGTGCTAGAACAAGAAAAAAACGTTATTAGAATCAAATAAATGTTGCATAATACATGAAACGTACTGGCAGGTTGTACAAATCGGACTGAATTTACAGAAAACTGAAATTAAAGTGGAATATTTTATGAAAATCGTATTGTATATGGTCCTGAAAGTTAATGTTAAATATTCCTACACACAATTTTTATTACAATAAAAAATCTCATACGTATTTTGCTTTGATTAACCCGGATTCACGTGTTTGTTTTCTGTTGGTCATCGTTTTATTCATCCAGCCAACTCTCAAAAGTGATTATACAACTTTAGAATACTATCAAATTTTAGCACCATTGAAGTGTATGCAATTTGCAGCTGGCTCAGCAACAGAGGAAGCTAAGTTTCAGTACTGCGTAAAAAGGAAGGAAGTTTCATACACTGAGGAAGGAGGAAATACATACGACAATAAGGCCGTTTATAAAATCATAAAGAACCAAATACATAGCTGATCAAAGTTTCAAGCATTAAAAATTTGCTTTCTCGGATGAAGGAGTCCCAACGTTTTTGAACCACTTACACAACATCATTGCTTCGAACTCGAATAAGCTGCAAGAAACAACAGTAGTATCCCTGAAAAGATTATACCTATTAAGGTTTTAAGGTTGTCTACGACGGCGCTCAATGCCACGTGGTGCACAATGGTAAGGTGTCTGATGATTTTAGAGTCGGAAATGGTGTGCAAAAGGGCTTCATATCCTTACCACTGTTGGCTTTTAATATCATCTGGCAATCCTAATGGGAAACCTATGGAAAGCACGAATGTACGAAATACCTAACATCTTACCTAAATCATCTAAATTATGCAGACGTTCGCTATCGCACAGAACAATGGTGCGCAATCTTAAAGCTAAGAGGAGGAAAGCGGAGCTGAGAATTAACGCGGCCATGACAAAAAACTCTTAGCATTACAAACTATGCCACTCAAATTGACAGTTGTTTTCACTTAAAAAATATTGTTTCGGCCGACTTGACGGTGTCACAAACCTAGTTATATGCAACAGAATTGGATAAACCAAACCTGCGTTCTGTATGCCGGAAATGTTGTCACCATAAAATCAAGCAGTGCTCTACGGGCGTAGCACGTACTTAAAAGATCACCTCTACTGTTATTTGTAAGTTGCAGAGCTTCGTTAGCAGAAACCTTACGATTTTCTGGCCGAATTTTCAGTTTCTGTGGGCTAATAAGGCAATTGAGAGGGTTGAGGAGTTAGGTAGGGTTATGGGGTTATCATAAAACACTAGGCACTAAAGTGGGCCCATCGCAATCCCTAAAGAACCTTCACGGCAGCAGACCTAAACCAATTCTCCCAAGCAATTAATCTCCCCACAGAATCTGACGAGATCCTTGTTGTGATTCAAGGACCTTACCTTTTCCAGATTAAAGGATTGCTAAAACCACAACTTTTAGCTCGCATAGGCTGAAACCTGAAAAGAAAAATATAGGAAAGGAAGGAAACAGAAAGAAAGAACACGTCAGTGTCGCTGGTGTAAGGAGTGAGCCTGAAATACTTTTCCTAATCTTACTTTGCACAGAACTTAAGAATAGATATGAGAGGTGTCTGCCAGATCGAGCAATTCCCTGTAAAAGGTGCTCTCAAAGAGAGGTAGGTCTAAAAGTTACTGGGCCCAATTCTTCAACTCGTATACGACAGTCGAATCCGACCATTGTCGCATTTAGTTATTACTTAAGTCGTATTTTACGAACAAAAAATACGACTTTGTCATACTTAAATGCGACCATGGTCGAATACGACTGTCGTATACGAGTTGAAGAATTGGGCCCAATGGTAGCATAAACCATAAAAACCGTTATAACCTCGGCTTTGCTCAAGTTACGTTCTATCCACTTTGAGAGCGCGTTGAACGTGTTCCATTTTTTTATTTTCCTTTGTTCCACAGCTGTTAACTATAAAACGCAAGCAAAAGTCCAACTCATTTCAATTTCTGCTTCGAGTTGGAGTCACATTACGTAGCATTACGTTGTTCTTTTTGAATGCCAAATGTGAGACCGAAGCGAAATGGACATTGTGATAGGATGCATTGAATTCCTATGGCTTAACTTGTAAACGTCAGGCGAAGCCAAAGTTAAAGCGCTATCGTGTTTTAGGCATAAGTCATTGGCCCAATCTTTCCGAAATACACTGCATACTTACGCTACGCACGACCATATATTATACTATACCCGGCATACATGTCTAGCAAGCGCACCACTCCTAATCTGCACTACCTGCAAAACAGATGCCACCTTGGGCTCTGTACACCTGGCAATCATCATCACATCAAAAGGACTTTCATCAACTACAGCAAGGCGGACTGGGAAAACTTTTCATCTAAACGGATAGCTGCTTCAGTAATATACCACCCCTATCGAACACCGGAGAAAGAACCTTCCATAAAATAATCAACAAAGCAGCAGCACATTTCATATCGGCAGGTAGGATCCCTAAAATCAGACTCAACTTCCCAGGATCTGCCGCTCAACTAGCAGACAAACGTGACTCCATCAGGCTAGCAAACTCATCAGACGCCAGAATCCAACAACTGAACAACGTGATTCGACGCCTAGTGGACGCATACCACAGAAAGAAGTGACACGATCACCTAGATAAATGCAACCTGGGCTTAGGTGTCAAGAAACTGTGGTCCACCACCAAACATTTTGCGAACCCCACCAAACGCAATGACAAGCCATTTACTTAAGTGACTTTTCTACGAATGATCCCAGGAAATGGGCCAAGCTCTTCAACACAAAATTCACCAATACACCAGCCGACACAAGAGAACCACTGTCAGAAAACTACACCACATTCCATGGAACGAAGCACCGCAAGGCTTCACATTGGAGCAAGTCAAGGCTGTCATACTAAAGGCAAAATCTTCCAAAGGACTTGGTCCTGATGAAATATCCATGCTGATGCTAAAAAAAACTAGGCAAACCAGGAATTGACTACCTAACATCGCTCCTGAAGCTATCCTTCCAATCACTGCAAATGCCAGGAAGGTCGCTCAGGTAATCCCACTTCCCAAACCTGGAAAAGCACCTGACCAAGTCAAATTGTTCCGTCTCATATCGTTTCTCTCACCTGCCACCAAGACACTGAAAGCTCTGTTTCTTCCGGACGTCATCGAACACATTACCCTGGCGCATCACCAGCACGTTTTTCGGAAAAATTACAGCACCACCTCTGCCCTAAACGGAATTAAATCGCAGATCACCAACGGGCTCAACCGAAAACAACCATGCCACAAAACTGTCGCCGATGCCCTGGACCTATCCAAGACATATGACACAGTGGATCATGCCACGCTACTACGCGATATCCTAGAGTCTCCACTACTCAACATTCACATGCGCTGGCTGGCCAACTGCCTTTGCGGCGCCAATCCTTTGTCGAATTCAGGAACGCCAAGTCTAAGTACCGGAGAGTCAAACAAGGAGTACCACGGGAGGGGGCGTCCTATCGCTACTCCTTTTTAACTTCTACAACTCCAAACTACCCCTCCGCTCGGACGGAATGAATATTGTTTTATATGCCAACGACTGTACGGTCCTTACAACCGGGCCCAACGTGCCAACAATATGCACAGCGCTGAACTCCTATCTCTCTGTCCTGGAGAGCCGAGGAGTCCTCAGCCACACTCTTCACGTCCTGGACAAGGGAGATATGGTCAGTCGAAGACATAAACATAGCAGGACATCGAATTCCAACAACCACACAACCAAGACTTCTTGGCGGCACCTTCGATAGCATGATGACATTCGCCGCCCGTGCGTGCGTCAAACATCAGAAGCCGTCTTAGACCCCGAAACAATGTACTCAAATCCTTAACGGGATCCTCCTGGGGGATGGATAAAGAGACGCTACTCACCACATCCAAGGCAATCGGTCGCTCCGTGCTGAACTATGCGGACTCTATTTGTACACCGCAGCTGAGGAACACAAACTGGAAGTATCTTCAAGCCTGCCAAAATACTACCATGAGGACCATCACCGGATGTCACCTGATGTCACATGTAGATCACCTCAATGTCAAGATGAAGTTGCTTTCTGTAAAGGAACACAACACCATGCGCCCCAAGCAGTTCCATCTAATCCGTCACCTTCAAGACCACCCTAATCATCCGCTGACGACGGTACCACAACCAGCCCGTTCTATTCGCAGAGGGCTCCAAACCTACAAAAATGACCCTCGATGCCTACACGCACGGTACCAGGAGCGACAGACAGACAGACCTACAAGGATGCATTGAAAAGCGTTCATCACACGACTTAGCCCACTTTATGCAGAACCTCTGCCCCATTGTGGTCCTCGGAGGTCACCCGCCACCCATTGCAGACGAAGAACGTAGTTTGGCACGGAGAACAAGTACAACCCTAGCTCAGCTACGCTCAGGTTGGTGCCGCTTACTAAACAGCTACACGAACCATCTTGACGCCTCCATAGAAAACCAATGTCCGACTGCGGAAATGGCCCGCACTACTCCAAACATATTTTCAACAGCCCAGCAAAACCAACCGACTTGCGTCCTGGTGCATTTTGGGAACGACTCAAAGGCGTGCCTCGATTCCTGAGCATAGAAACTGACCTGTCCTCAACGGTAACGTAGCTGCTACAACATTATACTATAGAATCTCTGATACTCACTTGATAAACATGCCGAGCAAACGTAACCAACATCGATCACCTCCCTATGGCAAAAGCACGCTGCTCGGTAGTCAACTTTCTCAGCGGGCGGAAGCACTAGCTTTTTCCTAGTCGGCGGATCCGGCAGGAAAACCCAAAGCAAGTACTGCAGCATACCATCAATCTGGGGCAAGCGCAAGTAATGTCCCCCAGTTATATCGCAGCCTTGTTGGAACAACTTCAACGTTTTATCAATGGCGCACACGTCTAGTGCGATTTTTAACTTTCGAGCTGTAAAGAACACATTCATGTAAGTTAGGTACTGCGAGGCACACTCATTGCTGCCAGTTATCACCAAGATACGGGAGTTTATATTGATGTTGTCATCTCTTTGCCGCAGTGCCTGCCAATAAGTGTATGGTAAAATTCATGTTTACCCAAAAGGGAGCACACTCACGTTGTTGATGAAGCACAATGCAATGGTCATGCACCCCGCCAGCTTGGACTCACACAATGTTGTGATCTTTGGGGCCGAGTTCATTATCGCAAACAGCCTCTGCTTTATAGTCTTCTCGACGAGTGTAAAGGCTTCGTACTGCCCATCGGCCTGACGGAATTCCATTTGTGTCGGGACCGGGTAGAGGTATTCACTGAAGTTGTGCATGCGTTTTACAATTGCTAAATTTTTTTGGGGCAAAGCTCACCTTGCATTGTGATGGCATGAGAGGACAGCCAATTTGTTTTGGGTTTTCTGCATAAGGTGGGCATTTCCAAATGCAATAGTTGAGTCCACTAGCTGGGTTAGATGTTGAGGGTTTTGCCGCAAGATGCGCAGAGATGGATTCGTGTCCAGCACTATTACAAGAAGACTTACGCTATTCTCGTCTAAAATGCAAAAGAAATTCAGATTTACCAAAAGAATTATGACCACTAACTTACCATCTTCCATCGTTTATTTCTATCGTAAACTGGACTAGAGATCAACTAAAGCGAGAGGTCCCACTTCAAATGCCGGTCGTTATCGAGAATTTCTGTTCACCCGATTTAACATTTGCACGGATGTTTTGCACTGCTCTTTCCGAGACCGAAAATGTGTATGTATGCGCTGATGAACAGAATATGTATATACACGCTGAGCACTCATGCATATCTTGAACAGATTAGGCGGTTCACACGGTCCAACATATCTGACGACGTGGTCGGATGGATGTCGGACAGACCGATGTCGTTACGCCGAGTCTCCACGAGACATATTTATTTCAAACATTATGTCAGACATCATATTAGAAATTTTAATTTTTTTTATACGGTGGGCAAATTATGTCAGGAAATTTCATTTTCAACCATATCACGTAAGAGCAAGCAACGACCAATTCTTGCTTTGCACCGAGTCTCCACGAGATATATTTAACAGCCATGTTTTCTTCGTAGTAAAACTCAAATTGACACTCCCTGTCAAATTTATTTCAGGGTTTATTTCCACAGAGATGGCAAGAAATGAAAGCAGATCGATTTCTTGAAAAAATTTGCGGTCTCCATTGGAAATTTCGATTGCATGAAATATTTCTTGCAATGAATTATTGCCAGTGGAGACCAGGGGTTAGCGTTCATTGTCAAACATGTCGTCAGACTTCCCCTTTCAAGTGAATTTCAGTGATGTGGACGTACTCGTAGCAGCGCTTGTGATAAACAAAATTTTAGAAGAAGAAGAAATTGAAAAAAGAAAAAGGAAGCAAATTTGGGTGAAAGAATGGATGAAAAAGCAACCAAAGTTTTCTTCTGTTCATTTGCTAACAGAATTAAAATTTAGTTCTCCAGCGGATTATCAGAATTTTTTGGTGATGGACGCGAAAACGTATTATGAATTGATAGCGAAAGTTAAACTGTATATTGAACGAAAAATACGAACATGAGAGATCCTATCTCACAAACACCCATTTTTTTCTTAAGTCTAATTTTCCGCGAACAGCCATACAGCGTGAATATCTTTCGCAAATGAAATTTCCTCCGGGTCTGACAGACACTCGTTCACACTGTCAGATATGTCTGTCCATCCACCAAAATATCAAACAAATTTGAAAACCATCCAACATGTCTGACAGACCGTCGTTTCTTGCGTTTACATGGTCAAACCTGAGTCTGTCAGACCATGTCTGTCAGATATGTTGGATCGTGTGAACATCCCTATTCAGTTCATAAATAAATTCGAGAGGTCGAGTCGAAAGCAAATTGAGGTTTCGACATTGGTATTTCAGCGTAGTTCAAGTGACAGATGGACACATAGATACGTATTCATAACGTATAATACAATATGTTGAGCAGTCAACATGCTCCAACAACCCCCTCCATTATGCCGAGCAATTCCTTTGTCCCTTCGTGGTCCCGATTATTTCCTTTTGCCATTTACTTTAATTGTTCAATACGAGTTGAAACTACCAAGGCAGGTTAGGTTAGGTTAGATTAGCTGTCTGCACCACGATGCAGACACACTTAGACCAGTAAAGGTCCATTGTGATGCCAACGATCTATCATTAGACCACTCAGGGACTAATAAACCAACCGGAGCTTTTAATGAAGCGATGGATGTTCGTGACGTCTACGGACGCCAAATCGCTGAGGTCGTCAAGGAAGGGAGCTCCTAGATGGAGCATTCTTTTGCGTGATAGAGCAGGACATGTGCATAGAAAGTGAAGAATGGTTTCCTCCTCATCCTCGTCCCTACAGCTCCTGCAGAAGTCATTGGAAAAGAGGCCAAGTCTTTTGGAATGTTGGCCGATTAAACAGTGTCCGGTGATGACACCGATAACGCAGCTGATCTGTAATCGCTTTAGTTTAACCAACTCGGCACTACGTTTCTGGTCCAGCTTAGGCCAGATCTGCCTCGAAATGTGACACGTAGAGCCACTATCCCACCTAAAGTTGGTCCTGCTAATAGCGTTCAGCTTCAGTAGATACTTACATGTAGCGAGGGGCATACCAAGGGCTTGCCTATCTGGCAGAATCCTTAGTGTAGTACCCTGTCTAGCGAGTTCGTCCGCCCTACAGTTTCCTGGAATGTCTCTGTGACCTGGCACCCAGCATAGGTGAATGTTGAACTGCTCTGTCATCTCTGTAAGAGACAAACGGCAGTCTAAGACGGTATTTGAAGTAAAGGAGCGCAATTCCAGGGACTTGATAGCCGCTTGACTGTCAGTGAAAATGCTAATATCGCTGACACATAATACATTATATTTCAGCCAAGACAGGCTTCCTTAATCGCCATGATTTCCGCCTGAAAAACCCTATAATGATCAGGGAGGCGGAACGAGATGCTCAGGTTGAGCTTATCGGAGAAAACACCACAGCCCACCCCACCTTCGGTCTTAGAGCCATCTGTGTAGAAGTACACCGAATTTCCATCATCAGGGGGAAAGCCATCCCACTCATCCCGTTCAGGGATACTCGTACGGAAGTGTCGGTCAAATCTCAGTTTCGGTGGGGTGTAGTCCGTGTTTTCATGTGTGAAGTTGAGAAGATTAAGGATCGAGGAGTGGCCAATGTGATAACTAGACCACTGAGAGGAGGCTTTAAGACGAATAGCCGCACTAGCAGCAGTCTGTCTGCAGTACACTACCTATAATTGGTCGGCAAACTGAATATATCGACCCGCATTCAATACTACGTTAACATGATCAAATTGAATTTCGATGCGCGTTTTCACTGTTATCTGATTGAGATATCAAGACAGAATCGAATAGAAATAAAAGTGAATTTGACACTTTTTCCGCTGAGAATTTAGGTATGCCAAACTATTTACCCTTAGTGGCCATTTGTTGAGTTATACCTACTCTTCATGAGAAAAAAAAACATTTTTGGTGTCTGACGTCACAATCAAAAAATTCTTTCCATTCTCACTTTTCTTTCTCCACCAGATCAATTTTAATCTTTCGATCCGTTTTTACAGGCAAAATCTCAGCTCAATCAAAGAAAATGTTTCGGATTAAGTTAATTATATTTCAATCCGATCTAGATTTACAAACCGAATACAATTCGTTTTCAATCCGTAATGTAAACGTAGGTATCGACACTAATCTATCTTCATAATTGCCTTCGGGACATGCTCTACTTATCCGTCTGTCTCACATCTACTCGTAGGACTCTCACGCATATACAAACACACATTCAAATCCACTTTCAATATAATGGCCCAGATGGCTAGCTTGTAGAACGCCAGTATTTAATTTGATCACCCGACATTTAAACTATCGACCCTTACCAATTGCGTTCTATCACTTAAATAATTAAAAAAAAAACACCTTAGCACTGAAGAGGGGAAACCCAATGATTTAAGCTTAGCTAAAAGTAAAGTGTAATGTACTCTATCAGAAGCTTTTGTAAAAACTGTGTAAAGTATGTATATCAACTTTTAAAACGTCTATAATGCCAACAAAATGTTGTGCTCACAAGCGATCCTAATTCTAACCACGCCCAAAACAGCACGATTTCAGCCATAGGACGATAACCTCCCAGGGTGGTTTGTCGTTTCATGTTTTATTTCTTTTTGTCATTCTGATTCACTAGTTGAATACATGCATACGCAAAGTTCCTTGGGGAGCATAGGGCGTCAACAACGCCTCCGCACCATCTTGTTCGGAGTTCTACCACGCGTTTGAGATACCTCCAATTCATTCGCAAAGAACATGATTCCTCCTCGACTGTTCTGCACCACGTTTGTCTAGGAAGACCCGCTATTCTGCCTGCCTGGATAAGCGAATTCCACTGCATGGCATATTTCGCAATGGAGTTGTCAGCGCGCCGTAGGGTGTGTCCAATCAACTACCACTTTCCCCTTCGCACAGTAATGTCAATAGGTTCTTGGCCGGTTCTCAGATAAATGTTGTTTAAGTAAAGTTTAGGAATCAATTCAGTTCGTGAGTGGAAGAACAGTACATGTATGTAATATCGGTTTTGAGAAAACAGAAATAACTAACCGCATTTGTGCTGTGCTTTCATACAATCAGCGAAAGCGTTGTGAATTTTTGTATACATTCAGCTCTCTAATGTAATGTTATTTTACTGATTGGCAGCTTTACATATGGTAGAGCATTTTGACTATTTAAGGCCAAAATTGAATATTTGGCGCTTGTACTGTTCTTCTACTCACGGATTCGATTGCTTTTTTGAGACAGCAATACTCTCGGCTGTTTGTCAGACATTCGCGAGAGGTGAGACCATGAAAAAACTTCTTGCTGTTTTCTGGGATTTGAACTTGGAACCCCACGCTCAGTGCTCCGACAAACTAACCACTTACGCCATGGAGCTCACACCGAAGTGCTATTAATTTTCTTAATTTTATTCTGTAATTTATTTACTTCGTCAATTATTATATGTGAATGAATAAATAAATATTTTTGAATTTAGGTCAATTTATTAAATATGTTTCCACAGTCTTAGCCTACTTTTTTTTTTTATATAATTTTCGCGCGCTGAAGGGATTATTAAGACCCTTATACTGGTTTTCGTGTCATGGGCAGGAGGGAAACGGGGGAGAGGAACAGAGGAGACACCGGTTTGCGTTGGCTATAAATGTTTGAAGGTTGTAATGATGATTCAGGATCCATAAAAAATGGATTCAGGAGTTAGTGCCAGTGTGTTCGGACCGTCAGCCAAGGGGCGCTCAAAGCACTGATCTCCCACTTTATCAGTTCAAAATCAGTTTTAAGTTGCTTTCATAACTTACAAAAATTGGCCCAATACAATAAAGTAAAACTGTGGTGAGTACCGGCCCACGTAGGCGTTGACGGCAATGAAACTGCAAATCTGCTAGCCAGAAAGGGGTCCTCTGAGTTTTTCATTGGATCAGAAGTCTTTTGTGGAAGACCTGATTTTGCTTTTAAATATACCCTTATCGGTTAGGAACCCAACACGAAATATTTCCCATTGGAATAATACTCAAGGTCTTAGACAAACTAAAAGAGCTATCCGACCCTTAAAAAAAAAGTAGTTTATTTCCTTAAATACAGCAGAAACGGTATAAGAAGGGGTGTGAGCTTCCTTACCGGTCACTGCCTATTGAAATACAGCCTGAATAAAATGAGAATTTCGGAGGATAGCACCTGTCGACTCTGCCTAGAAGAGGACGAAACCGCAGAACAAATACTCTGTGAGTGTGCAGCTTTGTGCAAAATTAGGAGATCATAGGCGTGTTTTGGTGAGATACCGCAACTCAGTGGCTGCCAGTGAAGAACCAAAACAATTTTCACTAGAAACTACTTCAGCTTTTATCTTTAGTCAAAAGTGAGTTACGATGTATAGTTTGTCACACTCAATTTCAGAAGGATCGGAAAAGAGCTTTTCATTCAATTTGAATGATTCAGATATATTTCACAAATTTAAGCAACACTTTGTCATACTTTTCAATTCAATTTCAATTCAATTCAATCACCAATCTTCAAATATTAAAAAAACGTGTGAAATCAGATTGACTGTGAATCGTTTTGGTGAGAAGCTTTTACTTTGCTTTGCATAATTCTCCCAAAACACGCCTCGTATCTCCAACAGACTTAAGGAAGTCCTCCGCAGCTGTAATTATTGATTTAACACGGGGTGTAGAATTACTGCTGTCCTAAAAGTTGGCCCTTGGCATAATAACTCTATCTGGTCGCAGTGCTTTTACCGTAAATGAGTGTGGCCAAAAATATAAAAAAAAAGAACTACAGTAGTGCATTACCGAACACAGAAGTGTTTATTTGGGTGAATAAATCAAATTGTTTGAGTGTGAGTGAATGGGGATTTGAAAGATGTAGTTCAGTCTTTCCTCTCTGTCTAAGTTATCTTTGGCTTTAGGACATGTGAGTTTTCCATACGACCGTTTTTGACAGACGGTGAATTTTTTTTTCAAAGAACAATAATAAATGTTAAAATCTCGGAATATATTGTTTAACCAACGACGATGGAAAGGCGGAAAGCAGCGATGGGTAACTTTTTGAATGTAATGTGCTTCAATCAATTTTAACAACTATTTGACAGTCTGTTATGCAAAGGAAAAAAACTGTTACAGATCGTGTGCTGGAGAACTTCGACGACTTCTATGGATCGGTGTTTGGAATCCGGTGGAACAACATGCGAGCGGCGCTCCTTACTGAACACAAGTACATTGCTTTGGTGAATAATTTTGGTGACACGGAGAAAACCTGCGGTCTGTTGGAAATGGACGGTAAGAGCAACTCTTCTACTCTTAGCCGTATGTCTGGTAAAAGCCGGCAATTGTACCAGATTCGGTAACTATTTCGAAAATGTGCCTCCCATTCGGTTTGGATGATTATGAAATATGGGGATATTACGATATCTGTAGCGTCACGATTTTTTTGACGTTTTCTTATAGATCTCAACGCACTGAACAAAAAATAATAGCTCCATTCGCGTACACCATCTAAAGCGCTTTAAGGTGCTTTAACGTGCCATCAAACAGGCACTAGAATCTATGAATGTCGAGCATAGCATTACCAATTGACTCTGCAATATGCTCGGCACTAGAAACATTAACTCCACTATCGGAAACAGTTCAATAAGAAAATCCGTTACCAGGGCGACTCCCCAGGGAGGCGTTATCTCACCCCTCCTCTGGGTTATAGTCATCGATCATCGATGGGATACTTAAAGAACTAAGCAATACCGGCATAAGCGTCACTGCTTACGCGGATGACGTGGTGATTTTAGTTCAGGGTAAGTTCCTTGATACATTAAGTGAAATGATGGAATCAGCTCTTAATAGTCTCGAAAAATGGGCTAGAGGGTGTGGACTACACGTCAACCCGGATAAAGCTGAATTGGTACTCTTCAGTAGAAAATACAAGATACTGCCTAAGCTAGCAGGGGTGGAGCTTTCCCTTTCGGATCGCGCCAGATATCTTGGTATAATGCTGGATAGGAAACTTAACATACAGGAACGAGTCCGCAAAGCATATAATGCTCCCTTCATCTGTAAGCGGACCGCGGGGAAAAAATGGGGCCTGAAGCCCGCAATGATGCACTGGCTATACATCATGGTAGGCAGACCCATCCTTACGTAAGGGGCTCTTGTGTGGTGGAAGGCAACGAATACGAAAAACACGATATGTTGACCATGGTACAAAGATCAGCCTGCATTGCCATCACAAGTGCTCTACGCACAACACCTACGTCTGCACTCGAGATCTTCTTGTATCTTTTACCATTAGACCTTCAAATCAAATTTCAAGCGGGCAACAGTGCGCTTCGGCTCACTAACGTTGGTCTTTTCAGGACTAATAACATAGGACACAGCTCCATTCTCAAGGAATCTTTTGCCGGAATCCCCGACGAATCGGATGAAATACTTGGCACCTTAGACTTTGACACACCATACGAAGTACTGTATCCTATTAGAGAGGACTGGCGAAGGAAGACAGTCTCTGTCCATAACGAGATTGCAATATACACAGATGGTTCTAAGACCAGTGAGGGCACGGGGTCAGGTATTTACTCGAGAAATACGAACCTACAGGTGGCCCTTCCGGACACATGCAGTGTGTTCCAAGCAGAGGTTCTAGCTGTACTTAAAGCTGCGGAATTACTTGAGATGGAGTCAATATCCGATAAGAATATCGACATCTACATTGACAGTCAGGCTGCGCTAAAGGCGCTAGAGTCTTACGTCACCGAATCTGAGATAATCAGGATTCGGTGACGTAAGACGTCAAAACGTTTTTGATTCCATTTCAAAAGTAAATAGACATACAAAATAGATGCAAGTATCTTGAAGAAAATGCTGTGATGTGTGAATGTTCTCCCAAAACATTTCTTTTTAACTTACTTTAAATTTGTTAGTTTTCACACCCGTTTAATTTGTTCATCATCATTTTTTTTAATGACTGTTGGCTCGCTTTTCATTCGAGTACTTTTGCTTAGATTTTTCGCTCTCTGAGAGTATTTACTCTCATCATGTCATATTTGACAATTCATTAGTTTTTGGCTCGGAAAGTACGCGAACGGAACTTATAGGTAACATTTTTGTTATCGCTTAGTTTGCGATATATCGAGCTTTGAAAATAATCGTGCCTGAAATATGTTAAAAACGGGGTATTTCTGAATATTTTGATACATACATACATAGTTTTTCTTATAAAATGTCTCCCAGGATTGAAACAGAAATTATCAAAATCGTTGCATATTTATAGGCGGTATCTTAGGTCCGGTCTCGTGCTTTCTAAAAACTAATCAGTGGTCAAATATGACATGATGAGAGTAAAAACTATCCGAGAGCAGAAAATCTAAGCAAAAGTACTCGAATGAAAGCGAGCCAGGTCGAGCCAACTGTCGTTAAAAAAAATTATAATGAACAAATTAAAGTTGTGTGAAAACCAACAAATTCATATTAAGCTAAAAAGGAATGTCTTGGGAGAACATTCACACATCATAGCATTTTCTTCAAGATACTTTGATACATTTTTTTTTATGTCTTGGCTATTTGAAATGAAATCAAAAACTCTTTGACTCATTTAGCAATCAGCTGATTACACTTGGCAGTTTGTACGTTCGTGCCGGCAGAAATACTTCGAATACATTCAAGCGCAAAGGGAAATACCCACTACTCGCTACTCGTTACTTCTCAATTTTTCTCTTTATCTGTCATGTTCGCTCAATATCCGAATACAGTTCGGTCACTTAAGCACCTTAACTCTCCGAGTACTTCATGCAGCGCCACTTTTTGACATTTTAAAACAAAAAAAAAACAGAAAAATGAATCAAGCTAGTAGAAAGGAACAATGTTCTATGGGATTCGAGTAATCTTCACTATAAACATATATAAAAAACAAAGCCGAGGTGCGGAAAAAAGTGTCCGAAACATTTGGATTACCAACAACAAGCACCCTGCAGCGCGTCACCATTGTGTTCGTACTCAACTACATCAGTGCGTGATTTTTTCGACAGCGCTTCATACTACAGTTTCAGCTTCACCATTGTGTTCGTGCAGTAAAGAGCTTTAGATTGTATACGTGAATAGACCTCACATATCCAATAGTCTTCCGCTTCAGGCGCCTGCCTGAAAGTTACTTACTTACTTAGGTGGCGCTACAGTTCGGGGTGAACCTGGGCCTCAACCAACAAGCCTCTCCATTTAGCTCGGTCTTTAGCTAATTGCCTCCAGTTGCGCACTCCAAGTTGGTCGAGGTCCCCTTGAACTTGTGCGCGCCACCTACGGCGATGATTCCCTCTACTGCGTCGTCCCTCGGGATTAGATTCGAAGACTCTGCGGGCCGGAGCGTTGGTGTCCATTCGCTCTACATGTCCTAGCCATCTCAGACGTCCAATACGCAGTTTTTTGACTAGGTCGATGTCGCTGTACAGCTCGTATAGTTCGTGATTGAATCTTCTCCTCCAAAACCCGTCAACGTAAACGGGACCGAAAATCTTACGAAGAATTTTTCTCTCGAAGCGACCAAGGATATCTTCATCCTCTTTTAATAACGTCCATGTTTCAGCGCCGTAAAGCAGGACTGGGATGATCAAGGTCTTATATAGAGTCTCCTTAGTTGTTCGAGATAGGGCTTTACTGTTGAATTGCCTTATAAGCCCAAAAAAACAGCGATTGACAAGAGTTATTCTTCGATTGATTTCTGCGCTGATTTTGTTTGCTGAATTTATAGCAGAGCCAAGGTAGACAAAGTCCCTTACTACCTCGAAGTTATAGCTGCCCACTGTGACGTTTTGTCCAATTCGTCGATGTTGGTTTTCCCTTCTTGTTGACAGCATATACTTAGTTTTGCCCTCGTTTATCGCTAAACCCATTTTGGCCGCTTCTGCCTCAATGCTTGCAAACGCACTAGTGACAGCCCGCTGAGTTCTTCCGATAATGTCTATATCGTCGGCGTATGCAAGCAGTTGTACAGACTTGTAATAGATTGTGCCTCCGGTGTTGGCTTGTGAGTTCCGCACAATCCGTTCAAGTACAATATTAAAGAAGTCACATGACAGCGCGTCACCTTGTCTAAAGCCTTTTTTGACATCAAAGGTCTCGGTGAGGTCATTACCGACCTTGATGGAGCAGCGAGCGTTCTCCATCGTCAGCCTGCACAGACGGACAAGTTTGGCAGGGATGTCAAAACTAGACATGGCTCTATAAAGCTCTTCTCTACAGATGCTGTCATAGGCGGCCTTGAAGTCGATAAAGAGGTGGTGAGTATCGATTTGGAATTCTTGGGTTTTCTCCAGGATCTGCCGAAGTGTGAAGATTTGATCGATGGTGGACTTTCCTGGCCTGAAACCGCACTGATAGGGTCCAATCAGGCTGTTGATAAAAGGTTTCAGGCGTTCACACAATATCGCAGAAAAGATCTTGTATGCGATGTTGAGGAGACTGATGCCTCTATAATTGGCGCAGTTGAGGGGGTCTCCTTTCTTGTGGATCTGCCTGAAAGTTGCTGCCATGCATTTAGCGCAGCGACGAAGTCGCGTGAGCGGCTTAACCACCCCGAAAAGTAAAGTTTATTAAATTAATTGCGTGAAGCGCCACTTATCCAATAATGGCCCCCACCGATCCTTGCACACTGTTAGGAGGTAAAGATTGTAGCCTTAAGTAAAAAATATCGTTTTATTAGGTGCGTTTTTTTGTACGCGTATACCCGCTAACTCATAAATGATACAAAAAAACGACCATCCCCGCTTATCGATTTTGTGAGAAAAACCTAGCTGCACATACATTCTTATGACATTTTAACTGCCAAACTCAGAAATCCTTAATTTTTTTTTTTGTGGAAATTATAAACAAGTTATTTAAATGGAAAACATCGAAACATTCTTTGACATTTTTTTTTAAGAAATTCAATTTTTTATTCTTTGTTCTTGTTTTCTTTTTCGCGAAAAATAGCACTTCAGCAACCCCAAAGTCTCCTCCTGAGTCCACAATTTTCGTTGGCTAATAAAATGTAGAATAATAACAACAAATTCTCTTTCATGTTTCTGCGTACGTTTTTTCTGCTCCAGACATTTTTGTTTTTAAATTAATTTCCAAACGAAATGTCACATTTATATCAAATTTTTGACAATTATTCATAATTTAACGATTGGGGATAAGAAAAATGATTCTGGTAGCATTGTTTTTATAAGGACTTAGCGGCGATAGTTGTCCCCGCTAACTTAAGCGGGTACAAGCTATCGTGTTGTTGTAATTAACATGTACATTTTTGAGTTAGCGGGTATACGCGTACAAAAAATGCACCTATTAAAAACTTGATTGCTTATTGAGGCATTCTACGATTCATACACCGGCCGGGTTCAGCCTCACATGAAGGTACTCGGGGCATTAACCAAATATGCATATCACCTGTAAATAGGAAACAATCTTGTTCATTCTATGACAGAAAATGTGTCAATTCCAATAGAAATTTTATAGGAAAAACTATATCTTGAAACTTCGACATCTGCATACATAAGACGTAAGTATATACAGGGTGGGCCAACTACAAGTTTCTTTTTAAAAATGCAATAAACTGAACAAAATGAAATTTTTTCCATGTATTATAGCTTTATTAGTAAGAGCAAACATTCCCATTAATTATGAAACACAACGTCGTTCAAGTGGCTGCCTCGCAGTAGCGCATTCTATCACTCCAATTTTCCAAGACCTTGTTGACGGTTTCGGGCTGTAGCTCATGGATCGCTTGGATGATATTGGCCTTAAGTGCTTGAATCGTTTCCGGATTGTTGGCATAACATCGGTCCTTCACGGTTCCCCACAAAAAAAAGTCCAAAGGGGTCAAATCGCAGCTCCGAGGCGGCCAATTGACATCGCCAAGACGGCTGATAACACGATTTGGGAATTTGGTGCGCAAAAGACCGATTGTGGCATGGGCTGTGTGGTATGGTGTGCCATCCTGCATGAACCAGAGGTCGTCCAAATCCACGTCTTCAATTTCAGTAAAAAAAAGTCCTTAACATGGCTCTGTAACGCCCACCGTTGACCGAAACGTTGTTCCCAGCCTCATTTTCGAAGAAAAATGCTCCAATGATGCCACCACTGCACAATCCGCACCAAACTGTCACTCTCTGTGGATGCATTGGCTTCTCGACAATAACATGCGGGTTTTCCGAGCCCCAGATGCGGCAATTTTGTTTGTTAACGTAACCGCCGAGATGAAAATGTGCCTCATCAGAAAAGATGATTTTTCGCCCAAAATCGTTATCCAATTCAAGCTGCTCTAAGACCGAAACTGCGAAGCGATAACGAAGCGAATGGTCGTGCGCTTTCAATTGCTGAATCAATTGGACCTTGTAAGCGAATAATCCCAGATCTTTGTGCAGAATTCTCCTCAGGATAGTGCGTGAAATGTTGAGCTGTTGAGATCGATGACGAGTTGATGTTCGTGAATTGAGTCTCCCGCCGCCTGAAATTAGGCATAAAAAAAAATTCGAATTCCTAGCCAGTCACTTTTGGCTGTTTGTATTTGTTTTATGTGTAAAATTTGACTTTACTATCAACTACTGGCTGGCTAGGTTTAAAAAAAACACGGGTATTGTTTAGAACTATCTATAGGCATAAATGTCAAACCGAGCACTCATTCTGCACGCTCTTTTTGACATTTTCCGCAACGCAGTGGTACCGCAGTCTCACCGCAACGGCATCGCAATGGTATTGCTGCGGTGGCAGTTCAGAAACTGAAGAATCTCTTGTGGACCTAAGGATGACAGGTCTTTGTCCTCTATCTGGTATACTTCCAGACAGTTTACTTTATTGCGAGATAATGTCTCACAGTTCTTGAAAATGTTTTCCGAATTTTCTTCTATTCTTTTTTTTTTTTTTCTCTCTAATGGCTGGGTTTGAGTGTTAACTAATTTCCCTTCGAGCTTCCCAATATAAAGCGCAAATGTCCTTGTTATTTTGCTTTACTGTTGATAGAGCCTCGCAGGTCAGGAGATGCTGTTCATCCATCGTTACCGTTGAGTTGCATTCTGCATTCTGCTGTTGTCTTGATTTTAATTTTAAATAGATGATGCGCTAGGCAATCATGTCCTGTTTGTAGTCTGAAGAGTGCTGTGGCTTGGTTCCTCGGTATCTGTTGGTTTGCTTTCCCGAGTTCTATGTCCTACCTACTGTCGCCGTATGGTGTTCTATTTTATTTTTACGTTTAAAGACTTGTAGCATGTTAGTCTTAACTCGATGATGCTTTTTGTTGATGTTGTTGTTGTGGTGGCCTTTTTAGCTAGTTGGTTTGCGTTTTCGTTCCCCATTAATCCGATGTGCGATGGTACCCGTTGTTCAGGTTTATAAGTGAAACACGAAATAATAGAAATAGAGTGTAGCTTTATTTAGGTTAATGCGGTCTTAACAATAGTGATACAGCGACTGCTCGTTAGAATCACATATCTTCTTCTTCTTCCTTTTATCAGCGAGGCTATGATCCGAAAACAAGGGATCACAACCCTCCCACTTCATCGCATTTCTACTGATCTGCCTGTGGAGTTCGCCTATTTGACCTCAGAATATATCGGCAAGCCTGCCGATTTTGGATCACTCGGTTACTGAGGCCAATGAAATGCCGATGTTAACAGAAACAGAAACAAGAAAAGTTATAAGTCTTTTGGTTTGGCTGATGGCCGTCTACCAGATTGACGATTAACATAATACTTAATAAATATATTGACTTAAATATGAAATTTAGAAGTTCTCCTGAATAAGGCGTTGCCTATAGCGAAGGGCATTCAGTGCATAATTGTATAATGAATCCCATCCTTGCCATCCATTCAGAATGCAGATTGCCTCATCTTCACCTAGGATAGTTGATCCAAAGAAACGTAAACGTAATTCCTTTAAAATTGGACAAATAGCAAGAAAGTGAAACACATCTTCTCGTACATTCAAATTGCACATATTGCACAAAATTGGAAGATCTGGGCGGTGTGGTATACAATTTAGGTGTACTAGCTCTCCTCTCAATTTAAATATAGTACTTATTTTATCCGTTGAATTAGAGTTTAGAAAATACGTACTGTCTTGAAGATGATATGTTAATTTGCTATAGAGCAACCTATGCTGAGATGATTGGGCTTCATTAGCATACCTCTCGTACAAATTGTTTCCTGTTTTTTCAAGCAGAGTATTAAATTGACATCTCATTAACGTAGGTAGCACATCTGGTGAAATACTTAGGCTTACACCACACTCGGATGCAAGATTCTGCCACTCACCCACGAAGTTAGCTCTTGTTGTTAAAAGATGTGTAAGAACAATTTTCGGCAACCTCTTTTCGTCCATCGACATTACTTTGATTATATAGTTAAAGTGTAATTTCAAAGTTTCCAAAAACATAGGTGGCATCGCAGTTTCTAGATATAACATGTAATTTGGCGTACTGCAAGGCAATCGAAAGATTCGCTTCAGGAAATATCGGAAAAATGTTTCCACTGCTGGGAAAGAGCGGTATCCCCACACCTGGGCTCCATATAATAGTATTGATGCCGCAGTTGCGCGAAACAGTTTTTGTTTTGAGCTATGGGTTACATAATTATTCATAATGCAGCGTCCCCAGATCGAAGTAATTGCTCGCTTAGCATCTGATAATTTCGCCTCCAAGTGTTTGTTCATATTTAAGTTGCCTGATATCAGAACTCCAAGATATTTGTATTTGCGCACATTTTCAACAACCTCACCACAATATGTCCATTTTTCGATTCTGGAATATCTGCCGCCTCCATCTCTGAATACCATAGTTTTCGATTTCTGCAGGTTAACGAAGAGGTTCCAGCATTTACAATATTCGCTTAGCCTATTCATCATTAGCTGCATACCATTAACCGTATCAGCAAGGAAGACAATATCATCCGCGTACAGCATTCCAGGGATCTTTGTTCGGCAAAAATCTATACCTCCTCCTACAGCATCTGTTATGTCATTGATGAACAATATAAATAGTAATGCACTCAATATACACCCTTGCTTCACTCCCATTGCTGATGTGAATTCATCAGATATAGATTCTCCATCCCATACATACATATGCTACATTATTTTCATACATTGCTCTTAGGGTATAGATGACTTTGTTGGAGATTCCGATTTTGTGTAATTTGTAGAATAGCGCCTCTCGTGCTATGGAGTCAAATGCCGCTCGAAAGTCAACAAAAAATGCATATAACTTTTTGTGTTTCTTTTTATAAATTTCAGCAATGTTCGTTAATACAAATATTTGGTCGACAGTAGAGTAGTTTTCTCTAAAACCTGCTTGAAACTCCGATAAAACCTCATTGTTTTTAATCCACTGAGTAAGCCTATTGTAGATCAAAGCAGAAAAAAGTTTTGCAGAGGTGTTCAAAAAAGATATTCCTCTATAGTTAGTTGGATCGTTGTAGTCCCCTTTTTTGTGTAGCGGATAAATGATTGCTTTTTTGAAGCTTCCTGGAACAGATGCAGTTTCGAAGATTCGGTTAAATTCCGACGTGAGCGCATATACAAATTCGTCTGTGCAATTTTTATAAAATTCGAATAGAATACGGTCATCTCCTGGTGCTTTCTTTCTTTTTGAATTATCGATTACCTTTTTTACTTCTTGCAATGAAAATGGAGCATCCAAAAACTCGTCAGTAAAAAGAGGGGCTGCATACTTAAACAAAGGAGAGCTGATCGTAGCGTTGAGCAGGTTGCTAAAGTGTTCTCTCAGAAGAGGAGCTTTTAACGTGGCGGCAATCGTATTTGGTTGTCCGTTTATGACCTTTACAGCTCTCCAGAACTCAGCAGAGGATCTCGAGTTATTTACAACAGCGATCTTTTGTTGCTCGTAGGCTAGGCTTGCATAGCAAAGACGTTTAAAAGCCTTGTTTGCTTCTCCGTAAAGCAATTTGAAAATGCTGGTGTTATGCACCCTAAATAGCTTTAAAAAAGCGAATGACTTGTCTCTTGCGTTAGCACACTCTTTGTCAAACCATTTTTGCTTGCAGATACTTTTGTTTCGTGCTAGTATATATGGAGGGATTGCATTTTTTATAACATTTGTAAATGTCTCAATATTTAAGGAAGTGTTTGAAGACTTCAAACTCTCTAGATTGGCATTCATGTTATTCTGGAACCTAGTGCGTATTCTTTCATTCCAAACCAATTTTGGTAATAACCCTAGTTCTGCGGTGTTGCCTTCATTTGACGAACCGGGTAAGCTACATTTAATTTCAAGGGGCATATGATCCGAAAAGTGCTCCAGTCCTACACGAAAATCGGCGAGAAGTTCTTTCCAAGTTCCTGATATAAAACAGTAGTCAATTACAGATGAAGCTATTCTTCTTCTTCCTTTTATCAGCGAGGCCATGATCCGAAAACAAGGGATCACAACCCTCCCACTTCACCGCATTTCTACTGATCCGCCTGTGGGGTTCGCTATGAAGCTATTCCGCGAACAAAAGTAAATTCTCCGTCAAAATCTCCTTCACAGCTTCCATTCAGAACACTACAGTCGAATGCATCAGCTAGCTCAAGTATCTTTATACCCTTGTTGTCACAAATTCCATCTTTTGACCTGCGATTGATATGCATGATTGGTGAGTTACATCCACTCACAAAGTTGTTTTGTGACAAACCTAAACGACCATTGAAGTCCCCTACGAGCATTACATTCACTAACTCTAGGTTGTGTAACATTTCAGTTAGCCTGTCATAGTCACGATGCCAGTGACTGCAATTAATATAAACAGGAACTATAGACAGGACGCTGTTGTTGATTTTTACGTCTATTACATATAATTCATCCGATCCTCGAAACTTGGCATCAACACTATTAAGATCCTTACGATAGCCAAATAATTCATCTCCACTACAATGCCGATGTCGTCGCATTTGTCTGATCCAGGCGTTTATAGGCCTGCCTTTCCTACATCGCGATGTCTTTGGAACGTGCATTGATATTGCCTTCTTAACAGGGTTCAAATGATCTCTTCTTTGAACGTGGCAATACCAACTGAGCCGGTCGCGCTCTATTTTTTGTACGATGGTTTCCTTGATGTGAAAGGAAATCGTTAGAATCACATATGTATCAAGCAATCTATGCCAAAGTTTTATACAACTTATTATACAATATATACAAAACAAAGAATCTGATAAGTAGTATAACATGTATGTAAGTACATATATACTCTACACCCATTGGAGAAGTTTTGTTTTTCTTTGTCTTTTTAAGAAGATTATATTCTGTCTGATGTCTGCTAATGTTCTCTCTTCCGGTGGTGAGTTGGATGATGTCTGCCGAATTTTCTTCTGTTTCGTTTCAGAATCTACACACCCCGTTGCTTTCCAAACTCAAGTCCCTAAGGTGTTTATAGAGCTCACTATGCCCCGTGAGGATGCCTGTGAGAATTTGGAGTTTGTTCCTACATAGACCGATACAGACCTTACATCTGCCTCATCCCATGTTAGGGCCTATGCCATGGAAAGTTTCTGTTCCTATGAATAGGGTTCCTGCCCACTTTCTCGACAGACTTTCGGTTTCCTAATTACCCTCCACTTCAACGTGGCCTAACACCCAGTATAGGGTAACTTTGTTGATTCACAGATTGTTGACTTGATCCGCTCATTCCCATTTTAGAGGTTATCGTATAAACATGGAACTTTAATATCAGCTACTACTTTCTTACTTAGATAGTGATGCAGTCCGGCTCCTGGAACTCTATCAGCTGCCTCCAGGTTTCTTTTCACTTCTGCTTGCCACCTAAGGCCTTCCTTTACTTCACCGTCCCTCCGAGGATGAAGAAAACTTTTTGGGCCGAAGCGAAGACGTTCATCCGGTGTATATGTCCTATATTCAAACTCTTCTAACTACAACAATGACGCTGTACTGTTCGTCACTGAATCTTCTCCTCCCATCACTATCTAATTGCGCGCATCGTATTAGTCTTCGATAAATAATAAATAATTCTTTTTTTTATTTTTTAGGAGCCATCAACATAAAATCACTTGTAGACTTGGCGAAAGAAAGGCGCGAAACTGCTGGCAGCATACCAAATCAAACGATTTACAAATTAGATGATCGTCTTGAATTTATAATTAAAAAACAGGAAGATCGAGAAAAACAATCAATCTACCCAGAAAGCTCTGACCAAGACGACAATATCATACATACATCCAAAATCGAAAACCAGACGCACAAAGAAACAAATAGCCAAGACGATCACATAAAAAATAAATTCAAGGGAAACCAATCGCTTCAAGGTGCAATCAATGAAAACACTGATCTGGACACTCGTCGAATTGTAGATACCGAATTGGAATCTGGTGGCTTATATGACTACGTGCCAGCGACAAAAATTAAAGGCATGGAAGATTGGATACCAGAATCCAATTATTACAAGTATTACCAAACAACAACCGATTTTCCGCTAAATATTGAACAGGAGACGGAGTTTGCGTACCCAGATAATCTCTGCCTTTACACGTATGAAATGGGAAACTGTTCGAAATTTAAATCGCCTTTTAAGTGTCTTACTGGGTCGCTCTCGCATTACCTAATGGACGGAGCTTCAATCTTAGCACCTTTGTTTTTAGATGTCAAGCACGGAGAAAGAGTTCTCGATGCGTGTGCTGCCCCTGGTGGAAAATCACTTCTGATGTTGGAAACAATGCATCCAGAGATGCTTGTTTGCAATGACATTCAAGAAAGTCGACTAAACCGTATCCGCAAGGTAATGAATGAATATCTATTCGATTTTAAAGATCGTTGGGAGGGCAAACGTTGTCTGTTAACTCAACGTGACGCTTGTAGTATTGATGATTATGAAATGTACGACAAGATTTTGGTCGATGTTCCATGTACCTCGGACCGACATTCACTTACGGAGAATGACAACAATATTTTCAGATCATCGCGGCTAAAAGAGCGATTAAGAATACCTGAGCTCCAAGCTGGTATATTGACCAACTGCCTACGGCTTCTAAGGCCTGGTGGAACATTAGTTTATTCGACCTGTAGTCTAAGTCCCATTCAGAATGATGGTGTGATACATATGGCAATGCAAAACGCATTCAACGAATACGGAATAACAGTCACTGTAAAAGATTTGAGTATGTTAGTCCAGTTATTTAGCGATATATACAAATTTGAAAATCCCAAAGGCTTAAAATATGGTCAAATGGTGGTACCGTATTTGCCAGCAAACTTCGGTCCAGCATATTTTTGTAAAATCACAAGAAACTGAGTAGGGTAATTCATTAAAATGAGTGCTTACTAAAAAGTTTGTATTATTTTTCTTCCTTCTCATTAACTGTTACTCTTTTTCAGGAGTAGGTGTGTTTCCAGGCTCAGAAATTCATTCTTCGGCAATTTAATTTCATGACTATGCTATAATTGCACTATTTTTTTTCCATTTCTTCGCTATAAGTTAGTTATTTACATATACAGGGGGTTTGGGGAGTAGGTTTCAATTGCTCTTTGGTTAATTAATTTATTGTAAGGGGTGGAAGGCTGCCAAATTGCTTTGAGAAGTCCAAATCATTGCTAAGAGCTTCTAAAGGCCATCACCAACACGGCAACGTGCTGGTGGGGTGATGAAGCTATAGAAGTAATAAATGAGAAGAAATCGGCCTGGTCAAAGTGCGCGTCTATTAAAGAGTCGGAAAGCCCACGTCGAAGTAGAATACAGACGTTGCAAAATTCTAGCAAAGAAGAACTACGTCCAGCTCCAACCGAAGAGTACGAAGAGCCTGTACCGGGAGCTAGAGAAAACATCTTCCTCGCTTGCTGATGCAAACCAGGCTACTGCGACGCAAAATATGAACAAGGCCGAAAGTATCTTCAAAATAGCTGCTCAAAGAAGAAGGAATGCTCTAGGAATTCGTTCGCCAAAGTTCATTCACCCTAATAGTCGTTGGCGTTTGTAGCTTTTCGACGATTGTCGTTTCATTCATAGCTAGGACCTGCTGACCGTTAAACATTATTAAGCAATTTGTTTGTCATGAAAAAGTTATGAAAATGGATTCGTGCTACATCTGAAGAATAAAACGACAATCGTCGAAAAGCGACAAACGCCAACGATAATCAGGGTGATTAACAATGCTCATGGCCAGCTTCTTGTGGATAATGACAAAATTCTGCAGAGGTGGCGGCAGTATTATGAAGAACTTTTGAATGAACAGTTTTCCTGGCTATGCTTTCCAAGAGCCACCTCTAACTGTGAAGAAATACCCGACATTACAGTCGAAGAAGTTAGTGAGGCGGTCAAATACGAGTACTCCAAAAAACCAAAATCGGTTGGGCCAAACGAGATGGCCTCTGAGTTATTGAAAAAGATGGGAGACATTGTGTTCAGATAGCTCAGAATTCTCATCTCCAAGTTTACGAGAGGTGACCCAATACCGAATCAATGGAGGGAACTTTAGCTTCTCCCTATGTATAAAGGGAAAGGTAACACGCGAAGCTGTGATAATTACAGTTCGATCTAGCTAATATCACACATCATGAAGATCGTTGAGAGGGTATTAAGTGGCAGACTGCGAAAAATAATGCGGCTATCTGATGATCAATGCGGGTTGTTCGCGGGCAAATCAACCACAGATGGAATCCAAAGTATAAGGATTATAATGGGAAAACATCGTGGTTCCTTAAAGGATTTGCATATTGTACATATATTGATTGACATTGAAAACGCATTCCACAGACAACGAACGACAGCGACAGAATAAAAAAAGTACAGAGATCGGCGTGCGTGGGTATCACAGGAGCAATGAGGTCTTGTCCAACAGATACTCTCAGTGTGATCTTGCATCTGATCCCTCTCGAACTACACATCAAAGACACAGCTATATGCAGCGCAGTCCGGCTCAGGGAATATGGATGCTGGACCACAAGGCCATATGGTCACGGCAAGGTCCTGGAGACGATACCAAATGAACTGGTTGCGTCCTCGACCGACTACACGATACCCAAACTCAACTTCAGAAAATCCTTCTTAACAAAACTCCCTTCCAGAGAAGAATGGAAGAACGGAAGCGTTACCTGCAACTATGATATAGGGATATACACGGACGGTTCGAAGATGGACTGCGGAGTCGGCGCAGGTATCTTCTCTGTCCAGCTGAATATATCAAGGTCTTTTCGTCTCCCAGACTCTGCTAGTGTTTTCCAAGCGGAGCTTCTTGCGATTCGAGAAGCCTGCCGCCTGCTAAACAATCTAATCAATCTAATCTAAACAATCTTCCAACATCTAATCACAATATCGCTATTTTTTCGGATAGCCAGGCTGCCATCAAGGCCATTGATGCAGTTTGCATCTCTTCAAAACTAGTAGAGCAATGCCGGTTCGAATTGAATCAACAAAGCACTCACTCGAGAATCACTCTCATCTGGGTCCCAGGGCACAGCAACCACGAGGGTAATGAGCGTGCTGATGAGCTGCCAGGCGAGGGTCGGCCCTTAACGGCTCTCTAGCAGAAAGAGTCGACATTCCGCTTGGTGCCGTTAAGGGATATATTCACCTTCACTTCCTCCAGCTAGCCAATCGCGGGTGGAACAGCCTTACAAGCTGTGTCATATCTAGGAAGACGTGACCCAGTTTCAACAAACCCAGGTCAAAAGAGTTACTAGGCAAACCAAGGCCAGATATTGCTAAAATCGTAGCTATTACCACAGGTCACTGGCCAGTTGAAGACCATGCGGCCAAGCTTGGTATCCCCCACAACACCTTTTGTAGGAGCTGCAAGGATATTAATGAGAAAGAATATCCATGTCACTTCCTTTGCAGATGTCCGACCCTGGCGAGAATCAGACAACAAACTCTTGGCAAACCCTTCTTCGAGGATCTGAGAGAGATAGCGGACAAAAGGATTGGAGAACTAATCCTCTTCCTGAACTCCACGGGCTGGGTTTAAACTTAACATCCCTTTTTAACTAACCACTACAATAGGTATACACGAGTCCGTGGTAACAAAACAGCGCACCCTAAGCGCTAATTGGGTTCTTTTGGACCGCCACTTTACCTACCTACCTACCAGGGAAGCGTCTTAAGTCCTTATTGCAGTCCTTGACTATCTGCTTGAAGGTGAAAGTGACGAACTCCAAAGTGTAGTGAGTCCAACTCAACTCAGAATGCAAAGTATACACAAAGTACAACAGAATATTACATAACACCACAGCCACAACCAGAAGCATAAACAATGCAATGTGATGACACTGCAAGAACATAGCCGTAGTAAAATCAATGTAAACACTGATTCACAGAGTACACTGGCCATGCACATCAATGAGTGTGCCATAGCAAAACATAAACAAACATTACACTGGGCATGCTCGTCAATATGTGTGTCACCAATGCCACCAGTGTATACTCGTGTTACATTGTTTCGGCAATCGTAAAGAGTGTTGCGTGGTTTATGTGACCTATTCGAAGTGCATGCACCCCTCGCGAAATTAGGAGGATCGATTTATGTTCCGGATCGATAGTGTATTGGATTCAATGCATATCGATCGAAATGGATTTGCTGGAGGGATTTCACTATATAAGGCGTTACAATTGGAAAATAAAATTAGAATTAATCTTGACATCAGTCGTGTTTGATTCTCGCTCTGGCTTACTAGCCCTACTCCTAGTAGTAAAACTCTGGCATACTTATGGCGTTTACGCCTTGCCTATAGTTAGGATTCTTTCTCTTTACTGCCCGTACATTACATGGCATTTAAATAGGATTCTCTTCAATACATCATACCTTTACACGGCGATCTTTAGTCGTGCTTTACAAAAGTGAACCAGTTATTCATTGCTGACGATGGAGCCGTCATAAGTGAGTATCCTACCTCCTTGCATCGATCAGTTGATGTGTGGGTGGACGTTTTGCGAAATGGGTATCGCATTAGTCAAAAAAAAAAAAAATGAGTATTGTACTTGTGCTGCTCACTCTCTGACCCACGCAGGCCTATTCCAGATATTTATTTGAATGAAACAATGCTCCCCAAGTGCGAAAAGTTGAAATATTATTATTATTTTGTATTTTAGTACTCAATATTTAACATTAATATTGAAATTTGTAGCACTGGCTAGCTGTGAAGTCTTAGCAAAACTCTTAATTTTCTCCTCAAATTGCTTTAAGATCTCCTTTCTGCAGATAGTGTACAAATTTGTTTCTGTGATCTATGATCAAAGTGAAGTAACTTGTGATGACGACATCAATAATCGCGTAATTGCAAGGTGGATAAAGTGGGGGGAGAACTCTTCTGTCTCTTATGACCAGAAAATTCCCGCTAAGCTGAAAGAAGGTTCCGCTCTGCAGTTCGCGTCCAGCACTCACATATGGTTCACAATATTAGAAAATATACAAAAAGTATGAGAGTAAATAACGGTAGCTGAGATGAAGATTGTTGGCATGGCAAAGCTTGATCGAATAAGAAGTTCGAATATCCGTCTTCACGTCAAAGAAATAGAGCATGACCAGCTTAGCTGGTATTGTTATGTTCAAAGAAGGGATCATTTGAACCGAACCATGTCAAGAAGGCAACACCAATGAATGTGCCACTGATATCGCAAAATAGAGGCAGGCCTAAAAACTCCTAGATCACACAAATTCAACAACACCAGCATTTGGTTTGCCTCAATAACCAAGTGATCCAAAATGGGGAGGTCGAGCCGCCTATTTGTCCAGATTGATTCCTGGTAGTACAATAGTACTGAACTGCTCCAGTCGATTATTTCCTACACCGAAAAAAATTTCTTATATAGAAATTTGTTAACATCGACGGAAAATAAAGGGTACACGATGTTACCTCTGGGGACGAACTCGAGGCAATTAAATACATAAATTCACACTGCAGTAAACTCCTCGCAGAACAACCACCACCCATAGCCAGCAATGAACAGACCAGAACAACATTAGGCATGTTTTGGTCAAACAATAATTCTCAGTAAAGTAAGATTTAGCAATTTAGCTTTTTGGTTCAGTTTCGCTCCGGATGGTGCCGCTTCCTAAACCCGCCCATAAAAGACAGATACCCGACTGTAGGAACAGCCCATATAACGCCCAGGCCCACAAACCTGTCTGCCATCGCACTGTGGACACATCCCTTCTGGGTCTGAACACAGTAGATACACTAACCCTTACGTGATTTATGTGCATTAGACTGCTACAACAACAACAAACTGGAATTAATCGGGGCGGAGCGAAACTCTATCTGTGGTAACAGATGAGTCACATACCTCAATATTCATTACGGAACCTGTGGTTCCCCTGATCAACAAATTGGTCTCCAGAGTCCAGATGGATGATATTGCGTGTCCAAAATTTCCAATCGGCCAACAGGAGGTGAGCTATGTAAGAGACTGAGGTACATATGTGTGTTTATTTACCGAACTCTGTAATATCAAGGAATTACTGTAAGAAAGCCCAAGTGTCATTGACCTTCCAAGAAGTCCTACTCCCCCAACATCAGGTATATAAAACCGGAAAGCCGTAAGCATCGGCGCCGTGGCGTAAGTGGTTAGTGTGTCGGATCACTACGCATGAGGTTCCAAGTTCGAATCCCAGAAAACACCAAAAAGTTTTTTTCACGGTCCCACCTCTCGCGAGCGTCTGACAAACATCCGAGAGTATTGTTGTCACGAAAAAGCTTCTCAAATCACCGTTCGGATTCGGCATTAAACTGTAGGTCCCTTCCAGTCGTGTGAAAAATATAACGCACACAACATGAGTGGTTGCGAGAAGCTAGGCCCTGCCACTTTAAAGAGCTGTTGCGCCAAATATTTGTATTTGTTTTCGTAAGCATCGCCACATCTGATCTGCTTTGTTTTTCTCAGAGTCCACAAATTAACCCACGAGAAATGATAAATTGCTCTCATGATCATCAAGTAGAAGGGGATGTGAGAACACCATCTTCTCTTATGACAGGAATGAAGTTCGAAAGTTTAACGTTCCCAAGCTTTATAAAGCATATGCTCCATACACCACGGACAAATACTAGCGGGTGGCAATGGTGTAATGGTAACGTCGTCAATTACCACGCTAATGGTTCGTGGTTCAAATCCTGATGTCAGCAAGCATTTACTTATTTCTCATGAAATATATAAGGTTAGTGCGATGAATTGCGAAAGCTTGTGTGAACACTACTGCGAAGGCATAACACTGGAAGTAGCTTGGTCATATGGCTGCAAAAATTATTCGCTCTGTTAATGATGATTTTCCTATGACATCGGTTATCGGGGACGCCAACCCCGGAGTTTTTCTGAAACATGAATAACTGAGTTTCAAACCACTACAAAAAATCTCTCTCTTCCTCTCTTTCTCACTATCTTTCCTTTCCGGCGCCCGCACTATATAAAAACATTTAAGAGAAAGAAAAGTGCGATTGAAAGTCAATGGAAGACTTTGTAGCCTGCACTAATATAGGCATAACAGCAGCACTTACACTTACTTACACAGCACTTTTTACTATTCGCGAGTAGAAATCAAATTCCGACGAATCTGATTGCTATTAAGTTCCCCACAGCTCTCATCCGGTTCGGTTTACAATATTAGACAAAAGAATTGTAGTGACTGATTCGATGAACGAAAAGCAGTTCGTTATTTTGATTTATCAGTTTCTAGCTCGTGAACTATAATACCAAATGACGAATAAAAGCATTTGACCTATGAATATTAATAGCGCCTTAAGTGTATTAGCGATTCTATCTCGAGAAAGATCCATCCACGAGTTGTATTGCCAATTCTCACATCGGTGTTCTCTTGCTCAGATGGCGCCCAACGCACACCCCCAGAAGGTAGAAAACTTAATTACCGTTCCTGTTAGCAAAACCTTATAAGCAAAAATGCATATACATATGTATATGAAAGTCGTCAAAGAAAATACAATTTAGAAGATCACAATAGACCTATTCGCGCAGAAGGTGCATGCCTTGGAAATTGGTGTAATGATAGCGTCACCGATAAAGAGTCAATCCGATCAATTACAAATGCTTATGTCAACACTATTGCGAAGGCATAACACTGGCAGTATGATGGTCATGTGGCTGGAATTGTTGTCGCCCTGTTAAATGATTAATATTCCTATGTCATCAGGTGGTCGGAAAAATATACAGTGAATCAGATGCAAAAACAAAATAACAAAACAAATTCTCACTGTTATCTGGATACCACCCCCGGAGTTTTTGTGGGCGCCGTGGCGTAAGTGGATAGTGTGTCGGACCACTGCACGTGAGGTTCCAAGTTCGAATCGCAGGAAACACCAAAAAGGTTTTTCACGGTCCCACCTCTCGCGAATGTTTGACAAACATCCGAGAGTATCGTTGTCTCGAAAAAGCTTCTCAAACCAAAATTGCCCTTCGGATACGGCACTAAACTGTAGGTCCCATCCATTCATGTGAAAAATATAACGCACACAACATGAGTGGTTCGAGAAGCTAGGCCCCGGCACTTAAAGAGATGTTGCGCGAAATATTATTATTACCCCCGGAGTTTTTCTGAAACCTAATACAAGGGTTTCACACCACTACACCAATCTTTCTCTCTCTCTCTGTGTAAAACATTTTAAGGCGGGTATTCATAACCCCTTGAGTACGCGCAAATTATAAAAAAAAATACCACTGGCTGCATTAGGTTGTCTTAACCATCAAGTTGCGACTATTCCGATTCAACGTGGAATTGGTTCTGTTATATGGCTACAGTACCTTAAAAATGACCGTCAGTGTCATAAAAAAGTTGCAAATTTCTGTCTAAGGAAAATTACGAGACCGTATATTCTGGCCGAATCATATTTCAAACGAACAGCTTTATGAGAGAATGGGCCAGGAAGGAATAGTGTGATCACACCAGGCGCGAACGCACGGGGGGGTTGGGGGTTCAAACCCCCTCGAAATATCTGCCACCGTGCTACTAGGTTCTAGGAAATTGCCATGGCAAAAATACGATCGTGCCACATCGCATTGAACAGTTTTCAATATGCGTTCGTTATGTTGATACAATTGACAACGAATATACGATTCGGGAAGACTTTTTGTGTTTCGTTTCTGTTGATGACATTACGGGAAAAGGGCTTTCAAGTACGTTGCTGACCACGATGAAGGATATTGGCATAAATTTGGCTAATATGAGAGGGCAAGGTGAGTGTCAATAATTCACACTATCTATGTAAATAAAACTGTCAGGGCCGATTAGGTAATAAATTACATTACATGTTTAGGGTATGATGGGGCCCGGTCAATGAGCGGAAAATTCAACGGCTGTGGTGCCAAAGTTACAGCATTGTATCCATAAGCTATTTAAGTCCAATGTGCTAATCATAATTTGAATTTGGCCATTACACGCGCTGGTAACATACCGTGTATACGAAATTGCATAGGAACCATTAAAGAGGTTGTTAATTTATTCCCATTATCTAATAACATAAAGCAGCTCTAGTTTTAAAAGACAAAATTCAGGCGTCTTGCCCGAAAGCAAAACAAACGCGTCTTCTAAAATTTTGCGAAACGCATTGGGTTGAGCATTTGAATTCACTCAATTTGTTCTATGGTGTTCATGAATATATCTGTTGCTCACTAGAGTATCTGGATGTACAAAATATGAAAACCTAAGGAGTCAAACCTCATGTTCTACTTGCTGCTATACAAACTTCCCAATTTATAATATCCTTAACAGTGATTAAGCCAAATTTCAGCCTAATGAAAAATATAAGTGAACTTTTACAAAAAAAAAAGAATGTGATCTCAGCTGCTGTATGGAATATGCAAACCATTTACATGAGGAAGTAAATGAAATGCGTCAAAACTCCGAAGTTAGATTCAGTCACACATTTGCTGGAGCTAAAGAAATGGCAGACAAAATGGATATTCAATTAGTAGTCCCGCGGCAAGTTGTAAAACAAAAGAACCGTGACAACTATGAAGGAGGCCCTGAAGAATATTTCCTCGGTCCATCTTTGTCCCTCTTTTGGACCGACGATGTAACTAAGGACTAGATTTCTTACTTACATACTTTACTTATATCCTTTAACCCCTCGGGGGCATAGGGCGTCAACCACGCCTGCGCGCCATCTTGTTCGGAGTTCTGCAACGCGTTTGAGCTACCTCCAACTCATTCTTAAAGAGCTCGATTCCTCCGCAACTGTTCTGCGCCACGTTTGCCTAGGGCGTCCCGCTATTCTGCCTACTTGGGTGAGAGGATTCCACTACATGGCGTATTTCGCAATGGAGTTGTCTTCACGCCGTAGGGTGTGTCCAATGCATTGCCACTTTCTTCTTCGTATAGTAATGCTTATAGGATCTTGGCCCGTTCTCAGATAAAGATGTTCGTTGGAGATGTGGTTCGGCCAAAAAATCCTCAAGATGATTCTTAAGCATTTGTTTACGAAGACTTGCAGCTTGCGTGTGTTAATAGTGTCCACCTTCCAGGTACTGCACCCATAAAGCAGCACTGATTCTACGTTGGAGCGGAACAGTCGTAGCTTGGTTCTTAAGCTGATAACATTGCTTCTCCAGATTTTGGACAGCATTCCGAACGCAGCTTTAGCCTTCCCGATTCTGCTGCATACATCCAGTTCGATTAGCCGAAACGAAACTTCCTAAATATAGAAAGTTATCAACTTTCTCGACTTGCTTTTCGGCAATGTTAAGTTGAGCGCGGGTATTGGAAGTACTCAGGGCTTTTGTTTTGGCTGTGTTTATTTTTAGCCCCACTTTGTTTGCCTCAGCTTCTAGATTTTGGACCATCAAATGAAGATCCATTATCCGATGTGAAAGTAGACAAACATCGTCAGCGTAATCTAGGTGTTTAAGGTAAGATGTCATCGTCCAACGAATTCCATAATTAGCTTCCGTCAATGCTGCACGGAGTACATCGCTGATAACCACCAAGAACAATATTGGGGACAGTATGCACCCATGACGTACTCCACTTTGGACTTCAAAATCCTCCGACACCTTACCATTGTGCACGACGTTACACTTGCCGCCCTCGTATGTAGCCTTGATAATAGCTATAAGTTTTTCTGGAATGCCTCTCCTGCACAAGGCCAACCAGATAGCATCTCGATTCTGCTTTTTACCGACATACATGCGTGCCACAGTCGCAAAAGCATTTTTCACAGCACTCCAGTGGTCATCCATGTTCTCTTGCTGCTGATTGCTTCTGCTTCTAAGGCAAGATGGTCCCTGAACTGTTGGCGCACTTGGGGAACCTTGAGCCTGTCGATATTAAACCTGGTGATGTTACGTAGGTTTGAGTGGTTGCTGTTAACGGATGCAGTACGAAGGCGTAAATGAGCTACCATAAGATGGTGATCTCGTTCTTGTCCGACGTCAGCTCCACGTCTGTTTCGGATTTCTTGGCCATCGAGAACTCCTTTCTAAAATTCAAAACATTCTACCGGAAAAGTGTTCTAAGCTGGAAACAGAAGAAATACGTAGCACTATCAACGTATACGTATTTTCAAAAGAATGGCCAAATGACATCAAAAGATGCACTGATGATATTGTAGGTGAAATAACGATGTGGCGCAGGTAAAAATGTCTTTCTTTCATTTTCTTGATATCTGTTTGAATGTTAAATTAACTATGGTTGCAGACATTGCTTAAATATTCCGATTGATAAATGGCCAACAAATTTTATAGACGCTCTCAATTGTTGCGATTCAACGTTGCACCATACAATACATCGCTTTATGCAGATCGGTGCAGCACTTCCCGTATCTGTGGCATCAAGTAAACGGTCTTTTTCTTGTCTTCGCAGATTGAAAACTTATCTGAGTAACAAGACTAGTGAGGAGCGGTTAAATGACTTGATGTTGCTTAACATATATAAAGATATTGACGTGAAATACGAAGAGGTTATAGATATGATGGCTAAAGTACCAAGACGTATGGATATAATTTTGTAAAATAGTCCAACTATAAATTATATTATATTATTATATATGTAGGTGTATGACAAAAGAGGAGGCAGTTTTCAGCGAGCCGCCATGAGAGACAGATGGTCGATTTACTATTTCTATTATTATATATTTATCCTTCTAAATAAACTTATTATATAAAAGAGGTCTCTGAGTTATTTTTCTTTTCCTAAATCCTACATATATATTATATATATATGATTAAATCTTCTCCTCCAAAACCCGTCAACGCAAACGGGACCGAAAATCTTACGAACATTTTTTCTCTCGAAGCGACCAAGGATATCTTCATCCTCTTTTAATAAAGTCCATGTTTCAGCGCCGTAAAGCAGGACTGGGATGATCAAGGTCTTATATAGAGTCTCCTTAGTTGTTTGAGATAGGGCTTTACTGTTGAATTGCCCTATAAGCCCAAAAAAATAGCGATTGGCAAGAGTTATTCTTCGATTGATTTCTGCGCTGATCTTGTTTGTAGAATTTATAGCAGAGCCAAGGTAGACAAAGTCCCTTACTACCTCGAAGTTGTAGCTGCCCACTGTGACGTTTTGTCCAATTCGTCGGTGTTGGCTTTCCCTTCTTGTTGACAGCATAAACTTGGTTTTGCCCTCGTTTATCGCTTAACCCATTTTGGCCGCTTCCACCTCAATGCTTGCAAGCGCACCGGTGACAGCCCGCTGAGTTCTTCCGATAATGTCTATATCGTCGGCGTATGCAAGCAGTTGTACAGACTTATAATAGATTGGCTTATGAGTTCCACACAATCCGTTCAAGTACAATATTAAAGAAGTCACATGACAGCGCGTCACCTTGTCTAAAGCCTTTTTCGACATCAAAGGTCTCGGTGAGGTCATTACCGACCTTGATGGAGCAGCGAGCGTTCTCCATCGTCAGCCTGTACAGGCGGACAAGTTTGGCAGGGATGTCAAAACTAGACATGGCTCTATAAAGCTCTTCTCTATAGATGCTGTCATAGGCGGCCTTGAAATCGATAAAGAGGTGGTGAGTATCGATTTGAAATTCTTGGGTTTTCTCCAGGATCTGCCGAAGTATGAAGATTTGATCGATGGCGGAAACCGCACTGATAGGGTCCAATCAGGCTGTTGATAAAAGGTTTCAGGTGTTCAGATCTTGTATGCGATGTTGAGGAGACTGATGCTTCTATAATTGGCGCAGTTGAGGGGGACTCCTTTCTTGTGGATCGGGCAAACGATGCTGAGATTCCATTCATCAGGCATACACTCGTCTGACCAAATCTTAGAGATGAATTGGTGTATGCACTCTACCAATTCATCCCCAGCTGCCTTGAAAAGTTTGGCCGGTAAGCCGTCAGGTCCAGCAGCCTTGTTGGATTTTAGCTTGGATATTGCTATCCTCACTTCGTTTTGGTCAGGTGGACGGAAATTTTGACTACCATCGTCTATGTTGAATCGTTCATTCTGCCTGACAGCGGGATGTTGGTATTCGTCGCCGTTATACAGTTATACGATGCACTTAGTCTATTGTCGTTATTTCTAAACCCAAACTGATGGGTGGAAATAAGCCTTCTTTGCTCTATGATTCTGTCTAGTCTTTTAAGAAGCAGTTTCTCGAAAAGTTTTGATAATACCGGTAAAAGTGAGATTGGCCTTTATGAGGTAACTTCTGATAGAGGTTTACCTTGTTTAGGTATAACAATAATTTCTGCTATCTTCCAGTGAATTAGGGCATATCTTGTTTAAAACAAACATTAATAATAAGCTTGAGTTTTAACAATGCTTTTAAGAGTAGCTCTTTAAGGATTTGGGCAGTTATAAGGTCATAACCTGGAGATTTTCTATTAGATAGATTATGAATGCATGTACTGATCTCTCTTAGCGAAACATAAGCAAATACGTATTCATCCACTCTATCAGAGAAATCAAGACGTTCGTTTGCCATGCTAGGTGGAAAAGGTTTAAAAGCATTTGTCAGGTGCTCCGAAAAATGTTTGACCTTTTCTTTGGGTCGCCGATCCATTTCCCATCATCCACAAGAAGCTGACCATAAGCATTGTTAATGAACTTTGGCGAACGAATCTCCTGAGCATTCCTCCTTCTTTGGGTGGCTATTTTAAAGATGATGGCGCTCTTCTTCATATTGTGTCTTCGCAGCTCCGGGATAGCCTGGTTCGCATCAGCAACCGGTGAAGACATTTCCTCCAGCTCTCTAGCTATTTTCTCCAGCTCTCCAGCTATTTTCTCTCACTCATCGCTATGATCTGAGAAAAAATTATCAAACATCGCATACCGCTTGAATTAGTATGACTACATGAATGCAACATCATACGTGTTTGCAGTCAATGCGATGGGGATAAATATTTTATGAAGGATCAATAAGTTAGAGTCGTAGAAAAGAGTTATACACATGTATTGTACGAATAATTGCGGTATATCGCTGCAGATCTCTGGTCCTGACTAATCATGGAAATTCCTTTCCGACCAGTGGTCCGAACATGGCGAGCAACTCGCGCAAATTGTTGACTAATTTCAACCCAACTGGAACTGTGGACGCCACCGCTGATTCCATCTAGGGAATTCGTCCGCTGACATCTGGAACAAGAAAAAGTGCACTAGTGAGAAGGCACTTAGACCAAGAGCGCGCAGTTAATTTTGGACGCGAGAGGTAACCGGATGAATCCTATGTTAATGTGTTGCCTTGATGCCCAGTATTTGAGATATTCTCGTCTGGCAGCACATAAGGGCAGCTAAAGGAAATAACTGTATATTGAAAATCCCGCAAATTTCGAAACAGGAATGATAGGTGTAACCGATTGAATTTACTAGTACATTATAGAGTACGACCCCTTGACTAAGAATATATGTGTCCAAGACGTCTTAAGTGTAGCTAAAGCCCCGCCAGACGCGCTAGAAACGCGTTCTAAATTCCAATTTTGAATAATTTATGTAACCGCACCAATTTTTCCTGAACCATAGGGTATTACAACGTGAATACAATTATAAAGTTCCAAGACGTTTTGGATGTCGCCAAGGGCTTGCCAGACGAAGTCAAAATATTGCCAGAATGCCAATTTTGAATAATTGGTGTAACCGATTAATTTTTTTTTAAAACATAGAGCAGGACGTCATGATTACAAGGATGTAAGTCCAAGACATTTTACTCGTCGCCAAGTCCTTGCCAGACGCATTGAAAGGATCGAAATCCGATACGAAATGTCCCATTCATCCACACAAAATATACAACTAGACCTTAACTAATGTATGTAACCACACGAAATCTCTCTGAAATATAGAATAAAGCACAGCAAATATAACTGCATAAGTGCAAGACGTTTCACTTGTCGCCAAGTCCTCGCCAGACGCATCCAAAGGATCAAAATCCGCCAGAAGCATAAAACGCATAACTGGACCTTAACTATACAACTTAACCGGACGGAATCTCTCTAAAGTACAGAATAAAGTACTACAAACATAACGACATAAGTCAAAGACGTTTTACTTGTCGCCAAGTCCTCGCAAGACGCGCCCAAAGGATCGGTATTTCCTCCAAAATGCACTATTTATCGACAAAAAGCATACAACTGGACCTTAACCAATGCATGCAACCACACGAAATCTATCTGAAATATAGAATAAAACACTATAAACATAACTACATAAGTCCAAGACGTTTCACTGTCGCCAAGTCCTCGCAAGACGCATCCAAAGGATGTTTTGTTTTAACGGGGAATCTTGCGCTTGAGGTCTCTTCAAACGTTTGGCAGCCGTCCAAAGGGAGTAGTCTGTGACTTTGTCAGCTGTTAAGTTGCAAAGGTATTTATTTAGAGATCTATTTTTAAATTCACCGATACTTTTTTTAAGTTTGTTATTTAGTCTATTAAATATAGTTTTGCCATTTCCTGCGCGCTCTTCTCTTCTCTAATTTTAGTTCCCTAATTTCCATGGGATATTTTACCGATGATGTTTGTTTTTTTTTTTGTTGATATGTCTGTGTACTATCTTCTGCTGCCTTTTGTATATCGGCAATGAATTGCTCCGCTTCGATGTCAATATTGTTTGATGTAACCAATGGAGATCTAAGATTAATAAATCCTTCGAGCAGTTCTTTAAATTTACACCAGTTCGTTCTTTTGTTGGTAAGTATTACGTTTTTTATCTGTTCTATTGACATGCCGTTGACCATTAGCATTACGGGCGTCTGATCCGACGAAAGACCATCACTGCTTTCAACTTTTACCTCTTTTCTATTGATTCCCTTGGTTATGAAGAAGTCAATAAGATATGGTATTTTCGCTGGGTAGATTGCCAATAAGTTAAGAACATCCCAAAGGAAGAGTTTCTGTTTGTTGGAGGAGATTTGAATGGACATGTCGGGAAATCAAACGAAGACTATGAAGACTGCCATGGAGGACTAGGATATGGCACCAGGAACCTTCCTGGTGAAGACATCCTAAGCATGTGCAAATCACACGGTCTTATCGTGTTAAATACCATGTTCATCAAACAAAGCCGACACCTGATCACTTACAGCGGTGGTGGAGATGAAACTCAGATTGACTACCATTTGGTAGGCAGTTTCATGAAGCCTCGGGTAAAAGATTGCAAAGTGATCCTGGGAGAGGCAATCGCTCGGCAACACCGTCTCCTGCTAACAGAAATTTTTATGAAAACACCGAAGAAAATCAAACAAACAAGGGTCGCTGAGAAAATCAAGTGGTACGATCTGGACAAAGAAAAAGGCGAGGCTTTTGTTTTCGGAATGAAAAATTACCTCTCTCACACCATCAACGGAGCTAGGGATGAAGAGTGCAGAGCACAAAATATGTGGGATTCCCTACAGCGAACTTGCTTAAAGAAGGCCAAATCACTGCTAGGAGCTTCAAAAGACCACCACCAACACGCCAAAGAAACGTGGTGGTGGAGTGATCAAGCTAAGAAGGTGATAAATGAGAAGAAAGCGGCTTTCAAAGCTTGGTCAAAGTGCCCTTTTAATAATAGAGACGAAAAAGCTCGCCTCGAAGTGGAATACAAATGTTGCAAAAAAAAAGCGAAGAAAAAGTGCGCCCAGCTTCAAGCAGAGAGTACGGAGGGCCTGTATCGGGAGTTGGAGAAAATATCTTCCCCGGTTGCTGGTGCAAACCAGGCCATCCAAGACCTGCGAAGACACAATATGAGCAAGAGCGCAACCATCTTCAAAATAGCCGCCCAAAGAAGGAGGAATGCTCAGGAGATTCGTTCGCCAAAGTTCATTAACAATGCTCATGGCCAGCTTCTTGTGGATGACGGCAAAATTCTGCAGAGGTGGCGGCAGTATTGTGAAGAACTTTTTAATGAACAGTTTCCCCGGCTATACTTTCCAAGAGCCACCCCTAACTGTGAAGAAATACCCGACATTACAGTCGAAGAAGTTAGTGGGGCGGTCAAATACTCCAAAAAACGAAAAGCGGTTGGGCCAAACGAGATGCCCTCTGAGTTCTGGAAAAAGATGGGAGACATCGGGTTCAAATGGCTCAGAATTCTCCAAATTTGTGAGAGGTGACCCAATGCCGAATCAATGGAGGGAAAGCTACCTTCTTACTGTATACAAAGGGAAGGGTGATACGCGAAACTGTGATAACTACCGTTCGATCAAGCTGATGTCACACACCATGAAGATCGTTGAGCGAGTATTAGATGGCCGACTGCGAAAAATAATACGGCTATCTGATGATCTGTGCGGGTTTGTCTCGGGTAAATCAACCACAGATGCAATCCAAAATATAAGGATTATAATGGGAAAACATCGTGATTCCTTAAGGGATTTGCATATTGTATGGTTGACTTTGAAAAGGCATTCGACAGACAACCACGAGATCTGATATGGGTGGCACTAAGACATCGAGGGGTTCCAGAAGCCTATGTACAGATGATCATGGATATGTACGAAGGAGCAAAGGCAAGTGTAAGATGCCCCGCTGGAGTAACCGAAGAGTTCCCAATCAAAGTCGAGGTGCATCAGTGAAGCGTCTTAAGTCCTTTGGTCTTTATTACAGTCCTTGATTATCTGCTTGAAGGTAAAGTGATGGACCCCAAGGTTCATCAGTTATTCTTTGCTGACGATGAAGCCATCATAAGTGAGGATCCTAAATCCCTGCAACGAGCACTTGATGTGTGGGTGGACGTTTTGGAGGGAAATGGGTATCGCATTAGTTCAAAAAAGACAGAGTACTTGTGCTGCCCGTTCTCTGATCCACTCAGGCCTATTCCAGACATTTATTTGAATGGAACAGTGCTTCCCAAGTGCGAAAAGTTCAAATATCTGGGATCTATGATCAATAGCAAAGCAACTTGTGATGACGACATCAATCATCGCGTAAGCGTCGGGTGGATGAAGTGGCGAGAAAATTACGCTATCTTTTGTGACAGAAAAATGTCCCCTAAGTTGAAAGGAAGGCTCTACACCGCAGTTGTGCGTGCGCTCACATACGGTTTACAATGTCGGACGATGTACAAAACGTATGAGAGTAAATGAACGGCAGCTGAGATGAAGATGCTTCGCATGACAGTAGGAGTGATAAAGCTTGATCGAATAAGAAGTTCGAAGATCCATGGAAGCTTTCACATCAAGGAAACCATCGTACAAAAAATAGAGCGCGACCGGCTCAGGTGGTATTGTCACGTTCAAAGAAGAGATCATTTGAACCCTGTTAAAAAGGCAATATCAATGCACGTTCCAAAGACATCGCGATGTAGGAAAGGCAGGCCTATAAACGCCTGGATCAGACAAATGCGGCGACATCGGCATTTCATTGGCCTCAGTAACCGAGTGATCCAAAATCGGCAGGCCTGCCGATATTTTCTGAGGTCAAATAGGCGAACCCCACAGGCGGATCAGTAGAAATGCGGTGAAGTGGGAGGGTTATGATCCCTTATTTTCGGATCATAACCTCGCTAATAAAAGGAAGAAGAAGAAGAAGATGGCCAATAAGTGGGCGAACCAGTCGATATAAAATCGCAGTTAAAATTTCGCCCTGCTTTGTAAAGGTTCCTGCCTTTTGTCGTTATTAATCTTGACCCCCAGTATGTGTGTTTTGCATCTATGAGAGTAAAGATGGATTTTCTATCCCTCTGCATAAGACTATTGGTTCTTGTTTTGTCGAATATAGGCCATAGCTTCCTTTTGGTGATTCAAGAACAAGTGTCCAAAGAGGTGCACCTATTATTCGCCTCCGTTAGAACTTTGTTCCTTACTACGAGTTTGAATGTGCAAGGCAGGATGTACATAGAGGGGTGGGATTGGTCCGAGCTTAGTGCTGAGCCTCCTCTAGCCAGTTCGGCGGCTTTCTTATTCCCTGGTATGCTCTCATGTCTAGGGATCCAGAAAAGCTTTACCTTGTGCTGTGTTCCAAGAACCTTAAGCTTTTGTCTACGACACTTCACAAGCTTCGATTTTAGCTCTGTAGCAGATATTGCTTTTATCACCGCCTAGCTTTCGATGAACAAGGTCGATATCATTGCCTTAAGACCCATAATGGGGCACAGGTTTTAAGTAAAAATAAAACGGAACAATAAAGAAAGTAATTCATTGGAAGATATATTTTGACTATACATATCTTTTCTAAGTACAATTATATTTGTGATAAATAAATACTTTATACTTAACATTGATTTTGGTTAATAAAATAATCTCAGTTTATTTTAAAAAAATATTAGCTTTTCATTTCGTAAAAAAGTATATGTAGGAAAATAAAAAACATTAATTTGACATTCAATACATTGTACAACTGTGCATTATTTAAGTACTGTAATAGATCTTTTCACGTACACTATATAATACTTATCGTTTTTAAGTGCTTTAAGTACGTTAGTGCAAATAACCGAGATGAGAGAGGAACCAACACTTTTATACACAACATATACTAAGATTAAATTATAACATGCTTTTATTTTTTTTAAGCCATAAACATACGTTAATACAAAATGCAATTTATTTAATTAAAAAGGTTATAAGGATCCGACTTATGAACCCGGATCCCTACGAGCTTGAGTGAAAGAGACGTTTAGTTCTCAATGAGTTTTCGAAATTCTTTTAAAAGTTGTTTTGTTAAAATACGCCTAAGCTGGACTTAAATACTTTGGAGGTAGATAAAGTTTGTATTGATTGAAAGTTCAGCTTGGTAAGCAATTGTTTTACTTAATTACTATACACACATATTTATTTTCTCCTAAATTATTATAGAATAAACAACAAAAACTCATTTCGTTTCACTGGTTTTTGAATCAACTCTCTCGAATCGGTAAAATTTGTCAGTTTAGCACATTTTATCGAAAAGTACGTGAACAGGCCTAGTATTATTTAAGTACATTAAATTCTTAAATTTTAATAAATTTGAATTATTTATTAATAGTATATCAACTTGTGTCGTGTTTTGACAACATTTTGTAACCAACATAAAACTTGTTTTTGTTTACTCCCCATCTTGAGTTTTCGTTCCATTAATGATCTCTATTTTTGAACTTGTAGAGTAGGGCTGGTAGTATTCTTCAATGGAGTATTTTCATCTTGTTCTGCACGTTCACTGTCTGCCTTTGTAGGTGTTTTATTCCATGATTGTTCCTCACCCGAAGCAAATATGACGAATACAATAAATTCAATGGCAAAGAGAACGATTGTTACGAAGAAAATTATTCGCCACGCGCCAATATTTTGCTGAAAATGAAAAAGATAATAAATTAATATTATATTTATTATGATTATACTCAATTCTAATAAAACAATACACCAAATATAATTTGTATATTTCAAAATAATTTCTTTTCAGAAAGCATGTACCTACAGTTATTTAAAAAAAGAAGAAAATTCTATTTTTTTTTCCATTTCAGTATGTAAATTAATAAAATTCAAGTTATGAACGGAAAATGATGTCATTCAGATGTAGTTCTGCATGCATCCTCTGTAACATAAATCACACTGGGAAACGTTCCTATCGACTTACCGAGGGAAGCGAAATTTGCATCGTTGGCTTACTTACTGGGCGCCGTGGCGTAAGTGGTTAGTGTGTTAGATCACTACGCATAAGGTTCCAAGTTCGAATCCCAGAAAACACCAAAAAGTTTTTTTCACGGTCCCACCTCTCGCGAGCGTCTGACAAACATCCGAGAGTATTGTTGTCACGAAAAAGCTTCTCAAATCACCGTTCGGATTCAGCATTAAACTGTAGATACCTTCCATTCGTGGGAAAAATATAACGCACACAACATGAGTGGTTGTGAGAAGCTAGGCCTTGGCACTTTAAAGAGCTGTTGCGCCAAATATTTGTATTTTTTTTTGGCTTACTTACTTACTTATGTCCTGTATTCCCTTATGGGTCCTAGGGCCTCTACTACGCCTACGCGCCATCGTGTACGGTTTCTGGCAATGTGTCTGAGTTCTCCCCAACTTTTCCCTAACTGCCGTGCCTCCTTCTCGACTGTTCTGCGCCATGTTCTCCTCAGACCGCCAGGTCTTCTGCCATCCTGAGTTAGAGGGTTCCATTGCATAGCATGGTTTGTTATGGAACGGTCACCCTTTCGGAACGTGTAACCAATCCACTGCCACTTCCGCCGTTGGATGGTTGTGCCTATTAGTTCCTGACCCGTTCTCTCGTAAAGGTGTTCGTTAGAGATACGATTGGGCCAGAAAATCCTTAAGATATTGCGCAGACACCTATTAACAAGTGGTCACTCTCCACGTACTGCAACCATATAGCAGCACAGATTCAACGTTGGAGCGGAACAGTCTTATTTTGGTATTCAAACTGATTGCATTGCATCGCCATATTTTGGACAACATCCCGAACGCGGACTTTGCTTTGGCGATCCTGTTCGCTATATCCAGTTCGGTTCCACCATCGGTCGAGACAATACTCCCAAGATACTGGAAATCCTCTACTCTCTCTACCGGTTGTCCAGCAATGCATATTTGAGCCGATGAGTTAGTTCCAAGGGTGATAATTTTAGTTTTTGCCGTATTAATTTTCAGCCCGACGACGCCTGCCTCCCTCTCCACATCTGCTGTCATTTGGTGGAGATCCATAATTCTGTGGGAGAGTAAGCATACATCGTCTGCGTAGTCAAGATGTTTCAGTTGAGATGTAAGAGTCCATCGAATTCCTCCGTTTTCCGTCAACAAAGCTGCATGAAGCACATCACTAATCACCAATAGGAATAGTATTGGTCAAAGGATACAGCCTTGTCTTACCCCACTTTGGATCTCAAATTCCTCAGACAACTTTCCCCTGTGTAGAACGTGACATTTGGAGCCTTCATATGTAGCTTTGATAATAGCAATTAGTTTATCGGAAATACCTCTCCTGCGTAAGGCACGCCAAATAAACTCCCTGTTGACACTATCGAACGCCTTCTCAAAATCGATGAACAGTAGGTGCAGTGGCGATCGATATTCAACACACTGTTCGATAATAATCCGCAAGGTGTTGATGTGGTCGGCACAGGAGGATCCAGAGCGGAAACCAGCTTGTTCGGCATCGAGTGTGTCTTCGAGATGTTGTTTGATTCGCTCCAAGATGATTTTAGTTATTATCTTAGCTACAGCAGGCAGCACGCAGATACCCCTCCAGTTTTCGGACCTCAAAACTGGCTACCTTACAGGCCATCTGAAGATTCTTGAGCACACCCAAAACGAGCATATTCTTAAATCCCAGATAGCATGCTCCAGAAATACCGGTTCTCCACAAAATTCAAGGTGGACATAGGTGATCTCCACTTAAGGGGGGATGAAGGTCTTATAGCATTACCAAACTCTCAAATTTGGTGCATAAATGGTTCCAAATTAGAAAATGGTAGGACGCAAAGGCTTTATTTTCAACAATCCTGATGCGTTTGCACAAGCTAGAAAGGTAAAACGCTCTTTTGATGTTTTTCGACCTGGCGCTGAAGCTTCACCAGCGTGAACGTAAGTAGAATCTGGTAACAGCTTCCAAAAGAGCCCAGACTCATCAGCATTAAAAATCATATCCATTGTTAGTCCATTGTTTTTGATGACTTCGAGTAGATCTTTTTTGAATGGCTCAACGAGATCTATGCGTGATGATAGTTTTTCTCCGCATTCTTTGAGAATCCGGACACCGAACCGTTTCTTAAACTTTGTGAGCCACCCATCACTAGCACAAAAGCCACCACTTTCATCACCATATAGATTTTGATGAATCACACTAGCTTTAGTATATCACCACCTATCAGAATGTTTTTCTCCCTTTGTCGAAGAAACCATTTGTACAGCCGATTTTCCATACTAGGAAACTTCCCCCTTTCGCATAGATTTACGTTTTAGAGAGCCATTGTGTGTCAAGTTTAAGTTCTTCAAGATTTTTACGCGACTTTTTTTAATTCCAGAGATTGCTGATTTTGGCACACGGAATTTTATTGAAATTCTTGACTTTGTCTTTTAGTGAAAGCCGAGTACGTTGAGATTTTTTATTCATTTTAATATTTCGTACACAACACTAAAACTACAAAATTATTACGAAGTGTACAGACGAGAATAACACGCTCTTTTTGATAAAAAACAACAAAAACACTTTTTAACTGCCAACGGTATCTTGTGCTCGTGTCTGTGAATATTTGTGCCTAAGACCGTGCATTAAATTCAAAACTGCATAGCCGCAGACAAAAAAAAAAAGAATTCAAACAAAAATGTATTAGTAGGCGACGACTAAAAGAGAAAGAGAAACAAAACTTGACTGTTGTAAACACTTTGGGCCACACACATACGAGAGAACATTCGTTTTGATATACATAAGATGCACAAATGACAATGTCAACAAGAACACAGTCATTTTATGTCAAATTATTAATGCGTTCGTTATATCGGATAGCAAATTGTGACCATCGTTCGCTATTTAGAGATGGTTATGTAAATATAAAAAGCGTTCGTTATATCGTAAATTCGCTATATCGGGTATTCGTTATACTGGACGTCCACTGTATTTTTAAAGATTTAAACAACACCATAGAATGGGCCAGACGGTGAGCATTACTAATTCTTCTTATAGCACACTTCTGCAAGACGACGATTGGTTTTAAATGGTGATGTAAGCACCGCCCCAACAACTTATTCCATATTGTAGTTTCGAATGGAAAATTCCATGATAGACGGTTTTAAGGGTTCTGCTTGAACAACACTTTTTGAGGCGGTAAAAATACCAAACGGAAGAACGTAGGTATTGCTTCAGTAGCGAAATGTGTTCTTGTCCAACTCATGTTTTGGTCGAAAGTTATACAGAGATACTTAAATTTCCTAACTACTTCAATTTGAAAACAAAACGATTTGCATGTGGCATTTTCATTAAAATTTAGTCCAGGCGCCTCTGTAATGCAATCACAATTAATTAAATTGAATTGATACTTAAAGAGCTGTTGCGTCAAATATATTTTTTTTAAACTAAAAACAAAAGAAATAATAAAGATAAAATGAAGTGCTATGTGGTTGGTTTTGATTCACAATACAGATTGTATTTTCAAATTCATAATATTGTAACTGTAGAAAACAAGAAAATAATTGCAGTGACATCTATGACAGCGAATATTGAAACTATTTGAATGTTAACAGTTTATTTACAGCCAGTACACTTGAACAAGCACAGATGGCACAAGTTTCTATGGCGCATATCTATTGTCGTTTTCCATTGGGCAAAAAGGAGTACTCTTTTTGTATTCCGCTCCGAAAAAGAACTCCAAATCATGTTCCATTGGCTGTTCGGAGTGCTTTTCTGGGAGTGTTTTTCTCTTCTGGATTTCATTTGGGAGTGCTCTCAAAATGCACTCACACATATAAACCCTTACATCGGACTACTTGTCAAAGTCATATGGCACAAGACGCATTCTTTTGTTTATCTTATTTTCTCAGTTGGGGCAAGTTAGTAGAAACAAATTTTACATAGATATAATTAACAAATTGATAATATATTAATAAAAACATGATGGAATTGCCAATGTTGTTTTCTATTGGGCAAAAATAAGCAATTTTTTCCTTTTTTTTCTGCGAAAAATGTAAACAAAAAATCAGACATTCACCAACATACGCGGAGCAGAAGACAATTTCACATGCTCTATTGGAATCAAAAAGGAGTGCAATCGGGAGTGAAACCACTGGCAAACGACGTATGATTGTGGATATTTTGTTTCTGTTCAATACCGCTTTGGAACGAGGGAGGTAGTGATGTTGGAACATATTTTTTCTGCAGACATCGTATGAAATTGACATTTCACTAGCAGTCCATATATTTATACGTCAATACTCGGGGACGGGGTATATGCGTCGGTATACTCCTTGGAATTACCAATTACAAGTGGCACACGGACTATCACAGAAGCTTCAACATTCGTCGACGACGAGGTGAGATAACGACAAACACGGGCGAAGTTACCCCAGCAACATACCACAGAGCAGTACAGACAGCGCTGTATCATCGCAGCGACACCACACAATGGGAATTAGTTCACCCGCTTGGCTGTTGCTTGGCTATGGCTGTCATTAACCACACGAAGGTTGAATAAAAGACGTCTGACTGGTGGTTCGGTTGAGATTTGTCTGCTGCTATACTCCTTGGAATGAATAAGCGCCGAAGACGTGTCCGCAGTCAGTAGAAAGCATAACCCTAACGCATTCGTACCATCGGTGTTACTCTCTGATCTGAAAACTCCATACAGTTGTACGCATGCAGCCGCGTCGGATTCGCTTCGCTCTATACGTTCTCAGTTCTTTGATTTACCGTTGTTTTGTCCATTTTCCCCGAAAGAGATTAGAATCATAACTTAAAATTGAGCATCGCAAGACATCGGGCTTTTTCAACAGGAGGTGTCATCTGTCCTCTGTCTCTCTTCCAGTACCCTGTATTGTGCGAAAAAAGTTCCAAAACAATCGAAAAAATGTCTCCAATACTCTACACTCTGTACGGATTCGCGATATTCTTCATCATCTTCTGGTGCGGAACCTGGTGTATCCATCTGCTGGCCATAACTTACGGAAAATATAAACTCCAGCGAAAGTTCTGCAACTATCCTCACGAAACACCGTTGCCAGCTGTTTCAATACTCAAACCTTTAATGGGTTCCGATCCAAATTTAGAACATAATTTGGAGACATTCTTCACCATGGATTATCCACTCTACGAACTTCTTTTTTGTGTAGAAGATAAAAACGACCCGGCTGTACCGATAGTCGAGAGTTTAATTGTTAAGTATCCACTAATCGATGCTGGCCTCTTTGTCGGCGGCTCAAATGTCGGTGTGAATCCGAAGATTAATAACATGTATCCAGGTTATGCAGCTGCCAAGTATGAGCTCATTATGATATCAGATAGTGGAATCCAAATGAAAAGTGATACACTCATGGACATGGTGCAGAACATGACAGAAAAGACCGGACTTGTCCATCAAATGCCATTCACATGCGATCGCGATGGCTTTGCAGCTACTTTCGAAAAGATTTATTTTGGAACCGTTCAATCACGCATCTACCTCTGTGCCGATTTGTTGGGTATTAACTGCCACACGGGTATGTCGTGTCTACTCCGCAAGGCAGTGTTGGATGAATTTGGTGGTCTACAAAAGTTTGGATGTTATTTAGCAGAAGATTTTTTCATTGCCAAATGTTTCATCGATCATGGATGGAAAATGCGTATTAGTAATCAGCCAGCTTGGCAAAATAGCGGCATTTGTGATATAAGTAATTTTCATGCACGCCTAACACGTTGGGCGAAACTTCGTGTTGCAATGGTGCCTACAACGATACTATTGGAACCGCTTTCCGAGTGCTTAGTAGTGGGCGCATTCGCTTCATGGGCCGTATCGTTACTCTTCAATTGGGATTCTTTCGTTTTTTACTTAGTACATATATTAACGTGGTTCCTATCCGATTGGATTCTATTGTCTATTGTACAGAATGGCTCACTACCGTTTCACAAATTTGAATTCGTCATCGGTTGGTTGTTTCGTGAGATCAGTGGACCCTACCTCTTTTTGCACGCCCTATGGAATCCGGCAATACGATGGCATACACGTATCTACAAACTCGAATGGGGTGGTATTGCCAAGGAGCTACCCGGCAGTAGCAGCTGTTGTAGCAGTACTAGTTTAACGAACAATATTTCGTAGCAGTTAATTTAGAGTAAGACTTTACCACATAGATTGTATATACAAATTTATATAAAAAAAAATCACATTAACATGACGTTTTGTGTATATTAACTGTCTGCGATAGGTGGAAGTGTGACTCTACACTCATTGGGAGAACAGTGGTATTTTCCACAAGTTCAAACATCGTTTCAACAAAATCGTTGCGTTGCAGCTCTTAGACCACCATGATTTTATGGGGGTGGTAGTGTAGGTTTGAGTGGAAAATACGATGAAGACTTGTGCCTAGCTGAGCGACGGGGGCTGGCTTCAACAACTTGCCTTACTATCTCAACGTTTTCCGGAGTTCTCACTGATCGATCTCCGCCCCTAGTAATACCTGGTCTCAAAGAACTTTTGAAGTGACGTCGAAATGCTCGCTTGTAGCAACCATCTAACTGCATGTATCACTATAACTTTCGTACATAAACACACGATATTGAACCATGCTATCATTCCAACTAAAAGGGCACATAATAAGGAGTGTATACCAACCATTCCAAAAACGTTATCCCGCCCAAGGTCGAAGCTACAGCCATTACAATAACGTCACACATCCTTGGCTCGGTCCGTATAAATGTTATTGTTATTCTGTTACAAACAAATTAAACCTAAGACAACTTCAGTTTTACGCTGACCCCAATTAAGTTAATTTAAGTACGTGGAGGAAACCTCGGCCCGACTATGCAAGTTATATTTTTGTTTAAGACAGATGCGCCCAAATCAATGTTGAAAGAAATTACAAAAATTGCGATATAGCAAATAATATCAGACAGTTAGGCAGCCATCAAGACGCTCATGTCATCAAGTCTAAACTTGTGTGCAAATGCCACGCAAACTCGGATAATTGGGCAGAAACAATAAAGTAACCTTCTATTGGTTACCGGGACATGTCGGAATAGAAGGCAACGAAGCAGCGAATTCGCTATGAAAACAAGGTGCAGCTGAACCCTTGATAGATCCTGAATAATTCTGCGGAGGAGGGGACCACACATTAAAAGAAGTACCAGCAACAGGATTAGCACTCAAGATCTGAGGCAAGCAAAGAAACTACTAAGGAACTATAACCGGAAAAGATTCGAAGCATGCATCAATCTAAACAAAAATAACCTACGTATCCTAACAGGCTTACTAACAGGGCATTGTAGACTCAAGAAAAAGGACTTTGTAGATTCTGCAACGAGCCTAGTGAGACTCTGGCACACATTCTGGAGTCTTGTCGCGCAACGACCAGAAAAAGAATGAAATATCTGACAAGTGCCAAATATCAGGCGAAGATAGACCAACCATAGACAATGTACAAAACGTATGAGGGTAAATTAATGGCAGCTGAGATGAAGATGGTTCGCATGACAGCAAGCGATCCTCTGGTCTCACTGACGACTTAGACGAAGTCGACGATGCCAACAAATTGTTGGAGAACATGAGGATTGAAACTACAGCCCAAACCACAAATAACACCGATAATACCAATGCTGAAAGTCATTCAGATTAATCTGCACCACTCGATTAGTGCTACAGATAATCTGGTGGTTTTTCTCAAGGAGGAAAACATTGACATCAGCATTGTCGAAGAACCCTGGGTAATCGGCCCTGACATTAAGGGCCTCAATGACAACCAATACAACCTTTTTTACAACCGGAATAACATCAATCATGGTAAGCCAAGAACCTGCATTCTAGCTAAAAAGCATATTAAAGCCTTTATATGTCCAAATTTTAGCTCGTCCGATTTAACAACGGTCAAAATAGAGAACGCAGGTAGTGCAGACCTATGCATCTCCTCTGCCTACATGGCACACGGCCGTCAATCACCGCCAGAAGAATTTCAAGATATGGTGAAGGCTATCTCCACAACAAAGACCAACCTGCTTATGGGCTGCGACGCAAATGCCAGGCACGTGCTATGGGACAGTTCCGAAAGCAACGAGCGAGGTGAGTCCTTGTTCGAATATATCCTTGCAAATAATCTCTCAATATGTAACAAAGGCAACACTCCAACCTTTATTTTTCCGACTACGGAAAATTTCAACGGCTGGGAAGATGTCATAGACGTTACACTCTCTAATAACAGTAGTAGTATGAAAGTCGAGAACTGGAGAGTATCCAATCTGAAGTCTTTTTCAGACCATAATTGGATCCTCTTCAATGTAGATCTCGAGATCGAGACTCCCAAACCCTACAGCAACCCCAAAAGAACCGACCGGATAAAGTTTAGTCAAGTCGTTAGATCCAAGCTACGTAGAACTTTAAACGCTTTAATAACCTCCACTGCAGAACTAGACACAAAAGTAAGGACTTTCGAAAAAGCCTTCAACAATGCTTTTAAAGTTGTGTGTCCGGTTAAATACAGCAAAAAAAACCTTCCATCCGTGGTGGAACGAAGAACTCTCTAACCTCAGGAAACTGACTAGAGAGATCTTCAAGTGCTACAAGTGCAAATACTGGCAGCCTTACACGGACAGCCTTAAAATACACAAAAAAGCTATCAGAATGGTATAGAAACCCACCTAAGCTAATGGATAGTCTCTATGCTCTGCACTAGATGCTCAGGCATCTCTAGGAAACAGCACCATAACCAAATTTGCCAGTAGAGGAACGCCCCAAGGTGGAGCCATCTTACCTCTACTATGGCTAATAGTCATGAATAAAATCCTTTAATGCTTAGACAGAGAAAGAATTAAAGTAGTTGGGTATGCGGACGACATGGTGATTTTAGTGTCGGGACTTTTTCCTCCCGTGATAAGTGAGATCATGGAGAGTGCTCTTAGTAAAGTCACCGCATGGGCCAGAAAGTGTGGACTTGGAGTCAACCCAAATAAAACTGAACTGATGCTTTTCACCACAAAAACCAAAATACCCGAATTCAATCTTCCTCGACTAAACGGTCAGATACTCTCCTTATCTTCCAGTGTTAAGTACCTACGAGTTACTTTAGATCCTAAACTTAACTGGAAACCAAACATAGACGAACGAGTAAAGAAAGCATGTATAGCCTTCTATGCCTGCAGCAGAAAAGGTGGGGCCTGCAACCAAAATTGACCCTGTGGATGTACACAGCCGTAATACGCCCAATCCTTACCTACGGGTCGATAGTATGGTGGCCGGCTCTTAAAAAAGCCTATAACATAACCAAACTAAATAAGGTGCAAAGAGCAGCATGCATAGGCACCATAGGCGCCCTACGGTCAACTCCGTCAGACGCTCTAACAGTCCTGCTACACCTTTTACCCCTAGATCTACATATCACAAAGATCTCAGCGCACAGCGCAATCAGACTCAGAGAGTCCAAGTGTTGGACTGCGAAACCCTATGGACACAGCAATATCCTAGATTCTCTACCAGGAGAACTCGTATCGACTCCAACATTGAACTTCACAAAGCGTTTCGATGTACAATTCCCTACAAGAAAAGATTGGCAAGATGGACAGGCGACCAGTGGTTACGATCTAACAGTCTACACCGATGGGTCAAAAATGGACTGTGGGGTTGATGCGGGTATTTTCTCGGAGTCCCTGAACATCGCAAGATCGTATCGACTACCGGACGCTGCCAGCGTCTTCCAAGCGGAATTACTCGCCATTCGCGAAGCCTGTCGCCAAATTAAGTCACACACAAATACACTACCAAGGCAAAGAATCGCTATTTTAATTGAGATCAAAGCCATTGCCTCGGAAACCATTACCTCGAAATTAGTACTAGAATGCCGACAGGAGCTGGCCTCGCTAGATGGCCAATGCATGGTGACCCTAGTCTGGGTTCCAGGCCCCAGCAACGTTAATGGCAACGAACATGCTGACGAACTGGCCAGGCGAGGCTCAGCCCTTCAATGCTCACTTGCTGAACTTGTTCACACCCCGCTCGGAGCAATTAAGGCAAACATCTCCTCAATCTTTCTTAGAAAAGCTAACCTTAAATGGTCCAGGTTAATGAACTGCGTCATATCCAGAAAGATGTGGCCTAACTACAACAAGACCAAAACAACCGCCCTATTGAACAGAACGCGCAAAGACATTGCCCGTACAATCGCGATAATCACGGGACACTGGCCGGTAGGAGAGCACGCAGCCAAACTAGGTATCCCATATAATACACACTGCCGTAGTTGCAACATAGCCACAGAAAAGGAAACAATTATCCACTACATGTGCACTTGTCCAGCACTAGCTAGGGCTAGACATCAAGCATTAGGCAAACCCTTTTACAATTCACTTGAGGAGATCGCGGGTAAGAACATAAATGAGCTAACCCTCTTCTCAAACTCCACAGGCTGGCTCTACATTGTCCTCACCAACACACATCAACATCCAAGGTCGCATGAGTCGTGGTATCAAAACGGCACAACTGTGCTAATTGGGTGTCTGTTTTACCGAACCGCCACTTCTACCTACCTACATACCCATGACAGCAAGAGTGACAAAGCTTGATCGAATAAGAAATTCGAAGATCCGTGGAAACCTTCACGTCAAAGAAACCACCTCACGAAAGATAGAGCGCGACCGGCTCAGCTGGTATTACCACGTTCAAAGAAGAGATCATTTGAACGCGGTTAAAAAGGCAATATCAATGAACGTTCCAAAGACATCGCGAAAGATGGACAGGCCTATAAACGCTTGGATCACACAAATGCAACGACACCAGCATTTACTTATTTATTTGCCTCAGTAACGAAGTGATCTCAAATCGGGAGGCATGCCGATATTTTCTGAGTTCAAACAGGCGGATCAGTAAAATTGCAGTGCAGTGGGAGGGTAATGATGCCTTGATTTCATATCATAACCTCCCCGAAATAGGAGGAAGAAGAAGATAAACCGCTGTATTAAAATTACAGTACGTCATCTAATAATAAAACGTAAGTTTTGAATTAATCATTTAAATATATGTACTTACATTTCCTCTTGTTACAAATCCCACAAACAGCGGCACAATAATACCCGGAAGTGTAGCTACAGTGTTGGTCACAGCCACGAGACTTCCTGCATAGTTGGGTGCAATATCAATGTGATTAGAGAGGAATCCAGAGAACATTCCACCCATTCCAATGATTCCCAAAGCCATCAGAACAACAGCAGCTGTGTGGCGGCATCCAATGTAACAAAGGCTTAGCAAACATATTCCAGGAACTAAGGTAGCGATACTAGTGGCTGTTTTTCTGCATGTAGTTGTTGTTACTTTACCTATAAATAAAGATAAGTTTATATATGCATGTGCTAATGTTTTTCTACAATTGTACATACCCTTCGCCTTTAAAGTATCCAAGAGTTTGCCTAACGCAATACTGAATAGAAACATTGGATAGTAGGGAAGTGCACTGGCCACGGCATTGCTCGAAACGTTGAATTCCAGCACTTGTTTCATGTAGAACGGAATCTCAATTAGAAACATGTACCAGCCCCAGTTACTACAGCAATGGGCAATTAAAATAGCCCAGAAAGGCAACGAAGTTAGCACTGACTTCCAAGGTACCGGAGGATGTTCTTCTTTACCGCCATCAGTGTTACCTAATTGAGAGTTAATCATTGTTCGCTCCTCGTAGCTGATGAGTGGTTGTTTGCTGGGGCTGTCTTGAACAAGAATTACCCATAGAATCATCCACAAGCAACTTAGTCCACCCATCACGTAAAATACTGATTCCCAACCAAATTTGCTAGCAAGTACTCCAGCCATTAAGATAGACTTAGCCGTGCCAAAAGCTGTTCCCACATATATGATGGTTGACATAACACTGCGTTCATTTGGTGGAGCCCAAGCAGCAATCATGCAGTGCATCGCAGGGAATGTTGCACCTCCACCAATACCCTCAAGCACTCGTAAAACGATGAGACCAACATAATGTACTTTTGTTAAGACTGGAGTTAGGAGTGTGCAGATTACATTAATAGCGACGGAGAAAAGCATCACCCACTTTGCGGAGTAGTTCTCAGCAACACGAGCACCTGGCATTTGCGATACAATATAGCCCCAGAAGTAGCAACTGAGGAGTGTTCCTTGAAGAGGTTCACTCCATGTAAACGGTCCATTCTGAAAGAATAGAAAATTAAAATTAATAAAAATAATATCAGTACTAAGGCAATGCAACACTTAATCCAATAATTTACACGAAAATGCAATCTGTGGATCTGGGCCAGAAAACTACTAACTACTCATAGCGTGGCCTGGGCTGATAGCTGAGTTTGCAAGTACTTGCTTTAGTTCCACGCGGAGGTTCCCGGCAAATACTTGCATTCTCTGATATGTAAGTTCGGATTTCTACTTTGGACTCAATCGACAGCATAAGAATTTTCCAAATGGATTCAACCTAGCTTGTGCCTTATTTTTCAGTTATTTAAAGGTGGCGGATGAACTTTTAATGGGCCAATGGTAGCGCGAATCCCAGAAGTGTGTTAATAGCATTAGATTACCCGGCCCCTTGTCCTAGAGGTTTTAACTGAGGATCTGATCGTACAAATTAAGCGTTATTTTGCAGATATATACACCACACAAGTCTCAGATAAAAACAATTTTTTTATTAGTGAGTAAAAATATCACACTACTATAAGCACAAGAAAAAAAAAAACTTACCTCTATTGCAACAGCAACTTGCCCATCAGCAGGAGCACATTTGTCAGGGTTGGTAATATTTGAAGAAGCATTTCCATGACTCGATGAACCGTGTCCTCCTTCATGCCCGATAGCCGTGTGATTTAACATCGCTACCATTGCGACGCTAAGGTTTACTTTCAGACCGTATATGATGGCCATACCAATGGAACCAAGAATGGCAAGTATATATCGTGCGGGAACGCATCCTTGAAAAGAAAGGGTTTAAAGTATTAATATATTGTTAAATGCGTGCATTTACGAGTATTACTGCTCAAAATGTAAACTGATATAAAAAATACTGGCACACTAGCCATTGTCTCCGATCGGCTGAGAACCATCCTTCTTTATCAGAAGGGGATTGAATAGTGACGATATAAGTGAAATAGTTCGGAGGAAAAAATTGCATTTAGATGGCTATAATTGCTTAGGCTTGTTTAATCGTTAAAGATACATATAGTATATCAAAATTACGTATGCAAGAACTGTTGGCAGAAAAAAAAGCTGCGCAAAATAATCTGCGACAGCACATATCTACCTACATTTACGAGTGCGTAGCTTGCAATGAGCGTTTTGTTTTTAAATGGACCTGAGCGGAGCTGGACACCACAGAAAAATTATAAATGCATAGCTGACCACTTCAATCAGTACTATCCACAAGCGTATGTTAGGTTAGGTTGAAGCTAAAGCCAACAAACTTAGACCAATGATAGGTTTATTGTGAAGCATAGGTTAGGTTAGGTTAGGATCGGCCCTCGATGAGGATGTACTTAGACCAAAAAGTAGGTCCATTGTACTGCCGATGTGTAAGGCGGGTGGATTACCCTCTTACTCTTGGAACCATTTGCTTCGTTGAATGAAGTCGAGAATTTTAGCCGTGCAGGCGTTGCCGAGATCATTAAGATCATTGTAGAAGTATTCACCCAGAGTGGCCTTCCTGATGTTGGCGAGCGCAGGACAGGCGCACAGGACATGACTGATGGTCTCTTCTTCCTCTTCATCTCTGCAGCTTCTGCAGAAGTCGTTGTGAGGGATACCTAATCTCTGGGCATGTCTTCCTATGACGCAGTGTCCGGTGAGGACATTTGCTATTTTTGAGAGGGTTCCGCTCTTGTGCTTCAAGAGTCCGATGGACCTGGATTTATTGAGTATCGGCCAGAGCTGTCTGGCGGTATGACATTGGTCTAGATGTTGCCATCGATGATTGGCTACTTTCTCGGCATCAATGTGAATAAGGTACTTAACATAAGACGCTGGCGCCTCGATGTCGGTGATGCTTATGCTATCTGTACCAGAGGAGCCTTGTCGTGCTAGTTCGTCGGCTGCACAATTCCCCGGTATGTCACAGTGACCTGGTACCCAGCAATGGGTGAGGTTGTACTGACCAGCTATCTCGTTAAGAGATATGCGACAGTCTTTCACTGCCTTAGATCTCGTAGTGCTGGATGCGAGGGATTTGATGGCTGCCTGACTGTCGACATAAATAACAATATCAGGTGTTGATAGTGTGCTAGCCGCCAGCCAGTCAGCAGCTTTGCGAACTGCGGTGATTTCGGCTTGAAAAACGCTGCAGTAGTCTGGAAGGTTAAAGGAGAGATGTATGTCCAGATCTTCCGAGAAAATTCCGGCACCGACTCCGTCCTTGGTTTTGGACCCGTCCGTGAATTTGTTATTGCGATTCGTTGTAAAGGACACTACGTTGGGTCCACTGACTTCTGTCCGGTATCGAGTGCGTGTAGCCCTTGTCAAAATCATATTCAGTGGGCAGATGGTCAGTGGAATTGGGAAGATGACGGTGCATCGAAAGTATATTGGCATGTCCCGTGTGTTGCTCCTTCCACTGCCTGGAGCCTCTCAGTCTTATTGCCGAGCTGACAGCCAATTGTTTACTGACGATGTCAATCGGAAGCAGGTGGAGCATGGTTTGCAGCGCCGCTGTGGGAGAAGTTCTCAGTGCACCGGTAATACTGAGACATGCAACTCGCTGAGTTTTTTCCATTGGATTTCTTCTCCAAGGCGGGCCACCATACCAATACTCCATACATGAGAATCGGTTCAATGACCGACGTGTATAGCCAGTGCATGATGCTTGGTTTAAGGCCCCAGGTGGAGCCTACTGCTTTCTTGTAGATGTATAGAGCGGTCAGCGATTTCCTGGCCCGTTCGACGACATTCTCCTTCCAAATTAGCTTGCGGTCAAGCTTTAGGCCTAAATAGCTAGCACTATTTGTAAGCTTGAGGGTGGATCCCCTTATCTTGGGCGGAGTGAAATCAGGTAGCTTGTATTTTCTTGTGAATAGAACTAGCTCGGTCTTCGTCGAGTTAACGGAGAGGCCGCATTTATCAGTCCATGCATGACATCGGCCAGCGTCTGCGGGTATTTGCCTGTTGTTAGAATGGCGAGATCATCTGCATAGGCAATAACATTGCATCTAGTTTTTTCGATCTTTAGAAGGGCCTCGTTGAGCACCAAATTCCACAATACTGGAGACAGTACACCCCCTTGAGGGGTGCCTTTATGTGCATGTCGCTTGACAGTACTACTTCCGAAGGATGCTGTTATTACCATGTTCTTTAGAATGTGTTCTACGAAACAACAGATGGGTTCGCAGATGTTGAGCCTATGTAATTGTGAAGCATAGGAGGCATCTAATATCTGTATTTATCAGAACGCCTGGATCGTTGTAGTAAAAAGCTCCTAAATAAGGTTTTCTTTTGTGGGTGAGATCTGGGCAGGTACAAAGAAGGTGGAGAATAGTTTCCTCCTCTTCTTCATCCTTACAACTTTTATAAAAATAATTAGAGTATACACCAACCTCTGTAGCGTTATGCAATCTGTTGAGAGAAATCAAATTCTTAGGGCGTTTCAGATCTAGCTTTGACCGCTAGGCACCACTTATCCAGCTTTAATTTAAGTTTACATATAGCGATCGGTATACCTAAGGTACCTTTGTCTGTTAGGATAAGTATTGTTGTTCGGGATTATCACTTTGTTGAGCTGATATTTTAATTGCCAGTGACCAGTAAAGAAGCCTACAAGCCATCTTATATCCATTCTGCTGTATTTAAGGATATCAGGTGCCTCTTTTAGAAGGGTCGGATAGCTCTTTTAGTTTGTCTAAGATATTGGGTGTTATTCCAGTGGGAAATTCTCATGTTACTTTCGCAACCATTTGGGGTATATTTAAAAGAAAAATAAGATATTCCGCAAAAGAGTTATAGTCCAATGAACAACTCAGAGGAGCCTTTTCTGGTTAGCAGATCTGCAGTTTCGTTGCTGTCAACGCCTATGTGACCCGGTACCCACCATAGTTGTACTTTATTGTATTGGAGCAAGTTTTGTAAACTATCGAAGCAGTTTAAAACTGATTTTGAACTGATGAAGTGGGAAATCAGCGCTTTGAGCGCCACTTGGCTGTCGGTGAGTATGTGAACGGTGGCGCCTTTGATGCCTGAGTGTAGGTTTATACTTGCATAAGTCTCAATGGCGTAAAGCTCAGCCTGAAAAACACTAAGACTTTTTCCAGGTGGTTTCGAAACTTTGGAATTGGGTTCATACACACCGGCAACAACTCCGCCATTATTCCATTTATCACGGCTTGGGATCTCAATCTCAAATCTTCTACCGAAGCGGAGTGATTTTGGCATAAAATCGAAAACCGTGCTGAGAATATCTAGCTTGAGGAGGCGGTTAATAAATTCCTGAAATCCACGTGATCACATGTACTATTTTCGTCGGACTTTTGAAGACTAACTGCAGTGCAAATTGACACTTTCTTGACGAATATATGCAGCGGGGTGAGACCGAATATAGCATCTAGGGCTGCCGAGGGACAAGTATTCATTGTACCTATGATTCCGAGACATGCTAATGCTTGAAGTTTTTTGAGCTTACTGATGGTTGTGACTTCCTCTGTTTTGTCCACCAGACAATGTACGTGTACGTTAGGGTAGGTCTAACCACCGTGGTATTTAACCAGAATGTGACCTTTGGGGACAAGCCCTAAGTTTTGCCATACATTCGACGACAGCCCCACATGGCAGTTGTCGCCCTGGAAATTTTGTGATTGATATGGAAGTTCCAGTAATGTTTTTTATCTACGACAATTCCAAGGCACTTTACTTCGTCGGAAAAACTAATGGTTGTATCACTTAGAACCACTGAAACAAGGTTTGGCATTCTTCTTCTTGTGAATGGTACAACTGCTGCCTTGCTGGGGTTGACTTATAGGTCCTCGCCAGCACACCAGCCCGAGACTACAAGGAGTGCGTCTTGCATGAGGTGACATACATTATCTTCATCATGACTTGATCATCTGCATAGCCTATAGCTCTGTAGCCTAAGCTGTTAAGTCCGCTCAATAAGTCATCCACCACGAGAGACCATAATAGAAGGGAGAGGATACCGCCTTGGGACAGCCTTTTGCTGGACAGAAAGTCACACAGACCTCTCCTGACGTAGAAGTTATTCAGAAGCATAATTAAACCTTACACATACTCGTACGTTAATTTCAAACCCCATTCGAAGGGACCAATCTGCATCAGCATCGCTAAAAAATTATATTAATTTGTAGAGTCGCAGCAGATTGGTCGCTGCGGGATGGGCTTGAAATTAACACAAGGGTGTAATACTTTTGACTGGTCTCCATTTTAACCCAACTAATGGGGTAAAGAATTAAGAAATTAAGTATTGCCTTTCATCACACATACTGTTTTACAAAAGAAAAAAAAAGAAAATTCGTTAAATATGAAAATTATAAAATGTGTCCTCCGGGGCATACCCAGCAAAGCATCGAATTCCATTTAGTTCGCATTTCGCGATTCCCCAGAAGAAGAAAGGAATTGTGTTCCTTTTCTCTCTCGTCCTTTACTCTTAACACTAAAAAAGCATAATATTTCGAATGCATTCGACCAATAGTTTGCTGGGTAGTGATGAAGGTCGGCATACTCTCAATGTACTATAACATACTAACGCAATCGATATTTTGTGACGTGAGAACAAGTATTACTGATAAGCTGGTAACTGCAAGTCACACTCATCACCTCCCCCCCTTGGGTGGGTATGTCATAATAATGGATGCGTCAGAAGCGTTTAGTACAAAGTTATAAATTGATGTACGGGAAAGATAATTTATTGTGTAAGACCAAAGACCAATACCAAGATAGTGCAACTGACACTGCAAATTGATAAAAAAAATAGAAAGCCCTCCCTGGCACGGGCGGTCGTGATCGTGATCATAGTCACGGAGAGGGAAATTGTTTCCCTTTTTCACCTACTAAAACATATGAGAAAATTTCTGTTTATCTTTTTCTCGCTCTTCTATTATTTTGCGAAAGGATGTTCAATAAGAAAATAACAACAACATACGTATATGGTAAAGCTCTGAGAGCAAAGATATTCTGAAAACCTTGGGAGTTCTGTTATAGGTAGCCCTCCCCCCCATAAACAAATTTCCGGATACATTTTTCGTATGCCGTGCACTAACTTATTGTTATATTATGGTCTTTGGTAGGACTTAATAGACAACTTCAATTCACGGTTTTCAGTTGATGATTTCGTATCAACGTTTGAGCCAAGTTGGGATGGGAATTATTATACGAGTACTACACGAAGAAACAAAGGATCAGTACTCTTATAGATTTCCTCACATTTTTATTCATAATCACCCCAATTATCGTTGGCGTTTTTAGCTATTCGACGATTGTCGTTTTATTGCTCAGATGAACCACGAATCCATTTTCATAATTTTTTCAATGTGAAAGAATTGTAATAGTATTCTACACCACAAAAAAAATGCTTAGCAACGTTTAATGGTCAGCTGGTCGGTTACATAAAGCCCTTGCAAAATCGGGGGGAATGCCAACATCCCTTAAAAAACCTGACGGCAGCTTTACTAAAGATGAAGAACAAAGAGCATCACTGCTCTTAGAAACTCACTTCCCCGGAAGTTTGCAGAACACCTGTGACGGGAGCATGACCTCGGAAGCAAGATTGGGAGATTGCAGGGGCTATCTGTTCCAGAGGGAGAATCGAGTGGGCAATTAGCTCCTTCCAGCCTTTCAAGTCACCGGCTGCGGATGGTTTTATACCAGCCCTATTGCAAAAGGGGCAAGAAAAATTACTACCACACCTGGTCAGAATAACAAAAAGCAGTCTTGCACTGGGATATATTCCAAACCAATGGAGACGGGCGAGAGTTGTGTTTATACCAAAAATGGGGAAGAAGGACCCAACACAGCCTAAGTCATACAGACCGATCAGCCTAACATCGTTTCTTCTTAAAACAATGGAGAAAGCTGTGGACAACCATTTAAGGGAGGATGTACTTAATACATCCCCACTGCATTATCGTCAGCATGCATACAGAGCGGGCAGGTCCACCGAGACTGCTCTGTATCAGCTGACGGAAACAATCCAAGTGCTCTTGAAACAAAAGAGATAGTAATCTGCGCCTTCATAGACATTGAAGGGGCATTTGATAACACTTCACATGAAGCTATTAAACGAGCCCTTGACAGAAAGGGAGTTAGCAGAACAGTATCTAAGTGCATGTATGAACTGCTGAGAACAAGATCAGCAGAAACTCAAACTTCACATGGAATTATCAGGGTCAACACAACAAGAGGATGCCCACAAGGAGGAGTGTTATCTCCCCTAATGTGGAGTGTTGTTGTGGATGAGCTTCTTGAAAAATGAACAAGCCTTGGAATTAACTGTCAAGCCTACGCTGATGACATTGTACTGATTGCCAGGGGGAAATTCGAGGTAACCCTATGTGATATTATACAAAGGGGCCCAACAGTTACTCAAGAATGGTGCAGCACGGCTGGGCTTAATATAAACCCGGCCAAAACCACAATAGTACCGTTCACGAGGAAGAGAAAACTTGAACTGAAGCCAATCCGACTGTCGGGCACGATACTGACACCGGTAAAGGAAGTGAAATATCTAGGATTACACCTAGATAGCAAACTCTTGTGGAACAAACACACAGAGGAGATATCCAAAAAAGCTACCCGTGCTCTAATGATATGCAGGAGCCTAGCGGGTAAGTCTTGGGGATTTAGTCCAAATATTCTAAGATGGATGTACATTGCTATTGTGAGACCAATGATCACCTATGGAGCAATAGCATGGACAAAACGAACTAGTCTAGTCACTACGAGGGAGACACTTACTAAAGTGCAAAGACTTGCGTGCCTCTGCATCACTGGGGCCATGCGAACGTGTCCAACTGCAGCCATGGAAGTACTCCTGGAGCTAACACCGCTCCATATTGTAGTGGAGCAAAATGCACAGCGAACGATCCTAAGTATGGCAAAAGAAGGTATCGGAAGGGAGAAATGTATTGGTATGAGTACGATGCACTTCTCAAAAAACTTCCCCTTCTGGCCGTACCCAGGGACGATAGTATCAGGAAATTTAACTTTGGGAAAAACTTTAGTACAAAGTTAAGTAACAAGAAAGAGTGGAGCAACGAATCCACGATGTACGGACTGGGCAGCCACACGATAAAGTGGTATACAAACGGTTCGAGAACTGGAGAGGTAACAGGGGCGGGCGTATTTGGGCCAAGGACCAAGCACTCCGAACCTATGGGCAAGTACACCAGCATCTTTCAATCTGAAATATGTGCTATAAACAGATGCATCCAACTCAATCTCGAAAAGAGATAGAGCAACTGCGACATAGCAATACTGTCAGACAGCCAAGCAGCTATCAAAGCACTTGACTCGTATGTCATTAAGTCAAAACTTGTGTGGGAATGCCTATGCAAACTTAATGAATTGGGCATAAACAATAAAGTTACACTTTACTGGATACCCGGTCACATCGGGATAAAAGGTAACGAAGCAGCGGACACCTTGGCAAGACAAGGGGCCGCAGAACCCTTCATTGGACCTAACCCATTCTGTGGAATGGGGGAACACACCATACGCGAGAAATTCAGGAAAATGGAGAGAGAAGACAGGGCATGAACCTGGAACAACACCACAGGCCTGAGGCAGGCTAAGAAACTACTGGGATGTTACAACCGGAAAAGATTCGAAGCCTGCATCTGCCTTAGCAAGAATAACCTACGGATCCTAACAGGCTTCCTAACGGGGCACTGCAAACTCAGGGAGCATCTACGGAAACTAGGTATAACAAATGAAGGCCTTTGCAGATTCTGCAACGAGTCATGTGAGACTCCGGAACACCTTCTAGAGTCCTGTGGGGCACTGATCCACAAAAGATTGAAATACTTGGGCAAATACCAAGTATCAGAAGAGGATATGCCAACCATGGACCACTTCTCATTCTCAGATTCTTAAAAGAAACTGGTCTGGAGAAAGAGCTCTAAGGTGAACTATTCTCGCCAAGACAAAGTAAGAGCATATGACCTTCAAACACAATTCCTCAGGAAATGCAATTGCGAAGGGGACTCGAACGAGGGAACAAACCTCCCCAAGGTATTAGCAGGGGGCACAATAGACCATTAGGTCGCAGTGCAAAATAACCCTACACAAATAATAATAATAATAATAATGGTCAGCTGGTCGTAGCTATGAATAAAACGACAATCGTCGGAAGCGAGAAACGCCAACGGTAATCAGGGTGAATAGGAGTTATAAATGATACTTTCCACATATTCATAGAAACACCTTTTCCTTACGATCAATTGAAAAAATTAGTTAACGGTTTAGCAAGTGGATTTTTATAAAGCTTTAGAACAATAAAAGGAATATTGTCGGGACCCGAAGTAGTATCTGGAGCTTCAGAGAGCTGAAAATATTCAATATTTTTGGAAAACTTGCTAATAATGCGTTCAATGGAACTTAATGTGTTACCCGGCGTTCTATAAACGCTTTGAAAAAATTAAGCAAACATGTTCCTTATTAATCATTGTCAGTTACACCATATAATTCCATATTTACAGGTTATCCATCGTTTTCCTTTTTTACATTTACAAATTACCAGAATCGTTTAGAGTTAGTTTTTAAATAGGACTCGGAATTACTCAAAAGGTACAAACAGTCGAGGGCGAATCGAGAGCATTGGAAATAAGTCGAAACCCATTGTCCAACCTTAAATTCTATGGCATTCAAGCACTGTGGACACTAAGCCATACGACGGGTGACAGGACACTCTATCTCAAGTTATTTCAATCATTTTGTTTAATCGTCGATGAAAGCTCCAAAAACTGGCACACCCTTTCAACCCTTCCGGACATACATAAATGGCTTTGTTAAAGTCCCACGAATTATTACTTCCTTCAACAAATACCACTCCATTAGTTATTTTTAGCAAAGTATGACTTCACACTATACCTACTATGTGTATATCGAGCAACGTAAAAATGTTACGCCAGAGTGTTTTGTGCGAGATCGCGTCATAGACAAAGCAATTAATACGAAAATTATGTATCAACCGAAAAATTCCCCTGGCACAAATGCATCACCTACATTTTAATTGTAATTGACTGGAAGCAATCAAAAATGTTACAAACACATTTTTTTAAATCTATAAAGCTGTTCAAATAAAAGTATTTTTGTTGTTTCGGAATCCATATTACGATTCTTTATAAGAGTACGTGTCTATAAAAAAAAAGTTTTTGACTCAATATGCACATCTTTTCTGTCGTAGATGGTTTGGGGGGTCGACGTACTGACTAAAAAAAATTAATACATTAACTGTATGGTGTTAGATACTAAAAATTATCTGACAGTTAAAATTCCTTTAAACTTTTGGGACAAGGTCTGTTAAATAGACATAAATAAACAGAGACCAAGATAAATATTTTGCGTGCACAGTCGTTTCCACCAGCATAGAGCTACCACCATATTTCTACAAATAGCTCAGTAAATATTAAGAATACAATTATAGAAAATATGACATTTGGCAGCCAGATGCAATTACTTTAAATGTGCTCAGTGGGAAAAAATATGATAAAATATATACTTTTAGGAGAATGGAAAAATTTGGGACAGCCATAATGCCCTAGCCGCGCACACTTCAGTAAACAAATTGGGTATAATTGGAAAGGTCTCGACCCGAAGTTGTGCCTTTTTGTGGTTTGTTTCCAATGATGATGCTACTCAAGGACTAATTAAATTAGCCAAAGCTTTTTATAAAACCAAGAATGCTTCTGACGTTTGTGTATGCCAGGTCGCCGAGGTTATTAAAGAGAAAAGCTACAAGATGGAGTAATCTTCTTTTATGCAGAGCTGCGTAGGTATATGATTGATTGTTTCTTCCTCCTTTTCATCCAATTTCTGCAGAAGTCAAAGCCTGCGGTTTCCCACCATCTTATATTTCCTGGATTAGGTCATACCTAAGCTTACCAACAACAGACGTATGAGAAATGCCCTAACCACAACGTTAAAATTATCCTAGGTGATTTTAACGCAAAGCTAGGAAGAGAGGACGTCTTTAGTAGCGTGGCCGGAAAGCACAGCCTGCACGACATCACTTCCGATAACGGACTCAGGCTAATCGACTTTGCAGCGGGGCGAAACTTTGTCGTAGCTAGTACGCGGTTCCCACGTCTCGACATTCACAAAGGAACATGGCTCTCCTTTGATCGAAAAACTGTCACCCAAATCGATCACATTGCGATCGACGCAAGGCGATCTTCCAGTATTCTGGGTGTCCGGACTTTCTGAGCAGACAACGTGGACTCGGATCACTACCTAGTTGTAGCCAAGGTACGGATGCGGATATCCAGAACAGAGCGAAATCAACGAAATACTGTGAGGAAATTTGACGTCAAAAAGCTACAATCGCAAGAGACCGCCAGAACCTTTGCCGATCGAGTTTCTTCTAATCTTAATCTAAGTCCTATGCCGCCAGCAGCAAATGCGGAAGACCAGTAGCAACGTTGCCAACAAGCCATCAGAGATGCCGCCTCTGATGTACTGGGTTTCTCTCGGCCACCACAATTAAACCCCTGGTTTGATGAGGAATGCCGGCAAGCATATGCAGCAAAACAAGAGGCGTACAAAGCGGAGTTGCATAGAAGGACTAGAGCTGCTTACGAGCTCTACGTGCGCAGGAGACAAGAGGAACATCGACTTCTCAGAAAGAAGAAAAAAGAGCATGAGAAGCGCTCGATCGAGGAGATTGAGAGACTTTATTGCAGGAATAATGTTCGAAAATTTTACCAAAAGGTAAAAAGAACATGCCAGGGTTTCAAAGCCAGAACAGAAGCCTGCGGGGACGAAAATGGCAACATAGTAGTAGAATCGCAGTCGTTGCTGAGGATATGGAAGGAACACTTCTGCAGACTGTTAAATGGCGATGATGATCAATATTCCGCTGTCAGGCAGAATGAGCCATTCAACAGTGACGATGGCAGTCAAGATTCCCATCAACCCGATCAGAATGAAGTGAGGATAGCGATATCTAAACTCAAATCCAACAAAGCTGCTGGAGCCGACGGCCTTGCCGCTGAACTTTTCAAGGCAGGAGGAGATGAGTTGGTAAGGAGCATGCACCAGCTCATCTGTAAAATCTGGTCGGACGAAAGTGTGCCCGATGAATGGAACCTCAGTATCGTTTGCCCGATCCTGAAGAAAGGAGACCGTCTGAGCTGCGCCATTTACAGAGGTATAAGTCTCCTCAACATCGCATATAAGATACTTTCTGCCGTACTATGTGAACGCCTAAAGCTGATCGTCAACAACCTGATAGGTCCTTATCAGTGCGGTTTCAGGCCGGGAAAGTCCACCATTGACCAAATATTCACACTACGGCAGATCTTGGAAAAAACCGATGAATATAAAATCGATACGCACCACCTTTTCATCGATTTCAAAGTTGCCTATGATAGCGTGTATAGAGACGAGTTATACAGAGCCATGTCTAGTCTTGGCATCCCTGTCAAGTTCGTGCGTTTGTGCAAAATGACGATGGAGAACTCTCGCTGCTCCATCAAAGTCGGTAAGAACATCACCGAACCGTTCGATGTCAGGAAAGGTCTTAGACAAGGTGACGCGCTATCATGAGATCTCTTTAATATAGTACTTGAGAGAATTGTACGAAACTCACAAGCCAACCCCGGAGGTACAATCTTCTTCAAGTCTGTACAACTACTTGCTTATGCCGATGACATTGACATAATCGGAAGAACTCAGCGAGCCGTCAATGGGGCATTTACGAGTATTGAGATCGAGGCAGCAAAGATGGGTCTAGCAGTCAATGAAAGCAAAACAAAATATATGCTGTCTACAAAAAAGGACACCCAACATCGGCGTCTTGGACAGAACGCCACAATAGACAGATACAATTTTGAGGTAGTAAAGGATTTTGTCTACCTAGGCTCTATGGTCAGCTCCGCAAATGACATCAGTGGAGAGATCACACGGAGAATTACTCTTGCCAATCGTTGTTTCTATGGGCTAAAACGGCAATTACGTAGCAAAGCCCTACTAAGGTAACTCTTTATAAGACTCTAATCATCCCAGCCCTGCTGAATGGCGCAGAGGCATGGGCTTTGACAAAACTGGATGAGGATGCCCTTGGTTATTTCGAGAGAAAAGTTCTTCGAGCGATCTTTGGTCCCGTCTGCATAGACGGTGAGTGGAGGAGAAGGTACAATGCCGAACTATACGGCCTGTACAAGGACATCGACTTAGCCAGAAGAGTTCACATACAGCGACTAAGATGGCTGGGTCATTTAGAGCGGATGGAGCCCAACCTTCCCGCTAAGAAAGTTTTCGAATCCACCCCGGATGGACGACACAGTAGAGGACGACCTCGCGGTAGATGGCGCAAACAAGTGGAGGGGGACCTCAACCAACTTAGCGTGCGCAACTGGAGGCAGCTGGCTCGTAACCGTGCTAGCTGGAGAGGTTTGTCGGTTGAGGCCCAGGTCCACCCCGGACTGTAGCGCCATCTAAGTAAGTAAGTAAGTTTACCAACCGTACAGATTTTCCAAACGTCTCCGTTTACAACAAGCAACAGGCAAAGTTCCAATGGAAAAAAGATGGGTTGAAATTTTTTAGCACATGCATACCGCGGAAGTGTCCTATTTGGATTTTTCACTTATCATCGAATTCATTTGTCGCTTGTCTGGAACGAGCGCATCGATCGAACGCGTTTTTTCTTCAATCAAATACATTTGAAAAACCAAGTCGGTCAATGTTATCATCGACACACTGAAATCAATTTTATTCTTGAAATGTAATTTAGATTACAATTGCATTGATTTCTATCATTTCCTGAAGAAACAGCCACACCTATTGAGACATATCGCGAGCCAGGACAAATACGTATTCAAAGAGGCTACTGGCTCCAGTAGTATTGCCTCGGGAAACAATGATGAAGCTGCTGGTATCAATAAGTGTCAGTTGATAGCGCGCAGGCTGATGACGACGAATCAGTTTCTGAATATGTTTTCATAAGCAACATTTCATGTTATTATTTACCTTTTGATATTTATTCTATTATCTTCTGAATAAAAAAATTGGTACAGATTTGGTACAGATTTTTGAGTATGATTTTGGGTTCAGATTTCGTGCGATTGAGAGTTGGTAAGCTTCATACGCCATCTTCGGCGTTCCTAAAGGCAGCCACTTTGAATCACTGATTTTTGTCTTAACAGTAAATGATCTTGGCTTCATCTTAAAGGATTCTGATCTATACATGTCTGCGGACGATAAAGAAGTTCTTAAGATCATTTCTTTTCCATCAGATGCTGTCTCTCTGCAATCCAATCTGAACTCGTTCTTCACCTGTTGCTAATATAATTTCCTAGAGTTAATGTAACGCTATTACTCACTCACGCAAGCGTCTTTCTCCTCCCTCTAGGACCTATTACTTCCACCACCAACCCCTTCCTTCAGTCAATTCAATCTGTGATCTAGAGATTATCTGCGACAGAAAAATCAACTTCTGCTCAGATATTGATCATATTATCAATAGAGCTAGCTCTACCCTCGGTTTCACGAATTCTCAAATTCTCGAATCCGTATGTCACCTTTGACAGGCCCCTCCTCGAATACACCAGTCAAGTTTGGAGCCCTACCAAGTTGCCCATTCTCTCAGTCCGTGCAGCGAAAGTTCATCCATTTCCCCCTATGTGGTCTCTTCTAGGCTGACAGATATAACTTGCCTCCTTCGGTCTGTACCCCTCTTTCGTCTCAATCTCCACCGCACCAATTACGGTCTCTCTCAACCCATATGTCCAGAATGTTGGGCTTTGCCAATTACGCGCACAACACACAAGACTTTTACCTCAGCCGATCTTCCCTCAGAAGGGAACCTTATGAACCTTTCCGCCATATGAACGTTCCCCTCACTTTGTTAGTTTTAGGTTTTAACTCTTACTTTTAAGTCTCTTTTGTTAGATTTAAGTTAAGCTTTAAGTTAGTTGCTTGAAGTAAGCTAAGATAAATAAATAGTACTGCTATTTTTTTGCCGGTTTTTTTTTTTTTTTTAATTTTCGATAAAATGAATTTATATTAGTTTAACTTTATTAAATAAAAAAATTAATTGATTGTTCCTAACAGGTGCAATTAAAAGACTTAACTGGAAAAGTAAGGAGATTTAAAGGGTGTACAGTCTATCACACCATCCACTCGGATAGTTCGGCTAAATCCCCGACATTTCTTTATAGTTAAGAATATTTCAATTCATTTTCTAAAGGTTGAAGAAAGTCTAGATTTAAGGTCGGACAATTCACCGATCCTTTTGACCTTGAGTGGTAACATCATTCAGAATGAAAGTAATCCAGCTCTTACTAATAAACGCACCGACTGGGTACGCTTTAAGTCAAGTCTTGAAGAGATGATAACAACACCAATTCAAAGTACAGAGCAACTTGACTCAGAGCTTTAGTAATTTATCAAGGATATCCAAATCTCAGCTTGGGAAAATAGCCGTGTTTTTTTTAAACCTAGCCAGCCAGTAGTTGCTAGTAAAGTCAAAGCTTACACATAAAACAAATACAAACATCGGCTGGCTACTACTCTTGATTCAATCCCCAGCCAAAAGTGACTGGCTGTGAATTTTGTGATGCCTTATTTCAGGCGGCGCAAAAACGAGTGTTTTTTTAGTTATTTGTTGTTGCTGCCAATGCAAAGTTGCTTGGAGCCTAGAGATATGTTCGTATAAAATCGGCTGGCGTTGGTTGGCTAGCAAATCGTTGAAATGATCGACTGGCTGGCAAGCTTTCAAAAAAACACTAGTAATATTAAAAAAAAACGTTGAAGGGTAACAATTATCCTCTCGAAATTAGAGTACTAATTGCTGAAAAAAGAAGAGCGAGGAAAAAATGACACCAAACAACAGCCCTGCTAGATAAAAATAGGTTTAATAACCTGACCCATCAAACAAAACGAGCCATTAAGGAGCTTAAAAATTTGTCAGTTAATTCTTACTAACAAAATCTTGGCTACCAAAAAAATGAAAAAGACCCATTATGCATATTCCTCCAATCAGAAACAAGGCTGAAAAGTGGGCTAGGAGCAACGAGGAAAAAGCTGCGGGAATTGGAGAGCATCTTGAAGGTATTTTTCAAACAAATTCATGCGAGCCTGGTGATTTGCCTAACGAGAGACATGAAGAAATAAATACCTCCCATCATCATCTAAAGTGAGAATAGAAATTCTAATTGTTATGAATGCAAAAAAGCACTAGTATTCGACCTGATAACTGGCCAGATTCCAAAAAAAAAAACAATTTCAAACCTAACTTATATCATAAACGCAGCATTCAAATTAAAATACGTTACACAATTATGGAAAGTAGCTGTGGTGATCATGATCGCCAAACCGCGAAAACCGCCGATATCTTTGCCTATAATGTCTAAACTTTTTGAAAGACTGCAACTGATAAAACTTGTTCGTACTATAGAGAGAAAACGCATCATTCCATACCACCAATTTGGACTCCGCACTAAACATTCAATTATCGATCAAGTACATCGAATCACTAACGCGGTCGAAAAGGCACTTGGAGAAAAAAAAAAGTTTGTTCTATAGTCTTCCTCGACGTAGCTCAAGCGTTCGACAAAGTTTGGCATGAGGGATTAGTCTACAAACGCAAACAACACGCAGGAATTCTAAAGTCATACCTTTCAGACAGATATTTTCGCATCAAAGAAAACGACGCATATTCGGAGTTTAAGGCAATTAAAGTGGGTATACCACAAGGAAGCGTTCTGGGGCCCATACTCTATCTTCTGTACACTCGCGATATTCCAACGCTGGAATACAATACAATCGCAAAATTTGCAGACGAGACGGGTATAATGGCAATTGCGGAAAGCAATGTGAATTTAACTCATAAACTTCAGGAAGCTATTTCGCTGATTCACAATTGGACAAAGAAATGGCAAATAAGATTAAATGAATCGAAATCTATTCATGTTGGTTTCACAAACAAAAAAATAGAGTATAAACCATACGCTAATTCTGCAAAATGTACCATACCATGTTCATCAAACAAAGCCGACACCTGATCACTTACAGCAGTGGTGGAGATGAAACTCAGATTGACTACCATTTGGTAGCCAGTTTCATGAAGCCTCGGGTAAAAGATTGCAAAGTGATCCTGGGAGAGGCAATCGCTCGGCAACACCGTCTCCTGCTAACAGAAATTTTTATGAAAACACCGAAGAAAAGCAAACAAACAAGGGTCTCTGAGAAAATCAAGTGGTACAATCTGGACAAAGAAAAAGGCGAGGCTTTTGTTTTCGTAATGAAAAATTACCTCTCTCACACCATCAACGGAGCTGAGGATGAAGAGTGCAGAGCACAAAATATGTGGGATTCCCTACAGCTTGCTTGCTTAAAGAAGGCCAAATCACTGCTAGGAGCTTCAAAAGGCCACCATCAACACGTCAAAGAAACATGGAGGTGGAGTGATGAAGCTAAGAAAGTGATAAATGAGAAGAAAGCGGCTTTCAAAGCTTGGTCAAAGTGCCCCTCTAATAATAGTGACGAAAAAGCTCGCCTCGAAATGGAATACAGATGCTGCAAGGAAAAAGCGAAGACGAAGTGCGCCCAGCTTCAAGCATAGAGTACGGAGGGCCTGTTTCGGGAGCTGGAGAAAATATTTTCCCCGGTTGCTGATGCAAACCAGGCTATCCAGGAGCTGCGAAGACACAATATGAACAAGAGCGCTACTATCTTCAAAATAGCCGTCCAAAGAAGGAAGAATGCTCAGGAGATTCGTTCGCCAAAGTTCATTAGCAATGCTCATGGCCAGCTTCTTGTGGATGATGACAAAATTCTGCAGAGGTGGCGGCAGTATTGTGAAGAGCTTTTAAATGAATAGTTTCCCCGGCTATACTTTCCAAGAGCCACTCCTAACTGTGAAGAAATACCCGACATTACAGTCGAAGGAGTTAGTGAGGCGGTCAAATACTCCAAAAAACGAGTTCTCTGAGTTCTGGAAAAAGATGGGAGACATCGGGTTCAGATGGCTCAGAATTCTTATCTCCAAATTCGTGAGAGGTGATCCAATGCCGAATCAATGGAGGGAAAGTTACCTCCTCCCTGTATATAAAGGGAAGGGTGATACGCGAAACTGTGATAACTACCGTTCGATCAAGCTGATGTCACACACCATGAAGGTCATTGAGCGGGTATTTGGTGGCCGACTGCGAAAAATAATACGGCTATCTGATGATCAGTGCGGGTTTGTCTCGGGTAAATCAACCACAGATGCAATCCAAAGTATAAGGATCATAATGGAAAAACATCGTGATTCCTTAAGGGATTTGCATATTGTATTGGTTGACTTTGAAAAGGCATTCGACAGACAACCACGAGATCTGATATGGGTGGCGCTAAGACATTGAAGGGTTTCAGAAACCAATGTACAGATGATCATGGATATGTACGAAGGAGCAAGGACAAGAGTAAGATGCCCCGCTGGAGTAACCAAAGAGTTCCCAATCAAAGTCGGGGTGCATCAGGGAAGCGTCTTAAGTCCTTTGCTCTTTATTACAGTCCTTGATTATCTGCTTGAAGGTAAAGTGATGGACTCCAAGGTACATCAGTTATTCTTTGCTGACGATGGAGCCATCATAAGTGAGGATCCTACATCCCTGCAACGAGCACTTGATGTGTGGGTGGACGCTCTGGAGGGAAATGGGTATCGCATTAGTTCAAAAAAGACAGAGTATTTGTGCTGCCCATTCTCTGATCCACTCAGGCCTATTCCAGACATTTATTTGAATGGAACAGTGCTTCCCAAGTGCGAAAAGTTCAAATATCTGCGAGCTATGATCAATAGTAAGGCAACTTGTGATCAATCATCGCGTAAGCGTAGGGTGGATGAAGTGGTGAGAAAATTCTGCTATCTTCTGTGCGTCCAACGCTCACATACGGTTCACAATGTTGAACGATGTACAAAACGTATGAGAGTAAATTAACGGCAGCTGAGATGAAGATGCTTCGCATGACAGCAGGAGTGACAAAGTTTGATCGAATAAGAAGTTCGAAGATCCGTGGAAGCTTTCACATCAAGGAAACCATCGTACAAAAAATAGAGCGCGACCGGCTCAGTTGGTATTGCCACGTTCATAGAAGAGATCATTTGAACCCTGTTAAAAAGGCAATATCAATGCACGTTCCAAGGACATCGCGATGTAGGAAAGGCAGGCCTATAAACGCCTGGATCAGACAAATGCGATGACATCGGCATTTCATTGGCCTCAGTAACCGAGTTATCCAAAATCGGCAGGCCTGCCGATATTTTCTGAGGTCAAGTAGGCGAACCCCACAGGCGTATCAGTAGAAATGCGGTGAAGTGGGAGGGTTGTGATCCCTTATTTTCGGATCATAACCTCGCTGATAAAAGTCAGAAGAAGAAGGATTTGATTTTTGGTGGGGATAGTTTGTTTCATGATTTCGAGGACGATATCGAGTACTAGAACGATGAAGAAGGGTTCGTCGAATAGAGCGCCGTATCTACCATACACCACAACGGAGTACAATAAATACTTGGGACGATGTGAACTTTTCGCTTCATCGCTATCGTTTTTTAATTCTTGTTTCTTCATTTTTCATTGGTACCAAACATAAAGTAAAGAAAAAACAACCATTCACACACTCTCCCACACGATTCCGCATACCTACCACCATACTCACATCATTCACAACAGTAAAGCAACACAAATATTAAAAAAAAAAAAAACTTCACTAATAAATAAAATACGAATATAATTCGAAATAATTGTCTAACGGCCGACAAATGCCAAAATAGTGTAAAAATCAGTATTAGACCAGTTTTTAGACGTATTAGCTGCTAGTACCGCGTGATGAACTTAGATCCAGTATTAGTGATGTGAAGAAATGTACGAGTACTATCTTTTCGTTGGTACCAAGTATCAGAGCTAGTACCTGGTCTAGCTAGACCGGGTATTAAGGCAGCTTAGTACTCATGTGAAGAAATCGAGCGTAAGTCGAAACATAATTTTTTATTTTTTTTTTTTTTTCGGGATAGGAAACACTCGACTGGAGCACGCAGACACAACTGGTCGATTGTACTGCCAGAGAGCAAACCCTGATTAACCCATTTTATTGGAATTTCCTTGACTTTCGAAGAAAGCCAAGCAAGCACTTCAGTGATGAGGAGCTTACAGTACCAGCACTCACCACATCCGCACCGAAGATCTGCCACCTGATACGAGCAAAGGCCGGACACTCACAGAGATAATGTTCCGCGGTGTCGTCGCTCTCTCCACAAGCGTCGCAGATTGTATTGTCACTTAAGCCTAACACGTTAAGGTGCTTGGCAAAAGCGAAGTGGCCTGTCAAGACGCCGATAAGTTGTCTACAGTCTTTTCTGCTGAGAGACAGCAAGAATGCCGCTGATTTCTTACAGACGTCCGGGAGCATGCGTTTAGTCAACCTGCAACCTGGAGAGTCATGCCACACACAATTGTGCTCGTGAGAGACCCAATCGTCAATGGAAGCCCTAACCGAAGACGCTGACCCAACGCGGGTTCGGGACCTGAGAAAGCCTCCTCTGAGCCTTGTCTAGCAATCTCATCGGAGATCTCGTTCCCCAAGATCCCAGTGTGACCTGGGACCCAGATAAGAGACAGAGAATTCAGCCTTGCGACCGAGTTCAAAGAGTTTTTGGTTTCACGAACTATTTTGGAAGTGGTTAAAGGGTTAAGCAAGGCCTTAAGCGCAGCCTGACTGTCACTACAGACACAAATGCTACGTCCCTTCCACCTGTTCTTCACAACGTAGTTCATGGCCATTAGGATTGCGTAAGTTTCCGCTTGGAAAACAGACGCATATTTGCCTAACGAGAAGTGAAGTCTAATGTTGTCGACTTCCACGAAGACCCCAGCGCCAGACCCTTGACTGGTTTTGGAACCATCCGTGAAAATATGACTACATTCCATTCCCGGCTCAGACTCTGACCGAAACCAGTCCTGGACACAAGGAAAGTCGACTCTGAATTTGCGCATCAGCTGGAGTTCTGGTGTCATTGCATCAGACGGCATATCTATAAGACAGGAGTCGTAAGATAAGTGTCGCGCAAGTTCATCAAAGTTCCAGTGTGGAGTATACCAAAAACCGCCTCGCCTAAGACGATGGATGGCTTTGATAGTGCAACCCATGATATAAGTATCAAGGGGAGGTAAGTTCAGCAAAGCGTCTAGAACAGAACCAGGCGTACTCGGGAAAGCTCCCGAGCAGCCGAAACATAATTACTCATTAGTCCTAAGACTAGATTGTAAAATTCACTAACACTTTTACAGTGTTTTTGAATAAAAAAATAAATAAAAAGAAAATATTGTATGAATTGTACTAAGAAAATAACGCTTTTTATGCAACTAATAAGAATATTTGTTCAAAAACCACTGCTACTTCTTAAGGTGCACTGCTACTTTTTTTTTTTTGTTCGCAGCTGTGCATTACTAGAGAGCTCAAAGAAAGCCGGAAATGAGATAAGTAGGTAGGTATTTGCCGAAGCAGTGTAAAAAAAATCAATGATCGTTACGAATAGATACTTATCGCCAATACTCGATCAGTCACAAACCATACCCATGCAAATACATGGATCTTCTTGAATGCCGGTAGTTCAAAATTTATATCTGGCAAAATTTGCCGGCATTTATGTACATATCTCACTGATGAACAGTCAATATTTTTAGATTCCCCTAAAACAAACTCATTAATTGTCCCTCAAATTCATAAGCAAACATTACGATTGCACTAGAAAGTGAGTTTGTGTGCTTGAGTTAAGAAAATATTTATTTTTATTTTCAAAAAAAAATCCCACATTTACAAATCTGTCGTATTTAACTTACGCATATTCTTTCATTGCAATTTCGAAATGCTAGAAATTTTTGCATATTGAAATTCGTAACTGAAAAGACATCCAAATGCCCTTGAAGTACTTAAACTTAAAGTAACGCATGTATGTTTAAGTACTCAGTGAATAATTTCGCAATATGTTTCGAACATGACTGCATAGAAAATCACTCATATTCACAATTTTTTGAATCCACGTAAACAGTTCGTGGATACTTATATGAATCCTTTTATTTTGCCGGAAAGACTTTTAAATGACCTTCAGCCAATCGAAGGATGTGAGTTCCAGAGGAACACACACTGCGACCACATTCAAATACATGATGCATATTCCAAATTTAATGATTTGAATCATTTCATTTCATCATTCTTATAATATATTTTAATACATCCACATTTATTGCACATTAAAAGACACTGGCTGTACTATCGGCGTTGTTATTATTCGACGACCTTTGGTTTGTTAGAAGGTCAACTGACTTATAGTCCTTATGGAATTTACTCACAACGAATAGATACTTACTTCCTAAGACGTTCCCTCTCGCTGGTACCTCTTCAACCATTTCGAATTTTCTGAATTATATTATTTCTATCGCCTAAGTACGTTTACACTTGAAACATATATTAACACTCTGTGCTATAATACTATTGAATTGTTTACACGTTTTATTTCTTCACATTTCACATAAAAAACACTTCAAATTCTCTATAAATGTTCTGCACCATTTATCCACACAAGTATCTACAACGGCCACCAAATCCAACTCAACAGTTCGGCAGATGGTTACGAACTGATGCCATTACTCAAGGGTATTTCATTTTTCTACGCATGACCAGTGTTACCACGACATGTTGTAAAGTATCGAAATCGAATAATTTTTTTTCTTGTTTTTCTTTTTTGAATTAAATAATAATCAAAGTTTGGCATAATGGACCAATGATTGATTACAATAAGCATTGAACTTTGTTTAAAAAAGATTACACTTACATGCACGTGCCCCTTTTTTTTTGCTGGAGTGGACTTTATTAAATATTAAATTTTAATTATTGAATTCTTATGGGCTGGGTTCATAAAATTCTTAATTTGAAAGTTATAAGGAAATTAAGGAATTTTAAATTTATTTCTATGTCAAAAATGATGTGCATTAGTTATAAATAAATTTACATTGCATGGAAATATATAATCGAATTCATTATTGTTGGGCATTGTTTAAACTAAATCCTTCTTATGTACATTAGTAACAAAATTATTTTTATTGTTTGCAAGGGAAACGTTCTTCCTAATTACGGGAAATGCAACAAACCATGGTAGCAATAGTAGTACTGTACTAGTATTTTCTATTTTCTTACTCCTATTTCCCACTAACAAAAAAAGGAGTGAATTTCGATTCTAAACTAAATTAAATAAAAAAAAAGGAAACCTTTGACTTAATTTACTGTAGAGCTTACTGAAAAAGAATAATAATCCCATAAAACATCACTTACTTGAGTAGAGCATTCCCAACAATTAATTAGCTAGGCTGTTATTTCGGGTCGCACTCCAATTAACTTTTTACCACTTGAATTGCAATACCCATGCTATGATCTACTCGTAAATTCGCCGCAACCAACTGTTGAATACATCTCAGATAAAGTATTCGAAGTGAACCCTCTCGAGCTTTGGCGGTGTTAGTGGACCATTTGCCGGTTAATTTTCTCATTTAAAAAATGGTATTCTTTTGAATGAAGACAAAAGTCGAGTATGAAATGAAATTTCGAACTTTGAATTTAAGTATTGTATCTAGAATAGTTTGCGAGAAAAACTGAATTATATGTGAAATAAAAGTGCAAAACTACAATAAATTAATTTAATTTGTATTTAAGAAGAAACACCTACGCATTGTTAAATATAGGCATTCAAGTAATCCTGTACGACAGATACCCTATATACAGTTAATCACAAAAATAAGTATGCCGGCTATAGTGAACTGTTCTTACTTAATAAGAAAGCAAGTTTCATTGAGAAAAAAAGACGTATGTACTTATATGTATATACATTTATATAAAAATTTCAAACATATGAAAAAAAAAAAAAAAAAGTGTAACAAAATAACAAAACTTAAAGAAAATATTCGGTCACTCACATTTGGACTTTTTAGGCTTTATAACTGCCGCCATTTTGAAAGGTATCAGATTGACCAAGTTTTGTGTTCCATTAAAGATCATTCTGCACCATTCTTCGTAAATCAAATCATATTTTGTTTTCACATCGTCTTTCTTATTTATCGACCGAGATGCTCCCTGGATGTTCAAGAGCATTCATATCTACTGATTGAGGTTCTATGAATCGTGCATGCTAGTAGCACTCGGGCTATTAGTATCTATGAAGATTTTTTTTTTTTCCGAGGGTAGGTGAAAATCTTCAACAAGACACTATGAGGATCGACAGCGCGTGCTCATGGTAGTGTGGGATTCTTACCCACTAAAAAAACTCCCTTCAAAACAGACTTGTTTTCATTTTTACTACAACTAAGTATTCGACTTATCAAGTAGTTTTCATTTCACGTAATAAGGACGTTTTGCAGGGACCTTCCCATTAGAAGTTCCTGCCAGCTCCGCCTATACTTATCGCGCTAAGTCTAAAGGTTTAGTTCTTTGTAGACGGCGCAGTAAATTTCTTTCTTCCAAAATTTGGAGGACTGTAATATTTACGTGACTTTCTAGTAGACTTCTATGCTTTCTCGCGTAGTTTTGAATTTCGTCTTCGATTGTTTTAATGCCAAGATCTCTGTGGATATGGCTATTTCTGATATACCATGGCGCATTAACAATACCTCTTAGCACTTTGTTTTCAAAAGTTTGTAAAATTTTAATATTAGTTATTTTGGTACAACCCCAGAGTTGTATACCGTATGTCCATACGGGCTTTAGCACTTGCTTATATAAAAGCAGTTTGTTATATATATTAAGCTTGGAATATTTTCCAAGTAACCAATACATTTCTCGATATTTATTATCTAGTTCTTTGCGTTTTTTCTTAACGTGCGTTTTCCATTTCAGCTTTGCATCAAGTGTCATTCCAAGATACTTAGCCTCGTTTGCAAACGGAATTTGAACCGAGTTTGAAAAGATCGGCAAATTATTTATTTTCTTATGAGTAAAATTTACATGAACAGATTTGGTCTTGTTAAGTGCGATTCGCCAAACCTTTGTCCATTCATTCACTCTATCCAAAGCTTCGTGCAGTTTTTCTGTAGTATCTTCGACCGTTTTACCTACTGCCAAGATAGCAGTGTCGCCGGCAAATGTAGCTAGCTCAGTGCCTTCTACTTGCGATATATCACGGGTGTATCTATAAAGATTATACATCCTTGGCGCAACCTAAAACAAAAAAAAGGTTCCATGAACACTATGCGAGCATCTATGGCAGATAGACTCGTCCAAAGACTCGTCAAATTTTGATTGCTGAATTTTCCGCCTTATTTTAGCAGTTATCACAAGTTTTTAACTTTCGAGACGGTCGCTTGTCTGAAATATTTTACCAACTTTTCGGGTCGACTAGTTTACGAGAAGCTATTCACTGAACAAATTTGTCCACAAAGCTCCATAATAATGCCTTACTTAAATTCAAGTGAATTCGTATGTGTAACAAAAATCTAAATCCAATATTCCGCTGTCAGGCAGAATGAGCCATTCAACAGTGACGATGGCAGTCAAAATTCCCGTCAACCCGATCAGAATGAAATATCTAAACTCAAATCCAACAAAGCTGCTGGAGCCGACGGCCTTGCCGCTGAACTTTTCAAGGCAGGAGGAGATGAATTGGTAAGGAGCATGCACCAGCTCATCTGTAAAATCTGGGCGGACGAAAGTATGCCCGATGAATGGAACCTCAGCATCGTTTGCCCGATCCTGAAGAAAGGAGACCCTCTGAACTGCGCCAACTACAGAGGTATAAGTCTCCTAAATATCGCATATAAGATCCTGTCTGCCGTACTATGTGAACGCCTAAAACCGATCGTCAACAACCTGATAGGTCCTTATCAGTGCAGTTTCAGGCCGGGAAAGTCCACCATTGACTAAATACTCACAACTACAGCAGATCTTGGAAAAAACCCATGAATATAAAATCGATACGCACCACCTTTTCATCGATTTCAAAGTTGCCTATGATAGCGTGTATAGAGACGAGTTATACAGAGCCATGTCTAGTCTTGGCATGCCTGCCAAACTCGTCCGTTTGTGCAGAATGACGATGGAGAACTCTCGCTGCTCCATCAATGTCGGTAAGAACATCACCGAACCGTTCGATGTCAGGAAAGGTCTTAGACAAGGTGACGCGTTATCATGCGATCTCTTTAACATAGTACTTGAGAGAGATATACGAAACTCACAAGCCAACCCAGGAGGTACAATCTTCTTCAAGTCTGTACAACTACTCGCTTATGCCGATGACATTGAGATAATCGGAAGAACTCAGCGCGCAGTCAATGGTGCATTTACGAGTATTGAGAACGAGGCAGCAAAGATGGGTCTAGCGGTCAATGAAAGCAAAACAAAATATATGCTGCCTACAAAAAAGGACACCCAACATCGGCGTCTTGGACAGAACGCCACAATAGACAGATACAATTTTGAGGTAGTAAAGGATTTTGTCTACCTAGGCTCTATGGTCAGCTCCGCAAATGATATCAGTGGAGAGATCACACGGAGAATTACTCTTGCCAATCGTTGTTTCTATGGGCTAAAACGGCAATTGAGTAGCAAAGCCCTATCTCGAACTACTAAGGTAACTCTTTATAAGACATTAATCATCCCAGTCCTGCTGTATGGCGCAGAGGCATGGGCTTTGACAAAACCGGATGAGGATGCCCTTGGTTATTTCGAGAGAAAAGTTCTTCGAGCGATCTTTGGTCCCGTCTACATAGACGGTGAGTGGAGGAAAATGCCGAACTATACGGCATGTATAAGGACATCGACTTAGCCAGAAGAGTTCACATACAGCGACTAAGATGGCTGGGTCATTTAGAGCGGATGGAGCCCAACCTTCCCGCTAAGAAAGTCTTCGAATCCACCCCAGACGGACGGCGCAGTAGAGGACGACCTCGCGGTAGGTGGCGCAAACAAGTGGAGGGGGACTTCAACCAACTTGGCGTGCGCAACTGGAGGCAGCTGGCTCGTAACCGTGCTGGCTGGAGAGGTTTGTTGGTTGAGGCCCAGGTCCACCCCGGACTGTAGCGCCATCTAAGTAAGTAACAAAAATCTAAAACACACATTTAAAAAACAAAACTTACTTTCAATGTATGATATTTTCTTTACGTAATAGGGAAGCCTGTGGTTACAATTAATTATGGAGAGACTTTATGTCTTTAACAATCCTCTTTCGACCCTATTTGCTTGCCATACCCTTCTTTATTGGCTGATAGTTTCCTCGGACAACACAATGGGCTAAAAAACCTCCTAAGATACATACCCCTCGCTAGGTTCTCATAAAACAGCGGATTCCCTTTCCGAGCTGACAGGCTCTCTGAGATACATATGCTTATCTAGATGGATGAAAATCCAAAAGTTTTTGCAGGTTCCCAGGGTAAAAATAAAATGTACACGGAAGGCACCCATCTAGCAAACCTAACCTTCCCCGGGCAACCTACTAGAGCGTGGTAAATGTGTACCAGATTTTGAAAACGAAATCGAAAATTTTCGTCTCTATAACTCTAGATTTTCTTCTTCATTTACCGAAATTCGTTTATCCATTTTCTGGTATGTGATTCTGATATTATTTAGTTTTATGATTCTTCCGCACTATTTTCAATATAACCTTACTAGTTCCTTGTGTACATATATATATATGTATACAAAGGAGAATGTTTGTCTTTTATACATATCTGCAGTTTTAGTCCGATTGTGATGAAATTTTGCACACTAACAACACAAAGCATCAGGAAAACTACTATCTACAATACATTTGCGGCTACTAACACTTCCACTTTGAGAAAACACACTTTCAGTAATTCACTAAGAAAATCGAAAGAAAATTTTTAATCAAATATGTAGACATTCACCTACTAAAACAAGTATTTGGCGCAACAGCTCTTTAAAGTGCCAGGGCCTAGCTTCTCGCAACCACTCATTATGTGTGCGTTATATTTTTCACACGAATGGAAGGGACCTACAGTTTAATGCCGAATCCGAACGGCGATTTGAGAAGCTTTTTCGTGACAACAATACTCTCGGATGTTTGTCAGACGCTCGCGAGAGGTGGGACCGTGAAAAAAACTTTTTGGTGTTTTCTGGGATTCGAACTTGGAACCTCATGCGTAGTGATCCAACACACTAACCACTTACGCCACGGAGCCCACATTCACCTACTCTACAAATCTTCTTTACAATATGTATGGCCACGCCCACTTTTTGGGGGCGGTTTTCTTTAAAAATGAATTTTCATAGATCTTTCAATAGTAAAATTAAATATACCCATACAATCTTTATACTCTCTTCCGTGCGGAGCCGGGTAATTCAGCTACTAATTCATAAAATGGTGTAGTAGGACACGTTATAACAGATTCGTTGGTATAAGTTTAAACATAGTTAATTCATATGTTGGATTTAACTAATTGTCAGAAAATTTTGTTTAGAAAAACTGCCTTAAGGGCTAAGACTCAGAAGTAAAGTGAGCCCTGCACATATTATTTAACTGCGAAAATTATTGACCATGATAATATCCCTTCCAAAACGAACAATGTATCTATGAAACTGTTTATGAATTGTACAATTGAGGAATATGAACAAAGAATAAGTAGGTAGTTCTGAGGCGAACCCCAAAGGCCAGTAGAAGTGCGGTGAAGTGAGACGATTATGACTTATGATTGGAAGATTGGAAAAAATGTTTTAATTGACTTTTGTTTAAGAAAATGCCCACTAAAAGTGGACAGGGTCAGAAAGGAATATATGCCAAAATTTTGGATGATTTCGTTTCCCTATTATGCTCGAATGCCCGTTGGTTGCGGTTCCCTGACGGGGCTCGTACTTGCACACATCGCTCGTTGCACCATTGCCACCCTCGAATATAGATAACGTAGTCATGTGATATATACTGTGAATTAAACAAATCAATGTATCAAAACTACATTTTTGTCTAAGAAATACATCTAGGTTGCTTTCAAAAAATGCCCCTTTCTCCTCTACATACAGTAATCGAGTAGAATGTGTACATTATGTTCTAAGCTTTGGTATAATCTTTTTAATTTTCTGTACATTTACTCATTGATTTTTTTCTTTCAACTAAAGTGTTACCATTTATCATCAAAGCACAACCCAGTATAACCTGCACACTAACTTTTGTGACTGACTGTATATGTATGAATATATCATATTTACAACATTGATTTTATACAAGAAAAAATGGTACTTTTGTAAAGGGCTCGCTTTAAAAAACTCAATCATCCTATGCGTATTATATCCGGTTTTAGTTTTCTTTTACCCTCCCCTCTGGTTTTGATTGCGCGCGTGTGCTCCATTAATCCAAGTTTAATCAATAATTGAATGTAAAGCACATTTGCGTATATACGCATTTTTAATTCAAAATAAATTAATATATGTACATACTTAATGTATGTTTTTATGTACGAAACATGGTTGTAGAATAACGAACTTTAAATAAAATTATTACATCGAATAATTGTTGTACATTATTCTGGCTGTACTCCACCACGATAACGCTGCTCTGTTGAATTGGGGACGATAAGAATACGAAATCAGTTCACTTTATGTGAAATAAGATTCGAATGTGCAGAATGCTATGGTGTAATGTTTAACTGAATTCCAAAAACCCAAAAGTGTGATTCATATCATTCGCAACACAACATAGATTGAGGTATTTTAGCTGTGCACGTGTACGTGATGTCGAACGCATTACTTCGTCGTGAGCATGATGCATCATCTTTCGCATTGCGCTTTCAGATTACGTACACGACCACTATCACGTCCACGTTTGCGGGTATCCAAGTCCACTTTTGAGGTGCCCTTTCATCAAGAGCGCTATAGGTATACATATAGGTAAGTATTTCACATAAGCGAACCCACTTAGATCAGTCACCTCGCATTATACTCCTCAGTGATGGAATGAAAAGTGAGAGTTGGGGGGATTAGAAACAGAAGAAGAAAAGGAAATGAGACCACAGCGCATAGTTAAGCGAGAAAGATTACAAAGCTAAGGTTAAAATTTACTCTGATGTTGGTCAAGCAGGAAAAGAGGTTGAAGTCGGAATTAATTGGAAGAAAACTGGAAATGGTTCGCTTTATTGCATATGTTTGAAGAACGTATCAAATCCTGTACTATTTCTAGATGTGCCATTTTGTGAGAACTGGGTGACGTTTTTAGCGTATATATCGGTAAAAGAGGTTTTGCATGCGTTAAATATGAAGGAAAACATCTAACAGATGGCTGTCCACTAAACAAGGATGCGAAAGCGAAATGTATCAACTGTCATGGCAATCACCCAACTAATTACAGAGGTTGTCCGTTGGCAAAAGAACATCAAGAAAGGAAAAACAAAGTTACTAGCAAGCACCAACAAAACCCAATCACAAATAATAACGAACAACAAGTAAATGTTTAAAATAAAAAAGTAGACAAAATACTTTCTTCTTCCTTTTATCACCGAGGTTATGATCCGAAAATAAGGATCACAACCCTCCCACTTTACCGCATTTCTACTGATCCGCCTGTGGGGTTCGCCTATTTGACCTCAGAAAATATCGGCAGGCCTGCCGATTTTGGATCACTCGGTTACTGAGGCCAATGAAATGCCGATGTCGTCGCATTTGTCTGATCCAGGCGTTTATAGGCCTGCCGTTCCTACATCGCGATGTCTTTGGAACGTGCATTGATATTGTCTTTTTAACAGGGTTCAAATGATCTCTTCTTTGAAAGTGGCAATACCAGCTGAGCCGGTCGCGCTCTATTTTTTGTACGATGGTTTCCTTCATGTGAAAGCTTCCACGGATCTTCGAACTTCTTATTCGATCAAGCTTTGTCACTCCTGCTGTCATGCGAAGCATCTTCATCTCAGCTGCCGTTAATTTACTCTCATACTTTTTGTACATCGCCCAACATTGTGAACCGTATGTGAGCGCTGGACGTACAACTGCGGTGTAGAGCCTTCCTTTCAACTTAGGGGGAATTTTTCTGTCACAGACGATAGCGGAATTTTCTCGCCACTTCATCCACCCTACGCTTACACGATGATTGATGTCGTCATCATAAGTTGCCTTACTATTGATCATAGATCCCAGATATTTGAACTTTTCGCACTTGGGAAGCACTGTTCCATTCAAATAAATGTCTGGAATAGGCCTGAGTGGATCAGAGAACGGGCAGCATAAGTACTCTGTCTTTTTTGAACTAATGCGATACCCATTTCCCTCCAAAACGTCCACCCACACATCAAGTGCTCGTTGCAGGAATGTATGATCCTCACTTATGATGGCTCCATCGTCAGCAAAGAATAACTGATATACCTTGGGGTCCATCACTTTACCTTCAAGCAGATAATCAAGGACTGTAATAAAGAGCAAAGGACTTAAAACGCTTCCCTGGTGCACCCCGACTTTGATTGGGAACTCTTCGGTTACTCCAGCGGACAATCTTACTCTTGTCTTTGCTCCTTCGTATTGTACATCTACATGATCATCTGTACATAGGTTTCTGGAACCCCTCGATGTCTTAGCGCCACCCATATCAGATCTCGTGGTTGTCTGTCGAATACCTTTTCAAAGTCAACCAATACAATATGCAAATCCCTTAAGGAATCACGATGTTTTTCCATTATGATCCTTATACTTTGGATTGCATCTGTGGTTGATTTACCCGAGACAAACCCGCACTGATCATCAGATAGCCGTATTATTTTTCGCAGTCGGCCACCTAATACCCGCTCAACGATCTTCATGATGTGTGACATCAGCTTGATCGAACGGTAGTTATCACAGTTTCGCGTATCACCCTTCCCTTTGTATACAGGGAGAAGGTAACTTTCCCTCTATTGATTCGGCATTGGATCACCTCTCACGAATTTGAAGATGAGAATTCTGAGCCATCTGAACCCGACGTCTCCCGTCTTTTTCCAGAACTCAGAGGGCATCTCGTCTGGCCCAACCGCTTTTTGTTTTTTTTTAGTATTTGACCGCCTCACTAACTTTTTCGACTGTCATGTCGGGTATTTCTTCACAGTTAGGGGTGGCTCTTGGAAAGTATAGCCGGGGAAACTGTTCATTTAAAAGTTCTTCACAATACTGCCGCCACCTCTGCAGAATTTTGTCGTCATCCACAGGAAGCTGGCCCTGAGCATTGTTAATGAACTTTGGCGAACGAATCGAACGAATCTCGGCGAACCTTAGATCTACACTGATCACAACAAATCATATTGACATCAAAGTGGAACAATTCATTACCAATATACAACAGGCAGCAGAAGATAGTACCGACTAGTAATTAAAAAAAAAAAAAAAAGTAGCGGTAAATTAGGGAACTAATACTAGAAAGGAGAAGAGATGGCAGGAAATGGCAAATGACAAGATATCCCGGCGATAAAACTATATAATATTGTTACGAAATTCGGCCTCTTGATTCGACCACTGGATTGCGACGAAAATAGCCCAAATAAAAAGACGAAAAGCTCAACGATTAAAACGTAGTAATTTTTATTCACCCTTGTTTTTGTCGGCAGCTTGTTTTCTTCATAAAAATCAACCGCTTCTCGTCCTTGATTTTCTCGACTGAGCAGCTTCTTCTCGAACTCTTTGACAATTGATTTCCCAATCATTTCGCTGGAATAGTTTCTATAACTCAGCACTAGATGTCGCTGCTTAGATAGCGGCGTTCAGAGCGCCGTCGATCCCCTACATATTTACTGCATTATCGATTTAGATGTCGCTGTCGTTACATTACCCACTACTTAGAGTTGTTCGTCCCGAACAAATCCCATGCTCCTCTCCTGGTAGGAAGCCAGTCGGTCTAAATGGACTACCTTCATCTTTGCTCTGTTGCTGGCGTTCCACTGTATCCGGTAGACCACATCGCTTATCCGCTTAACTACCCTGTACGGTCCTTCCCAGTGTGTCTGCAGCTTTGGTGATAGGCCCTTCTTCCGCTGTGGATTATGAAGCAACACCAGCTGACCTTCTAGAAAACCACCTGAATTCGCCTTGAGGTCATACCTGGCCTTCATCTTGTCACTCTTCATTTGTATGCGCCACCTCATGTTCTGATGTACCCGCTCGAGTTTATCTTTTAACATGGAGACATAGTCGGAAGTTTCTCCCTCCCCCGGAGACGCTCCAAACTTCAGATCGGCTGGAAGTCGTATTTCTGATCCAAAGACTGCTTTTGCTGGTCTCGTAGAAGTAGTATCGTGGATCGCAGATCGGTACGCCATTAGGAAAGTTGGTATGTACTCATCCCAGTCTCGTTGATTCTTATCGACCACCTTCCTCAGATACTCCTCCAGTGTCCGGTTGAAACTCTCTACCATGCCGTCCGGCTGCGGATGCAGGGGTGTCGTCCGTGTTTTGTTTATGCCCAATGTCTGGCATAACTCCTTAAAGATTGCTGACTCGAAATTTCTCCCCTGGTCCGAGTGCAACTCCAATGGAACACCAAACCGAGACACCCAATTGCTTAGAAAGGCATCCGCACAAATTTTAGCTTCTTGGTTCAGCAGGGCGTAGACTTCCGGCCACTTGCTGAAGTAATCGATTACAACTAGGACGTATTTGTTACCATGGTCACTGGTTGGAAATGGCCCTGCAACATCCATTGCGATTCGCTCGAATGGTGCTCCAACATTATATTGCCGCATCTTCCCATGGCTTCTCGACTTCGGTCCCTTCGCTCTTGTACATTCCTCACACGACTGGATCCAATCTGCTACTGACTCCTGGCATCCCACCCAGTAGAACCTCTGTTTGATCTTGTCAACAGTCTTCGAGACGCCCAGATGTCCTCCGCTCGCACCGTTGTGATATTCCTTCAGAATTTCACTTATTCTCACCTTGGGGACCACAATCAAGTTGCGAGATGTTTCGCCGCCTTCGCTTTCCCACACACGATACAGACATCCATCTCGCAACTGAAGACTCCGCCACTGAGCCCAGTATGCTTTCGCGATTGGACTCTCACATGCCATTTCCTCCCACATCGGTCTAATGCCCTGCTCCTTTGCAGCCATTACCTTAGCTATGTCTGGATCATCCTTCTGCTCTCTTTGGATTCGCCCCGGTAACCACTCCTCCTCCGACAAGATGCTTAGCAACCGCACATCGACGATGTTCTCTTTTCCTTCCGCCCTTGTACAATGTTTGCAATCTACCTTACATGGGCGCCGCGATAATGCATCCGCGTTCCCGTGCTGACCTCCTTTTCGGTGTTCGATAATGAAATGATAACTCTGCAGTTTTTCGATCCAACGAGCGAGCTGTCCTTCCGGGTCTTTGAAACGAAGTAGCCACCGTAGCGCTGCGTGATCCGTTCTCAAGTAAAATTGCTGTCCGTATAGGTACTTATGGAAGTGTTTCACGCTCTCCACAACTGCCAAAAGCTCTCTTCTTGTAACGCAATAATTCCGTTCTGGCTTCGATAAAACTTTGCTGTAATAAGCTATCACCTTTTCCTGGCCGTCGATATTCTGACTGAGAACGCCACCTATCCCGTAGCCGCTTGCATCCGTATCCAATATGAATGTTTTGCCGGGTACTGGATACGCAAGAACCGGTGCTGTGCAAAGTGATTCCTTCAATTTCTCGAAAGCTTGCTCCTGCGACTCCTTCCATTCAAAAGCTTGATTCTTCCTTGTCAACTTATGCAGACTATGGGCCACGTTTGCAAAACCAGGAACAAATCGTCGGTAGTACGTGCATAATCCCAGAAAACTTCTTAGCTCATGCAAATTCGTTGGTTTCGGCCAGTCCCTGACCGCTGCTGTTTTTTCGTCATCGGTGCATATACCTTCTCTAGTTACCCTATGTCCTAGGTACTTGACTTCCCTCTTGAACAGCGTACATTTTTTCAAGTTAAGCTTTAGCCCCGCTCCTGCAAGTCGTTGAAATACTTCTTTCAAGTTCTTTAGGTGTTCGCTGAAGTCCTTCCCCATTACTATGATGTCGTCAAGGTATATCAAGCAAGTCTTCCAATGTAATCCCTTGAGTACGTGCTCCATAAACCTTTCGAATGTCGCTGGAGCATTACAAAGCCCGAATGGCATTACCAAGAATTGTCATAAACCATCTCCCACACTGAAAGCTGTCTTTTCCCGATCGTCCTGGTCCATCTCCACTTGCCAATAGCCGCTTTTGAGGTCCAACGTAGAGAACCATTTAGCTCCCGATAACGTGTCCAGGGTATCATCTATCCTTGGTAGTGGATAGCTGTCCTTCTTCGTCGCGTCGTTCAGCCGCCTGCAGTCTACGCATAAGCGCGTGCTGCCATCCTTCTTTTTGACCAACACCACTGGCGAACTCCATGGACTCGACGACGGTTCGATGATGTTGTTTTGTCGCATGTCCTTCACTAAGTCGCTTACCTCATCTCTTTTTGCAAGGGGCACCCTTCTTGGTGCTTGACGAATCGGTCTTGCATCTCCGGTGTCAATTTGATGCTTGACTATGGCTGTCCGGCCCCCACTCTGACTGTTGGATGCAAATATAGATTGATACTCATGTAACAAATCTTGTACTTCCCACGCTTGAAACGTCGTTAATCCCTTCTTACATTCGGCTATGAGCTTTTCCATGCTGTTATCCTTTGTCGGCTTTTCAATTTGCATTGGATGAGATTCGCAGTTCAATATGGCTGACACTTCTTGGCATTGCCCTATAGCTTCCCCCTTCTTGATTGTCTTCGATTGTCTTGCCAAATTAAGAATTCTTACCGGCACCATTTTGTTACCTTTGGCTTCCACGAGGGTCTTTCCAACGATCAAACCACTTGTTGGTGTTTTGTTTCCGGCTTCTACTACCCATAACGTGTTTATTTCACAATCTCCATCGATCTTTGCCCATACCACGGCTTCTGAGTTCGGCAAGATTTTTATATTTTCCTCTATTAAGACTTTCTGAACTCTCGGCAGGTTTCCTTCGCCGATATTTAATGTAACTTCCGAATTATTTACCTTAGTATTCGCCGTTTCAAATCCAATGTGATACCATTCGTCACCATGAAATCAATACCCAGGATTAGCTCGTCCACTATCTCCGCCACTATAAACTGGTGCTCAACTGTCGTGGTTCCAATCGTTATATTCTCGGTAACTTTTCCAAAAATTGGTGCCTCCTCTCCTGTAGCCGTCTGCAACCGCACACCCCACAGCGGCTCCATCTTTTCCACCAAGTCACTTCTTATAACTGAGTGCGATGCCCCCGTGTCTAAAGTCACCGTAAATAATTTGCCCCCAATGATACCACTGACAGTGAGGTTGTTTGCTTTCCGTCCCAGTTGCGAAATGAAGACTCTAGGGCAATCCATTGTGGGAGCCAGTTCATGCCCCTCAAAACTGACTCCATTTAGTTTGTCGACGGCTGAGTGCCGCCCTCCTCTCTCCTCGGTTGTGGTTGTCTTCCTCTAAATGCTCTCGAAGGAGATTGGGACCTTGGACGCTTTCTACGTTCCCTGCAGTCGCGTGCCATATGTCCCACATTCTCGCAAATGAAGCATCGGCCCTTAAACCTGTCGTTCGGCCTGAACTCAGAATTTGAAGTTACCTCAAGTCGACGAGCCCTTGGACACAGTCCACACGCCAAACCCGCTGCTTCGTGTGTTAGGGCGCATGCGACCGTTTCCTGGAATGTCGTCTTTTGCGTTGACAGTGTGGCACGCTTGGTTTCCTGGTCCCGGATGCCATCGATGAAGGCATCAGTCTTAGCAACCTCAATCAATTCCCTTATTGAACCCGCATATGCCAGATGTGCCAAACGCTCGATCTCCGCTGCATACTCCTGAAGCGTCTCACCGTTCATCTGCTTTCGGCTCTTCAGCTCCATTTTGTACACCTGCTTACGATGTTCGCTTCCATATTTGCACTGTAGAGAATTCATTAATACCTCATAATCACCTTGCTCAGCTTCTGGAATTGTCTGAAGCACATCTGCAGCACCACCCTTTAATGCTATTATTAGAGCTGCAGCCTCATCTTCTTTGCTCAGGCAAGCCCTCTTCATGGACGTCTCGAACTGCAGTTTAAAGATGTTAAAGGCTGTCGTTCCATCGTACGTTGGCGGTTTGAACTTATTGAAACCATTCCCTTGCACCACCGGTTCCCTTAGCCTTAAGGCACACACGTCCTTTTCTAGTTTCTGGACTTTTGCGTCCACATCACCCACGGAAGTTTCCAATTCGCGGACCTTCTCGTTCACACTGCTGAAGTGATCTTTCGCTTCTTTGACTACGGCCTCCACTTCGAGAAGTTTCTGCTCCATACGATCTTGCAGTTCTTGTTGACGTTTCTGCTGCTCCTCTACGGCTTCCTTAATTTTTTTCTGCTTGTAAACTGCTTCTTAAAAGTCTAGACAGAATCATAGAGCAAAGATGGCTTATTCCCACCCATCAGTTCGGGTTTAGAAATAAACATTCGACAATAGACCAAGTGCATCGTATAACTACATACATACATACATATGTACATAATCCGTTCCTCTTTTACCCTAGGGTGTCGAGGTTTCTCCTGTCTTCGGTCTTCCTCTCGTTCACAAATTTCTTCCAGTTGGATCTGTCTCTTGCTATCGTCTTGCCCGAGTTCCACGTTTGTCCCGCTGCTCCTAAAATAGTTTCCAGCGTCCTGTTCCACGATGTTTTGGGTCTTCCTCTCCTGTTTTTCCCTGCTGCTCTCGCCTCCCAAATTCTTTTCACTTGTCTGTCTTCTTTCATTCTAACGAGGTGGCCAAACCATCTTAATTTTTTGTTCTTCACTATTCTTCTGGCTGATTCTATTTTTAACTCATTTCGGATATCTTCGTTTCTTCTTCTGTCTATTCTTCTTACACCTAAAACTCTTCTTAGATATTTCATTTCCATTGCTTGGGTGCTTGAACTTTGCCTTTCTGTAAGAACCCAGTTTTCTGCTCCGTGTAATAAGATGGGAAGATACATTGTTTTGTAGATCAAAATTTTTGTGCTTCTACTGATCTCCTTATGTTCTATAAATTTCTTCTGCAGGACTGCGAAAATTCGGTTTGCCATTTTGATTCTCGCCCTTAGTTCCATTTCTATATCACCATTGCTATTGAAAATGCTACCCAAATATTTGTAGTTTGAAACTTGTTCTAAATTTACTCCATCAACTGCCACCTCAATGATTTTTTCTTTTCTACCGATTACCATTACTTTCGTTTTCTCTGTATTGAGTTGTCAATTTTGTGCTGCTAAGATGTCTTTCCAAGTTTTTATATTTCCCTCTAAATTTTTCTCTGAGTTAGCAAAGAGTATGATATCATCGGCAAAAGCGCAGGCATATAATTGTATGGGTTGCAGTTGTTTGTATCCCACTAAAAAGCTTTTCATATTATTTTTACCTTGCCTTATTGCTTCATCCATTGCACATATGAAAAGCAAAGGGCTTAATACGCTCCCCTGTCTCACTCCTTCTTTAGTTTCGAACTCCTCTGATAAGCTGTTACATGTTCTAATTTTGTTGTATGTCTCTTTGTAAATGCTTTTGATCGCACCAATGAGATCATCTCCGACTCCTTTGCTACATAGACTTTCCCATATCGTCCGCCTGCTTATCATGTCGAATGCTTTTTTGATGTCTATGAAGCAGCAGTATATTTCTTTATTTTTCGCCAGATTTTTTTCAATAATTTGCTGTACTGTAAAAGTGTGATCCTGGATGCTGTGGGCTGGTCTGAATCCACTTTGTAGATCAAGAAGTTTTTTCCTCTACGATTAATCTTACTCTTTGTTCTAGTATCGTCTCGTATACCTTGAGTGCAATGGGTAGCAAGGTAATTCCTCTATAATAACTACAATCTTTAGTGCCTCCTTTTTTGTAGATAGGTAGAATAATTCCGTACTTCCGTTCTTTTGGTATTTCTTTTTTCCTCCAAGCTAGATTTAATATTGCTAAAAATGCCCTTTTCGCCAATGGTTTTAAGTAGTTCTGGGGCCATTTCATCTATGCCTGGGGCCTTCGCAAACTTAACTTTCTTCAAGGCGGCTATAAGCTCTTCCTTAGTAATCGGGTTTCCTTCTTCTTGTTCATTTTCTACATGGTGATTTATTGTTCCTTGTGCTGCAATATATGCCTTAGACCCTTCCCCGTTCAGCAGTTCTTCGAAGTAATCTTTCCACCTTTTTGCATTCTCTTTTTCTCCAGTTAATATTCTTCCATCTCTCGCTTTTATGTTTTGCAGTTTAAAGTGTTTGTTATTTTTGAGGGTTTTTAGTAATCGATAGAACATTTTTGAGTTTTCTTTACTATTCTTTTCAATGGCTTTTCCAAACTCCTCCCACGATTTTATTTTAGCTCTGAGAACATTTTGCTTGACTATCTTCCTTTGTTTTTTATATACCTCCTACTTCATGATACTCTTATTTGTATGTAGTCTTTCCAAAGTTTTTTTCTTCAATTTAATTTCCGTCCTTAGTTCTTGAGTCGACCACGATGTTCCTTTCCTATTACATGTTAGTCTACCTTGTCCGCATACTTTTTAGTAACTTTAAGCAACGTTTCTTTAAAGCGATTCCATCTTTTGTTTAAATCTTCGTTTCCTATGGTTTCATATCTGTTTATCTCTTCTTCCAACACCCTCACATATGTATTTTTTTTTGATTTCGTCCTTTCTTAAATTATGTGACTTAATACGCCACTTTTTCCATCGTTTCTGGTGCTTCATCTGCCCTTGTTGAACTCTTTTTTACTTCTTTCATTGTTACTTCCAGAAGAAAATGATTGGTTCCGATCTCGTATCCTCTTTTAACTCTGCCATTTATAACCTCTCTTTTGTGTGCTTGCTCTACTATTACGTAATCTATAATTGATTTTTCTTCTCTACTTGCTACTTCTCTTGTGTACTTATGTATATCTTTATGTGCAAAGAGCGTGTTGGCAACTACCAAATCATTAATGATACAAAAGTCTAGCAATCTTTTTCCATTTGGACTGATCCTGCTTTCTCCATGGCTTCCTATTACTCCGTTCCAATTTTCTTTATCATTTCCAACTCTGGCATTAATGTCGCCAGCTATAATCAATTTACCTTTTTTTTATCACTAGCTTCCTGTAGGCTTTCCCAAAACCTTATTTTCCCTCCACTTCTTTCGTCTTCATTTGGGCCATACGCCACCATGATCGTATAACTAATGTTATAGAAAAAGCACTAGAAGAAAAACAAGTTTGTTCTACAATATTCTTAGACGTTGCACAGACTTCTGATAAAGTTTGTCATAGGGGTTTAGAGTATAAACTCCAAAAGCATCTACCTAGACAGTACTATGACATACTTAAATCTTATATAGTAAATAGGTTCTTTAGAGTTCGCTATAGTACAGAGTTTTCGGACTTTAAAGAAATACACGCAGGTGTTCTGCAGGAAAGTGTTCTAGGACCCACCCTATATATATTATATATGCACTAGTGATATAACACATGCAAATGATACGATGATAGCCACATTAGCAGATGACACAGCTCTTCTATCAACTGATGGATGCGTGGCTAAAGCAACAAAAAAGCTACAAAATTCAGTTAACGAGATATGTGATTAGACGCAATGATGGCGAATCACTCATATCAATTTTACAAATAAAAAATATAAGGAATGTTCCTGTAGTTATTAATCATCAAATAGTTCCATGTTCTGAGTATCTGGGTATGAATCTAGATGCTAAACTGAAATGGAAGGAACATGTGGAAAAGTAAGTAGAAGAGCTAAATATTAGATATAGAAATCGTTATTGGTTGTTAGGGTATAATGCAGAAATGTCCATACATGCATACATACATTTTCAATGGCCGCTAGTCCTTCATGAGGGTCGCCGGGGTAGGATGCTCAGGTGGACTCTCCATCCTTCTCGATCCTCCGCCATTGATTCCAACTCATCAGGAGGAATTCATACACGGCTCCAGGAGAGATACCGGACTTGGTTCAACCATCTATTTCTAGGCCTACCGCGGGGTCGCCTACCTGATGCCACGGACACCATGGCACGTCTTGGAAGCCGGTCTGGGGGCATACGCACTACGTGACCAAACCATCGAAGTATAGATCGTTCCGTTCGGAGAAGTAGCTGCTCAACATTGAGCGCATCGCGCACTCTGGTGTTGCGCACTCGATCCCTACGAGTTATTCCAACAACACCGCGAAGGAACCTCATTTCGGCAGCTTGTATCCGCGATCTTATTCTTTCGGTCACTACCCAAATTTCATGATCATAGGTGAGAGTTGGAACATACACCGAGTTAAAAACCGATAGCTTAGCTTGAACACTAAGTTCAGCCTTCCATACAACATATTGGCCAAGTTCTCTCAAAATTGATCCAGCCTGACCAATTCCGCAGGATAACTCGACCTTGCTCTTCCCATCACTCGTGAATAAGACCCAGAGGTACTTAAACTTATCCACCTGCTTCAGTCGAACTCCACTAACATGCAGATTGCACTGAATGGTTTTTTTGGAAACGACCATTACTTCCGATTTGTTCACGTTGATCTTCATTCCAGCATCATCACAAACGGCTACAAACCTTTTGAGTGCGCGCTGAAGTTCGGTTTGAGAGGACCCAAGGATAACCAAATCATCCGCAAAGAGCAGATGACTAATCCTTAGGTCTCCCACTTTAAAACATTCCCCGCCACGGCTGCGCTGCAACGTCCAATCCATATATACAATGAAGAGGAGAGGTGACAAAACGCACCCCTGGCGGAGTCCAACGCCCACAGTGAAAGGTATTGATTTAACACCGTTTATCCGAACACAGCTTCTACAGTTTGTATATAAGGACTGAATCGCCCTTAACAGAGAACCGTATGTCCCATACTCCTGCAGAACACTCCAGAGTTTGCCTCTAGGAACCCTATCATATGCTTTTTCCAAATCCACAAAACAAGTGTCGACAGGTTTGGCATACTCCCAGGCCTTCTTAAGAACCATTCTGAGAGTGAATAACTGGTCGGATGTGCTTCTACCGGGACGAAACCCACACTGCTCATCCCCCAAACTGTCCTCAACCACAGCTCTGGAATGCGTTTCTAGTACCTTAGCGAAGACTTTTCCAGGGAGACTTAAAAGAGATATACCCCTATAGTTGGCGCAAACTCTTTTGTTCCCTTTTTTAAAAAGAGGAACTATCACCCCCATTTGTCAATCACCAGGTGTTTCACCGCGTTCCCAGGCCGGTTTAATGACACGCGAGAGCCATTGCACTCCCTCTTTACCTAAAGCCTTGAGCATTTCTGGCCGAATTTCATCCACACCAGCAGATTCGCCAACCTTTAGCGCTTTGAAACCTTACTTCCTCTACCGTAGGACTACTTTCCGCCCAACTTTCGACAATAGGTCTGTCATCTTCGGTGCCCTGTTCGGGATTGAGCAATTCTTAAAAGTGTTCGCTCCATCTGCGTAAGATGTCCTTCTCATTGTAAAGAAGTGTACCGTCTTTGGATTTAACTCCTTCAACAATATTCAACTTTTTTCCTCTAAGTCGGCGGACGGTCTGCCAGAACATCTTATTTGCGGATCTGTGGTCACGTTCCAATTTTTCGCCAAACTCCTTCCAAGACAGTTCTTTCGCTGTTTTCACAGCTAATTTCCAGGTTCTTCGCGCCTCAGTGTACCGATTTCGAGAATCGGAGCTCACCAAGTGAATCCACACCTTAAAGGCTCTCTTCTTCTCTCTGATGGCCGCCACACCCAGCCGCTTCACTCCACAAACATCTCCTGCAGAGGCAATAACCGCTGTTGAAAACAGTTGCCATTCTTCCTCTACATTTGATGGAACAGTTGGAATTCGTTCAAACCTTTCAGATATTTGCCGTGCAAATGTCTCCCGTATCTCATCGTCCTGTAACCTCTCTCATCGTATGCGTGTAACCATCCTTGGTTTACGCTTTGGTAGGGGAGGCACTCTCTCGCTAAGATACAATTTGCACAGCACTAAGTGATGATCAGTTCGGCCCCTCTCAATATGTCCATTGAGAATAAAATCTTATTATATAATCAGATACTAAAACCTGTTTGGACATATGGTATCCATTAGAAATAATGACTTGCATAATTAAAAAGAACGCAATTCGTCCCAACGATCGCCTGCAGATGCATATTAATCCTGAGATAGCAGGCGTCTTAAATGTACGATATAATATTCGTAGATTAAGAAAAATTAAAGCTCACGAATTTATAATCTGACAGTTATGAGAACCCGTATTTGAACTAGAATACCTTCTCAAACGCAACTGAACGTTGAAACTAAAATCATTTGTCGATCTTTCTTTGATTGGTCATGATTAAGAAGGTGTTTTTAGTACGTGTACGGTTAGAGTCCCACACTACTCTGAGATTCCGCAACGAGCACTTGACATAGAGTTGGACGTTTTGGAGGAGAATGGGTCCCCATGAGTCAAAAAAAAGACTGAGTACTTGTGCTTAGGCCTATTCTAGATATTTATTTGAATGGATTAATGCTTCCCAAGTTCGAATTCAAATACCTGGGATCTGTGACCAATAGCGAAGCAAACTATGATGACGACATCAATCATCGCGTAAGCGTAGGGTGGATGACGTAGCGGGAAAACTTAGCAATCTTCTGTGATCGAAAAATTCACCCTAGGCTGAAAGGAAGGCACTACACCCAAGCACTCACAAAGCTTGGTCGAATAATAAATTGGAAGATCCGTGAAAGCATTCGCGTCAAAGAAAGCCCACATGATCCCCGTCAAAAGCACAATATCAATGAACCTTCCACTGCTATCGCGAAAGAAAGGCATGTCTAAAAACACCTGGATCACACAAATGCAACAACAATAACAGCAATTGGTTTACCTCGGTGACGAAATGATTCAAAGCCAGCCGGTATTCTCTGATGTCAAACAGGCGGATCAGAAGAAATACAGTGAAGTGGAAGGGGTTATACTCGTAATCCCTTGAAATTTGAATGCAAATCATAACCTCGCCGAAAAAAGAAAGAAGAATATTGATATCCGAGTCGGCTGTATCTGTAAGTTCCTCGAAGAAGTATTTGCCAAGAATCTGCTTTTTTAAGGATAGTGCTGATGAACTGCATAGTAAGTCAGATAATGATTCCTCCTCCTCTCCATTTTATGTTATGCCAAAAAGGGGAATTTTGAAAAAGAAATGAAGTCCGTGCATTCTTCTTCAAACCAGTGATTTCGCGGTGTTGGTCGGGCAAACCCAGCACATCAGTTGCGGCATTTCATTCATTTTTCATTTTTAATGCATTTTATTCCTTCAATTCATAAGAAAAAATGGTTTTTGTATAAAAAAAAAAAAAACTTAGTAAATTGACTTTTTTTGTTATTAGATAAAACTTATAACTACCTTAAAAATAAACTTAAACTAACTTAACTACGAAGTGTAATTAAATACACTCATTTTTTTTTAAGCCAAGTGCTGTGCTTGATTTTTTGTATTTTTCTTTTTTTTCCTTAGCCCAGTGCTGGGCTATTTTTTGTTTTTTAATTTTTATTTATTTTTTTTTTATTTTAATGTTTTTTTTTTTTTATATTATACTAACTTAAGACTACCTTAAAACTATGTAAGCCGGCCATGGCTATTATATGCAATAAAATAGACGACCTGCTCTGTCCCGTTACAGGCTAACCCGGATTAGGGGGAAACGACGACGGCGTTCCCTCTTCTTCTCTAAGCCACCAAAATTGGTCATGCTGCCTACTAACACCTTCAATGTCGCGGTTGGAAACCGCCCTACTGTACTGGAGACGCTCTACACTACTCTGTGCGACGTCTCGGTCATAGTTGAGTCGCCTATCCACAGCTGTTCTGGCGACGTGGAAGATTAGCGACACCGCTAACTTATCCTGGATCAGACATCTCTGATCAAGATATAAAAACGCTTCGGGAGGAATAAAGCCGTTAAGGCGCACACTTTCGTGATAGAGATTGTTGGAGTAATAAGCCCCAAAGATCAGGCTATTCATCGAAGTCGTTGGCATGGTGAAGTGAACCTATGAGATCGCTCGTGTAAATATTGAAAAGGATCGGCGAGTTAACCGCAACTGTTGCAGACCATTTTTTACTTCAAAAGTTCCAGCAGACGTCACATTGCCATTCTTCACAATGAACTTATTACTGGTGAGCATGTCATAAAGTATGTACAGCAGCGGTTTACTTATGCCCAGCCTGCTCAACTTGTAGAAGAGTCCCTCTAACCATACGGTATCGAAGGCCTTCTCCAAGTCAACCAGGCAGGCACCCATGCATTGCTTCTTGCTTTTGTTCCATTGGATATCCGATACCAGTTTAGACGCGGCATGTATGGTATCATGCCCCGCCTTGAAACCGAATTGATTATCCGGAATTATGTGCATGTCCTCAACCCACTTAGTCAGGGCTCGATGGATCACTTTTACGAATACCTTGCTGATGTTCGGAAGTAGACTTATCCACCGGAGATTCCCCGGATTGGAATTATCTTTATCCCTTTTGGGAATGGGCTGCACCACCGCTGTTTTCCAATGCGCTGGATAATGGGCATTATTCATTGCATTATTGAACAGGATGGTGTAAATATTCAGGAAAATGTCTAAGTACAATGTTGGGTATACCACCGATTCCAACGGATTTCCTTTTCCTCGGTGATTCGAGGATCGCTTGTAGCTCTGCCTTCGAAATGAACGGGGGATGTACCCTTTCATCGGCGACGGCATTGTTTGCCCTATATCTTTCATTGAATACGGTGAAACCAGTTTTCTCAGATCGCCAGTGCTCCATGTCTTTTCGAAGGTAGAAGTTGTGCACAAGGACCCGATTTCCCAGGTCGTGGTTCGGGCAAACACTATCATTCACGTCTTGGAAAGTCGCTCCTATAGCCTCTACCTTCTCCTGCGGATCTTCGATCACAAAGAAATTGTCATCCTCAGCTGCGTTATCTGGATCTATACCTGCTGTCACTAGTATTTGTACATTGTTCGTAGTTCGGGGGATTTTAAGACACGGAAGATCGTTTTGATTATTCCTCCGAAAGATCTTGTTTATTTTCGGGAACATACTCGGGTTGTTGGATTTTACAGCCCGAATTTTCCTGTCCCAGTGCAAATTTACAGAAAGTCTGTAATTTTCTTTAATTAATTGCGAGAGGTTTTTAATCAACGACTTCAGCGTTCTAACCTCCTCCGAGTTCTGTCTGTCAGTAAACTGTCTGTACAAGGTTTCTAATCTCGACAGCAGTCTACTTTTATGTACGTGCAGTACGTCAATCGTTGCATTGCGGTATATGTCCACGTTTTCAGTGTGTTGATACCGAGGTATCGTACTGTCCATCGTTCGTTTTATAGTCTCGTCCATTTGTTCTAGATATCTATCAATCTCCTCGTTTGACAGATTCCTATTAGACGGTAGGTTGAGCAAGTTCGAGGAGAGTGCTCTCGTTAACTGTCTGGAGAAGCGAGTCCAACGCGTTCTACTGTAATTGAAGGCGTGCAAGTGGACGAACTCCTCCAATTCCGCAATTTCGTTGGGAATCGTTATTTCGGCACTGAGTCCGCAATGGTCACTGTCATACACAAAAGTGTGTAAGCAGTTTATCGTTTGTCGGTCCATGTCGGTCAGTTGTAACCGTACGTCGAACAGCATTAGATCCAGATAAGATCCGCTTCTGGGATACGACGGACTATCCGTCGCTTTTAAATCTAGTCGATACTCAACACTGTACCGACCCCACCAATTGAATAGTAGGTTCCCTCTAGAATTTGGTGTGTTATTTCCCCAATCTCTATGTTTGGCGTTTAAATCACCGGCTAAAATATAAAAGCTCTCTTCCGATTCCAGCCTAAGTATTCGAAAAAGTGTCTCGAGCTCTGAAATGAAACAAGTGGATTGAGTAGACATCAGTTGCGGCGTTTCTGAGGATATGACTTCAGCGGCGTTGCCACTGGTCTTCGGCACTTGATGCTGGCGATATAGGGGTGACTAAGAGATTTCGGGATACGCGTTCAGCGAAGAGTCTGCCGGTCTCTTATGATTGTAGATTTTCGACGTTAAATTTTCTCACAGTGAATCTTCTTTGCTTCTCAGTTTGGGATATCCGCAGTCATACCTTGGCTACAACAAGGTAATGATCCGAGTGTATGTTGGCCACTCGGAAGGTCCAGACATCAAGAATACTGGAGGTATGTCTTGCGTCGACCACAATGTGATCAATTTGGTTGAACGTTGCATGATCATAGGAAACCATGTGCTTGCTTAGTGACGTTTCGCTCCACAGCGAAATCAATTAGCCTTAGTCCGCTATCAGACGTGGTGTCGGATAGGCTATGTGTACTGACTGCCCTACCAAAGACATCCTCGTTTCCTATTTTGGCGTTAAAATCGCCCAATACGATTGTATTAAGGTCTAACGAAATTCCTCTTTGTGCGGCGAACTCGCTCTTAACCATTTTTTAATTTTATTTTATATTTCCACAAAGGGCAGTGTATTATGAAATCAATGCGGTGGAGATTCAAAGTTCTTGAGTTCAACTTTAACTTTATGCCCAACCGACTGAAACCGGTTATAGACTATCTAAAAACAAATATTCAAAAAGTCTTTAAATATATTCAATTGCGTTATTGAACTCAATTGATTTGCCCATCAAAAATCTTTTATCATTTTAGTTACACATCACAATAGGTACCACCATCCAAACTTCTTAGCGATTCAGCAAATTTTTCCATTCAATAACTGTACTCATTTTAATTAACAGTATAAAAATACTTCATTGTATGTATAAAAAACACGCACAATTATATACATATACCACTCGTATATTTAATATTTCGCAGATCCACATAACCATGTATGGTTTAATAGTCCAAAAAAAGAATTGGTGTATGCTTGTGTTAAGAAAAAAAAAGACTCCATTAGACTCAATTAAAGACGGCAATCAATTTAATGAAATGGCGACAAAATGGAGAAATACCTAAATAATTCAAAATACAGTCCAAAGGCGGAACTACAGAACACAATTGTAGGATCTCAGTTTAATGCAGTGTGTTGTTGCATTCATAAATATTGTTCTTAAATAGTAGTGTGATCTCGAACGCATCTACATGTGGTTAACGCTAAGCTGTTAAGCTCGCGTTTATTGAAGTACATACTCATACATACACAAATGAATTCCATTTTTTAATAACCATCAATAACCCTAAGCAACTGAACAGTAGACATTTTCTCCCATGATCAGTTCTTATAGATTGTGATTGTATATGTACTGCAAACGATTAAGAATAGTAACTCATAGATATAATAGCTTAGCGTGATAATTGCACGCCAGTACAATAATTGCTGGCGTTCGTGTTTCAACTTATCTTGTGCGGCTTTAATTGGCTACACCTTGTTAAGCCAGCAAGCTAATCACAAGAACAAAAGATCCCAATATATCTATAATAGTTCGAAATTTGAATGCTCCCATTATTTTTGTACTATTGCAGTATTTATGGGGTGGCAAAATCGCATCATCACTTCCTCGTGGTGCCCGCTGGATAGCTATCTGATAGTGAACTAACGATGAAGCGTATGCTGAGTCTGACGATATACTCGTATGTGTAGCTGAACACTCAGACCTGCGTAAGCACATCTGGGTGATCTTCAGCACGCATATGTTTAACCGGACGAGGCATCTCTTGTTGACCTGATTGGCTGAAATATACGTCTCAGAAATCTAGCAAGAGCTCCTCAGAAAGAGGACGTGCGGCGGATGAATTCTACCGATGGAATCAAAGGTGACGTCTACAGGCCAGCGGATACCTTACTTGAGCTACTTCGACATATTTGGAGCTGAGGTCTGTAAGGATTTTCAATACTGTGTCAGGGTATTGGAAAAGAGATGGTGGCGGATGAACCCTTAAGGGGCCAACGGCAGCGCTCATATCCCCGAAGTGGGTTACTGGCATCGGTGTACACGGCCCCATGTTCTAGGGGTATAACAAAAGGAACTGGCCCTCCAGGTTGGGGGTTGTGGTGGCGGGTTATCTTCCCTACCATGTAAAAAACTTATGTTTACGAAGCAACCAACAGCCTCGGATACGGATGATTTTACTATAGACGGCCCAAGCAAAAGTAAAAAGGACAATGATCTTCGTGTCTGCACGTGGAATGTTATGTCCCTCTAAAAACCACGTGCAGCTGAACAACTTGCGGAGGCCCTAGACTGCTGCAAAGCAGACATTAATGCCATCCAAGAAGTATGATGGGGTGGGCCGGGAAAAAGGAGGATGAAAAACTGCGACATCTACTACGGAGATTGCTACAGACAACAAGGACAGCGTCTATTTGGGTGCGGATTTGTTATTAGAGGCTGACTTAGGCAAGAAGTCTTGAGTTTCCGGCATGTGAACGAGCGCCTTATGACTATCCGTATCAAGGCTAAATTTGCCAACATTAGCCTAATATGCGTTCACGCCCCTCATGAGGAGAAGGACGACGCGACAAAGGATGACTTCTACCAGATCTTGGACAAGACGTATGAGCAATGCCCTAGCCACGAGGTTAAAATTGTCTCAGGTGTTTTTAACGCAAAGCTAGGAAGAGAGGACGTCTTTAGTAGCGTGGTTGGAAAGGACAGCTTGCACGACATCACATCCGACAACGGGCTCAGGTTAGTCGACTTTGCGGCGGGACGAAACTTTGTCGTAGCTTGTACGCGGTTCCCACGTCTCGATATTAAGAAGGGAACATGGCTCTCCCTTGGTCGAAAAGTCGTCAACCAAATCGATCACATTGCGATCGACGCAATGCAATCTTCCAGTATTCTGGGTGTTCGGACTTTCCGAGGAGCCAACGTGGACTCGGATCACTACCTAGATGTTGCCAAGGTACGGATGCGGATATCCACAACGGAGCGAAATCAACGAAATACTGTGAGGAAATTTGTCGTCGGGCGGCTACAATCATAAGAGACCGCCAGAGCCTTTGCCGATCGAGTTTCTTCTAATCTTAATCTAAGTCCTATGCCGCTAGCAGTAAATGCGGAAGACCAGTGGCAGCGTTGCCAACAAGCCATCAGAGGTGCCGTTTCTGATGTACTGGGTTTCTCTCGGCCACCACAATGAAACCCCTGGCTTGATGAGGAATGCCGTCAAGCACATGCACCAAAACAAGAGGCGTACAAAGCGGCGCTGCATAGAAGGACTAGAGCTGCTTACGAGCTCTACGTGCGCAGGAGAAAAGAGGAACATCGACTTCTCAGAAAGAAGAAAAAAGAGCATGAGAAGCGCTCGATCGAGGAGATTGAGAGACTTTATTGCAGGAATGATGTTCGCAAATTTTACCAAAAGGTAAAAAGAACATGCCAGGGTTTCAAAGCCAGGACAGAAGCCTGCAGGTACGAAAATGGCAACATAGTAGTAGAATCGCAGTCGGTGCTGATGATATGGAAGGAACACTTCTGCAGACTGTTAAACGGCGATGATGATCAATATTCCGCTGTCAGGCAGAATGAGCCATTCAACAGTGACGATGACAGTCAAGATTCCCGTCAACCCGATCAGAATGAAGTGAGGATAGCGACATCTTAACTCAAATCCAACAAAGCTGCTGGAGCCGACGGCTTAAGTGACACTACAATCTGCGACGCTTGTGGAGAGAGCGACGACGCAGCGGAACGTTATCTCTGTGAGTGTCCGGACTTTGCCCGTATCAGGTGGCAGATCCTCGGTGCTGGTACTGTAAGCTCCTCATCACTGAAGTACTTTCTTGTCTTTCTTTCTTAGAAATATAAGGAAATCCCAATAAAATGGGTAAATCAGGGTTTGCTCTCTGGTAATACAATGGACCAGTTGCGTCTGAGAGCGTTTCCTATCCCGACAAGAACTATACGGCCTATATAAGTACATCGACGTAGCCAGAAGAGTTCGCATACAGCGACTAAGATGGCTGGGTCATTTAGAGCGGATGGAACCCATCGTTCCCGCTAAGAAAGTCTTCGAATCCACCCCGGATTAACGGCGCAGTAGAGGACAACCTCGCGGTAGGTGGTGCAAACTAGTAGAGGGAGACCTTAACCAACTTGGCGTGCACAACTGGAGGCAGCTGGCTCGTAACCGTGCTGGCTGGAGAGGTTTGTTGGTTGAGGCCCAGGTCCACCCCGGACTGTAGCACCACCTAAGTAAGTATTGCAGTATTTATTGTAAAAATATACATATTGACTTCCTGCGCTGTGAAACTCGAAAACTCTAAATAATTATTAACTTGAAACAATCAAAGCATTGCTGATTATTAATATTTGTAATAAGTCTTAAGTCAACCGATAATCCAAAACAATTTGGTACATTCAACGGCGTATTATACCATAAGCGAAAAAGGCAATTATTTAGGGCGCCTGCTGTAGGTTTTTGCAACTCAGCACAAGATTAAGCTGTGCTGGGTCCCTGGACATAAGTGCATACCAAGTAATGAGAGAGCCGACGAACTGGCTAGAGGCTCGGCACTAAACTTGGACCAATCCGACCCCTCAGTATACATCCCGCCTTGCACACTCAATCTCGAAGGAGGGAATAAAGCTCTAACGGAGGCAAACAATAGGTGGACCTCTTTAGATACTTGTATCACCACGAGGAAGCCATGACCTATATTCGATAGAACAAGAACCAATAGACTTATGCACAGGCATAGAAAATCCCTCTCTTCTCATATAGGAGTCATTACGGACCAATACACTATGTGATACCACATTTTTTTTTTTCGTGGGTAGGTGAAAATCTTCATGAGACACTATGAGACCGTGCACTCATAGTAGTGACAGATTTCTACTGACTAAAAACACCCTTCCCTTCGTTTTGTTTACTACGACTAAGTTAGACCTTATCAAGTAGTTTAAGCTTCAGAAGAGAATATTCGCGTGAGGCAGGTAGATTTTCAATAAAAGCACCTGCTGAAACCGTCATGGCATTCGGCTTTTTGTCTTATTGCGCTAATTCGAACGGTTTCGTTCTTTGAAGTCGGCGCGTAAGATTTGTCACATCCAAAGTTTGGAGTATGGCACAGTTGCAATGGCCATGAAGACGAATAAGAAGCTTGCGAGCGAAGTTTTTTATTTCGTCCTCCACGGTAGCTATCCCTAAGTCTCTGTGGATATCATTGTTTCTGATATACCAGGGAGCGTTCACGATTATTCTTATAATTTTATTTTGGAATAATTGTATGAGATTCCTATTACTTGGTTTGGTACAACCCCAGAGTTGTATACCGTACGTCCACACGGGTTTAAGCATTTGCTTATACAGAAGCAGTTTGTTATATACGCTTAGTTTGGAATATCTTCCAATTAGCCAATACATTTCTCTAAGTCGATTTTCGACTTCGTCACGTTTCTTTTTAACGTGAGGTTTCCATTTAAGTTTCGCTTCTACTGTCATTCCCAGATATTTAGCTTCGTTTGCATGCGGTATTTGTACCGAGTTAATGAAAACGGGAAGGTTGATTATTTTCTTGTAAGTGAAGTTAACATGCGTCGATTTGGTCTCGTTAAGAACAATGCGCCAAGTTTTTGTCCACTCACAGATTTTATCCAAGGCTCGTTGGAGTTTTATGGTTGCTGACTCGATTGAACTTTCCGTTGCCAGAATAGCCGTATCATCCGCGAACGTAGCTACAATAGTGCCTTCAGTTTGTGGTATGTCCCGAGTGTACAGCAAGAATAAGATAGGCCCAAGGACACTTCCTTGCGGAACTCCGGCGGCGATTTTTTTAAAATCAGAATATTCAGTTCCGTGCTTGACACGAAAAAGTCTGTTTTTAAGGTATGATTCTAAGATCTTATGAAGTTGCTCCGGAAGGATTCGTCTTAGCTTATAATTCAATCCATCGTGCCAAACCCTGTCGAAGGCTTGAGATACGTCAAGAAAAGCGCTAGAACAAATCTTTTTCTCCTCAAGGGCTTTTTCAATTTCGACGGTTATTCTATAAACCTGGTCAATTGTGGAATGCTTGATTCTGAACCCGAATTGGTGGTCAGGTATTAGGCGTCTCTCTTCAATGACCGGAAGAATCCGTTTCAGAAGGAGTTTTTCAAATACCTTCGATATTATTGGTAGTAGCGATATCGGTCTGTACGATTTTTTGTCATTTGGAGATTTCCCCGGTTTCGGAACCATTATGACTTCTGCGACTTTCCATTGATTTGGAACGTATAATAATCTAATGGAAGCATTTATTAAATAAAGCAATTTTAATAGTGCCTTTTTTGGTAATTCCTTGAGGATTTGTCCGGTTATTAAATCATAGCCAGGAGCTTTATTATTTTTCAGGTTTTTTATTGCCTGGCAAAGTTCTATAAATGACACACTTTTTATTCTAAGGTTGTCAGATGTCGTAGTCGTACCGGTAAAATCGTCTACCAATGTTTCTCCATCAAATGGCTTAAAAGTCTCTTCTAAGTGCTCGGCAAATAGATCCGCTTTTTCTTTGTCACCTTTTGCCCATTCGTCGTTGATTTTTCTTATCGGTGGCGAATGTACAATATTTGGGGTTTTTTAATTCTTTTGACAGCTTTCCAGAGCGAGTAATTAGAGGTTTTTTCGTCGGTTAAACCTTCAAGATAAGCTGAAGTCTCTCCGTTTTTTAGGTCTTGAATCGCTTTTTTAAGCTCATTGCATAGGAAATTCGAGTGGGTTTTATGCTGGGGAGCGCGAGTTTGTTGCCATATTTTGCGTGCTCTCCTCTTTTCTCGAATAAGTTCTTTTATTTCCAGCGGATAATTAGCTTCATTGCATGCGACTTCTTTCCTCCTTAAAGGTGTACTTTTCCACGCGGCATTCTGTATTGATTCAATAAATTTGCCGAGTTCATCTTCTATTTCGAAGGGTGTTTAGAGCGATACATTTAAGACAATATTTTCTTCGCAATCAGTTGTAAAGTCGCACCAGTTAGTTTTTTTGTTAGTTAATCTATGCACACCTTCTACTGTCATTAGTCGGTCACTTATTGTCAAAATTACCGGCGAGTGATCTGAGGAGAGATCAAAGCTTTCCTCTACTTTCGCAAAATTTGAAGATACTCCTTTCGCTACGAAGAAGTCTATTAGGTCCGGTGTTTTTGCTGTATCAGAGGGCCAATACGTCGGTTTCCCCGTCGAAAAGAAATCAACCCCGAATTGCATACCGGCTTCGTACAGAAGTCTGCCTTTCCGTGAATTGGATCTGGAACCCCAAAAGGTGTGTTTTGCGTTCAAATCGCCACCTATAATGAAATTCGGTCCAAGTGAGTCAAGGAGACGTACAAAGTCGTTACTTCTAAACGTGCATCGCGGAGGACAATAAATGGACGCGATGTTGAAATACGAGTGCCTATTCTTAACTCGAACTGAACTTGTTTGCATTGTATCGATTTCAATCGTCGTATTTATGGAGTGCTCAATGCAGTCTTTAATGAATAAGGAGGATCCGCCTCTAGCTCTTCCGGAAGGGTGGTATGCGTGATAAGCACGATACCCTCTTATTTTGACTCCGGATTCCTTTGTCAAATGAGTTTCAGAGATCAAGCAAATGTCAATGTTGACATTCCGTAAGAATACTTCTAATTCGGCGTTTTTTTGCAGAAGGCCGTTTGCGTTCCATGTTAAAATTTTTAGTAACTGATTCATATTCATATGGGAGTTCTTTTTTGGCGAGGTTTTAACTCGAGCTTGCTCAATTTATCAAATATGACTTTGTTGACCTTCGTTTGCTCCTCAAGTTTCGCAAGAATTATAGAGAAGACTTGGGAGACTGGGTCTACCGTAACACCGCTTCGCTTGTTTTCTAGCGACGCAGCTTGAGCATATGTTAGCGTCTCTGGAGATTGTGGCTTTTCCTTTGATTTTGCCGAAGGAACCTTACTTTGCTCGACTCTCGTCTTAACATTGACGTGTTTATTGACGGTCGTTACCCTTGGCTTAGCAATTTCACGACTATTTTTAACCGGTTCTGTGTTCTGGCGTTGAATATTTTTAAATGTGTCTCGCCTTTTTTGAAGCTCTTTTGCCACTTCGCTGGGTGCTTTCCTTTGCAGTTAATGCAGGTAGCCGGGGCCTGCTTATTTAGGTCACACTTTTCCGAGAGATGGTTACCAGCACATTTTACATTTTTGACAATACGACTGTGTGTGATTAAAGCCTTGACAGCGTTTACACGGAGGTATCGATCTCGTACTCGTACGCATAGGCTCAATCTTGACTACGATATTCAGAATAGTTTTAACGTTATAAATATCGTCTACATTTTCGCTCCTGTCAAAGGTAAGCATAAAGAGCGGAAGTCCATGCTTGACGTTTGTTGCTTCACCTTTTTGAGAATATTGACGGCATTAAGAGAGTTTGTTTTGGCTTCGATTCATTTTGCTTGTCTTCTTTTCGCGGCTCGATTTCGGGCGAAGAGCCGGCTCTGCGTTTTTTGCTAGGTCTTTTCTTTAAGACGCAATTCGTTTCGCGTGCAAGCTCTTCTTCGTCCGTGTGATATTTGGGATTAGCTGCGCGGGGAGGGGAATCTTCGCGTTCTTTTTGTAAAAGCGAGTTCTTTAGAAGCTTGTTTTCCTCTCTCAGCATGTCTACCTCTTTTTTGAGCTCTTGGTAGAGTCGATCCATTTCATTAAGCTTATTGCGAAGTTCGTTATTTTCCTTCTCAAAGCTTTTACATTTCTCTGAGTCCTGTTTCTTGTGCGCTTGCACTTCCGGTGGTCTTTTTTTCCCGGAGACATTCGGTCTTGATGGTGGAGACTGAGGTACCGTTGAACTGACTCTCCCCAGAATCCGTAGAGCCTACCTCTGAAGAGGGTGGATTTTCCAGTGAACCTGGACTGCCAAAAAACAAAAATAAATATTTGGCGCAACAGCTCTTTAAAGTGCCAGGGCCTAGATTCTCGCAACCACTCATGTTGTGTGCGTTATATTTTTTCACACGAATGGAAGGGACCTACAGTTTAATGCCGAATCCGAACGGCGATTTGAGAAGCTTTTTCGTGACAACAATACTCTCGGATGTTTGTCAGACGCTCGCGAGAGGTGGAACCGTGAAAAAACTTTTTGGTATTTTCTGGGATTCGAACTAGGAACCTCACGCGAAGCGATCCGACACACTAAACATATATGTACGGCGCATAACGGTTAAAAACGAGTCTAGAGCTTTGGAAATGAGTTGGAGAGAGTTGGAGAGCGTTGCAGAAGTCTTAACACGATGGCGCGCAGGCGTTGTTGGCGCCCTATTCTTCTCGAAGGGTATCAAGACTTAAATAAGTAAGTTAGAAGGGAGATGTTATAGGACCGCTTATGCCATTAGTTATAAAGACAATCAGGGTTATCGCGAAAAAATGTTCCCTCGGAATTTTTCCGCCGAATAAAAATTAAGTATCTTTAAAAATAGGGAAAAAATTCATCGGGGAAAAATTAAATATCGCGATTGCGTTGAAAAGTCTGCTGAATTGCCATTTATTATACCTATTTCTTTTCCACGGAATTATTTCCACTTTTTTGAAGATACCTAATTTTTGTTCGGCGGAAAAATTCCGAGGGAAAATTTATTCACGATAACCCTGAATAACCGAATGTTCCTATTTAAATACAAATTGCCGCATATAAAATTTGTAAGCAAAAGAAAAAAATACGAACACTCAAATATTAGCTTATTATTATCATGCTTTCACTTTTTATTTCTTCTTCTATTTATGCGTACATTTGTATTTATATCATGATACTAACATTTTTAGACTTACAATACTAATGCATATATTTCATTTAATTCTTTTTCTTTTTAAATAAACATACATATATTGTCAAAAAGTGTTTGTCTTCACGTTTTCCTTTTTGTAAGTAGCACTATTTAATCTTTTTTTTTTATAAATCATAGACGATTTTTGTTACAAGGTCTCGTTATGTGCAGGCTAATATCATAATTTATTTTGATACGCCCTAGTGGTAAATCCGAAGTTTATTATATTATAAAATAAAATTATTAATAAATATTTTGTTTTTTTTTTTTAATTCTATTTATTCTGTACAAATTACATTCAATTTTAATCTGTTATATATGTATAATAATTTTTAATACGTTCTGTTATTTTTTAAGACTATATATTTTAACGACCTATTGTTGTACTTATTTGTATTAATTATCAATATTACTATTAACAAGAAAAGAAAAGGAGTCTAATATGAGATGGGAATTCTATAAAATCAAAATATATACAGATATTCAATTAAATTTGGGAAAATAGTCTTTTATTTCTTTTTAATGTGTATTTTATGCGATGTTCAGGCGATACTTAAATATAGTCTAATTCTAGCAGGGTTTGCAAAAAACTCTTTTGATAAAATTTATTCACTCGTTACGTAGCTTTTTCTTTGTTTGTTGCAAGTTCTTGGCGTTTTTTTTATTCGGTAGCGAGACAGAGCAGACATTGCATATTTGCCAGAGAATTAAACGTATTTAATTTTTTTTTATTTTGCTGAATAAAGCATATTTATTATTATTTTTGCTCCTCTAGAATATATAACTTTTTTAATTAAAGTCGTACGATCGCATGTGTATTCAATCATCTCACTCGTGAACGGATAATTTATTACGTACATTACACATTTGATATAATGCCATACGTGAGCGAATAACTTTTAACGTAGTTTTGCATTAAGTTGGCCGCTATCGAGCTAGCAAGCGAACGATTATTTACTCGAAATGTCACACGATTAGTCAGGAGGATTCGTATGCGTAGTTTAAATGATATAGTGTTTCATACCTTATTAGAAAGAGTGTTTTGTCGGATTTTATTAGGAATGGATTGTTTCAATGTAGTCAGGGTTATCGGCAATTCCAAGGGAAAAAAGGTTCCCCCGGAATTTTTTCGTTTCCTCGAAATTATTCCTTCTATCGTGAGCTTCCATCGGAATTTCTTTCCCGCGGAATCTAAAAATGGTTTTCGAAATTATGTTCGAATATCTTGACAGTTGTCATTCGCGGATTTTTGGTTGTAATCACAGCTAATATTTAGGAAATTTTTTAATTCATCTGCTTTAAAGCAAAAAATAATAAAGTTGATTGCCTAGATTTACATTGCTAGCCGAGGAGTAAGACCGATGAGATCAAAATTAACAAAGATTCATAACCAGAAGTGAAATAGACAAGTCCAACCCTTTGAAGTTATCACAGGCGCTGCAAGTACATGGTGAGCCAAGGAGCTGCAACGTTATTGCAATGGCTGTAGCTCCACCGCTGGGCGAGATTATGTTTTTAGAATGGTTGGTATATATGGTACTCCTCAAGTGCACTTTCAGTTGAGATGGATCTTTGGAAGGTTCAATATCGCTTCATTTCACTACCAGAAGGCGATAAGTGAACTCTCGATCATCGGATCATCTATCGTGACCTATTTTATTCGGTTAACATTTCACTGATTTACTCATTCAATACATGTATCTATGTATCCTATCCAAAAAGGAAATTCTGTATTCCTTGAAATAGCCAGTGCCATTTTAGTGTTTTCTATTTTCGGGCAGTTTTAGAAATAGTTAAGTTAGACTTAATTCAAATAAGTAAATGTTTATTTTAGTATTTTTAAATAAAAGCAATCAAACTTTTTACTTTTAAAATGGCACGTCCTTTGCGGTTGGTGCACATCAAACCCGTGACGTCTCTATTTTCACTTTTCGCTTGAAAAACAACACAATTGGCAAAAAAAAAGCTAACGCTATTCATGAGTTGCTGCTTTTGTTTTTGATTCCTCCAGCAAATTGATGAGAGAATATTCCGGGGGAAATCGCGTTGAAATTCCGGGGGAAACTTTTTTCACGATACCAATTTTTTTCCGGGGGAAATTCTTTCCCTCGTTCGAAATTCATTGCCGATACCTATTTTTGGAAAATGGGAAACATTTCGGGGGGAATTTTATTCACGTTAGCCCTGATTAAGTGTTGGTCATAACAGGAACCTCCAACACACTTTATTACAATTTTATTTTCACTTCGAACAGGTTGAAATATTAAAGATTATTTCCAAAACGTGTGCTGGAATTAGGGGCATCCATTACCCACTGGTTGTTGACCAAATGACATTAATATATATATTTTCTTAGAATCTAGATCTTCTCACTTCAGAGCAGTTAATTACGTTCCGTGAGCATTCATATAACATAATCCTAATCCATTCGTTTGTATGAAAATTATTCACGTATTAGACGATTCGACCACTGAGTTAAATGTTAGATAGAAATAGGTTAAAGCAATTGCAATCTGTTTTTTTTTTTTTTTTTATTAAAAAAAGGAAACGCAAATCGCAGAGCATTCAGACTCTCTGGTCCATTGTACTACCAGGCAGAAACCTTTCTATGATGTAGTGGTTGGGAAAACTTCGATGTAATTCATTTTTCCTTTATACTCCGGTGCAATTAACTGCAATCTGTTGATTGGCACAAAATTCTAAATGGTATCCTGACAATTGTGTCGTTGTCATAGTTTTTAAATAAATTGTTAGTCCTCCAACTCAATTGTCTACTGGCCTTTGCAATTGTAAAGGTACGACACTTAAGGTACGGGTGATAAACTCAACGCTAGGAAGTATTAGCAGCAGAAGGTTAGACTTAAGAAGGATACCTCAAGGTGGCGTACTCTCACCACTCATTTGGCTGCTTGTGGTGGATGAAACAATCGAAGCGAATGGTTTCAATATGTCGGCCTACGTTGACGATGCTGCCATTCTTGTATCAGGGAAATTGCTTTCGATACTTGTTAAAGCAATACCTACCAGCTTTCAGGGCCCCAATATCCAGAGGTAAGCCTGCATCTTGAACATGGGATCGTTATGTAAAACATCCACGGCGGCAATGGAGATCATGCTAAATCTCATTTCGCGGATCTATTTTGCAGAAATACGGCGGTCAAATCGGCACTCAGGCTAAAGGAAGCAAGGCTCTGGTCACAAGTAGGCAAGTAGCATCCGATTGCGATGCTGACATTTAACAGGAGAATCACCATCAGAATTCCTGACAGAAAATGAACGAGTCATTAGTAATGAAGAAATGGCCTTCTAAGCTGACGGTTTCAAAATGGATGTCGGTGTAGGAGCTGAGATTGACTGCAAAATATTACAGGTTAACTACTCATTCAGAATTAACAACGAATGCATCGTCTTTCAAGCTGAAATCACAGCCGTCACCCAGACTCCGAAAAGCATTACCAAAGGTAACATCGCGATTAAATAAATTACTGTGTGCATTGACAGCCAGATAATAGCACTGGAATCAACAGTAAATAGATTTAAGCTCGTTAGAATCTGCAAGTAGCATCTTAATGAGGTATTACAACCCAACAAGGTGACCCTATGCTGTGTACCAGAGCATATGAGCATAGCAGGTAATGAAAGAGCAGACGAACTCTCTGGAATAAACTCGTCTGAGATGAAACCACTAGCGAAGCCAACAGACGATGGATCCATCTGGATACGTGCGTCACTGCCAGAACGCTCTGGCCGGCCTATGATTTTAGAGCACGTTCTCTGATTAGGCTTAGTCGTAACAGTGCGCGGGTCATCTCTGGCATAATCATGGGGCCCTGTGCTATTGGGGTGCATGCAGAGGGTATCGTCGTACCTCACAACGATTTCTCGGTTGCTAATTCTCTCGGTAGCTATCTTCAGTGAGTTGGAGGACCTACGTCACATTGAGCTGAAATACTTCCTGAGGTTCATATCCCTATGTAGATGGTTCTAAACCAGAGGTTCCCTTTCCCGAGGTTCCAGACCCTCTGAGATTCATATCCTTAACTGGATAGATGCAAATTCAGCAGTTTTTTCTTTACAGATTCCCAGGATAAAAATGAAATGGGCACAATGGGCCCTTGTTCGTCTAAGTGAGCAGTGACTTACGTCACAAGGCACCCATCTACCTAACCTATCCTAGTTGTCTGACGCGACATAAAAAAAAAAAAATATTTGGCGCAACAGCTCTTTAAGTGCCAGGGCCTAGCTTCTCGCAACCATTTGTGTTGTGTGCGTTATATTTTCACATGAATGGAAGGGACCTACAGTTTAGTGCCGTATCCGAAGGTCAATTTGTTTTGAGAAGCTTTTTCGAGACAACAATACTCTCGGATGTTTGTTAGACGTTCGCGAGAGGTGCGACCGTGAAAAAACTTTTTTGTGTTTTCTGGGATTCGAACTTGAAACCTCACGCGCAGTGGTCCGACACACTAACCACTTACGCCACGGCGTCCACATAAAAGTTTATAGTAAAAATGGGTCGTCGATGAGTCACTTGACATGAATAGCAGAACACGGCTAATAGTCGGATATGACACTTGATTGTCCGAAATCATATTAACGTCACTAAGGATATTGAATTTTTTTTTTTTTTTCTAAAAACCCATATTCAATTCACAATATTAGCTTCTAAATGCAATGCGAGTGCAGCGTGTGGGTTTATACACTGCGTTTGTTTTAGGCGATTTTACCTTGTCGACACATACATGCATATAAGACAAGTTTGAAAATCGTCGCATGATTCAAAATGTAAATCCTATAAATACATAGCTATTTTTGAAGACTTTATGGCAAAGAAAAAAAACATAAGTCTTACAACTTTAATAAAATCTAGTAAAGCACATAAATGTTGCTAATGTTTGTCCGCTATATGTGGTCCTATTATAGATACAATGTCTAAATTGAAAAAGGGTTTTATTAATATACGAATTGTGAACTTAAGTAACTCCTTTGAAGGGCCTAATTTATCGTTCACGAGTCGAACGTATTCCGTGAATTGAAGTATTTGACAAATTAGTCGCCGTTTGATGTTATGGTTTGCGAAGTAGAAACTCGCAAATCAAAGTAACGAGATTCCTGAACTTTTTTTTTTGTTTTACTTTGAATCAGCCAAATTAAATTTGAATATTGCCTGATTTAGGCGAATGAGTGTTATTCGATTCGCAGATCGTTATACTTTTGTTTGACTGGTAAATCTATACATATAATAAAACTGTAGGGTTTTTCTTTTGTTCTTTTGTGAGAACCGCGGGACAGATTTGGATGAAACTTTTTTGAAATGTTTCTTAAGACTCCGGGAAGGACATGTCGTTAGGCTATGTCGTTTTGTTGCCTAGCCTACTTTTTGGGAGCGTTTTTGTAGTTTTTATTTGTTTTTACTGAGTTTACTGCCTTTAAAAAAAGAGAAATACGTAATGGGGTCAACTATTCCCTTAATATTTTAAGCTATCCATCGGCTTTCTGCTTCATCTATAAGTTGAGCTACAGACTAAAATCTAACATGATCAAATTAAATTTACTTTCTCAAATCTAAAGAAATTAACAACGATTGATCATGATCGTTGTTCTGCTTTGGGGTGGTGGGCGCACATCGAAAGCACATTCACTTCAACAAATAATGTGTGTCGTTTTCTCTGTTGGATCGGAACGAAAGAGAAGTGGTGGTGGTGTAAATACAAATTCACTCACTCTGGTATTACATATTTGTTCGCATGAGGAAGCCTTTAGAGTGCGAAGCAAGGCGAGCACTGGTTCAGCTAGTGATAATATAAATCTATACGTCAAAATCTATGCTCAAAGATTGTTGGCGTGTATTTTTTCAGAAACTTCTTTAGCGAGACTTGTAAATTGGAATGACCTCGACACAAAAATCAAACATGAAACGGAAACGCTGCTAATAAAATTATACCAGCAAAAAATATGCAACAAAAATGTCAACTTTTTCCGTTCCATTGCCCCATAAGTAGGCAAGTTAGTTTTAGTTTTCTGTAATTCAGTTATTTCTAATGTCTAATTTTATATACAATGCAAGTGTTTTTTTATTTAAATTCGCATAGTTAATGAAGATGAAAGAAGTTTCACTTCAACCGTAAGCTTATGTGGATGAGGTACACACCAATTTTTTGCGAGAAATGTAGTTTTATTTGAAGGAAAAGGCACGTTTATGCTTAAAAATTGAAAAGGTATTGTAAGTAGAGGAACACAATTTTAGCTTTGCAATGTATTAAGTTTAAAAATGACTAATATAACGGGTGGGCCATCTAGTGATTTCTTTTTAAATCATAGGTTATTTTGACATTGACAGCTGTTTCCCGCTTAAAATCTTGACAGAAAGTCAGTATCATACCTCAGCGGAACGAAGTGAGCCGCTTTACGCTTGAACAACATTGGGAAATACTGAAAACGTATTTCCAAAGTGAGTGCTGTGTAGCACAAACAGTGCGTTTTTTGAAAAGAAGTTTTGGCCGAAATGAAGCTCCCACCGCGCCTGCTGTACGCAAGTTTGTGCAAAAAGTTCGTGAGATATGCTAGTGGACAACACTCATGGTCCCCGTCGTCGTACGGTGCGCACAGACGAGAATGTGGCTGCTGTAGCCGAGTGTGAGACTCAATTCACAAACATCAACTCGTCATCGATCTCAACAGCTCAACATTTCACGCACTAGCCTGAGGAGAATTCTGCACAAAGATCTGGGATTATTCGCTTACAAGGTCCAATTGATTCAGCAATTGAAAGCGCACGACCATTCGCTTCGTTATCGCTTCGCAGTTTCGGCCTTAGAGCAGCTTGAATTGGACAACGATTTTGGGCGAAAAATCATCTTTTCTGACGAGGCACATTTTCATCTCGGCGGCTACGTTAACAAACAAAATTGCCGCATCTGGGGCTCGGAAAACCCGCATGTTATTGTCGAAACCGGAAACGATTCAAGCACTTAAGGCCAATATCATCCAAGCGATCCGTGAGCTACAGCCCGAAACCATCAACATGGTCTTGGAAAATTGGAGTGATAGAATGCGCTACTGCGAGGCCAGCCGAGGCAGCCACTTGAACGACGTTGTGTTCCATAATTGATGGGAATGTTTGCTTTTACTAATAAAGCCATAATACATGGAAAAAATTTCATTTACTTCATTTTATTGCATTTTTAAAAAGAAGCTTGTAGTTGGCCCACCCTGTATTCATTGAAAGGACATGATCACGGCATTATTTTATTTCATAAAGGGAGCGGGAAGAGCAATTCGAAGGAGTTGTGATGATATGATAAAGTATATCCTAAGAAGAGCATTTTAGCAATTAATTCAAATTGAGTTTAGTGTAGTTGTGCAAAGCGAAAAATAATATGTGAGCGGGTAATCAATCAGGCGAATCACACAAGCGGATCAGTAGAAATGCAGTGAAGTGGGAGGGTTATGATCTCTTATTTTCGGATCATAACCTCGGCGAAATAAGAAGAAGAAGAAGAAGGTAATCAATTTATTTAGTAAAAATCACAAAAACAAATGTAATATATTTTTGACTGCTGTGGTTGTAACGAGCTATAGTTACTCAGCTCAAAACACAACGTTGATGATCTAAAAAGAAAGGGTTCTGAACTGGAATAATATCCGAAAAATTACCGATCATCTCAGCCCTAAGAACAAAATTTCTAAAAGCGATTTATTTGGAGACAAAAAACAACAAAAATTTGCACAAGTCGCAAAAAACCAAATGTGCGCTTTATAATATCAAACCATAGGGTATAGCAAATATAATGAAATGTTTCCCATTCCCAGCCGAAAAGCATGCAATGGAGATTTATATTCACGAGAACAGTGGGTCTATTGTATGACTTACAAGAATATTTCTGTGTCCCCATGAAATGACTTAGTAAGGTTGTTGCACCCGCAACAAATCTTGTACGTATGGGTCATACGCACATTCCACGGTCTATACGCCGCACATATACATTACACGCCTAGATACTACTGTATCACCAAATCACTGTGCACTGGCATATCGTAGTATCATTGCCATAATAATCAATTAAAATAGACGCAACCCAATCGATATCAAATTTCGATTCACTTTCCATTGAACTTTTGAACTACACGGTCAAGAAAAATAAATATACAGTCCACTCAAAGGTGTAGTTTTATTGAAAGTTTAGAATCTAGAAGCTTCTTCTAAATACCACATTTGGCAACGAAGCATATGCAAGTTTCCTCCAAATACCACATTTGGCAGCGAAATATATGAAGGTAAACAATCAGGGTTATCGTGAATTATTTTTTCCCTCGGGTTTTGCCCCGAACACATTGTGATTGTGTTGAAAATTCTCCTGAATTGTCATTCATGATACCTATTTCTTTTCCGGTGAATTATTTCCTCTTTTTTTGAAGATACAGTGTACTCTCTCATAAGCGGACACCGACGGTTCTGAGAAAATTGTGCGCTTATGAGGAAATCAACAAAATTAAGAACCTTTAAAAAAACGCATTAGCCATATGCCTTTTTATGTTGTTTTATTTATTAAATTATTGTTAATGCTATATTTCTGACGCTTACAAAACATAAACAAAAGCAAAGGGATACAAATTCATTGTTAGGAAGTGAGATCAATGTTCACTATAATTTCTAAAAAAAATATAAAACAAAAAAAATTTGTTTGCCCATAAAAATCGGATATTTTTGTTTGGAGCACGTTTTTATTCCTTGCTGCCATATTTTCAAAGTGCATCTGTACATTTCTTTACATCTCAAATGTTTTTAGATCATTTTTTTTTTGAGCAAATTCTCTTAGTCTCTTTGTTTCACGATAGGCTTCTTCGTAGATTTTATTGGGTCATATATGAGGCTATCAGCGCAAAAGTGGTGTAACCCCAAACTATTTAATTAGGAGAGAATGGGGATTTTAAATTTGATTGCTATATTACTTTTTTATATTATGCTCTGTGCAAAAACGCTATTTCCAGCTCCATTTGCTTTTGAATACCAAAAGGCGGCTTACACCACTTTTGTATTGATAGTTGGTAATGTAAGGATGGAATCAACGGTGACGTCTACAGACCAGCGGATACCTTACTGGAGCTACTTCAACATATTTGGAGCTGAGGTCTGTAAGGATTTTCAATACTACGTCAGGGTATTGAAAAAGAGATGGTGGCGGATGAACCCTTAATGGGCCAACGCCAGCGCTCATATCCCCGAAGTGGGTTACTGACATCGGTGTATCCGGCCTCTTGTCCTAGGGGTACAAAAAAAGGATCTGGCCCTCCAGGTTGGGGTGTGCCGTCGGTTTAACTTCGCTACCACGTAAAAAACCTTTGGTTACGAAGCAACCAACAGCCTCGGATACGGATGATTTTACTGTTGACGACCCATACAAACGTAAAAAGGACAACGATCTTCGTGTCTGCACATGGAATGTTAGGTCCCTCTACAAACCACGTGCAGCCGAACAACTTGCGGAGGCCCTAGAGTGTCTCAAAGCAGACATTACCGCCATCCAAGAAGTGCGATGGGATGGGCCGGGCAAAAAGACTATGAAAAACTGCGACATCTACTACGGCGATTGCTACAGACAAAAAGGACAGCGTCTATTCGGGTGCGGATTTGTCATTGGAGACAGACTTAGGCAAGAAGTCTTGAGTTTCCGGCATGTGAACGAGCGCCTTATGACTATCCGTATCAAGGCTAAATTTGCCAACATTAGCCTAATATGCGTTCACGCCCCTCACGAGGAGAAGGACGACGCAACAAAGGATGACTTCTACCAGCTCTTGGACAAAACGTATGAGCAATACCCTAGCCACGACATTAAAATTATCCTAGGCGACTTTAACGCAAAGCTAGGAAGAGAGGAAGTCTTTAGTAGCGTGGTCGGAAAGCACAGCCTGCACGACAACACTTCCGGCAACGGACTCAGGCTAATCGACTTTGCGGCGGGGCGAAACTTTGTTGTAGCTAGTACGCGGTTCCCACGTCTCGATATTCACAAAGGAACATGGCTCTCCTTTGATCGAAAAACTGTCAACCAAATCGATCACATTGCGATCGACGCAAGGCACTCTTCCAGTATTCTGGGTGTCCGGACTTTCCGAGGAGCCAACGTGGACTCGGATCACTACCTAGTTGTAGCCAAGGTACGGATGCGGATATCCACAACGGAGCGAAATCAACGAAATGCTGTGAGGAAATTTGACGTCGAAAAGCTACAATCGCAAGAGACCGCCAGAACCTTTGCCGATCGTGTTTCTTCTAATCTCAATCTAAGTCCTATGCCGCCAGCAGCAAATGCGGAAGACCAGTGGCAGCGTTGCCAAAAAGCCATCAGAGATGTCGCCTCTGATGTACTGGGTTTCTCTCGCCCACCACAACGAAACCCCTGGTTTGATGAGGAATGCCGTCAAGCACATGCACCAAAACAAGAGGCGTACAAAGCGGCGCTGCATAGAAGGACTAGAGCTGCTTACGAGCTCTACGTGCGCAGGAGAAAAGAGGAACATCGACTTCTCAAAAAGAAGAAAAAAGAGCATGAGAAGCGCTCGATCGAGGAGATTGAGAGACTTTATTGCAGGAATAATGTTCGAAAATTTTACCAAAGGGTAAAAAGAACATGCCAGGGTTTCAAAGCCAGAACAGAAGCCTGCAGGGACGAAAATGGCAATATAGTAATAGAATCGCAGTCGGTGCTGAGGATATGGAAGGAACACTTCTGCAGACTGTTAAACGGCGATGATGATCAATATTCCGCTGTCAGGCAGAATGAGCCATTCAACAGTGACGATGGCAGTCAAAATTCCCGTCAACCCGATCAGAATGAAGTGAGGATAGCGATATCTAAACTCAAATCCAACAAAGCTGCTGGAGCCGACGGCCTTGCCGCTGAACTTTTCAAGGCAGGAGGAGATGAGTTGGTAAGAGCATGCTCCAGCTCATCTGTAAAATCTGGTCGGACGAAAGTATGCCCGATGAATAGAACCTCAGCATCGTTTGCCCGATCCTGAAGAAAGGAGACCCTCTGAACTGCGCCAACTACAGAGGTATAAGTCTCCTATATATCGCATATAAAATCCTGTCTGCCATACTATGTGAACGCCTAAAGCCGATCGTCAACAACCTGATAGGTCCTTATCAGTGCGGTTTCAGGCCTGGAAAGTCCACCATTGACCAAATATTCACACTACGGCAGATCTTGGAAAAACCCATGAATATAAAATCGATACGCACCACCTTTTCATCGATTTCAAAGTTGCCTATGATAGCGTGTATAGAGACGAGTTATACAGAGCCATGTCTAGTCTTGGCATCCATGCCAAGCTCGTCCGTTTGTGCAGAATGACGATGGAGAACTCTCGCTGCTCCATCAAAGTCGGTAAGAACATCACCGAACCGTTCGATGTCAGGAAAGGTCTTAGACAAGGCGACGCGCTATCATGCGATCTCTTTAACATAGTACTTGAGAGAATTGTACGAAACTCACAAGCCAACCCCGGAGGTACAATCTTCTTCAAGTCTGTACAACTACTCGCTTATGCCGATGACATTGACATAATCGGAAGAACTCAGCGGGCCGTCAATGGGGCATTTACGAGTATTGAGATCGAGGCAGCAAAGATGGGTCTAGCGGTCAATGAAAGCAAAACAAAATATATGCTGTCTACAAAAAAGGACACCCAACATCGGCGTCTTGGGCAGAACGCCACAATAGACAGATACAATTTTGAGGTAGTAAAGGATTTTGTCTACCTAGGCTCTATGGTCAGATCCGCAAATGACATGAGTGGAGAGATCACACGGAGAATTACTCTTGCCAATCGTTGTTTCTATGGGCTAAAACGGTAATTGTGTAGCAAAGTCCTATCTCGAACTACTAAGGTAACTCTTTATAAGACATTAATCATCCCAGTCCTGCTGTATGGCGCAGAGGCATGGGCTTTGAAAAAACCGGATGAGGATGCCCTTGGTTATTTCGAGAGAAAAGTTCTTCGAGCGATCTTTGGTCCCGTCTGCATAGACGGTGAGTGGAGGAGAAGGTACAATGCCGAACTATACGGCCTGTACAAGGACATCGACTTAGCCAGAAAAGTTCACATACAGCGACTAAGATGGCTGGGTCATTTAGAGCGGATGGAGCCCAACCTTCCCGCTAAGAAAGTCTTCGAATCCACCCCGGACGGACGCCGCAGTAGAGGACGACCTCGCGGTAGGTGCAACTGGAACTTGGCGTGCGCAACTGGAGGCAGCTGGCTCGTAACCGTGCTGGGTGGAGAGGTTTGTTGGTTGAGGCCCAGGTCCACCCCGGACTGTAGCGCCATCTAAGAAAGTAAGTAATGTAAGGAATGTATGTAACACCAGAACAGCAACCAACAAAAATTGTGGGTTACACCACTTTTGCGCTGATGGCCTTATATGTACGTTTAAATCGTTTTTGTTTTATCATCCGAATCAATTTCGTGGATTTCGGCTTTATCCAGACTTTCAATATCAAAGCTCTCCAGATTTTCATCTTCGTTACTTATGCTGTTATCCATGCTAACATATTCTTGGAAACTTACATTGGCGTCTGCAATAGCCCTAGGCATTATATTTAACGTTCCGGAGATAATGGACAATAGGAATTTGTACTCCGCCAACCAATCGTCGTCGTTAAGCTGGACATTGCTGTGTCTAAATCCAGCCTTTCGAGAATAGTTTCGTATGGTTGTAGCACTTACTTGATTCCATGCTTTTTCTAAAAACCAAATCCCATCCAATAAATTTGTTGATTTCATTAAATTTGTGGATAATGAAGCAGAATCCATCATTAGAAAAATATGTTTTAGCATCATGGAACGATAACTCATTTTAAAGTTTTTATGATGCCTTTGTCATGATGCCTACGTGCTCCAGGAGCCTTATTTTGTATTGCGTTTCTATAGCAAATATATACGAAATTCGGAAATTTGCGTTTTCTATTTCTTTTCCAAGTAATTTAAGTGACGATTTGACAATCTAACTTTCGGAAATGTTTGATTTGAGTTGGAAGCACTTACACCCAATCCGAGAACCATACAAAATACCAATTCATTTAAGAATCGGATTACATTTTCGAATGGCTATCCGAATCCGAAAGCAGTACAAAATAAGGCCCCAGTTCTATTTTGTCCGCCTAAGAGAGAGCGAAACTCTATTGCGGTTATGAAATTTGGTGTCCGCGTCCGGTTATAAGAGAGTAAATTATGAGAGATTTATTACTATGAAAAACCACATATTTTTTTCCGTTCTTTGAAATCTGTCCGGTTATGAGGGGTGTCCGCTTATGAGGGGTGTCCGTAAGGAGAGAGTACACTGTATCTAATTTTTGTTCGGGGGAAAAATTCCGTGAAAAATTTATTCACTATAACCCAGAATAAAAATGTAGGCTAGCCCATTTGGCGGCACGATGAAAAACAGTATCAAGCAATGAATAACAACAAAAGTATATCCTTTTTAAATGCAAAACTTTTACCAAACTATCTCCTACAATAGAAAGAAACAACTCCAACATCCAAAGAGTTATCAAATTCACAAGAATTCTTGATTGAACACTGTGGAATTATATGATCATGGTAGTAGCACAATACAATCCTAGGTAGAAAGTATAAGAACAAAAAAAGACACAAAGACACACCACTTTTACATAGGCAGCTAAGCTACTACCTTGACGCAGGGGCTATATATGCCAGCCTATTGGCCCGCACACTGCTTTAAAAACAAAATTAAGATCGCAATTTTTTTGAGAAATTGATTGTCAGACAAAGCCCATTGGCCCCAATGACAATTTGCATTTCTTCTTCTTCTTCCTTTTTATCAGCGAAGTTATGATCCGAAAATAAGGGATCATAACTCTCCCACTTCACTGCATTTCTACTGATCCGCCTGTGGGCAATTTGCATTTCTAAGGTGTGAAAAACCCTCGAGAATTTCAGCATCGACAGATCCATCCATTTCAAGTCACACTTGGTGTGGTATCTCGGATGAAAAGGTCATAGGGCCCTATATGTTTGAAGATGCAGATGGGGATCCAATAACTGTAAATGGAGACGAGTATAGAGCAATGCTCGAAATCTTTTACATCCGCAGCTGGGTCACCTATATCGTGCTCATATGATTTAAACAAGACGACGCTACTGTCCATACAGCCAAAGATACGATGAATAATCCTCGAGAAATGTTCGTGGACCGAATTATCTAAAAAATGGAGACAATGGTTGGCCTGCTCATCCTCCGGACTTAACAGCTCCATGTTTCTTTCTATGGGGTTATCTGAAAGGAAATGTTTACGCGAATAAGCCCCAGGCTCTTGCCGATCTTAAAAGAAACATTAAGCCCTATGTATTGGCCTTGACACCACAAACTTTGAAAAAAGTAATGGAAATTTGCATCAAAAGATTGACGTTTTGCGAAAACCAAAATGGCGATCACCTAAAGATATTATTTTCCATTCTTAGCATCATAAAAATAGCAAAGATTAAGCTTCGATATTCTTCTGGTTTGGTGGAAATTCGTTATTCAAATTTAAAATCCGCTAATATTTTGGGACCACCCGTTACTACGAAAAAGCTTGCAAGCTTATAAAATCATTTGAAGCACTAGAAGATATTTACGTTTTATTGTATTTCATGAGGAAGGCAACGGGAAACCACCTCATACAATTTTCTTTTTCCCTAGTAAAAATCATCATGAACACACAAAACAATCAAATGGCCCTCAGTCCCCGGTAGACCTTAAATGGTCAGAGGGTGCGAAGAATCCCCGGTGGGTATTTTAACATAGGAACATGGAACGTTCGAAGCTTATATAAGCCGGGCAAGCTAGACAACTTAATAAAAGAAGTTGGAAGACTAAAAATAGACATCCTAGGAATAGCGGATGTACAATGGATCGGAAGTGGTAATATAACGAGTAATGGATACACTTTATATTATTTATGCTCAGATGCAAGACAGAATCGATATGGTGTAGCTCTTCTTGTTGCAGAAAAGCTGAAAAATTCAATAATAGGAGTGGTATACTCAAAAAGAGTGATACTAATGCAACTGAAAACTGAGAAGACTCTGTTGAACATAATCCAAGTTTATGCTCCGACAGCTGACTGCGAGGAACCGATTGTCGAAGAGTTCTACCAGGAACTTGAACAAGCAGTCAAATTAACAAAAAAGAAGGATACCAAAATAATAATGGGGGACTTCAATGCAAAGGTAGGAAAAGGGAGAACTGGAGAAGTAGTAGGCGACCATGGTCTTGGCTATAAAAATGAAAGAGGTCAAAAACTAGTCGAATTTTGCCAACTGAACGAAATTACAATCATGAATACGTGGTTCAAACCCCCTCCAAGAAGGCTGTACACGTGGACGTCCCCCAGACATACAAGAAACACAACGGTAAGAAACCAAATAGACAACGTTATCGTCAATAAAAGTTTCCGAAATGCGGTAAAATCTACAAGAACTTACCCAGGAGCTGATGTAGGGTAGGATCATAATTCTGTTGTACAATAGCTAAAATATGAATACAGCTGAAGAAAATTCAGAAGAGATCAAGAGGCAGAAATTTAAAATTAGACCTATTAAAAAACAAACAAGTGCGAGTACAATTGAAAACAGAGATAAACGAAAGGTTGACGCGAATTAATATGGATCTAATTAATAACGATAACATAGACAGCAAATGGATAGAGATCAAAGATATTATACTAGAGTCAGGAAGGAAACATCTAGAAAAGAGAAATAATGAACCAAAGAAAGAGTGGATGACAAATGAAATGTTGGCCCTAATGGAACAGAGAAGATTAAATAAATCAGACCCCACTAGATACAAGGAATTAGATAGGCTGATTAGAAAGAAAATCAGAGAAGCTAAAAATACATACCTTCAACAACAGTGCGCGGAGCTAGAAATATACGACAGAAACCACGACAGCTTTAATCTCCATAAAAAGGTAAAAGAAATCTCTGGGATTGAAAGAAAGAAACAGCACGCCACACTAAAAGATAAAACGGGCAAGATATTAGTGAATATAAACGAGAAGCTAGAACGATGGAAAGAGTACATTGAAGAACTTTTCTGTGATGAACGAGGCGTACTACAACCGAATGGGGGAACTGAAGGAGGACTGCCTATTCTGAAAGAGGAGATAAAAAAGGTACTTAACGAAGCCAAAACTAGGAAAGCCACAGGGCCAGATGGGGTACCAAACGAACTCTTGAAACTAATAGAAGAGGACAATATCCATATACTCTCTTCAACGCTATATATAAATATGGCAAGATCCCTGAGGACTGGTTAAAATCAACCTTCATTACATTACCAAAGAAAAGCAAAGCGTCGCGCTGTGAAGAGTACAGGACAATCAGTCTAATGAGCCATGCCCTAAAACTCTTTCTGAAGATCATTCATAAAAGAATTTTCAATAAACTTGAAGATGATGTAAGTCCCTCACAGTTTGGATTCAGGGGTGGCTTTGGTACTCGCGAAGCGTTATTTGCATTCAATATGATAATTCAACGAAGTATAGAAATGAACCGAAAGATTTATGCATGTTTTGTAGACTATGAGAAAGCCTTTGACAAAGTCCAGCACAAAAAGATGATAGAAATCCTGAGGAACAAAGGCATAGATATGAATGAATGCAGAATAATCGAAAACCTATATTGGAATCAAAAAGCAAAAATAAACATAAAAGGAGAAGAATCAGAGGATATAAACATTAAGCGAGGAGTCAGACAAGGTTGTATTCTATCTCCACTTCTCTTCAATATGTACTCGGAAGAAATCTTCAAGGAAAGCATAAGAGACATCGACTAAAGATTAATGGCGTGAGAATAAATAACCTAAGATATGCGGATGATGCAGTAATAATAACAAATGATTAAGGGAACTAAACATTATGATGAATAAGCTAAATCTCACAAGCGAAAAATTCGGATTACGAATCAATGCAGCAAAAACGAAATTTATGATAATTGCCAAAAACATAGGTACAGAGAATGTCGAACTGAATATAAACAACACGAACGTGGAGAGAGTGTTCAATTTCAAATATTTAGGAACGGTTATCTACAGCAACGGTGATCCTTGTAAAGAAATTCAATGCCGGATAGAGCAAGCCAGAGCCGCCTTCTGTAAAATGAAAAAAACTTCTAGGTAGCAGAGATATTAATATGGAAACCAAAATAAGGTTGGTGAAATGTTATATATGGTCGATCTTACTACACGGCACCGAAACTTGGACGCTAGAGAAAAGAACCATAAAGAAAATAGAAGCTTTTGAAATGTGGGTGTATAGACGAATACTACGGATCTCTTGGATAGATAGAGTAACAAATGCGGAGGTATTAAGACGAGTAAATCGGAAAAAGGAAATAATGCACCAAGTACCAACTATTGCATATCATTTTACAAGGAAGGATAGAAGAACGAGGAAAAGAGGAAGACGAAGAACAACATGGATAGCAAATCTGAGAGAGTGGCTAAATCTCTCAACATCGCAACTATTTAGAGGAGTGATGAACAAACAAACCCTAAAAACGATGATTTCCAACCTCCGGACCGGAGAGGAACCTTAAGAAGAAGAAGTATTTAATACGTGATCATTCGAGCTTTATAAAAAATTGGAGAATAAACCTTTTGAAGGCAGAAAAATATGTGTTGGAGACGGAACGAACGAAAAGCAATTGAGATAAGTAAGCTAAGCTAACCTTAATAATAAAAAAGTTGTAAAAAATGTCAACTCAAAATGTCGCACGGATAAAATCTCAAACAAAAATAAAATGAATCGTCTCCTCAACCCAAGCATTTAATCACATTTCCAACTTGATTTTGACTCAACTCTGTACGCAAAGCGTACCGAGTCTACCCGGTTTGAACTCAATTTCCATTTATACAGAGTTCACCCTGTATAATTTATAAATAGTCAGAAAACAGAGTAAGACCGTAGTATGTTCAGAGTAAGATTTTGGAAGTGAAACTTCTTTAACGAAACTAGTGAATCGGAATGACCTCGACACAAAAATAATACAAAAATCAATCATGAAACGGAAACGCTACTAATAAAATTATACCATCAAGGAATATGCAACAAAAATTTCAAGTTTATCCGTTCCGTTGCGCCCATAAGTAAGCAAGGACATTTTTTGTTTTAGTTTTCCGTAATCCAGGGATCGAATCGCGTCGAATCGCGTCGTCCGTCAACGGATGACTGGTAACGTACTTTGTACTGTGTTGTTGGTAGATCTAGCAACAATATACATACAAATTACGTGACGAGTTATCCGTTCAAGAAGGACGCGATTCGACCCCAGGTCTTCCCAAAATTATCCGATGTCTAGTTTTATATTTAATGCGTGTTTATGTATTTAAATTCGCATAGTTATTGAATATGACTACTCAACAAACAGAATTTACTTTGAATCTACTCTAAAAGAATATAAGGAGTGAAACTTTGTTAGGCTTTCTTAGACGTAATAGTAAAGAATTTCGAGATGTGTATAGCCTTAGGACTATATACTGCTCGTTAGTCAGATCATATTTAGATTATACATCCATATCTTATTCACAAACTTGGATTGGAAAAAGTTCAGAATAACTTCACAAGATCTGCCATTTGTAAATTAAGTATATTTAATGAACTTCCTAGTCATGACAGAAGATGTAAATTAATTGGCTTGCAAGCTTTAAGTTTCAGGCGTAAGGCATATTTATTTGCGATATAATTTATTATCATATAAATTCACCGGAATCATTTTCTCTAATAAATGCATATGTTCCCCAAAGGTCTGTTCGGGTGAGAAATTTATTTTCCGCCATAAGGCATAGTACCAATTATGGCAGCAATGAACCAACTAAAAGGTACATATGCACGTTTAACCAGTTTTGTTTATTTGAAGTAGTCTATAAGATTGAAAATCGGTAGATGATTCCTGAGTCGAGTAACTAAAAACAGTTGTGTAAAGCAATACTGAGAGAGCGTAGTGTTCTGTGTGATCTGTGATGGAAAAAAAAAAGAAAAAAAGACATCGAATTCAAAGACAATATTTTTTTTCCATTCATTACAGTAATATTGATGCATCTTCTTCTTCCTTTTATCAGCAAGGTTACGATCCGAAAATAAGGGATCATAACCCTCCTACTTCACCGCATTTCTACTGATCCGCCTGTGGGGTTCGCCAGTAATATTGATGCATATATTTCCGAATTGGATCCACTTTTTTATTCACTTTTGAGTTATGTGGAAATCTGGGTTTGGGCTCAATATTATTGTTTGGCGACGATCTTAAGGAGTTATAAACGTCCAGTCATATCTTGAGGGGATCATGAATTTGAAAATGCTAAACTTACTGAAATTCGCCGGTGAGATTTTGTGGCAGACCGTTATTATAATACCAAATTTGTGGTGAAAGAAATTTCGTAACCATGAAGAGTTCGTGTCGAGAAATTGCTTTTGTTTAATTTCTCAAGCCTTTCATTCTAATTGGATGGCGTCCAGACAGTTTCAAGTCGTTTAATGAGGCAAGGTGATAATGGGAGACTGTGAGCCACTAGCGGAAGGTGGAGTGATAGCGGAAAAAGTTGAAATATCTCGAGCGGCTGGTTGAACAGGTGATTGGTGGATCCTTGGAGGCGAATTAGGTGCAGTTTCGAATTTAGTAAGTATGGACCTGGGGCCGTATTTTGTACTGCTTTCGGATTCGGATTGCCATTCGGAAATGTAATCCGATTCTAAAATGAATTGGTATTTTGTATGGTTCTCGGATGGGGTGTAAGTACTTCCAACTCAAAATCAAATATTTCCGAAAGTTAGATTGTCAAAACATCTATCAAACGTTACTTAAGTTACTTGGAAATTGAGTTTGTATACATTTGCTATAGAAACGCAATACAAAATAAGGCCCCTGTTGTATAGCACATGTTCTTTACGGGGTGGTTGTACGACGTCAAATTTGATAAGAGTTGATAAGAATAAGAATTTGTTGTTGAAACTCTCAATTCTGGTTACTAGTTTAGCAAAGAGTCGATCGGGTTGGCGAGAAGACGATGAAGCTATAACTTCCATATCGGAACGCAGGGAGTTGATATTTTCGCAGATGCTCGATTTAATTGCTTGAGTGAGAGATGAATATTTGCGCTTGAGGTAATCAAAATAACTATATTTGCCGAGATTTTCATAAGGAAGTGTGTTGTCAGTTTCACGAATAAGTTTCAATTGCTTTTCAATGATTTTAAACAATGGCTTGCGCCCAACTACAGAGGACTCAACAGTCTTATTAAGACCCCCGACACATTTAATGAAGTCGTCAAACATTGACCAAAGCTCGTGAACCTTTTTCAAAAAGTTTTTATTGGATACATGCAAATTGTTCATTTAGTCACTCTGGTACTTGATTGCGAGCACGACGTGGGATAGGGTTGCATTCATCATAGTAAAAAACAAAGTTTTTCAAATATTCTTTAAAATATATAGTAGATCGTTTAGATAGTCTGGTGAATAATGGGTGAAAAAATTTGCCCCAGAGGCCACTACAATTTATCAATTCCACGTTGTTTATTACACTAGAACTTTTTGCGTTACCACAGATATTAGCAATAATTGAAATTGAAATAGGTCAGTATCACGATAAGAAACACGAATGAAAAATTATTCAACGGCACTATTGAAAAATTGGGTCATAACTTGGGTGCACAAACCGAAAAGTGCTGAGCTAGAAGATTGCAGAAAAACACGAATAGCAAGTCAAGCAAGTCACGAATGTGCGGGTTTGTCTCGGGTAAATCAACCACAGATGCAATCCAAAGTATAAGGATCATAATGGAAAAACATCGTGATTCCTTAAAGGATTTGCATATTGTATTGGTTGACTTTCAAAAGGCATTTGACAGACAACCACGCGATGTCGGTGGCGCTAAGACGTCGAGGGGTTCCAGAAACGTATGTACAGATGATCATGGACATGTACGAAAGAGCAAAGACAAAAGTAAGATGCCCAGCTGGAGTAATCGAAGAGTTCCCAATCAAAGTCGGGGTGCACCAAGGAAGCGTTTTAAGTCCTTTGCTATTTGTTGCAGTCCTTGACTATATGCTTGAAAGTAAAGTGATGGACCCCAAGGTAAAGCAATTATTCTTTGCTGACGATGGAACCATCATAAGTGAGGATCCTACATCCCTGCAACGAGCACTTGATGTGTGGGTGGTCATGTTGGAGGGAAATGGGTATCGCATTAGTTCAAAAAAGACAGAGTACTTGTGCTGCCCGTTCTCTGATCCACTCAGGCCTATTCCAGACATTTATTTGAATGGGACAGTGCTTCCCAAGTGCAAAAAGTTCAAATATCTAGGATCTATGATCAATAGCAAAGCGACTTGTGATGACGACATCAATCATCGTGTAAGCGTAGGGTGGATGAAGTGGCGAGAAAATTCCGCTATCTTCTGTGACAGAAAAATGTCCCCTAAGTTGATAGGAAAGCTCTACACCGCAGTTGTACGTCCTGCGCTCACATACGGTTCACAATGTTGGACGATGTACAAAAAGTATGAGAGTAAATTAACGGCAGCTGAGATGAAGATGCTTCGCATGACAGCAGGAGTGACAAAGCTTGATCGAATAAGAAGTTCGAAGATCCGTGAAAGCTTTCACATCAAGGAAACCATCGTACAAAAAATAGAGCGCGACCGGCTCAGCTGGTATTGCCACGTTCAAAGAAGAGATCATTTGAACCCTGTTAAAAAGGCAATATCTATGCACGTTCCAAAGACATCGCGATGTAGGAAAGGCAGGCCTATAAATGCCTGGATCAAACAAATGCGACGACATCGGCATTTCATTGGCCTCAGTAACCGAGTGATCCAAAATCGGTGGGCCTGCCGATATTTTCTGAGGTCAAATAGGCGAACCCCACAGGCGGATCAGTAGAAATGCGGTGAAGTGGGAGGGTTGTGATCCCTTGTTTTCGGATCATAACCTCACTGATAAAAGGAAGAAGAAGAAGACGAATAGCAAGTCAACTAGCGAGGGGTAAACAACCACTAAGGTAGGTACGTGGATAAGAGAATTATTCTCGATAGAATCATCAATAAGGCTGACCAAAGATGGGCCAATTTAGAAGGACATAGAGTGCCTAAGGCCTTCTAGCCAGTGCTAAATCGCAATAAATCTGAGGAGTTTACGGTTAAAGCTGGCTTCACACTTTTGTTCTTTTACATGGTGTTCGATATTTGTTAAACGTACACGCTACAAAAGTGTAAATGACAAAAGCAAATAACGAACGAAGAACGAATGAACAACGAACACGTACGCAAGTAATTCAAAGCTGCTTGGAATTTCCAGTGTACGGTTTTACCCAAACACCAAAGATCGTGTGTTGTTAATTATGAATCAAAAAAAAAACCGATTAATGTGAATACTTCTTCGTTATTCGTTGTTTGGTGTACGTACACCGAGCAGCGAGTAACGAACAAGATACACTGAATAAAGAACAAAATTGTAAGGCCAGCTTAAGAACAATGAAAGGGATACTTTCTGGTCATTGCCTTTTGATTAATCTCTCTATGAGATTAGGAATATCGAATACGGATACATGCAAGTACTGCGATAACATACACGTCTCAGAGAATATAATACATACCAAGGCATTGCCCGGAGTAAACTAACACACCTTGTAAGGTACTTCTTTAATAACTTAGAAGGGTTTCGTTCTTTGAATCAAAACAATGATTTATTTAAATTCTATAGGGAAATTAAGTGCATGGGAGAAGCGGTTTTCTGCCGTAAAGGTTCCCAAAGGATCGAAATGGGTCCACTATGGTGCCTAGTTTTTAAGATAACCTCATAACTCTACTCAACTTAACCAATGTTAAGTGAATATTACTTAACAATAATTTGATACAAATTTATAGTTCAAAAAGTAAAAGAATTTTTGACAATGTTTTTCCTGTAGGCTGCGGGTGAAAGTAAAAGAGGATGCAGATGATCACACTAAAATGTTGTTGTTTTTTTTTTATAAATATAACGCCAAAAACATTTTAAATATCATGTCATTTGTTATGACTTACAACTTTGAAATGTTAGCCTATTTAAAATAGCAAACATAAACTTTTGCGGATGACATCTACTTAATTTTTATTTTTATAATGAAAATCTATTCTTTGCATATCAAGTCAATCTCGCTCACTACAGTTTTATCTTTTATAAAGCCGCTTTTCTATATAACATATTGATATACTATGAACCAAATGTTTATAATTTTTTCTAACAGTATAGATTAAAAAAGAGAATAAAAAAAAATCACATTTACAATAATGAAGTAACTTCATTAGCAATTTATTTATCTTACAGATCTTATTTTTTCTATCATAAAACTCTATCTATCCTCGTATTACTTTATATTTTGTGCAATTCTATAAATTTATTATTTATTTTTACACGCTATGTACATTAAGAGAGAAATTACAGGAAGTAAGATTGAGGAATGCTTCACTTGTTTTGCTATTATAAAAACTCACCGACGTTATTTTATTGGATTTGGTTTTTGCGAGCTTTGTCGTATTAAAAATAGAGTTAATATCATTATCGAAGGTGGCAGCAATCGAGCGTCTAATAAACTTAGAAGATGTTGATGCAAATAACGCTGGAGACGATGATGGTGAGGGTAATGGTAGCGTTTAGGTTGATAACAATGAAAATAGTTATCGTCTTGTTGTCGAACGATAGTCCTTCTATGGTTTTCTACTGGTGCTGCTGCGATACGATTAACAACAACAGTATATAGGGATGAAGAATTATCGACAAACAACAAATTCAGCACTCGTCATTCATCCCAAAGGCACTGTTGTTTTTGGCGGACATAGTAAATATATTGACTACATTTTCGACATGTTTTAATGCCGCATCGATAGTTTGCTGAATTTTGACTACCAACCGATTGATCTGGTTTCCCTTTGCAGTACTTTAGTCCGCATGGATACCAGCCGATGCACATTTCCAGCGTACAGAGACACGGCGCCCAAAAACTAGATACCTCGCTGCAGTGTGATAACAGGCTATCGGGAAATAGTTGAGTGGCTGCTTCTAAACTCGAGATGGACGATCCTGTCGAAAAGAAAACATTTTAAATCATATAGTATTCAGAAATATTTTCTAAATTCTTATTTTTAATCTCAATAAGGATACAATAGTATAGATACATTTATTTATAGTCTATGGGTAGAGTAGTATCACACTGATAGCTAAATGTATGAGAAATGGGTTCGAAAACAAAGGGTTCATAAAATCAGATGTTGAAATTCCCCCTGATTGCCGTTGGCGTCAAACTACGTCTCTGAAACACAAACAATCACCCTGATTGTCGTTGGCGTTTGTCGCTTTTCGACAATTGTCGTTTTATACATAGCTACAGCCTGCTGACCATTAAACATTACTAAGCAATTTGTTTGTCGTGTAGAATATATAATAAAACGACAATCGCCGAAAAGCGACAAACGCCAACGACAATCAGGGTGATTGTTTGTGTTTCAGAGATGTAGTTTGACCCTGAGCTTAGCGACAAATTTTATGGCGTCAACGGTTACAATATATTTTGTTCCGATAGAAATGGGCGATCGGTGGGGACGCAGCTGTTGTGAAGTTATTATATATTATTTTGAGATAAACTATTATTATTATTATTTAAAAACTAACTTATAATTAAAATTATAAGTTAGCTGTGTAGCCAGAGCGTCGAAGGCCTTCAGCTATGTAGGTACATACATTTAGATTAGGTTGTATAAATTAGATGATTTGAGAAAATCTATTATAGTTTTTTTTTTTTTGGTTAGGGTTAGAAAGCAGTTCTTTGGGATTGTTTTGGGGAAGGAATCTGTGTCTATGATTGTGGAAGGTCGGACATTCGGAGAGGTTATGGTGGATGCTGATTTGTGATTGGTTGCAGTAAGAGCACTGAGATGATTTGTTTTTGTTTATGTAGTGTTTGTGGGTAAGTTTACTGTGGCCGAGTCTAAGTCTAATTATTTTAGTTACTTCGATACGGGACAAACTAGAAGGTTCAATATTATTTGTGTAGTCTTTGACATATATATATATATATATATTTGGCGCAACAGCTCTTTAAAGTGCCAGGGCCTAGCTTCTCGCAACCACTCATGTTGTGTGCGTTATATTTTTTCACACGAATGGAAGGGACCTACAGTTTTGATGCCGAATCCGAACGGCGATTTGAGAAGCTTTTTCGTGACAACAATACTCTCGGATGTTTGTCAGACGCTCGCGAGAGGTGGGACCGTGAAAAAACTTTTTTGGTATTTTCTGGGATTCGAACTTGGAACCTCATGCGTAGTGATCTGACACACTAACCACTTACGCCACGGCGCCCACAAGTCTTTGACGGACAATTTGTTTTTATTAGTGGTCCTGTACCATTCGGATGTTTTCTCCCAAAGGAGTAGGCATGTTTTCTGATAAACTTGTTAAGATCTTGAGAGTTGAAGTTTGGGGAGAAAAAGGATGGGATTCTAAGAGTGTCTTTGGCGGTTTTGTCGGCGAATTCGTTGCCCCGGATCTGGGCATGGCCTGGGACCCATATTAGTTTAATATTGGGGGTTCGGAGGTAGAGAAGGTTGCGGATTAGGGAAGGGTAATAGGTTTGGTTATTGATGTTAAGAATTGCATCAATTGATGACAAAGAGTCAGTGCATATGGCAAATTTTTTGTTGGAGTTTTTTGTGTGTTGCAAAGCTTTTAAAATGGCAATTATTTCGGCAGTGAATATAGAGCTGTACGTAGGAAGTAAAAAGGAGGAAATCGTTTCGTTTTCAGAAGTGACACTGAAGCCTACGTTCAAGCCTATTTGTTCAAGCGTATTCCTTGACGTTTCTCAAGCCTTTGACAAGGTCTGGCACGAAGGCTTAAAGTTTAAATTACGACAAGTTCTGCCAGAGCACCTATATAACATTTTGAAGAACTACCTTACGAATAGGCTATTCCGCGTCAAATGTGGAAACGAATATTCTGATTTTAAGGAAATAATGGCTGGGGTGCCGCAAGGAAGCGTTCTTGGTCCAGTCTTATATCTATTATACACTCGTGATATACCGCAAGTAGAAGGCACTGAGCTAGCTACATTTGCCGACGACACTGCTATCTTGACAGTAGGTAAAACGGTCGAAGATACTACAGAAAAACTGCAAGAAGCTTTGGATAGAGTAAATGAATGGACAAAGATTTGGCGAATCGCACTCAACGAGACCAAATCTGTTCATGTAAATTTTACTTATAAGAAAATAAATAATTTGCCGATCTTTTCAAACTCGGTTCAAATCCCGTTTGCAAACGAGGCTAAGTATCTTGGAATGACACTTGATACAAAGCTGAAATGGAAAACGCACGTAAAGAAAAAACGCAAAGAACTAGATAATAAATATCGAGAAATGTATTGGTTACTTGGAAACTATTCCAAGCTTAATATATATAACAAACTGCTTTTATATAAGCAGGTGCTAAAGCCTGTATGGACATATGGTATATAACTCTGGGGTTGTACCAAAATAAGTAACATTCAAATTTTACAAACTTTTGAGAACAAAGTGCTAAGAGGTATTGGTAATGCGCCATGGTATATCAGAAATAGCGATATCCATAGAGATCTTGGCATTAAAACTATAGAAGACGAAATTCAAACCTACACGAGAAAGCATAGAAGTCGACTAGGAAGTCACGTAAATATTACAGTCCTCCAAGTTTTGGAAGAAACAAATTTACTGCGCCGTCTACAAAGAACTAAACCTTTAGACTTAGCGCGATAAGTATCCGCGTCTAAACTGCGGAGCTGGCAGGAACTTCTAATGGGAGGGTCCCTGCAAAACGTCCTTATTACGTGAAATGAAAACTACTTGATAAGTCGTATACTTAGTTGTAGTAAAAATGAAAACAAGTCTGTTTTGAAGGGAGGTTTTTTAGTGGGTAAGAATCCCAGACTACTATGAGCACGCGCTGTCGATCCTCACAGTGTCTTGTTGAAGATTTTCACCTTCCCTCGGAAAAAAAAAAAAACTGAAGCCGCCTAACGTATTATCTCCTACTTTGGAGCCGCCCGTGTAGATGAAAATGTGATCGCTTAAGTTATTTTTGAGCTCGAAGAAACGGGCTCGGAATACCTCGGGGGGGGTATGAGCTTTTTTGTGGGTTCTTAGAGATGAGATAACACAGGAAGGTTGGAAGAGCCAGGGTGGGGGAAGGAAGGGTAGAGTTGAATGGGTTTGTGAGGAATGTTGATTTCATTACAGAGGGCTGTGGACCGTTCGATGCAGGACAGGGTTTTCTTCCTTTTTTTTGAGGTTTCTTAGTATTTTATATAGAGGGGTATTTTTGTAGAATAAAGTGGGTTTGTATAGCTTTAGAGTGGATTGGCAACGCAGGCTTTCAATCGTTTGCATTTTCGCTTCGAACAGGAGGTGATTAATGGGTGTTGTTCGGTAAGCATTGAGAGCTTTTCTTAGAGCGGCGTTGTATATGGTTTTGATTTTGCCTAGGTGGGATTTGGCGCAATAGCCGTAAAGGAATAGACCGTATTCTATTTTGGGGACTATTATAGATTGAGCGATTAAAGTTAGGGTGTGTGGGTTGCAATTCAATTTTTTATAGGAAAGGGATTTTATTATGTTAAGCTTTCTTTCCAGGGCTGGGCGTATGTATAAGATGTGCGCGTTCCATTTGTAATTCTTTTGGAACACAATACATAGGATTTTGAGTCTATCAACTTTTTCTAATGTGATATTGCTTGATAGAATGTTGCAGGAGCATTTGTGTTTTCGGCAGATATGGAGGTGTTTGCTTTTTACTAAGAATAGTTTGGCTCCAGAGTATTCGCACCAGGATAGTATGTCTTGGAAGGTGGAATTAAAGTCAATATTGGAGGAGGTGTTTTTTTGTTTAGTTTTTTGATCGTCAGCATATGCGCAGAATTGTATTTCTTTGTGGAGTTTGGTGTCAACAGCTAGACTCGGGGAACAAAAGGAAAGGTCGATGTGGGTGAAAGTGGAGTGGGTGCTGAAGTGATTGGGGGATCCATCATTAAGAAGTTGGTAGTCGGATTTTGTTAGAAACTTGGAAATAGTGTTGCCGCGCTGGTTATTTTTTGGCGAGCCCCAGCTGGAATTCCGGCTGTTGAAGTCGCCCAACACTAAAGTGGGTAGATGTTGATGATCAAGGACGTTTTTCAGATTGCCAATGTTAAACGGTTGTGTAGGGTTAATGTAGGCATTTATTATTGAAAATTTAAGTTTAGATATTATTATGATGCCAAGAGCTTCGAAGTCATCGTTAAGGTTAATCTGGTTGTCTTGTATCGAAGTGTGAATTAGGAAAGCAATTCCACCATAGGGGTTTAGGGATAGGATAAAGTGGTAATTGACTGGAATGAGGATATTGTTTGTGGATGTAAGGTGAGTTTCTTGTAAAGCTATTATTTTGGGAGATATCGTTTTTATAAGTATTAATATTTCGTTATAGTTGTTTAAGTAGCCTTTGATGTTCCATTGAATTATTTTTAATGCAGGTGTGATGAGTTGGTGATGATTTGTGGTGAGTGTTGTGTTGGTGATATTGGCGCGACCCCGCCATCCTGGATTGGAATGGTGAGGACCCAATGCTGGGCCCGGGATGGACGGTCTGTGGATGGCGGGGTCATTATTGATGCTGGTGTTTATTTAAAGGAAAAGGCTTGAAAATTATCGACGCAATTAATATCTTAAAGAAGATAAAGCAGAAAACGGAACAAGGCAATGAAATCTTGGTCAAGCATGGACTTCCGCTCTTTATGCTAACCTTCGATAGAAGCGAAAATATAGACGATATTTATAACGTAAAAAGTATTTTGAATATCGTAGTTAAAATCGAGCCTATGCGTACGAATACACGATCGATACCTCAGTGCAAACGCTGTCAAGGTTTCAATCACACCCAGTCGTATTGCCAAAAAGAACCGAAATGTGTAAAATGTGCCGGGAACCACTTATCAGAAAGGTGTGACTTAAATAAGCAGGCTCCGGCGACCTGCATAAACTGTAAAGGCAAGCACCCAGCAAACTATCGAGGTTGTGAAGTAGCAAAGGAGCTTCAAAAAAGGCGCGATACTCTCAAGAAACCGATACACCCGAACCCAAGCTTAAGAGATCGTAAAACCGATAAGCCCAAGACCGCTAAGCCAGTCAAAACGAAGCGACCGATAAAGGGAAATAAAAAAATTGCGCAGGAGAACGTCGCTGGTCCAAGTGCAGCGGAAAAACCGCCACAGGTTGACGCGAGATCGTACGCGCAAGTCGCGTCAAACGAAAACAAATTAAGATCAGCTACAACAGATCCGGTTAGCCAAATATTTACCATTATATTGGAAAAATTTGAGGAGCAAACCAAAGTTAATAAAATCATACTTGACAAATTGAGCAAGCTCGAGTTCAAACCTCGCAAGACAATCAAAAAAACATGAATATGAAACAGCTACTTAAGATACTAACGTGGAACGCAAACGGCCTTCTGAAAAAAATCGACGAGTTAGAAGTGTTTCTACGGAAAAATAACATTGACATATGTTTGGTATCGGAAACGCACTTAAAAAAGGGACTTAGACCCAAAATAAAAGGCTACAGCGATTACCATGCGAATCATCCTTCGGAAAATGCGAGAGGCGGGTCCTCTCTTTACATCAAAGACTGCATTAAGCACTCCGAAAACATAGAAATAGAATTTGATTCTATGCAAATAAGCTCAGTCTCCGTAAAAATAAACCACTTAGACTACAACATCGGATCTAGTTACTTCCCTCCGGGATATAAGCTAGTAGAAGACGACCTCGTTCGTCTCTTTGACTCACTCGGACCTAATTTTGTCTTAGGTGGTGACTTTAACGCGAAACACACTTTCTGGGGATCAAGATGCAATTCGACAAAAGGCAGATTATTGTACAAAGCCAGCATGAAACGTGGGGTGAACTTTTTTTCGACAGGAAAGCCAACTTATTGGCCAACTGACAAAAATAAAATCCCTGACCTCGTCGACTTCTTTATCGCAAAAGGGTTAACTAAAAATTTGACGGAAATCGAAGAATGCTATGATCTATGCTCAGATCACTCGGCAGTCACTCTGAAAATAGGTGGAAGTCTAGTAAAAAAAGAAGGACCGCCTAGGTTAACTAGTAACAAAACTAACTGGGACGCTTTCAGAAGAGACTGCAAGGAAAATGTTGCTTTAAATGTACCGCTAAAGACACCGTTCGAAATAGAAGAAGAAATCGACAAACTCGTCGAAGCCATTCAGAGCTCAGCGTGGAAAAACACTCCCTTGCGAAAGACAGAAGCGCGGAACAATAAAGTCAAATACCAGCCTGAAATCGAAGACCTCATACGAGAAAAAAGGAGAGCGCGCAAGAGATGGCAACAATCCCGCGCGCCACCGGATAAAACTTATCTGAACCATCTTTGTAACAAGCTTAAAAAAGTGCTGCAGGACCTAAAAAATCACGAGACTTCTACTTACCTCGAGGGTTTGACCGCTGATAAGTATTCAAACTACTCTCTATGGAAAGCCTTGAAGTCCATAAGGAAACCTGTAATGCACTCGCCGCCAATTAGGAAAGCTAACGGGGAATGGGCAAAAGAAGATAAAGAGAAAGCAGAATTATTTGCCGATCACTTAGAGGAAACGTTCAAGCCGTTCGATGGACAACCGTTGATCGAAGATCCGAATGATAATATGGCACCCGACAACTTTAGAGTAAAAACCGTATCCCTGTCCGAACTTCGAATGACAATACAAAAATTGAAAAATAACAAGGCTCCGGGATATGATTTAATCACTGGCGAAATTCTGAAAGAGCTACCGAAAAAAGTGCTGGTTAAGTTGCTCTACATTATAAATGCTTCCTTAAGACTATTATATGTCCCAAGGCAATGGAAAGTCGCCGAAATTATTATGGTTCCGAAACCGGGGAAATGTGCAAATGACAAGAAATCATATAGACCCATTTCACTTCTGCCAATAATATCTAAGGTCTTCGAGAAACTTCTGCTGAAACGATTGCAACCAGTAATTGAAGAAAGACACTTGATCCCGGATCATCAATTCGGGTTTCGGGTCAAACATTCCACAATCGATCAGGTGTATCGAATAACGAACGAGATTGCAAAAGCTCTAGAAGGGAAAAAAATATGCTCTAGCGCTTTTCTCGACGTATCGCAAGCCTTCGACAAGGTATGACACGAAGGCCTAAGGTATAAGCTAAGGGTAATCTTACCGGAAAAGTTGTACAGAATATTGGAATCTTATCTTGAAAACAGACTTTTCCGTGTTAGACACGGGAGTGAATATTCGGATTTCAAAGATATCTACGCCGGTGTTCCACAAGGAAGTGTTCTCGGTCCAATCCTGTTCTTGCTCTACACAAGAGATATACCACAAGATGAAGGGACCGTTGTAGCAACGTTCGCAGACGACACGGCTATCCTCGTAACGGATGAGTCAGTCGAATCATCAACGGGAAAACTCCAACGAGCTTTGAACAATGTATGCGAATGGACAAAAGCCTGGCGAATAGTCCTCAATGAGACAAAATCAACGCATGTCAATTTTACGTTAAGAAAGATAAACAACGTACCTATATCCATTAACTCGGTACAAATACCTTACGCAAACGAGGCAAAATATTTAGGAATGACCCTAGACGCAAAACTTAAGTGGAAACCACACGTTAAAAAGAAGCGCGAAGAGCTCGAAATCAGATTTAGAGAAATGTATTGGCTACTCGGAAGATACTCGAAGTTAAGCGTATACAACAAACTGCTTCTGTATAAGCAAGTGCTAAAACCGTCTTGGACATATGGTATACAACTTTGGGGTTGTACCAAACCAAGCAATATGGCTCTACTGCAAGCATTTCAAAATAAAATGCTAAGAGCAATCGTGAATGCTCCTTGGTATATAAGGAATAGTGATATTCACAGAGATCTAGGAATTGCTACCGTGAGGGACGAAGTAACAAACTTTGCTCGCAAACTTCGTACCCGTCTTCATGTTCATTGCAATAATGAAATAATCGGTACTATGGACGTGACAAACCTTGAGCGCCGACTACAAAGAACAAGACCTTTCGACCTAGCGCCGTAAGGAAAAACCGCATGTAATGACGGTATTAGTAGGTGCCTTCACTGGAAAGCTACCTACCTAACGCGATTAACACTACAGAAGCGTAAACTACTCGTTAAGGCAACTTAGTCGTAGTCATCACAAAAAAAATGAAAATATGAGAGGAACGAATTTCCTACTACTATGAGTACGCGCAGCCGGTTCTCATAGTGCCTCTCTGAGGGGGTGAGGTTTAGCCCGTAGGCATATACTGACTAGCACTGATGGCATTGTCAGATATATGAATCGGGCATAACCAATGGTACGGACCATTGGTATCTTTTGAAGATTCCTGCACCTCCAGGCGCAATTGAGCGATTGTTGGGAGAGATATTGTTTGTAATGATTGTGATTGAGAAGAGTTTTTGGTTAAGTGTGCGTATGAAGTGGAAAGCGCGTGAGTGGGATTTTGGGCACTGTAAATCTTTTTCGCCTCGGATATGCTGCATTTATTGATTGTTTTTATTTTTAAAATTTCTCTTTGCTGGAGGTATGCTTTGCATGACCTTGAGGAGGCTGCATGTTCTTCAGAGCAGTTGGCACAAGATGTGCGACTACACGTGGCAGGATCATGAGCGGGGAGGTTGTATTTGTCACAACGGGGAGAGTTATTACATCTTTTGGTGGTGTGTCCTAAAATTTGGCAATTGCGACAACGCATAAGGTTAGGGAAATATTCCCTGACTTTCACGTTGTACCAGCCGATGTTTACTGGTGATGGGGGACGGAAGTGGTCGAAGGTAAGGAGAACGACACCGGTGGCGCATTGAGAGCCTTCTTGATTTTTTTTAAATTTGAATACTTCGGTGACTCCCTGTAATTCAATTCACTGATGATTTCTTCTTCCGGTACGTGTATGAGGCAAGGAGCGTATACAGTACCCTTGGAGGAGTTTGGGGCGTTGTGAAGGGCAACTTTGATGGGGCAGATATTGGATAGGGATTTTTATGATTTAAACAGGTCGGCAATTTTTTGGGATTTGACCAACACTAGGAGGTTACCGTCCCGGAGTTGGGTTATCGATTCATATCCGGTGCTTATGCTGTCGATAGCTTTTTTTAGGAGAAAGACACTGAATGAGATTAGGGGTTTCTTTTCATCACTCGCGGCAATAACGATAAATTTAGGGTCAGAGAGATTTGATGTTGAGGCTGGGGGGTTAAAGATATCAGGTTGGGGATAAGCGTTTTTCTTTTTTCTTTTATGTATGGGCTCGGATAGCACCACAGTGTCGAGGCTCCCGAACCGGTTTCCCGGGGCACGTGGCCCCAGAGCGTCATTATAACGTGTATTTATTTAGGCCTCTTTAGATTTTGTTGTAACGGGAAAGGGAACAAAGAAAGAAGAAAGAGAATAATGCACTTGCTACAACGTAGCGGGACTTTTTTTTTTTTGCGCGCACGCTATTGATCGACCGATAACAACTCGCTGATAGATGTTGACTGTACCGCGGTTAGTCGACGACTGTGTGAGATAAATTAAATAAACTAAACTACTGCCGTAACAGTTTTGGGACCATCTCGCCTAAAAACGGTTTTTCAACTTAATAAATAGCTTTGTCGGTGTATGGTTATAAAACCACAGCACGTGGCTATCTGCGGAGAATTGAAAACGGTGTGCTTCAATTAAAGTATCTCAAATTACAATCGTCTCAATTATAGACATGTAAATGAGAGTTCGCTCAAATGCAGTACGGTCTTGAACCGCTTAAACATCAGACGTTTGCATAGCTACCTTCACTGTCCTTAAACTTAAATGCACTGTCCAAAGCAACAAACCATACCAAACACAGGTCAAGACATCTAAGAAAAATAAATTGCGTAAAAATCTTATCAAACGTAGGGCGGATCGGTGGATCTCAGTGACGCACAAATCGAACCAAATTGGAAGATATGTAGTGAGCACCTGCAATGCGTTAACGGACAGAAAGCACACATCTTGCCACAGAGCACCGATGTACTGGTGGAATGATGAAATATCCCAACTACAATCTCAACGACCATACGCAGGAGTAAATGTAGTCGTTTTGCCGAGCAGAAACAAACCCATGAGGAAACGCATAGTCATGACTAAGATAAAAAAAAAATTCCAAGTCTTACCACCCACCTGCCCAACATACACATGTGACATTAGGTGAGGATAATGCCTTCAACTCTGCGAATTGGAACCACATATTGGGGTCGCTTCGGAAAATGAGGATACCTAAATGATATATTTAGTGACGGATTACTTTGGGAACAGGGTTCTAATATACAACACCAATTATGGGATTAAAGGAATACCAGACACCTGGCAGAGTCCCACAAGTGGCGGTGCTAGGTGCGATTATGTGGAACATAATGTATAATGGTGTCTTAATGCTACGAGTACATATCCTCAGAAAAGGAGAAATCATAGGCTATGTGGAATATGTAGCCATTGTAGTAGTTGCAAAATTCTTAATAACATGCAACGAAACAGTACGCATAGTTAAGATATTGGCTATAACCAGTCGGTCTGGACCTAGCCGAACACAAGACAGAAGCAGTGTTAGTTAGCAGCAGGAAAACTACAGAAACACCCACACCAAGAGTCGATAGCCACGATATTGCCTCGCAACCGGTCATAAAGTAACTGGGAATGATAATCAATACCAGGATCTCTTATAAGGAACATCAGCAAAGTGTGCTCGTTAAGACAACCTCGATGAATGCTGCTATGTCAAGAATAATGCCAAACATTGGAAGGCCCAGGCAATGCACTTAAAGTTCAAATCATATGGGAGGAAAATTAACTACGTGTCCCGCGCATACCACACGGTATCCGATAATGCCACATTCGTCTCTACTGGTTAACTCAAAGTTTCGCCTGTTATGTCCTGGAATTTCGAGGTTTTGTCGGGCTCAGGCTCGAATTTAGATCATGCCTCACAAATAATAAACTCCTACTACGCACTCACCTGGGAGTTCGGCCCACGCCTTAACGTCCACATCACGAACATACGTTGCATCAGCAGCTTCCGAACATAAACCCAGTAAATGCCTCGATATCGGAGTTGATTTATTCAGATGTATCCATGATGTCATTGTCAAAGTCTCCTTTCCTTTGTCCTCCTCGGGTACACGAACAGTACTCGGATTCTTTTGGCGCAGCTTTGCCATTGCATCTGCCGAAATGAAGTCGCTTTTAATAAATTTGGTCACAAAGCACATTACTTGGTACTGGCTCTGGCCTCGTTCTTCTTCACCCAAGACAAGTGCTTTAAGAATTTTTACTTCCTATACAGAGGAAGGAGAGAAAAATGTACGGATTATTAAAAACAATATATTTGTGCGTTAGATATGTACATACATGTATATATAATAAATATTTAAATATTTCAGGTACTTAACAAAAAATTATAAACTTAAATAACGCACTTACATTTCTAAAATCGATTAATTGCGATATAAGTGTACCGTCAGTTCTTTGGAATTCTAATGTTACTAAGTCGTCGCTCACATTCGATGTAATTGTTTCCTGTACAACTTCGCCACCCTAAAAGGAAAATTTTAACAAAATATTATTAAATTGAGCAAGCACACATTTTATTTTCTCCTTATGTAGTATTATAATTATGAAAAGGATTTTGTTAACCCTAATGCTTCGCAAATTTCGACTCAATTTACATTTTATAACGTAATTTTCATTAAGTTTCGTTTCGTTAAGTGTTATGAAAACCTGAAGAACGCCCTATCTGCAAACTATTGTCTTTGTATTCATACTCAAAAAGTGAAGTACTCTTTTTCCTTGATTTTTAAGTCACGTATGATAGCTTCTATAAACAGATGAGTAATACAAGTCAGGTGGACTTTATGGTATTAAGAACTGCTTAAAAGAACTCAATATAAAGGTAGAAGTGAGAACTAGAAATAAATGGCGCATGCTCTAAGTTACTACTGGCAAGAATAAATTGCATTTTATTCCTATTCCTTCAAACTTATCAACAACTCACATCAGCATTGAAGGACAGCAGATGTAGAGAGTAACTTCCATTACCTTGGAAGTGTAGTCTCGATTAACAGCGGTACCGAATTAGATGTTGGTAGCCGCATATCTAAAGCTAAGGCTGCATTCGGTACGTTGTCTAAAGTATGGAGAAGCAATGCAATCATAAACACCAAGCTGGCACTATTCCGATCTAACGTGGAATCGGTACGGTGACCGTCAATATCACCAAAAGCTGCAAACTTTTGTTAATAAGTCTAAAAAATATATGATATTATCGAATATATTATACATATTGAATCCTTAGTGCCGATCTTCAGATCCAGCTATAAACTCAGCTACATCCCATCAATAAGGAGAAAAGTTAATGTAGTGTTCATTCATAAAACCGATTACAATCAGACCCAAAGGCCTTTAGGTCAATCAGTCTCACCTGTGTTTCTTAAGATCATTGATATTCACAATTAGAAATTCCGCCCTTATATAACACTAAATAATCTTCAATTTTATTGACATAGAAATGTGACTTAAGAAAACCCCACAAGAAGAAGTCTAACGGGGTCAAATCACACGATCTCGGTGGCCAATTCACATCGCCTCCGCGTGAGATAACCATGTTCGGAAATCGCTCGTGCTGAATGTCCATCGTGGCACCAGCTGTGTGGCATGGAGTGCCGTCCTGTTGAAACCACATGTCGTCGGTGTCCATATCATCCAATTCGGGTCAAAAGAAATTGGTTATCATCGACCGATAGCGCTCGCCGTTGACGGTGATGGCCTGGGCAACGTCGTTCTCAAAGTATGGACCAATGATGCCGCCAGCCCAAAATCCACACCAAACAGTAACTTTCTCTGGATGCATTGCAATTTGGTGGATCTCGTGTGGATTGTTATCATCCCAAATTTGACAATTTTGCTTGTCGACGAACTCATTCATCTAGAAATGGACCAGAAATGGCGAGCGTAAAATGGGCGAAGGGCGCGAAATGTTGCACGAACAGAAGACCCACTTTCATAAAACAATTTAATCATTTGCACATGTTGTTGGACGCTATAACTCGCCAATTAGACAGATGTAGCTTCAATAATATGGCCGCAATCACCTGTCAAAGTTCGGGAATCCCTATTGGAAACCCATTTAGTCAGCACTATTGAAGAGACTTTGTTAAAAAAGTTAATCGCTTTATGTTCCTTCCTGGATATCTCTGAGCCTTCGATAACACATCGATTCAATTAATTAAGACTGCTGCTGATGTCGAAGGTATTGACCCGCAAACTACCAAATGGATATGATCCATGCTCAGTAGCAGATTAATTACTGCCAAGCTTGGACAAATCTCGATCTCCGTTTGAACAACTAAGGGTTGTCCTCAAGGGAGAGTCCTATCCCCTCTTTTATGATCCATTGTAGTAGACAGAATCCTAAACGACCTCAATAGATTCGGATTTCTTATCCAAGGCTATGTAGATGATGTACGAGGGCAAGGTGAAAAGTTCTCGGCCTGACAATGAAAGACTGCAATTTTCAGTAAAAAAAAATGATTTTATTTTTCTACATAATCTCCCTTGGCTTCAACACACTTAGTCCAGCGTTTCTCCAACATCAGTATTCCTTCTCGGAAGTGAGAGTCTGGAAGGCTGTGAAAATATTCATCATCTCAACTTTTGCATTGGATGCGAAGTGCTTCCCAGAAACAAATTTATTCAAGTTTGGGAACAGATGGAAGTCTGAGGGTGCCGAATCAGGTGAATAGGTGTTGGAATTTGGGGTTGGCCGAGCAAATCGTACCCCAAATCCCGCAATTTTCCCCATAGCCAACGCACACTTGTGTACAGGTGCATTTTCCTGGTGAAAGATGATTTTTTTCTTCTTTAAGCCAGGCCTCTTCTCGCGAATTTTGGCATCCAGCTGGTCAAGAAGGTTGGAGTAATATTCGCCTGTAATTAGTCTGCCTTTCTCAAGGTAATCAATTAACAGGATCCCTTTCGCATCCCAAAACACACTGACCATGACCTTTCCGGCGGATGCGATCGACTTCGCTTTCTTTGGCGCTGAACCTCCGGCTTCCACCCACTGCTTCGACTGCTGTTTCGATTCTGGCGTGTAGTGATGGACCCATGTCTCATCCATGGTGAATAGGGATCGGTCGGATCCCTATTGAATCGGTCCAAAGATTGCCGCGAAAATCGTTTGCGCATTTGCTTTTGATCGGCATTCAGCAAATGCGGCACCCATCTTGCGCAGAGCTTTCCCTAAGTTTTTGTGCAAGATGTTTCGCACCCTCTCTTCCGATATACACACAGCCTCAGCTATCTAACTCACCTTCACTCGCCTATCGTCCAACACGATATCATGCACTTTTTCGATGATTTCGGGTGTGGTTGCGGTTTTTGGACGTCCTTCACGTGGGTCATCTTCGAGGAACGTGCGACCACGTTTAAATTCAGCTAACCCATCCAAAACGAAGAATTTTATGACCGCACGATATTCAAGTTTATCCATTTTAACGAAAAACACGCAGACGTCTACTGCAAAAATTCGTGTAAACAAACTACTTGAGAGAACAAGTTGAAACTTGTCATTCGAACTAATGAGAAGTGCACCCAGGCAGGAAACATAAATTTTTGCTGATTGGAACGCTATCTCTGCGTCAGGCCGAGAACAAATCCAACATGCCCTAAATAAAGTTAATAATTGATGCTAGTCCAAAGGACTAACGGTTAACCCAACTAAAACCGTAATCATACATTTAAACATACAAACTGATTTTTCAAAAGAAACAAAATATCTTGGGGTTTCTCTAGACCACAAATTAAACTGGAAACCTCATGTAGGCAGAACAATTGAGAAGGCAACAAAAGCCTTCTGGGCCTGTTTTAGGTTTCTCGGCAACAAAATGGGGATACAATCAAAAAATGATCCACTGGACCTATATCACAATCGTCAACCCGATATTGACCTATGCCTCGCTAGTACGATGGAAAAAAATTAATCAAACAGTTACCTACTCCGCACTCCAGAATGTGCAAAGACTAGCCAGTGTAAGTATTACGGGTGTAATGCGCACCTGCCCAACAGCTGCGCTGGAAGTTCTCTTAAATATTCCACCACTACACATAAATATTATGAAGACTGCGGCGGGTGCAAATTATAAAAAAAAAAGTTTAGTTGCTCAATGAAGATTCTTAAGAAAATTGCGCTACTACCTTCACCAGCAGTATGGATTTCGGATTTTCATACAAAATAGAATCCATATCACAATCCCCTTCACAATTACTATCCCGGGCCGCAGCTATTGGGATTACCCTCAAATCTCACAAATAACACCTCAACTGAATTGGTAGACTGACGGTTCGAAAATACCGAATGGGGCTGGAGCTGGTATCTTTGGCCTCAACTACTAACTCTTTATGCCACTAGGTCAATCCACAACTAACTTCCAAGCAGTGGTTTATGCTATCAACCTCTGTGCCAGAGAATGCTTCAGAAGATACCGCCGAAGATCACATATTATTATAATGTCAGAAAGCCAAACAGCACTCAAGGCTCTCGCGTCCTTTGACTACAAGTCTAAACTGGTTTGGAATTGTCTCCAGACTCTTATGCATCTTGCTGCACACAATAAAATCATGCAAATGTGAGTCCCTGGACACAAAAGCATCACTGGTAAAGAAGCGTAGAACAGCCGAAAAGGAATCTCGGCAACTTGGTAAGAGCTGGTTGGAGCAAAAACACATCGCCAGGAACCGAACACGATGGCACGTAGGCGTGGTTGATGCCATAAGACAAATAAGGGGACACAGGTTTTAAACAAAAACAATGTACGAGTATCTAAGGCAGGAATTATGGAGTGAACATTTCAACCAGTTAAAAGATATTTTTGTTCAGCACGGATTTAAAAATGTAAAACTAATGGGTGATATGAATGTACGCATTGGGGAGAAAGCACAAGCTGTTGAAAATTATTTACTGAACAACCATAATTATGTCAAAGATCATAGAAAGATAAAGTTATGAATCGCTTGGGAAAAAGTTTATTGAGTTCTGCAAAGTTTATAGGTTTATTATCCTGAATGGATGAACAGGCGAGATGACTTTTGTTACCACGGGGAGAATCTGTAAATGATATCTGCGCAGTATCTAGAGACTTAGCTGAGCATGTTCTGAGGTTCGAGGTGGATGCACAAGTTCATACAGATCATCTAACATCATCTTAACATCGATCGTTGTACACTCCGTCTCACTTGATTACGAGCAGGCAGTTTTTTTTTTAATTTTACGATATTTTTCAAACCCTTCGCTAATCTGGGAAAAACCAAATGCACAAGGAATGGAGGATACATTATGTTTATATTGTAAAAAAAAAATGGGATTAAGTTGATAAATGCAACTTTTATGACGCTTTTCCCAAAAAGGTCATAAAATTTACCAGTTTTTTTTGTCTCACTTGATTACAAACAGTAGTTTAATCTACCTGTTACCGTATTTTAAATCAAATAAAAGGATACTTCGAGTATTAGGGAGCTTAGTTCAAGAAATAACTTCATACAATCTACAACTATGGGTAAAGGAACGACATTAACCAAGGAGTAAATAGGCCAAATTTGAGCTTACCGGGAACAAGGTAAATCCATCCGTTTCATAGCCAGCAAGATTGGAAGAGGCACCACTGTTGTACACAGCTTTATTAAGGACCCGGAGAAGTATGGAAAAACCGCAAAGGAAGAGTCAGCAAAGCAACAACATGTCAGGAAAGGCAGGCGATTCTGAGGGCTGCTTCAAATTCAAGGCTCTCCGTAAGTAAAATTAAGGTAGAAACTGGAGTTACAGCTAGCAGATCGACTGTTCATCGCGTGATACAGAAGGCCAGCCATATTCGCCATGAAAAAATGAAGAGGAAACCACCATTAAATGCGGCACGTAAAATCCAGTGGCTTGATTTGCAACAAGTCACATCAGGTGGAATCGAGAGTGGCATACCGTCGTCTTTTCTGATGAAAAAAATTTCATTTGGCCGGACCTGATGGATACAGATGTTATTTCCATGAATTGAGAAAAGAAGAAATGCATCTTCAAAGGCGGCACAGCAAAGGAGGTGGTGTAATGGTATGGGGAGCAATAAACTATTACGGAACTGTGGAGCTGGATTTCCAAAGCTCCAAAATGACGACAATCACTTACAAATCGATACTAGAAAGAGCTTTTCCGCAGTTTTCCGAGATGTTTGGTGGACAGCGATGGACTTTCCAACAAGCCAATGCACCGATACATACCGCACGGACAACAAAAGCCTGGATTCAGAACCAAAATGTAAACCTACTTGCATGGCCGCCATATTCACCCGACCTGAACATCATGGAAAACGTGTGGGGTTGGCTTTCAAGGAAAGTCTACGAAGGAGGAAGGCAATATGATGAAACGGAAGAGATTATTGAAGCCATAAAACGAGCCTGGTCCGAAATTTCGCTAGATTATTTGACAGTACTCTATGAATCTCTACACAGCAGGCTACTTGAAGTGATTCAGCGATCAGGAGGTAGTACCCATTACTAAAAACTATTGCTACTCTTTGAATAAAACCAACATTTATTTATACAAACAAATTTGGTATTGTTTTTTTACCTTTTAAGCTTCTAAAATAGCTAAATTTGATCACCTTTTTGGGAAAAGCGTCATAAAAGTTGCATTTATCAACTTAATCCCATTTTTTTTTTTTACAATATAAACATAATGTATCCTCCATTCCTTGTGCAATTGGTTTTTTCCAGATTAGCGAAGGGTTTGAAAAATATCGTAAAATTAAAAAAAAAAACTGCCTGTTCGTAATCAAGTGAGACGGAGTGTATATCCATCAACATCAAAATTTAAAAATTTGAAAACCCTGTCGAAAATCATGTAGGACAAAAATAGGTAGCAAAACGGTATAAACGAAATAATCAAGGTGCAAGACCACACTAACTTGACAAAAGAATTAATGAACAACAATCCAGATCAACAAGAAAGGAGACCCCCTCAACTGCGCCAATTATAGAGGCATCAGTCTCCTCAACATCGCATACAAGATCTTTTCTGCGATATTATGTGAACGCCTGAAACCTTTTATCAACAGCCTGATCGGACCTCATCAGTTCAGTTTCAGGCCCGGAAAGTCAATTATCGATCAAATCTTCACACTTCGGCAGATCCAGGGTCTGCCATCAAATCAGATCACATCTGAAAGCCCAAAAAGTCGAAATCGTTACTCACCATCTCTTCATTGATCAATAGAGAGGAGCAATATATAGTCATGTCTAGTTTTGACATCCCTGTCAAACTTGTCAGTCTGTGCAGGATGGCAATGGAGAACGCTCGCTGCTCCATCAAGGTTGGTAATGACCTCACCAAGACCGTTGATGTCAAATAAAGCTTTTAGACAAGGTGACGCGCAGTCATGTGACTTCTTTCATATCGTACTTGAACGGATTGTGCGAAAGTAACACGCCAACACCAGGCTTGCATACTCCGACGATATTGACATTATTGGAAGAACTCAACGGGCTGTCACTGTTACATTTGGAAGCATTGAAGCAGAAGCGGCCCAAAGGGATTTATTAGTAAACAAGAGCAAAACCAAGTTTATGCTGTCAACAAGGCTGAATTCTCTGCATCTTATCTGGGTCCCTGGGCACACTGGAATGCTGGGGAACGAGATCTCCGATGAGATTCCTAGACAAGGCTCAGAGACTTTCTCAGGTCCCGAACCCGGGTTAGGTCTTCCTGCGTTCCCAGTTAGGGTTTCCATCGACGGTTTGGTCTTTCACGAACACAATTGTGTATGGCATGACTCTCCAAGATGTAGGTTAACTAAACGAATGCTACCGGACGTCTCTAAGAAATCAGCAGCATTCTTGCTGTCTCTCAGCAGAAAAGACTAAAAAAAAACAACAAATATTTGGCGCAACAGATCTTTAAAGTGCCAGGGCCTAGCTTCTCGCAACCACTCATGTTGTGTGCGTTATATTTTTCACACGAATGGAAGGGACCTACAGTTTATTGCCGACTCCGAACGGCGATTTGAGAAGCTTTTTCGTGACAACAATACTCTCGGATGTTTGTCAGACTCTCGCGAGAGGTGGGACCGTGAAAAAACTGTTTGGTGTTTTCTGGGATTCGAACTTGGATCCTCATGCGTAGTGATCCGACACACTAACCACTTACGCCACGGCGCCACAGCAGAAAAGACTGCAGACAATTTATTGGCGTCTTGACAGGCCACTTCGCTTTCGCTAAGCACCTTAACGTGCTGTGCTTAAATGACAATACAATCTGCGACGCTTGCGGAGAGAGCGACGACACTGCGGAACATTATCTCTGCGAGTGTCCGGACTTTGCCTGTATCAGGTGACAGATATGGCAGATAAGGCAGTTCAACAGTGAAACCCTGTTTCAAACAACTAAGGAAACTGAAAGACTTTATTGAAAGCAGATGAAGATATAATTGGTCGCTTCGAGAAAAATTCTTCGTAAGATATTCGATCCCTTTTGCGTTGACGGCTTTTGAAGGAGAAGATTCAATGACGAACTATACGAGTTGTACAGTAAGAACGATCTAGTCGAAAAACGGTGTTTTAGTCGTTTGAGATGGCTAGGACATGTAGAGTAAATGGACACTAACGCTCGCCCGTCTTCGAATCTAACCCAGAGGGACCACGCATTAGAGGGCCTCCTCGTCGTAGGTGGCGCCAAGTTCAAGGGGAACTAAACCAACTTGAGAGTGCGCAATTGAAGACAATTAGCGAAAGATCGAGCTAAATGGAGAGGTTTGTTGGTTAAAGCCCAGGTTCAACCTGAACTGTAGCGTAGTAGTAGAAGTATGTGGGCTTCAAGTTTCTTGATAGCTGCTGCCGACTCATACATATTTATTTTTTTTTTGCTGAGTGTATCCTTTACAGGGATATCCTTCATCTTGTCAACTTTAAAAAAAAAAAAAAACTCTGAACACACTGACCATTATTGGGAAGGCAGTATGTCCCCTAAACTGATAATGCCCTTGACACAATAGTCCTTTAAGGTCACAGTATCTGAAATTGTGCATGTTAACCTATAAGAAGGGTATCAAGGCAAGAGTTCTAGAAAACAGACGATGGTTCTTGTTCAGGAGGACTAATCGACCCAACGATCGCGTGTTCCCAAATAGAGAACTGTTAGGAACCCTGTCCCCACTATAGTAGGACAATGTTCAAGTGCACAACTGCCCCTATTGCTCGAGACGCACAAACTAATAGGATATCTTGCTAAATACGATTCATTAGCATTAGCGCACCAAGGGCTATGATTTAAGGTTCTAACCTAGCGTTCAGCATTTTACGAACATTTTACTCGACTGAGTACACAATCGCCAGCTACTCTTCCAACTGCGGGACTATGCCGAAAGCGATAAATGAATTAAACTGCCAGGCATTGTGTATAATAGAATTCATTTATTAATACATACTGGGGGGATTTGTAGTTTTTTTACCTGATTTTGCACATTAATCAAAAGCTGACTTTGAACATTTGACAGCAAATTGAAAAGAATTAGGAGCCCGAGTGTCAGATAATTGGATTCTGTTGTGCTAAGATGTACCATTGTTTCACTTGATACTTATATAGATTGGGCCGTAAATGAATGGACGATTTCCTTTTATTTTATTACGTGAATGTAGAAAAACATTGCAAGCAAAACAAAAACTTGTTCACTTATTTTCTATTCCGCACTCATCACACATAAAAAAAAAAACAATGTAGTGACAGCGCCGACCCATTTCAATATAAAGAAAATTGACATTTGCTGTTATAACTGCAAATTTGAAGGTATGTTATATATGCTAATATAGCACGTTTGCTAAGACGTACGCACGGTCGAAAAATACTGCCAGAATAAAAGAAGTTTAGTTTGAAACGCACTCATTGAAATGACGAACGGAATATAGTACTAGTAGCCGTACTCTCTATCTTTCAACTTTTTTAACATGTTTTTTTACAATTCAAATGTTTTATATTCTTTTTAAACAAAAGTTAAACAATAGAAAAACATGCGACTGACTGTGAAAGCCGTCTGTCGGGTAATTGAGTACAAATCTAAATTCAAATAGATGTGAAAAAAAAGTAAAAATTTACAGATCTTCTTCGAATTAGTTAAATTTTCCTATTAGTTCCTTTCTATAAGTTATAGGCGCAGTTACTGCTGGAACACAACGGTGTCGTTGTCCCTGTCGTACGCCACGTTCATATGTCAAAAATACGTCCACAATGAAGTCGCATACTTATGTTACTTAAATATCAACTGGACTGAAAATGTGTTTATTAAATTCAAATAAATATCTTACTTACTTCGGTAGCGCTACAGTTCGGGGTGAACCTGGGCCTCAACCAACAAGCCTCTTCATTTAATTATTATTATTATTATTTATTAACTGAACAAATCTTTTACAATAGATTGCAACAATCTCTGTTAGTAGAAGTTACTTTATACAATTCAATAAATTAAGAAAAAACAAAATGGATTTAGAAGTATTCAAGGTAATTATATATATGAAATTTAATTTATTTAGCTTAAGCAAAGTAATTGAAATTCAATTAATTAACAAATATTTAACAAAACATTTAAACACCAGCCAAGTGTTGAAATAAAGCCTCACCAAAACGATTCGTACAGTGCAGTCTTCTAATGCGAACAGGTAATGAATTCCACAAACGAACAGCTTGAACAAAGAATTGTCTTTCCGAAGTTTGACAGAAAGATCTCGGCTGAATAATAGCAAAAGATCGTGTTGAATTCGCGAGCTGTATCTTTTCGGAGAGGTATTGGGGCTCTTTTACTATGATTATTTTACGTAGGTACATAATTGAAATGTAGTTAAAGTAAGTGTGTAACGAGCACCCAAGAATATTATTCGAATAAGGAGAGACATGGTCATAACGCTTCAGTTGGAAGACATATCGGGTTAAATTGTTGAAAACAACTACAAGTTTACGTTTAGTTTCGGCGCTATGGCAACAAAATATTTGGCATCCATATGTGATCAGTGGAATGATCAGCGACTTAACGAGCAATAATCTGGTAGGCAGAGGTGTAAAATGTTGTGACATCGAGAGATTTCTGAGGCAGCCATATACTTTTCCAATTGTGCTATGAATATGATCATCCCATGTTAAGACACGATTGAAGCATATACCAAGATTTTTTCCTTTGTCAATGTATTGAAGTTCAGAAGGGCCGAGAAAAATTTTAGGAAAGTAGCTTAAATCCAAGAGAGTTTTGTGAATAACAAGGCATTTGGATTTCACAGGATTTAACTGAAGATAATTAGATTCCGCCCAGTTAAGGATCCGCAAAAGGTCAACGTTTAAGCGACTAGCTCCATCCTCAATAAGTCCTAGTTTACAGCTCATATAGATCTGCACATCATCAGCATACATGTGTAACTTGGAGTTACGAACAACAGATGGAAGATCATTTATGAACAGGGAGAATAACAATGGGCCCAGAATAGATCCTTGTGGCACACCTGTAATCACATCTAAAAATTTGGAGACTCTACCATTTACCACAGTCTCTTGATTTCTTTTAGAAAGATAAGAATGAATTAATTTAGCGGCAGTAGGGGAAAAGCTATAGAGTGCTTGTAATTTGTGAAGGAGGAGAGAGTGGTTGACAGTATCAAATGCCTTGGAAAAATCAAGAAGAGCTAAGAAAGTAACCTCATCTTTATCAATGGAGGCTCTTATATCGTCCGTAACTTTTAACAGAGCAGAAATAGAGCTATGTTTAGGACGAAAGCCCGACTGATTTTTGCACAAGATACTGTTTCTTCGTATAAAATCAGAAATTTGATTGTGAATTAATTTTTCCATGACTTTTGATAGAAAAGGCAGTATTGAGATCGGTCTATATTCGGGAGCAGAATTACGCGATCGTTGACCTTTCAATACAGGAATTACTTTTGCTGATTTCCAGGCAGAAGGAAAGCAAGACGTTCGCAGAATAGTATTAAATACATGAGTGAATATTGGAAGTATGTGGGGCAAAATCATTTTTATAAAGTTAGGATGAATGTCATCAAAGCTTACAGATTTCGATTTTATTTTAAGTATAGCTTGAACAACTTCAGTTTGATCGACACCAGAGAAACAAAAATGATTCTCAATACTTACGTCGCTAGCAGCTACATTTGTGGTTAATGGCATCGATAGAGATGTTGATGACTGTGTCCCCACAAATTTGCAGTTCAGCTCATCAGGGTCAACATTTCCGAAATCATTATCAATCTGTTTGCCTATTCCTATCTCACGCAAGTTGCTCCATAAAGTTTTGGATGGGAGAATTCGACTGTATCTATTTAGCTCGGTCTTTAGCTAATTGCCTCCATATGCGCACTCCAAGTTGGTCGAGGTCCCCTTGAACTTGTGATTCCCTCTACTGCGTCGTCCACCAGGGTTAGATTCGAAGACTCTGCGGGGCGGAGCGTTGGTGTCCATTCGCTCTATATGTCCTAGCCATCTCAGACGTCCAACACGCAGTTTTTTGACTAGGTCGATGTCGCTGTACAGCTCGTATAGTTCGTGATTGAATCTTCTCCTCCAAAACCCGTCAACGCAAACGGGACCGAATATCTTACGAAGAATTTTTCTCTCAAAGCGACCAAGGATATCTTCATCCTCTTTTAATAAAGTCCATGTTTCAGCGCCGTAAAGCAGGACTGGGATGATCAAGGTCTCATATAGAGCCTCCTTAGTTGTTCGAGATAGGGCTTTACTGTTGAATTGCCTTCTAAGCCCAAAAAACAGCGATTTGCAAGAGTTATTCTTCGCTTGATTTCTGCGCTGATGTTGTTCTCAGAGTTTATAGCAGAGCCAAGCTAGACAAAGTCCCTTACTACCTCGAGGTTATAGCTGCCCACTGTGACGTTTTGTCCAATTCGTCGGTGTTGGCTTTCCCTTCTTGTTGACAGCATATACTTGGTTTTGCCCTCGTTTATCGCTAAACCAATTTTGGCCGCTTCCGCCTCAATGCTTGCAAACGCACCGGTGACAGCCCGCTGAGTTCTTCCGATAATGTCTATATCGTCGGCGTATGCAAGCAGTTGTACAGTCTTGTAATAGATTGTGCCTCCGGTGTTGGCTTGTGAGTTCCGCACAATCCATTGAAGTACAATATTAAAGAAGTCACCTTGTCTAAAACCTTTTTTGACATCAAAGGTCTCGGTGAGGTCATTACCGACCTTGATGGAGCAGCGAGCGTTCTCCATCGTTAGCCTGCACAGACGGACAAGTTTGGCAGGGATGTCAAAACTAGACATGGCTCTATAAAGTTCTACTCTATATATGCTGTCATAGGCGGCCTTGAAATCGATAAAGAGGTGGTGAGTATCGATTTGGAATTCTTGGGTTTTCTCTAGGATCTGCCTAAGTGTGAAGATTTGATCGATGGTGGACTTTCCTGGCCTGAAACCGCACTGATAGGGTCCAATCAGGCTGTTGATAAAAGGTTTCAGGCGTTCACACAATATCGCAGAAAAGTTTTGCCTTTCTAGTTTCCTTCCATTTTAGCTTGGACATTAGGTTATTATGGATCGGCTCAGTAGCAGCGGTGCTATGTTTTGAGCACAGATTTATTGGCTTCCTCTACATACAATTTTTCAAGAGTTTATATGTGTATGTACATTTTGAGTGACTTCCGAAATAAGATCGGGAAGCGAACAACTCTCTCGGAAGATGATTTCGAAGACCCAATGGAACATGTTGGGTAGCGATTTTTCTGTTCGGAAGACAAAATTAAAGCTTCTTTTCGCCCGATGGGAAACGACATACGACAGGTAACGAATCAGCACCAACAAATTAAATGGCTAAATCATAGTAGGTGAGATATCGCAACTCATTGGTTGCCAGTGAAGTAAAATTTAGCACACAGAACAACAACAATTTTCACTGGGAACTACTTGATGTTTTTATCTGGAGTAAAAAATTACTCCCGTTAACTATTTCTGATACCCAATTCTAGAGAACGCAGGACCGTTTTTTTTTTACAATTTTGGTATGTCTTCCACGGTTTGACCTTTTTTTTAATTTCGCTAAAGGAAAATGGAGGGCGAGGAAGAAAGGTACATAAGCTAAACAGTGTAAGCACTTTCTCTTGTTTATAAAACCTCAATTTCTTCCCTTAGGGTGAAAAAAACATTGGAGCAAGGAGGAGACAGTCGCACTCCAGGAATTAAATTGCGCCAAGCCAGCTAAATTTAAGCACAGCAGTCGGAATTAATAATTATAAATGATAAAAATAAATTTGCTTTAATTTCAGCCAACATTTTTTTGTTTTTCCTTGCGAATATTTTGACAGCGAATGCCAGATGGCAAGTAGAGGCACCAATGTTCAGATATACAAGAGCTTCAAATCCAGATTAACCAGGTTCGTTTTGCTGAGAAGCTTTTACTTTGCTTTCCATAATTCCCACGATAACAGTCCAAATGTGGTGTTGGGTCGCTCCAGCGTTAATTAGCTTTTGAGAGACTTTTAGAACCTAACGATATGATTTGTTAAAATGTGGGAGCAGGTAAACTGAAAGCGAAATCTCGCTTCAAGGCGGTCGGGCATTGGAAGTTATGAATATGATATAATATGAATATGAACATAAGTGCAAAAATGCTTTTATTTCCTATAAATTACTGAAAAAAAAAACTTTTTTCGTAGACTCATGGGAGGGGATTGATCACCTTGACTCCTCTATCTGTTACGAACTTTGGCAATCAAATAATTGTTTTTGCCAGCAAACGTCAATATAAGTTCTATATCCCGATGGAACCACCTATCTAAATCTTTTTCCGGAAAGTCCTAAAGATTTACCATACAATTTGAGGTGTGTAAATCCCCATTAAAGGATCTCACACACCGGAGTGGTATGTGGTAGCGGTACAACGGTACGTAATCCTATTGCGGTAAATATAGATGCACACACTGGCGAGGGTATACCGCAACCGGTAGTGCGGTATTGCAGCGATACAATTTTGCACGCAGCAAGCACAGTTGACCGCCGTGTACCGCGTACTGCATATGAAAATGTGTATCGAAAAGCTTATTGAATTAGTACAAATACACAAATTTGTACGAATTTAGAAGTAAAGGAACAGACCTTGTGTTATCAGGACATTTGATGGTTACATACATATTTTCCATCTGTGCTTCCTCAATACTGAAAAACAAGCAACTGCTAATTGGAATACCGCATACAAAATACCGCCAGTGTGAACGAACAAGAGGTGTACCGCTACCGCGCTTCTATCAGTACCCGTACCGCTACCCCTTACCGCTCTGGTGTATGAGCTCCTTAAATCCGAGATTTATTATCTATAGCACTTAAATTCTCCGGCGACACATATCAAACACTCCTTTTTTTGTCAGCACACGTTATTTTCATCTGCCAAAGAGTGCTAATGGCACTCTTTGCGATGGGGGGATTTGACTTACTATTTAGTTTCATAAGTTTGAGTTCTCAAGTTATATTTTCCAAAAATTGAAATTATCTTTCATGTGTATAAAAATAAGTACAGAAATTTGTTTAACTTATAATATATGTATTACTAAACAAAAATCATTTTTCGTGCTCATATGGGGAGATTGATCACATTGACCCCTCCTATCTATGCGACTGTTACGAGCTGTAACGCCAATATAAATCCTAACTCCCGGTGGAACCACCTTTCACAAATCTTAATATTTTTCCGCTTTATCTCGGATTTATTTGTGGTGGAATCTTTTTCCGCTAAATCAGGGATTCATTTTTTGGTGGAAGCATAGCATTTAGACATAACTCGCTTCTAAACATCGCCACCAGAGGTTTTCCTCCAATTGTGAATTGGAAATTTCCATTACATAGCGTATTTCTCGCAATGAATTATGCTTAATGGAGACCGGCCCTTTGATTATAGTAATAAAAAATAAAAAATAAAAACTTTCAAATAACAGAAATAGATTGGAATAGACTCACTCGCTCCCATTGCTAAGTTCTGCTGTTGGTATTGAACGCGCGAAGTGAATGCAACCAAAACATGTACACTGCTGTCACGATGTTTTCTATAATTTATAGGAAAACTGAAAGAGACCCCCCGAAGTCGTTGACTACTTTTTCATAGTTCTTCTCTGTCGCCTCTCCGGTCAGTCGTCTTTGGGATATCATAAATTTCGATAAAAAATCGGCTACTATGTTTCCCAACATAATTGTTTGTTTTCGCCGAAAATCGATCATTTCCCGACAATCAGTTCGCGAATAGAATGCTAATTAAGCAAAGCGAAGCGATGCAATAAAAAGGGGAACCACCCTGAAAGTATTTATTAAAATTTCTTTTCGACAAAAAAAAAAAAAAAACGAAAAACCCATTAGCTTATAAGAAAATGGCTGTAACGCTGCATTGCAATCGAATACACAATTCGACGACCACGGGACATTCCCAATTGGTTAGGTCGCTAGAAAGGATTCTAGAGGAGGCCAACCTGAGTGGGGAACTAATCCTGACGAATCGTAAATTGAAAGATTTTCCAAAAGCTGCCACCAAATACAATCTGTCGGATACTGTAATTGCAGGTGGGTGTGTTTTCTAATATTTTCCTTGGGTGTGGTGTCTGAAAAGCCCTTGTGTCCCTTATGTGGAATGGGTGAACATATGGCAATCTGGAATGGGGTGGAACATTATACAACGGCTGCTAAGGAAGATACAAATTAGAGTAATGCCGGTATTTCGCTTAAAAAACGATTTCTTCTATAGTAGCGGCCCACCCGCTCTGCTCTGCGCTTATTAGTCTGCGCCGTTTCCAATAGTTTATTGGGTCAAGTTAGTGTGTCCATATAATAGCCCGACTCTGAACGTGATGCTTTTTGAACGCGTATTAGCATTGACATATGCTTCTTTGGTGCACGATAATAACCATACAAAGCTTTGAATTTCGTTTTTGCGGAAAATTCTAGTTTTGTCTTTTTGAAATACACGTACAATCTATTTTATGAACTTTATCACCTGTTTTTATGAATCTGCTTTTGTTTCTAATAAAAGGGACAATGGCGATGGATGTCTGGAAACGCCCTTCAAACCTTTGGCACGAGTGGATCTAGTGCTCTACGACAAAACCACAAATTGAGGACAAATGAATGTAATTAGATGCAGGGTGTAACCGTGCCGAATATAGGTACAAATTTGTCCGTATACCCTTTTATGAATCACAGGACTATGTGTCTGTAAAGACATGCAGGATAGGAAGTGCAGTAATTCTCACACGGTTACCTGGTCACATTGTATACTACTTCCTGCACATCAATTCACTGATTGTTCTTAATTTCTAAGGTTCACCTACTGCTTTTGTGGTGTCTCTTATTATAGACTTATTTACATTTCGGCGGATATTTGAGATTTACCTATCTAAGGTGAATTTCTCCACCAAATGGAATAGGTTCTGATGGAGCATAGTTCGCGTTCTTATAGTTCATTATATATTTCGAACCCCGCCATCTTCCCTTCCCAACCGCGAGGGAACACACTTACGCGCGCGTTGGCAAGATATCGGTTCATAAATTTGGCAATATATACCATTTAGATTCTCGGATATCATTTTATATCATAATTCAATTGCACGATTTTAAAAATTTCACAATTTCTTCTTTAAATTTCTTCAAATTTTTATTTTTATTTTTTCCGAGGGTAGGTGAAAATCTTCAACAAGACACTATGAGGATCGACAGCGCGTTCTCATAGTAGTGTGGGATTCTTACCCACTAAAAAACCTCCCTTCAAAACAGACTTGTTTTCATTTTTACTACAACTAAGTATTCGACTTATCAAGTAGTTTTCATTTCACGTAATAAGGACGTTTTGCAGGGACCCTCCCATTAGAAGTTCCTGCCAGCTCCGCAGTTTAGACGCGGTTACTTATCGCGCCAAGTCTAAAGGTTTGGTTCTTTGTAGACGGCGCAGTAAATTTCTTTCTTCCAAAACTTGGAGGACTGTAATATTTACGTGACTTCCTAGTCGACTTCTATGCTTTCTCGCGTAGGTTTGAATTTCGTCTTCTATAGTTTTAATGCCAAGATCTCTGTGGATATCGCTATTTCTGATATACCATGGCGCATTAACAATACCTCTTAGCACTTTGTTTTCAAAAGTTTGTAAGATTTTAATATTAGTTATTTTGGTACAACCCCAGAGTTATATACCATATGTCCATACAGGCTTTAGCACTTGCTTATATAAAAGCAGTTTGTTCTCTATATTAAGCTTGGAATATTTTCCAAGTAACCAATACATTTCTCTATATTTGTTATCTAGTTCTTCGCGTTTTTTCTTAACGTGCGTTTTCTATTTCAGCTTTGCATCAAGTGTCATTCCAAGATACTTAGCCTCGTTTGCAAACGGAATTTGAACCGAGTTTGAAAAGATCGGCAAATTATTTATTTTCTTATAAGTAAAATTTACATGAACAGATTTGGTCTTGTTAAGTGCGATTCGCCAAACCTTTGTCCATTCATTAACTCTATCCAAAGCTTCTTGCAGTTTTTCTGTAGTATCTTCGACCGTTTTACCTACTGCAAAGATAGCAGTGTCGTCGGCAAATGTAGCTAGCTCAGTGCCTTCTACTTGCGGTATATCACGGGTGTATAATAGATACAAGACTGGACGAAGAACGCTTCCTTGCGGCACCCCAGCCATTATTTCCTTGAAATCTGCATATTCATTTCCACATTTGACGCGGAATAGTCTATTCGTAAGGTAGTTCTTCTAAATAGTATATAGGTGCTCTGGCAGAACTTGTCGTAATTTAAACTTTAAGCCTTCGTGCCAGACCTTGTCAAAGGCTTGAGAAACGTCAAGGAATACGCTTGAACAAATCTTTCTTTCTTCAAGTGACTTTTGGATTACATGTGTTATTCGATGTACTTGTTCAACTGTAGAATGCTTACTTCTGAATCCGAACTGATGATCCGGAATGAGATTCCCTTCTTCTATTACCGGCTGTATTCGCCTAGTCAATATTCTCTCGAACAAAAAAAAAAAAAACAAATATTTGGCGCAACAGCTCTTTAAAGTACCAGGGCCTAGCTTCTCGCAACCACTCATGTTGTGTGCGTTATATTTTTCACACGAATGGAAGGGACCTACAGTTTAATGCCGACTCCGAACAGCGATTTGAGAAGCTTTTTCGTGACAACAATACTCTCGGATGTTTGTCAGACGCTCGCGAGAGGTGGGACCGTGAAGAAACTTTTTGGTGTATTCTGGGATTCGAACTTGGAACCTCATGCGTAGTGATCCGACACACTAACCACTTACGCCACGGCGCCGACTTCTCTCGAACACCTTGGATATAATTAGAAGAAGCGAAATCGGTCTATAAGACGTTTTTTCATTCGGCGGTTTTCCGGACTTTCCATTGACTGGGAACATATTCTAGTCTAAGTGCGGCGTTTATAATGAACAGAAGCTTAATTAGAGCTTTTCTTGGTAGGGCTTTAAGAACCTCTCCTATAATTAGGTCGTATCCAGGCGCCTTCTTAGGTCTAAGTTTCTTTATTTCTTCCTTAAGTTCGGTAAGTGTTGCATTTCTTATTACGCTATTGGCTATATACGACGTATTTATATTTTCAATAAGAGCTTGTCCATCAATCGGTTTGAAAGTTTCTTCCAGGTGGGTGGCAAAAACTTGCGCTTTCTCTTTATCATGCCTGGCCCATTCGCCTTGATTTTTCCTAATTGGGGCGGCTTGAATTTGAGGTTTTTTAATACCTTTTATAGCCTTCCAAAGCGAGTAATTAGAATCTTTTTCTGCCGTTAAGCTTTCTAGGTAAGTTTGCATTTCATTATTCTTAAGGTTTTTAATAGAATTTTTTAGTGAGTTGCACAAACGGTTAGGATGTGCTTTATGTTGCGGAGCCCGAGTTTGTTGCCATTTTTTGCGTTCTTTTCTCTTCTCCTTAATCATCTCTTTTATTTCCTGCGGATAAGTTTGAATGTAGCTTGCCGGCGTTTTCTTTGGTTTGGGAGTATTCTTCCACGCGGCATTTTGTAGGATTTTGACGAAGCGATTAACTTCAACGTCATGTTCATATGGCGTTTTAAGTGATACGCTCAGCTCAGTATTTGCTTCAATATCTTTTTTAAAGCCATCCCAATTAGTTTTCGCGCTGGTTAATCTGACCGGTCCTACTTTTTTAATCAGAGCATCGCTTATCGTCATAATGATTGGAGAATGATCAGAGGAGAGATCAAAGCTTTCTTCAACTTGTATACAGTTGCCAGATATTCCTTTAACAACAAAGAAATCGATCAGATCGGGTTTCTTATTTCTATCAGTCAGTATTGCATACCCGCATTATAAAGCTTTATACCTTTCTGAGAGGCGTACCTTGAACCCCAGAAGGGGTGTTTCGCATTAAAGTCGCCACCAATAATAAAATTTGGTTTAAGGAAGTTGAAGATGTTTGTGAAATCACTTTCTTCAAGTTTACATCGCAGTGGACAATATATAGACGAAATGTTGAAGGCATAATGTTTATTTCTAACACGTACCGTGCTTACTTGCATTGCTTCTATTTCAATCTTTACTTCCGCTGAGTGTTCGATACATTCTTTTATAAACAAGGATGATCCGCCTCTTGCTCTTTCCGATGGGTGGAAGGCTTGATACACGCTATATCCTCTTATCTTAACATTCGTTTGTTTTTTTTTAGATGAGTTTCACAGGCCAAGCATATATCAATATCTTTTTCTCGTATAAATATTTCTAACTTGTCGAGTCTTCGTATGGGGCCGTTAGCGTTCCATGTAAGAATTTTTAGCATTTCTTTCATATTCGGGTTGAAGTGCGCCTGTTATGAATGTTGCTTTCTAGTGCAACTAGTCTCTCGAAAATAAGTTTGTTTGTTTGTTTTGCATTGCTCTTCAAGTTTCGCAAGTATTAAGGAGAAAACATTGGGTACTGGATTTTGTGAGCTACCTCTATCACCGTTTTCCAATGTCTTCAAATTGTTTATGTTCTTTATTTCATTGGGGAGACGATTAAACAATTTCAAACCTTTGAACCTTTCAAACCTTGAAACACTTTGAACACGCGCGGATGATTTCAGTTCTAATCGAAAATTTTGACCACCCCTAAGTTTATAGGGCTGACTTTCACTTATGTACCTTAGATTGTTAAAAAGATAGTTGGGGAGCATTTGTTTTTTTATTTTAAAGACGAACACTAACACGTTTAGGTTGATTTGCTGCCTAATACTTAGCCATTTATGCCTTTCCAGCATATCTCTTATGTGGGTTAGTCTTGCGCACTTGAGAATTATCCCCATGGCTTTATTTTGGGCCTTTGTAGCCTTGTTAAATCCCCTTCCGTTGATAGGTAAAGTATTGTTGAACAATATTGGAAATGCGGTCTTATCATTGCGTTATATATTCTTATCGCTGTAACAGTAGATATTTTTTGCCGAATTCTGCTAAGGAAATATATTTTCTTGGATACTTTCTTACATATATAATCAATATTGGCTCTCAAACTCATCTGACCATTAATTATTACACCAAGATATTTAAATTCATTCACAAGCTCTATGTCTTCCCCATCAATTTTAACACATCCACTCTGATCACTGATCATGCACATGTACTTTGTCTTTTTTATGTTTAACATCAGCTTATTCACTTTTAGCCACTTGCTCACCGATTTCAGGTCCTCGTTTATTTTTTGGGTGCATTCCATTGTACTACTTCCACTAACAAATAGGACCGCATCATCCGCAAACATACACAATTTGCTATATTTCACTGCTGCGTTTATATCATTAAGAATAGAAATACACCCAATACCAAGCCTTTCAGTTACTATTGTGCGTTGAGTGCGGCCGTTTAGATATGACTCAAACCATTTCAGTTCATTGCCATTGACTCCATACTTAATCAGTTTTTTTTTATTAGAATCTCCCGGTTCGATTTTGCTAAGCTAATGGACTTTTTGTAAAAGTTTCTATATTGAAGTTTTGTGTGTTATTATATACCTACTATAGCTCTTTTGTACAAACCAATTCTATTTACTTTCTTACCATTGAATTTACATCGCTTTTGAGTACTAACAAAAATTGGTCGCATAGTTCAAACTGCACGGCTGCAATGGTTCAGGATTCATAAAAAAAAGGACTTACTGACAACTGCGCAGTTAAATATCTTTGGTTATATTTGCAGATGTTTATTATTGCACTTGTTTACGTCTTTACTCATAATTAGAATTTTAACTGGTTCATGCTCTGGTTTAAACTACGTGTATGATCAATTTTGGAACTTTTACTCTGCCTTTACGTCAATTAACGTCCTAGTCGTGCTCGTTGGCTCATTTAAAGTCATGTGTAAACCATTGTCGTTCAGAACATTTGAAAGGCGTTGTGTATAGCAGTTCGATGTGTTAAACCATTTAATATTAAAGTCACCCATCACGATAAAGCTACCATTCAACCTAAGCAGGTCATTTATAGGGAGCGAGGATCCAATATAGATAATATATATAATAATTGCATATCCAACTCTAAGATTACTAAGACATTGGAAGAACTTTTCTATGCTGAAAACTATGTGGAGATTATAGACACAAGCAATTAGGCACTTAGTTACACTATCGAAGACTTCACTGAAAATGAATTCCACGTCAAAGTCATTCGAACACTCTTAAAAGGAGTATGCTAAATCTTCGAACTTTGCAAAGACCGGGGTAGTGTTGGATTTTAGAAGCTCCATGGGGGACTAGATTAAGACTAGTATCTTTCTTGGTGCAGATCCGAACCCTTGCAAGTTAGCACAGTATCAGAAAATGTTTGACTTTTTTTTCTTTATCGATTGAAATTTATGTAACCAATTTGATTGTCGTATTTTCTTTTCTTTTTAGATTTATCCCGAAATAGATTCTGTGAACTACCTGAAGAAGTTACGACTTTTGCGTTCCTGGAGACACTCCTTTTATATCATAATACAATTCGACATATTCCTGAATCAGTGAAACATTTAACTTTACTTACATATTTGGATTTACGTAGCAATCAACTTTCAACCCTTCCGAGAGAATTATGCTTTATGCCTTTACAAGTATTGTTGGTGTCAAACAATAGACTAGTGTCTCTGCCGGATGAGCTGGGTCGTATGGATAAGTTGACGGACTTGGATGCTTCGTACAATCAGTTAACAGCTCTACCAGCTAGGGTTGGAGAATTGCGCAGTTTAAAGTCATTTTCGCTAAGGAATAACCAAATACTATATCTTCCCAGAGGTAAGATTGCATTTATATGATTGTACATATTGAAATCATTAGTCATTCTGTACGGTTGAATATTGTTTATATACGCACCTGGGGTTCAACTCATGTTGCATACATTTCCACTGCTCCGTCGCCTACTGTCCAAGCTGAATAACGAGATGAATGCCTGTTATTTGGAGGTCTGTCAGATCGAGGTGCTGACCAGGTCTGATACAACCTCAAGGAATCCACTGGATATATCGTTAAGGAAATTAACTTACTGCCTTGCACCTGTCAAAGAGTGCAAAGTATTTAGACCCCGTCTTGACAAGCGACTTTTACTGCAGTTATCAGAACCATTCTCACTTATGGTTGCATCGTGTGGTAGACTTGCAAAGAGAAAACCTTTAAGCTGTAGCTATTAACAGCACTATAAAGAGCAGAATGTCAAGTCATAACAGGTGGCTATGGTGCAGTGATAACATCATCGATTGCCACCACCCTAATGCTTCATTGTTCAAATCCTGAGTCAGCAAAAATTTATTTGTTTCTCATGAAAAAAAAATCAGTCCGATTAATTGCGAAAGCTTGTGTGAACACCATTGCGAAGGCATAACACTGGTAGTAGGTTGGGCATATGGCTGGAAAAATTGTTCGCTGTGTTGAATGCTGATATGCGCATGACATCAGGTGGTCGGGGAAAAAATACCGTGAATCAGTAGCAAAGACGCAACAACAAAACAAATCTCATCAGTTACGAGACACCATCCTCAAAGTTTTTCTGAAACATAACGCCTGAGTTTCAAACCACTACGCCAACTTTTCTCTCTCTCTCCCTTTATCAAAAACATTTTAAGGATTTAAAATGTTTCGTGCGCCCAAATTGAAAGATTCTCTTATATCGAAATAAGGCATTTTTTGTTTACTAAAATAAAACAAACGAATTAAGTTTTCAAAAAATCATAATACATATAAGTATTGAGCACCCTTCAGGTCAGTTACTTTAAGGCATTATGATAGTGTAGTTTTAAGTTTATTGGAACTACAAATTATTGTTATGAATGGAAATAGTGGCACTAGAAACAAAATAAATCGCAACAAACTTTCAGATCTAGATCCAGTAGGGAAAAACAGTCTCCTAAAATCGGACTTCTAAGCCCAAAATAGAATTAATGTATGTAGGTAGTCAAGGAGTCATTGCTACAATAGGAGGGCGCGTTGTCACTTTTTATTAATAGCCAGAAAGATAATAATGCATCAAAACCTGTTAAACAAAAATTCGGCAAAAACGAAGGTTATTAAGTCTGCAACGACGACGCCGAACACTTCTTTTTTAACTGTCCTTGTATTAGCAGACTCTGACTTTCTAAGAAGACCCTTCGAAGACGTGAACGTGTGACTGCAGTAAGTTGGAATTCTTTTTTGAGGCGAGCAGAACTACGATGCATCGAGAGACCAAGAAACAAAATGGCGAAACATGAAGATTATTTTAAAGAAAGATCAAGGTGATATTAGTAATGGTTCGTTCGGTGGAATTGTTCTACATGGAAGTCAAAGAAAATTAAGTGATATTAATACGTTCTTTATAAAGAGTGTAGAAAATATAACTAACGAAATTCCCAAGTTGCCTTATCAAGATTCTATAAACCAACCATATGCCACCTTTTTTATGTTCAAATATATAAATATGAAAGATATAGTGATGTTGCCTAAGATATGGGCAAAAAGAAAGACTTTAACTTTATGAGTTCGATCCTATGGGAGCTTTTCAACAAGTCCATGACGACAGGGATGCTTCCTGACTAGTCGACCTATTTAGAAAGTACAAAATACTGTCTTGTGTGAGGAATTCAGACCGGTGAATATGCTGCTGTTATATGAAAAGTTATTCGAAAAACTTGTAGAGAGAAGCAGTTTAGGAGCTATATGGAGAAAAATAATTGCATTATGCAACATCAGTCGAGATTTAGAAAAGGATATTCATGTGAGATGGCTTTGAATTGGGTGACAGAGAATAGGAACAGTCAAATGGATGAACGGAAAACAATTGTAGTAGTGTTTCTGGATTTCAAGAGAGCTTTTCAGACGGAGGACCGGGAAATTCTACTAAAAAAAACTGTTTAGGTACGGAGTCAATGCCAATGAGCTAAAATAGTTTGAGTCATATCTAAACGGCCGCACTCAACGCACAATGATAAATGATAGCATCGCGGATCCAATTGAAATGAAAATAGGAGTAGCCCAGGGTTCAGTATTGTGTGTTTTTCTTATCTTTAATATATATAAATGATATTAACTCCGTAGTGAAATATAGCAAATTGTGTATATTCGTGGACGATGCGCTCCTATTTGTTAGTGGAAGTAGTACAGTGGAATGCCAAAAAATAAACGAAGACCTGAAATCGGTGAGCAAGTGGCTAAAAATGAATAAGTTGATGTTAAACATAAAAAAGACAAAGTACATGTGCATGAACTGTGAACAAAGGATGTGTTAAAATGGATGGGAAAGACAAAAAGCTTCTTCTTCTTCTTCTTCCTTTTATCAGCGAGGTTATGATCCGAAAACAAGGGATCACAACCCTCCCACTTCACCGCATTTCTACTGATCCGCCTGTGGGGTTCGCCTATTTGACCTCAGAAAATATCGGCAGGCCTGCCGATTTTGCATCACTCTGCTACTCAGGCTAATGAAATGCCGATGTCGTCGCATTTGTCTGATCCAGGCATTTATAGGCCTGCCTTTCCTACATCGCGATGTCTTTGGAACGTGCATTGATATTGCTTTTTTAACAGGGTTCAAATGATCTCTTCTTTGAACGTGGCAATACCAACTGAGCCGGTCACGCTCTATTTTTTGTACGAGGTTTCCTTGATGTGAAAGCTTCCACGGATCTTCGAACTTCATACGTTTTGTACATCGTCCAACATTGTGAACCGTATGTGAGCGCTGGACGCACAACTGCGGTGTAGAGCCTTCCTTTCAACTTAGGTGGCATTTTTCTGTCACAGAAGATAGCGGAATTTTCTCGCCACTTCATCCACCCTACGCTTACGCGATGATTGATGTCGTCATCACAGGTTGCTTTGCTATTGATCATAGATCCCAGATATTTGAACTTTTCGCACTTGGGAAGCACTGTTCCATTCAAATAAATGTCTGAAATAGGCCTGAGTGGATCAGAGAACGGGCAGCATAAGTACTCTGTCTTTTTTGAACTAATGCGATACCCTTTTCCCTCCAAAACGTCCACCCACACATCAAGTGGTCGTTGCAGGGATGTAGGATCCTCACTTATGATGGCTCCATCGTCAGCAAAGAATAACTGATGTACCTTGGGGTCCATCACTTTACATTCAAGCAGATAATCAAGGACTGTAATAAAGAGCAAAGGACTTAAAACGCTTCCCTGGTGCACCCCGACTTTGATTGGGAACTCTTCGGTTACTCCAGCGGGGCATCTTACCTTGTCTTTGCTCTCTCGTACATGTCCATGATCATCTGTACATAGGTTTCTGGAACCCCTCGATGTCTTAGCGCCACCCATATCAGATCTCGTGGTTGTCTGTCGAATACCTTTTCAAAGTCAACCAATACAACATGCAAATTCCTTAAGGAATCACGATGTTTTTCCATTATGATCCTTATACTTTGGATTGCATCTGTGGTTGATTTACGCGCGATAAACCCGCACTGATCATCAGATAGCCGTATTTTTTTCGCAGTCGACCACCTAATACCGGCTCAACGATCTTCATGTTGTGTGACATCAGCTTGATCGAACGCTAGTTATCACAGTTTCGCGTATCACCCTTCCCTTTGTATACAGGGAGAAGGTAACTTTCCCTCCATTGATTCGGCATTGGGTCACCTCTCACAAATTTGGAGATGAGAATTCTGAGCCATCTGAACCCGAGGTCTCCCATCTTTTTCCAGAACTCAGAGGGCATCTCGTCTGGCCCAACCGCTTTTCGTTTTTTGGAGTATTTGACCGCCTCAATAACTTCTTCGACTGTGATGTCGGGTTTCTTCGCAGTTAGGGATGGCTCTTGGAAAGTATAGCCGGGGAAACTGTTCATTTAAAAGTTCTTCACAATACTGCCGCCACCTCTGCAGAATTTTGTCATCATCCACAAGAAGCTGGCCATGAGCATTGTTAATGAACTTTGGCGAACGAATCTCCTGAGCATTCCTCCTTCTTTGGGCGGCTATTTTGAATATGGTTGCGTTCTTGTTCATATTGTCTTCGCAGCTCCTGGATAGCCTGGTTTGCATCAACAACCGGGGAAGATATTTTCTCCAGCTCCCGATACAGGCCCTCCGTACTCTCTGCTTGAAGCTTGTAAATGTATTTAAATATCTTTGTTACAGCGGTAAGAATATATAACAACAACAATACTATATCTTTCAACAAAAGGAGATTTAACAAGGCTCCAAAATAAAGCCTTGAATATATTTTTTAAGTGCGTAAGACTTACCTACATAAAGTATATGCCGAAAAGGTTTAAATGACTAGGTATTAGGCAGCAAATCAAACGAAACGTGTTAGTGTTCGTTTTTAAAACCAAAAACGAAATGCTCCACAACAATCTTAACGATTTAAGGTATATAAGTGAAAGTTCCACTAGGAACTCGGATGGTTCAATATCTGAATTGCAGAGTCAGAGTGTCTACCCCCCAAATTTTATCCACCCAGATTTTTCGCAATATACTTCAGATTATATTGAACAAAAGTCTTCTGTATCAATAAAACCAGTATTAAAGGTTCTTCAATGGAACCTTAACGGTTTCTTAAATAATTACAATGAGCTTCAATTGCTTATAAAAGACTTGAAGCCTGCAATCATCTCTTTACAAGAAACGCACGTAAAAAACAACTTCCAGCCACATCACGTTAAAATCGAGGCAAAATATCAAACTGACAGAGCAGATTGGTCTACATTTAAAAGCGAAATTAGCAATTTTTTAGTACACAGGGAATTATGTTCAAACATAAACAAAGAGGCAGCTACGATTCAAAAAGCTATTCGCTACGCAGCGAACTTAGCAATCCCTCAGTCAAAAAACAGCTCGAATAAATCAAGGGTTCCCTGGTGGACTAAAGAAATTGGCAAATTGCGACACAGCAAACAAAATGCTTGGAGAATTTTCAAAAGACACCCAAATAACTCCAACTTAATCAGCTACCGCAAAGCAAATGCTCTCTTCAGGAAAAGCGTCAAAGCAGCAAAACTCTCGTCCTTCGAACGGTTTACAGCAAACATTAACCCTAACGCTAGTTCTAGAAAGCTATGGGCTGATGTGAAGTCCCTTACGGGTAACTATATACCCAGGGCAATTAAAGTCATCAATTCTGAATCAGAGAACCTAACTTGTCCAGTCGAAATAGCTCAACACTTCGCAAAGACCTGGTCTCAATACTCTGACGACAGTAACTTCTCCTCTGATTTCCTCCGCTCAAAGCTCTTAGCTATAACGAACAGTACCTCAATAAATAATATCGACCCGTCAGCTAAGCATATTGAACTCCCTATTAATTCAGTTGAATTAGAAAGCTGCATTCGGTCAGCCAAAGGGAAAACACCCGGTTTTGATAGAGTGTCATATACAATGCTAAAAAACGCTCCACCCATTTTGAAAAAACGGCTTTTATCGTTATTTAATAAGATCTTAAATCAAGGAGTTATTCCACAAAAAATGGAAAACAGCCAGTATTGTACCTATAGCAAAACCTAATAAAAATCTATCGGAAGTCAGTGGGTATCGTCCAATCTCCCTTCTTCCATGCACTGGGAAACTACTAGAAAAAATCATCGCTAAAAGGTTGCTCTGGTTTCTTGAGAACAAGAATTTAATAAACACTAACCAAGTAGCATTTAAACATGGGCGCTCCACTATGGATGCACTTCTTCACATCGATCATTTTATAGCATCCGCCCTGTCCAATAAAAACCATATTTCGATCCATCAATCGATTTGGAAAAAGCATTTGATACAATCGGAATTCATATAATTTTAAACAAACTAATTAAATGGAAAATAGGACCCAAATTGTACAGCTATATTAAAGCGTTTTTAACCAACCGACAATTTCGGATAAAACTAGGCAATTTTTACTCATTTGTTGCAAAACTATACAATGGTATACCACAAGGATCTCCCCTCTAGGTTATCCTTTTCATTATTGCATTTGATGAACTTAGCGATATAGTTCTTAAATATACAGAAGTCGAGCATTCCTTATATGCAGATGATCTCGCCTTGTTCTCCAAATGTAAAGATCTTGCAAAAACAGCAATCGATTTTTCAAATATCCTAACAGATCTTTCCACTTGGTGTAACCACTCTGGGGCAAAGATATCGCTGGATAAAAGCTAAATCCTACACATATGTAGAAAAACCAGTTGCTTAAAACATATATCGCTAAATTCTAACTTTGCATCTATAAACAATGTAAATAATTTAAAAATACTCGGCATTATATTCGATTGTAATTTTAATTTAAAAAAAAAACACTGTTTAAATCTTAAGAATAGCTTAGCTACCAGGTGCAATATAATTAAGTACTTAGCCTCTAAGAATAGTTTCTGCCACATCGAATCTCTCATCAACATCATCAGATCAACTATATTATCAAAGATTGATTACGGATTAAGCATATATGTGAAATGTCAAAATCATCGCTCGCAATCATAAAACCAACCTACCATGCAGCCATACGAATAAGCCTAAAAGCTTTCAGAAGTACGGCTATCAAAAACATCCTAACTGAAGCCGGACTTCCTTCCATCGAACAGCGATTTGAACACGTAACATCATTCCTAATACCAAACTTAAATCCTTCCTACAAAACACCTATCACCATCGACATCAAGAAAACTCTGAGCCGCAGAAAAGTACCTAAGTGTCCATCGACGATTTACAACGCTATATTACTCGCTAGAAACATCGGCATACTAATTTCAACAAAGGCGATAAAAAGTTCCCTTCACCCGCCATGGAGCCTAAAGCTTGAATCTATCAACACCTGTCTTAACTCCTTTCCAAAAATATCTACCACGGATGAAATGTACCAACAAATGTTCCTCGAAATTATGGAACGTGAACAAATACATTGGAACTTCCTGTTTACAGACGGATCGAAAACTAACCTTGGAACAGCTTTTGCAGTTGTGAATCGTGAAGGAAAAACTGTCTCGAAAGGACTGCTGGAAGAATTCTCCTCAGCTCTATCAGCTAAAGCTATGGGGATACTCAAAGCAATAGAATTATCGGAAAATAAAAAGGTTATAATCTGTACTGATAGTCTATCCACAGTCGAAGCTATTAAAAACATTGAAAACAGATCTCCAATAATCGTAACCATCCGAGACAAGCTGATTGCAAGCTGTAATAAAACCAGACTGATGTGGATTCCAGGACACGTTGGTATAAAAGGAAACGAGGCAGCGGACAAGGTCGCTAAATCGGCGACTCAAGAACCATTAATATATTTCTACATCCAATCCAATAAGGATATAAAAAGAAGAATTATTCGGTATTCGGAGGAAAAAAGGAAAGAAGGATGGAAGCAGTACACTTACCATTACGCTGCAATAAATCTGAACGCAGAAAAGGCTATCTACCCAGTCAATCTTTCAAAAAATAAAGTAAAACTATTCTTGCGACTTCGCTTAGGACATACCAATCTCACACACAGCCACCTCATGTCGAAAAGTGAGCCTCCCCCGTGCCATCTTTGTAACAACAACGAAACAATGACCCTTAAACATATTATCTATGATTGTTATAAGATTAAATATATTTTAAAACATATAGTTACCAATAAATCTTTATTAGAATTACTTAAAATCCCATCAGAAAAAAATATTAATGATGTCTACCAACTATTCAACAAATTAAGTATAGCAAATAATATATAAGTTTTCTAGTCCTTAACAGTAAACAAGCCGAAAGCCCTGGTAGCTAGTGCTTACTGTAAATTATCATTGTAATTTAATTACAAGTTAATAAAGTTACAATAATAATAATAATGATCAACCATATAATCTTAGAGACGGTCAACATTTTCGATTGGATTTGAAGTCATCCGTGCGTGCTCAGAATAATTTAATGTTTAAAGGTTTGAAAGTGTTTAATAGTCTCCCGAATGAACTAAAGAGCATAAACAATTTGAAGAAATAGTAAAATCGGAAAATTTTATTGTATATAATAATAGTAAAACTAAAACCGAGAAATTGAATGGCATATATTAGCCGTGTTTTGTTATCACCCATGATCTATATTGGATCATTGGTGTGTATGCATTACAATAACAATACGAGATCTTGCTTTTCATTTGGATCTATTTTCGTGATCCAAAAATGAGTTCGCCTATTCCTTTCTAGGTTGTAGTTTTGTAGACAATTGTCAAAACTCCTTTTGCCAGATTAGAATATGAAATACTTTCTGCACTTTAAATATTATTCTATGATTTCTATGTTTCCTTTGCATTGGAATTATGCACATAAAATCGTATCTGAAAGTAAATACTTATCCCAGTTACTCCTAATGATTTCAAATTAATAATTATTGAGTGAATATACACCATTTGAATGAATTAGGATCGGAAAACATACAGTAAAAGAAAAAGATCGCATAATCTCTGCATTTTATAAGGGAAAATAAATCACATGGCAACTCCGCTTGAAGAAACTCAGCTGTGCAATTCTAATGGAAAAGAGGGGAAAAAAGTAACTGTTTTGTTTTAAATAACAAATTATTACATGACAACAATAACAAGTTGTACGCCAGAAGAAACAAATGTTGTTCTGGATGTATATAGCAAGAGTTAAGCACAATTTCAGCACGAAATAAGCCATATTTTGAAAGGAGTTCGATGCGGAAACTATAAGACCACACCACAAGACACAACGAAAATTGTTCCTTGATCCAGATTTAGATCGTTTTATTTTCGTCGTGTGATTTGAGATGGATCAAGGGTGATAATAAAACACAGCTATTGCTGAATTTATAAACCGATAACTGTCAAACGCGCGCGTAAATGTGCGATTGGGAAGGGAAGATGGCGGGATGGCGGAAGAAACAAACAAACATATATCAATAATTAATTCAAAGTTGAAGCACATCGCATACTCTCTATTGGGCGGTGGAAGGGGTCTAAGGGGGCCGTAGGTCTAAACGAGTCGTCAGCTGATGTTTACCCGATCTAAAGCTGCTAATTATACAGCAGATCGATTTTAATTATAATGAGACTACATAATTATAGTTTTTATTATCGTATCACCAAAAAATGTTTTCTTTTTTTTATCTTTTTAGAATTAGCATGTCTTACATTGGTTTCTCTAGACGTGAGTAACAATCGAATAGCTAGTCTACCATTAGAAATACGCCAAATGACCACACTAGTGGAATTTAATTTAGGAAACAATCCTTTGACATCTCCTCCAGCTAGTGTAAGTCCATTTCTTTTTTTTCTCATCTAGCATACCAATAAACAAGTAAATTTAATTCGTTTAATAGCTCTGTGTTCGAGGTCTTGTGCACATATTCAAATTTTTGGAAACTCAAGCAACCAAAGATGAAAAGGGTTGTCGTGCCGGTGGCAATTACGATGGATACACAACGTTACGAAGGGCACCCAAACAGAATGCCGGCAGTATATTTGAATCCACTCGAAATCCAAGGTATCAAATTGATTCTGTATACAGCACATGCGACGGAATGGATAAGCGTTGGTCACATGACTTACCAAATAGTAAGTTATTTTCAGTTGTTATCCCCGATTCCTGTTGTTGTCTAGCAAACTAAACATTTAGTTTTCATTTCGTATTTAAATTTATTTTACATTTAAGGAAACTCAAAAAGTGATTTATTATCGCCAAGGAAAGTCTTAGCACCTACTGCTGTGGACAACTTTCTTTTGGATGTGGGCACAAATGATGATTCAATTATTTCGAAATCTGCACCAGCAGAAGAGCCAGCAAAAGATTCCTCACCAGAACATATTTATTCCCAGCAAACATCATCGAACGACGAAAATATAATTTACGCTCACTCAAGTTCAACCAGCAGGTAAACTAAAAAAAATGAATAAACTCCTTTTGGCCGAGTTTTAATTTGTTTATGAATAGTGGGTCTACACCTGAGGATGATATGCTTATTGAGAATCACGCGTTTGTTGACAAAAATAACAAACATCTTGGTAACATACAAACCTACCGAGAATACAAAGAAGCGCTCAAACAACAGCGGAACCAGGAGATCTCGAGTGTTTACAAAATCAAGGCCAAAGCACAATATGATATGAATGAAGCCAATGGGACAAACTGCATGACGGCAAATGCTTACGACGAATTAGAATCTCGATGCAAGGAAGAAAAGGCGAATATAAACAATTTAATTGGAAATCCCGAAGACCATGTATACGTGCCAAAGAAACCGGTCCAAAAAGTTATTCCATCACGAAATACTGAGCTCATGACTGGTGCATTTCAGCCAAAGTTGAAGGAGAAAAATTCTAGTCAACATGCAAATGGTGAATGCCTGGGCTATGTTAAACCTAATAGTCCAATGAAAATAGCGAATGGTGATATTTCTACGAATAATAATTCAGTTGCTGCAAATGGAGGTTTTCGAAATCAATTTTCACCTGGAATGGGTTCCAAACAACAACAACAGCAACAATTTATATCACAGAATAAGACGAGGTATATTTTGAATAATTTAAAGCAATTATCAGTTTATTTGAATAGTTTATTTTGCTTAATAGATCTGTTACTTGGAACCATGATATACCACCAGAGAAATTGAGCTTTACTATGCGGAGAGAGTTTGATAGACAACGTGAGGAAACCGAGCTCATGACGCAACTTAGAAACGTATGTTTTTTTTTTCTTTATTGTGTAACATTCCTCCAATTGAGGCACAATTAAAATTTAACTAAAACTTGTTATTAGTCCCAAAATAAGATTATCAGTACAGAGAAGCATACCCGACTTCTCCTCCTGTTACACTCGCGTTATTCAACTGCTACAATAGCATAAAGCTTGTGCATTCATTGGTAGCTATACTTATTAGTGTACAAAAAACGAAAACAGACCTTAAAGTAAGAGAAAAGATCAACGCCTCCTGGCCTTCCAGGACTGTGTCATATCTAAAAGAACTAAAGCCTTTTGCCAATGAACAAAAAAGAAACCAGTATCATGGTAGGTGTACTAACTGGCATTGCCCGATAGATGCAATGGCCGCCAGACTAGTCATCAACTTACCTGATTACTGTAAGAGCTGTCATAATACAGAAGGAATCGGAACTATCAAACACTTACTGTGTTATTGTCTCAATTTTCTAATTCATCGCTTTCGCTATATGAGCAACCGACTTTCAACTCTGGGACTTGGTATGTTTCTTCAAGAGAACAGGTTGGTTTGATTTAAATCCATCCGAGAGGAAACCAAATTCGAGACGGTACCACTAATTATAGGAAATCACACTGAACTAAAAGACCCCTTCTAAGGTGCACTTTCCTGATACCATACCATACCAAGTTGGCTGCTCATGTTTGAATTGTCTTAGAATAATTCAGTTAGGCGAACCCCACAGGCGGATAGGTAGAAATGCAGTGAAGTGGGAGGGTTATGATCTCTTATTTTCGGATCATACCTCGCTGATAAAAGGAAGAAGAAGAAGAATTCAGTTAGGCTTATTGTAGCAACTCAAAATCACATCGCTCGTTCGGTATCAAGTCACACACTCTTCATAAAATGTCATATTAGCCTCTCTTCAGCAAAAAATTGACGGCGTTTTAACCGAATGTTAACGTATGTGAACAAATAATAGTCACAAGGGCTTATACCCATACTTTCTAAATAGTCTACAGTGAGTCCTCGCCCTGTGCACCCGTTCATTATTGTGGTATGGGTACCACGAATGCAGTACGCTGATCAGGGAATTGCAAAGCTGATGAGGCTTGAGGCTTTAGCTCAACAAGGCTACTCTGGTATAAACAGCATAAATATAAACGACATCGAGGTGCCAATGTCATTTTCTTAAATACCTCATCCATGCCGATACGGTTTATAAAGCAAATCACCGATGGTACGACTTAGACCAATGCAATACCGCTAGACTACTCTGACCTACACTAAATCAGAGAAGATCTGTCGGACTTCGGAAACAAATAAGAGGAACCCTCTCAAAACTTATAAATGTTCTCACCGGACACTGCACCAAACGAAAGAATGCCCACAGGTTACTTACTTACTTACTTAGATGGCGCTACAGTCCGGGGTGGACCTGGGCCTCAGCCAACAAACCTCTCCAGCCAGCACGGTTACGAGCCAGATGCCTCCAGTTGCGCACGCCAAGTTGGTTGAGGTCCCCCTCCACTTGTTTGCGCCACCTACTGCGCCGTCCGTCCGGGGTGGATTCGAAGACTTTCTTAGCGGGAAGGTTGAGCTCCATCCGCTCTAAATGACCCAGCCATCTTAGTCGCTGTATGTGAACTTTTCTGGCTAAGTCGATGTCCTTGTACGGGCCGTATAGTTCGGCATTGTACCTTCTTCTCCACTCACCGTCTATGCAGACGGGACCAAAGATCGCTCGAAAAACTTTTCTCTCGAAATAACCAAGGGCATCCTCAGCCGGTTTTGTCAAAGCCCATGCCTCTGCGCCATACAGCAGGACTGGGATGATTAATGTCTTATTAAGAGTTACCTTAGTAGTTCGAGATAGGGCTTTGCTACTCAATTGCCGTTTTAGCCCATAGAAACAACGATTGGCAAGAGTAATTCTCCGTGTGATCTCCCTACTGATGTCATTTGCGGAGCTGACCATAGAGCCTATGTAGACAAAATCCTTTACTACCTCAAAATTGTATCTGTCTATTGTGGCGTTCTGTCCAAGACGCCGATGTTGGGTGTCCTTTTTTGTAGACAGCATATATTTTGTTTTGCTTTCATTGACCGCTAGACCCATCTTTGCTGCCTCGATCTCAATACTCGTAAATACCCCATTGACTGCCCGCTGAGTTCTTCCGATTATGTCAATGTCATCGGCATAAGCGAGTAGTTGTACAGACTTGAAGAAGATTGTACCTCCGGGGTTGGCTTGTGAGTTTCGTACAATTCTCTCAAGTACTATGTTAAAGAGATCGCATGGTAGCGCGTCGCCTTGTCTAAAACCTTTCCTGACATCGAACGGTTCGGTGATGCTTTTACCGACTTTGATGGAGCAGCGAGATTTCTCCATCGTCATTCTGCACAAACGGACGAGCTTGGCAGGGATGCAAAACACAGGTTAGGCACTCCCCATAGCGATTTCTACAAAGATGTTGAAGATGATGAAGACGAAGAAGACACAATTGGTCGCCTCCTAAACACATGCCTACACTCGCCAACATTAGGAAGGCTACATTGGGGGTATACCTCTTTAATGATCTAAGCGATCTCTCCAATGCCTGCACCGCTAAAATCAATAAATTTATCACCAAATGTGAATGGTTACAGAAATAGGCAGCGCGATCCACCCGAGCATACCTAGTGGCAGCACAATGGACCTTCTCTGGTCTAAGTGTACCTCATCGAGGGCCAACCCAAACCAACTAACCAAACCCATCTTTCTGAAAAAATGCTCAGCTTTATTTTGTTACCAAAATGCAATCTTTGGGGTTGTGTCCACACATCTTAAAGCCCACCCTTGGTCTGAAATTATGTTGGAATGTTGTAATACGAGTAATAGAGTCAGCTTCGTCACATTTTTTTTTTTTTTTTTATTTCTTTGTCAAATTCCGCTGCCATTTTGCTCTGCAGTACTTTTGTTTAGTCGTGCGTGATGTATTCAAGAAGTAAAAATCTTCCTAATTGAGATGATCAACCTCAATTCGATTTAAACTGAATACAGGAATGCTGAAAACCTCCTCCGCCGACAGATCACTCGTCTATCTTTGACCATCCGTTCCTGTATCATAACGGACATTTCAGGTGTGGAGCACCGGTGTGGGGTTAGTTCTCAAGATCAATACGTTCCCTTCTAAATTTCAAATACAAACCACATATGAATGGTTTTAAGGTTTTGATGAAGTATTCCCAAGAACTTTTTGCCAAAAATCTGCGGCAGTAAAATCACGTTGAAAAATATAAAAGAAAGTAAGTGATTGCTATCGTGTTGATTTAATTCTCCGACAGCTTTCATTCAAATGACTATGTCTTTCAAAGTATTGGAAGTAGATCAAGTAGTAACTACATTCAGTAATTCTCTACTAGAGGGGACTAGTTTTATAAAATTTGTAAATTATTTCTAGTTTTATGCAATATGCTTTACTCTATTTGTGTAATGTATAACTATTCCTATTTGAAGATTAAGAAAAGATTGCTCAATTCAAATTTGAATCAATCAATCAATATATACGTATATTTATTTTTTTAATTGCAGATTATTCAAGTTCGTCTCAAGACAATTCTACCAGAAGACATGGCATCTGCTTTGACTGATGGTGTTATCCTGTGTCATTTGGCGAATTATGTTCGACCAAGATCCGTTGCAAGTATTCATGTACCATCACCTGGTGTTGTAAGTTTGCGAACAGATATAATTTAGAAAATAAAATTAATCGATCGTATTTACAGTCTAAGTTAACGATGGCTCGATGTCGCCGAAACGTTGACAACTTTCTGGAAGCCTGCCGCAAAATTGGCGTTGATGAGGTAAATCATTTTATTTCTATTTTTTCACTTTTCCAATGTCTCTAAAAATTTGAAAACTCGAATTAATTTCATTACCTAAGATAGTATTGTGGAAACATTTTCATTTAACAAACTTGCTTTAGATTAATATATTATAGACTGGTGATTGAATCGATCATTTTTGAAAGAGTTGATCATCGTAGTAACAAGCGAATCGCTTTATTTGCCATTGCACAGTATATAGCAGCGTTCGGATTGTTTAGGATGGCTTTACCAGTCAAAGCGCGGGAAAGAGAGTGTTAAAAATAAATAAATATTTGGCGCAACAAGTCTTTAAGTTCCAGGGCCTAGCTTCTCGCAACCACTCATGTTGTGTGCGCTATATTTTTCACACGAATTGAAGGGACCTACAGTTTAGTGCCGAATCCGAACGGCGATTTGAGAACCTTTTTCGTGACAACAATACTCTCGGATGTTTGTCAGACGTTCGCGAGAGGTGGGACCGTGAAAAAAACTTTTTTGTGTTTTCTGGGAATCGAATTTGGAACCTCAAGCGCAGTGATCCGATACACTAACCACTGACGCCACGGCGCCCACAAGAGAGTATTAACTAGCACATACAAATTCAAATACGTGGAATACATACACATGGTCATGTACATATGTATGTAGCTGACTTACCTGTCGCTTTCGAAAGACAACATCAGCAATCTTTTTATGAATATGAGATCTATTTTTGAATTATTCTAGCTTTTCGTTTTTGAAAAGTTGATGAGTTCAAACTCAACTACATTTATTTGTTTTCATCTTCACAAGTTAAAACAGCATGTATTATCTTATTAATAACAACCAGAACTGCAAAAGTATGAATTTCATTAAATTAAAAAAATATAATATGAGCTCTTTGAAAATAATCGATTCAGTTGCTAAATTACTGACAATTGCATTTATAAATTAACATTGCAACTTTTTTTTTTCTTTGTGTGGGTTACTAGTTTGCTTATCGTATTTTCACCTGCTTCGAATGGATTCTTGAAATTATCCGAAAACAATCGATATATTCATTATTCTACTCTCAATTGCTAACCTCTGTGTATTGCGTATATTTTCTTGTTCCATTCAATTCTTTGGACCACGTTTACTAAAAAAAATTTGTATGCATGTGTTGATTCTGTCTATGTCTGTTCTACTTTGGAAAGGGCTGGCTGTATTTACTTTCAACGTCAATTCTTTGTGCTTTATTAGACCGATAATGAAGATTGCTTGTAAGAAAAATGTTTTTAAACGCCCTGTTTTCGCAAACTAAAAAATGTTCGCTTATTTTCTTCTTTCATGTAGTAGTTCATAGTGAAAGAAAACCATGTGTGCTTTCCAGTATCGGAAGTTATAAATTTAGACAGACTTAACATTCGCCATCTTGGAGTTTCAAAAGGTGTGCGAAAAATAGTAAAACAAATTGTAACACCCCTTGTTTCGAAAGTTGAACATTCAGCTCTTTTAAATATTCTTTAATTTTTTCCAGTAGATATTATAAGATACTCTCATACCAAACAAATGTGTATCAGGAAGAACCATTTTTTTGCAACGCCCTGTATTTTGGTAACCTAAACTCGAGCTGTTTCATTTCTTCTCGGCGGTCTGTACTACGAGGGTCGTTAGAAGCTTCCGGCCTCATAGACAAACAGTCATGGTAGAATTTAATGCTTGCCACCTTTCGATAGATGCCGTTGATACATTTTCCCATAAAAATTTAAAGTTATTACGATCAGTACTTTGCTCATGGCACTCTCATGAAGTTGACAGGTGACGTTTTCTGTCAACAATAGAAAAAATAGATTATCGCGTTGTGATAAAGTTCCTTTATTTGAAGGAAAGAAATAAAAAACTCAGGAAATAAAAGACAAGTTAGACTCCCCTTCATATGCAACCGTTAAACATTGGGTGGCAAAGTACAAACATGGCCGTACCAGCATGTTTTGATGATTAACGTTTTGGGCGCCCAAAAACTATTTCAATTGACGAAATTGTCGGTTTAGTCCAAGGAACTGTGTTGGAAGATCATCGACTGACCGTTCAGGAGATTGTTGAGGCTTGTGGGATATCAGGTGAACGAATGCACAAGATTTTACACGAAGATTTACGTATGAGAAAATTATCCGCGCGCTGGGTGCCGCGTTGGTGGCGAGCGCTGTAGACCGATGTTATTTTTAGGTGTACACAAAGAATTTTCTTCTGACCGCTTAAAGTGTTGGGAGAAACGTTTGATCAAATGTATCGAGTTACAAGGAAATTATGTTGAGAAATCATTTTTTTTTTTTTTTGAAACATGCGTTTTTCGGAAACTTTTGAAATGATGTACTTACTTACTTAGGTGGCGCTACAGTTCGGGGTGAACCTGGGTCTCAACCAACAAGCCTCTCCATTTAGCTCGGTCTTTAGCTAATTGCCTCCAGTTGCGCACTCCAAGTTGGTCGAAAACCCCTTGAACTTGTGATTCCCTCTACTGCGTCGTCCCTCGGGATTAGATCCGAAGACTCTGCGGGCCGGAGCGTTGGTGTCCATTCGCTCTACATGTCCTAGCCATCTCAGACGTCCAATATGCAGTTTTTTGACTAGGTCGATGTCGCTGTACAGCTCGTATAGTTCGTGATTGAATCTTCTCCTCCAAAACCTGTCAACGCAAACGGGACCGAAAATCTTACGAAGAATTTTTCTCTCGAAGGGATTAAGGATATCTTCATCCTCTTTTAATAAAGTCCATGTTTCAGCGCCGTAAAGCAGGACTGGGATGATCAGGGTCTTATACAGAGTCTCCTTAGTAGTTCGAGATAGGGCTTTACTGTTATTCTTCGATTGATTTCTGCGCTGATGTTGTTCTCAGAGTTTATAGCTGAGCCAAGGTAGACAAAGTCCCTTACTACCTCGAAGTTATAGCTGCCCACGGTGACGTTTTGTCCAATTCGTCGGTGTGGGCTTTCCCTTCTTGTTGACAGCATATACTTGGTTTTGCCCTCGTTTATCGCTAAATCAATTTTGGCCGCTTCCGCCTCAATGCTTGCAAACCAACCGGTAACAGCCCGCTGAGTTCTTCCGATAATGTCTATATCGTCGACGTATGCAAGCAGTTGTACAGACTTGTAATAGATTGTGCCTCCGTGTTGGCTTGTGAGTTCCGCACAATCAGTTCAAGTACAATGTTAAAGAAGTCACATGACAGCACGTTACCATGTCTAAAACCTTTTTTGACATCAAAGGTCTCGGTGAGGTCTTTACCGACCTTGATGGAGCAGCGAGCGTTCTCCATGGTCAGCCTGCACAGACGGACAAGTTCGGCAGGCATGTCAAAACTAGACATGGCTCTATAAAACTCTTCTCTATAGATGCTGTCATAGGCGGCCTTGAAATCGATAAAGAGGTGGTGAGTATCGATTTGGAATTCTTGGGTTTTCTCCAGGATCTGCCGAAGTGTGAAGATTTGATCGATGGTGGACTTTCCTGGCCTGAAACCGCACTGATAGGGTCCAATCAAGCTGTTCATAAAAGGTTTCAGGCGTTCACACAATATCGCAGAAAAGATCTTGTATGCGATGTTGAGGAGACTGATGCCTCTATAATTGGCGCAGTTGAGGGGGTCTCCTTTCTTGTGGATCGGGCAAACGATGCTGAGATTCCATTCATCAGGCATACACTCGTCTGACCAAATCTTAGAGATGAGTTGATGTATGCACTCTACCAATTCATCCCCAGCTGCCTTGAAAAGTTCGGCTTGTAAGCCGTCAGGTCATTTTGAAATTCATTTCATTCCAGCTTGCCCAATGAAATCGAATATCATATGAGTTTGAAAACCACAAGCATAGAAATAAACCTCTTTCATAACATAGTTGTATTAAAAGAGCAATACTCTTAGGCGTAAGTTAATATATAGAAAAAATTATTTTGAAAAACATTGGTCATTAGTTATAACAGAATTTGAAGTCACTCCTAAACTTACATTAATTTGGGTAACTTAGTTCTAATTTGCTTTTAGAATATCTTAGTAATAGTGTTCATTTAGCAAAAGTCATACAGAGGTTAAGCTCGTTAAAAATCGCAAATTTTCCAAAGGCGCATTTGACGGTTTTTCTAATAATACCGATGGGCTTGAATTGCGAATTGGTTGTATGCATTTTTAAAACATCCTCCTGTATATAACACTTTTTTTTTGCAGGATTCCTGCTTTACAAAATTCGTGTTTTTGAACGTATTCGTTATTTTGAATAGTTTTCTACTTTTGACAGATTCGAGAATTTGGCATTGTCCGTCCGCGTACTTTCCGAACCAAAAACTATTCAATTGTCAAATATGACATGATGAGGGTAAAAACTCTCAGAGAGCGGAAAATCTAAGCACAAGTAGGCGAATAAAAAGCGAGCCATTTCGAGCTATGTCGAGCCAACTATCATTAAAAAAAATTATAATGAACAAATTAAAGTCGTGTGAAAACCAATAGATTCGTATTAAGTTAAAAAGAAATGTTTTGGGAGAACATTCACACATCACAGCATTTTCTTCAAGATACTTTGCATCTATTTTTTATGTTTATTAACTTTTTGAAATGGAATCCAAAACTTTTTGATTCATTTGACAATCATTTGGCAGTTTTTACGTTCGTGCCGGCATAAATTGTTTGAGCACATTCAAGCACAGAGGGGAAATACTCGCTACTCGTTACTTATCAATTTGTCTCTTTATCCGTAATGTTCGCTCAGTAGGCGAATACAGTTCGAGCACTTTAGAGCACATTAAAGCACCTTAAAGCACTTTAGATAATGTACTCGAATGGACCTATTATCTTTTGTACTTACATAGGTACGAACTTTAAGAATTTTCGTTTGACAGGAAGAAGAAAACTGCAATTGTGCAAGAAATTTTGAAAGGAGTCTCTAATGAATGTAGGGGTAGCAATGGTGTAGTGGTAACGTCATCGACTGCCACTCTAATAGTTCAAATATTGATGTCAGGAAACATTTATTTATTTCTCATGGAAATATTGGAAGAAAGCCTTTTGTAGTGAAAGTTTAAATAATTTCTTTTCATATTTTAAATGAACTTTAGTAAAACAAATATTGTCCATTTTGATCAGTAACCTTTAAGATAGTTCTGCATGAACCGAAAGAAATGGTAATCGGACGGCGTAAAGTCTGCGCTATATGTATATGCATCAAAACTTCCCAGTTAAACTCTCAGTTTTTGTCCGGTCACCAAAGAAGTACGTGGTCGGGCATTGTCGTGATGTTGATCAACTCCGGCCGCTTTTCGTGAACTGCTTCATTTAATGAATTAAATGTTTGGCCAGGCTTATAATGCATGGGTCCCTTGCAGTCCCACGAAATACTCGGCATCACCTTCCTTGGCATCAGTCCTGGCCTTGCAACAGTTCGGGGAGCCCCATATACCTCTTCGACCACTATATTTTTTGCACCACATTTTCGTACATGACCCACTTTTCATCACCAGAAATCTATTTTTTCATAAATGCCTCGATTTCGTTTCGATTCACCCTTGATTTATAAACTGAAATTCTGTCCGGCAAATTTGGTTCTGTCAGATTGTGTGATACCCCAACGTCGAGTTTCTTTGTGTACTCAGCCTTTTCCAAAGGATTTAAACTATTGCGTGGCTGATGTTTAGTTCCGAAGCGATGTTACGACTGCTGACATGCGGGTCATTATGCATTTTTAAAGATTTCGTCGACTTTTTCAGTCGTTGGTCGACCAGAGCAGGGTGCATATTTAACACCAAATTTTCAGAACAATATCAAGCAAACCATCTTTTGGCTGTTTATCTTGATAATATAATATCTTCACCATTAACAGTACAAATTTACTCACGAGTATTCGCAGCGTTTTCCCTTTTTTTGGAGTAGAATTGCAAAATGTTAAAAAAAAAATCCGAAATTTCACTGATTTTTACTACTTGAAAATAGTTGATAGAATGTTGAAAAGTTTGCAGACCTTGTTACGAAATTGATCTACAAAAATTCACCTTTCAAATGCTAGTAAGAGTTGGCATATAGGGTTTATAATAATAATAATAATAATAAGTTCTTTATTTCAAAAAATAGCTAATTTTACATTTGAATACATAGAATTTTAGGTTTATTTACTTAAGATATCAAAAAAAGAACAGAACATACGGCATGGGCTAACCCGTCGCCGGTAGAGAAGTCATTTTACGTTAAAGTAATACATTGACATTTCCTCAATTATTAATTTTCTGTAATTCAGTGCGGAAATTATACAATGGATGACATTTTTCCAGTATTCCTCTAGTCTTCCATTTAAAATATACACTAATTCTTCATCTGAAAGTGTGTTTTTAGCAAAGTATTTGCACCTGATCCCTACGGGACATCTACCCATAAAATGCTGAATTGTTTCATCTTCTTTTAAATTACATAGCGTGCATAATTTGGTACCGCCGATTTTATAGCTATTTCCATTTAGATGAATAAGATCTGCTCGCGCTTTCAAGATCCATGTTATGTCGCTTTGTACGTTTCTATCGTTGTTGCCTTTAGTAAAATCCAGATATTTATATATTCGTGTTTGAGTATTTGTGGCTTTATATACATGATGGTGGTATATCTGTTTCTTCATATTGTCTGTTAGTGCAATACAATTTCTGTGCCACTAGGTTTGAGTTAACTCCACATCTCAATTTAAGTCGAAGCCTAAGCTTAACCTCTGAAGTTCTTTGAACCAATACAGCTTTTTCATTTTTATTAGTTTTGAAAGTTTGTGTGGTAGCCTTTCTGAATTGTACTCAAATAATGTTTTTACAATGTAACGCATATGTAATTTTAGGGTATAGATATGACCCTCTTCTACTCCAGTTTCGAGTGCTATAACATAATTTGAGGTGAAATCAGGTAGTTTCAGCAGACGTTTGATAAAATAGCGTTGTAGCATATCTGCATCTTCAAAACAAGAATACCCCCATACTTGTGCGCCATATGCTTGTATTGATCTACAGGTAGCAAGAAATAATTTCCATTTTGCATTGAGCCCGATCTCTTTCTTATTAATGAAATCCTTCCATGTTGCGTTAATACTAGCTTTCGCCGAAAAGTTTGTGCTGCTTACATGCTTTACGAAAGACATTCCAGGTGTAAATATAACTCCCAAGTACTTATACTCTGAAACTATTCTTATTGGTTCTCCCCTGTACGACCACTTCTCTTGCCTAGCTAGTCTTCCCCCTTTTCTGAAAACCATTATTTCTCTCTTGTTCATGCCCCAGGTATTACAATACGTGTTCAACTTGTTTATCATTCTCTGCAGGGTCTTAATATCGTCGGCTAAAATAACGATGTCGTCTGCGTACAACAATAGCCTTATATTAATCTGACCTACACTTAGTCCTCCCCCCAGATGATCATACAGATCATTTATATACATCGCAAAGAGTAGTGGTGACAGCAGGCATCCTTGTTTAACAACGGAAAGAGTTCTAAAAGAATCTAAAAGTTCTGATCCCGTCCACACTGCCGATGTTGTTTCTTTATACACGCTTCGTAAAAAATTCACTATTTTGGGGGACACTCCCATCTCAATCAGTTTGTAGATTAGGTGATTTCTTGGCACTCTGTCAAACGCGGCCTTGAAATCGACAAAAAACGCATACACTTTTTTGTTTTCCGCAAATTTTAGCTGAATTATATCAGTAAGATTGTATATGTTATCTGCTGTCGAGTAATATTTACGAAACCCGGCTTGGAATTCATTAAGTTTTTGGTGTTTTTCAACCCATTCTGATAGCCGCTCATTTATTATGCCCATTAAAATTTTAGCTTTACAGTTCATGAAAGAAATGCCTCTGTAGTTACATGGGTGACTCGCGTCTCCCTACTTAAATATAGGGAACACAATGCTCGTACTAAAGGATTTATCAGCAATACCGATATTTAATGCTAGCTCATACGCCGAAGGAAATTTTTCACTTTCATATCATCTAGTGACAAAAAGGCTCGATACTTTCTTTTCAACCCAATATATAAATCCGACTATTGCGAAAGCTTATGTCAACACTACTGCGAAGGCATAAAATTGGCAGTAGATTGTTCTGTTGTTGGCTGGAAAAAAATGTTCCTACTGTTTAATGATTTATGTGACATAAGGTGGTCGGGGAAAAAATTAATAGCAAGGACAAATTAAAAAAAAAATTCCCCAGTTATCTGGACGCCACCCAGAAATTTTTCTGAAACTTAATAACACCTGTCTCTCCATATCCTTTCCAACTTACTTCATGCAAGCTAGTATAAACCAGCACTCAGGCATCAAAGGTGCCACCATCCATACCGACAGCCAAGCGGCTTGAACTTGATCAGTTCAAAATCAGTTATAAGTTGCTTCGACACTTTACAAAATTTAGCCCAATACAAAAAAGTAATATTGTGGTGGGAACCGGGCCATGTAGGTGTTGACGGCAACGAAACTGCAGATCTGTTTGCCAAAAAATGGTCCTCTGAATTGACGATTGCACCAAAACCCTCTTGAACGAATACCTGATACCCTAAAAATTTGGGAACCAATAACACCCTATGTCTTATACAAGCTAAAAGAGCTGTCCGACCCTTCCGAAGAAGGTAGTGGATATTCTTAAATACAGCAGAAACGATATGAGAAACTTTGTGAGCTTATCTTACCGGTCACTGCCAATTAAAATACAACCTCAACAAATTGAAAATCTTAGGATATCACCATTCGCCTTGGTCTAGAAGAGGACGAAACCGCAGAACACATACTATGTGTGTGTGCAGCTCTGTATAGAATTAGGAGCTTTTTTCTAAAAGAGATCATATCTCTAGCAGACCTGAAAAAACTCCTCTGCAGCTCTAGTTATTGCTTTCATAAGAAGAGTAAAATTATTGCTGTCCTGAAAGATGGCCATTCGTACAATAAATCTTTATTGGTCGCAGTGTTTCTACGCAAAATGGGCGTGGCCACAAATAAAAAATAAAATACGCCGTGCAATCATGAACCTGCATTTAAGGGATTGTTCTCTAGTAAAAAAAATAAATAAGTAAATATTTGCCGCAACAGCTCTTTAAGTTCCAGAGCCTAGCTTCTCGCAACCACTCATGTTGAGTGCGTTATATTTTTCGCGCGAATGGAAGGGACCTACAACTTTTTTTTTTTTTTGTCGGGATAGGAAACACTCGACTTTAGCACTCAGACACAACTGGTCCATTGTACTGCCAGAGAGCAAACCCTGATTTACCCATTTTGTTGGAATTTCCTTGACTTTCGAAGAAAGCCAAGCAAGCACTTCAGTGATGAGGAGCTTACAGTACCAGCACTCACCACATCCGCACCGAAGATCTGCCACCTGATACGAGCAAAGGCCGGACACACACAGAGATAATGTTCCGCGGTGTCGTCGCTCTCTCCACAAGCGTCGCAGATTGTAGTGTCACTTAAGCCTAACACGTTAAGGTGCTTGGCAAAAGCGAAGTGGCCTGTCAAGACGCCGATAAGTTGTCTACAGTCTTTTCTGCTGAGAGACAGCAAGAATGCCGCTGATTTCTTACAGACGTCCGGGAGCATGCGTTTAGTCGACCTGCAACCTGGCGAGTCATGCCACACACAATTGTGCTCGTGAGAGACCCAATCATCAATGGAAGCCCTAACCGAGGACGCTGGAAGACCCAACGCGGGTTCGGGACCTGAGAAAGCCTCCTCTGAGCCTTGTCTAGCAATCTCATCGGAGATCTCGTTCGACCTACAACTTAGTGCCGTACCGAATGGCAGAGAAGCTTTTTCGTGATAACAATACTCTCGGATGTTTGTCAGACGCTCGCGAGAGGTGGGACCTTCTAGTGTTTTCTGGGATTCCAACTTGGAACCTCTTGCGTAGTGATCCGACACACTAACCACTTACGCCACGGCGCCCATTGTTCTCCAGTTTCTCTAGTTGTGTCAATATTAAAAAAAAAATAATTGATAGCTTTAAAAAGAAATGAATTTCTTTGTTTTAGAATATCTTGTTCCCAGCTGTTTACTTTCTTTTTTTTGTCCGAATTTGAAAATAACGTACTGAATTCGTTGAAAGGTATGCTCGACAAACTGCCAACTGTAAACTAATTTGATTTTAATTTCATATAAATTCAGAATTTCTATACGAGTATGTGAAAAATGTATGGAAAAATTTAAAATTTTGGCTAACATTTTGTATTTCGCTTAAATTACGTATTTCGATTCGATGAACAAGTGCTTTAACGCAATTGAATCGTTATTTTATACATTTTCTTGTAATTTCTTCTTCTTCTTCTTTCTTTTATCAGCGAGGTTATGATCCGAAAACAAGGGATCATAACCCTTCCACTTCACCGCATTTCTACTGATCCGCCTGTGGGGTTTTTGTAATTTATTATCGGCTATAATGAATTATTTTCAAGTCAAGCATAAACAACTGAGCTTCAAGAACCACTACACCAAAAATCTTTCTCTGTCTATCTATCCATCCTTTCCAACGCCCGCACTGTGTGTAAACATGTTAAAGGTTTTCATAACCCTTTGAGTGCGCGCAAGTTATAAAAAAAAAAAAAGTTCTTCACCCATTTTCACTTGAAATCCTTATGACTGTTTCTTTGAGACCTAAACTCTTGACATTTATTATTTGGTACTGCCAATTTTGTGTTAGACACTAACATTAGATACATACAGAGGGTGTGTGCAAGGTTGGGCTTAATTGAAAACAAAGAAAGGAATTGTATTTGTCAGCAGTTCATAAGAAGTGTAACTGTGAATAAACTTGCTCTTTTTCTAAAATTTTAACCTTGAACCACACGGATAGTAGTACGAAGCACTAGCTTTAAATAACACCTTTCAACAAATCTACCAAGTCATCTTCAAGTGTTAACAAAAAAAAAAAAAAAAACATACATAGCCTACCCTATCCCGATGCGTTGTGAAATTAAACTGAAGTAATTGTGACATTAGCCGTGTTTTTTCGAAACCTAGCCAGCCAGTAGTTGCTATTAAAGTAAAATTTTACACATAAAACAAATACAAACACCGGCTGGCTACTACTACTCTTGATTTAATCTCCAGCTAAAAATGACTGGCTGGGAATTTTGCTATGCTTAATTTCAGGCGGCGCAAAAACGAATGTTTTTTAGTTATTTGTTGTTGCTGCCACTGCGAAGTTGTTTTGTTCCCAGAGATATGTTCGTACAAAATCGGGTGGCTTTAGCTGGCTGGCAAATCGTTTGAACGATTGACTGGCTAGGCTAGGTTAGGTTAGATTTGCTGTCTGCACGTCCATGCAGACACTCTTAGACCAGTAAAGGTCCATTGTGATGCCAAGGATCTACCATTAGACCACTTAGGGACTAATAAAACCAACCGGAGCTTTTGATGAAGCGATGGATGTTCATGACGTCTAAGGACGCCAAATCGCTGAGGACGTCAAGGAAGGGAGCTCCTAGATGGAGCATTCTTTTGCGTGATAGAGCAGGGCATGTGCATAGGAAGTAAAGGATGGTTTCCTACTCCTCCTCCTCCTCGTCCCTACAGCTTCTGCAGAAGTCATTGGAAAAGAGGCCATGTCTTTTGGCATGCTGGCCGATTAAACAGTGTCCGGTGATGACACCGATAACACTGCTGATCTGTAATCGCTTTAGTTTAACCAACTCGGCACTACGTTTCTGGTCCAGCTTAGGCCAGATCTGCCTCGAATTGTGACACGTTGAGCCAATATCCCACCTAAGGTTGGTCTTGCTAATAGCGTTCAGCTTCAGTAGATGCTTACATGCAGCGAGGGGCATACCAAGGGCTTGCCTATCTGGCAGAATCCTTAGAGTAGTACCCTGTCTGGCGAGTTCGTCCGCCCTACAGTTTCCTGCAATGTCTCTGTGACCTGGCACCCAGCATAGGTGAATGTTGAACTGCTCTGTCATCTCCGTAAGAGATAAACGCCAGTCTAAGACGGCCTTTGAGGTAAAAGAGCACGATTCCAAGGAATTGATAGCCACTTGACTGTCAGTGAAAATGCTAATATCCCTGACAGATAATACATTACATTTCAGCCAGGACAGGGCTTCTTTAATCGCCATGATTTCCGCCTGAAAAACGCTACTGGCTGGCTAGGTTTCAAAATAACACTATTATTAAACTGAAATGTTTCTTCTTTAACTCTTCACAGTTTTCATTAAAACTTTTTTATTTTTTTAAGAAAACGACCCAAAAGTTAAAAAAAAAAGTATAGCACTTGTACTGGTTCGAACTCTCAGAAGCCCGTATGTGAAATTGCATCTTCCTTGTTCGGAATTTAAGGCCCAAAAAGAGACTCACTCAACTCTGTTTACACTGATCATTTACATATATGTACATACTTCATGGACTCTATCTCCATTATTTCTCTAATAATAATAAACAGCTGTGAATATAAGTCGATGGTTTCGTTGCCATTCTGTTAAAACCAAATCTCGTCCGGATCAATATGATCCATATTTTCAAAGAAATATGTATTGATAATGGTCCGGTAACAATCACCATTGATCGTAACGCGAGCTCCGGCCTCATTTTTGAAGGTCCAATGATGCCACCAGAGTGAAAACCACACTAAACGGCAACCGATTTTCGAAGTAAATTTGGCTAATTTGAAAGCGTTGTTCAAGCGTCTATACATGATAGTTTGGCAGACTATACTAAACATAAATCTATCTCTTGTGGCCACAGAAATGTCAACAATAACGGCCAGTTCGACAGTTCGGCCTTACAGTTATCGATATCGTAAGTTATGTCTAAACAAAAAAATCAGCTGGTATCGTGTTCTTTCCTTCTACAGAAGTCATTTACGAGGAGGTCTAGCCTGCCAATGACACTTACTATAATCGTAATGAGTGACCTTTTCTGTCTAATAAGGCAGTTGGAGGGTTTCTGATTCGGTTTGGGCCAGATCTGTCTAGTAATGAGGCACGTATTGCCGTCTGCCTATCTGCGGTTGGTTACGATGATAGCATTGAGTTTAAGCAACCATTTTTTCCGGTAGCAAGAAGCATGCTGAGATTCACCTTTTTTGGTGGAATCGATATGTTAGTACCCTGCCTGATGAAGAAGTTCAAGATCGTTAAAAGAGGAGTGTCAAATTTCGCTAAAGCCGTCCATCAGACGATCATGCCATATGTTAGTATGGACCTGATGACGGATACATAGAGCCAGTATGTAATTCGTAGCGGTAGTCCTCAGTTCATTTATTTCCTATTGCTTTCTTACAGCAGTAGAGAGCTGTTGCAGCTTAAGTTCTTATTAAGACTGACACCCAAATAGTGCCACATAGTTTTGGACGGTCAAAATGTGGAATTTTGTATTTTAAAGAAGACCAGTTCTGTTTTTTGTGAGTTAACACAGAGATGCCGTTTAGATAGCTTAGAGAGAGCGTGTAGCAAAAGATCTCTAATCGTATTGAATTGTTTGCCCGAGACAGCTATAGCAACGTTGTTCTCATAAGTATTATAATTGCCTTGCAGCCTTTTCCCTCCAGAAATAGAAGCAGCTCATTCTCCGCTAGGTTCCAAAGAAGGGGCCCTGCCTTGTGGAGTACCCCACTTACAAACCTTCGAACTGTGGCGTCACCCAGCTTAGAGTTGCTAACCCTGTTTCTCAACAGCTGGTTAACCAAGGCACTAATCGTCGCCGTTGTTCCAATGGCCGTGATTGCAGTCAGGTTCTAAAGTTTTAACGAGTTTCAATTGAAAGAACACGAATGAATGTCAATTAGTCTTGTTTGTATTATGTTAAAAAAATATGTTAATCTAAAGCATTTTTTTTTTTTAAATAAAATATAACCTATAAAAACATTAGAAAAAAAAAAATTCCTTCAATTATACACATACAAATAAAATTAGAAAACGTTATTGCTAATAACCCATCTGTAATTGGTGTTGGTTGCAGGAGTTGATATGCTCTTGTGAAGATGTTGTGCCACCTCAAGATGATAGTTGTTTATCGAACGATGAATGTGATCCCCCTGTGCTGCCTAATCCATCCGCTGTTCTAAAGACAGTATCGGCCCTCCTACTGATTCATGAAAAAAATACAGCGAACGACCATCAAGAATTACATCAAGTTCGTCATCATCAAGAACAACAGCATCATCATCCAATTGACGAAGACCATCAACCACCTGCAACCAACATGCAATTAACAGAAAAGTGGGAAAATAAAGTTAATACCATACGTGAGATGACAACAAGTAGAGAAAAAATTGATGACGATATAGTTGCTGCAAAGGAAAGTCAAATTGGCAAATTCTTTCGTCAGGCTAAAATCAAAACATTCCATAAGATAAAACTTAACTTAGCAAATAATAACACAAACGTAAAGTATATTGCTGGCGGTGGGAACGAGTATCAGTTGCAAACTATTGAGGAAACAGAAGCCGATAGTTATCAGATAGTAAATGAGAAGATATCACCGGTCGTCCTCAAAGTGAACGATCTCAACGCAATGAAATTTAAACTACTCGAAATTAGTTCTTCTAATAATAACAACGAAAGCATACAAGAAAATCAAACAATTGCAGTCACACAGCAAATTTCTAAAAGCAATGCTACTGTGAACAATGATTGCGGCAATACGCGGCAGATTGTAACGAAACGAATCGAATTCTTTGAAGATCGACACATTTCACAAAGTAGCCCAGGTGATGATGTCAATAATATTACAGCGAAAAATATTTATAGCATTTACCAAGCAAATAATGATGATGGCGAAATTAAAACTAAAAAGGATGATCGCTTATTGAATCACGAATTCAATATTCTTACAGTTGTCTTGTCGTTTGTCTTTATTGCGACATTCGTGCTGTTAGTGATATTTCCACTTCCAGACTAAGATGCTATTATTTATGTATAGTTAGAGGAGAGAACATAATTTGTACTTAATATATTTTAACGATCAATTTCCAAAAATACAATTTATAATCTTACGATCTTGAAAATTAATTATTAACTATTTTGTAATACTATTATACTTACCTCCTCTTGCTGAGAGTTTTTTTTTTTAATACAGTAGAATGCTGATTATCCTACATAATTAAAATTTTCCGGGTAAATATCAGTCCGTTATCAATGAATAATTTGTATTGGTTTCTTTATTTTATTAATTTTTTTTATATACTACGAGATTATTTATTTAAGTATATGCAAACATTTTAGTTGAAAAATCGGCATTCTACTGTAGCTTTTTATTTAATATATTAAATTATATAGTAGTTATTAATAAGATTGGATACTTTGAATGTGGCCTAAAAAATATGGAGCTTAAGCTTTGCTAACTAATTAATTTAAGATTTGCGAAGGAAAGACAAGATATAAAATAATAGTATTAAATAAAATGCGGTAAAATATTTGCCGGATTTCCATAAATTTTTTATACTGAAATGTATGTTACACACAAACAAATTATTTTCTAATCATTTTTAATTACTTTTCTGTATTTTATTATTTATAAAGATTTTCATTGGGATTTTGCTAGAAAAAAAATGTAAAATTCCTAATAATACGAGGATTTGTATCTTTAGTTTATTTATTTATTTATTTAAAATAAAATATGAAAAGGTGTTCTTGAATTTCATTATTTGTGTGGCTATTGTTTTTTTTTTTTACACTTTGTTTATTTATGATATTTTTATGACTATAATTGGTTGATGATCTTTGTGGCAAAAGGAAATACTTTTATAAACTGTGAATAAAACTATTAAAAAAGTATTTAAGAATCTCAAACATTGTTCTGTTCGTGCATTGTATAATATAAAAGCTGACACGTATTTGACGCCTTGACAGAATGCCAGAATGCATTTCTACTATTTCGACCGATATCAGGCTTAGACGATCTTTTACTTATTTTAATTGACGTTCACATATGCATTCACTCGTTGAAATACAATTGTCAATTGAAAACAATACTGAAAATATGCAAACTCAGTTAAAATTTCCCCAGTAGAGATCCCCACCAGAGCAGATATAACATAAAAGGAAACCGAAGAAGAAAAAAACTCGAAGAGTACCATCTCTCTTCCGTCAAGCCAGTTAGGTCTACTCTTGAAGATAACAAAGAGACAGCAAAAGAAGAATAAAAAATAAAATGATATCAGTCACCACTGATATGATTATGATCAAGAAAAAAATAATTAAACTCTGAATTTTGAAAAAGATATTTTTGATATTGCTTAGCTCCTAGATAACGTAGAAACGTGATTTTAAATTTATTTTAGTTTATTAACGTTAAAAGCTCAAACGCCAAGACAAAATTTATTAAAATCGACAAAGCCGAAGTTGATGTTATTTGTGTTTCTTAGTTTCTTTGATTTCTTTCGCGATCTCTCAAACTCAAAACCGAATAAAGAATAATAAGGGTGACCCAACAGATGGTGTGGATGTTGGCTGTCAATTACTGCCATTTACTGAATTAAATGCGGTTGATCTTTTTGACAGATGTCAAGTACAAACTTTGGAAATTTTAGTCATGGAGTCGTTTACTACGCAACAACGCATCTTTGTTATTCAATCTTATTACGAATATGGGCGATCTGTAAAAGTAACATTTCGTAAAATTCGTGATTTTTTCGGTCAACATAATCGCCCTAGTGAGTCTGAAATTCATACAATGGTCGAGGAGAAGTTGATTGGCCTCCAAGGTCATGCGATTTGAGACTTCTTCCTGTGGGATTATTTGAAAAGTAAGGTCTATGCCAATAACCTAATAACTCAGCGAGTATTCAGTTATGGTCATTATTCAATAAAGTTCTAAATTGATTTCACAATAAATGTGTGTTTAATCTAATGAAAACTTCCACACTAGCTGTTGTCTGACCCTTTATATGAACTTGCTTCAGGAGATTTCCCAATCAATAAATAAAAAAGCCGTTCAGCGGTATTCCGTGTAGCCTGTGACAAAGGGATATCGACTTAATTTTATAATAATAGGAATCAGTATTTTTTTTATTTTTTTTTTTGCCGAGAGTAGGTGAAAAATCTTCTAAAGACACCATAAGGCCCGACCGAGCGTGCTTATGGTAGTGTAAGACTTTTACTCACTAAAAAAACACCTCTCTTCAAAAGTAGTACTACAACTAAGCCGACGCTTATCCAGCAGTTTTATTTTCGCTTACGATACACGTGATTTTTGGGGAAAAAAATATGTTCGTACGAAGTTAAAAGAAATGTAGAACTTTAGTCGGGTTAAATTCCAATGATAGTTCCTGCCTTTTTCGCGACCGGCATATACTATGACGCGAGGTCAAAAGGTTTTATCCTTTGCAGACGACGAATTGAATTATTCGCGTCAAGTAGTTGAATGACGGTACGGTTACAATGGCCGTGAACACGATCTTTGTGTTTACGCGCAAATTTTGTTATCTCTTCGACGACGCTGGAAATTCCCAGATCTCGACGAATATCTTCGTTACGTACATACCACGGTGCGTTGACGATCGTTCTAAGAACTTTATTTTCAAAAGTTTGTATTATGTTTCTATTGCCTTTCTTGGTACAACCCCATAGTTGTATACCATACGTCCACACAGGCTTTAGCACTTGCTTATAGATAGGCAGTTTGTTATGTAGGCTCAACTTCGAATGTTTTCCGAGTAGCCAGTACATTTGTCGGTATTTGTTTTCGAGCTCGTCGCGTTTCTTTTTTACGTGTGATTTCCATTTAAGCTTAACATCTAGAGTCATTCCTAGATATTTTGCTTCGTTCGCGTATGGTATTTGAGCCGAGTTAAGATATAGAGGTAATCTATCCACTTTTTTGTACGTAATGTTGACGTGAGTAGATTTGCTTTCGTTCAGCACAATAGGCCAAGAATTCGTCCAAGCATAGTTTCGACCGTGGTCAATATCGCCGTATCGTCCGCAAACGTGGCGACGACACAGTTTCTTTCCTGTGGGATATCACGCGTGTAGAGTACATATAGAAGCGGGCCAAGGACACTTCCTTGTGGAACTCTGGCCGCAATCTCCTTGAAGTCTGAGTAATCATTTCCGTGCTTAACACGAAAGAGTCTCTCGGTGAGGTACGATCGCAAGATTAAAAAGAGTTGCCGTGGCAGTAGTCGTTGCAATTTATACTCCAAGCCTTCGTGCCGAACCTTATCGAAAGCTTGTGAGACGTCAAGAAATACACCACAACAAATCTTTTTTTCTTCCAGAGCTTTCTCAATCACGTCAGTTATTTTGTGGACTTAGGAATCAGTATGTAGAAGTTTGGGGATCACAAAGGTACAGGGGACAGGGTTAAAATATATAATTTGGCTTTGGGAGAATCGATTGTTGATAGTAGCTTCGACTTTCCAAAATGGAATACACAAAGTCACCAACAAAATTCTAGGTACGTCGAACTCACCCCAATTCTTCAAGTCGAATGCCCAGTCGTATTTTCTTTCGTATTTAAAGTCGTATCAAAATTAAATTCCTATTCCTCTATTCGTATGCGATGCATACGACAACTCAAAAAAACCAACGCGTATCATCGCAGTTATGCAAAAGTCAAACCATCAGAGAGAATGAAACGAAAATGTAAAAAGTTTGGCGGTGTATTTTAAAGCAAAGTAAAGTTTTTGGTGAACAAAATAAATCAAAAAGATCAATTTGATAACCTCTTTTTCGATTAAGAAGAGGATGAAGTGGTGCCGGTTAAGAATTTGGCAGAAATTCGGAGAAATTTGTTGTGTATTATAATTACGCCAACGACCATAACATGCTGAGCATCAGTTCTCCGATCATCGATATCAAGCAGCGACGGGTGCGGTTAATACTTAGATAGCGGACCGCTTGGGAACACCCCGTGTTGTTGGCATAGCAGAAACAACCCTTACAAATTGACTAAGACTCGTAACTTTCCTACAATAAAAGCACACAAAACAAATTCAGATATTTTGAGTAAAAATACATGTACTTACATTTTTTTTTTTCTATTTTGCTTCTCGTTGAAGGCGAGTCGTAGCCAATTTTGAGTGCGAGTAAAATACCACACAAATACGACCATCCAACGACCAGTTGAATTATCCGTAATAGCGGAAAAATACGACACTCGTATGCGTTGCGATGCATACGACTCCTGTCAAAAATTTCGTACGAGTGTGTTCGTAAAGTACGAACTTTGTAATAACTAATTGCGACCATGGTCGTGTTCGACTGTCGTATACGAGTTGAAGACTTTCAGTGAATACGTAAAATGTGCTGCTTCCACGTTTCTGCAGCCAGAACACTTTTCTAAGGGTGTTAAAGAAATGTCGGGCTTACTTAAAGCGATATTCAGTTCTTTCAGCCGTATTCAGTGCAGTGGATTATTTCAAAGGCTAAGCTGGTAAATGAGTATGATCTGATAACTATATCGGAATCTGACAGAATTTGTTTTTGTTTTGTACTCATGCAACCCAATAATTTCTAGAAAGAAATCTGCCCATGTATATGTGTGCCTATGTACTTTTTTTTCCTCTTAATGTCCTGGTTTTTGAAGATACCTAATTTTTGTTCGGGGGAAATATTCCGAGCGAAAATTTATTCACGAAAACCCTGAATTAGTCTTATCTAGTTTGATATTTTTAAGAAGCAATTATATGAGGTGCGTCGACATAACATTTTATCATCACTTCGACACGGAAGAAATTTAAAAATGTACTTCAATCCTCCAGACATGGGTGGACATATACATATGTAAGGAGATATACCATATTTCCATTATTTTTACTGATATCAATTGGTTTGCAGATTCTGTCCTCTTGGAAGTTCACAAAAATGTGTTGGTAATGAGTGTGGGCGCAGTCGTTAGTACGTCGGACCACTGCGCGTGAGGTTCCATATTCAAATCACAGAAAACACCAACAAGATTTTTCACGCTCCCATTTCTCGCGAACGCCTGAAAAACACGAGATTATTGTCATGCGAAAGCTTCCAAAAAAAATACAAAAAAGCTTCCCAAAAAATAAAATAAAAATTGTCTTTCGGATACAGCTAGGTCCCTTCCATTCGTGCGAAAAATATAACGCAGTTGCTTCGAATTATGTATATCTACCCCGTCTACACGGAAGCTTTTCCGAGTACACCTGGCTCTGCTCTGCATGCTTTGCTGAACTTACCTCCTCTCGATACTTATATCATGGGACGCACTATCAAAACCATCCATCATCTTAGGGGGGGTGGTTTTTGGTATGCTCCCCACTGGAATTTTGATGAACTTGCGCGACACTTTTCTTACATCTCCGGTCTCATGGATATGATGTCTGATGCAATGACACCAGAACTTAAGCTGATGTGCAAATTCAGAGTCGACATTCCTTGTATTCAGGACTGGCTTAGGACAGAGTCTGAGTCTGGAATTGAATGCAGTCGTATTTTCACGGATGCTTCAAAACCAATCAAGGGTCTGGCGCTGGTGTCTTCGTGTAAGACGACAACCACCCCTATCGTGGAATCCGTCGGAATTGAGTTTCACTTCAGCTATTCGATTCCCTTTCACTTTCTACTGCTATCGTGGAATCCGCCGAGAACGTCTCCTTATCGACAGGCATTGGGGAAAGGTAGTTTCACTGTCAAACAGCTGTCTTTTATTTGTCAATAAAAATTTGTGTAGCTACATTCATTTCGTAAAAGTAAAATTTCTTTAAGAAGTGATTGAAAAAAAAAATAAAGCACACAAATGGAGACGGTAGCTCTGTTTTTGGAAGGAGAAGAGGAAGAAGATGAGCGGTCTTCCCAGAGAAGAGTACGACCGAGGTTAAGAGCAACAGTGGATGATTTCATGGAACTTCCAGATCAAATGTGTGTCTCTAGAAATAATTTTTTTTTATTTATTTCTAATTTTAATAAAGTTCAATTGCATAGGTTTATCAAAAATGTTCGGCTTAGTAAAGCAGTTGTAGTTTTTTTCCTGTAATTTATATGTAAACAAAAATTGTTTGTTCTTTTAATTTCACTTACATTTTTGCAAACAAAGAAGACGACGTGCAACAGCCAAGGCAGAAATCCGCAATGATTTTGATGCGGATGAGAAATGTGGGAAAAATCCGATTCGAACGTTTTCCACGATATAGTGGAACTGACTCACATTACCCACACGGGGAACTGTTCACTTTGCGGATTTGACGATAAGGGTGAACATTAGACTTCTTTCATCGTTACGCAAATAAGCGTGTGTTTTCCAAGTGAAAACTTATGCAATCCTAATGGCCATAAACTATGTTGTAAAGAACAAATGGAGATGCCGTACTACTTGTGTCTGTAGTGACAGTCAGGCTGCGCTTAAGGCCTTGCTTAACTCTTTAACCATTTCCAAAATAGTTTGTAAAATCAAAAACTCTCTGAACTGGGTCGCAAGGCTGAATTCTCTGTCTCTTATCTGGGTGCCACGTCACACTGGGATTCTGGGGAACGAGATCTCCAATGAGATTACCAGACAAAGCTCATTGACGATTAGATCTCTCACGAACACAATTGTGTAGGATGACTAAACGAATGCTCCCGGACGTCTGTAAGAAATTAATGGCATTCTTGCTGTCGCTCAGCAGAACAGTCTGGCCAGGCCACTTCGCTTTGGCCAAGCACCTTAACGTGTTAGGCTTAAGTGACACTACAATCTGTGACGCGGAACATTATCTCTCCGAGTATCAGGTCTTTGCTCCTATCAGGTGGCAGATCCTCGGTGCTGATGTGGTGAGCGCTGGTACTGTAAGCTCCTCATCACTAAAGTGCTTCCTTAGAAAGACAATAAAATTCCAATAAAATGGGTAAATCAGGATTTGCTCTCTGGTAGTACAATAGACCAGTTGCGTCTAAATACTACAGTCGAACGTTTCCTATCCCAACAAAAAAGAAAAAAAAAATGTTCGTTTAGACCTCTCTTACAAATCTGTCATCATATCGAAGAAGAGATAGATTCAAAGCTCGGATGGCAAATAACGCGTCAAATAAAAAACAAACATATATCATATTTTGACTTTGACATTACTTTAAAAATGGTTCTAGTACTTCATAGCACCACCCTAAGTCCTTACAATGTCTTGAACACCCTTCCTTGTCCCGGAGGCATAAAGATTACCGGGGTAATTGTAATTTTTCGTTACACCGCACTTCTTTAGTTATGCTCCTGAGATGCTGCATGGCCTTTTGTTTTTTCGTTGGATCTTCTTTCTCATAAGAGCCCAGACGTTTTCGATGAAGTTAGTGGACTGTTTTCCGCCCAAATAATTGATCCTATACCTAATTCTTCTTTCAAAGTTTTAATCTGTGGTAATCTGTGGAGGAAATTCAAAATGCAGAATCATATGATTTTCAAAACATCAGCATGGTGCTGAATCATCTTTCGTCTCGGTGTTTCCGCTGTCTTCCTTTCCATATTTGGTACAACACTATTCAAGATAATTTTTTTTTTATACTGCATGGCTTTGACAGTGACCTCGAGTATAATTCAGGCGGTTAAAGTCATAGCGGTGTAAGTCATTTCTCAAAAATTTTAGTGTAAGTCCAGAAATGATACATGCCAAACTGTCGCATAAAAATGTGAAGTAAATTAACATTTTACTACTCCATCAACAGATGGCAGCACAAGTTTGATAGATAAAAGGAAAAGCTAATATGTTGTAAGTTACAGCGGTACAAATCTCAAGTTCCTTACATGAGCTAAATATGACTTACACCACTGACTTTAACCGCCTCAATTAGCAACCCAACTCCAATTGGATTGATACATCCCCACATCATAACATAAGAAAAATGTTTCCCAGTGTGAGCTATGCATTCTTCGCTGTAGCGTTCCCCTTTTCTATCACGCACTGTCTGCTTCCCATCTGGTTTGATTAGGTTAAACTTTTATTAATTAATGATTATCGCAACGATTGACCAATCCGGTTTAGATTTTTCTTAGCCCAGCTATGGCGCGTTTTCTTAATTTTGCTGGTCAGCAGTGGCTTTTTCGCTAGTCTCCTTGCTAGCAAACCCATCACGTTAAGACGATTCTGGATGGATCTGACACTAACTTCAGCACCAGTAGCTTCTTGTAGCCCAGCTCTCAACTCCGAAGCGGTTTCAAACCTACTTTGGTATTTGGATTGGTATTTCTCAATCTTAGCCTCCTCCTGGTCTTCCCGAATAATGGTATACCTCTTCAGTCCTTAACCAATTTTTCTCGTCAGAGTGTGATCCTGACGATATTTGTTAGAGGATCTTACAGAATTCTCATCAAATATATTTTTTGGTCTTATTTTCTTCACTCAATTGTACCATTTGAAACATCGCGATGACAACTTTTCACTTTTACTCAAGATAAACAACTGCGCGTATTGTACATTTTTGTCAGTGAATTCCACTGCAAACTCCCAAAAAGTAATTAGCTGAAAAACAGAAAAACATAAAAAAACCGATTTGGCTATTTTTTGTTACGCTGGGTGTATTTATTTATTTATTTTTTTTTCGATATATTTTTTTACTTTAATACGAATACTGACATTGTAACAAAAAGTATTAAAAAAATGTTTACTAAGGGCCGGTCTGTTCACTCTCGGTTAACTTTAACCAGTGGTTATTCCAGCTGATAACCATAGATTGTGTTTGTTAATCGAAATTTTAACCAGAGAATCCATGGTTTGGTTAGTTAACCAGAGAGATCGATAACCAGCCGAATTTCCTTGGTTAACGTCATTTTAACCAATGATTTTCTGGAATTTTGTTTGTTCATGCTTAGTTTTCATACTGCTGGTTACTTTTGACACAATATTATGCGACACACTATGCAGATATTGTGTGTTAAAAATATAGATAATATACATACGTACATACCTTTTCAATGGCCCGGTAATCCTTCATGAGGGTCGCGGGGGTAGGATGCTCAGGTGGACTCTCCATCCTTCTCGATCCTCCGCCATTGACTCCAACTCATCAGGAGGACCATAGGTGAGAGTTGAAACATACACCGAGTTAAAAACCGATAGCTTAGCTTGAACACTAAGTTCGGCCTTCCTTATAACAGCCTCAAAATTGGTCCAGCCTGACCAATTCTACAGGATAACTCGGAATTGCTCTTCCCATCACTAGTGAATAAGAGCGCAAGGTACTTAAACTTATCCACCTGCTTCAGTGAGACTCCACTAACATGCAGAGTGCACTGAATGGGTTTTTTTTGGAAACGACCATTACTTCTGACTTGTTCATGTTGAGTGCGCGCTGAAGTTCGGTTTGAGAGGACCCAAGGAGGACCAAATCATCCGCAAAGAGCAGGTGACTAATCCTTAGGTCTCCCACTTTGAAACATTCCCCGCCACGGCTGCGCAGCAACATCGAATCCATATATACAATGAAGAGGAGAGCTAACAAAACGCACCCCTGGCGGAGTCCAACGCCCGCAGTGAAAGGTATTGATTAACCACCGTTTATCCGAACACAGCTTCTACAGTTTGTGTATAAAGACTGAATCGCCCTTAACAGGGAACCATCAATCCCATACTCCTGCAGAACACACCAGAGTTTACCTCTAGGAACCATATCATATGCTTTTTCCAAATCCATAAAACGAGTGTAGACAGATTTAGCATACACCCAGGCCTTTTCAAGAACCATTCTGGTCGGTTGTGCTTCTTACTTACTTACTTACTTAGATGGCGCTACAGTCCGGGGTGGACCTGGGCCTCAACCAACAAACCTCTCCAGCCAGCACGGTTACGAGCCAGCTGCCTCCAGTTGCGCACGCCAAGTTGGTTGAGGTCCCCCTCCACTTGTTTGCGCCACCTACCGCGAGGTCGTCCTCTACTGCGCCGTCCGTCCGGGGTGGATTCGAAGACTTTCTTAGCGGAAAGGTTGGGCTCCATCCGCTCTAAATGACCCAGCCATCTTAGTCGCTGTATGTGAACTCTTCTGGCTAAGTCGATGTCCTTGTACAGGCCGTATAGTTCGGCATTGTACCTTCTCCTCCACTCACCGTCTATGCAGACGGGACCACAGATCGCTCGAAGAACTTTTCTCTCGAAATAACCAAGGGCATCCTCATCCGGTTTTTTCAAAGCCCATGCCTCTGCGCCATACAGCAGGACTGGGATGATTAGAGTCTTATAAAGAGTTACCTTAGTAGTTCGAGATAGGGCTTTGCTACTCAATTGCCGCTTGAGCCCATAGAAACAACGATTGGCAAGAGTTATTCTCCGTGTGATCTCTCCACTCATGTCATTTGCGGAGCTGACCATAGAGCCTAGGTAGACAAAATCCTTTACTACCTCAAAATTGTATCTGTCTATTGTGGCGTTCTGCCCAAGACGCCGATGTTGGGTGTCCTTTTTTGTAGACAGCATATATTTTGTTTTGCTTTCATTAACCGCTAGACCCATCTTTGCTGCCTCGATCTCAATACTCGTAAATGCCCCATTGACGGCCCGCTGAGTTCTTCCGATTATGTCAATGTCATCGGCATAAGCGAGTAGTTGTACAGACTTGAAGAAGATTGTACCTCCGGGGTTGGCTTGTGAGTTTCGTACAATTCTCTCAAGTATTATGTTAAAGAGATCGCATGATAGCGCGTCGCCTTGTCTAAGACCTTTCCTGACATCGAACGGTTCGGTGATGTTCTTACCGACTTTGATGGAGCAGCGAGAGTTCTCCATCGTCATTCTGCACAAACGGACGAGCTTGGCAAGGATGCCAAGACTAGAAATGGCTCTGTATAACTCGTCTCTATACACGCTATCATAGGCAACTTTGAAATCGATGAAAAGGTGGTGCGTATCGATTTTATATTCATGGTTTTTTTCCAAGATCTGCCGTAGTGTGAATATTTGGTCAATGGTGGACTTTCCAGGCCTGAAACCGCACTGATAAGGACCTATCAGGTTGTTGACGATCGGTTTTAGGCGTTCACATAGTACGGCAGACAGGATCTTATATGTGATATTTAGGAGACTTATACCTCTGTAGTTGGCGCAGTTCAGAGTGTCTCCTTTCTTCAGGATCGGGCAAACGATGCTGAGGTTCCATTCATCGGGCATACTTTCGTCCGACCAGATTTTACAGATGAGCTGGTGCATGCTCCTTACCAACTCATCTCCTCCTGCCTTGAAGAGTTCAGCGGCAAGGCCGTCGGCTCCAGCAGCTTTGTTGGATTTGAGTTTAGATATCGCTATCCTCACTTCATTATGATCGGGTTGACGGGAATTTTGACTGCCATCGTCACTGTTGAATGGCTCATTCTGCCTGACAGCGGAATATTGGTCATCATCGCCGTTTAACAGTCTGCAGAAGTGTTCCTTCCATATCCTCAGCACCGACTGCGATTCTACTACTATATTGCCATTTTCGTCCCTGCAGGCTTCTGTTCTGGCTTTGAAACCCTGGCATGTTCTTTTTACCCTTTGGTAAAATTTTCGAACATTATTCCTGCAATAAAGTCTCTCAATCTCCTCGATCGAGCGCTTCTCATGCTCTTCTTTCTTCTTTCTGAGAAGTCGATGTTCCTCTTTTCTCCTGCGCACGTAGAGCTCGTAAGCAGCTCTACTCCTTCTATGCAGCGCCGCTTTGTACGCCTCTTGTTTTGCTGCATGTGCTTGCCGGCATTCCTCATCAAACCAGGGGTTTCGTTGTGGTGGGCGAGAGAAACCCAGTACATCAGAGGCGGCATCTCTGATGGCTTTTTGGCAACGCTGCCACTGGTCTTCCGCATTTGCTGCTGGCGGCATAGGACTAAGATTGAGATTAGAAGAAACACGATCGGCAAAGGTTCTGGCGGTCTCTTGCGATTGTAGCTTTTCGACGTCAAATTTCCTCACAGCATTTCGTTGATTTCGCTCCGTTGTGGATATCCGCATCCGTACCTTGGCTACAACTAGGTAGTGATCCGAGTCCACGTTGGCCCCTCGGAAAGTCCGGACACCCAGAATACTGGAAGGGTGCCTTGCGTCGATCGCAATGTGATCGATTTGGTTGACGATTTTTCGATCAAAGGAGAGCCATGTTCCTTTGTGAATATCGAGACGTGGGAACCGCGTACTAGCTACAACAAAGTTTCGCCCGGCCGCAAAGTCGATTAGCCTGAGTCCGTTGCCGGAAGTGTTGTCGTGCAGGCTGTGCTTTCCGACCACGCTACTAAAGACTTCCTCTCTTCCTAGCTTTGCGTTAAAGTCGCCTAGGATAATTTTAACGTTGTGGCTAGGGCATTGCAAATTGTTAAGCTTAGAGTTAAGGTCCCTCGTTGTTAGTTCTTAAGTTTAGATTTAAGCTTGCTTGTATTAAGCTAAATAAATAAATTGCTCATACGTCTTGTCCAAGAGCTGGTAGAAGTCATCCTTTGTCGCGTCGTCCTTCTCCTCGTGAGGGGCGTGAACGCATATTAGGCTAATGTTGGCAAATTTAGCCTTGATACAGATAGTCATGAGGCGCTCGTTCACATGCCGGAAACTCAAGACTTCTTGCCTAAGTCTGTCTCCAATGACAAATCCGCTCGCGAATAGACGTTGTCCTTGTTGTCTGTAGCAGTCGCCGTAGTAGATGTCGCAGTTTTTCATCTTCCTTTTGCCCGGCCCATCCTATCGCACTTCTTGGATGGCGGTAATGTCTGCTTTGAAACACTCTAAGGCCTCCGCAAGTTGTTCGGCTGCACGTGGTTTGTAGAGGGACCTAATATTCCACGTACAGACACGAAGATCGTTGTCCTTTTTACGTTTGCATGGGTCGTCAACAGTAATATCATCCGTATCCGAGGCTGTTGGTTGCTTCGTAACCAAAGGTTTTTTACGTGGTAGGGAAGTTAACCCGACGGCACAACCCCCAACCTGGAGGGCCAGATCCTTTTTTTTTTTTTTGTACCCCTAGGACAAGAGGCCGGATACACCGATGTCAGTAACCCACTTCGGGGATATGAGCGCTGCCATTAAGGGTTCATCCGCCACCATCTCTTTTTCAATACCCTGACGTAGTATTGAAAATCCTTACAGACCTCAGCTCCAAATATGTTGAAGTAGCTGCGGTAAGGTATCCGCTGGTCTGTAGACGTCACCATTGATTCCATCGAGAGAATTCATCCGCCGCACGTCCTCCTTCTGAGAAGCTCTTGCTATACTTCTGAGACGCATATTTCAGCCAATCAGGTCAACAAGAGATGCCCCGTCCGGTTAGACATATGCGCGCTGAAGTTCACCCAGATGTGCTTACGCAGGTCTGAGTGTTCAGCTGCACATATATCGTCAGACTCAGCATACGCTCATCGTTAGTTCACAGGTGATGATGCGATTTTGCCCACCCTCGAGGAACCATATCATATGCTTTTTCCAAATCCATAAAACAAGTGTAGACAGGTTTAGCATACTCCCAGGCCTTTTCAAGAACCATTCTGGTCGGTTGTCCTTCTAGCGGGACGAAAACCGCGCTGCTCATCCCCCAAACGGTCCTCAACCACAGCTCTGGAACGCGATTCTAACGCCTTAGCGAATACTTTTCCAGGGAGACTTAAAAGGGTATATACCCCTATAGTTGGCGCAATCTCTTTTGTCCCCTTTTTTAAAAAGAGGAACTATCACCCCCATTTGCCATTCACCAGGTGTTTCACCGCATTCCCAGGCCACTTTAATGACACGCGAGAGCCATTGCACTCCCTCTTTACCTAAAGCCTTGAACATTTCTGGTCGAATTTCATCCACAGATTTCATTGCAGATAATATAATAAATAAAAAATAACACAAAATGGAGTGAGTTTTTTTTTATTTGTCATCCATTCAAATTTTGTATGTGATTTCAAATTTCAACGTCTTCTATAACACTGAGGAACAATTTAAAAAAAAAAATCTGTTGAGTTAAATTTTTCAGCTGTTTTACAGTTAAAAAGGTACGCTGATTACAAAACTTTACTTAGTTTCCTTCTATCACGTCAAGTTTTTTCGCTACAGAGACGTTATGTTTCGATCGATATATTTATAAATATCTATTATATTGAATTAGTGAAGTGGAGTCCGAGTTCTCGTCGGCATACAGTCAGTAAGCAGAGTTAAGTTTTTACTTACATATATACGTATTCCCTTTCCTTTAGATCATGTCTGCCTCGCAAGTCGCAAGTGCTTAAATAGCCCATTTTGTTATATATATGGCAGTTTTCCCATTCCCAGTCAAAGAACAACCATCAGTGCATTTGTCAGGGAAGCGTATTTTGCATATTTTAAAATAAAAATTGGTGATCAAGATAAACGTTGGGCACCTCACAAGGTGTGCAAACAGTGTGTTTAGAGTTTACGGATGTAGACAAAGGGAACACGACATAAATTGCAATTTGGTTTACCTATGATTTGGCGAGAGCCCAAAGATCATTCAAGTGACTGTTACTTTTGTATAGTGAAAACGTCCGGATATAACCAGAAAAACAAATGTAAAATAGAGTATCCTAGTTTAACATCAGCCATACGCCCAGTACCTCATTCAGCTGAAATCCCAGTGCCAGTTTTCAAAGAACTACCTTCTTTATTACAAGAATACGAGTATGGTGGAGATTTGGCCAGGGATTTAGGACTTTCTAAAAAGAGCTCTTAGCATCAAGACTTCAGGAGAAAAACTTGCTTGAAAAGAAGCTAATGTATCCTTCTTTCGATCAAGAGAAATTGCATTTCTGCAATACTTTCGAAGTGACGGTGAATTTGTGTATTGCCATAACATAAATGGTTTAATGGAGGAGTTGAGAATTCTAGCCTATAACACAACTGAATGGCGACTGTTTATTGATAGCTCAAAGCGGAGCTTGAAGTCTGTCCTCCTCCACAATGGAAACTTATTTGGTTCAGTCCCAATAGGCCACTCAGTTTGTTTGCGTGAAGAATATGAAGACACAAAGAGAGTCATTGATTTGTTGCAATACCACATGCACAAATGGATCATCTGTGTTGACCTTAAAATAGTATGCTTCGTTCTTGGCCAGCAACGCGGCTATACCAAGTATCCCTGTTTTTTTGTGTATGTGGGACAGCAGAGCTCGTGAGAAGCATTGGCTACAGTCCAATTGGTAGCCAAGATCTGAACTCAAACCTGGTGATCCAAACATTCTGCATCAGCCGCTTGTCGACCGAAAGAGTATTATATTTCCACGTCTGCATATAAAACTGGGCCTCATGAAGCAGTTTGATATAGCTTTGCCAACTGAAGGAGACTGTTTCAAGTGCCTCATTTCAGCATTTCCTCGCCTGTCTTTTGAAAAGATAAAGGCCGGTGTGTTTGACGGTCCACAGATTCGGCAGCTCATTAAAGATGAACATTTTATTGGGACAATGACAGAACTCCAAAAGAATGCTTGGTTGGCATTCAAAAACGTTGTCAAAAACTTTCTTGGGAATATGCGAGCAGAGAATTACACAGAAATTGTCCAGCATTTTTTAGAGAGCTTCAAAATGCTTGGTTGCAACATGAGCATCAAGGTTAATTTTCTGCATAGCCATCTTGCTGACTTCCCGCAAAATCTAGGTGCAGTCAGTGATGAGCAGGGTGAGCGATTCCACCAAGATCTAAAGATCATGGAGGCATGGCACCAAGGTAGATGGGATGTACATATGATGGCTGACTACTGTTTGAGCAACCGGCGAGATTGTCCACAGAATGAACACTCCAGGAAAAGCTATAAACGAACATTTTTACCTTGATATGTATCTCTGCCGTTTGGTTAAAGAAGTTTACTACTTTTATGAATAAAATTATTTTCTTTGAACATTTCCTTAATTTTTTATTGTATGCACATTTTGTATGTTATTTAGAACGAAAAGATCCTGTAGCTTGAAAATGTGACGTGATAGACAAAAACTGTGATCATTTTCGCATTCAGACGCCAAAAATAAGTCAAAAACAGGTGTCAGGTCTTAGTCAACGAAATATGTGTTCCCCAGTGCGAACAAAACCGATAAACAAAAACAATGTTAACCACAGATTAATTTGACAAACGAGATGACAGATAAACTGGAAAATAGAACGAATTTCCACAAAGCTATGGTTTGGTGACCAAATTGAAAAATATTGTGAACAAACACTCTTTGGTTACTATAGATTTATAACCATGGGTTAAGCAAAATCTGTGATAACCTAACCAGAGATTTAACCAACTGTGAACAGACCGGCCCTAAGTCTGTTTTACCCTTCTCTAGAATTAATTTTATTTGTGTTTTTTGAAAGTTTTTTTCACTAAAATGTTTAAATTAACAAAACTGTTTTGTCCATATAGTTTTTGTTTAATTATTTTGCTTTTACATAATTAAAATCTATTTTCTTGATGGAAAATGAATTAGTGATTTATGTATAAAATATTTTACACTGAAAACAAAGTTTTGTAATTAATATTCAAAAAAGTTTGTGTTTTTATAGGAACTTCCATTGGGTGTATGTATGTATTTATATATATAAAAAAAAACTGTAAGAAGTGCCTTGAGAGGAACGTAAATAACTTTTTTTCAGAGTTGTCTAAAAGTTGCAAATATTCAAAATATTCGTTGATTGTTAACCCGACCCAATCTGATTATTTTTCCTAGATTTTCGCGAATAGATTTTTCTTTATTACTAACATTAGTAACCGTGTGTCTATTCTTTTGTAATGTTCAAATGCATACGTGCACTGAATTCTTTGGACTTTTCTACACTTTTGAACTTAATAAATAAAATGGAATTTTTTTTATATGTATATGTATATGTATGTATGCCGAGAAAATGTTTCACCACTAGTATTTAAAAATAAAAAAACATTGTTATTTTATATATGAAATTATAATTTGTCGTAATATCATTAACATTAACCCAATTATAAATATATTAAAATATATTTTAATATCCTTTGAAATACACTTTAGAACAATTTTTGTAAATGTCGTTTTTTTCTCAAAGTATATTTGCACTTTTTTCCCATTTTAGAATCTCATTTGTTGCGCAGCAGATATTCTTGAGGGTAAAGGAGTTGTTCAAGTAGCTATTACAGTTTGTGAACTCTTTCGATTGCATCGGGGCCAAAGTGACAATAACACCGAATCACCAACTAGAATAATAAGGTCATCGTTATCTCCATCACCGGTTATATGAAGCATTGTGAAGAAAGACTACATTATTTCTAAAACTAAACTTGTTTCAAAGTATTTTATAAGTTTTCCTTGTTTTTTTAGTTTATTTAATTTTGTACATATCTACATTAGAAGCATGGTCAAGCTATTCACAACGTAATAAACTTGTAACGGCTCTATAATAACTTTTTTCATATTAACATCGTCTTACAAAAGTTGTTATAAAATACATTATGTAGGTAAGATTGCGATTTCCAACTTTCCTGAAAGTCTTCGAAAGAGATTAATGTTTGTACTTTCCTACTAATGAAAACAACTCGATGGGCGAGAATCTTAACTTTCACAATTTGTAAAATATAAAAAAAAAAGCATTTCCTATAATTTTGGGGACATGTCTAATTTTAAGAAAAACTTTACGAAGTATCTACAAACCTGCAGTCAAAGGTTTTTTACTTCAATAAATAGAACTATAGAATAATGCTCATTGTTAAAAATTTGTGTTTTGAAACTGATATTCAACCCGATTCCCATTATTGGAAAAGGTCTACAATAGCTGCTGAGAGTTAAAAGTATGTACAATATATAACACAATACGAGTAAAACGAAATCAGTCAAACTATGAAAACCAGCGGGAATTGGGGTGAAAAACAACCCGTTTAGATGCGTTTTTTTGGTATCTTATATAAGCTAAAGAAAAAATGCATGTGTTTTATACAAAAACAACGCCATCTGGGATAATTGTCGCAGCTCAGCCTATGTAAGAAAAAATTATAAGAAACTTGGGTAAGCACGACTACTTTCTCCTTTTTTTGTAAGCCATTATATCTATATAATATTAAATTAATGACTGAACTCGAAAACCTTAAAATAAAGCCATTTGTTTATATTTAATATTTTTTATTTTATTTTAATAAACAACTTGTTGTATGCGTCAATTAGGTTGTTCTGCCGGGAAGTTTTTATAGCTCTATATCACTTATATGGGATACCAAAAAAACACACGTATTTACTTCAGTATTTTACTAATGCAGTTGTATTAAGATTAGAGATTATTTTTAATTTTTTCTATTCTATCTGTTTATGTGTTTATTTATTTCTTATTCAAATTTACTTTATTTCAATGATATTCGACATTAACTCTTATAGTACTATCAACTTATGTGTGTTTATATTAGTACACATCATATTCGGATTAGAGAATAATATTTGTGCATTTGAAAAAAAAAAAATAAAACGTCAAAATTTGTACAGGAACTGTTATTTTCGTTTTAAATGTTGATGCAATTGCTCGATAAAATATAGGTGAGCCAACAGCAAGGAACAACCCACGAGTTTCTTTAACTTTTCTTTCGTTCGTTTCAATGCTTTACTTAACCCTTCGTCGGACGCAATAATTATATGGACATGAACGGACGTGGAGCCGTGGCGTAAGTGGTTAGTGTGTCGGATCACTACGCATGAGGTTCCAAGTTCGAATCCCAGACAATACCAAACAGTTTTTTCACGGTCCCACCTCTCGCGAGCGTCTGACAAACATACGAGAGTATTGTCACGAAAAAGCTTCTCAAATCGGCGTTCAGATTCGGCATTAAACTGTAGGTCCCTTCCATTCGTGTGAAAAATATAACGCACACAACATGAGTGGTTGCGAGAAGCTAGGCCCTGGCACTTAAAAGAGCTGTTGCGCCAAAAATGTGTATTTGTATTGTGATATAAGCTTATAATAGGTAGAGAATATTTACATTACTAGGCATTTAGTGTCAGTCCATATGGCCTGACACATCGTGTTTGGTATTTAAAAGTCTTACCGACAATCCCTAAGGACTTACATTAAAAATCCGAAAACATTTTGATAGTTTACTTAAGGCCTATGAAACATCTCCTACGACGAGCTTCTATGCCTGGAGATGCCGGAAGACACCTTCTTGGTTGGTTACGGAGATGATATTGCTGCTGTTATCACTGCACGGGACACCGAGGATAACCAAAGAACGTTGAATCAAGTTATGAGGCGAGTACATCCCTGAATGGAAAACCACGGATTAAGCCTAGCGACTGAAAATACGAAGATTCTATTCGAGACGGATTTCCACAAATGTTGAGTTGCAGGAGTGACGCCCATTGATCTTCTAACAGCAGAAAGGAAGTACGTATACGACAAGAAGACGGGAATAGGAGCGAAAACAGCAGTTACAGAAACGAAGCAACTGACGAAGCAGAAGTGGCAAAACAGGTGGAACGCTGAAACGAGGGGAAGATGTATCTACCGGTTGATCAGAAACGTTGCTGCATGGATGGAGCGGAGCACGGTGAAGTGAATTATTATATCACACAGTTCGGACCAATTCAAAAATGCAGTGTTGCGGCAGTGTTGCAGCAACAAGTTCAAAAAAGCAACATTTTGGCAGTGTTGCTCAAATCAAGAGTTTTTTTTTGCAACATCTGCGCAACTAAACGTCAAAGAAGAGCAACCTGCACAACAATTGTTTTCCTGTTGCTTTCCTTTGTTTTGAGCTCTTTTGTTTTTTCCAAGTGAGAAATGGATGAAAGGTAAACGTTTAACAATGTTAATGTTCTATTTATATAATGTATGTAAATATTTTTACTACATTCTCCAATTTTCTATCGTACATACCATTACAACACAATCGTTCAAAAATATCAAAATAAATTGCGCAGGGCAACAGCAACAGTGCAGTAGCAAGGCAACAGCAACAGAAACCCTGTACTGTTGCCGCAACACTGCACAGTTTTTTGACGTTTTTGAATTCACCCTTCCTTACGGGACATGATTACTTCAGCCGGTACGTGCAAAAGATGGAAAAAGTAGAGAGTGCAGTCTGCCAATACGGAGACTCTTTGGAAGACGATGCGTATCACACATTTTTCACCTGTAACAGGTGGGCAGCAGAAAGGAATAGCCTGGAGTCGGAGATAGGCAACTTTTTCCTAGAAAATGCCGTAAACAAGATGGTCTCGAGTATCGACATGTGGAGTATTGAGAAGGTACTCAGATCGTAAAAGAGAGAGGAAGTAAACATACCCTCAGTAAGTTTACCAAATTGATGAACGCCTTACCAGCAAGATATGTACTATAAGCCCGGATCATTAGATAAATGAAAAAAGCCAGTCCCCAGAGGAGAAAGAAACATGAACACGAAACATTATCTTATAAAACAACAACAATATTCAAAGGCAGGACGTCAGTCCATATGGTCTGACAGTAACAATGAAAGAAGATTTCATGTCAGGCCATATGAACTGACGCGGCATGTTTGGCTAGTTCTAAAAATTTTATTTGGCAGTGAATAGGTTAAGTTCATTTTTGAATGACAATAACCTCGCTGATAAAAGGAAGAAGAAGAAAAAGATGAAAATAATAATGTTAATCCACATTTAAATAATAATGAAATCAAATCCAACATACATAATCAGATCAACATTTTAATCATCTGTAAGTGGATTTGCAGTATTCTGGAAACACAAATGTTAAATCAAATTAACATGTTGTAAGCAGATAGCTTGTTTACAGTTGAATCTGAAAAGCTGCCTCCGACCGGCTTGAGAATTCAAAAACGTTACAAGTACGGCGCAATGTGTCTGTCATATTAAAATGGCCACAGCTTTACTGCAAGACGTCCAATCACCAAATGAATTGTTCGTTTGGGTGGGGAATGTAAAATGATGAAGCTAAACCGAAGTGCATATTTTTTGCGCCAAAAACCAAGTAACGGTACACAAATGAAGGGTTCACTGGAAAAACGTCCTAAGTCCATTTTTCGTCAGAGTTGAGCTGACTATGCCTTCTTGCGGTATTTTCCGAACAGTTTCTGATGTGATATGTTGAGTTCTAAAAAACAGCTTACATTCTTTGAAAATACCACTAAAACGATATGCCATGCTGCGGCGTTGTATTAGTAAGTGAAATTATATTTTCGATTTCCTCGAAATCATTTTAAGTGGACTTAGGCCGTTTTTCCCGTGGACCCTTCAAATGTTTTACAGCTGTGGCTGTCAGATCAGTTGCGCACGAAGGAAAGTTAAGCCTTGTGAGGGTGTTTTCTCAGAGGCTGAGGTTTCGCTCGTCGGATCGACCAAAGAAACACACGAAACTTTGGAAAGAGGTAATACTATGGTTTTTATTTACTCTATAGCTTAGACTAGCCTTAACAATGTCACAATACTTAACAATGTTAGGATACAGTGTATAGGACGGTCTCGGTTTACTGTTCTTAACATTTCTATGATACTTAATAATATGAAGTTACCTTATATTCTTAATTACTATGGTCTAACTACGGGGTAGCGACAGGCTTTTCAGGGCCGTCTGCTTGGCAGCAACTGCTGAAGGCAGTCACTTGGCAGCACCTGCTTAAGGGAGATACTTGACAGAAATGTCTCGGAAATACTCCTAGGATTGCGGAACTGATCCTCCAACTCGAGGATTACAAGAGTGGGACCGGCAACGGCTTCTTCTAGAGGATGATGAGCCCAAGATTTACGGTCGGATCGGCTGTGGTCAGCAGCAGGTCCGATATACATATATCTTCCAAGTCTCAGACAGACGATGAAAAGTTCTGGTGGTATAACTACGCTGGAGAGTTGGCCCACGATACTCTAGATTGGTATCACCACAGGTGAGGAATTCTGCCTTTTCCGTTGGTAGTGGGTTATCTTATGGAAATATATTACAAGAATCGAGTGTGAATTATAGGACTCAATGCAAATCGCCTCTGTATGCGGGCCACCTGGAAAGGCACACACCACCGTCCGCTCACCTCTCCGTATGTCACGTAACCGCTTCCCCATGGATCCATAACATATGTGCATGCCATATTGCTAATGCACGGCGACCTCTCACGACAGTGTGTTGGACAAAAACACTGCGAGCATACTGTAGTATCAAGTACATCGTCAGGTACTTTGTGCAACGACGTCTATTGCCTACTAGTAGTAAATATTCCAACCTGATGTGCTTACGTTCCAACCTGGTGTGCTTACGTTCCACAATTGTTCCACACAATATCCCAATATTCCAGGATCCTCGATTCACCCGGAGAAACATCTAGCATGTTCTAGAACCCCTTGCAATTTCCTATAAATACCCATACCACAACCACCATGGACACAGTTGTTTATAAGTGCATACAGCGATTACAAGAGGGAGACTAGATCAGTGTAGCGACAGTTTAATTCGAAATAAATAAAGAATAAAGTGATTGAATATTGTGTTGAAGTAAAGTTGGTGTTTGATAATAAATAAACGATTACAATACACAAAAGACGGTTTTATTTAAACGAACCCTAGCAAGAATATTACAATACCTTTGCCCGACGAACAAATCTAACCACGGTGTATTTCGCACGCTGGGTATTTTCTGTTAGCACACAGTGTGTAGGTGGTGCACAACAAATATCACAAGTGCTTTCTCTCTCCTTATTATGGAGTGGCGTGATCTCATTTACAGGGGGGTCGGTAGAAAAGGAAAAGCTTAATGAGATTCTCGTGCGGAGAGAAGTTATACGGCTTATTATCTGGGATTACTGATTATCTCGATTACGGCATACATTTGACGATCGAAGGTCGATATGCGGACCTGAAGAAGGTATAATTATCCCCGGGTATAGAGGGGCCGGCGATGGTGAGCGTGCGAAGTGTAACGCTTCGTTACAGCCTGTCTTCTTCTTCCTTTTATCAGCGAGGCTATGATCCGAAAACAAGGGATCATAACCCTCCCACTTCACCGCATTTCTACTGATCCGCCTGTGGGGTTCGCCTATTTGACCTCAGAAAATATCGGCAGGACTGCCGATTTTGGATCACTCGGTTACTAAGGTCAATGAAATGCCGATGTCGTCGCATTTGTCTGATACAGGCGTTTATAGGCCTGCCTTTCCTACATCGCGCTGTCTTTGGAACGTGCATTGATATTGCCTTTTTATCAGGGTTCAAATGATCTCTTCTGTGAACGTGGCAATACCGACTGAGCCGGTCGCGCTCTATTTTTTGTACGATGGTTTCCTTGATGTGAAAGCTTCCACGGATCTTCGAACCTCTTATTCGATCAAGCTTTGTCACTCCTGCTGTCATGCGAAGCATCTTCATCTCAGCTGCCGTTAATTTACTCTCATACTTTTTGTACATCGTCCAACATTGTCAACCGTATGTGAGCGCTGGACGTACAACTGCGGTGTAGAGCCTTCCTTTCAACTTAGGGGACATTTTTCTGTCACAGAAGATAGCGGAATTTTCTCGCCACTTCATCCACCCTACGCTTACACGATGATTGATGTCGTTATCACAAGTTGCTTTGCTATTGATCATAGATCCCAGATATTTGAACTTTTCGCACTTGGGAAGCACTGTTCCATTCAAATAAATGTCTGGAATAGGCCTGAGTGACAGCACAAGTACTCTGTCTTTTTTGAACTAATGCGATACCCATTTCCCTCCAAAACGTCCACCCACACATCAAGTGCTCGTTGCAGGGATGTAGGATCCTCACTTATGATGGCTCCATCGTCAGCAAAGAATAACTGATGTACCACTTCATCACTTTACCTTTAAGCAGATAATCAAGGACTGTAATAAAGAGCAAAGGACTTAAGACGCTTCCCTGATGCACCCCGACTTTGATTGAGAACTCTTCGGTTACTCCAGCGGGGCATCTTACTCTTGTCTTTGCTCTTTCGTACATGTCCATAATCATCTGTACATAGGTTTCTGGAACCCCTCGATGTCTTAGCGCCACCCATATCAGATCTCGTGGTTGTTTGTCGAATGCTTTTTCAAAGTCAACCAATACCATATGCAAATCCCTTAAGGAATCACGATGTTTTTCCATTATGATCCCTATACTTCGGGTTGCATCTGTGGTTGATTTACCCGAGACAAACCCGCACTGATCATCAGATAGCCGTATTATTTTTCGCAGTCGGCCACCTAATACCCGCTCAACGATCTTCATGGTGTGTGACATCAGCTTGATCGAACGGTAGCTATCACAGTTTCGCGTATCACCTTTCCCTTTGTATGCAGGGAGAAGGTAACTTTCCCTCCATTGATTCGGCATTGGATCACCTCTCACGAATTTGGAGATGAGAATTCTGAGCCATCTGAACCCGATGTCTCCAGAACTCAGAGGGTATCTCGTCTGGCCCAACCGCTTTTCGTTTTTTGGAGTATTTGACCGCCTCACTAACTTCTTCGACTGTAATGTCGGGTATTTCTTCACAGTTAGGGGTGGCTCTTGGAAAGTATAGCCGGGGAAACTGTTCATTTATAAGCTCTTCACAATACTGCCGCCACCTCTGCAGAATTTTGTCGTCATCCACAAGAAGCTGGCCATGAGCATTGCTAATGAACTTTGGCGAACGAATCTGCTGAGCATTCTTCCTTCTTTGGGCGGCTATTTTGAAGATAGTGGCGCTCTTGTTCATATTGTGTCTTCGCAGCTCCTGGATAGCCTGGTTCGCATCAGCAACCGGGGAAAATATTTTCTCCAGCTCCCGATACAGGCCCTCCGTACTCTCTGCTTGGAGCTGGGCGCACTTCTTCTTCGCTTTTTTCTTGCAACATCTGTATTCCATTTCGACGCGAGCTTTTTCGTCACTATTATTAGAGGGGCACTTTAACCAAGCTTTGAAAGCCGCTTTCTTCTCATTTATCACTTTTTTAGCTTCATCACTCCACCACCATGTTTCTTTGGCGTGTTGATGGTGGCCTTTTGAGGATCCTAGCAGTGATTTGGCCTTCTTTAAGCAAGTTCGCTTCGTTACAGCCTGTAATGAAACAAATGAGCGTCCGACCACAGAAGAACTTTGCTAGAAAGGATCGCGAAGGAGACCATATTAAGAAAAGTCAAAGAGGGCGGCGGGAAAGGTAAATGCATCGCAAACTAAAAACGAGAAACTCTATCTACATCGGTGCCGCTTCAAAATTGGTCCAAAAGCTATTCAGGGTTATCGGGAATAAATTTTCCCTCGGAATTTTTCCCCCGAACAAAAATAAGGTATCTTCTAAATAAAGGAACAAATTCATCGGGGAGAAATTAAATACCGCGATCGCTTTGAAAATTCTCTCGAATTGTCATTTATGATACCTATTTCCTTTCCACGGAATTATTTCCTCTTTTTTGAAGATACCTAATTTTTGTTCGGGGGAAAAATTCCGAGGGAAAATTTATTCCCGATAACCCTGATTATATACATATGATCAAGAAATACTGCTTTGAAAGAAAGTTTTACTCAAGGCTAGGGCCTCAATCTGTATTGCTATTCTAAAGTCAAAAATATGCGAAAGTGATTTGCAATTCTTATTTTAGCCAGTACTCTATCAAGAAAACAGAATCGAATGCAACTGTTACCAATTCGCACTACAAAATTTGCGAATATTGTTTCGAGACTCAAAGTGAAAATGTCATCAAGACCAGTTTTCGTTTTTTAGAAATTTGTTTTGTTTATGTCTCCAACAAATAGAAGTAAAAATGTGCAAAATAGCAATAAGAATTGAATGGAAAACTATTGGCTGTTGTGGTTTCATGGTTGTCCATCTCATTCTGTCACGCATAGGGGTCCTTGAGCGAAAGATCTTGAGGTCCTAGCAGACCTCCTCCTGGCTTCTGGAGTGGAATCATCTAAGGCGATAGTTGAAGATCACAATCCTCTCTCTAGCTCTCTCTAAAGTGACCATCACATTTTTGCGATAGTTTTTGTGTGATAGCTATTTAGGCGTCACTTCCATACAGTCATCCTATTTTTTACGATTTATAAGTGAGAATAAATACGAGAGAGAGAATATCCCACGAGAATATATACGCCGTCGTCTGAGTTGTTCAACTTTTAATATTTGCCGCTCGACAAGGCTGACAAGTAGTAGGCAATTGAGGAGCAGCAAATAGAAAAATTTATTGAATTAGTGAAATCATATGAAATATTCTGGAATCTATCATATCCGCTTTGAAAAAAAAAAACCTTCCCAGACTTTTATTTGAATTTAATAAACAAATTTTCAATTCAGTTGATATTTAAATAACATAAGTATGCGACTTCATTGTGGACTCATTTTTTGAGGGGCATGTGACATGCGACGCGATTTGCATATGAATGCGACGTACGACAACGACACCATTGTGTTCCAACAGTTATAGGGGTTCGATGATATATCTGCCTGGCGAAAATTTCAAAACGAATGAGCTTGACAATTACAGTGACCTACAAAACACACGAGAAAAATTAAACCGGAGTTTAACAAAACCTACGTTCACGTTCTACTGTAAGACACTCACGGTTTAAGAACTAAGTTTAAACTCGCTTGTGAGTTTAACTAAACTAAAGTTTAAACCCGCACTTTAACACCGGACATTAGTGTAACATATAAAATATTTAATCTTTTATTTATTTTTACAAGGTGGCATTTCGAATTACAGTTGCAACGATTCAATCAGTTTGGCATAGGTCGAACTAGTTAGGCCTAAAGCACTTAGGCCAAACTAGATTATCCTGGGCGCGACCCAAATGAAAGTTGAATATTTTCCTAGGACAGTCCTGCGCATTTAAGTATGTAAATTCGTATTTAAAAGCAGGAAAAACGAACTTCAAATGAAATGAATATGTTTTAATATGTGGAGTACCGAAGAAACAGCTGAAAACGTTGACGTTTAATTATGGGCAAGTTTTTGTGTCTAACGCGTTCCTTTACTTTTATGTAGCTTCTCTCTTTGAGGGAGAATTTTACTCTTAAGGTTGATAATTTCTATTTTACGATTTTTTGCCCAAAAAGTAAAGGAACAGACCTACTATTATATGGACTGCTAGTAGCCAACTTCGCGTTGGTTCCAACATTAACGCTAGCGCACTGAGACACTTTTTCCGTTCACAAACAACTTCCACAAAACAATTCTGAAGTGGACTATCAACCTCAGGTGAACCTGGGCTTCAACCAGCGAGCCCCTCCATTTAGCTCGGTATTTAGCTAATTGCCTCCAGTTGTACACTCAAAGTTACGCTACCTATGGTGAGGAGGCCCTCTTCTGTGTCATCTCTCTGGGTTAGATTCGGAGACTGCCGCCCAGAGCGTTGGCGTCCTAGCCATCTCAAACGTCTAAAACAGTTTTTTGACTAGATGGATGTCGCTGTACAGTTCGTATAGTTCTTCATTGAATCTTTTCCTTCAAAACCCGTCAACACAAACGCGACCGAATATCTTACGAAGAAATATTTTTGGATATCTTCATCCGCCTTCTATAAAGTCCATGTTTCAGCGCCGTAAAGTAAGTCTGGGATGATAAGGGTCTTATATAGACTCCTGAGCTAGGCGTTAAGCCAAATACTCGAGATAGGTCTTTACTGTTGAATTGCCTTATTATACCAAAACAACAGCGACTGGCAAAAGTTAATCTTCGTTTGATTTCTGCGCTGATTCCGTTTTCAGAATTGATAGCAAAGCTAAAGTAGACAAAGTCTCTTACTTCCTCGAAGTCGTGGCGGCCCACTGTGACGTTCTGTCCAATTCGTCGGTTTTGATTGTCACTTCTTGTTGACAGCATATACCTGGTGTACCGTACCGTGCCGAGGATCAGCCTGGCTGAGGGCCCAGGACAACCAAAAATAGCTCAGTCGCAAAACGGTGTATCCAGAGACAGCGGCACGCTCTGGTATCAACTGCCTTATCTGCATAATGCGGGGCTCTGTGCAGACTAACCACCCGTTTCCCTAGCTACTCGTGGGACCAACATTTCAAACAAACACAAAAAACCAGACCTTGAGGCCGGACCTCAACAAAAAAACCCGGAAACAGCCGACATCGTCGGCAGCTCTAAAAGCGCTACACGTGTGGAAGAGCATCTGCAGAATCTCTGCATTGACGATTCTGTCAGCGAGTGCTCCGTGCTGTCGGACGAACTGAATAGCGCTACACCCACGTGCAGTTCAGCTCCTCCATCTCTTCCCAAGCTCACTGACCAAGAGAAGAAACCGCTAAGTCGTGAGACTAAAGCGGCTTTCCGCATCCTTGACCGACTAGGCAAAAAGGCGGAAAAGGCGTGGAGTCAGCAAGAGCGGGAATCCCAAGTCTGGGCAACTGACATTGCCCGACAGTTCAGCGAGCTAATGAAGCTAAAGCCTCTGCGGCACTTCGCTACCCGTGGGCAACGCCACCCAACCACCCGTGGCACACGCCACCCTTCCACCCGTGGCTCGCGCCAGTCCTCCACCCGGGGCACTCGCCAACCCACGAATCAGAGAGTGAATCCCTCTCCTCGAAAGTATCGCTCCCACGCTAACGACACACCGAGTCGATCTGGTTTACCAAACCAAGCTGAGGGCCAGTCCGTAGTCGCGATAGTCTCTGCGCCCAAGAGGCGCAGGTCCGTAGACGACGAGTCCAACGCCTCGAAGAAGACAAAGAGCTCAGTGAGCTCCAAACCCTTCTCCGAGACGGTCAGAGTCGGAACTGGTTCCAAACCGGTTCCAAATACATATTAACAAAGTTCGAGTCCGAATGGGTTCGACTGAACTCGACACAGCTAACAGAGCTGGGTCGATTCCGAAAAATGCATATATACCTGGGTCGATTGGTTAAACTGGCATAATGTCACTGTTCGTGTGTGATCTCTTTCTTGTTTTTTTATTCGGGGTGGGAGGTCCCTTTGTTTTGATAGAGTTCATGGTTAGCTACGGGTAAGGTTTTGTGTTCAGTTATTTCATATTTATTAAATGCAACAACTGGAACTAAACAGAACACTAACACAATCAAATCCAGAGTGTCTGCTATACTCATCTGTCAGTTCGACTACATTTGGACTTTTCCGCCATTCGACTCGGTGTGTAGAAATACACAGATCGAAATTTGGACTCGATCCTGATTCGAGTCATAGATCAACAAATAGGGGAATCCCCTATATACCAAAAATTTACGACGATATCAAATTTCCAGTAAGGATATGGGGTACTGTGGTGAATACGCAGTTCTCTCATATCTGCCTTTGGTTTGCTATTTCTATAACGTTCTTGTTCGTAAGCAGGTTTTATGGAAGAGTAAATTCGCTAGAAACGTTGAAGCCAAAACACTGAATTCAAATTCAAGTTCGTTGCAGGTACAGTTGTATTTCATCCTTCGTAGAAGTTAGTGATCGTGGGAATTGGCATAAAAAATATTTTTTAAATCTATAATTTGAAATCCAGTTTTCGAAGTAAGAAAGTAAATAAACTTGACAATGCCGGAATTTGAAAAAAATCAGGATTTAATATTTTCGGAGGTCAAAGAGGCCTCTTCTGGAGAAGAGTCGTCCAGTGAAGAAGACACAATGCCGGAACCTGTAAGCATTCCCCAGGATTCATTGATAAAACTTCCGAAGGTCAGTATTCTTGAAGGAAAGAACTCTTCGCGCGAAGAGTGGTCCGATGAAATATACACAAGGGAATACTTGAACAAAACTCCAATTTACGAACGACCAGATCGAGAACTGGCTATTTCCACTGCAAGAGACTTTATTTCCTGCTACCTTGGGGCAACTGCTTCAATTGAAAAATGGCAGTCGATGACGTCAATTCTCATTTTATACCTCAAAGTTGAAGAAAACTACATTATAACTCAAAGGGAAGGATCTGCGTGCAATATTCCTGTTTGCAATGAAGATGTGGAAAATATTTCTAAAATCAAGAGTATCTCATTTTACACGGCACAGGATAACGAGTTTTCATCCTCCGTTCCAATGAGCGTTACTGAATGCAATAAGTGGCTGGCTGTCTTGACACGTGAAATTTGTTTGGCGGACGACTCGAAGAATAGTTGCGATAAGGTAGACCTTCATTTATACTACTTGGGCTTCTTGTGTCTGTACCTGTGCCGCCTAATAGTAAAGCCTCCATATGCCGTGCAATCGGCTATAACGAAACACGTTACGAACAAGTTTCGTGTACTTTGGGATCATTTTTTTCCACTTATCACACCTCCACCTCATTCTGAAGCTCATCGTGTTATGTCGACAGCATTTAAGAAAGGATCTCTATATCGTAATACAATTGTCTGTTGGGTACACCAATCCATCTTTGCAGATACGACCCCTTCGAGAAGGATTAGTGCGATCATCTTGAGTAGCTGCTATCAGGCATTGCGCCACACTGGACTTAAATTGATCATTTGGTTTGATAAAGCTGCAAAAATGTTGGGGGCGACGATGTATGGTGAACTTTTCCAGATGACAGCTGCTCCGGAGTATGGAAAATCAATTCAACGACTTTTTGGCTTCATTGCCAATATATCCGGAACATCGTGGGATGTAAGCAGATTGCTTGATCCAAATGCTTACTTGCATCTATCTGTGCGAGAAAATATTGAATACACCGCATTGATGGTAGCCTTATCAACTAACAGCCGTGAAAAGACCGATGCAATATGGTCAGCTTTACATCTCGCGGCACTGAAGCAGGACGAGACTGTCATTACAACTGCCATTAGCAAAGCATCTTCCTTAGAGCAGTTATGGTGGATGTTAAGCTACGCGAAAGGAGAAGAGAAATAGAGAATTGAGGTCAACGAATTAACATATCAGCTACATCCGAAAGAGAGCCTGTTTTATTATACTTATATTTAATATATATACGTAAGCTATTACATAAGTGGTTTGGATTAGTACTGCTTTTCGCTTAAGTTTACTATTTTTTATTTTTTTTATTTACATTACTATTCTATTACCTTATTTAAAAATAAAATGCAAACAGAGGTAATACAATATGCAGACTTTTAATGTTGGCAATAAAAATAGGTTTTCATATTATTCGTATCGTATTCAGCTTGCGGATAAGGTAATCTTGTGCCCATGGAGAGGGACACAGAAGTCGATTTCATTCAAACAGGTGAGTAGTGAATAACAATCATATGTTACCGCCCGAACCCGATTATAGGCCAAACCTAATTTGTCCTAAGCCAAACCTGTCAGGATATACTAGTTTAGCCCAGGATAATCTAGTTTAGCCTAAGTGCTTTAGGCCTAACTAGTTCGACCTATGCCAAACTGATTGAATCGTTGCAACTGTAATTCGAAATGCCACCCTGTAAAAATAAATAAAAGATTAAATATTTTATATGTTACACTAATGTCCGGTGTTAAAGTGCGGGTTTAAACTTTAGTTTAGTTAAACTCACAAGCGAGTTTAAACTTAGTTCTTAAACCGTGAGTGTCTTACAGTAGAACGTGAACCTAGGTTTTGTTAAACTCCGGTTTAATTTTTCTCGTGTGTTTTGTAGGTCACTGTAATTGTCAAGCTCATTCGTTTTGAAATTTTTGCCAGGCAGATATATCATCGAACCCCTATAACTGTTGGAACACAATGGTGTCGTTGTCGTACGTCGCATTCATATGCAAATCGCGTCGCATGTCACATGCCCCTCAAAAAATGAGTCCACAATGAAGTCGCATACTTATGTTATTTAAATATCAACTGAATTGAAAATTTGTTTATTAAATTCAAATAAAAGTCTGGGAAGGTTTTTTTTTTCAAAGCGGATTTGATAGATTCCAGAATATTTCATATGATTTCACTAATTCAATAAATTTTTCTATTTGCTGCTCCTCAATTGCCTACTACTTGTCAGCCTTGTCGAGCGGCAAATATTAAAAGTTGAACAACTCAGACGACGGCGTATATATTCTCGTGGGATATTCTCTCTCTCGTATTTATTCTCACTTATAAATCGTAAAAAATAGGATGACTGTATGGAAGTGACGCCTAAATAGCTATCACACAAAAACTATCGCAAAAATGTGATGGTCACCTTAGAGAGAGCTAGAGAGAGGATTGTGATCTTCAACTATCGCCTTAGATGATTCCACTCCAGAAGCCAGGAGGAGGTCTGCTAGGACCTCAAGATCTTTCGCTCAAGGACCCCTATGCGTGACAGAATGAGATGGACAACCATGAAACCACAACAGCCAATAGTTTTCCATTCAATTCTTATTGCTATTTTGCACATTTTTACTTCTATTTGTTGGAGACATAAACAAAACAAATTTCTAAAAAACGAAAACTGGTCTTGATGACATTTTCACTTTGAGTCTCGAAACAATATTCGCAAATTTTGTAGTGCGAATTGGTAACAGTTGCATTCGATTCTGTTTTCTTGATAGAGTACTGGCTAAAATAAGAATTGCAAATCACTTTCGCATATTTTTGACTTTAGAATAGCAATACAGATTGAGGCCCTAGCCTTGAGTAAAACTTTCTTTCAAAGCAGTATTTCTTGATCATATGTATATAATCAGGGTTATCGGGAATAAATTTTCCCTCGGAATTTTTCCCCCGAACAAAAATTAGGTATCTTCAAAAAAGAGGAAATAATTCCGTGGAAAGGAAATAGGTATCATAAATGACAATTCGAGAGAATTTTCAAAGCGATCGCGGTATTTAATTTCTCCCCGATGAATTTGTTCCTTTATTTAGAAGATACCTTATTTTTGTTCGGGGGAAAAATTCCGAGGGAAAATTTATTCCCGATAACCCTGAATAGCTTTTGGACCAATTTTGAAGCGGCACCGATGTAGATAGAGTTTCTCGTTTTTAGTTTGCGATGCATTTACCTTTCCCGTCGCCCTCTTTGACTTTTCTTAATATGGTCTCCTTCGCGATCCTTTCTAGCAAAGTTCTTCTGTGGTCGGACGCTCGTTTGTTTCATTACAGGCTGCAACGAAGCGTTACACTTCGCAGACTCAACATCGCCGGCCCCCCAAACCCGGGGATAATTATTCTTTCTTCAGGCCCACATATCCACCTTCGATCGTCACATATGTATGCCGTAATCGAGATAATCAGTGATCCCAGATAATTAGCCGTATAACTTCACTCCGCACCAGAATCTCATTAAGCTTTTCCTTTTCTACCGACCCCCCTGTAAATGAGATCACGCCACTCCATAATAAGGAGAGAGAAAGCACTTGTGATATTTGTTGTGCACCACCTACACACTGTGTGCTAACAGAAAATACCCAGCGTGCGAAATACACCGTGGTTAGATTTGTTCGTCGGGCAAAGGTATTGTAATATTCTTGCTAGGGTTCGTTTAAATAAAACCGTCTTTTGTGTATTGTAATCGTTTATTTATTATCAAACACCAACTTTACTTCAACACAATATTCAATCACTTTATTCTTTATTTATTTCGAATTAAACTGTCGCTACACTGATCTAGTCTCCCTCTTGTAATCGCTGTATGCACTTATAAACAACTGTGTCCATGGTGGTTGTGGTATGGGTATTTATAGGAAATTGCAAGGGGTTCTAGAACATGCTAGATGTTTCTCCGGGTGAATCGAGGATCCTGGAATATTGGGATATTGTGTGGAACAATTGCGGAACGTAAGCACACCAGGTTGGAACGTAAGCACATCAGGTTGGAATATTTACTACTAGTAGGCAATAGACGTCGTTGCACAAAGTACCTGACGATGTACTTGATACTACAGTATGCTCGTAGTGTTTTTGTCCAACACACTGTCGTGAGAGGTCGCCGTGCATTAGCAATATGGTTAGCTGGCATGTACATATGTTATGGATCCATGGGGGAGCGGTTACGTGATATACGGAGAGGTGAGCGGACGGTGGTGTGTGCCTTTCCAGGTGGCCCGCATACAGAGGCGATTTGCATTGAGTCCTATAATTCACACTCGATTCTTGTAATATATTTCCATAAGATAACCCACTACCAACGGAAAAGGCAGAATTCCTCACCTGTGGTGATACCAATCTAGAGTATCGTGGGCCAACTCTCCAGCGTAGTTATACCACCAGAACTTTTCATCGTCTGTCTGAGACTTGGAAGATATATGTATATCGGACCTGCTGCTGACCACAACCGATCCGACCGTAAATCTTGGGCTCATCATCCTCTAGAAGAAGCCGTTGCCGGTCCCACTCTTGTAATCCTCGAGTTGGAGGATCAGTTCCGCAATCCTAGGAGTATTTCCGAGACATTTCTGTCAAGTATCTCCCTTAAGCAGGTGCTGCCAAGTGACTGCCTTCAGCAGTTGCTGCCAAGCAGACGGCCCTGAAAAGCCTGTCGCTACCCCGTAGTTAGACCATAGTAATTAAGAATATAAGGTAACTTCATATTATTAAGTATCATAGAAATGTTAAGAACAGTAAACCGAGACCGTCCTATACACTGTATCCTAACATTGTTAAGTATTGTGACATTGTTAAGGCTAGTCTAAGCTATAGAGTAAATAAAAACCATAGTATTACCTCTTTCCAAAGTTTCGTGTGTTTCTTTGGTCGATCCGACGAGCGAAACCTCAGCCTCTGAGAAAACACCCTCACAAGGCTTAACTTTTCTTCGTGCGCAACTGATCTGACAGCCACAGCTGTAAAACATTTGAAAGGGTCCACGGGAAAAACGGCCTAAGTCCACTTAAAATTATTTCGAGGAAATCGAAAATATAATTTCACTTACTAATACAACGCCGCAGCATGGCATATCGTTCTAGTGGTATTTTCAAAGAATGTAAGCTGTTTTTTAGAACTCAACATATCACATCAGAAACTGTTCGGAAAATACCGCAAGAAGGCATAGTCAGCTCAACTCTGACGAAAAATGGACTTAGGACGTGAACCCTTCATTTGTGTACCGTTACTTGGTTTTTGGCGCAAAAAGTATGCCCTTCGGTTTAGCTTCATCAATTTACATTCCCCACCCAAACGAACAATTCATTTGGTGATTGGACGTCTTGCAGTAAAGCTGTGGCCATTTTAATATGACAGACACATTGCGCCGTACTTGTTACGTTTTTGAATTCTCAAGCCGGTCGGAGGCAGCTTTTCAGATTCAACTGTAAACAAGCTATCTGCTTACAACATGTTAATTTGATTTAACATTTGTGTTTCCAGAATACTGCAAATCCACTTACAGATGATTAAAATGTTGATCTGATTATGTATGTTGGATTTGATTTCATTATTATTTAAATGTGGATTAACATTATTATTTTCATCTTCTTCTTCTTCTTCCTTTTATCAGCGAGGTTATTGTCATTAAAAAATGAACTTAGCGACGACGCTGGGAATTCCCAGATCTCGATGAATATCTTCGTTACGTACATACCACGGTGCGTTAACGATCGTTCTAAGAACTTTATTTTCAAAAGTTTGTATGATGTTTCTATTGCTTTTCTTGGTACAACCCCATAGTTGTATACCATACGTGCAGACAGGCTTTAGCACTTGCTTATAGATAAGCAGTTTGTTATGTAGGCTCAACTTCGAATGTTTTCCGAGTAGCCAGTACATTTGTCGGTATTTGTTTTGAAGTTCGTCGCGTTTCTTTTTCACGTGCGATTTCCATTTGAGCTTGACATCTAGAGTCATTCCTAGATACTTTGCTTCGTTTGCGTACGGTATTTGAGCCGAGTTTAGATATACAGGCAATCTATCCACTTTTTTGTACGTAAAGTTGACGTGAGTAGATTTGCTTTCGTTCAGCATAATACGCCAAGAATTCGTCCAAGCGTGGACTTTATTAATAGCATGCTGCAGCTTTCCAGTTGCTGCTTCAATAGTTTCGCCCGTGGTCAATATTGCCGTATCGTCCGCAAGCGTGGCGACGACACAGTTTCTTTCCTGCGGGATATCATGCGTGTAGAGTACATATAGAAGCGGGCCAAGGACACTTCCTTGTGGAACTCCGGCCGCAATCTCCTTGAAGTCAGAGTAATCATTTCCGTGCTTAACACGAAAGAGTCTCTCGGTGAGATACGATAGTAGGATTAGAAAGAGTTGCCGTGGCAGTAGTCGTTGCAATTTATACTCCAAGCCTTCGTGCCAAACCTTATCGAAAGCTTGTGAGACGTCAAGAAATACACCACAACAAATCTTTTTTTCTTCCAGAGCTTTCTCAATCACGTCAGTTATTTTGCGGACTTGGTCAATTGTAGAATGTTTAATTCTAAATCCAAACTGATGGTCAGGAATGAGACGTCTTTCGTCGATTACGGACTGTAGACGTTTGGAAAGAAGTTTTTCAAATAGTTTTGAGATAACCGGCAATAGGGAAATAGGCCGATATGATTTCTTCTCATTTAGCGGTTTACCTGGTTTCGGGACCATTATAATCTCGCCGACTTTCCATTGCCTCGGAACATAAAGCAATCTGAACGAAGCGTTGATCAAATATAGCAGTTTGATAATAGCTATATTCGGCAATTCCTTGACTACCTGCGCCGTTATCAAGTCGTAACCCGGAGCTTCCCTCAGTTCAATCAATGCAACTTTTTTTTACTTTAAACTTGTCGGATGTCGTGACTGGGGAGTCGGGCGTTAACGAATGCCCGTCGAACGGCTTAAACGTTTCTTCCAAGTGCAAAGCAAAAAGTTCTGCCTTTTCTTTGTCGCTCTTGACCCAGTTTCCATCGATTTTCGGAATTGGTGGTGCTTGCATTTGAGGTTTCCGGATGCCTTTTAGCGTATTCCAAAGCGAATAATTTGATTCTCTTTCACCGGAGAGATTTTCAAGGTAGGTCGCTATCTTTTTGCTTTTAAATTCGCGAATACTATCTCTAAGCCGATTGCATAGTCGGTTAAGGACCGTTTTATGCTGCGGTGCACTAGTGATTTGCCATTTCTTTCGTGCTTTTCGTTTCTCCCTCACCAGTTCAATGATTTCTCTGGGACACTTTTCGTTGCGGTTGATCTTATAGCTTCTAGAAGGAGTATTTCTCCATGCCGCTCTATGAATTGCTTCCACGAAACGATCAATTTCGTCGTTCGTTTCGCAATCATTTCTAAAGCCCTCCCAGTTTGTTCTATTGCTAGTGAGTCTTGGAGGTCTTTTTTTCTTGATCAGCGCTTCTCCAAGTAATAAAATTACCGGCGAGTGGTCAGAAGAGAGATCAAAACATTCTTTGACTGTAATAAACTTCTCGTAAATGCCTTTTGTAACAAAAAAATCGATAAGATCGGGAATTTTTGGTGAGTCAGTTGGCCAATAAGTCGGTTTTCCTGTCGAATAAAAACAACAACCGAATTCATATGAATCATCTTGAACCCCAGAAGGTGTGCTTCGCGTTGAAATCTCCACCAATAAGGAAATTTGAACCAAGGTCATTGAAGACACGAAAGTAGTCATCTTTTTCTAGTAAGCATCGCGGCGGACAGTAAACAGATGCTTTATTGTAGCTCAGGTGTTTATTTTTAACCCTCACCGCGCACAACTGCAGTTTTTCCAGCTCTATGCCTATATCGGCCGAATGTTCGATGTTAGTTTTAATGAATAAGGACGAACCGCCCCGCGCTCTATCAGAAGGCCGCATATTAAATTCAAAATATTATATACGTTAGGTATTTTGCATGAAGAAAAGGATTTAAAAAATGTTCGCGAGATAGGTCTTTGGGAGCTGAAAAAAAGGAGTATCCCACGAAGAAAAGGATAGATGGCAACTTTAGCTATACGTATATTTTTCACACGAATGGAAGAGATCTACAGTTTAGTGCCGTATCCGAAGGGCAATTTGGTTTGAGAAGTTTTTCGAGACAACAATACTCTCATATGTTTGTCAGACGTTCGCGAGAGGTGGGACCGTGAAAAAATTGTTTTGTGTTTTCTGGTATTCGACTGGAGGTTGGTTTTCGCAAAATGCTGATTGTACGAGTATGCCAGGAAGTATCTCAAAATGTTGCAGTCAAAAACATTTTATGAGTGCAAAGCATCAGGTTTGCCGTAGAGACTTTCTACCGAAACAACAAATTAAGATTTTTAAGTCGTTTTAGATATCACTTCCCGTTTTTCAGATTTGTTTTCAATGAGTAACGTCGATTGCTGCGTTTTCTTCCATTCACACTAACATGGGTTTTGTACACTTTGTCCTATTCGATTTACCAGATGAGAATTCCCCTAAGCAACCACAATGTCTGTACATAAAACACTTATTTTTTTTTCTTTTTAATAAATAAATTTTACTTCTGATAACGGGCTAACAAAAAAAAATATATAAAAGGACACATACATAAATGATTTATTTATTAATTTTCATAATACAACTACGTGTAACTATCTATAGGGTTTAGATGAAGGCTAAATTAGTCTTCTCACTAACTAACTAAGGACTGTTATCATTCCAGTCCTCCAAAGCAATCTTCTGTTGTATGATCTCCAAAAGCTGTAAAAAAAAATATTTTACTCACAAATGCTGTCAACTGTTATGATTAAGCAAACAACCTTCACAATTTGCACAGTATTTTCGCGGTTCTGGAAGTTCTTTCATATTGCTATTGCTCTTTACTTCGACCGAGTGCAAGGCGGGCTCTCCACCATCTCCACCATCTGACTCTTGCAATGGACAATCTTCAGTTTCATGTAAATCAAATTGATCACAAATATCACAGAACATTCGGGGCGTCGGTTTTCTGGCTGTGATATAATTGAACATATAAGATCTGGAAATAAGAAATAAAAAAATTATATTTATAAAATTGCAAAATATTTAAGAAAATAGAAAAATTAAAAATGGCGATAATGCGGCCTCTACTAGAGTCGAAGCTCAAAATAAATGAGATAAGAATTGAGGTAAAAAATTGTACAATGTCCCAAAGGTAGTAAATATTTTTGGTCATTCGTCAAAAATGTTATTATAAAAATTCTGCTTTAACTGCTATCCTAACGCTCATTTACAACTCCTTATACAAGGCCAATCAGCTTGCTGCTCAGTTTGCAGCGAATTCCACGCTGCCAGATAGTGCATTATCTCCGCCTGTACGAGTACTTGAGAGCGTCGAATTTTCCATGGGACAAGTCTTTTTCGGCACTCGTACAGTTGTAAGAGTACCTACTCAAAGGTCTCAACATACACAAATTCGCTGGTCCAGATGGTGTCTCCGTCATAGTTCTGAAGAGATGTTCTTCTACGCTGGCAAAACATCTGCGTAAGCTTTTCTGTCTGGGATATTTTCGAGAAGATGGAAAAGAGCATTTGTCCAACCCGTCCCAAAAAAGGCCAATCTTCCTCCCCGTCAAATTACCGACCCACTGCACTTACGTTCCTTCTTTCCAAGGCAATGGAAACGCTAACAAATCCTAAGCTCATGAAATACTTTGATTCACGAAAACTCCTCAATGTCCGTCAGTATGGTTTTCGTAGCAACAGGTCCACTGGTGATTTGATGCCATATCTCACCGAGAAGTGGAACCATCACTCGATATTTCTAAGGCATTTGACAGAATTTGGCATCAAGCACTTCTATCGAAAATGCGTGCATATAGAGATGCAGACTCATCTTCTTCAATGAATTAGAAATTACCTTTCGGACCGTTCAAGTTGTCTTGGACGGCTTCAAGTCTGCAATTCAAAATATAAAGATAAATGCTGGTGTTCCCCAGGGCTCCGTCTTGTCTCCGGCTTTGTTTTTTCATTTTTATAAATGACCTCTTGTCTGCTACTTCTAGTCCAATGCACTTCTTCGCTGATAGCAGTACCCTTAGTTTTCCATATTCGTTCCCTAATTCACGTCTCTGGTCTTCAGCTGTAGAAGAGGAAGGTCAACGTACGTATGCTAACCACATTAAATTCCGACCTGGACATCATAGCTAAATGGGGTTCAATCCATAGATTGGAATTTAATGCATCCAAAACATAATGCTGCCTTGTGTCTCTCAAGCGAAACCAAGACCCTCAACCATTATACATGAATGGTACTTGTATCGCTGAATCCGAAAGATCATTCGCGGTATGTGCATCAATAACCGTCTTAGATGGAACAATCACAAATTCGAAGTCGCCAAAAATACTGCAAAATGTTTAGGATTCCTTAAGCCTTGCAACAAATATTTTACCCCGCCTGATCTGGCCTCCATCTATAAGGCATTCATCCGCCCAAAGCTGGAATATAATGCCCACATCTGGTCTGGCGCACCCAAGACCGTTTTGCACACACTAGATAGGTTACGGAATCGCGCGTTAAAACGTATAGGTGTTAGAGACATTATAAACTCCATAGTCTTACTCGAACATCGCAGAAATGTCTCGTATCTTTCCCTATTTTATCGCTTTTTTATAAAACATGCTCCAGCGAAATAGCCAGTTGCATTTCTCCCCTCCCTCATCCGCAATACGCGCCATGCTTCGAATGCACATCAGTTCACCCTCAAGCCCAACTTCAGACGTACTGTCAAGTACAGGGATTCGTTTATAAGCCGAACAAGACGTTTGTGGAACGATCTACTTCCTAATCATTACAACCTACAAACATTTAAAGCCACCGCAAACCACATCGATTCGGCGCGCATCGAATGATCTCTCTTTAAGCAAAAGCTTTTTGTCGGTTAATTGTTGTCGGTTAGAAAATTACCTCACATTTTTGTATGGGCATGCGACATCTGTATGCTTATTATCTGTGGTTTTTGTTTTTAGATTAATTTTACGAACAAAAATATAATATAAAGATACATACAATAACACCAACGCGTCAAATCAATGTGCGTGCTGAAGAGAATATGGCCGCTGAGAACGAAAGCATTCAAGAAGATCAAAATTCATTGATTCGATGTCAGTCGCAGCAATTGGGATTCTGTACGAGTACGTTCACTTTGTGAAAATTTTTGCAGAAAGAATTTGGCCCGTATAAGATCCAACTGGTACCACGACATCATTACTTGCGCCGTTCTTTCGCTGATTGGGTGTCCATATACATATACAATGAGACCAATCCAAAAGTTCTTAATGAACTGCTCAGGTAGACCGATAAATGCGGTCTCTCCGTTAATTCGACGAAGACCGAGCTAGTTCTATTCACAAGAAAACACAAGCTACCTGACTTCACTCCGCCCAAGATAAGGAGATCCACCCTCAAGCTTTCAAATAGTGCTAGCTATTTAGGCCTAAAGCTTGACCCCAAGCTAATTTGGAAGGAGAATGTCGTCGAACGGGCCAGGAAATCGCTGGCCGCTTTATACATCTGCAAGAAAGCAGTAGGCTCCACCTGGGGCCTTAAACCAAGCATCATGCACTGGCTATACACGTCGGTCATTAAACCGATTCCCATGTATGGAGTATTGGTATGGTGGCCCGCCTTGGAGAAGAAATCCAACCTATCCATAATGGAAAAAACTCAGCGAGTTGCATGTCTCAGTATTACCGGTGCACTGAGAACTTCTCCCACAGCGGCGCTCCAAACCATGCTCCATCTGCTTCCGATTGACATCGTCAGTAAGCAATTAGCTGTCAGCTCGGCAATAAGACTGAGAGGCTCCAGGCAGTGGAAGGAGCAACACACGGGACATGCCAATATACTTTCGATGCACCGTCATCTTCCCAATTCCACTGACCATCTGCCCACTGAATATGATTTTGACAAGGGCTACACGCACTCGATATCGGACAGAAGTGAGTGGACGCAACGCAATGTCCTTTACAACGAATCGCTGTCAATCTTCACGGACGGGTCCAAAACCAAGGACGGAGTCGGTGCCGGAATTTTCTCGAAAGATCTGGACATACACCTCTCCTTTAACCTTCCAGACTACTGCAGCGTTTTTCAAGCCGAAATCACCGCAGTTCGCAAAGCTGCTGACTGGCTGGCGGCTAGCACACTATCAACACCTGATATTGTTATTTATGTCGACAGTCAGGCAGCCATCAAATCCCTCGCATCCAGCACTACGAGATCTAAGGCAGTGAAAGACTCTCGCATATCTCTTAACGAGATAGCTGGTCAGTACAACCTCACCCTTTGCTGGGTACCAGGTCACAGCATCACCGACATCGAAGCGCCAGCGTCTTATGTTAAGTACCTCATTCAAATTGATGCCGAGAAAGTAGCCAGTTATCGATGGCAACATCTAGACCAATGTCATACCACCAGACAGCTCTAGCCGATACTCAATAAATCCAGGTCCATCGGACTCTTGAAGTACAAGAGCGGAACCCTCTCTAAAATAACAAATGTCTTCACTGGACACTGCTCATAGGAAGACATGCCCAGAGATTAGGTATCCCTCATAATGACTTCTGCAGAAGCTGCAGAGATGAAGAGGAAGAAGAGACCATCAGTCATCTCCTGTGTGCCTGTCCTGCGCTCGCCAACATCAGGAAGGCCACTCTGGGCGAATACTTCTACAATGATCTTAATGATATCGGCAACGCCTGCACGGCTAAAATTCTCGACTTCATTCAACGAAGCAAACGGTTCCAAGAGTAAGGGGGTGATCCACCCGCCTTACACATCGGCAGTACAATGGACCTACTTTCTGGTCTAAGTACATCCTCATCGAGGGTCGATCCTAACCTAACCTAACCTAATCCAAAAGGAACCCTATAGCACCATTACATTGAGAAAAATGCACTGATTAGGTGAATCGATACCTGTCTATTATTTCTTGTAGGGCTATATCCGTCAAGCCGCTGGTTTATGCTTATAAACCAGCAACAATTGAGGCCTTGGAATCTAGGTTAGGTTAGGTTAAGTTAAGTTGGCTGCACGAGAATGCACACTTAGAACAGTAAAGGTCCATTGTGATGCCATGGGATCTACCATTAGACCACTCACGGACTAATTAAATCAAACCGGAGCTCTTGATAAAGCGATGGATGCCCATGACGCGAAATCGCTGAGGTTATCAAGGAAGGGGCCCCTAGGTGGATCATTCTTTTATGGGATAGAGCTGGACATGTTCATTGTGCATATGTGCACTACGCTACATTTCTGGTCCAGCTTCGGCCAGATCTGTAGGTTAAGTTAGGTAGATGGGTGCCTTGTGACAAGAAGTCACTGCTCACTTAGACCAACAGTACGGGTCCATTGTGCCCAATCATTTAACCCTGGAAACGCTGTAAAGAAAATCCGCCGTTAGAACCATCCAGAAAATGATATGAACCTCAGGAGGCCCGCTAGCCCAACACTACCCAAGTCCTCCAGCTCCAAGAAGAAGTAACTACCAAGGGTCCTCATTCTTCTGACGGATAGGGCAGGATAGTCACACAACAGGTGACGAACAAATTCAATTTCTTCTTCGTCCCTGCAACTTCTGCAATAGTCATTATGCAGCACACCGAGTCGGTCCGCGTGAACGCCAATGGCACAATGTCTGGTAATTATGCCAGAAATGACCCGTGCGTTATAACGACTAAGTTAGGTAAGGTTGATCTCTTCTTGCTGTAGGCCGGATAAGGCGCCCTGGCCGTTGCGCATGTTTCCAGATGAGCCCAGCGTCTGTTTGCTCGACCGGTGGCTTCATCCTCTATTTTTTCCCGCAAGGAACTGATTGAGGTTGCTACAGAGGGGAGGGCCCGCGATAAGTGCAGCGCAGACCCTTTCCTAGCAAGCTCGTCAGCCCTTTCGTTACCTTCGATATCCATATGCCCTGGTACCCAGCAGAGGGTCACCGCATTGGCTCTAGATATCTGGTGTAAGAGTGATTTACAGCTTCTTACGAGCCTCGACCTAACTACGACAGAGCCCAGAGCCTTAACGGCTGCCTGGCTGTCTATATAGACAGTGATCGTTTTGCCAACGATATTACTCTCGCGTATAATTTCCGCAGCCTGTATAATGGCTGCGACCTCGGCCTGGAAGACGCTGCAGTCGTCGTTTATTCTAAAGGAGCGGTTTATTCCTAGGGCCTCACAATAAACTCCGGCTCCCGTGCCAACGTCCATCTTAGAACCGTCGGTATAGAAAGCCAACTCCTTTTTCTTCATGGTTCTACGATTCTTCCAGTATATTCTATCGGGAATTCTTGTAGTGAATCTCCTTTCGAATGCTAGCGTCGGATTCATGTGATCAGTTCCCGTCAATCCACTGGTGATCCCCCATCGGGACAGAATGGAGGCATGGCCGTAAAGGCTTGATGACCACAACCGGCCTTCTCTCAGTCTTACAGCGGTTTTAGCCGCCAGACTGCTGCAGTATATGTCAAGCGGAATGAAACTAAGCATGGTTTCCATTGCCGCTGTTGGTGTTGTTCTTATTGACTCCATGACACCGATGCACGCCGCCCTCTGGATTTTGGTGAGGTTTGAAAGCAGGTATTGCTTCTCAAGTGCCGTCCACCATACTAGTGAACCATATGTGAGAATGGGTCTTACAACCGCCGTGTATATCCAGTACACCACAGCCGGTTTGAAGCCCCACGTATTGCTGAAAGCCTTTTTGCAGGAGTAGAAAGCTACGCTTGCTTTTTTAACGCGTTCGGCAATATTTTCCTTCCAGTTAAGTTTGAAATCTAGAACTACGCCCAGATACCGAGCTGAACTTGAAATACTTAGTTCAGTGCCACCAATATTTGGGGGTCTGAAGGTAGGGATTGATCTCCTCTTAGTGAAGAGAACTACCTCCGTCTTTAAAGGATTCACTCCCAGCCCTTTGCTGTTGACCCAGTTATCCACTAGTTGTAGCGCGAAATTGAGCCTTTCACTTAGGACTGGAGGAAATTTTCCCGAAACCAGGATAACGACATCGTCCGCATAGGCCGTCACGTTGAAGCCGTTTTCCTTCAGTGTTAACAAGATCTCATCCACCATAAGGAGCCATATTAGCGGGAACAAGACTCCACCTTGGGGTGTTCCTCTGCAGACCCTTCTCCGGATGGTTACATCTCCTTGCGTTGAAGATATTATCCTTGATTGAAGCATCTGCGCAATCCAGTTGCAGAGGCCGGTGCTGACATGTGCTCTGTGCAGACTGCTCAGGATTGCGTTAGAGCTTACGTTGTTGAACGCTCCTTCAATGTCCAGGAACGCCCCAAGAGTGAACTCCTTGAAGTGGAGGGATCTTTCTATGCTCGATACGACCCGGTGGAGGGCCGTGTCTACCGATCTGCCGCAGATGTGTGCGTGTTGTGATTTAGATAGGTAATTATCGCCGATCACACCTCTTATATATACATCTATCAAACGTTCCAAAGTTTTCAGCAAAAAGGACGATAGACTGATAGGTCTCAGGTCTTTTGCGTTTGTATGGCTCGCTTTCCCTGCTTTGGAAATGAAAACAACGCGCACTTCCCGTCATGCTTTAGGAACATAACCTAGCTTAAGGCATCCTGTGAAGATACGTTTGAGCCATGGAATAGCAATATCCACTGACTCTTGCAGCATCATCTTGCTCCGAAACGGAAACAATCGCCTTGGATAAGGATGGATAATTTGTTGACGACCTTTGGCTATCGCACACGGACAACGATCGGATTCTGGAACGTTAAGACCCTCCTGGACTCACTCAAGGAAGGGCCTTATAACGCCAGATTCCTCCAATTGGAGCGCGAATTCGCACGGTATAAAATCGACATCTTAGGGCTGAGCGGGATAAGATGGTACGATGCTGGGGAATACATCTCCCCAACAAAAAGCACTGTCATGCTCTACTCTGGTAAGCCAGCTGGAAGTTCTGGCGTAGGACTCATGCTAACTTCAGTAGCACGTAGTAGCCTCATATCCCTGAAACCCCATAGTGACCGGATATTGACGGCTAGGTTCCAGAGAAGAGTTAGAAAAATTACCATCATACAGTGTTATGCTCCAAATCTAGACGCGACTGAGGATGAAAAGGATAATTTTTATAGCCACTTAGGCGCCGCCTACAACCAAACGCCTAATGGGGACATCGTAATGATAATGGGAGATCTCAATGCCAAGGTGGGTAGCGACAACACCATGTTTAAGCACGTGATGGGAGTTCACGGCGTGGGAGACCGTAATGACAATGGTGAGCGGTTTGTGGACTTCTGCAATACCAACCGCCTAGTCATCGGAGGTACGCTGTTTAAGCATAACACCTGCCATAAGATCAGTTGGGTCTCTACTGATAGGCAACGAACATCCAACCAGATCGACCACATTGCGATCAGTCGCCGCTTTAGAAATTGTCTCCTGGACGTCCGAAACAGACGTGGAGCTGACGTCGGACAAGAACGAGATCACCATCTTATGGTAGCTCATTTACGCATTCGTACTGCATTCGTCAACAACAACCGCTCAAACCTACTTAACATCACCAGGTTTAATATCGACAGGCTCAAGGTTCCCCAAGTGCGCCAACAGTTCAGGGCCCATCTTGCCTTAGAAGCAGAAGCAATCAGCAGCATAGATAACATGGATGACCACTGGAGTGCTCTGAAAAATGCTTTTGCGGCTGGGGCACGCACTTATGTCGGTAAAAAGCAGAAACACCACCGCACATGGCTTTAGCAGTAGAGAGAACCGAGCTTGAAGCCCAATACCGTGCGAAGAAGAAAGAAGTGCAGCGTAGTGTGAGACGTGACAAACGTCAATATGTCAACTCACTGGCCTCAAGGGCTGAAGAAGCAGCGAGTAGGTGCGACAGTAGGACTGTTTACAACATCACTAAGGAGCTCATTGGTGGTCGAAACTCCAAACAACATCCAGTAAAGAGTCTAGACGGTAACCTTCTGATTTCGGATTAGGATCAGTTCACTAGATGGAGAGAACATTTTGCTACAGTGCTAAATCACTTAGACGACGGCGGTATGATCTTGAATTCGAATGAGCAGTTCGAAGCAACAAATTACCGAATTCGCACCGTGCCTCCCAGTAAAACTGAAATAATAACAGCAATCAAGTCCCTCAAGAAAAACAAAGCGGTGGGTATTGATGGCATCCGTGCCGAGCTATTTCAAGCGGCGCCAAATACATCGGCAGATTTGCTGCATCCGCTAATACGGAGAGCTTGGGATAGTGAACAATTTCCACAGGAGTGGAAAAGGGGGATGATCATTAAGCTTCCAAAGAAGGGTAACTTGATGGAGTGCGGTAACTGGAGAGGTATATGTGTTCTTCCAGCTGTAGCCAAAATAATAGCTAGAATAATTCTAGAACGAATTAAAGAACATTTAGATTCAACTCTCGATGTCGAACAGGCAGGCTTTCGCGCTGGATCCTCCTGCATCAACCACATAAACACCTTACGGATCATAATCGAACAATGCGTTGAGTATAGGTCTCCGCTACATTTACTGTTTATCGACTTCGAGAAGGCTTTCGACAGCTTGAATCGAGATGATATCTGGTTGGCCTTGCGCAGGCGAGGCATTCCAGAAAAGCTTATAGCTATTATCAAGGCTACATATGAGGGCGGCACGTGTCACGTCGTGCACAATGGTAAGGTGTCGGAGGACTTTGAAGTCCAAAGTGGAGTACGTCAAGGGTGCATACTGTCACCACTATTGTTCTTGGTGGTTATCAGCGATGTACTCCCTGCAGCATTGACGGAAGCTAATTCTGGAATTCGTTGGACTATGACATCTTACCTTAAACACCTAGATTACGCTGACGATGTTTGTCTACTTTCATATCGGATAATGGATCTTCATTTGATGGCCCAAAATCTAGAAGCTGAGGCAAACAAAGTGGGGCTAAAAATAAACACAGCCAAAACAAAAGCCCCTTCTTCTAACAACCGCGCTCAACTTTACATTGCCGGACAGGAAGTCGAGAAAGTTGATAACTTTCTATATTTAGGAAGTGTCGTCTCGGCTAATCGCGGTGGCACCGAACTGGATGTGTGCAGCAGAATCGGGAAGGCTAAAGCTGCGTTCGGAATGCTGTCTAAAATCTGGAGAAGCAATGTTATCAGCTTAAGAACCAAGCTGCGACTGTTCCGCTCCAACGTAGAATCAGTGGTGCTTTATTGGTGCAGTACTTGGAAGGTGGACACCATTAACACACGAAAACTGCAAGTCTTCGTAAACAAATGCTTAAGAATCATCTTGAGGATTTTTTTGCCGAACCGCATCTCCAACGAACAACTTTATCTGAGAACGGGCCAAGAACCTATAAGCATTACTATACGAAGAAGAAAGTGGCAATGGATTGGACACACCCTACGGCGCGAAGACAACTTCATTGCGAAATACGCTATGCAGTGGAATCCGCTCACCCAGGCAGGCAGAATGGCGGGACGCCCTAGGCAAACGTGGCGCAGAACAGTTGAGGAGGAATCGAGCTCTTTAGGATGAGTTGGCGGCAGCTCAAACGCGTTACAGAACTCCGAACACGATGGCGCACAGGCGTGGTTGACGCCCTATGCCCCCCGAGGGGTTAAAGGATATAAGAAGAAGAATAGAATACGTACCAAAAATTTAAAATTAAGAGCTACATAAACTTAAAATCGATAGAAGAGCGCTTGATAATTCCCGGCCTAAGACCATTATTTGATATAATTTCTGCAAAATTAGAGAAAATGCATCATAGGAGCAACTTTCAACTACACAACTCTACCTAAGGAACATAGGGCATAGAGTATCATACGACATGTTCCAGACAGATAATATTTCTTCTGTAATTTTTAAGAAATATATGTATGGATGTTTTGTCACTGTTGCTTTCTAATCATATTTATTTATTTTATACATATTGCTGCCTTTCACCAATACCGATGAGCCGAATTAACATTTTCCGCGAAAAGTATGAACTGGTATAACATACTCATAGATCAACAAATAGGGGAATCCCCTATATACCAAAAATTTACGACGATATCAAATTTCCAGTAAGGATATGGGGTACTGTGGTGAATACGCAGTTCTCTCATATCTGCCTTTGGTTTGCTATTTCTATAACGTTCTTGTTCGTAAGCAGGTTTTATGGAAGAGTAAATTCGCTAGAAACGTTGAAGCCAAAACACTGAATTCAAATTCAAGTTCGTTGCAGGTACAGTTGTATTTCATCCTTCGTAGAAGTTAGTGATCGTGGGAATTGGCATAAAAAATATTTTTAAATCTATAATTTGAAATCCAGTTTTCGAAGTAAGAAAGTAAATAAACTTGACAATGCCGGAATTTGAAAAAAATCAGGATTTAATATTTTCGGAGGTCGAAGAGGCCTCTTCTGGAGAAGAGTCGTCCAGTGAAGAAGACACAATGCCGGAACCTGTAAGCATTCCCCAGGATTCATTGATAAAACTTCCGAAGGTCAGTATTCTTGAAGGAAAGAACTCTTCGCGCGAAGAGTGGTCCGATGAAATATACACAAGGGAATACTTGAACAAAACTCCAATTTACGAACGACCAGATCGAGAACTGGCTATTACCACTGCAAGAGACTTTATTTCCTGCTACCTTGGGGCAACTGCTTCAATTGAAAAATGGCAGTCGATGACGTCAATTCTCATTTTATACCTCAAAGTTGAAGAAAACTACATTATAACTCAAAGGGAAGGATCTGCGTGCAATATTCCTGTTTGCAATGAAGATGTGGAAAATATTTCTAAAATCAAGAGTATCTCATTTTACACGGCACAGGATAACGAGTTTTCATCCTCCGTTCCAATGAGCGTTACTGAATGCAATAAGTGGCTGGCTGTCTTGACACGTGAAATTTGTTTGGCGGACGACTCGAAGAATAGTTGCGATAAGGTAGACCTTCATTTATACTACTTGGGCTTCTTGTGTCTGTACCTGTGCCGCCTAATAGTAAAGCCTCCATATGCCGTGCAATCGGCTATAACGAAACACGTTACGAACAAGTTTCGTGTACTTTGGGATCATTTTTTTCCACTTATCACACCTCCACCTCATTCTGAAGCTCATCGTGTTATGTCGACAGCATTTAAGAAAGGATCTCTATATCGTAATACAATTGTCTGTTGGGTACACCAATCCATCTTTGCAGATACGACCCCTTCGAGAAGGATTAGTGCGATCATCTTGAGTAGCTGCTATCAGGCATTGCGCCACACTGGACTTAAATTGATCATTTGGTTTGATAAAGCTGCAAAAATGTTGGGGGCGACGATGTATGGTGAACTTTTCCAGATGACAGCTGCTCCGGAGTATGGAAAATCAATTCAACGACTTTTTGGCTTCATTGCCAATATATCCGGAACATCGTGGGATGTAAGCAGATTGCTTGATCCAAATGCTTACTTGCATCTATCTGTGCGAGAAAATATTGAATACACCGCATTGATGGTGGCCTTATCAACTAACAGCCGCGAAAAGACCGATGCAATATGGTCAGCTTTACATCTCGCGGCACTGAAGCAGGACGAGACTGTCATTACAACTGCCATTAGCAAAGCATCTTCCTTGCAGGAGTCACGGTCGAGATTAATGATGCAGGAATTCGAAGAACATTTCAGAAGGTTGAGGTCAGCGAATTAACATATCAGCTGCATACAAAAGAGAGCCTGTTTTTACTTATATTTAATATATACCATATACGTAAGCTATTACATAAGTGCTTTGGATTAGTACTGCTTTTCGTTTAAGTTCGCTATTTTTTTTATTTTTTCTATTTACATTACTATTCCATTATTTCATTTAAAAATAAAATGTAAACAGAGGCACATACAATATGTAGACTTTTAATTTGGGCAATGCAAGTAGGTTTTCATATTATTCGTATTATATTCGGCTTGGGGATTAGGTAATCTTGTACCATGGAGAGGAATGCATAACTCGATTTCATTTGAACAGGTGACTAGTGAATAGTATCCATACATGACTAACTTTATCTATCCAATCTGATTGATTGCATTCGAACTCCAAGTCCCTAGCTAGGCCTAACGAGATAACTTCCATTTGATTGCTCAGTTGACATACATGTCTATTAAAAGCTAATAGTCAAACTAGGGCCTTGGAATCCGAAATTGCCTATTGTCTCTATCGGTTTGACGGTGGGATGTTTACTATCTTAAGGACGAAAGCAGACTTTTGTGTGCCAGAGTTTGATCATAGAAAAAAGTAAGCAACGTAGAGGTCTGTGCAGGATGACAATGGAGAACGCTCGCTGCTCCAACAAGGTCGGTAATGATCTCACCGAGACCTTTGATGTCAAAAAAGGTTTTAATCTTATTGTGCTTGATACGTATTGAGCAAAACTCACAAGCCAACACCAGAGGCAAATTCTATCAAAACTCCGTACAGCTGTTTGTATACGCCGACGATATTGACATTATTTAGAACTCAGCGGCCTGTCGCCGGTGCGTTTGCAAGCATTGAAGCAGAAACGACGAAAATGGGTTTGGCGGTAAACGAGGGCAAAACCAAGTGAAAAGTTCTCGGGCTGACAATGAAAGACTGCGATTTTCAGTTAAAAAATGATCTTATTTTTCTACATAATCTCCCTTGGCTTAAGCACACTTAGTAAGCGTTTATCCAACATCAGTATTCCTTCTCGGAAGTGAGAGTCTGGAAGGCTGTGAAAATATTCATCTACGGCCCTTTCAACTTCTACATTGGATGCGAAGCGCTTCCAGAAACAAAATTCTTCAAGTTTGGGAGCAGATGGAAGTCTGAGGGTGCCAAATCAGGTGAATAGGGGGGACGGCCGAGCAAATCGTACCCCAAATCCGGCAGTTTTCCCATCGCCAACGCACACACAGGTGCATTGTCCTGGTGAAAGATGATTTTTTTCTTCTTCAAGCCAGGCCTCTTCTCGCGAATTTTGGCATCCAACTGGTTAAGAAGGTTGGAGTAATATTCGCCTGAAATTGTTCTACCTTTCTCAAGGTAATCAATTAACAGGATCCCTTTCGCATCCCAAAACACACTAGCCGTGACCTTTCCGGCAGATGCGATCGACTTCGCTTTCTTTGGCGCTGAACCACCGGCTTCCACCCATTGCTTCGACTGTTGTTTCGTTTCTGGCATGTAGTGGTGGACCCATGTCTCATCCATGGTGACAAATCATCGCACAAAACCGGTCGGATCCCTATTAAATCGGTCCAAAGATTACCGCGAAAATCGTTTGCGCATTTGCTTTTGATCTGCATTCAGCAAATGCGGCACCCATCATGCGCAGAGCTTTCGCATCCCTAACTTTTTGTGCAAGATGTTTCGCACCCTCTCTTCCGATATACACACAGCCTCAGCTATCTCACTCACCTTCACTCGCCCATCGTCCAACACGATATCATGCACTTTTTCGATGTCCCCGTGCAGGGACGGGTTAAGAATATCACTGCAGCCCACAGGGAATCGGGCGCGTTTCTTGGACGTTAGGACAAAAAATTACAAGATGTTCTACTACGGAACGGAAAAGGCGGCAGAGCTACTTGGAAACGTCTTGAGCATTTCGAAGTCCAGCGACCGTTTGATGTCTCTCAAACTAGTAATACAAGGAGAGGTGTGGAATATTGTCAGTGCATATGCTCCCCACAATGGGTGCAATCAGAGAGATAAAGATGCATTTTGGCTAGATTTCCACAATCTCCTTTAGAACATCCCAAAGGAAGAATTTCTGTTTGTTGGAGGAGATTTGAATGGACATGTCGGGAAATCAAACGAAGACTATGAAGACTGCCATGGAGGACTAGGATATGGCAGCAGGAACCTTCCTGGTGAAGACATCCTAAGCATGTGCAAATCACACGATCTTATCGTGTTAAATACCATGTTCATCAAACAAAGCCGACACCTGATCACTTACAGCAGTGGTGGAGATGAAACTCAGATTGACTACCATTTGGTATCCAGTTTCATGAAGCCTCGGGTAAAAGATTGCAAAGTGATCATGGGAGAGGCAATCGCTCGACAACACCGTCTCCTGCTAACAGAAATTTTTATGAAAACACCGAAGAAAAGCAAACAAACAAGGGTCTCTGAGAAAATCAAGTGGTACAATCTGGACAAAGAAAAAGGCGAGGCTTTTGTTTTCGTAACGAAAAATTACCTCTCTCACACCATCAACGGAGCTGAGGATGAAGAGTGCAGAGCACAAAATATGTGGGATTCCCTACAGCGAACTTGCTTAAAGAAGGCCAAATCACTGCTAGGAGCTTCAAAAGGCCACCATCAACACGCCAAAGAAACATGGTGGTGGAGTGATGAAGCTAAGAAAGTGATAAATGAGAAGACAGCGGTTTTCAAAGCTTGGTCAAAGTGCCCCTCTAATAATAGTGGCGAAAAAGCTCGCCTCGAAATGGAATACAGATGCTGCAAGAAAAAAGCGAAGAAGAAGTGCGCCCAGCTTCAAGCAGAGAGTACGGAGGGCCTGTATCGGGAGCTGGAGAAAATATTTTCCCCGGTTGCTGATGCAAACTAGGCTATCCAGGAGCTGCGAAGACACAATATGAACAAGAGCGCAAACATCTTCAAAATAGCCGCCCAAAGAAGGAAGAATGCTCAGGAGATTCGTTCGCCAAAGTTCATTAGCAATGCTCATGGCCAGCTTCTTGTGGATGACGACAAAATTCTGCAGAGGTGGCGGCAGTATTGTGAAGAGCTTATAAATGAACAGTTTCCCCGGCTATACTTTCCAAGAGCCACCCCTAACTGTGAAGAAATACCCGACATTACAGTCGAAGAAGTTAGTGAGGCGGTCAAATACTCCAAAAAACGAAAAGCGGTTGGGCCAGACGAGATACCCTCTGAGTTCTGGAGACATCGGGTTCAGATGGCTCAGAATTCTCATCTCCAAATTCGTGAGAGGTGATCCAATGCCGAATCAATGGAGGGAAAGTTACCTTCTCCCTGCATACAAAGGGAAAGGTGATACGCGAAACTGTGATAGCTACCGTTCGATCAAGCTGATGTCACACACCATGAAGATCGTTGAGCGGGTATTAGGTGGCCGACTGCGAAAAATAATACGGCTATCTGATGATCAGTGCGGGTTTGTCTCGGGTAAATCAACCACAGATGCAATCCAAAGTATAAGGATCATAATGGAAAAACATCGTGATTCCTTAAGGGATTTGCATATTGTATTGGCTGACTTTGAAAAGGCATTCGACAGACAACCACGAGATCTGATATGGGTGGCGCTAGGACATCGAGGGGTTCCAGAAACCTATGTACAGGTGATCATGGACATGTACGAAGGAGCAAAGACAAGAGTAAGATGCCCCGCTGGAGTAACCGAAGAGTTCCCAATCAAAGTCGGGGTGCACCAGGGAAGCGTTTTAAGTCCTTTGCTCTTTATTACAGTCTTTGATTATCTGCTTGAAGGTAAAGTGATGGACCCCAAGGTACATCAGTTATTCTTTGCTGACGATGGAGCCATCCTACATCCCTGCAACGAGCACTTGATGTGTGGGTGGACGCTCTGAAGGGAAATGGGTATCGCATTAGTTCAAAAAAGACAGAGTACTTGTGCTGCCCGTTCTCTGATCCCTTCAGACCTATTCCAGACATTTATTTGAATGGAACAGTGCTTCCCAAGTGCGAAAAGTTCAAATATCTGGGACCTATGATCAATAGCAAAGCAACTTGTGATGACGACATCAATCATCGCGTAAGCGTAGGGTGGATGAAGTGGCGAGAAAATTCCGCTATCTTCTGTGACAGAAAAATGCTACCTAAGTTGAAAGGAAGGCTCTACACCGCAGTTGTACGTCCAGCGCTCACATACGGTTCACAATGTTGGACGATGTACAAAAAGTATGAGAGTAAATTAACGGCAGCTGAGATGAAGATGCTTCGCATGACAGCAGGAGTGACCAAGCTTGATCGAATAAGAAGTTCGAAGATCCGTGGAAGCTTTCACATCAAGGAAACCATCGTACAAAAATTAGAGCGCGACCGGCTCAGGTGGTATTGCCACGTTCAAAGAAGAGATCATTTGAACCCTGTTAAAAAGGCAATATCTATGCACGTTCCAAAGACATCGCGATGTAGGAAAGGCAGGCCTATAAACGCCTGGATCAGACAAATGCGACGATATCAGCATTTCATTGGCCTCAGTAACCGAGTGATCCAAAATCGGCAGTCCTGCCGATATTTTCTGAGATCAAATAGGCGAACCCCCACAGGCGGATCAGTAGAAATGCGGTGAAGTGGGAGGGTTGTGATCCCTTGTTTTGGGATCATAACCTCGGAAGAAGAAGAAAAATAAGAAGAAGAACAAGAATAACTACATAGCTCTATTGCGAAGCCAGTACATTAAATTTCCTTCAACGGTCGAGGAAATAAAGAAAATTGCCCGGTTTCCACGCACAGTCGCGGTTTTAGATTGCACACACATTCGCATACAGTCACCAGGTTTGTATACTAAAAATATTCCGCGAAAGAATTTTTTTCCTAAAATGTTCAAACGCTGCGCGACGCAGACTTAAAAATAATGGACATACATAGTTGCTAAGTGGCCGCGATCATCACATGATTCAACAATTTTTAACAACTCTAGGATAATAGCACGTTTTGAAAGCGGTGAATTCGGAAATAGCATCATAGTTGCTGATGGCGGATATCAATGCAGGAGCTATCTCACGACACCATTAAGGAGTTGCAATTTATCACAAGAGAATCGCTAATTCAAACCCGTAATTGTGTTGAACGATCCTACGGGGTATGGAAGAGACGATTTCCCGTCCTTGCAACATGTCTGAAACTGCAAAATCGAACGGTGCAGAGTGCCAAGTAGCAACAGCAGTGCTTCACAACATTTGTTGCATGAATCAGGATGTTTTGGAGCGTATTGAGTACAATAACAATGTTGAAGTTCCACTGGCTATTGGAGAAGGACACACAGCGGTAAGAAACGTTTTTTTTTCCAAGGGTAGGTGAAAAATCTTCCATAGACACTATGAGAATAGCAAGCACGTGCTCATAGTAGTGTCAGATTCTTACGGACTAAAAAAACACCGCCCTTCGATATAAATTTGTTAGATATCGCAACTAAGTATTAACTTATCAAGCAATTTTTCTATCATGAAATAAAAACGTTTGGCAGGTTTCTTTCCACTGAAAGATCTTGCAAATTCCGCAATCTAGACGCGGTTAATCATTATCTCGCCAAGTCGAAAGGTTTCGTCCTTCGTAGTCGGCGCAATAAATTGCTCTCATCCAAAATTTGTAGGACTGTATTGTTGACATGTCCGATTAGTCGGTTTCTATTCTTTCTCGCGAAGCTTCTAGTTTCAGCTTCGATTGTCGGAATTCCGAGATCCCTGTGGATATCGTCGTTTCTACATACCACGGTGCTTGGACAATTTCTCTTAGCACTTTATTTTGAAAATCTTGTAAAATATTTGCATTTGTTTTCTTGGTACAACCCCAAAGTTGTATACCGTAGGCCCACACCGGCTTTAGCACTTGCTTGTATAAAAGCAGTTTGTTCTCAGTACTGAGCTGGCAATGTTCTCCGAGTAACCAGTACATTTCTCTATATTTGATTTCGAGTTCTTTACGTTTCATTTTCACGTGCGAATTCCATTTCAGCCTTGCGTCGAGTGTCATTCCCAGGTATTTAGCCTTGTTTTCAAAAGGTATTCGGGCCGGGTTTAGGAAAATTGGCAAGTCATTAGTTTTCTTGTAAGTGAAATTTACGTGAACAGATTTAGATTCGTTGAGGGCGATCCGCCAGTCCCTTGTCCATTCATTTACATTATTCAGTGCATTTTGCAGTTTTGCAGTCGTTTCTTCGATTGTTTTACCTACTGCTAGGATAGCGGTGTCATCGGCAAACGTAGCAAGGATAGTGCCATCTTCGTTCGGTATATCACTAGTATATAGCAAATAGAGAAGCGGCCCAAGAACGCTTCCTTGCGGTACGCCGGCCGAAATTTCCTTGAGCTCGGAGTATTCGACTCCATGTCTAACACGAAAGAGTCTATTCTCGAGATATGATTCTAGAATATCGTATAAGCATACAGGGAGAACTTGTCGTAGTTTGCATTTCAAGCCATCATGCCACACCTTATTAAAGGCTTGCGAGCCGTCAATAAATACGCTTGAGCAAATCTTTTTTTTCTCAAGTGCTTTCTCGATTACGTCAGTAATTCTATGCACCTGGTCAATCGTCGAATGCTTACTTCTGAACCCAAACTGGTGGTCAGGGATACGATTATTTTCTTCTATAACCGGTTGGAGACGCCTTAATAATATCCTCTCGAAAATTTTCGATATGATTGGAAGAAGCGAAATTGGTCTATACGATTTTACTTCATTTGGCGGTTTTCCTGGTTTTAAAACCATTATGACTTCCGCAACTTTCCATTGGCTCGGCACGCATTTACAATATGGAGAAGCTTAATCAATGCTTTTCTAGGTAAAACTTTGAGAATTTCTCCGGTAATCAAATCATAACCAGGAGATTTCTTAGGTTTTAGATTCTCGATCTCGTGTGAGTTCCCTTAGCGTTGAACTTGTAAGCGTCAAATGGTCAGATGGTAAATCCAACCTATTGCGGCTGTCGTAAACCACTTGACCATCGTACGGTTTAAAGGTTTCTTCCAGGTGGGCCGCAAAGACGTCCGCTTTTTCTTTATCTTCCCTCGCTCATTCATTTTAACTTAATTTGATTGGCGCCGCGGGGACTTTGGGCTTTTTGATGCCTTTTACAGCTTTCCAAAGTGAATAATTGGAATCTTTTTTCGCTGTTAAACTTTCAAGGTAAGAGCCTATTGCACGATTCTTAAAATCCTTAATAGTCTTCTTCAACAAATTGCACAGACGATGCAAGTGTTCTTTATGCTGCGAAGCACGACTCTGTTGCCATTTTTTATGCGCTTTTCTTTTTTCCTTGACCAATTCTTTTATTTCCGGAAGATATCGTAAACCGTATCTGTCCGGCGTTTTCCTTGGATTAGGCGTATTATTCCAAGAGGCGAGCTGTACGATCTCAACAAAGCAATCAACTTCAACCTCAAGTTCATAGGGTGTCGTAAGTGGAACGCCCAGTTCAACATTATCTTCAATTTCGTTCCTAAAGCTTTCCCAGTTAGTTGTTCGACCAGTTAATCTCGCTGGCTCTAGGTTATAGACTAGTTTTTCGCTGATTGTTAAAATAACCGGGGAATGATCAGACGACAGATCAAAGCTCTCTTTGACTTTCATGTGGTTGGTAGATATTCCTTTCACAATGAAAAAATCGATCAGGTCAGGTATTTTCGAAGTATCAGTTGACCAGTAAGTCGGTTTACCCGTCGAATGGAAATCACAACTGTACTCCATACCTGCCCCGTAAAGCATTCTTCCTTTTTTCGAGCTGTATCTTGAGCCCCAGAACGTATGTTTTGCATTAAAGTCGCCGCCGATGATAAAATTAGTGTTGATTAATGCATTTTTGCACACATTTTAAATGAAAACCAATAACACAATTAAATATAACGAACAAATGTACGAAATTCAAAATTATATTTACATAAAGTTTGTACATGTATTCATAAGTCAATTGCAGAATAAAAAAGGGGCATTTAAAATAAAAGAAAGGAACGCAAATGTTTGTTTTATTAACTTTTTAAGCATCTTTGATTGGGAGTAGCTGTGCTTCCATGAGCTTGATTTTAAGTTCATGCTCTTTTTCCATGTGCATCATTTGGAAATTGTGGATTTCCCTGTTATGAACCACCGGAAGCGCAATTGAACTCTCTTTCTATTTGCAAACCAGGCAGAGGCTTTTTCATTCGCATACACTCTGTCTGTGCTTTTATTTTCAATTATTTTGCGGTGTTTCACTACTATTTCCAATAGAATTCCCACTTCCGCTACACTAAAATTAGCATTTCTTCTTTTGTCCATATTTTCAATTTTCTTTTTTTTTTTTTTAAATAAAGTTCTTGACACGAACTAATTTCGTTTGACATTTCGTGTTCAATCACAATAACTATTTTCCATAAATGCTTCACAATGACACTCAATCCATGGCTTAACTAAACCACCCTTAAATATTGACTGTGAAAACGAAATCTTCTTAAGTGAAGTTTATATTCGATCTTACACTTAGCTAAACCAACATTTACTTCTAGCCTCGTTATTACCTCTCTATTGACCCCAGTTATACGACCCTAATTGGTATATCCAAATCCCTGTTTTGATCTATCCATATCGAGCCCAATCTCATCGCGAAAATGTTTTTGGATCTCTACTTTTCTTGTTTTTTCTGCCTCCTTGATTTCAATAAATTCATCGATGTCCCCCTTCAGTTAGGGAAAAGTTGGGGAGAACTCAGACACATTGCCAGAAACCGTACACGATGGCGCGTAGGCGTAGTAGAGGCCCTAGGACCCACAAGGGGATACAGGACATAAGTAAGTAAGTAAGTATGTCCTCCCCCTCTTGTCGAAGTACATATGTATATGTATATACAAATTTCAAAACAAATTCCATGTACCTGATTCTTGGATGTAATGGAGATTCCATATTCGTATAGTATCGTTCTGCATCATTTGATTCATATCGATTGTTGAAGTTTTTTTTAACCCTTTAGATGTGTATTTTTTTAAAGCGAATCGTAATCGTAATTCCTGAATTGGAATTGGTATATATGAAAATATTTCGAACAAAACAATTAATCAGGGCTATCGGCAATTCCGGGGAAAAAAATTCCGCCCGAACATTTTTGTTCCCTGGAAAATATTCCTCCTATCGTGAATTTCCATCGGAATTTATTTCCCCCGGAATCAGCAAAATATTTTCGAAGTTTTGTTCGAATTTTTTTGACAGTTGTCAATCACCGCTATTTTTATTTATTTTTTAATCACATATTTGAAATATTTGTACAAATATTTGTTTTCAGTGAGAAAATTGTGTTTATTTTGGTAAGTAGTAAGACGCGGATTTTATTTATCGTTAGTTTGGTATTGAAAGTGTTCGATTTATTCCAGATTAAAACAAAATACGTGTAGAAAATACATAGACTAGAATTTACATTGCTAGCGGGGAGTAAGACTGATGAGATAAAAATGAACAAAGATTCATAACCAGGAGTTAAATAGACAAGTCCAATGCTTGGAAGCTATCACAGGCGCTGCAAGTACAACCAAGGAGCTGTGACGTTATTGCAACGTCTGTAGCTCCACCCCTGGGCGAGATTATACTTTTAGAATGGTTGGTATATACTCCTTATTATGTGTACTTTCAGTTGGGATGGATCTTTGGAAGGTTCAATATCGCGTCATTACACTACCAGAAGACGTTAAGTGCCCCCTCAATTATCGGATCATCCATCGTGACCTATTTTATTTGGTAAACATTTCACTGATTCACTCATGCAACATATGTATGTATCTCAATTATGCTTTCTTCCAAATAGGAAATTCTGTATTCTCTGAAATAGCCTCCTCCAGTACCATTTTAGTTTTTTCTATTTTCGTTTTAGGAATTGTTAAGTTAAACTTAATTCAAAGAAGTAAATGTTTATTTTAGTATTTTTAAATAAAAGCAATCAAACTTTTTATAATACTTTTAAAATGGCCCGTCCTTTGCGGTTGGTACACATCAAATCCGTGACGTCTGTATTTTCATTTTCTGCTTAAAAAACAACAAAATTGGCATAAAAAGGTAGCGCTATCCATGAATTGCTGCTTTTGTTTTGGATTCCTCCAGCAAATAGATAAGGAAAGATTCCGGGGGAAATCGCGTTGAAATTCCGAGGGAAATTTTGTTCACGATACCAATTTTTTCCGGGGGAACATTTTTCCATCGTTCGAAATTCATTGCCGATACCTATTTTGCGAAAATGGGAAACATTTCGGGGGGTATTTTATTCACGATAGCCCTGAATAAATGTTTATTAATCATTCCAAGAAAAATTAAAATTTGGATTGGAGTCTATAATTTTTCACAGCGCTGGACTTCTCCAATAAGAGAAAAAAAAAATTAATTTGGCTGAGCTCTTCAAATCAAATCTCTTTAGGGCCGCAAGTTGCCGCACCTGAGTTTTTAGATATATATTTACAAATAATATAGAAACTCATTTTTGTTGAGTTCAGGTCGAACCCTCTCGGACCGTTTTTTTTTTTAAACTCAACCCAAAGTCTAAAAAGTGTGCCGGAGATAATGTTTCAAAAAACATTAAATTAAATAGTTTTAAACAAATTTTAAAAAAAAAACTGGGTCAATTTTTGATTTTACAAATGAACAGATATGTACATATATCACACAGCTCTAATTAAGCTTCTGTTCATTATAAACGCCGCACTTAGACTAGAATATGTTCCCAGTCAATGGAAAGTCGCCGAAATCATAATGGTCCTTAAGCCCGGAAAATCGCCGAATGAAAAAACGTCTTATAGACCGATTTCGCTTCTTCCAATTATATCCAAAATGTTCGAGAGAATATTGGTTAGGCGAATACAGCCGGAAGGGCATCTCATCCCGGATCATCAATTCGGATTCAGAAGTAAGCATTCTACAGTTGAACAAGTACATCGAATAACACATGTAATCGAAAAGTCACTTGAAGAAAAAAAGATTTGTTCAAGCGTATTCCTTGACGTCTCTCAAGCCTTTGACAAGGTCTGGCACGAAGGCTTAAAGTTTAAATTACGACAAGTTCTGCCAGAGCACCTATATACTATTTAGAAGAACTACCTTACGAATAGACTATTCCGCGTCAAATGTGGAAATGAATATGCAGATTTCAAGGAAATAATGGCTGGAGTGCCGCAAGGAAGCGTTCTTCGTCCAGTCTTATATCTATTATACACTCGTGATATACCGCAAGTAGAAGGCACTGAGCTAGCTACATTTGCCGACGACACTACTATCTTGACAGTAGGTAAAACGGTCGAAGATACTACAGAAAAACTGCAAGAAGCTTTGAATAGAGTAAATGAATGGACAAAGATTTGGCGAATCGCACTCAACGAGACCAAATCTGTTCATGTAAATTTTACTTATAAAAAAATAAATAATTTGCCGATCTTTTCAAACTCGGTTCAAATCCCGTTTGCAAACGAGGCTAAGTATCTTGGAATGACACTTGATGCAAGGCTGAAATGGAAAACGCATGTTAAGAAAAAACGCAAAGAACTAGATAACAAATATCGAGAAATGTATTGGTTACTTGGAAAATATTCCAAGCTTAATATATATAACAAACTGCTTTTATATAAGCAAGTGCTAAAGCCCGTATGGACATACGGTATACAACTCTGGGGTTGTACCAAAATAACTAATATTAAAATTTTACAAACTTTTGAAAACAAAGTGCTAAGAGGTATTGTTAATGCGCCTTCGTATATCCGAAATAGCGATATCCATAGAGATCTTGGCATTAAAACTATAGAAGACGAAATTCAAACCTACGCGAGAAAGCATAGAAGTCGACTAGAAAGTCACGTAAATATTACAGTCCTCCAAGTTTTGGAAGAAAGAAATTTACTGCGCCATCTACAAAGAACCAAACCTTTAGACTTAGCGCGATAAGTAACCGCGTCTAAACTGCGGAGCTGGCAGGAACTTCTAATGGGAAGGTCCCTGCAAAACGTCCTTATTACGTGAAATGAAATCTACTTGATAAGTCGAATACTTAGTTGTAGTAAAAATGAAAACAAGTCGGTTTAGAAGGAAGGTTTTTTAGTGGGTAAGGATCCCACACTACTATGAGCACGCGCTGTCGATCCTCATAGTGTCTTGTTGAAGATTTTCACCAACCCTCGGAAAAAAAAAATAAAAATATATCACACAAAAGGAAAAAGAAATGATTTTTCAAAACCATGTACCTAGTTTTTACACTTAAACCTAAAAATAACTAAAAGCTACTTTTAGGTGAGCTTAAAAATTACTCAACTTTGACTAGCTCTACAAGTAGGGAAATTCCAATAAAATGGGTAAATCAGGGTTTGCTCTCTGGTAGTACAATTACCTAAATGGCCGACAGTCCTTTGTTGAATTCCGCAACTGTAAATCGAAATTGAGGAAGGTCAAGCAAGGGGTTCCTCAAGGAGGAGTCCTTTCCCCGATCTTTTTTAACTACTACCTGGCGAAACTCCCTACACCACCATCCGGAGTCAAACTGATATCGTATGCCAACGACTGCACCATTCTCGCCTCAGGAAAGGACATCCGCTCAATCTGCCGTAACATCAATGCCTACCTTAATGAATTGGAAGACTTCTTCGCCAGTCGCAATCTCAAGCTGTCTCCAGAAAAATCCTCATCCACCCTATTCACCACCTTGACCAAAGAGGTAAACCTACCACTCGACATTGAGATACATGGCAGGGCGATCCCGACAACAAACCACCCAAAGATTCTGGGAGTCATATTTGACAGCCTACTGACTTTCTCTAGTCATTCTAGAAATGTCAGTGAACGAGTCATGTCCAGGAATAAGGTCCTAAAATCTCTGGCCGATAGCACATGGGGGAAAGACAAAGAAACTCTCCTCACCACATATCAAGCAATCGGAAGATCGGTTCTCAACTATGCGGCGCCAATTTGGACCCCACGCCTCAGTGATACTCAATGGCATAAGCTCCAAACAAGCCAGAATTCTGCTCTACGCATTATCACAGGCTGTCACCGCATGTCCCATGAAGATCACCTACATCAGGAAACAAAGTTGCTCAAAGTCAAAGAGCATAACGAACTTCTATCGAAACAGTTCTTACTGGTTTGCAATCGTCCCGATCACCCGAACCGAGATATACTCAGCCTCCCTACACCTCCGAGGCATATTCGATCTGACATCCGTTCATACCGTGAAGAGGTTAATAGGTTTATAACTCATACACCACTTGTCCCAGCGTCTCACAAGCTGGCTTTGAACTCTATTCACCAACACGCTGTCCAAACTGCGCTTGATAACCGCCAGACTAACATCGTACTAGGCGGCCGTCCTCCACCGATACATCATAGTGAAGATCATCTTCCTAGACGCACCAGATCCACACTTGCCCAACTGCGATCCGGCTGGAGCTGCATGCTGAACAATTATATGCACCGCTTACGCGACAGTATCACTGATCAATGCCCAGACTGTGGCTCGTCACCACATAACACCGCCCATTTGTTCAGCTGTCCGTCGCATCCCACAACACTTACACCAAGATCCCTATAGACTCACCCAGTCGAAGCTGCCGCTTTCCTGGGCCTCGACCTCACTGATGATAACCCACCTGCACCACCTTAACGTTTGAACCATACGAATCAACATAGTTGCTACAACAACAACAACAATGGACCAGTTGCGTCTGAGTGCTCCAGTTGAGTGTTTCCTATCCCGACAAAAAAAAAATAATAATAATAATAGTTCTACAAGTAAAACTATTGATCCAAATACAAATACAAATATTTGGCGCAACAGCTCTTTAAAGTGCAAGGGCCAGCTTCTCGCAACCACTCATGTTGTGTGCGTTATATTTTTCACACGAATGGAAGGGACCTACAAGTTTAATGCCGAATCCGAACGGCGATTTGAGAAACTTTTTCGTGACAACAATACTCTCGGACGTTTGTCAGACGCTCGCGAGAGGTGGGACCGTGATAAAACTTTTTGGTATTTTCTGGGATTCGAACTTGGAACCTCATGCGTAGTGATCCGACACACTAACCACTTACGCCACGGCGCCCACCAACTATTGATCCAAAAGAAATATTTTTTTCGATTACTAGAGCTCCAATTTGTTAATCCAGTGAATTTGCACTTTTTACCGATTATCTTGTTGCAGGCGTAGAAATCTGCACTAGCTTTCGTTATTCGCTGTTCTATGTTGAGCTTCCAACTACTTCCGGTACCTTGGTTTTAATTTTCCTATATACGATTGAGGTTTTCACTAAATTGACTGTGTCCGACACTGCCTATATACATATTATTTTACTTTTTTTTTTATTAAAACCGACGAATGCGGTTCCCTTCCCTCGTTCTTTGCTCTTCTCATCGTTGAACGAATGAAATATCCAAGATACAAATCTTTTTCGTTTAATTTCATAATATTTCAAAATGTGTATGATGAGATGTGCAAAATAATAAATACTATAATAATTTATATGCAAGGGTATTACTTATAACGTTGTCAATAGTCGTACTTCCCCATTGCAATACCAAGGCTCCCTAAACATTTTTTAAACGCCCAACCGACAATGTAACCTAGTGGCTCAGAAAATTAAAAAAAAAAATGTACTAGTATACTCACTTATGATAATCAGTTGAAAGAGCTTCCAGTGCCGTGATCTTGGCTTTCAGAGTATCATTTTTCTGCTGCATATCGGCGATTATAGAATTTAAGAAGTTTATTTGCGCAGTTTTGTCCTCCATGCTATCATCCTAAGAGAAAAGGATAAAATTATATTTTTAATTGGAAAATATGTCAGGATTTTAGACACAAACCTCAAGGTCCGCACTGTTCTGCCTGCTGTTTTCCCTTTTTAATTGCTCTGCCTCTATTTTAATCTGACGAACGGTATAGCTACCTGAGGTATTTTGTTTTTTCGAAAAATCCACCTTTTCGAGATTATTAACGTTTTTACTGCTGATTAAATCTTTTGAAGCAGTTCCTGCATGTTCATTTGATTGAGCTGATAAATTACTTGATAAACTGCTATCCGATTGTTGTGATACTCTACTTTTCGGAAGAAGTTTGACTTTTTCAGCCAGTGTATTGGATAGACCAGAGTAAGAATCGGTAAGCTTATTTATTCGTTCGATAAAAGCTTGGATGGAAGACATTGGCAAAATACTTTCATTTGAAGTAGATTTGGGCATATCAATATATTCCATAATATTTGTGAGAAACTTTGTAAGTTGTAAGCATTCGGCTTGAAGTTTTGCATTCACACCTTCAATTTCTTCAGACAAATTACCCATATCAAGATCAATTGGTTTAAAATCACTAGGAATAGGTAATTTTTCTTCTTTTAAAAGTTTGAAGACATCACTTAATTGGGCGTTATTTTTAGCTAGTTTAAAGTAGGAATAACTGACGGACTTTAAAGATATCTTAAGTTCCTCAATTTTAGCAATAAAGCTTTTTGTAGTATCTATATCCGTTTGAAGACTATTTGCTATATATTCAATTTCGGCGATCTCTTCAGGACTAGGCATACGATCGGATTTGTTGTGAAGAGATTTCTTTTTAAACGAATTCTCTGTCAACTGCTTAACTAGTTCTGCTTCTTTAATCATGAATACTAATTGGTAATTAATAACTTTATCTTGCAATATTCTTATTTGCTCCCATAGCTTAGCAGTGGGCTCATCTAAAATATACAAATTTTTCTGTATTTTCGCTTCGGCTTCTTCTAATATACCTATAGATATTAGGTCCTTTAAAGAGGAGCAATTTTGATTACTAAATTTCTCATAATTTTGTTTAAGGGCTTCAAATCTATGGCTAAGATCACAGCAATCGAATTGCAATTTACATGTTTTTTCCTCAGCAGTCCTCAAACGTTCTGCTCGTATTTTACTATCCGGGGAAATTGATCGAATATCTTGATCTAAGCTTTCTATTTCACTTGTGATTAAGTTTAAAACTTGATTAGCATTCTTAAGTTCATTGCCTAAATAAAGGCGTTCAGAAGAATACTCGTTTTGATGAACTTTCTGTTTTTTGCTTATTTCTTCAGCAGTGTTCACAGCTTCCGTTGTCGTGTTCAACACTTTTTCAGTATTATTGAGTTTCTCTGAGTTTTGTTGTTGGTCGCTCAAAAGCTTCAAGGCTTCTTGATTGGAAAGCTTTTGAGAGAATAATTCTTTCTGCAGTTTCTCATTTTGTTCCGTTAAACTTTGGCAGTTAAATGTGACATCTTCAAGCTTCCGAATAAACTCTTTACTGGAAAGGTTTTCAGATACTAATTCTTGCTGCAGTTTTTTATTTTCTTCTGTTAAACTCTGGCAATTAAATGTGACGTCTTCAAGCTTCTGAATAAACTCTTTACCGGAAAGGTTTTCAGATACTAATTCTTGCTGCAGTTTTTTATTTTCTTCTGTTAAACTCTGGCAGTTCAATGTGACGTCTTCAAGCTTTTGAATAAATTCTTTACTGGAAAGGTTCTCCGATACAAATTTCTGTTGCAGGTTCTCGTTTTGCTTCGCCAAACTCTCGCAGTTAGTTGTTAGATCTTCAAGCTTCCGAATAATTTCATTATTCTCACCAGCAAGGCGACTAGATTTTTCTTCGTTATTTTGCAATTCTTGCTGTAATTTTTCATTTAGCTCTGACAAGCTTCCACAGTTTAAGGTGATATTTTCCAGCTTTCGAATGATATCAGAATTCTCCACTTCAAGTTGGTCGATTCTTTCCTTGTTAATTATCAACTCTTGTTGCAGTTTTTCGTTTAATTCCGACAAATTTTTGCAATTTGATGTAACATCTTCAAGTTTTCCAGATATATCACCGTTCTTGCCCTGAGTCTGATTATATTTCTCTTCGCTAGCCTTTAACTCTTGTTGCAATGAATTATTAAGGTCTGACAAAGTCATACAATTTGATGTTGCATCTTCAAGTTTTCTTATAACATCGAGTTTTTCGACTTCAAGTAGAACAAGGTTTTCCTCGTTAGTTTGTAATTTTTGCTGCAGTTGGTCATAGAGCTCTGACAGTCTCTTGAATTCTGTAGTTACGTCTTCAAGAGTTCTAGAAATATCAGATCTCTGCACTTCAAGTTGATAAGTATTTTCTGTGTTAGTTTTTAGTTCTTTCTGTAGCTTGTCATTTAACTCTGACAAACTTTTGGAATTCGATGTGAGATCTTCCAGTTTTTGGGAAATATCAAAGTTTTTCACCTCTAGTTGACTAGTTTTTTCTTCGTTAGCCCGTAACGTTTGCTGCAGTTTATCAATTTGCTCTGACAAACTTGTGCAATTTGATGTAGCGTCTTCAAGTTTTCGAGAAATATCAAATTTCTCCCCTTCAAGACGCTTAATCTTTTCTTCGTTGGCCTTTAATTCTTGTTGTTGGTTGCCATTTAGTTCTAACAAGCTCTTATAATTAGATGCGGCGTCTTCAAGCTGTCGAGAAATATCAAAGTTCTCCACTTCAAGTCGTTTAGCCTTCTCTTCATTAGTTTTTAGATCTTGCTGCAATTTGTCACTGAGCTCTATCAAATTCTTGCAATTCGATGCCGATTCCTCTAACTTTCGAGAAATATCAAACTTCTCCACTTCAAGTCGCTTAGTCTTTTCCTCGACAGCTTTCAGTTCTAGTTGCAGTTGGTCATTCTGTTCTAACAAACTTCCGCAATTTGATGTAGCACCTTCAAGCGATATCAATTCTTGTTGCTGTTTGTTTTTTAGCTCAGACAACCGATCATAATCGGATGTAATGTCTTCGAGCTTTCGGGAGACTTCGAAGTTTCTCACTTCAAGTTGATTTATTTTTTCTTCATTAGTGCGTAAGGTTTGCTGTAGGGTCTCGTTAAGCTCCGACAAATTCTTACAGTTTAATGTGATGTCTTCAAGCTTTCTGGTTATATCAAACTTCTCTACTTCTAGTCGTTTTGCTTTTTCTTCGTTTGTTTTTAAATCTTCCTGCAGCTTATCGTTTAGTTTTGACAAACTATCGCAATTAGACTTTGAGTCGCCTAACTCTTGAGAAATATCGAATACTTTCATCTCAAGTAATTTAGCTTTTTCTTCATTACCTTTTAGTTCTTGCTGAAGTTTGTCATTTAACTCTGATAAGCTGTTGACATTTAATGCGACATCTTCAAGCTTCCTGGATATATCGAACTTCTCGACTTCCAGTCGTTTAATTTTCTCCTCACTTATTTTTAACTCTTGCTGTAGTTTGTCATTTATCTCTGAAAAACTATCGCTATTTGATGTGACCTTTTCAAGCTTTCCAGATATATTCAATTTTTCTACTTCAAGTTGTTTCATTTTTTCATCCTTAGCTTTCACTTCTTTCTCCAGGTTGCCGTTAAGTTCTGACAAAGTTTTACAATTTGATGTGACTCCACTCAGCTCTTGAGATATGTTAAGTTTTTCCACTTCAAGGAGTTTACTTTTTTCTTCCATAATATTTAATTCTTGTTGCAGTTTGTCGTTTTCCTTTGATAAACTTTCGTAATTTGATGTGATATCTTGAAGCTTTACAGAAATATTGGACTTCTCTTCTGCAAGGAGCTTTCTGCTTTCTTCATTAGATTTTAATTCTTGTTGCAGTTTATCGTTTTGCTTTGATAAACTTTCGCATTCTGATATGATATCTTGAAGCTTTACAGAAATGTTGGACTTCTCTTCTTCAAAGAGCTTACTGTTTTCTTCGTTAGATTTTAATTCTTGTTGCAGTTTATCGTTTTGCTTTGATAAACTTTCGTAATTTGATGTGAGATCTTGAAGCTTTTCAGAAATGATGGACTTTTCTTCTTCAAGGAGCTTAGTGCTTTCAAGGTTAGATTTTAATTCTTGTTGCAGTTTATCGTTCTGCTTTGATAAGCCCTCGTTATTTGATGTGAGATCTTGAAATTTTACAGAAATGTTAGACTTCTCTACTTCAAGGAGCTTAGTGCTTTCTTGGTTAGATTTTAATTCTTGCTGCAGTTTATCGTTCTGCTTTGATAAACTTTCATAATTTGATGTGAGATCTTGAAACTTTACAGAAATATTGAACTTCTCTACTTCAAAAAGCTTAGTACTTTCTTCGCTAATTTGCAATTCTTGTTGAAGTTTATCATTTTGCGTTGATAAATTTTCGCAATTTACTGTGAGTTCTTCAAGCTTTCGACAAATATCAGATTTCTCTACTTCAAGGAGCTTAGTTTTTTCCTCATTCATTTTTAACTCTCGTTGCAGTTTATCATTTTGCGTTGATAAACTTTCGCAATTTAATGTGAGTTCTTCAAGCTTTCGAGAAACATCAGACTCTTGTACTCCAGCAAGTTTATTTTTCTCTTGATTAGCTTTTAGTTCTTGTTGCAATTTATTGTTTAGTTCTGACAAAGTTTTGGAACTTGATGTGACTTCTTCAAGTTTTCGAGAAATATCAATTTTGTCCTGTTCAAGTCGATTAGCCACCTCTCCGGTAGTTTTTAAGGTACTCTCTAGGTCTTTACACTCATTCCTTGACTTTTCTATTTCAAATCTTATCGAATTAAGTTCTTTGATGGCCATTGTAAGACTTTCAGTGAGCCATGTTTCTCCGGTTTGAGGGTTGTTTATGGAGTGAATGCGAAAAATTTCATTAGGATCTCCAATATAGAGATTTACTTTTTCTTGAACATCGTTTTCCTGATTTTCTAAATCTTTAATTTTGCTTATGAGATTTCGGAAAGAGTTTAATGACTCAGGCGCAATTGCTTTGTCGGTTTCATAATTTTTACTTGCGTTGGCACTAGTAGAATGTGATTGAGAGGATTTTACTACTAAATCTTCGACGCTCGATTGTTGAGTAGGCACCAGAGTGTTTTCATTTGCTAACGGAAATACAAAAAATTAGGAAAGAAGTATGTACATAAGACAGTACGTATTACAAAAGAAAAAAGTTACATATGTATATAAACAGACCTTGTTCGGATACCTTAATTTCAACTCTAAATTTATTGAAAATCATTGCTGAAAGTATGTCTATGCATGTACATATACATATAGGATGATACGAGATCATCATTTCACACAACAAAATTTAAATCAAAGTAAGGAGTTGTAATCCTTCTGTCTGCCATTATTGGAACTCTGTTCAACTTAGTTAACAAACTTTTATTAACAAAACTACATACGTATAAACAAATTATGTTTTGAAAAAAGACCCTCAAAAGGTTTTTTCAGGTATATACTCAGTTAAATCTCAATTTTACTTCAATTTTCACTTCATAACATCATGTTTCTTGTTTAACAATTACAAATGTAACTATAATTGTTGCAAAATGATTCCCAGAAAGTATGCAACAATAAAAGAAATTAAAAAAAATAAAAAATTCCGAAGTATGCATCCAAATTAATCTGTTATTGTTGCTGTACTTGAATGGCCCGTTTCGCAGGTTACAAGGATTTCACACTATGGAACATTCACACCGGACGGTGTGTAACCATGTATGTACATGAAGACAAAATGAATAAAATAAAAAATAGAATGTACTTTTTGGCGCTTACGACTTTTATTTGGAGTAGAAATTTCGTTGCATACTTCCGTGATGTATTACCTATCATTTTCAACAATAATATACATTTTTTGTTTCTATTACATTTATATATTTGTTTATTTCTTGTTTTTTATAACTTTGCAGTTTTTAATCTATGAATGTGGTATTCAAAATACAAATACAAATATTTGGCGCAACAGCTCTTTAAAGTGCCAGGGCCTAGCTTCTTGCAACCACTCATGTTGTGTGCGTTATATTTTTCACACGAATGGAAGGGACCTACAGTTTTAATGCCGACTCCGAACGGCGATTTGAGAAGCTTTTTCATGACAAGAATACTCTCGGATGTTTGTCAGACGCTCGCGAAAGGTGGGACCGTGAAAAAACTTTTTGGTGTTTTCTGTGATTCGAACTTGGAACCTCATGCGTAGTGATCCGACCCACTAACCACTTACGCCACGGCGCCCACAATGTGGTATTCACTTCAATTTATTAGTGAATAATATCTCGAAAATGCGAGATGGAAGTAGAATGCAAAAAACAATAACTTCGTCAAAACTGTTGATACTAAAATATTAATCCATTTTGCTGTTACTAGAATAATCAGCTGAAAAAACTTGGTTGCTCAATATTTAACGCCTGTAGAGATGGTTAGAATTAGAATTAGAATTAAGGTAGCTTTGTTAGAAATTAAGGTAAATTTGTATGTACAGAAATTGTTAGTAATGAACTTATTGGATTCTTCTTCTTCTTCCTATTTCGGCGAGGTTATGGTCCGAAAACAAGGGATCATAACCTTCCCACTTCACCGCATTTCTCTTTGGATTGTTGACGGAAAATATTGTATCACGTTTTTTTTTTTAAATTAATTATCTCTTTCCAAAAGTTTAGGGTATTTCTTTGGGTTAACCCTGGAAGGAAGGTGAGCCCACCTCAGCTGTCGACTAAGAAAACTATTACCAAGTGTTCTACAGCTTTTCCATTCTTCGCTGCTAGAATATGCGCTTAGAAATGGTCTCATGAAGTCTAGGTGTGGCGTAATGTAATCTGTAGATTACAGATACGTTGCCTAGATATCTCTGTAGGATCATAGCTAGCTGCTATATAGCTGCTAATGCTTGTATAAAGATGTCTAAAGCAAGCAGGTTGAGAATAGCCTCGTGTCCTGCTATAGATGTCGTTCTCCCTGCACTGGTGGTGCTAATTCAATTCATTCTGTACTTTTGTGATGGCCATTATTGGTTGGTAGTTTTGTTGGCAGCCTGCCTCCACACAATGTTAGTATAGGCCTTACTATAGCCATATACATCTATAGTATGATTTTGGGATTCGGTCCCCAAGTTTTCCCGAATACTCTGTTGCACGAGTAGAAAGCTTAGTCTTCTTGGTAGCTGCCTTTGGGCCATGTAGGGCTCCAAAAAGCTATTAACTTAGAATTAATGAATCTTAGTTATATATGAACATAAATTTGCTTGTATCATAAACTCGTGTGTAGCTCGAAATCGGTAATAATGAACGATGAAATCGTTTTCTGTTAGATGTAGCTAAGTGGCATTTAAAGTGACATTCAAAAGCATTGCAGATGAAAATATATTGTATTACTCATCATACTCGTATAAGAAAAAGAAGATCACAGCAAACTTATGAGATGATAATCAATGCCATTAGAATGGGATGATACTGACATCATCGAGACATGCCGTCATAGATGCATTTACGACAATTGAAGATCAGGCGAGACGAGTTGATCTTGAAGTAAAATGGCCAAGTATATGTTATCAACAAACGAAAATTTATCTGTCCGAAAAGTGTAACAGAATGTCACTATTGATGACCTTAACTTCGAGGTGGTCAAGGAGCTCATCTAACTTGGAGTTTATATTAATCCCACAAACGACACCTTTCTGGAGATTCGACGAAGAATAGCCCTAGCAAACCGCAGCTACTTGGGTTTAGCAAGCCAACTGGGCTGAAAACTTAAACCTCGATGGACTAAATTAATACTCTACAGAACTTTGATCTTACTACCTATAGTCCTGCTATGTGGTGCCGGGTGCTGGACGGTAAGTAAGAATGGAATCTTCGAATCAAAGCTTTCAGGTTTGAGGCGACGAAAACAACCGAACCTCCGGTATAAAGACCAGAAGTAATCGCGGATGCTAGAAAATTTGGTCTGCATAACTAGAAGCAGCGTGCTCGAGATCGACGAGGATGGAAGGATTTTGGGAATAGACTTTCTTATTGCATTCTATGTCCAACTCGTCGGCTCAAATAAGCATTACTCGATAAGCGGTACAGAGAGCAGAGGATTTCCAATATCTTAGGAGTATTGACTCGACCGATGGTGGAACCGAACTGGATATAGCCAACAGGATGGCTAAAGTAAAGTCCGCGTTCGGGGTGTTGTCCAACATATAGCGAAACAATGAAATAAGTTTGAACATCAAGCGAAGACTATTCTGCTAGAACGTTGAATCCGTGCTGTTATATGGATGCAGGGTGACTATTACTATCACCAGAAAGCTGTAAATGTTCGTTAACAAGTGCCTGTGCAACATCCTAAAGACTTCTGTCCCAACCGTAGCTCCAACGAAAACCTCTACCAGAGAACGAGTAAAGAACCATTAACCAGAACCATCTAACGACGGAAGTGGCAGTGGATTATACGTAGTCACACAAAATTTCAGAGTGGACGAGCTCGCCAGACAGGGCACAAATCTAAGGATTCTGCCTGACAGGCAAGCCCTAGGTATGCCCCTCGCTACATGTAAGCATCTACTAAAGGTGAACGCTACTAGCAAGACCAACTACAGATGGGAGAATGGCTCAACGTGTCACATTTCGAGACAAAGATGGCCTAAACTGGACCAGAAGCGTAGCGCCGAGTTGGTTTAGTTAAAGCGATCACAGATCAGCTGCGTCATCGGTGTCCTCACTAGACACTGTCTTATACGCCAACATACGCCTCTGCAGGAGCTGTAGAAACGAGGAGAAGGAAGAAATCATCCTTTACCTCTTATGCACATGCCCAGATCTATCGCGCAAAAGAATGGTTCATCTTGGGGACCCCTTCCTGATGACCTCGGCGACTTAGCGTCTTTAGGCGTCATGAGCATCCATCGCTTTGTCAAGAGCTCCGGTTGGTTTAATTAGTCCCTGTGTAGTCTAATGGTAGATCCATGGCATCACAAAGGACCTCTACTGGTCTAAATGTGTCCGCACTCTTGTACAGACAGCCAACCTAACGTAACCTAACAGTCACACATTCCTAAAAGGTGACAGTTCACAGGATTGCAGAATGTCTGGCGGTCTGAGGGGGAATAATCGAGAAGGAGACATGATAATTGGGCAAATGTTTGGGAGAGCTGAGATACATTAGTAGGAACTGTACACGATGGTGCGTAGGCGTAGTAGAGGCCCCAGGACCGACAAGGGGATACAGAACATAAGTATGTCCCAACGTACCAAAAGGGACCTTTTTTATTCTTTGAATATTTTTAAGATCTTTTTTTTGCAAGATCTTGGGCTTGCATATCAGTATCGAATATTCGACTTGAATTATACAAAAGTGAGACTCTACTTGTTATCAAAATGCACAGAGTCTGGCACACAATTTTTAGAGTATAGTACAAGATGTACGGCCAATGCTTTGCAAACTAAGCGGTATCGCTACTAAAGGTGGGTAAAGTGAGTGTACTCGTAAGATGCGATGCGCTGAATTTTATATCTGACATCCATATCGGACTTTATAAGAATGTACAGATTTTCCACTTTTAAAAAATAACCCATTTTGGGAACAGAGAGTTTTTCGTTTTACGTCTAAATCTTCAATCCGAAAGCATGTTTTGTGGGATACAAACATGACGGTAATGCACTCAGCTTGATGGAGGCCTACATTTTGTGAGCATGTAACGAAATTCGGATAAGTATTTCAATATGTGCAGTCAAATCGGAAGAGAAAGGACTATTTGCTGCTATTTTATGGGTGGTAGGTGAAAAGAATGAGAGAGGTGGGGGGTGGGGGGTGACGGAAAAAAAAGATCAAAATCGTGGTGAGCAGTGAAGTTCCACACCTGAAATGTTACGTTTGTAAACTATTGAATATTTGGACGAGACGACGCCATCCGATACACAACTGTTCCAATTTCCATATTCTACCCCTAAACTTTAGCAAAGTAGTGCAGGAGTGAGCAATACAGTGTGTACTCACGATATGACTGCCCACTAAGTAATGGAGGGTAACCATCTAAACACGGACTTAAGATGTAAGAGTATTTATACGCTTGACATTCACACTTCTCAACCTCCAAATAAATAAATAGCCACTTAAATATTTTAGATTTGGTATCTTTTATACTATTCTCATGCTTTTAGAAAAGCCGAGTTTCAACATTCTAGCCCACCCAGAAGTACGAAAAAACATATGGAAAACAGATAAATCCTCGAATTTATATAAACAGATAACGCGATTTAATAAACAAAATAAACATTTGACGTTCAAAGAAGAGATCTTTGGAATCCTGTTACGAAGGCAATATCAATGCACGTTCCAAAGACATCGCGATGTACGAAAGGCAGGTCTATAAACGCCTGGATCAGACAAATGCGACGACATCGGCATTTCATTGGCCTCAGTAACCGAGTGATCCAAAATCGGCAGGCCTGCCGATATTTTCTGAGGTCAAATAGGCGAACCCCACAGGCGGATCAGTAGAAATGCGGTGAAGTGGGAGGGTTGTGATCCCTTGTTTTCGGATCATACCCTCGCTTATAAAAGGAAGAAGAAGAAGAAGAAGAAGAAGAAGAAGAAGAAGAAGAAAGATTATAATATTTAATATTTCAAGGGCAAATTAAACCCATAAGTTCAAAATGAAACGGTTAAAACTGAAACTAACAGAACCTACTCCATCTAATTAGAAATGTGCATTGATATATGTATATATATTTACAGACTCTTCCAATAATAACCCATATTCCGGTTGTTGTTCTGGATTTTTCGTCGATTATTATTGCGCCATCAACTGCTTCTTGTCATCTAGAATACTATTACAACTCTGTCACATGGAGAAATTGTAGAAATCGCTTTAAAAAAAATGTGTGTGTGCCTCACCCAAATAAGCGCACGGTTGAAGTGAAACTTCTTTTATCCTCATTAACCATAAATAATAAAACGTGAATTAAAAACTAGAGGTTAGATAAGATTGGAAAGTACTGGATTACGGAAAAATAAAAACAAAAATATCCTTGCCTACTTATGGGGCGCGACGGAACGAACAAATTTTAAACTTTTGTTGCATATTTCTTGATGATTTTAATAATAGGGTTTCTGTTTCATGTTTGATTTTTGTGACGAGGTCATTCCGATTCACTAGTATCGCTAAAGTTTCACTTCAAAACGCATGAAGAATGAGACGCCAATCATCGAGAAACAACAATTGGAATGAATCAATATATTGCACTGTTTCAGTGGTAAGTAGGTAGGTAGGTGTGGTGGTTCTCCTTAAGAGAAGAACCCAATTAGCACTAGGTGCCGTTTTGATACCACAAAACTCGTGTGCCTGGATATAAATGGTGTGTTGGTGAGGAGTCTCTAGATCCAGCCTGTGGAGTTTAAAATGATTATTAGATCTTTTATGTTTTTCTCTGAGACTTCCTCAAGGGAGTCGAAAAAGGGTTTTCCTAAAGCTCGTTGTCTGGCCCTAGCTAGTGCCGGATAGGCGCATAAAAATTGAATAACGGTTTCTTTTTCAGTTGCGCCATTGCGACTGCGACAGTGTGTGTTGTGAGGGATACCGCATTTGACCGCATGGTCTTCTATAGACCAGTGACCCGTAGTGGTTGCTGTTATCCTGGCGATGTCCCTACTCGTCTGTTTCAGTGGCAGGGACAATTTATTTAAAATAGAAAAAAATATTCTTATTCAATGTTACGCTTTTCTGTTCCCTGTGCCCATGAAGACCATCTACAAAAAATGTCTATCAAGCGTTAAATTTTTTACTTATTATCATTATATATGCCTGTACATATACTATGTTAAATATCATGTTTCCGAACAAGATCAGAAATTAATAATAATTACCTAAAGTCACTGCTTGAAGTCTCTGCTCTAGGTCAGAAATTTTTTCTTTGTAAACTTGAGTTTGTGCCTGAAATGATATTTCTGAAATAACTTGTACAATATATTTGGTTAGCATTCATACGAAATATAAGGCTAAATATAATAGTCGACCGCTGTACTGCAAAGTATTATAAAGTACAAAGTGAACTAACTTCGACTCACTACACAAATAATAAATAATACATATAAATGGTGAAACGATATTCCTTTTTTAAATTCGAAATTAATATTATATTAACAATTGTTATACTATATAAATTGTTACTTTTAAATGCTTAATTGGTAAAAGTATTTCAAGTTCTTCTATGTGTCATATCAAACCCAGTAAGCTCCTTAATTCTTCTAATTATCTATTAATAAGAAATGCTAACAGATAACAAGTGTGTTAATCATTAACAATAAAAATGTAGATAACTATACTTAAATGGGAGGAATGTTAGAAAGAAAATGAAAAAATAAAAGAACTTCATTCCCAAAAGTTGCTAATTATGACACACTTAAAACACCTGTCAAGTTATAAACTCTCTAATCCACTGAGGGGCAAGTTAATTAAAAGCAAATTACTAAACATTCTGATGTTTAGAAAATATTTATGATTAGAAATGTTGACGTTATCAGTACATACAGCTAAGCAAGAGGTAACTACTAGTTAGTCAGTGTCTACTATTATGGCTGATAGTAGGTTCCTAGGTGTCGCACATAAAAACAGCGGTTTTCAGTTTCATACTTTTTGGTGCATAATTGAAGAGTTTGAGCCTGTAATGTTTCTCATTGAAGTGGTGCACTATAAATACGTATATTTTTTCTTTGGTTCTAGACAAATACGCGCCTAAAAACAGGCAGTAAAATTCGAAAGAGGTGATTTTTTTGCTCGACGTGTAGTGGCTATGAGTGTAGTGTTACAATTGCCGTGTTTTTTTTTTAAACCTAGCCAGCCAGTCGTTCATTTAAACGATTTGCCAGCCAGCCAAAGCCAGCCGATTTTATACGAACATATCTCTAGGAACCAAGCAACCTCGCAGTGACAGCAACAACAAATAACTAAAAAACATTCGTTTTTGCGCCGCCTGAAATTAGGCAACACGAAATTCCCAGCCAGTAACTTTTTGCTGGGGATAAAATCAAGAGTAGTAGCCAGCTGGTTGTTGTATTTGTTTTATGTGTAAAATTTTACTTTACTAGCAACTACTGGCCGGCTAGGTTTAAAAAAAACACGGCTAATATAGTCCAGTCATTTTGACCAAAAGGGGATTCTTTTATAAATATTTTGTAACATATACTCAGCCCACCACTTAGAAAGATTTTATATATTTCCCACAAATTAACGTTTAAATGGCGCCCAAAATAATTGGCCAAGCAAAAGTTATGAAGAAAATAATTATCTCCAAATTCGATTATAATTTTTTTTTTGATTCAGTAAGCAATGGAGGCACGAAATTAAATTGAACTCTTTGTCATACAAATAGTTTTGCGAACTTCCTCATTTTACCTGCATTTTACTTTCAGCAGTGCCAGCAAGCCACCAGGAATCCTACCCTGAACACTAGCGGAACATCTTATACAGTAGAGGTGATTTTACAGTTTTCGAAATACCGAAATACTCGCACGTATCACCGCATCTTTGGTTAATTCTTTGAATTCAACTTTTCAACGTCGTTGTGCAGTTGCATTCTTTACATGTCTCGCTGAACCAAGCAAGACAAGACTTTGTACATTTGCATTAGGGATTATAAAGATAAAAACTATGTAAATAGAATTTGGATTTTCTCAGTACAGGGTGCATCGGACTTTTTGAAGAAAACAAGGTGTTTTAATTTACTTCTTTTATTAAGTTTTATTATCTCTTTAATGTGATTTTATAAAGTGTATGTTCACGGTGTTATCGTTTCAGAATAGAAAATCCGTTTATACTAAAACCTTGTCCATTATCACTTCTATAAAAATGTTATATTAGTAAGTCATGTGAATCCTCTTGAAGATACAGGCAACTACATAAAGTAGCTGAAAAATTTAGTTGAAGAAAATAACAAAATACTTGGTTCTACTTGGTAATATATTAGAAACTCCAAATTATCTAGTGCTAACTCTTCTTGAATGGTATAACCTTTTACTGTTTACATTTTTACTTTTGTAGATAACTGGTGGATTTCTGGCAGTGCAGATAGTAAAACACATAGGAAGTGTAGAAATTCATAGTGCTATTTGTATGAAAAAAAGATTGAAGCATAGAATTACTTGCAGAATTTCGAGATACCTACATATTTCCTTAATAACCTTTGTCTGTATGATTATTTTGAGCAGTGTGTGGTTTTAAAAAAATATATATTTTAGCTGTTACTTTAATAAGACCTTAAATACATTTTTAAGTGCTAAAACAATACTCGTAAGCCTTCATCAGGATTATGAACAGAAGATGAAACCATGATGTAAAAGGGTCTGGGAAATGAATCTGTAAGAAATACTTACGTTTTTGTCTTATTTTCAAAAAGTGTACAGCAGTAGAGCCGAATCCGTAAAGAATTGGTGTAAAATATTTCATTTGGAAAATGTTGCATAAAATATTCATAAAACGGTGCATTAAGATTTTATAATTGCAATAACCTCTAATAGTTTATATGCCTAGTAAAACTGACTACAAATAACTTAACTGATGAACGACTCTGTAACCCAAAAGACAAGTTTTAAAATTCGAATTTACGTATTTACGAAAGGTGGTAAGACCATTGTCTGTACTTTACAAGAACGATTTATTACAAAGTTCTACAACTTCATAAAACGCTATACAAAGAGTGTAACTATTTGAGGTAAGTGAAAAGAAGAAATAAATATTTTTAAGGGGTTATACGCAGTAAGAAATGTATTGCTTTTCGGAATGTACATATATTTGAGTATATTCTCTGAAAATTTCAAATCGATCCGGCAAATATTCTTGGAAATACGAGCTTATTTGTAAGGACGTCTCGGAGCATATGGGAACGTCTTTTGAAACTTTGAACGCGTTTTTTTCAAAACGGTGTTTTCAAAGTCGGTGAGCACGATTTCTCAAAAACGGCTCAACCAATCAGTCTGAAATTTTAACAAAACCTTCTCAGATATATTCTTCAGGGATTGATCAAAGGAATAAGATTTCCGAAAATTATTTCTATTTTTTTAAACAATTTAACGAAAAAATGTTGGTCGAAAATAAGAATTTATTTCTTTTTGGAGCCGCCATTTTGTCGAAAATCAAAATGTCGACTATTCCTTCGATCATTCCCTAGATTTATCTATCCGCTAATAGAATCTTTTTAGTTTTTTTATTTTAAATAATCCAAACCGGAGATATCGTGCTTACCGCCAGACACCTTTTTTGGAGTACCTCCAGGACCTACAGGAGCACTATAACTTAATATTTTTAAAAATTAAACATGCCGATATAAAGTTAAAAGTTACCACTACATGTGTTAATACTTCTTGTATTTGTCAAATAAAATGCCTTTTCAGAAAAAATTCGTAAAAAAACAACTTTTTTTGGACTTGCAACTGCGTATAACCCCTTAATGTAATGGTGGTGTCCGAACTAATCGGGGATAAATGGTGCGACTTTTGGCATACGGTTTTTGATTTCTTGTATTTTTTTTTTAAGTACGTGGTTGTACACTCTATGCAGCTCTTGTCCACTACACCCACAAGATGCAATCGCAACGGTTAGAACTAAAAAATAAAACAATTGTTAATACTAAACAAAAACTACCAAATTGTGATTTCTCATAACATAACATCTTCGTTCCGTTAAAAACATTACTTTCTGTATTAAAAAAAAATTCAAGTATGACTGAGAAAGATAAAACACGTGAGCAAATCTACTGCTTACTAAAGTGTCTACTTGAGAAATATTCATCCTTATTCTGAAACTCGATTTGAAATCAGCATTTCTTTCAGACACTTTTCCATCCATAATTCTGGCTCATAATATGGTAATTAGACAATACACAGTTTACAAATCGTGATTGGTAAATAGTCTGCAAACCATACCACTTGGATGAATTTCAATCGAGTTCCAGAATAAGGCCCATTCATTGTCAACCAAATTATATATAAATTTTATAGTAATTCTGCTAAAAATACATAAAGAAATCAACCTTACATTTAATTCATCCCCACAGAATGTTGCTTCCTCAATTGAAAACTGCAATTCTTCTGTTTTACTTTTCTCTTCTTCTAATTTGCTTTCCAAATTAACGATTTTCGATTTTAGCTGAAAATAAAATAAAAATTGTAAACGATGGAAAATTATTTCACTTAAGAGAAATGAAACAACATTAACAAACTAATAACCAAATACAAGGTATATATTTTCCAAATAGTTTTACACTTAAAATTAATAAATTTCATAAAACAAAAACATAACATATTTCGCGTGCAACTGCCTTTTATTTTTATTTATTTGTTCATATTCATGATTTGGAAAGCGCGCCACATTGTATCGATTTTCTATTCAATGTGACATGAAAATATTATGTAGAATACAATGCTGTTGGTGATTCTATTACCATTCCATCCACGCTACGGTTTAGTCAGCCAATCTTTAAGTGTGTTGTTCGAAAAGCCTCGCCCAACGATCTCAGTCATTCAACAATTCTATCTAAAGTTATTAATGCAAAGGTAGCAAATTGAATTCTTTTTTATTTACATATATACATTTATTTAATCTTTAAACTTAAACGTAATGTTAAATAAAGCGAGTGAATAATATTTATCTCACAAATATTAGAGGTAGTAGTGAGAAAATGACGACTAATGCTGACAAAATTTAATGATCAAAATAGGTGTTCGAAGTTGTTAAATGGATTACGTCGTGAAGACCGTACTTGTCATTCTAAGATTATATTATAGTTATATTCAGAATACTTGATCATAACTATTAATGAAAATTCATGCTTAATTGTATTGTAAATTATCAATAAAGAAACTTCAGCGGTTAGGTTAATTCTGCTTGAATCTAATTAATAATAATAAGGTTATATAATACGTAAAGTAGATATTAGAGACATTAGAATAATCCGTTAAGTAAGTACGTAGTAAGTATAATGTCGATTAGCTTAGTTGTAAGAAAAGCCGTGGAGATATTTTAATCTTAATACGTATCATCAGTGAGTGGACGTGTAGACTCTAAATTCTTGTTCAATAACTCGAAAAACATCTCTAAAAAAAAAAAATCTTGTGGAAAAAAAGAAAGAAAAGTTTGCGCTCGTTACCATGCCAAAGCACTAGCAAGTGCAGCAACATCAATGCCTAGCTCAATGAATTGGACGACTTTTTCGCCAGTCGCAATCTTAACTTGCCCCCAAAAAAATCCTCATCCACACTATTCACCACCTGAACCAAAGAGGTGAACCTACAGCTTGACATAGAGATGCATGGTAGTGCGATCCCGACAATCAAACAAAAAACAAATATTTGGCGCAACAGCTCTTTAAAGTGCCAGGGCCTAGCTTCTCGCAACCAGTCATGTTGTGTGCGTTATATCTTTCACACGAATGGAAGGGACCTACAGTTTAATGACGAATCCGAACGGCGATTTGAGAAGCTTTTTTCGTGACAACAATACTCTCGGATGTTTGTCAGACGCTCGCGAGAGGTGGGACCGTGAAAAAACTTGTTGGTATTTTCTGGGATTCGAACTTGGAACCTCATGCGTAGTGATCCGACACACTAACCACTTACGCCACGGCGCCCACCCGACAATCAACCGCCCAAAAATCCTAAGATTAATTCCGTATGATGGAAAATTTCGAAAAATAGTTTAGTTTTAGATGGACTTAAATAGTTCAAACCTAATCCTTGAAATATTTTTTGTGCTTTCCAATATGGTAGAAATAGGCCTTAATAAAAAAAAAAATTAAAAAAATTAGACGCGCAAACTTTTATTAACAATTGAAGTTTTTGTAATGAGCCCTAAACTGAACACACCTCCGAGGTATTACTTACTTACTTAGATGGCGCTACAGTCCGGGGTGGACCTGGGCCTTAACCAACCTCCGAGGTATTATTCACTGATAAATTGCAATTCCTCTTTAACTTCCAATTTATAACACCACATTTACCGCTTAAAAACTGCAAAATATTACAAACAACTAGAAGTAAGCAAACAACAAAATAAACGGCAAAAAATCCATAATTGTTGAAATAAAAACGTATTACACGTCCCAGAAGTATGCAACGAAATATTTAATCCAAATAAAAGTCATAAACGCCAAAATGTACATGCTAATTTTTTATTTTATTCATTTTGGTCTCCATATGCATACATACTCGGTTACAAGCGCCCCAGAGCATCTGCATGTGAAGCCAGGGTGAAATCATTTTAAAGCACAAAGCGGATCACCAAAGTACTGTTTAATTCGCCTCATTTTTCAACAATTACAGATTAATTTTATTACAACTTTCGGTGTTTATGAGTATATACCGTGAAGAAAAGGCATATTTCTACAACAAAAAAATTGAAAAAATTAGGAAGGTTTCCATATTGGAAAGTGGTCCCTTATTTTTAGTCCGCTCAATTTTTAGTCAACTGATTCCAATTTTGCACAGCAAGTTGATTCAGGTCATTTTCTAAAATAGAATGTACCTCAATTTGGAAATGTTGTGTATTCCAACCGAATGAAGCGTTGCTTTACTAAGAACTTTTTAATACATTAGCGAAGCTCCTACCGATCTTGAAGGAATAGTGCGCCAAATTAGACATGACTACATATACATATATACCCCGATGAAAATATTTTGAAGATGAGTTTGCAAATCTGAAAAACGACGAACTAATCTCTTAAGAATTTAATTTCTTAAGAATCTTGCAACTGATGCGGAGGTTTAATTCGTAGGTAATACTTTTATCCAACAATGTTTTGCAGATAATTTCATACGAGTACGTGCTCTGTACCGAATCATTATGCTGGTACTTTAAACAGCTCTGTACTCAATCCTACAATTTCATCGTAAGATGATGCCCTGAGCATCCGTATAAGGGTATTAATAACCAATTCGGCGCGAGCAAATTATAAAAAAAGTGGAGTGTTAAAGTTAGAGAACACACAATATTATTTCCTCTCCGATCTCAAGCGATTAAAACCAGGAAGCATTGAAACATACATAAGTATGCGTTTACTAAGTGGTACCCTTAGTAAGGCCCCTACTACAGAAGACAATTTACCTGCCTCAACTTGAAACAATCAGTTGTTGCAGAAAATTTGTATTCCGTAATATAAACTTTAAGTTGAGTTGCTTTACAGTTGAGTTGACTTAAAGACAACACAACTTAGTTGACTTACATAAATAATAATTCATAACAAGAAGAGTAAAGCTTCGCATCGTTTTTTAATGAGTTTGCCTTTTTAAGTCAACAAAAGCCATTCTGTAGAAAACAGGCTATTTTTAAATGAAGTGTAGTATTAAGAGGCTATATTATTATTATTATTTTTTATTTAGATGGCGCTACGGTCCGGGGTGGACCTGGGCCTCAACCAACAAACCTCTCCAGCTAGCACGGTTACGAGCCAGCTGCCTCCAGTTGCGCACGCCAAGTTGGTTGAGGTCCCCATCCACTTGTTTGCGCCACCTACCGCGAGGTCGTCCTTTTCTGCGTCGTCCATCCGGAGTGGATTCGAAACGAGTCTATATACGTCCAGAAAAATAGATGTTTTTTAGCAGATTACGATTCTCTGTATTTTTAAAGATAAAGCAAAAACTTCTTTTTTTGAATTTGATTCCGGTCAGGGGTTATAACAATAAATATGAATGCGCAGCACGAGCTCGAACGAAGCAGCGGAAAGTATGCACCAATTTTCGTCTCAATCTTTAAACGCACTTTTCTCGAAACAACAACATAACTCAGCGAGTTTTAAAAATGTTTCATTGTCCAACGGACAATTTTTTTATTCTTTTTTTTTTTTTGATATTTTGTTTTTTATTTTTAATTAAAGAGTGAACGTTTTGATAAAAAAAAAAAAAGGATTATTAAGTTTATCGTTGCATAGCTTTTCTATAATTGGAAAAAGAATAAATTTCAGCCGATAGACATACTTGTAAATGAGAAGCTTTAAGGATCGAATTCAATTGGATTTTTCCAGATCCATCATGGAGGGGAAGAGATTCGACGCCGACCACGACGGGCAATTTTTCGAGACAGCGATATATTTGACGACAAAAATTTAAATGTTCCCAATTGGTGTCTAATTTAAAGGCCACAGGGTAGATTTCGTAAAAATTGAGTTAGTGGTCATGGTCATGGTCAAGTATGATTGTCCCATCTAAAAATAAATAAAAAGGCTTCTTCTGAAAGCTGTCAAAACTTGAAAAAAGTACTTTTCATTTAAAAAAAAAATCAAACTAAATCATGAATACACCCTCCCTGTGTGTCTTCTTTGACACTGAAGGAGCTTTTAACAGTGTGAGCACCGAAGCAATGCAAGCTGCCTGCGTAGGGCCCAAGTTCGGGAACATGTACATAGGTGGATAGGTGTTGTGCAGATGCTTAGTACTCGCGTAATCAACTTCACTCTAGATGTGAATGACGCTTGCAACTATTTACTGTTGAATTTCATTTTTTTTTGTTTTTAATGATTATTGTATTCCTTTTTTTAAATGTATCATTTTCAAGTTGTATTTTTAACACACTTTTTGTATATATAATAAGTTTGCCTATTCCTACCTGTACTCATTTTAAGTGTACTCTCTTACATGTGCAGCGATTATGTTATTTATAAATAAATAAAAAAAATAAATAAATAGCAGTGATAATCAACCGGGGTACCACGCAACATGAAGTTGACGTGATTGTAAAACTTCTAGCAACGAATGACTATAACGTAGCGACATATGGCGATGATGTTGCCATCCTGGTATCCGCCAAATTAATTCTCACAGAGAACGACTTAATTATTCACTGCTATTAGTGAATAGCTGGGTCAAGGGTAGAGGTCTGCGAGTGAATCCAGCGAAAGAAAACATTGACAGCATAAAAAAAAGGCTAAAGTGGCCTTTACCACCGATTTAAATATAATTAAATTATCTGATTAGTGCATTAATCACTTAAGAGTTTGAGATATCAATCATTAATCTGTGCTTACTACAACCGGAGTAAGGAGCCATAAGAGGCCTATGGCCTAGCTTACCGGCGCCATTTGTATTTATTTTTTTAAAAACTCTCTCGAGACAACAATACTCTGGAATGTTTGTCAGCCGTTCGCGAGAGTTTAGACCGTAAAAAAAATGATTCACCCTTATCATGGAACCCGTCGGGGGAACGATCCACTAATAATGAACAATTTGCATCATGCAATACGCAGACGTGAACCATTCACATGTCGGTATCGTGAATGAGTTTCACTGTATCGTGGAAAACGAACGGGTCGAATCTCCCTATGCATTTGACTTCCGCAATTATCTCATTGCGGATTTGGTTTTGGTGTATGAAATCTTACGTTGCTTCTGGTAGTTCCAAAATATTTTCAGTTTTTGCTCTTAACTGAGAACGCCTTCTTCTGTCTGAAGATGACATTTCATTAAAAATCAATGCAACGTTATCCATTTCCACACAAAGTTATTTTTTTTTCTTCCGAATTGAAACGAGCTGTCACAATATCAATCAAAAATACTGGTCGGTAAGGAAGATTATCCTTGATCGAATAGGTGAAGGGAAACGACAGATCCGATTCAGCTACCATTGGACCTCAGGTGCAGTGGCCTGACATATGGATTCTAGCCAATGAATATTAAAAATCCCGAGAACAAGTATGTAGGTATTAGTTCGATTGATTGAGAAAAAGTTGATGAACCCACAAACCGTGCACTTACCAAATCAATTAACATGAGAATTACCATTGACATAAAAATAATAGTAACATGCTTATAATTACCTCACTTATGATTTTTTGAAATTGTAATGCCTGATTTTGGGCATCCTCCTGATCCAAATCTCTTTCAATCAACAACTGTTCGATGTGATTTTGTTTCTCTCGGATTAGATCCTTAAAAGACAAAAGATGTCTGTGATTAGTATTAAGTATTTTCTGACAATATTGTCGGTTGTCCATAGACATGACATACAAAATAACTATGCTCTATCGTACCTGCATCGAAAAAGTGCTTTTTGTACTCGAAGAATTAACTGGTTTATTTGATGATAGTCTCCGCTAAATTGTAGAAATTCCACAATTATTATATATTTTTCTAATTTTACTTTTTAATTTAAATTATTACCTGCATTCTTAAGCGTGAGGTGTTTGTTGTGGCAATGCTGTTCATTGTTCCTACTGATGTGAGAGATTCCCTTGAGCCAGCTCTTGATAGCCGAGATTTCTTCGATGACGGAGACAATGAAACCTTTGCTATGGGTACGAAAACTCCATACTTGGGAATGCATTCGAAATACCTGTTAACAAAACAATTCAAATAATGTATAAAATTATAATTATAAAATATAATTTTGTTCTATTTTACCTGACACCATCCACTGATCCATCATTTTTACCAGTGGCTTCATCTAGCTCAATACCGCACCAGTTACCCGACGCGAATTGAGTTTCACCAAGAAACCGCAAGGTACCCGGTCGACTCCCAAAACCAGATGAGACAATGACGCGATCACCCAACTGGAAACCATGTTCTATAACAATTTCATATTTTAATACAGGAAATAACTACGTCAACAAATGTTAATTGTATTGTATCGATATAAAGTAAAAACAACATATCTCGTCGACTTGATCGTCTAATTAAGAAGTCCTCAGAAGGAGGCTGTGCAGAGAGACAAACGTATGACATGCGCCACTTTTTTTTTTTTTTACTATTGGAAGTGAACGTTTAATTCAGACTAAGGTCCACTTAAAACATATAAACAGTACACTTCCATTTTAATTCACGGCATCTGCCGGCCTTATTCTCCGTCTAGCCAAAGATAGGGAAGACATCGTCTTGTTCCAAGAACCTTGAGTTGTGGACAAATTCGTATGTGGAATCAAGACTCCTGAATACTATTTCCAAAGAAAGATAAATTTCGATGCTACATACTGGTAAAAAGTAGACTAAAAGTAACTTTACTCCCTAATTAGAACGATCAAGATGTAACCGCAGCAAAATTAGAGGTCACCAAAAGCTTCTACTGTTTGTTATCGGCATATCTCGCCGGGTATTAATAAAAGAGGTGAGCTACCTTTTCTTTAAGCGGGGAGTGGGGTGATAGGAGGGTGCTCTTAAACCCATCGAAGTACTTCGACCTGCAAAGTGATCTTTTGTACTAACTCCTGAAGGAAAGCATGTTGCAATAGTGTCCTGGCTTAAATGAAGTTCTCGAAGGAGAGCTTGAATAATATAAGGGAAATATCGCCCTGTAAAAATACTAAAATACTCGTATAAGGTAAGGAATAAAATGTCGTGTTTAAAACGCTGCCAAAAAGTTCTAAGAAAAATGATACTTTTTAAACTATATATTTTCTGAAGTATTTCCAAAAAATATTCAGCAAAATTTTTAGGAAATCTTGTTGAGTTTTAAAGTTATAGCAAATTCAGTGAATCAAGTCGTTCAAAACCATAAAATAAGCTTTGAGATCTTTGAGCTACCTCTGAATAACATTTTTTTTTTTTCGTTTTAAGGGCTTATTATAAGTTTAAGAAGCCAAACGTTGTGAAAATCGTGGCGCAACAGAGTAATTTTACACTTTAGAAATTTGGACCAGTCTAATACACATCCTCCTTTGATCGAAAAACTGTCAACCAAATCGATCACATTGCGATCGACGCAAGGCACTCTTCCAGTATTCTGGGTGTCCGGACTTTCCGAGGAGCCAACGTGGACTCGGATCACTACCTAGTTGTAGCCAAGGTACGGATGCGGATATCCACAACGGAGCGAAATCAACGAAATACTGTGAGGAAATTTGACGTCGGGCGGCTACAATCGCAAGAGACCGCCAGAACCTCTGCCGATCGTGTTTCTTCTAATCTCAATCTAAGTCCTATGCCGCCAGCAGCAAATGCGGAAGACCAGTGATAGCGTTGCCAACAAGCCATCAGAGATGCCGCCTCTGATGTACTGGGTTTCTCTCGCCCACCACAACGAAACCCCTGGTTTGATAAGGAATGCCGGCAAGCACATGTAGCAAAACAAGAGGCGTACAAAGCGGCGCTGCATAGAAGGACTAGAGCTGCTTACGAGCTCTACGTGCGCAGGAGAAAAGAGGAACATCGACTTCTCAGAAAGAAGAAAAAAGAGCATGAGAAGCGCTCGATAGAGGCGATTGACAGACTTTATTGCAGGAATAATGTTCGAAAATTTTACCAAAGGGTAAAAAAACATGCCAGGGTTTCAAAGCCAGAACAGAAGCCTGGGGACGAAAATGGCAACATAGTAGTAGAATCGCAGTCGGTGCTGAGAATATGAAAGGAACACTTCTGCAGACTGTTAAACGGCGATAATGATCAATATTCCGCTGTCAGGCAGAATGAGCCATTCAACAGTGACGATGGCAGTCAAGATTCCCGTCAACCCGATCAGAATGAAGTGAGGATAGCGATATCTAAACTCAAATCCAACAAAGCTGCTGGAGCCGACGGCCTTGCCGCTGAAGTTTTCAAGGCAGGAGGAGATGAGTTGGTAAGGAGCATGCACCAGCTCATCTGTAAAATCTGGTCGGACTATGATAGCGTGTATAGAGACGAGTTATACAGAGCCATGTCTAGTCTTGGCATTCCTGCCAAGCTCGTCCGTTTGTGCAGAATGACGATGGAGAACTCTCGCTACTCCATCAAAGTCGGTAAGAACATCACCGAACCGTTCGATGTCAGGAAAGGTCTTAGACAAGGTGACGCGCTATCATGCGATCTCTTTAACATAGTACTTGAGAGAATTGTACGAAACTCACAAGCCAACCCCGGAGGTATAATCTTCTTCAAGTCTGTACAACTACTCGCTTATGCCGATGACATTGACATAATCGGAAGAACTCAGCGGGCCGTCAATGGGGCATTTACGAGTATTGAGATCGAGGCAGCAAAGATGAGACTAGCGGTCAATGAAAGCAAAACAAAATATATGCTGTCTACAAAAAAGGACACCCAACATCGGCGTCTTGGACAGAACGCCACAATAGACAGATACAATTTTGAGGTAGTAAAGGATTTTGTCTACCTAGGCTCTATGGTCAGCTCCGCAAATGACATCAGTGGAGAGATCACACGGAGAATTACTCTTGCCAATCGTTGTTTCTATGGGCTCAAGCGGCAATTGAGTAGCAAAGCCCTATCTCGAACTACTAAGGTAACTCTTTATGAGACATTAATCATCCCAATCCTGCTGTATGGCGCAGAGGCATGGGCTTTGACAAAACCGGATGAGGATGCCCTTGGTTATTTCGAGAGAAAAGTTCTTCGAGCGATCTTTGGTCCCGTCTGCATAGACGGTGGGTGGAGGAGAAGGTACAATGCCGAACTATACGGCCTGTACAAGGATATCGACTTAGCCAGAAGAGTTCACATACAGCGACTAAGATGGCTGGGTCATTTAGAGCGGATGGAGCCCAACCTCCCGTCTTCGAATCCACCCCGGACGGACGGCGCAGTAGAGGACGACCTCGCGGTAGGTGGCGCAAACAAGTGGAGGGGGACCTCAACCAACTTGGCGTGCGCAACTGGAGGCAGCTGGCTCGTAACCGTGCTGGCTGGAGAGGTTTGTTGGTTGAGGCCCAGGTCCACTCCGGACTGTAGCGCCATCTAAGTAAGTAAGTAATACACATATATAGCTAATATTAATTCCAAAATGTTACATACTTCCTGTACTTCTGTTAAGCGTGCTTTTTGTACTAGGAGTTGGTGAAACTGTACAGGATCTATCCGGCGACATCTTTGATAATCCCCTAGATGTAGCACCTTCCAAAGGCTGCACCGTCAGCCTTGTAAGTCGTGAAAAGATACCTTTCTTGCTCTCGCATTGAAAGTATCTTTTGCCAGCAACACAACCATCATTTTTACCTTGAACACAATATTTATTTGTTTATTTTTTTACGAAAAGTTATTTGAATATGTTTATAGTTACCATTTGGCTCATCAAGTACAATACCCGCCCATTCACCCGGTGCAAAATGCGTCTCACCAATATAGGCGATTTGTCCGGGACTTGCACCACCGACCCAAACTCTTTGTCCTATAATAAACTGTTCAGTGTCTGCTGTTAGCACGGTTCCTTGTTCTGTAACAATATAAAAAAAAAAAAAATTGTATCAGATTATTTCTTATATGGTAATGCTGGTATTTTTTGCAACGAGAATATTAAAAAAAAAATTCTTTACATCGATTACGGACTACCAAATCTATCGAATAAACTATATCAGGGTGCGTACAAGATTTACTAACCGGAGCATAAGGAACCATGATTCTAAATTGGTTCTACGCATCTCCAATGGTTTATCTCCCAACAAAAACCTCGACGTGCAATTTGTCCTGGAAATCAACAGAGCTGAAGCCCAACCTCCATTGCTAATATCCTAAAATTAGCAAAGCTTCCAAAAAGGTTAATACCTTCGAAACATCGAAAAGTCTTATTTTATCGTAAAAAAAATTCAGTACCCTCATTGCACCTTTGTATACAGGATGTTCAAGATTACAAACAATCTTTTTTCGGAGAAAAAAAATGCGTTTAAGAGGAACGGATATCTATCTATCTATCTGAACGGCAGTTTTTCATTCATGCCATCCGGCTATGGAATTCCCTTCCACGAACCATTAGATCGATAAATTGTGCAACCCAGTTTAAGGTTAGACTTAGGCAATATTTAGGAGCCCTTTGATGATGATGGTTTTATTTGGGTTAACTAGCTAAATTAACTTAATTGATATAATTCTTACTTGAATCGCTTGTATTTATCTTTATTATATATTATTTTATTTGTATTGTATTTTTTCTTTTTTTATTTATTACTGAGATACAGCTGAATTGTCACTTAGTAACAGAAATGTAAATATACAAATAGTATCGTAATACTGAAGCTTACACTAGCTTAAAAGATATTGTATCTTACTGTGTAGGACTATAAATAAACAATAAACAATTGAAGCATTTGAAACATATCTCCCATCTTCTTCTTCTTATACCGGTGATGTTATGATCTGAACTCAAAGAACCACAACCCTCATGCTTCACTGAATTTCTATTGATCCGATATTTATCTCACCACTATTCATAGATATGAAACATAAAAAGCCCACAGGCGGATCAGTAGAAATGCGGTGAAGTGGGAGGGTTGTGATCCCTTATTTTCGGATCATAGCCTCGCTGATAAAAGAAGAAGATGAAACATAAAAAGCCGATTCAAATCTTTAACGTGCTTTAACTTTTCGAAGATACAGCACCAGCTGAAAATTTAATAAACTTTTTGTTTATATATTTATATACCTGACCTTATAGACTTTTATATCTTTAAAAACATAAAATCAGACGACCTGACAGTAAAATCTTGCCTAGAGTTATCATCTGACCATTCTCCAGTTATAATCTGCTACAGAGCAAACACAAAATCGGCAATTAAACCGACAAAATTGTGCAACAAATGCACTGATTGGGACACTTTTAGAGAAGTTATAAACATACAATTGAGGGTCCATTACTCTTTAAAGACGCCAAATGAGCTGAATGAGGCCATAGTTAATCTCAACGAAGTAATTCATAAAGCAGCTGACAGATCTACTTCTACTATAACTACTAATAAAGAAGACACCTATACGTCTCCGCAAATACTACTGAAAATAAAAGAAAAAAGGAAACTCAGGAAAAGATGGCAAACAACCAGAACTCGCGTGGATAAAGCAAAACTTAATAAAACTATAAAGGAACTAAAAGGACTTCTTATAGATAATAGGAATAAGAAACTCAACAACTACCTAAGGAATTTGACAGCAACGAAAGCAACAAACTACTCCTTATGGAAGGCAACAAAAGATATTAAAAACTCAAAAACACACTTTCCTCCACTAATGACCAAAAACGGACTGACAAAGAAAAAGCGGCGATATTAGCTGAACACATTAGAGATACATCCACTAACGACAAAAACTATATCGACATCAACTTATCCTCGAACTCTACACACCAAAACGCAAGTATAAAAAAACTACAATAAAAGAAATAAAAAATTGCATACAATACAAAACGAAGGCAAATAAAAGTCCCGGATATGACCTTATTACCAGAAAAATATTAAAGGAGCTTCCCCAAATCGCATTAGTCTACCTCCGGAATCTCTTCAATGCGATATTTTCATTAAAATACTTTCCGAAGGTCTGGAAAGTAGCCAAAATAATAACCGTTCCAAAACCCGGAAAGGATGTTACCCAAACCGCGAACTATAGGCCAATAAGTCTATTGCCGATTTTTTTTTTTTTTTTTTTTTGTCGGGATAGGAAACACTCGACTGGAGCACTCAGACACAACTGGTCCATTGTACTGCCAGAGAGCAAACCCTGATTTACCCATTTTGTTGGAATTTCCTTGACTTTCGAAGAAAGCCAAGCAAGCACTTCAGTGATGAGGAGCTTACAGTACCAGCACTCACCACATCCGCACCGAAGATCTGCCACCTGATACGAGCAAAGGCCGGACACTCACAGAGATAATGTTCCGCGGTGTCGTCACTTTCTCCACAAGCGTCGCAAATTATAGTGTCACTTAAGCCTAACACGTTAAGGTGCTTGGCAAAAGCGAAGTGGCCTGTCAAGACGCCGATAAGTTGTCTACAGTCTTTTCTGCTGAGAGACAGCAAGAATGCCGCTGATTTCTTACAGACGTCCGGGAGCATGCGTTTAGTCAACCTGCAACCTGGAGAGTCATGCCACACACAATTGTGCTCGTGAGAGACCCAATCGTCAATGGAAGCCCTAACCGAGGACGCTGGAAGACCCAACACGGGTTCGGGACCGGAGAAAGCCTCCTCTGAGCCTTGTCTAGCAATCTCATCGGAGATCTCGTTCCCCAAGATCCCAGTGTGACCTGGGACCCAGATAAGAGACAGAGAATTCAGCCTTGCGACCGAGTTCAAAGAGTTTTTGGTTTCACGAACTATTTTGGAAGTGGTTAAAGGGTTAAGCAAGGCCTTAAGCGCAGCCTGACTGTCACTACAGACACAAATGCTACGTCCCTTCCACCTGTTCTTCACAACATAGTTCATGGCCATTAGGATTGCATAAGTTTCCGCTTGGAAAACAGACGCATATTTGCCTAACGAGAAGTGAAGTCTAATGTTGTCGACTTCCACGAAGACCCCAGCGCCAGACCCTTGACTGGCTTTGGAACCATCCGTGAAAATACGACTACATTCCATTCCCGGCTCAGATTCTGACCGAAGCCAGTCCTGGACACAAGGAAAGTCGACTCTGAATTTGCGCATCAGCTGGAGTTCTGGTGTCATTGCATCAGACGGCATATCCATAAGACAGGAGTCGTAAGATAAGTGTCGCGCAAGTTCATCAAAGTTCCAGTGTGGAGTATACCGAAAACCGCCCCGCCTAAGGCGATAGATGGCTTTGATAGTGCAACCCATGATATAAGTATCAAGGGGAGGTAAGTTCAGCAAAGCGTCTAGAGCAGAGCCAGGTGTACTCGGGAAAGCTCCCGAGCAGCCGAGACAAGCCATTCTTTGGAGTTTCGAGCAAAAAGCAACCACATATTTACGCGAGAGCCCCTTCCACCAAACAACCGACGCATATGCGAGGAATGGTCTTATCATAACCGTGTAGATCCAGAGAACCTTATTCGGTGATAAGCCCCAAGTCTTGCCAAAAGCACCCTTACACTGCCAGAAGACTGAGAGCGCCTTGGATGTTTTCGACTCGACGTGTTTAGACCAATGAAGTTTCTTATCTAGAATCACTCCCAGATATTTGGCTTCATTGGAAATGCGAATGGTGACGCCTTTTAGTACTGGCTGAGTCAGACCGGTCAAAATCCTCCTTCTCGTAAAAAGAACAACCTCAGTCTTAAGAGGATTCACCGAAAGCCCACTCCTAGTACACCATTCATCGATCATGTCCAGCGCCGCCTGTGCGTTAGCACAGACCGTCGCCAGGCATGGCCCGACAGAAAGTACGGCGACATCATCCGCATATGCCTGAGCGTAGACGTTAGAACTATTTAGAGTGTTCAACAGAGAGTCGACCACCATGCACCATAACAATGGAGACAGAACGCCACCTTGCGGACAGCCCCTGTTTACCCCTGTCATAACATATTGGCCACAATCCGCATCCACTACCAAAGTTCTATTCATTAGCATTGCTTTAATCCACAACACTAATGTTTCATCTACCCCGTGTTGTCTGGCAGAGTCGCACATGCAGTCAAAAGTTGCATTGTCAAAAGCACCCTCAATGTCGATGAAGATATCCATCGCGTATTCTCTCCTATCAAGCGCGCATTCAATTCTGGCCACTAGATTTTGAAGTGCGGTCTCACAGGATTTCCCACGCTGGTAAGCATGCTGCATCTCCGATAGTGGATGCAGTTTCAAAGCAACTTTGCGCACGTCAAATTCTACCAGTCTCTCCATACTTTTCAGTAGGAAGGATGTCAAACTTATAGGTCTGAAACTCTTGGGGAGCGAATAGTCTTCCTTACCAATTTTCGGTATGAAAGCTACTCTGACAGTCCGCCAAGGTGTAGGAATATATGCCAGCGCCAAGCCAGCGGTGAAAATTCTTTTCAGAGTTGGCAATAGCTGATCTATACCCTGTTGCAGCATAGCCGGATATATTCCATCGGTGCCAGGCGATTTGAAACCATCAAAAGATGCCACAGCATATTTGATGGCCTCATCTGTTACCACGGCTGATGCAATATACCAACTGCGCCGAGTTTTCTAACTTAGATCAAGCTCAGCCTGGGTAAGCGGGCCAAGCTGCGACCTAGTGATTATCCGATTGCCAGGAAAGTGAGTCTCCAGCAGAAGACTAAAAGTTTCCGCTTTTGTCTCAGTAAACTTGCCATCAGACCGTCTGAGTGACTCCGGTTTGGTCGGCTTACCTCTTTTGAGGACTTTAACCAACCTACTGGTTTCACCGAGTGTCTCGATCTTTTCACAAAAATCTCTATAAGAAGCACTTTTCGACAAACGAATTAACTTCTTATAGTCTTTTTGCTTCGATCTAAAGAGATCCCAGTCACCTTCTAAATTTGTCTTAAGAGACCTATTCAGAAGTTTTCTGGACTCTTTCCTAAGCCGCTGCAGTTCCGGGCTCCACCAGGGAACCGGCGTTCTGCAGGAGTTTTTTGTCATTGGACACGTCAGTTCAAAACAGTTGGTAAGGACACTGGTCAGGTTTTGAACAGCATCCTCAACCTTTCGTTTCGTTCTGAGTTTAGCTGGAGTTTTGACAGATCTGTCTAGCGCTTTCCTAAACCGCACCCAGTTGGTTTTCCTCGGATTCCTCCTCTCCTGCAAAGTTAAAGCTTCGCATTCGATTTGGAAAACGATGTATCTATGATCTGATAAGGACACTTCCGGCAGTACCCTCCAGTTAGTAATCGATTTGAAGTACCTATTAGATAAAGTCAAGTCAATTACCTCCTGCCTCCTTGCCGTAACAAAAGTTGGCTGGGAGCCAACATTGTTTATTGTCATACCAGATGATAGTATAAAGTCTAGGAGATGGTTTCCTCGTATGTTACATTTGCTGCTGCCCCAGACTGTATTCTGAGCATTAGCATCGCAGCATATGACTAGTCCCGTCTCCCGAGTGTCACAATACTTTATGAGTTCGGCAACCGCCTTCGGTGGTGGAGGCATTACCGAATCATAAGGGAAATAAGCCGACGCAACGACGAAAGTTTTCCAACTTCCATTTGTTTCGTAGCTTACAGCTGCAGCAACCAAGTCCTGACCACAAAATTGTCCAAGCTTGCTTACTGAGAGGAAATTCGGCACAATTAGACAAGCTCTCGGTCTTTCAGATCGCTCGTCACATAGCACCGTTACTCCACGAACACCACCAAATCCACATATGCGCTTGTTCCGCACATATGGTTCCTGGATAGATGTTATGTGGGGTTTTGTACTGTATTGTATTGCCGATACTATCCAAGCTATTTGAAAAGATTCTTATAGACAGACTACAACCAATAATAGACGAAAATAATATAATTCCTAGTCACCAGTTTGGATTCAGACGTAAGCATTCAACTGTGCAACAAATACACCGAATAACCAACAAGATTTCGAAAGATTTGGACGAGATGAGATATAGCGCTGCAACTTACCTTGATATATCAAAGGCCTTTGACCAAGTTTGGCATAAAGGGCTTCTATATAAGTTACAACGGCTACTAAATAATGACTTTTACCTTCTCATTAAAAGCTACACTGACGACCGCTGCTTTTACGTTCAATTCAGGAACTCTCTATAAAGCTGAAGCAGAAGTACCACAGGTGAGCGTCCTTGGACCTCTGTTATATCTTGTATATACATATGACACCCTTGACAAGAAATTCAATGATCGCGACTTTCGCGGATGACACGGTAATACTCTCCTCGCACAAAAACATAGAACGGGCAACCAATGAACTCGAAACACAACTATAATAGAAGTATTAACAAACTGGCTCAAAAAATGGAGTACACAAATTAACGAAAATAAGACAGAACTAGTCATATACACAACAAGAAAAATAACAAACCCACCAAACTTAAAAATGAACGGCAAAGTAGTAACTTTAGTGAAGGAAGCCAAATACTTGGGAATGTACGAGGGCAAGGTGAAAAGTTATCGGCCTGACGCAGAGATAACGTTCCAATCAGCAAAAACTTATGTTTCCTGCCTGGGTGCACTTCTCATTAGTTCGTATGACAAGTTTCAACTTGTTCTCTCAAGTAGTTTGTTTACACGAGTTTTTGCAGTAGACGTCTTGCGTGTTTTTCGTTAAAATGGATAAACTTGAATATCGTGCGGTCATAAAATTCTTCGCTTTGGCTGGGTTAACTCATAAGGAAATTCATCCAAAGTTGACAAAAGTTAACGGGGACTCTGCTCCTTCCATGTCAACCGTTAAAAAGTGGGCAGCTAAATTTAAACGTGGTCGCACGTCCCTCGAAGATAACCCACGTGAAGGACGGCCAAAAATCGCAACCACACCCGAAGGAATCGAAAAAGTGCATGATATTGTGTTGGACGATAGGCGAGTGAAGGTGAGTGAGATATCTGAGGCTGTGTGTATATCGGAAGAGAGGGTGCGAAACATGTTGCACAAAAACTTAGGGATAGCTCTGAACAAGATGGGTGCCGCATTTGCTGAATGCCGATCAAAAGCAAATGCGCAAACGATTTTCGCGGTAATCTTTGGACCGATTCAATAGGGATCCGACCGATTTTGTGCGGCGATTTGTAACCATGGATGAGACATGGGTCCACCACTACATGCCAGAAACGAAACAGCAGTCGAAGCAGTGGGTGGAAGCCGGTGGTTCAGCGCCAAAGAAAGCGGAGTCGATCGCATCTGCCGGAAAGGTCATGGCTAGTGTGTTTTGGGATGCGAAAGGATCCTGTTAATTGATTACCTTGAGAAAGGCAGAACAATTACAGGTGAATATTACTCCAACCTTCTTAACCAGCTGGATGCAAAAATTCGCGAGAAGAGGCCTGGCTTGAAGAAGAAAAAATCACCTTTCACCAGGACAATGCACCTGTACACAAGTGTGCGTTGGCGATGGAAAAACTGCGGGATTTGGGGTACGATTTGCTCGGCCATCCCCCCTATTCACCTGATTTGGCACCCTCAGACTTCCATCTGTTCCCAAACTTGAAGAAATTTGTTTCTGGGAAGCGCTTCGCATCCAATGCAGAAGTTGAGAGGACCGTAGTGGAATATTTTCACAGCCTCCCAGACTCTCACTTCCGAGAAGGAATACTGATGTTGGAGAAATGCTGGACTAAGTGTGTTGAAGTCAAGGGAGATTATGTAGAAAAATAAAATCATTTTTTAACTGAAAATCGCAGTCTTTCATTGTCAGGCCGAGAACTTTTCACCTTGCCCACGTACATAGATCAAAAGCTAACGGGGAAACAACAGATAATCAAGAAACGAAATCAAATCAAGGACAAATTTAGACAACTCTACTGGATGCTAGGAAGAAATTCTGTACTATCAATAGACAACAAGCTGCTTATATACAAGACAATTATCAAACCAATATGGACATACGGACTCCAAGTATGGGGTATAGCGAGTACATCAAACATACAAATTATCCAGAGACAACAATCAACAATTTTAAGAACAATAGTCAATGCACCATGGTATGTTTCCAATGACGACATCCACAAAGACCTCAAAATACCGACAATAATGGAGGAAATACAAAGGACGAGTATGAAATACCAAATCCGACTGTTAACTCATCACAACAACGAAATAAATTCAATTCACTGGAAGAAATAACCCGAAGAAGAAGACTAAAACGCTTTAGACCATCAGACCTTAGAATGAGATATTAACGCAATAAATGCTAATAATGTCCATATCCTGTTTCATAAATGTAAATAATTTGTAAAACTATGTTTGTACTTTAAGTGCTTGTAAATAATTGTAACACTATGTTTGTTAAGGCAATGGCATTCAAAAACAGTTTGTATCCTATTTGTAAAAACAATTACTTAATGTCTAGCCCGGACAGATGTAATAAAATAAAGGGAAACAAAAAAAAAATATATATATATATCTGTGGCAATACGACATAATAGCTTAAGTCGACTTAAGTCAAAATTGAGTTAATTATGGCAAAATGTTCCCAATTACATAAAGTATTTTTCCTCAATTTTTTAGTTCCATTCCTGTAAAGACGCCTAAGTTATGGCTGCTAGAGTAGAGGCGCAATTCAAAAATTTCGTACGATTTTCGCGTAAGCCGCAACTTTAAACGTTTCTCCTGAAAAATCTTACAAATCGACTTAAGCTATTATGTCGTATTGCCACAGATATATCTATATATATTTATTTAATTAAATTTGTTTGTTTTACAAAATATACAAAATGGCTATTTTTTAAGTGATCGCCATTTATGGCTTTGCAATGGCGTGCACGATTTAAAGGAGTTTCCATAACATTTTCCAAAGTATCTAGCTGAAACGCTCGTATTTCTCCGTTAATGTTAACATTAAGCTCGCGTATTGTCTCAGGCTTGCTCCCATACACACACTCTTTAAGATAACCCCAAAGAAAAAACATGGCGAACGCGGAAATTCCGAATTTTTGAAAATTATTCGCTGTCCAAATGTGCCTTACAAGTGTCATTGTGGCTCAGACAGTAAGAGCAGTAGCAACATCCCGATGAAACCACATCTCAGGCCTGCTTTTAATAGAAGGACGTACAAAATTATCAATCGTAAACTGAAACCGCTCTGTAGTAACCGTAACCATCAACTTGAATCTTAATTTTCGAAGAAGTAAAACAAGCACAACATTTTAGCTGTTGGTCATATCACAAAAAAATTATCTTAGGCTAACGTTTTCTACGATTTCGAAAACAATTAAATGCAGCCTTGAAAGGAACTTTAATAGCTCAAACTTTCAGACACTACAAGTTCAACACATGACATATCAATCTATTTTTTACACATAGCCTTAAGGATGTTGTGTAGTAAGTTTTTAAATTATTATTGCCTAAACAAGATGTACATTCTTTTAGTTACGCGCAGTGCCGTAACTAGAGCGGTGCCAGCGGTGCCCAGACACAGGGCGTAGGCCAGGAGGGCGCAAAAATGACCAGGACCAACTTTTAGGTAATGCGCGTTGAAAGACCTTTAAACTGTGACACTTGTAAGTCTCGCAACATTACAAACTCAAACAAGATATTAGTCCAAATTCTGAAATTCAAATAGTAGAGACACCTGCAACTGATAAGACCTAATTAGACGAAAACGATCTTGTTTCTTGGTTACCCTTAACTGATTCCGCTCGATGTTTTCTTGTCGAAAAAGGTCCGAAAAGGTAATGCAAATATTTCTTCAAATGAAGACGAAAGACGAAAATTTCATATGCATTGGTTTACAAAAAAATTGAGCAATGGAAAGATGGTACCCAGACCATGGTTGATGTACAGTAAAAAAAGAGATGCAATATTTTGTTTGCGGGCGCCGTGGCGTAAGTGGTTAGTGTGTCGGATCACTACGCATGAGGTTCGAAGTTCGAATCCCAGTAAACACCAACAAGTTTTTTTCACGATCCCACCTCTCGCGAGCGTCTGACAAACATCCGAGAGTATTGTTGTCAAGAAAAAGCTTCTCAAATCGCCGTTCGGAGTCGGCATTAAACTGTAGGTCCATTCCATTCGTGTGAAAAATATAACGCACACAACATGAGTGGTTGCGAGAAGCTAGGCCCTGGCACTTTAAAGAGCTGTTGCGCCAAATACTTGTATTTGTAATATTTTGTTTCCCATGTATATGTTACTTTTCAGTTCTTCCTCGACTAAACAAATAAGACCAGCACTTGCTGATGCACAAAAAGGATTTAATGATTGGCGTCATTTAAGTCCACGTATCCCTGAGCACGAAAACTCAATATTTCATAGAGAAAATTGTATTATATGGAAAACGCTAGAACAGCAAATAAAAAGTAAGACCACAATAGATGCATCTTTACAAAAAGCTATTGACCAAGAAACAAAAAAGTGGAAACATATTTCAAAAGTTTATACTAGCATTGTATTGTTCTGCACGGAAAATAATTTACCTCTCAGGGGCTCTCATGAGCATATTGGAGAATCAGGATCTGGGGTTTTCTTAAGTGCAGTGGATATGATTTCAAAATTCGATCCTGAACTAAGAGCACACATCGAATCGCTCAAGAAAGGAAGTATTTCATATTTTACGCCATATATTCAAAACGAACTAGTGGATATTCTTACGTCTGAGGTCAAAAAACAAATTTTAGACGACGTTCGTGCGGCAAAATACTTTCTATACTTTTTGATTGTACGCCAGACGTATCGTATCAAGAACAGATGTCACAAATATTCAGATTCGTAAAATATCCGAACAAAAAGTGACAATCGAAGAACGTTTTATAGATTTCATCCAGTCTCGTGAAAAGACGGGCGAGGGATTGTCGAAAGAAATTTTAGAGAAACTAGAAGTGGACGGATTGAACATACAAGATGTCCGCGGCCAAGGCTACGACAATGGAAGTAATATGGCTGAAAAATATAGCGGAGTGCAAGCCAAAATAAAAAAAAATAAATGGAAATGCTGATTACGTGCCCTGTGCAGCGTATTCTTTGAATTTATCTGGCGTAAACGCTGCTAGTGTGACACTCGATATGATCACTTTATTCGGAATAATATGTTTTTTTTCGAGTTCTACGGTCAGATGGGAAACTTTAATGAAGCACTTGCAAATTTCTTTAAAAGAAAACACGCTGACACTAGATGGGCCTCTAAAGCTAGAGCCGTCAAAGCTTTAAACATGCGAATACCACATAATTGGCAAGTGCTTAAGATTATAACTACCAACAATTTTAATACGGAAACAACTGCTACAGCTAAAAACTTAATGGACCTAATAAACTTTAAATTTATACGTACCCTGCAAATCTGGGATGAAGTTCTACAATCTGTTGATAGAGTAAATGTTGCTTTACAGTCGAAAACCATAACTATCGACAAAGCCTCAGAATTAATCTCGGGAGACTGTGGACAATGTTTTCGAAAAAGCTAAAAAAGTTTGTGATGAATGTGACGAAAGGGAGTAAAAAACAAGATGCAAGCGAAAGTTCAGACGCCGGTTACGACATTTCCCAACAGCAAACATTCAAAATTCAGATAAATGAAGTAATTGATAGAATAACTTCTGAATTCAAATGGCGATTTGAAAAACTTCATAACATTCAAGATATGTTCAATTTTTTGACGATAAAAAGTATATCTTCATATTCAGTTCAACAATTAAAGAAACATGCAGCTGATTTGAGTATTAAATATTCTACAGACATAAATGCCACAGAATTTTGGGCCGAAATAGAAACTTTGAAGAATCAAATTGAAGCGACTTCATTATTTCAAAAATGCAAATGTCAATCAAGTCTAAGTCTTCTTAAGAGAATAGTACAACTGGTCTTAAAGGAAATGTTTCCAAACGTATTAGTCGCTATACAATTTTTTTTAACGATGCCACTGACTGTAGCTTCTTGTGAAAGATCATTCAGTAAACTCAAACTAATAAAGACATACTTGCGCTCGACGATGAATCAGGAAAGGTTATCTGGCCTAGAAATTTTGTCGATTGAAGCTGACATAGCACGACTCCTGTCGTATGATGATGTCATTAAGGACTTCGCTATGAGGAAACACCGGAGAGTAAATCTTTAAGTAAATAGTTGTCTTATTTGGTTTACGTTTACGGTTTGTGTTTGGTGTTTTATGTCTATTATACCTACTTGTATGTACATATTTTGGCAAATATATTTGTTTTGTTTACCTAAAGTTAATATATTTTTAATTCTAACGGAGATGAGTACTATTCGGAACTGCACCCATTCTAACAAGTAACTAAACAAAAACTTAGATATCCGAACCTCGTAAAATCAGTGTATTTTTCGAGGGTGCGAATATAGAAGCTCGCACCGGGCGCATAAAAGCCTAGTTACGGCACTGGTTATGCGCGATAGACAACATATCATTTCTGCACCCGTTACAGTGGCAGAACGCCAACTTCATCAACAGATGCACCAACAATATAAACAGTTGATCCAGCTCAATAGATACACGACTGTGTCCCACTCTATGGAGAATCTCTGCCCCAACGTGGTCCTCAGAGGCCGCCCACCACCCATCGCAGACAAAGAACAAGGACCACCCTAGCTCAGCTACGCTCAGGTTGGTGCCGCCTACTAAACAGTTACAAGAACCGCCTCGACGCCTCCATAGAAGACAAATGCCCAGGCTGCGGAAATGGCCGGCACAACACAAATGGCGCCCCGATGCACTTTGGGAACGACCCATAGACGTGGCTCGATTTCTGAGCCTAGAAACTGACTTATCCCCAGCAGAACCGTAGCTGCTACAACAACAAAAACAACCAATTCCGTCTCACGATGCTGCATAAATACGTACTAAATTCACCGTCAGACGTAGCAGCTGCATCAACAGATGCGCACCAACTGCCAACTGCGATCAACACCGCACCAAATCCATCATCAGAGGCATTAACTATATCAACTAGCTACAACTTGACACACGATAGAAATACATGGCGTGGCGATCCTGACAATCAACCATCCAAAGATCCTAGCAGTCACATTTGACAATTTACTGACATTTTCCAATCATTCCAGAAATATCAGTGAACGAGTCATGTCTAGAAACAAAGTCACAAAATCCCTAGCAGGCAGCACATGGGAGAAAGATAAAGAAACTCTCCTCACCACATATCAAGCAATTGGAAGATCGGTTCTCAACTATGTGGCTCCAATACGTTTTGGCAGAAACTCCAAACAAGATAGATAATGCTCTACACATTATCAAAGGCTGCCACCGTATGGCTGTCATAAGCAATAGTTCAATACTTCAAAGTGAACAATGTCTCCGCAGACGTACCAGATCCACACTGGTACAACTAAGATTCGGCTGAATCTCTATGCTGAACAACTATATGCATCGCATACGTGACAGTATCATTGATCAATGACTACGGATAGAAAGCTACTTGTACAGCCTTCCTTTACTCGCTGATTTAGGATGACTACTAAATATCTAGCACTGGACGATAAGGACAGTGGTTGACTATTTAGTCGAGGAAGTGTAAAATCAAGTATTTTGGTTTTGGTGATGAAAAGTTCAGTTTTGCTCGAATTCATACCAAGACCATATCTTGTAGCCTAGATGCTTACCTTATTCAGAGCATTTTCTAGATCTCGCTAATCACGGAAAGGAACATTCCTAAGATTAAGATCGCCATATCATCCACATACGCGACTATCTTGATTCTTTCTCTGTCTAAACTTAGAACAATTTTATTCATGATCGCAAGCCATAGTAGAGGTGAAGAGGAAGGTCTCGATGAGGCCATTACCGACCTTGATGGAGCAGCGAGCGTTCTCCATAGTCATCCTCCACAGACGAACAAGTTTGGCAGGGATGTCAAAACTAGACATGGCTCTAGCTCTTCTCGATAGATATGCCGTAGGCGGCCTTGAAATCGATAAAGAGATGATGAATATTGATTTGGACTTCTTGGGTTTTCCCCCAGAATCTGTCGAAGTGTCAAGATCTGAACGATGGTGGACTTTCCTGGCCTGATAGAAAAGCTTTCAGGCGTTCACACAATTTCGCAGAGAAGATCTTTTATGTGATGTTAAGGAGACTGATGCCTCTACAATTGGCGCAGTTGAGGGGCTCTCCTTTCTTGTGGATCGAGCAAACGATGCTGAAATTCCATTGTTCAAGCATATATTGGTCTGACCAAATCTAAGAGATGAGTTGGTGTATTCTGTTTTGCTGCATGCAGTTGCTGGCATTCTTTGTCAAACCAGGGGTTTCGCGGTGTTGGTTGGGCGAAACCCAGCACAACAGTTGCGGCGTTTCTGATGGCATGGTGGCAGCGTTGTTACTGATCTTCGGCACTTGATGCTGGCGGCACAGGGGTGATTGAAAGAATTCGGGATACGCGGTCAGCGAAGACTCTGGTAGTCTCTTGCGAAGGTAGCTTTTCGACGTTCAATTTTCTCACAGTGATTCTTCTTTGTTGCTCAGTTTGGGATATCCGCATTCGTACTTTGGGTACAAGGTAATGATTCGAGTCAACTTATGTTGGCCGCTCGGAAGGTCCGGACATTCAGAATACTTCAGGTATACTTTTCGTCGATCGCAATACGATAAATTTGGTTAATAGTTACATGACCATTGGACCGCCATGTCTGTAACGTTTTGTTCGACAGCAAAATCAATTAAGCTTAGTCCGTTGTCAGACGTGGTGTCATGTAGTGTGTGTATTTATGACTTTGCTCGTATGTTCTGTCGAAGAGCTCGCAGAAACAATCTTTGGTGGCAGGGTCCTTTTGTTCCGTGGGGGCAATAGCACATATCAGGCTTATGTGAAGGTTGAGCGTAAGAGTTCGTAGGTCTAGCCGAAGTAAAAACGCTTGTGTTTTCGTATAATCGCATGCACTACCGTTTAACCTGTTTTTTTTCCTATAGTTATATGGGCGTTATGGTAATTGGTCCCCACACTTTTTGGGATTTCATCTTTGAACGATTTTTGCTAGAAATTGAATAAGTACTTTCATAAAGCAACTGTCCCGCCGCTTCTTGTCTTTAACTTGTATTTTTGAAAGTCTGTAGGATTTTAAAATCCGACATTCGTCGACTTTCGCTTCCACTACTAGTATCCTGCGACAGGTGGAAATGGGTTTATCTAAAATAACTTTGTATACTACATCTAAAGGCGATAAAGTAAAAGATGGCTGCAAGCAATTGTTTTACAGGTTACTTTAGATGGGTGTACTTCTCCTCCTTATTGTGTAATGGTTTTCCAGGACTCCGTTCATTTCCAAATCTGCCACGATCGGATTTATATCACGACCTTCTTTCTTACTATAGTATCTTAACTTGAAGCGGGACAGGAAGCAACACACAAATTTAAACAGAAAGGAGTTGTAGTAAAGGAATCAAACAATGCAGATCATGCTTAAACTGGTACTAAATGCGTCGGATTCCTCAGACGTTGTTAACGAAAGTTAAGCATAGAAATGACATTCGAAAAAAGTCTCTTAGAAGGTATCAATTGATAAAAACATCATGAATCCAAGAAACAAAGTTTAAAAACAAATTGATTAGCCAGTTATTCTGCTAAATGTACGCCTTATGTATAATTTTCCGACTCAATTTGGAGTGAACTAGAACAGGTCTTTTATGGGTAAGTGCGCACTCATGTTCATTTAACATTTTTATTTTGTATCTTCTATTTTATTATTGGCTTCGAACAACAAACTGGCCAATTATAAATGTAACTTATTCAATGTTAACTTTGCATCCACCTACTGAGTTCTTGTGGGAGTTCTAAGCTCACCAAACCTCTTATGAGACTCGTCTAATTGCTTACTTATGGAATTTGCCTATTTAAGTACCGACTTTGCGGCAGGTCTGAGATCAGCAGACCTCTTATGGGTTGGAATGTTTGCTTAATTGTTTTTGAAATGTTATCCATATTTCTTAAACTTATTGCGCAACTATTGTGCAAGGCCAAAACTAGATTAGTTATTTATCCAGACCTTAAAAATGTTGGTAATATTCGTTGAATACCACTTTTTAGCGCTTACCATTAATCTCAAATTTTAGTACAATTTAGAGCGACGAAAGAAAAGTATGTTCAAAATTTCAACCAGCTGATTGTGGCTATCATAGTGACTGGACTAAATGTACAATATTACCATAAACAGATCAATTTGGAAGTTTATAGGTAGTTATTGATTCTGTGGCCTCCAGTGTATGCAAATTTCTGTTTATATTAATTATTCGTAATAAGTTTTGCATGGTGTTCTGTGCATAACTTTATGAGATCACTTTGTGCACAGTGACACATTGAAGATCATGTTTTTTTGTTTGTAAATGCAAACAAACAACAAATGATTCATTGTGCTTGGATAAATCTTATTTTAATTCATCAGCAAAGCAATGCTACACATAGTACACAGTAAATATAAGTACATATGGTACGTAGCTCCCAATCATATAATAATGGGAATATTTTAAAAAGTAGAGTAAATATTGTAGGGTACCATTTCGCTTTCGCTATTCAACAAGCTTACTTTAAAATGCAAGAACTGAATGGCAAATGAAAAACGAAGGCCTCGTAGAACCACCATCTTCCGATAGATGAGATGAGCCACTGCAGCCGAAGATCTTGCAGCTCTGTTAGTAAGATCTAATCCCACCTTCTTGTGATGAAATCTGGGAATTTCTTCGGAAATTGCGAACCGGAGAGGACGAATGGCGAAAAACCTGCACCACAACACAGGATAAGTGTCGATTGGTATGTGGTCCAGCAAGCCGCAACCGTAAAAAAAAGTCTTGCTCCGAAATACAACAAACTGCTTCGGATTTTGGAAGGATACTATGTTGATGACTTTTGGCTATCGAACTAGAACTACGATAAGATTCTAGAACGCGAAGACTCTCCTGGATGAGAGGAAGAAAATTCCAGATTCCTACAACTTGAACGAAAATTCATGCGGTACAAAAATGACATCTTGGGATTGAGCGAAAATCGGTGGTTAGATGCGGGGGAGTACCAATCGCTGAAAAAAATCACTGTCTTACTCTGCTTTGGAAGATCAGCTGGAAGTAATCGTAAATCCGGCGTGGGATTGCTGCTGACTCCAACGACACACATAAGTCTAATATCGTGGGCGCATCCTAGCGATAGGAAATTGACAGCTAGATTTCAGTGTAGAGTGAGGAAAATGACCATCATCGAATGTTACGCTCCTACTCAGATCCTACGACAACACAGCGCTCAAACATGTGCTGAGACACAAAGGCATCGGAAAATGAAAAAATAATGGCGAAGGACTTGTAGATTTCTGCAATGCCAATCGTATTGTCATTGGAGGCACCCTGTTTGGGCACAATGCCTGCCAATTTTTTTCTTTTTTTGGTCGGGATAGGAAACGCTTAACTGGAGCACTCAGACGCAACTGGTCCATTGTACTACCAGAGAGCAAACTCTGATTTACCCATTTTATTGGAATTTCCTTGTCTTTCGAAGAAAGCCAAGCAAGCACTTCAGTGATGAGGAGCTTACAGTACCAGCACTCACCACATCCGCACCGAGGATCTGCCACCTGATACGATCAAAGGCCGGACACTCACAGAGATAATGTTCCGCGATGTCGTCGCTCTCTCCACAAGCGTCGCAGATTGTAGTGTCACTTAAGCCTAACACGTTAAGGTGCTTGGCAAAAGCGAAGTGGCCTGTCAAGACGCCGATAAGTTGTCTACAGTCTTTTCTGCTGAGAGACAGCAAGAATGCCGCTGATTTCTTACAGAAGTTCCGGGAGCATGCGTTTAGTCAACCTGCAACCTGGAGAGTCATGCCGCACACAATTGTGCTCGTGAGAGACACAATCGTCAATTGAAGCGCTAACCGAGGACGCTGGAAGACCCAACGCGGGTTCGGGACCTAAGAAAGACTCCTCTGAGCCTTGTCTAGCAATCTCATCGGAGATCTCGTTCCCCAAGATCCCAGTGTGACCTGGGACCCAGATAAGAGACAGAGAATTCAGCCTTGCGACCGAGTTCAAAGAGTTTTTGGTTTCACGAACTATTTTGGAAGTGGTTAAAGGGTTAAGCAAGGCCTTGACTGGTTTTGGAACCGTTCGTGAAAATACGACTACATTCCATTCCCGGCTCAAACTCTGACCGAAGCCAGTCCTGGATACAAGGAAAGTCGACTCTGAATTTGCGCATCAGCTGGAGTTCTGGTGTCATTGCATCAGACGGCATATCCATAAGACAGGAGTCGTAAGATAAGTGTCGCGCAAGTTCATCAAAGTTCCAGTGTGGAGTATACCGAAAACCGCCCCGCCTAAGGCGATGGATGGCTTTGATAGTGCAACCCATGATATAAGTATCAAGGGGAGGTAAGTTCAGCAAAGCCTCTAGAGCAGAGCCAGGTGTACTCGGGAAAGCTCCCGAGCAGCCGAGACAAGGCGTTCTTTGGAGTTTCGTGCAAAAAGCAACCACATATTTACGCGAGAGCCCCTTCCACCAAACAACCGACGCATATGCGAGGAATGGTCTAATCATAGCCGTGTAGATCCAGAGAACGTTATTCGGTGATAAGCCCCAAGTCTTGCCAAAAGCACCCTTACACTGCCAGAAGACTGAGAGCGCCTTGGATGTTTTCGACTCGACGTGTTTAGACCAATGAAGTTTCTTATCTAAAATCACTCCCAGATATTTGGCTTCATTGGAAATGCGAATGGTGACGCCTTTTAGTACTGGCTGAGTCAGACCGGTCAAAATCCTCCTTCTCGTAAAAAGAACAACCTCAGTCTTAAGAGGATTCACCGAAAGCCCACTCCTAGTACACCATTCATCGATCATGTCCAGAGCCGCCTGCGCGTTAGCACAGACCGTCGCCAGGCATGGCCCGACAGAAAGTACGGCGACATCATCCGCATATGCCTGAGCGTAGACGTTAGAACTATTTAGAGTGTTCAACAGAGAGTCGACCACCATGCACCATAACAATGGAGACAGAACGCCACCTTGCTGACAGCCCCTGTTTACCCCTGTCATAACATATTGGCCACAATCCGCATCCACTACCAAAGTTCTATTCATTAGCATTGCTTTAATCCACAACACTAATGTTTCATCTACCCCGTGTTGTCTGGCAGAGTCGCACATGCAGTCCAAAAGCGCATGTCAAAAGCACCCTCAATGTCGATGAAGATACCCATCGCGTATTCTCTCCTATCAAGCGCGCATTCAATTCTGACACTGGTCAGGTTTTGAACAGCATCCTCAGCCTTTCGTTTCGTTCTGAGTTTAGTTGTAGTTTTGACACATCTGTCTAGCTCTTCCCTAAACCGCACCCGGTTGGTTTTCCTCGGATTCCTCCTCTCCTGCAAAGTTATGGCCTCGCATTCGATTTGGAAAGCGATGTATCTATGGTCTGACAAGGACACCTCCGGCAGTACCCTCCAGTTAGTAATTGACTTGAAATACCTATTAGATAAAGTCAAATCAATTACCTCCTGCCTCCTTGCCGTAACAAAAGTTGGCTGGGAGCCAACATTGTTAATTACCATGCCAGACGATAGTATAAAGTCTAGGAGATGGTTTTCTCGTATGTTACATTTGCTGCTGCCCCAGACTGTATTCTGAGCATTCGCGTCGCAACATATGACTAGTCCCATCTCTCGAGTGTCACAGTACTTTATGAGTTCGGCAACCGCCTTCGGTGGTGGAGGCATTACCGAATCATAAGGGAAGTAAGCCGACGCAACGACGAAGGTTTTCCAACTTCTGGTCGATTCGTAGCTTACAGCTGCAGCAACCAGGTCCTGCCCACAGAATTGTCCAAGCTTGGTTACTGAGAGGAAATTCGGCACAATTAGACAAGCCTGCCATAAGATCAGTTGGATTTCTACTCACAGGCAGTGAACGGCCAACTAGACTTAGAAATTGTATTGAAGATGTTCGGAATAAGCTTGGGGCTGATATTGGAAAGGTGAGTACTGATCACCAACTTATGATAGCTCACATTCGCCTTCGTACTGCATTGGTACGATTGTACCAATATGTTTCGCATTCCCAGGTACAATACGGACAGGTTTAGGAATCCCGCTTAGAAATCTTGCAGTGCTCCAAAATATCTCGCAGCTTATGGACGATACTGGATAAAAACAGAACCAAAAGCCTATGGGCGATGAATAAAAAAGAAATTCGTATCATGATAGGCGTACTAACAGAACACTGCGCGATTGGGGACATGTCTGATAGACTAGGCATCAACTCAGCCGACCATTGCAGGAGCTGTCAAGATATAGAGGAGATAGAAACCATCAAATACTTGCTATGTGATTGCCCAAATCTTCAAAATCACTGTCTGCGCCATACAGGAAACGGGCTTTTTAACGAGTTAAGTGATCTCGTACATGTACCACTTAGAAAGATGATACGCTTCATAAAGAGCGCAGGCTGGTTTGCAACAGAACCGACCGCAAGACAAATGCTTTAAATACAGGTTCCACATAACAAAAGGGAAACACAATGGACCGTATGGCCCCCGTGTAAGCACTCAGGTGCACTTCCCTCCAACCTAACCTAACTTATGTATCTATGATTTTTGGTAAATACACATTGAATGTGTGAATGGTATTTCACCATGATAGGGTGCTGTAATCATTGAAGAGCTCAAAAATTATAATAAGATACAATTTAATGTTTTCTCTATCTTCAAAAATAATCCAGATAACATTCATGAATTTTTTAATTACACAACATACACCGTCAATATTTGTAAATAGATAAAAAGTTTAATTTAGTACTATACATGTAGTATATTGAGTCAACGGTTTTGTACATACTCACTCACTTTGTACATACACTCGTATACCGTTACCCCTAGAAAGCTTCAAAGCCTTAGAACTTGGGCAGAATTAAAAAAAAAATGGTTTATTTGGTGAACATCATGTATTTAAATAACGTTTTAAACGTTCTAAAAAATGACCCTCTTTGCTACATTGTACTGACAGTGATCAGTACCCAGAATTGTTCTGATAAAGTAGTCTCCAAACATAACGGATGACGCTAATCTATAGCACAGAGCAATGCTCTAAAATCCTTTCGACAATTGAGCATCAAAAATACGCACATACATATGTATTTTTGTAGTTTTTAAGTAATAGTTTTCTTAATCTCTTTCTAAAGCCGCTGACTGACAAAATGTCAAACGTTGTCACAAATGCCACACAGTGTAATCGTAAAAATATCTGTATCAAACATTTGACTATCAACCTTTTGACAGCGAACGAGAAGTTGACGTTTTGTCAAACAGTGTAATCGGGTAAAAGTGACTGTATTAAATCGTTTGACAGCATTAGACACCGTTTGACCGTTAGGCATTTTATGAAAAACGAAGTGTCAAATAGGTCAAACAATGGTGGGCTGTAGAAGAAAATTAAACGAACGGCGAAAGAAATGTTTGCCTGGATGTAGGAGTTGCAATTAGAGCTATGAAATGTTGGCAGAGTCAGCTATCGCATGTAAAAGCAAAAAGTATGAGAAAAGTAGCAACAGTAAACAAACTAGTAGGACTGCAGGCAAACTCCGGACTAGAGTACGACACGTCACTATCATACAGTGCTACGCCCCAACGAATAGTTCGTCTGAGGACGAAAAGGAGAGCTTCTACAATCTCTTAAGTGCCGTCTTCAATACAACACCAAATGGAGACATTGTCATAGTGATGGGGGATTTGAATGCCAAGGTAGGCAACGACAACGAAGGGCTCAAATATGTAATCGGGAAGTATGGACTAGGCAACCGCAATGACAACGGCGAAAGATTTGTGGATTTCTGCAATGCCAACCGCCTTGTGATAGGTGGCACCATGTTTGAGCACAAGACCTGCCACAAAGTCAGCTGGGTTTCCAACGACAGGCAAGCAACCTCCAACCAAATTGACCATTTTGCCATCAGCTGCCGCTTTAGAAGTAGTCTCCTGGACGTCCGAAACAGGCGAGGGGCATATGTGGGCATAGTACGAGATCACCATCTTATGATAGCTACTCTCCAACTACGCACTGCTGCAGTTCGAAGATCCCAGGACAATACAAGAATGCCCAGGTTCAACATCGATAGACTTAGTGATCCCTCAGTGCGCCAACAATTAAGGGAGCACTTTTCGCAAGGTGTGGAAGCAATCAGCAGCTCAATGCTCGCAACCATCCAAGACCATTGGTGTGCTGTGAAAAATGTTTTTATATCTGGTGCTGAAAGAATTGTCGATCGATCGCAGGGAAGACATAGGGCGTGGCTTTCCGAGGATACCTGGAGACGGGTTGACGAACGAAAACAGCCGAAAGCTCGCGTTGCAACTACCCCAGCAGCAGGGAGAAGCGAGCTAGAGTCCCTATATCCCATGAAGATGAGAGAAGTTCAGCGTAGCGTGCGACGTGACTAGCGCAACTACATCAACGCGCTGGCTGCAGAAGCAGAAGAAGCAGCACGGAGGTGCGATAGCAGGACCGTCTACAGAATCACGAAAGAGCTGACAGGTGGTCGCAGCTCCAGCTAACACGCAGTGAAAAGCCTAGACGGTTCCTTGCTCATTTCGGATGAGGACCAGCTCAAAAGATGGAAAGAGCATTTTGCTACGATTTTAAACCGCGTATTCGCTAGCGACATGCTCCCAAATCAAACTGAGATGCCCGAGGTGAGTAGTTCCCGAATACGCACCACGACTCCCAGTAAAGATGATATCATTACCGCGATCAAGGCACTCAAAACCAACAAGGCGGTAGGACTTGACGGTATTCCAGCAGAGCTCTTACGAGCAGCACTAACAACATCGGCTGAGCTTCTGCTTTCACTTATAGATAGAGCTTGGGAAGCTGAGAGCTTTCCTCACGAGTGGAAAAAGGGAATGATTGTCAAGCTTCCTAAGAAAGGAAATTTAATGGAGTGCGGAAACTGGAGGGGTATCTGTGTGCTGCCTGCTGTAGCTAAGATAATAGCTAAAATCATCCTTGTACGAATCAAACAACATCTCGAAGATACACTCGATGCCGAACAAGCAGGTTTCCGCTCTGGATCCTCCTGTGCCGACCACATCAACACCCTGCGTATTATCATTGAACAGTGTGTTGAATATCGATCGCCACTGCACCTGCTGTTCATCGTTTTTGAGAAGGCGTTCGATAGTGTCAACAGGGAGTTTATTTGGCGTGCCTTACGCAGGAGAGGTATTCCCGATAAACTAATTGCTATTATCAAAGCTACATATGAAGGCTCCAAATGTCGCGTTCTGCACAGGGGGAGGTTGTCTGAGGAATTTGAGATCCAAAGTGGGTAAAGACAAGGCTGCATCCTTTCACCAATATTATTCCTATTGGTGATTAGCGATGTGCTTCATGCAACTTTGTCGACGGGAAACGGAGGAATTCGATGGATTCTTACATCTCAACTGAAACATCTTGACTACGCTGACGATGTATGCTTACTCTCCCACAGAATTATGGACCTCCACCAAATGACAGCAGATGTGGAGAGGGAGGCAGGTGTCGTCGTCTGAAAATTAATACGGCAAAAACTAAAATTATCAGCCTTGGAACTATCTCATCGGCTCAAATATGCATTGCTGGACAACCGGTAGAAAGAGTAGAGGATTTCCAGTATCTTGGGAGTATTGTCTCGACCGATGGTGGAACCGAACTGGATATAGGCAACAGGATCGCCAAAGCAAAGTCCGCGTTCGGTATGTTGTCCAAAATATGGCGAAGCAATGCAATCAGTTTGAGCACCAAGATAAGACTGTTCCGCTCCAACGTTGAATCCGTGCTGTTATATGGTTGCAGCACGAGAAAGCTGCAAACGTTTGTTAATAGGTGCCTGCGCAATATCTTAAGGATTTTCTGGCCCAATCGTATCTCTAACGAACACCTTTACGAGAGAACGGGTCAGGAACCAATAGGCACAACCATCCAACGGCGGAAGTGGCAATGGATTGGTCACACGTTCCGTAAGGGTGACAGTTCCATAGCGAACCGTGCTATGCAATGGAACCCTCTAACTCAGGATGGCAGAAGACCTGGCGGTCCGAGGAGAACATGGCGCAGAACAGTCGAGAAGAAGGCACGGCAGTTAGGGAAAAGTTGGGGAGAACTCAGACACATTGCCAGAAACCGTACACGATGGCGCGTAGGCGTAGTAGAGGCCCTAGGACCCACAAGGGGATACAGGACATAAGGAAGGCAGGCAAACTGACAAAGTTTGTGGTCAACCGCTAGTCGGTCAGCTACCACAATGTTTTTTTTTGGGATTCGAATCTCTTCTTTTTCTATTAGCAGAATGATGAGAATGCATCATTCAACTGTGCCATTTTTTTATAATTTGCGCGCACGCAAGAGGTTATAGAACCTTTAAAAATGTTTTGCATAGTGCGGGCGTTGGAAAAGAGAAAGATTGATGTAGTGGTTTGAAACTCAGATACTAGGTTTCAGAAAAATTATGGCGGCGGTGCCCAGATAACTAGGGAGATTAGTTTTGTTGTTTTGTTTTTGCTTCCGATTTTACAGAATTTTTTTTTTTTTTTCATCCACCTGATGTCATGGGCATATCAATCAAGCAACCGAGCGAACAATTTTTCTAGCCATATGACCAACCTACTGCCAGTGTTGTCTACGTAATAGTGTTGACACAAATTTTCGCAATTAGTCGGACGAGACATAAATAAATAAATGCTTGCTGACATCAAGATTTGAACCATTAGCGTGGTAATCGATGACGTTACCACAACAGCATCGCTGTACGCTGCTCATCGACTTTCAAAAAGCTTTGGGTAGTGTTGATATTTTATTTTGCTTGCCTTGCGCAGTGGAGTTATCGCCGATAAATTAGTAGTTTTGATCAAGGCTACGTACGACGACGGGTCCAAATGTCACGTACTGCAAAGAGAATGGTTGTATGCGGAATTCGAAATCCAAAGTGAGGTAAGCAAATGCTGCATTCTTTCACCAAATGTTATTTTTGTTGGTAACTAGCAACGGAATTCGCACTGCTTTGTCGACTGGCAGCAGAGAAATTGATGAACACTTATATCCCAACTCAAGCTACACTAACGACGTGTTTATTAATTTTTTTATTAAAAAAAGAAAAACCCAAATCCACGAGCGCTCAGACACGTTGCGGTCATTGCATTACCAGAAAGGAACTTTTCTTTGCTTGGGTGGCTGAAAAAAAATTCGATGTTATTCGTTGTCCTTTTAATGCTTGCTTAGATGGCGCTACAGTCCGGGGTAGACCTGGGCCTTGTCCTTTTAATACTCGGGTATAAAAGCTAACCCCACTACTGAAGCGAGGAGGTACAGTAGAATATGCAAGCAGAAGTGGTTTGACGCCGAGTGTGCGACTGCTAGGGATAAGTCTTTTGCTTTTTTGAAACTGCTAAGATTGTATAACACTAATAATTTTAAAACACTCTTTGCAACGGCGAATAAAGTTTTCAAGCGTATCTGTTATACAAAGAACAGCTCAAAGGAACATTGATGTAATAAACACTTCAGGATTCAGCAGAATTTTGGAAGGCTGTAAGATTCATAAACGTACAGAGAAACGTCATTGCCTCAAGTCTAGAAGAACCGCTACTTAAGGATCACTTTAATAAACTTCTGAGCCAACTTCACCTTTGTTCCAACATGGGGCCCCCTGTGTTTTGACGAGTATCTGGATGCTCCATTTTCCCTACGTGAAGTTCCAGAGGAAATCAAAAATACTTAAATGAGGAAGGCTCTGGGTGACGACCGCATTCCCTTTGAACTGTATAAAAACTGCTCCGTAGAGTTCATATCAGCGATTACAGTACAACAGAATCGAAGCTTCGAAACGTCAGATGTCCCAGAAAGGCGATCATCTTTCTTTACATAAAAAATTGAGAATACAACAATCCATCTAATTACAGAGGTATTGTATATGATTTTAAATACTTCCGCCAAACTCTTTGGTGTATTAATCTACAATAGGCTATCCCAATGAGTTAAAAATAATAAAGTAATGCACGAATTTCAAGCCGGATTTAGAAAGAATTATTCTACTATAGATCAACTATTTACACTTGTTAACATAGCTGAGTTTTATAAAAAGAAATACAACAAATTAGACGCCTTTTTTGTGGATTTTCGAGTAACCTTCAACTTCATATTCTGCGAAGCACTTTTTTACAAATTACATATATCGAATCAGAATCCACACCAAAATTATTAACATTCTTAAGTCTATGTATGATAAAAACGTTTGAATGCATATGTTTGAGATGGCAACTTTGTATATTAGAAATTCACAACGCCAATAGGAGTTAAGCAGAGAAGTTCCCTTCTCTTCATCTTATTCATTAACGACATGGTAGTATCCGTAGGGGGGCGGAATTCAGTTTAGCCGTACGAAGATCCCTGCGCTCATGTATGCGGATGACATCGTCTTCCTAGCCCATACAATAGATAGAATGTAGTTGATGATTAATAAACTTGAAGAGCACTGTAAAACTTGGAACTTCTTCGTCAATTTGGAGAAGATATTCTCGTAATGAAAAGTGGGCTTACCAAGGAGATCGTATAGACGTAGTGCGAGGGTACAAATATCTTGGAGTCTTGATTTCATCGAATCGTAATATGTCTTAACACCTTCAAGCCGAATTATGTGAAGCTAAACGTGCAATTTTGTCAGTTTGGGGCCGCTGCATAAGGAAAAAAGCATGTAAACCATATCTCAAAGTTGAAAATATTTCGTACAACTGCAACCTCCATACTTTTGTACGATGCCTAAGTGTGGGGTTACTCGTCTTTTGAAGTTGTAGAAAGATTTCTACGATATTTAAAAAAAAAGGATATTTCATCTGCCGAGCAGCACACCAACCTATCTACTGCATTTAGAGACGCGATGTTCACCTCTGATTCGTGTTACTTTAAAACTGCACCTTGACTATAACGGGTGGGCCATCTAGTGATTTCTTTTTAAATCATAGGTTATTTTGACACTGACAGCTGTTTCCCGCTCGAAATCTTGACAGAAAGTCAGTATCATACCTCCGCGAAACGAAACGAGTCGCTTTACGCTTGAACAACATGGGGAAATATTGAAAACTTATTTCCAAAGTGAGTGCTGTGTAGCCCAAACAGTGCGTTTTTTGAAAAGAAGTTTTGGCCGAAATGAAGCACCCACCGCGCCTGCTGTACGCAAGTTTGTGCAAAAAGTTCCTGAGACTGGTATGCTAGTGGACAATACTCATGGTTCCCGTTGTCGTACGGTGCGCACAGACGAGAATGTGGCTGCTGTAGCCAAGAGTGTGAGACTCAATTCACGAACATCAACTCGTCATCGATCTCAACAGCTCAACATTTCACGCACTAGCCTGAGGAGAATTCTGCACAAAGATCTGGGATTATTCAAGGTCCAATTGATTCAGAAATTGAAAGCGCACGACCAGAGCAGCTTGAATTGGACAACGATTTTGGGCGAAAAATCATCTTTTCTGACGAGGCACATTTTCATCTCGGCGGCTACGTTAACAAACAAAATTTCCGCATCTGGGGCTCGGAAAACCCGCACGTTATTGTCGAGAAGCCAATGCATGCACAGAGAGTGACAGTTTGGTGCGGATTGTGGAGTGGTGGCATCATTGGACCATTTTTCTTCGAAAATGAGGCTGGGAACAACGTTTCGGTCAACGGTGGGCATTACAGAGCCATGTTAACGACTTTTTTTTTTACTGAAATTGAAGACATGGATTTGGACGACCTCTGGTTCATGCAGGATGGCGCGCCATGCCACAGAGCCCATGCCACAATCGGCCTTTTGCGCACCAAATTCCCAAATCGTGTTATCAGCCGTCTTGGCGATGTCAATTGGCCGCCTCGGAGCTGCGATTTGACCCCTTTGGACTTCTTTTTGTGGGGAACCGTGAAGGACCGATGTTATGCCAACAATCCGGAAACGATTCAAGCACTTAAGGCCAATATCATCCAAGCAATCCGTGAGCTACAGCCCGAAACCATCAAGAAGGTCTTGGAAAATTGGAGTGATAGAATGCGCTACTGCGAGCCCAGCCGAGGCAGCCGCTTGAACGACGTTGTGTTCCATAATTAATGGGAATGTTTGCTCTTACTAATAAAGCCATAATACATGGAAAAAATTTCATTTTGTTCATTTTATTGCATTTTTAAAAAAAAAACTTGTAGTTGACCCACCCTGTATAATTAAAGTTATGTCACTGGAAAGTGAAAGACTGCCTAAATTAGTGCTTTCGCATATTCTATCGACAAGAAGCAAATTAGTCGAGGAGGGTGAGAAATTATCTTCTAACTGCGGCCTTAACCTATCCATTACGTCCAATGAAGATCCAATATCTTAAAAACAAAGAAGAGAGTTCAACGTGCTACTGGAGAAAACATGGAGCACCATGTTTAAAAATTATAGATGTGAAGCCCAAGAATCTCAAAATAAAATGCACTGTAGAATGAACCACATGCTTAATGACAGGACATCTTTTTAAACTGTTACCCAGCGTACATGATAAGCACTATCTTTGAATTACGAGGGGATTTAACTTAAATTACATACCGCATCGATCAGACCTCCCAGTTTTATGTGATCTATGTAACTTGAAAGAGAGAGAAGACAAGGTACACTTCATTGCGATATGTCCAGTTTTTAAAGAACTTCGCAAGATGTTTTTTTGGATCGCATGTACTAGAACTTTCAGAAACTATTTGTATCCTGAACGGTGACCAAGGATGGGATGTAGTATACAACTACGCAACCAATGCACTCAGATATCGGAAGCAAGTTATTGAGGGCGACTTTTAAAGCAACCGCTTGTTCAATCTTATTTTAATGTTTGTAAAGTAACTGTATACAATTGATTTCATGCTATTCATTTCTTTTGTTTTCTTTCTGCTTTGTCTAATTGTATTATTTTAAACACTGTCAATCTGGTAGACGGTCATAGGTCAAACCAAAAAGATTTAAACTAAAACTTAACTACTCGGGTGGGTGATAATTGCTGTTCCCTGCTGAGCTTGAACCTGCGCACATCGGTTGAAAAGCCATACCCTAAATAGGAACCCTCTCAAAACTTACAAACGTTCTCACTGGACACAGGTTTCTTTTTTTTAATCGCGTACAGGCACTACGACCGATAAAGATCTATTGTGCCAGGGACCATCTTTCAGGACAGCAATAGTTATATTCTATTACAGCTGCGGAGGAGTTCCTTAGGTCTATTGGATAAATAATCTCTTTGAGGAAAAAAGCTTCTCCTAATACTACACAGAGCTGCACTTTCACATATAATAGTATGTGTTCTGTGATATCGTCCTCTTTTATATAGTGGCAGCTAGTTTTATCCTCCGTGACTATAATTTTGTTGAGGTGGTATTTTAATTGGCAGTGACCGGTAAGGAAGCACACAAGCCTCTCTTCCCACCACAATTTGACTTTATTGTATTGGGCTAAGTTTTGTAAACTGTCGAAGCAGCTTAAAACTAATTTTGAACTGCACCTTTCATGTTTGAGTGCAGGTGTATACTAGCACAAGTCTCAATGGCGTAAAGATGCCCTCAGGTTAGGCATTCCCCATAACTATTTCTGCAGAAAAGACTATCGGTTACCTCCTATGCACGTGTTCTGCACTCGCAAACATAAGGAAGACTACATTGGGGAAGGCTCTTCGATGATCTAAGCGATCTATCCAACGCCTGCACGGCTAGAATCAGTAAATTGATCACCTAATGTGAATGGCTCGAGAAATAGGAGGCGTGATGTACCCGCACCTACCTAGTGGCAGCAAGATGAACATTTTTTGGTCTAAGTGTACCTCATCGAGGGTCACTCCAAACCAACCAACCAACCAACCATCTCCAACGAACATCTTTGCCAGAGAACGGGTCAGGAACTAATATGCATAATAATGCATTCAACGGCGGAAATAACAGTGGATTGGTTATACAAAAAGTTTAGATAGTTTTATTTTGTCACGGCAATTGGCGAAGAGTTGGGGAGAGCTAACCTCGGGAAAGCCACTGATGAGAGGGGGTTTGCAGAGTAGCTCGAAAACAGCTTGGTTTCGAAGGAGATGCGCTGGTTTCATCGTTAAAATTCGGGGACGCCGATTGCCGGGCGCAATTGAAAAAACGTTTTTATTGGGAAAAACCAAAGAAAAAGAGTAGGTAGTAAGAAAAAAATTAGTTTTGGGTTGAATAATTTTCTTTATTGTCTTACCTCTATGCGAGTCGGGATTATACAACATAACGAAAATAGGAATGAAACTTAGTTTAAGCCACTTAGCTTAAGCTGAAAACAGAAAATAGGGAAATTTGTGAGTATATTTTGGGGAGTTTGCATGATACGTTAGACATAGTAATATCTATTATTTAATATCAAATAAGGATTTTAGAATGCGTTTTAGACATTTTACCTAACTTACTTACTTACTTAGGTGGCGCTACAGTTCGGGGTGAACCTGGGCCTCAACCAACAAGCCTCTCCATTTAGCTCGGTCTTTAGCTAATTGCCTCCAGTTGCGCACTCCATGTTGGTCGACGTCCCCTTGAACTTGTGCGCGCACCTACGGCGATGATTCCCTCTACTGCGTCGTCCCTCAGGGTTAGATTCGAAGACTCTGCGGGCCGGAGCGTTGGTGTCCATTCGCTCTTCATGTCCTAGCCATTTCAGACGTCCAATACGCAGTTTTTTGACCAGGCCGATGTCGCTGTACAGCTCGTATAGTTCGTGATTGAATCTTCTCCTCCAAAACCCGACAACGCAAACGGGACCGAAAATCTTACGAAGAATTTTTCTCTCGAAGCGACCAAGGATATCTTCATCCTCTTTTCATAAAGTCCATGTTTCAGCGCTTGGGATGATCAAGGTCTTATATAGAGTCTCCTTAGTTGTTCGAGATAGGGCTTTACTGTTGAATTGCCTTATAAGCCAAAAAAAACAGCGATTGGCAAGAGTTATTCTTCGATTGATTTCTGCGCTGATCTTGTTTGTAGAATTTATAGCAGAGCCAAGGTAGACAAAGTCCCTTACTACCTCGAAGTTATAGCTGCCCACTGTGACGTTTTGTCCAATTCGTCGGTGTTGGCTTTCCCTTCTTGTTGACAGCATATACTTGGTTTTGCCCTCGTTTATCGCTAAACCCATTTTGGCCGCTTCCGCCTCAATGCTTGCAAACGCACCGGTGACAGCCCGCTGAGTTCTTCCGATAATGTCTATATCGTCGACGTATGCAAGTAGTTGTACAGACTTGTAATAGATTGTGCCTCCGGTGTTGGCTTGTGAGTTCCGCACAATCCGTTCAAGTACAATATTGAAGAAGTCACATGACAGCGCGTCACCTTGTCTAAAGCCTTTTTTGACATCAAAGGTCTCGGTGAGGTCATTACCGACCTTGATGGAGCAGCGAGCGTTCTCCATCGTCAGCCTGCACAGACGGACAAGTTTGGCAGGGATGTCAAAACTAGACATGGCTCTATAAAGCTCTTCTCTATAGATGCTGTCATAGGCGGCCTTGAAATCGATAAAGAGGTGGAGAGTATCGATTTGGAATTCTTGGGTTTTCTCCAGGATCTGCCGAAGTGTGAAGATTTGATCGATGGTGGACTTTCCTGGCCTGAAACCGCACTGATAGGGTCCAATCAGGCTGTTGACAAAAGGTTTCAGGCGTTCACACAATATAGCAGAAAAGATCTTGTATGCGATGTTGAGGAGACTGATGCCTCTATAATTGGCGCAGTTGAGGGGGTCTCCTTTCTTGTGGATCGGGCAAACGATGCTGAGATTCCAATCATCAGGCATACACTCGTCTGACCAAATATTAGAAATGAGTTGGTGTATGCACTCTACCAATTTATCCCCTGCTGCCTTGAAGAGTTCGGCCGGTAAGCCGTCAGGTCCAGCAGCCTTGTTGGATTTTAGCTTGGATATTGCTATCCTCACTTTGTTTTGGTCAGGTGGACGGAAATTTTGACTATCATCGTCTATGTTGAATGGTTCATTCTGCCTGACAGCGGGATGTTGCTCTTCGTCGCCGTTATAAAGTCTGCAGAAGTAGTTTTTCCATATTCTCAGCACCGACTGTGATTCTACTACGAGGTTTCCATTTTCATCTCTACAGGTTTCTGTACAGGTTTCTGTCGATAATCTCAAACGCGCGCTTCTCATGCTCTTTCTTCTTCTTTTGGAGAAGCCGATGTTCTTCCCGTCTCTTTTGCTCGTACAGCTCACGAGCAGCTCTGTCTTCCTTTGCAGCGCCGCTTTGTATGCCTCTTGTTTTGCTGCATGCACTCGCCGGCATTCTTCGTCAGACCCAGCACATCAGTCGCGGCGTTTCTGATGGCATGTTGGCAGCGTTGCCACTGGTCTTCGGTACTTGATGCTGGCGGCATAGGGGTGATTGAGAGATTTCGGGATACGCGTTCAGCGAAGAGTCTGGCGGTCTCTTGCGATTGTAGCTTTTCGACGTTAAATTTTCTCACAGTGATTCTTCCTTGTTGCTCAGATTGGGATATCCGCATTCGTACCTTGGCTACAACAAGGTAATGATCCGAGTCTATGTTGGCCGCTCGGAAGGTCCGGACATCCAGAATACTGGAGGCATGTCTTGCGTCGATCGCAATATAATCAATTTGGTTGATCGTTACATGATCATTAGACCGCCATGTCTGCTTATGAATAGCGAGATGAGGAAACCATGTGCTTGCTATGGTGACATTTCGCTCCATAGCGAAATCAATTAGCCTTAGTCCGTTATCAGACGTGGTGTCGTGTAGGCTATGCTTACCGACTGCCCTGCGAAAGACGTCCTCCTTTCCTATTTTGGCGTTAAAATCGCCCAATACGATTTTAACGTCGTATTTAGGACATTGCTCATATGTTTTGTCGAGGAGCTCGTAGAAACACTCTTTGGTGGCAGGGTCCTTTTCTTCTGTGGGGGCATGAACACATATTAGGCTTATGTTAGCGAATTTAGCCTTGATCCGAATAGTCATAATATGCTCGCTAACGTGTCGGAAGCTTAAGGCTTCTTGCCTAAGTCTGCCGCGTATGACAAATCCGCATCCGAATAAGCGTTGCCTGTTGCCTCTGTAGCAATCACCGTAGTAGATGTCACAGTTTTTCATCCTCTTTTTGCCCGGCCTATCCCATCGCACTTCCTGGATGGCGGTAATATCTGCTTTATAGCAGTCTAGGGCCTCTGCTAGTTGTTCGGCTACACGTGGTCTGTAAAGGGACAGAACATTCCACGTACAGATCCGAAGGTCGTTGTCCTTATTTCGTTTGCTGGGGTCGTCATTAGTTGAGTCATCCTTATCCGAGGCTTTTGGTTGTTTCGGAACCATGAGTTTTTTACGTGGTAGGGAAGTTACCCCGACGGCACAACCCCCAACCTGGAGGGCCAGTTCCTTAATTATTCCCCTAGGACGAGGGGCCGGGTGCACCATGACCCCGCTTCCCAGCTTTCGGGAAAAACACGACACGAACACGCCTCCAGCTCAGGGGAACGTGGTTTAGGAGAATACAGCTTCTGTATATCGTGCCATTTGCATATTCTATATATAATCAAAACGTCAGACAGCTATTGCATGAAGAAAACATTTTTATAAATAAGAACATTTAACTAATGGATAAACTCGCTAACTACGATATAAGCCGTATTTTATTATCACCCAAGATCCATATAGATTACACGACGAAAATAAAACGATCCGGATCTGGATCAACGAATAGTTTTCCTTGTGTCTTGTAGTGTGGTTGTGTAACCTACCAAGGAATAAAAAAAAAATGTCTGGATCACGAAATTGATCCTGATAGAATGCAAGATCTCGTATTGTAGTTGTATTGCATAGAAATCAATGATCCATATGGATCATGAGTGATAATTAAATACGGCTATAGTTAACTCATTAGTTATCGGTGTGTTAGCGATTGTTTTATTAATACGGCTGTTAAGCATAGGTGTATTACTTTTCTTAATTTATATTAATGATATTGGACAATCACTATCCCAAGTCCAAGTATCTATCTTTGCGGATGATACCTTAATATACCTTGTTGGTAAGGATCAAAATATGTGTGTGTATAATGCGAAACGAGTTAAATGTCCTAAATAATTGGTTGTGTATGAATAAACTAAAACTAAATGTAAACAAAACTAGATGCATGTGTGTGAATAGTAGCGGTTGGGACATAAACTTAGCAATAAATACTGAACGTGTAGAATGTGTGCGCGAAATAAAGTATCTTGGTGTGATTATGGATTGCGATCTTAAATTCACGGAGCATATAGCCAAACTAAGCGCAAAAATTAAAAAAAAATTGGTTTCCTCAAAAGGGTTCGAAGAAATATTTCATTGAGCTGTGCAATAACAACATACAACACTATTATCCTTCCCCATTTTAATTACTGTTCATCAATTATTTAAATGTGCAATAACGAACTTGAAGTACTACAAAATAGAGCAATGCGAACTATATTGAAGGGCAACTACTCGAGCAGAAATGTTCGGGTCAGAGCTATATGGATTCCGGGGGCTAGCAAATAATGAAACAGTTTGGACGCAATTTGAGGGTCGCGAGTTGGAACGTTGGAAGCATGACCGGTCGAAGTTACGAGCTGGAAGAGATGATGAATAGAAGGCGGGTGGACATCTTGTGTGTCCAAGAGACGAAATGGAAAAACACCGGGAATCGGGCGCGTTTCTTGGACGTTAGGACAAAAGATTACAAGATGTTCTACTACGGGACGGAAAAGGCTAAGAACGGAATAGGTATCATCCTTGCGGCAGAGCTACTTGGAAACGTCTTGAGCATTTCGAAGTCCAGCGACCGTTTGATGTCTCTCAAACTAGTAATACAAGGAGAGGTGTGGAATATTGTCAGTGCATATGCTCCCCACAATGGGTGCAATCAGAGAGATAAAGATGCATTTTGGCTAGATGTCCACAATCTTCTTAAGTACATCCCAAAGGAAGAATTTCTGTTTGGTGGAGGAGATTTGAATGGACATGTCGGGAAATCAAACGAAGACTATGAAGACTGCCATGAAGGACTAGGATATGGCACCAGGAACTTTCCTGGTGAAGACATCCTAAGCATGTGCAAATCACACGGTCTTATCGTGTTAAATACCATGTGCATCAAACAAAGCCGACACCTGATCACTTACAGCAGTGGTGGAGATGAAACTCAGATTGACTACCATTTGGTAGCGAGTTTCATGAAACCTCGGGTAAAAGATTGCAAAGTGATCCTGGAAGAGGCAATCGCTCGGCAACACCGTCTCCTGCTAACAGAAATTTTTATGAAAACACCGAAGAAAAGCAAACAAACAAGGGTCTCTGAGAAAATCAAGTGGTACAATCTGGACAAAGGAAAAGGCGAGGCTTTTGTCCGCCCAAAGAAGGTGGAATGCTCAGGAGATTCGTTCGCCAAAGTTCATTAGCAATGCTCATGGCCAGCTTCTTGTGGATGACAGCAAAATTCTGCAGAGGTGGCGGCAGTATTGTGAAGAGCTTTTAAATGAACAGTTCCCCCGGCTATACTTTCCAAGAGCCACCCCTAACTGTGAAGAAATACCCGACATTACAGTCGAAGAAGTTAGTGGGGCGGTCAAATACTCCAAAAAACGAAAAGCGGTTGGGCCAGACGAGATACCCTCTGAGTTCTGGAGACATCGGGTTCAGATGGCTCAGAATTCTCATCTCCAAATTCGTGAGAGGTGATCCAATGCCGAATCAATGGAGGGAAAATTACCTTCTCCCTGTATACAAAGGGAAGGGTGATACGCGAAACTGTGATAACTACCGTTCGATCAAGCTGATGTCACACACCATGAAGATCGTTGAGCGGGTATTAGGTGGCCGACTGCGAAAATAATACGGCTATCTGATGATCAGTGCGGGTTTGTCTCGGGTAAATCAACCACAGATGCAATCCAAAGTATAAGGATCATAATGGAAAAACATCGTGATTCCTTAAGGGATTTGCATATTGTATTGGTTGACTTTGAAAAGGCATTCGACAGACAACCACGAGATCTGATATGGGTGGCGCTAAGACCTCGAGGGGTTCCAGAAACCTATGTACATATGATCCTGGACATGTACGCAGGAGCAAAGACAAGAGTAAGATGCCCCGCTGGAGTAACCGAAGAGTTCCTAATCAAAGTCGGGGTGCACCAGGGAAGCGTTTTAAGTCCTTTGCTCTTTATTACAGTCCTTGATTATCTGCTTGAAGGTAAAGTGATGGACCCCAAAGTACATCAGTTATTCTTTGCTGACGATGGAGCCATCATAAGTGAGGATCCTACATCCCTGCAACGAGCACTTGATGTGTGGGTGGACGTTTTGGAGGGAAATGGGTATCGCATTAGTTCAAAAAAGACAGAGTACTTGTGCTGCCCGTTCTCTGACCCACTCAGGCCTATTCCAGACATTTATTTGAATGAAACAGTGCTTCCCAAGTGCGAAAAGTTCAAATATCTGGGATCTATGATCAATAGCAAAGCAACTTGTGATGACGACATCAATCATCGTGTAAGCGTAGGGTGGATGAAGTGGCGAGAAAATTCCGCTATCTTCTGTGACAGAAAAATGTCTCCTAAGTTGAAAGAAAGGCTCTACACCGCAGTTGTACGCCCAGCGCTCACATTCTGTTCACAATGTTGGACGATGTACAAAAAGTATGAGGGTATATTAACGGCAGCTGAGATGAAGATGCTTCGCATGACAGCAGGAGTGACAAAGCTTGATCGAATAAGAGGTTCGAAGATCTGTGGAAGCTTTCACATCAAGGAAACCATCGTACAAAAAATAGAGCGCGACCGGCTCAGTTGGTATTGCCACGTTCAAAGAAGAGATCATTTGAACCCTGATAAAAAGGCAATATCAATGCACGTTCCAAAGACATCGCGATGTAGGAAAGGCAGGCCTATAAACGCCTGGGTCAGACAAATGCGACGACATGGGCATTTCATTGGCCCCAGTAACCGAGTAATCCAAAATCGGCAGGCCCGCCGATATTTTCTGAGGTCAAATAGGCGAAACCCACAGGCGGATCAGTAGAAATGCGGTGAAGTGGGAGGGTTGTGATCCCTTATTTTCGGATCATAACCTCGCTGATAAAAGGAAGAAGAAGATGTACAGAGGAGTAAATGTCGTTTACTTTGAAACTTATATTGGTCAGAAAAGATGTGACGTATTTAATGATTTTAGGGCCGGTCTTCCATTCCATAAGTTTGTTAAGAATAACGTGTAAACCAATTTGATCGAAAGGCTTTTCAAAGTCAATCGTTAGGATTGATGCATGTTTTTTTTCTGATAGGGTCGATTAAATAAATTCGTCTAAGTGCAATAGAGCATCTGTGGTGCATCGCCCTTTTTTAAAGGCAACTTGGCGACAGTCGATATAATTGTTCTTTTGACAAAACTGGAACAGACGACTTGAAACTATTTTTTCTAGGATTTTTCCCATACAAGTTTATATAAATAAATAAAAATAAAGTTAAAAATAACCTATTTCCAGATTATTTGCAGCGAAATGCGAGATACATAACCAGCGCTAGGTATAACCTTAGGTACGCATATGACTTTCGTCTACCCTTATATAGAAAAGCAAGTACCCAAAACAACATTCTCTACAGAGGTATGCAGTTATTCAATAGTCTTCCAGTCAATTTAAAGCGTGAAACAAATTTTTATATTTTTAAGTCGAGAGTGATAAGCCTTTTAAAGAGTGATTTAGTATAATAATTTATTTCAAAAAATGTATATGTAATACAATAATAATTAATTTCATAATATGTATACCTATATTTGTTAAAAAAGTTTTTTCATAAACTAATAAAAATATATATTAAAAAAAAAAAGTGTTTTGTTTAATTCATTTGCCCGTTGTTTTTAATTTACGCTGTTTCCATTTACCCTAGTTTTTTTTTTAAGGACTGGGGCCAATGTAAAATGAAAGTAATTAACGATATTCCGAGGTTGCCCTATCAAGATTCCATAAACCAAGTTGCCACCGTTTTTAAGTTTAAATATACAGGGTGATTTGCATAAGATGCGACAAAAGCCTAGGACGGATAGGTTGGGTCGAGGCAAGAAAAAAATCGTACGGGAGGGGGGTCTATCTCCCCCCGGTTAGGCGGGAGGGGCAATTTTGTAAAAAATTGACTTTAAATCCAACAAAAATTACTAAAAATCAACAGAAACACGTAAAATAATGTGCTATAGCTTTTTTGAAAGCTAATATGCCATTCTTTGATGTGCTTTTTAAATCAAGTTGTTTCAGTGAATGGTTTTTGAAAAATTAAATTTCAAAGTCAACATTTTTGAAAAATATTTGGAATTTTTTTTTTCAAGTTGATTTTTTTCAAAATTTTGCGTTATTAACTGCCACTGATATTTTTATTTTTCAATGCCCTTATCAGTTCTTAATTAAATACCGAAAGCCCGATGTAAAAATCTTTCTTAGTTTTTGAGATATTAAAAAAAAAAAAAAATTGGCTTTCAAAAAAGCTATAGCACATTATTTTACGTGTTTCCGTTGAATTTCAATCCTACTCTCAACCTCCACGCGGTGACAGCCGGGTGCCTAGTACCTTAATCCAAGAAATGGGTAACCAACCCCGTTTGGCGGATTCTTGGTGGCAGCAGATGAGAGAGGGGGGGAAGAGTGCTTTTCTCACTAGAGCACTTCTTCCTGTTCCAGGCGGCAGCGGACGAATTCCCTAGACGGAGTCAACGGTGGCGTCTATAGTTCCAGTTAGGTTGAACTTAGTGAATACCTTGCGCGAGCTGCTTCGACGTATTCGGATTACAGGTCGGTAAGGAATTTCCAATGTTGGTCAGGACATTGGAATAGAGATGGTGGCGGAGGAGCCCTTAATGGGCCAACGGCAGCGCTCATACTCCCGTAGTGGACTACTGGCACCGGTGTACCCGGCCCCTCGTCCTAGGGGAATAATTTAGGGAACTGGCCTTCCAGGTTGGGGGTTGTGCCGTCGGGGTAACTTCCCTACCACGTAAAAACGCATGGTTCCGAAACAACCAAAAGCCTCGGATAAGGATGACCCAACTAATGACGACCCCAGCAAACGAAATAAGGACAACGACCTTCGGATCTGTACGTGGAATGTTCTGTCCCTTTACAGACCACGTGCAGCCGAACAACTAGCAGAGGCCCTAGACTGCTATAAAGCAGATATTACCGCCATCCAGGAAGTGCGATGGGATGGTCCAGGCAAAAAGAGGATGAAAAACTGTGACATCTACTACGGTGATTGCTACAGAGGCAACAGGCAACGCTTATTCGGATGCGGATTTGTCATACGCGGCAGACTTAGGCAAGAAGTCTTAAGCTTCCGACACGTGAGCGAGCGTATTATGACTATCCGGATCAAGGCTAAATTCGCTAACATAAGCCTAATATGTGTTCATGCCCCCACAGAAGAAAAGGACCCTGCCTCCAAAGAGTGTTTCTACGAGCTCCTCGACAAAACATACGAGCAATGTCCTAAATACGACGTTAAGATCGTATTGGGCGATTTTAACGCCAAAATAGGAAAGGAGGACGTCTTCGGTAGAGCAGTCGGTAAGCATAGCCTACACGACACCACGTCTGATAACGGACTAAGGCTAATTGATTTCGCTGTGGAGCGAAATGTCACCATAGCAAGCACATGGTTTCCTCATCTCGATATTCATAAGCAGACATGGAGGTCCAATGATCATGTCACGATCAACCAAATTGATCATATTGCGATCGATGCAAGACATGCCTCCAGTATTCTGGATGTCCGGACCTTCCGAGCGGCCAATATAGACTCGGATCATTACCTTGTTGTAGCCAAGGCACGAATGCGGATATCCCAATCCGAGCAACAAAGAAGAATTACTGTGAGAAAATTTAACGTCGAAAAGCTACAATCGCAAGAGACCGCCAGACTCTTCGCTGAACGCGTATCCCGAAATCTCTCAATCACCCCTTTGCCGCCAGCATCAAGTACCGAAGACCAGTGGCAACGCTGCCAACATGCCATCAGAAACGCCGCGACTGATGTGCTGGGTCTCGCTCGCCCACCACCGCGAAACCCCTGGTTTGACGAAGAATGCCGGCGAGTGCATGCAGCAAAACAAGAGGCATACAAAGCGGCGCTGCAAAGGAAGACGAGAGCTGCTCGTGAGCTCTACGAGCAAAAGAGACGGGAAGAACATCGGCTTCTCCAAAAGAAGAAGAAAGAGCATGAGAAGCGCGCGTTTGAGAATGTCGAGAGTCTATACTCCAGGAACAATGTACGGAAGTTTTACCAAAAGGTAAAAAGAACGTGTCAGAGAAGTAATACCCGTACAGAAACCTGTAGAGATGAGAATGGAAACCTCGTAGTAGAATCACAGTCGGTGCTGAGAATATGGAAAAACTACTTCTGCAGACTGTATAACGGCGACGAAGACCAACATCCCGCTGTCAGGCAGAATGAACCATTCAACATGGACGATGATAGTCAAAATTTCCGTCCACCTGACCAAAACGAAGTGAGGATAGCAATATCCAAGCTAAAATCGAACAAGGCTGCTGGACCTGACGGTTTACCGGCCGAACTTTTCAAGGCAGCTGGGGATGAATTGGTAGAGTGCATACACCAACTCATTTCTAATATTTGGTCAGAGGAGTGTATGCCTGATGAATGGAATCTCAGCATCGTTTGCCCGATCCACAAGAAAGGAGACCCCCTCAACTGCGCCAATTATAGAGGCATCAGTCTCCTCAACATCGCATACAAGATCTTTTCTGCTATATTGTGTGAACGCCTGAAACCTTTTGTCAACAGCCTGATTGGACCCTATCAGTGCGGTTTCAGGCCAGGAAAGTCCACCATCGATCAAATCTTCACACTTCGGCAGATCCTGGAGAAAACCCAAGAATTCCAAATCGATACTCTCCACCTCTTTATCGATTTCAAGGCCGCCTATGACAGCATCTATAGAGAAGAGCTTTATAAAGCCATGTCTAGTTTTGACATCCCTGCCAAACTTGTCCGCCTGTGCAGGCTGACGATGGAGAACGCTCGCTGCTCCATCAAGGTCGGTAATGACCTCACCGAGACCTTTGATGTCAAAAAAGGCTTTAGACAAGGTGACGCGCTGTCATGTGACTTCTTCAATATTGTACTTGAACGGATTGTGCGGAACTCACAAGCCAACACCGGAGGCACAATCTATTACAAGTCTGTACAACTGCTTGCATACGCCGACGATATAGACATTATCGGAAGATCTCAGCGGGCTGTCACCGGTGCTTTTGCAAGCATTGAGGCGGAAGCGGCCAAAATGGGTTTGGCGATAAACGAGGGCAAAACCAAGTATATGCTGTCAACTAGAAGGGAAAACCAACATCGACGAATTGGACAAAACGTCACCGTGGGCAGCTATAACTTCGAGGTAGTAAGGGACTTTGTCTACCTTGGCTCTGCTATAAATTCAGCAAACAAAATCAGCGCAGAAATCAATCGAAGAATAACTCTTGCCAATCGCTGTTTTTTTGGGCTTATAAGGCAATTCAACAGTAAAGCCCTCTCTCGAACAACTAAGGAGACTCTATATAAGACCTTGATCATCCCAGTCCTGCTTTACGGCGCTGAAACATGGACTTTATTAAAAGAGGATGAAGATATCCTTGGTCGCTTCGAGAGAAAAATTCTTCGTAAGATTTTCGGTCCCGTTTGCGTTGACGGGTTTTGGAGGAGAAGATTCAATCACGAACTATACGAGCTGTACAGCGACATCGACCTAGTCAAAAAACTGCGTATTGGACGTCTGAGATGGCTAGGACATGTAGAGCGAATGGACACCAACGCTCCGGCCCGCAGAGTCTTCGAATCTAACCCCGAGGGACGACGCAGTAGAGGGAATTATCGCCGTAGGTGGCGCGCACAAGTTCAAGGGGACCTCGACCAACTTGGAGTGCGCAACTGGGGGCAATTAACTAAAGACCGAGCTAAATGGAGAGGCTTGTTGGTTGAGGCCCACGTTCACCCCGAACTGTAGCGCCACCTAAGTAAGTAAGTAAGTTGAATTTCAATATTTTTTTCTTGCCTCGACCCAACCTATCCCCCCCCCCCCCAATTCTGCGGGAGCTTTTTAACAAATCCATGAGGACAGGAATATTTCCTGATGGATGGAAGGAATCTATTGTTCGACCTATTCAGAAAGTACAGAATACTGTCTTGTGTGAGGAATTCAGACTGATGAATATGCTGCCTTTATATGAAAAGCTATTCGAAAAGATTGTAGAGAAGCAGTTTAGAAGCTATATAGAGGAAAATAATTACATCATGCAACATCAATCGGGATTCAGAAAAGGATACTCATGTGAGACGGCTTTAAATTGGGTGATAGAAAAGTGGAAAAGCCTAATGGATCAACGGAAAGTACAGTCACACCTCGAGTTACGACGCTTCGACTTAAGTCATTTCGACTTACGACGTCGGCAAAATTTAGGAAGCTTTCCTCGACATACGTCATTTATGCTTCGAGTTACGACAGTAAATGCGTTAGTAGGCCGTGCAAATTTGAAATTTGACATTCGAAAAAACTGTTCTTTTTTTAGTTTGCTAAGTAATTTTTCTATTGATATTTTGCAGAACAAAGTAAGAAGTGTGCTATTGTAAGATTGTGTCGTATTTTCTTTTGATTTGTTTTTTTTTTTTTTTAATTTGATAAGCAATTCTGGTAAGTTGCATGTTTAATTTATTTTAATTAGTACAAAAGCAGGAATTGATTGCTTGATTGCTTTAGGTTGAAGTGAAACTTTAATATCATGGATGGAAAAAGATCATCTTCCTCTGTTTCGGGAAATTTACGCAAAAAGCAGCGAAAGGTAATTCCAATCAAGACTAAAATCGAGATTTTGGACCGCTTGGATAAAGGCGAAAAGACCGTTAAGTTAACTGGGGAATCCGCAAGTGCAGACATTGAAGCAGCAACTTTGTTTCCAAGTAAACTAAAAGCATTAATTGAAGAAGGTCAATATAGTCCTAGGCAAGTTTTTAATGTGGACGAAACAGGTTTGTACTGGAAACGATTACCGACAAGAACTTTTGTTTCCAGAGATTTAAGCGCAGTTCCTGGTTATAAGACAGCAAAAGATAGGTTGGCTCTTTTGTTAGGTGGAAATGCTTTCGGTGACTTTAAACTTAAGCCGCTGTTAATATACAATTCTCTTAACCCAAGGACTTTAAAAAACATAGACAAAAATAGTCTTCCGGTAATTTGGAGATCGAATAAAAAAGCCTGGGTAACTTCACCAATGTTTACTGATTGGTTTAAGAAGGAATTTTGCCCAGCGGCTAAGGAATACTGCTTTAAAAATAATCTCTCAGAAAGGGTTCTTCTAATCTTGGACAATGCTCCTGGTCATCCTCACTGTCTTGACGATATTGATGAAAATGTTAAAGTACTTTTTCTTCCTCCGAATACTACATCGATACTTCGACCCATGGACCAAGGAGTAATTGCTTCTTTTAAGGCGTATTATTTGCGTCGAACTTTTCAACAGATAATTCATGCTCTGGATATGTCCCTCGAAAATGAAGAAAAACAGACATACATAAAGAAAATTTGGCAGAATTATTATATTCACCAGGCTATTAAAAACATAGCTGACTCCTGGAAAGATGTAACAGCTTCTAACATGAATAAAGTTTGGCGACAAATTTGGCCAGAATGTATTCAATCTCCACCTAGTGCTAATGTTGACATTGCGCAAAGTGATAACGATGAAATCGTATCAGAAATAGTTCGTATGGCGAAGAAAATAGGATTGTCTGACCTTGGTGAGGACGACATAACAGATTTAATTCACGTTCAAGAAGAACCACTTTCCACTGACGAACTAATAAGAATTTTAGAAGACTCAGAAGAGGCGAATACGAGCCCTGACAATGCTGGTTGGCAGAATTTCTGGATTACATGGAAAGGGGATTGAATATATTGAAAAATGATCCAGATCGAGAGAGAAGCGAGAAGGTATCATTTTTGGTTTCAGAAAATATATCATGCTACAAGGATCTGTACAAAAAAAAAAGAAGTTAGAAGCTGCTCAAACCACACTGACACAATTTTTCAATCCGTCTTCTACTAATACTGCAGAGCCAGAGCAAGAAGCTCAGGCTGAACTACATGTTCTACAGGTTCTAAGTGACGAAGATGAAAATATTATATAAATAACACGTATTATTCATATAAGAAAGACCACTCCGTGTTATAGCAAGGGGTCTCCACCCCTCGTGCACTAAAGATGACATAAATGACCTTAAAGGAAAAGGCTTGAAAATTATCGACGCATTTAATATCTTAAAGAAGATAAAGCAGAAAACGGAACAAGGCAATGAAATCTTGGTCAAGCGTGGACTTCCGCTCTTTATGCTAACCTTCGATAGAAGCGAAAATATAGACGATATTTATAACGTAAAAAGTATTTTGAATATCGTAGTTAAAATCGAGCCTATGCGTACGAATACACGATCGATACCTCAGTGCAAACGCTGTCAAGGTTTCAATCACACCCAGTCGTATTGCCAAAAAGAACCGAAATGTGTAAAATGTGCCGGGAACCACTTATCAGAAAGGTGTGACTTAAATAAGCAGGCTCCGGCGACCTGCATAAACTGTAAAGGCAAGCACCCAGCAAACTATCGAGGTTGTGAAGTAGCAAAGGAGCTTCAAAAAAGGCGCGATACTCTCAAGAAACCGATACACCCGAACCCAAGCTTAAGAGATCGTAAAACCGATAAGCCTAAGACCGCTAAGCCAGTCAAAACGACGAGACCGATAAAGGAAACTAAAACAATTGCGCAAGAGAACGTCGCTGGTCCAAGTGCAGCGGAAAAACCGCCACAGGTTGACGCGAGATCGTACGCGCAAGTCGCGTCAAACGAAAACAAATTAAGATCATCTACAACAGATCCGGTCAGCCAAATATTTACCATTATATTGGAAAAATTTGAGGAGCAAACCAAAGTTAATAAAATTATACTTGACAAATTGAGCAAGCTCGAGTTCAAACCTCGCAAGACAATCAAAAAAACATGAATATGAAACAGCTACTTAAGATACTAACGTGGAACGCAAACGGCCTTCTGAAAAAAATCGACGAGTTAGAAGTGTTTCTACGGAAAAATAACATTGACATATGTTTGGTATCGGAAACGCACTTAAAAAAGGGACTTAGACCCAAAATAAAAGGCTACAGCGATTACCATGCGAATCATCCTTCGGAAAATGCGAGAGGCGGGTCCTCTCTTTACATCAAAGACTGTATTAAGCACTCCGAAAACATAGAAATAGAATTTGATTCTATGCAAATAAGCTCAGTCTCCATAAAAATAAACCACTTAGACTACAACATCGGATCTAGTTACTTCCCTCCGGGATATAAGCTAGTAGAAGACGACCTTGTTCGCGTCTTTGACTCACTCGGACCTAATTTTGTTTTAGGTGGTGACTTTAACGCGAAACACACTTTCTGGGGATCCAGATGCAATTCGACAAAAGGCAGATTATTGTACAAAGCCAGCATGAAACGTGGGGTGAACTTTTTTTCGACAGGAAAGCCAACTTATTGGCCAACTGACAAAAATAAAATCCCTGACCTCGTCGACTTCTTTATCGTAAAAGGGTTAACTAAAAATTTGACGGAAATCGAAGAATGCTATGATCTATGCTCAGATCACTCGGCAGTCACTCTGAAAATAGGTGGAAGTCTAGTAAAAAAAGAAGGACCGCCTAGGTTAACTAGTAACAAAACTAACTGGGACGCTTTCAGAAGAGACTGCAAGGAAAATGTTGCTTTAAATGTACCGCTAAAGACACCGTTCGAAATAGAAGAAGAAATCGACAAACTCGTCGAAGCCATTCAGAGCTCAGCGTGGAAAAACACTCCCTTGCGAAAGACAGAAGCGCGGAACAATAAAGTCAAATACCAGCCTGAAATCGAAGACCTCATACGAGAAAAGAGGAGAGCGCGCAAGAGATGGCAACAATCCCGCGCGCCACCGGATAAAACTTATCTGAACCATCTTTGTAACAAGCTTAAAAAAGTGCTGCAGGACCTAAAAAATCACGAGACTTCTACTTACCTCGAGGGTTTGACCTCTGATAAGTATTCAAACTACTCTCTATGGAAAGCCTTGAAGTCCATAAGGAAACCTGTAATGCACTCGCCGCCAATTAGGAAAGCTAACGGGGAATGGGCAAAAGAAGATAAAGAGAAAGCAGAATTATTTGCCGATCACTTAGAGGAAACGTTCAAGCCGTTCGATGGACAACCGTTGATCGAAGATCCGAATGATAATATGGCACCCGACAACTTTAGAGTAAAAACCGTATCCCTGTCCGAACTTCGAATGACAATACAAAAATTGAAAAATAACAAGGCTCCGGGATATGATTTAATCACTGGCGAAATTCTGAAAGAGCTACCGAAAAAAGTGCTGGTTAAGTTGCTCTACATTATAAATGCTTCCTTAAGACTATTATATGTCCCAAGGCAATGGAAAGTCGCCGAAATTATTATGGTTCCGAAACCGGGGAAATGTGCAAATGACAAGAAATCATATAGACCCATTTCACTTCTGCCAATAATATCTAAGGTCTTCGAGAAACTTCTGCTGAAACGATTGCAACCAGTAATTGAAGAAAGACACTTGATCCCGGATCATCAATTCGGGTTTCGGGTCAAACATTCCACAATCGATCAGGTGTATCGAATAACGAACGAGATTGCAAAAGCTCTAGAAGGGAAAAAAATATGCTCTAGCGCTTTTCTCGACGTATCGCAAGCCTTCGACAAGGTATGGCACGAAGGCCTAAGGTATAAGCTAAGGGTAATCTTACCGGAAAAGTTATACAGAATATTGGAATCTTATCTTGAAAACAGACTTTTCCGTGTTAGACACGGGAGTGAATATTCGGATTTCAAAGATATCTACGCCGGTGTTCCACAAGGAAGTGTTCTCGGTCCAATCCTGTTCTTGCTCTACACAAGATATATACCACAAGATGAAGGGACCGTTGTAGCAACGTTCGCAGACGACACGGCTATCCTCGTAACGGATGAGTCAGTCGAATCATCAACGGGAAAACTCCAACGAGCTTTGAACAATGTATGCGAATGGACAAAAACCTGGCGAATAGTCCTCAATGAGACAAAATCAACGCATGTCAATTTTACGTTAAGAAAGATAAACAACTTACCTATATCCATTAACTCGGTACAAATACCTTACGCAAACGAGGCAAAATATTTAGGAATGACCCTAGACGCAAAACTTAAGTGGAAACCACACGTTAAAAAGAAGCGCGAAGAGCTCGAACATTGAGAAATGTATTGGCTACTCGGAAGATACTCGAAGTTAAGCGTATACAACAAACTGCTTCTGTATAAGCAAGTGCTAAAACCGTCTTGGACATATGGTATACAACTTTGGGGTTGTACCAAACCAAGCAATATGGCTCTACTGCAAGCATTTCAAAATAAAATGCTAAGAGCAATCGTGAATGCTCCTTGGTATATAAGGAATAGTGATATTCACAGAGATCTAGGAATTGCTACCGTGAGGGACGAAGTAACAAACTTTGCTCGCAAACTTTGTACCCGTCTTCGTGTTCATTGCAATAATGAAATAATCCGTACTATGGACGTGACAAGCCTTGAGCGCCGACTACAAAGAACAAGACCTTTCGACCTAGCGCCGTAAGGAAAAACCGCATGTAATGACGGTATTAGTAGGTGCCTTCACTGGAAAGCTACCTACCTAACGCGATTAACACTACAGAAGCGTAAACTACTCGTTAAGGCAACTTAGTCGTAGTCATCACAAAAAATGAAAAAATGAGAGGAACGAATTTCCTACTACTATGAGTACGCGCACTACTAGCACTGATGGCATTGTCAGATATATGAACCAACCAACCAAACCAAACCAAAAAAAAAAAAAAAAAAAAAAACCTATTATTGAATTCCTTTTTGTGGCTTCGACCTAAGTCGATTTCGACTTACGACGCGTTTTTTCGGAACGAATTTGCGACGTAAGTCGAGGTATTCCTGTAATTGTAGCAGTGTTTCTGGATTTCAAGAGAGCTTTTGAAACGGTGGACCGGGAGATTCTAATAAAAAAAACTGATTAAGTATGGAGTCAATGGCAATGAACTGAAATGGTTTGAGTCATATCTAAACGGCCGCACTCAACGCACAATAGTAACTGAAAGTATCGCGGATCCAATTGAAATTAAAATAGGAGTACCCCAAGGCTCGGTATTGGGTGTTTTTCTATTCTTAATATATATAAATGATATAAACGCAGCAGTGAAATATAACAAATTGTGCATGTTCGCGGATGATGCGCTCCTATTTGTCAGAGGAAGTAATTCAGGGGAATGCATCCAAAAAATAAACGAGGACCTGAAATCGGTGAGCAAGTGGCTAAAAGTGAAAAAGCATTTCCAATATTGTTCAACAATACTTTATCTATCAACGGAAGGAGATTTAACAATGCTACAAAGGCTCCAAAATAAAGCCATGAGGATAGTTCTCAAGTGCGCAAGACTAACCCACATAAAGGATATGCTGGAAAGGCTTAAATGGCTAAGTATAAGGCAGCAAATCAATCTAAACGTGTTAGTGTTCGTCTTTAAAATGAAAAACGAAATGCTCCCCAACTATCTTTTTAACAATCTAAGATGCATAAGTGAAAGTCAGCCTTATAACCTTAGAGGTGCTCAAAATTTTCGATTAGAACTGAAATCATCCGCGCGTGCTCAGAATACTTTAATGTTCAACGGTTTGAAACTGTTTATTCGTCTCCCGAATGAAGTAAAGAACATAAACAATTTGAAGAAATTTAAAGAAGAAATTGTGAAATTTTTAAAATCGGACAATTGACTTATGATATAAAATGACGCGGTCATCGACTATCTTCCAACCCGTTCAGATCGTGGTTCTGTCAGTGGTGCGTTCTCTCATAGCGATCGACTTATTCTCTCTTTTTCATTCATCTTGTCTCCCTCCCGCACGGACTTAACCTAACTTTTACGCAAGTGTGGTCTACTATCGGTGACAGCCTACTGGTGCTACGCCTTAACAACATAGCCCCGGGGCCAAAAACCATGCCCGGGAATCGTTTTGCCGACTTAGGCGAAATGTCACTTTCCGAACCTCGTCCAAAAAGGAACAAATTGTCCCTGTCAACCCTCGATGAATACCCAACCCTTCCATTAAAAATAACATCAAAGAATCGGCGTTTTGTTTTGATCTCTCCCAAGAGTGCCGACAAACCCCTAACTTCAATTAGTGTGTTTTTGTTGAACAAAGCTATTGACGGTGTAAGCAAAGAGTACGAGCAAATTTCGCAGCTAAGAGATGGTAACATCCTAATTCTAGCTAAAAATCAAAAAATTGCAGACAAATTCCTCGCTGTTAAAACTCTAGCAAACACATGTCCTGTGTCAGTTCAACTTCACTCTAACCTCAACTCTTCAAAGGGAGTAGTTTACGCGCCTTGTCTTTTCAACGTCCCTGAATCGGAAATTATTTCCGAAATGAAGGCACAAGGGGTTATTGAAGTTTACAAATTCACCAAACAACGAGATGGGCAAAGGAAACCAACGGGTTTAATGCTCATGACCTTCGATCTTTTCCAACCCCCTTACTCCGTCGAAATTGGTTGGTACAAAGCTTAAGTGGATGAATATTTCCCTAACCCCATGCGGTGTCGAAACTGCCAACTTCTTGGGCATACAACCAAAAAATGCAATGGAAACACGATCTGCGAAACCTGTAATTTCTCTCCTCATGTCGACTCCAATTGCACTCGTACAATGTGCGCCAATTGCCTTGGACCACATTCCTCCGCATCCCAAGCTTGTCCAAAATACGTTCAGTGTAAAGAGACGCTAAAAATCAAACCGAAAAACAAATGTAGTTCGGCCGAAGCTAAGCGTATATATAAAGAACAAAATCCGATTCTACCCACCACCACTACACCTCTTTTCTCTGACAAAGTCAAGCAAACCGCCCAAACAAATGAATTTGCCACAGAAAACGCCTCTGCAACTATCAGTCAGCCAAAGTCACACCAAGCCAAACCAGCTACACCCTCCTCAAACTCCAACAAACCAAATCAAATAGCTCCCCCCCCCTCGTTCCATCTCGCAGCATAAAGCTGCCCACTCTATCTTACCTGAATTTAACGAACAAGCAAAAACTACGCAACAACAAGCTTCTAACAGCTCAAATATACATAATCGGAACCCAACCTTATCAAATACAACATCCACAAACATACCACATCCAATTTCAAACTCAACCCTAAATTCAACTACAAAATCATTTATAACCGACAACAATTTTTCAGTGGACATCGCTAATGATGACACACCCCATTAGATTAAGCCCACACACAAACCAAACTCAACTTCTCCTCCACCCCCAAACACTTATCCCACTACAATACTTTCTAACTCACCTATATCTACTATAACCCAATCACTTATTCAAAATAACGAATATTTCGTAAATCCATTCGAACTCGACGATGACAATGCCTAAAAACAGTATCTTTACTCATAATCTTGACTCTGCAGTCCAGGGATTGAATCATCCGAGTTCCACTAGGAACTCGGATGGTTCAACATCTGAATTGCAGAGTCAGAGTATCTACCCCCCAAATTTTATCCACCCAGATTTTTCGCAATATACTTCAGATTATATTGTACAAAAGTCTTCTGTATCAATAAAACCAGTATTAAAGGTTCTTCAATGGAACCTTAACGGTTTCTTAAATAATTACAATGAGCTTCAATTGCTTATAAAAGACTTGAAGCCTGCAATCATCTCTTTACAAGAAACGCATGTAAAAAACAACTTCCAGCCACATCCCCCCAAACAATTTTCCTCTTATTTCCACAATCAGAGCTCGAATACGTCATCTAAACAAGGCACCTGCCTTTTGGTTCACAAATCTATTCCCCATCGTTTTATTAACATTAACTCCAATCTTTCGGCGATAGCTGTCGAAATTGAGTTCAAAAAAACTAACAATCATCTCGTTATACATCCCACCAGAGCAAAAATTTACCAGCAAAGATCTCGAAGATGTTGTCGGCAACTTTCAAACACCAATTCTTTTGACAGGGGATTTCAACTCTTGGAGTCCGCAATGGGGCTCTTCCATCAGCAATAGTCGCGGCAAAATAATCGAACAATTCCTCAACACCTCAAGTTTGGTAGTTTTGAACGACGGCCGACCGACACATTTTTCCACCCACAGAACCTTCACCCATGTGGACTTGACGTTTGTATCCGCCCAACTCTACCCCAGTACTTCATGGGCTACCCTCCCCGACTTACACGGCAGTGACCACTTTCCCATTTTAACAACAATAAGACTTGGTAGACCGCATAACCACGTTAAAATCGAGGCAAAATATCAAACTGACAGAGCAGATTGGTCTACATTTAAAAGCGAAATCAGCAATTTTTTAGTACACAGGGAATTATGTTCAAACATAAACAAAGAGGCAGCTACGATTCAAAAAGCTATTCGCTACGCAGCGAACTTAGCAATCCCTCAGTCAAAAAAACAGCTCGAATAAATCAAGGGTTCCCTGGTGGACTAAAGAAATTGGCGAATTGCGACACAGCAAACAAAATGCTTGGAGAATTTTCAAAAGACACCCAAATAACTCCAACTTAATCAGCTACCGCAAAGCAAATGCTCTCTTCAGGAAAAGCGTCAAAGCAGCAAAACTCTCGTCCTTCGAACGGTTTACAGCAAACATTAACCCTAACGCTAGTTCTAGAAAGCTATGGGCTGATGTTAAGTCCCTTACGGGTAACTATATACCCAGGGCAATTAAAGTCATCAATTCTGAATCAGAGAACCTAACTTGTCCAGTCGAAATAGCTCAACACTTCGCAAAGACCTGGTCTCAATACTCTGACGACAGTAACTTCTCCTCTGATTTCCTCCGCTCAAAGCTCTTAGCTATAACGAACAGTACCTCAATAAAAAATATCGACCCGTCAGCTAAGCATATTGAACTCCCTATTAATTCAGTTGAATTAGAAAGCTGCATTCGGTCAGCCAAAGGGAAAACACCCGGTTTTGATAGAGTGTCATATACAATGCTAAAAAACGCTCCACCCATTTTGAAAAAACGGCTTCTATCGTTATTTAATAAGATCTTAAATCAAGGAGTTATTCCACAAACATGGAAAACAGCCAGTATTGTACCTATAGCAAAACCTAATAAAAATCTATCGGAAGTCAGTGGGTATCGTCCAATCTCCCTTCTTCCATGCACTGGGAAACTACTAGAAAAAATCATCGCTAAAAGGTTGCTCTGGTTTCTTGAGAACAAGAATTTAATAAACACTAACCAAGTAGCATTTAAACATGGGCGCTCCACTATGGATGCACTTCTTCACATCGATCATTTTATAGCATCCGCCCTGTCCAATAAAAACCATATTTCGATCCATCAATCGATTTGGAAAAAGCATTTGATACAATCGGAATTCATATAATTTTAAACAAACTAATTAAATGGAAAATTGGACCCAAATTGTACAGCTATATTAAAGCGTTTTTAACCAACCGACAATTTCGGATAAAACTAGGCAATTTTTACTCATTTGTTGCAAAACTATACAATGGTATACCACAAGGATCTCCCCTCTCGGTTATCCTATTCATTATTGCATTTGATGAACTTAGCGATATAGTTCTTAAATATACAGAAGTCGAGCATTCCTTATATGCAGATGATCTCGCCTTGTTCTCCAAATGTAAAGCTCTTGCAAAAACAGCAATCGATTTTTCAAATATTCTAACAGATCTTTCCACTTGGTGTAACCACTCTGGGGCAAAGATATCGCTGGATAAAAGCAAAATCCTACACATATGTAGAAAAACCAGTTGCTTAAAACATATATCGCTAAATTCTAACTTTGCATCTATAAACAATGTAAATAATTTAAAAATACTCGGCATTATATTCGATTCTAATTTTAATTTTAAAAAACACTGTTTAAATCTTAAGAATAGCTTAGCTACCAGGTGCAATATAATTAAGTACTTAGCCTCTAAGAATAGTTTCTGCCACATCGAATCTCTCATCAACATCATCAGATCAATTATATTATTAAAGATTGATTACGGATTAAGCATATATGGGAAATGTTCAAAATCATCGCTCGCAATCATAAAACCAACCTACCATGCAGCCATACGAATAAGCCTAAAAGCTTTCAAAAGTACGCCTATCAAAAACATCCTAACTGAAGCCGGACTTCCTTCCATCGAACAGCGATTTGAGCACGTAACCTCATTCCTAATACCAAACTTAAATCCTTCCTACAAAACACCTATCACCATCGACATCAAGAAAACTCTGAGCCGCAGAAAAGTACCTAAGTGTCCATCGACGATTTACAACGCTATATTACTCGCTAGAAACATCGGCATACCAATTTCAACTAAGGCGATAAAAAGTTCCCTTCACCCGCCATGGAGCCTAAAGCTTGAGTCTATCAACACCTGTCTTAACTCTTTGCCAAAAATATCTACCACCGATGAAATGTACCAACAAATGTTCCTCGAAATTATGGAACGTGAACAAATACATTGGAACTTCATGTTTACAGACGGATCGAAAACTAACCTTGGAACAGCTTTTGCAGTTGTGAATCATGAAGGAAAAACTCTCTCGAAAGGACTGCTGGAAGAATTCTCCTCAGCTCTATCAGCTGAAGCTATGGGGATACTTAAAGCAATAGAATTATCGGAAAATAAAAATGTTATAATCTGTACTGATTGTCTATCCACAGTCGAAGCCATTAAAAACATTGAAAACAGATCTCCAATAATCGTACCCATCCGAGACAAGCTGATTGCAAGCTGTAATAAAACCAGACTAATGTGGATTCCAGGACACGTTGGTATAAAAGGAAACGAGGCAGCGGACAAGGTCGCGAAATCGGCGACACAAGAACCATTAATATATTTCTACATCCAATCCAATAAGGATATAAAAAGAAGAATTATTCGGTATTCGGAGGAAAAAAGGAAAGAAGGATGGAAGCAGTACACCCACCATTACGCTGCAATAAATCTGAACGCAGAAAAGGCTATCTACCCAGTCAATCTTTCAAAAAATAAAGTGAAACTATTCTTGCGACTTCGCTTAGGACATACCAATCTCACACACAGCCACCTCATGTCGAAAAGTGAGCCTCCCCCGTGCCACCTTTGTAACAACAACGAAACAATGACCCTTAAACATATTATCTATGATTGTAATAAGATTAAGTATATTTTAAAACATGTAGTTACCAATAAATCTTTATTAGAATTACTTAAAATCCGATCAGAAAAAAATATTAATGATGTCTACCAACTATTCAACAAATTATGTATAGCAAATAATATATAAGTTTTCTAGTCCTTAACAGTAAACAAGCCGAAAGCCCTGGTAGCTAGTGCTTACTGTAAATTATCATTGTAATTAAATTACAAGTTAATAAAGTTATAATAATAATAATATGATATAAAATGATAACCGAGAAACTAAATGGCATATATTGCCAAATTTATGAATCGATATCTTGCTAACGCGCGCGTAAGTGTGTCCCCTCGCGCGGTTGGGAAGGGAAGATGGCGGGGTTCGAAATATAAAAGTCTACGAATTCAATGTTATCATATTCAAACAACTAATAGGTAGATTCCAAATATTAGCATAGCGGAAAGAAAATACTGAAAGTTTTATGGTTTTGCTGTAGGAAGCACTTCAATGTAAAAAGAAAAAAACTGCGAAAATCTTTACAATTACCCTCCTGGACCCTAACGCAAAAGTATTCGTAGGTTGTTTTTTTAATAAATATAATTAATAGTTATTTTCTACAAAATTAGTGTACTAAATTCGTGACCACCACTGTATACGATTTTCACTGTGACTTACTGTAGAATGTGGGCACTTATAGTCTTAACATCAAGTGACACGAAGATTAATGATCGCAGCGAATCAAAACAATAAAAAGAACCAACCACTATCCAACAGGTTTACTTCCAACTCTGAAGACATATTCAATGCTAATCGTGTACGTAGGAATCGGTGAATTTGAATGGCATGCACGGGCAAGGTGGATGGTGAAGTCAATTAAGTATTTCTGTGAAAACTTAAGGAAATCAATTTCTTTTGCAAATCGATACAAATCCAGAGCGCGCTCCAATGAAACTAGTTTCATTTGCAAACGTGAAACATAATTCATTCAATCACAGTCACCATGAGCTAATTCTTGTGACTTACATCATGTCCACCCGTGAAATACTCGTTCTAAATGCTAAAAGTTACCTTTTGAGGAAGTGGACGACCTTGGCGATGAGTCGTGCTGAAAGCCCGTACCGATTTTCGACGTAGCATTGCTATTTTTGCCGTAAGACGAGGGAAACTTCAGCTGGCTCGCGGTCTCCCTCGACGCACTGCTCTGATCTGGATTTGGTTCAGCAACTGGAGGATCGCTTGCTTCATTCTGGCTCATATTCACTAACTATTTGTCACATATAACACACTATATTCGAGTAATCCGCATGCAGTCTTGTACTAATTAGACTATTCCCGACGACGACTACCTATTGCGCGTACTCTTGTTGGACGAGAAAACAACAACAAAATACTCTGAACGAACAATTTTATTTCTACTTCACTGTCAAGTGAATCCTATTTCAAATGTAAACAACAGTTAATAAAATTAAACAACAATTAACAAATTTTTATCAGCGAAAATGCTTATTCCTCAATCGGTGCGCGAGAGAAGAATAATAATGGAAATAGATATGTGTCATGTCAGAATACCACGGAGTAGAGGTTGTAGAATGAGAACGAAGATTCCAGTCACCTAGTTAATTTCCAGAGCGTATGTCGCTTCTGATGCGACTCCACTCAAATATTTCACTCATTTCTTTCAATAGATCATTTTCACTCGAAATTGTGCATTCCAATGGGACTGGTAAGTTGCTTTTGTTCACCTCGAGAATAGCACTGGTGAGATGTCAAATTATTTCTTTAATTGACAAATTATCTCATATTAATAACGTTATTCACGAGAATAATGTTTTAACTAGCAAAATGGTAACTTTTTAGGGGTGCTAACATAAAAGCCTTTAAGCGAAAAGAATTTTTATATATTTCCGTTAACTGCAACTTTAAGAGTCAAAATCGTGGGCCTTCTGATCGGAATAACGGTATAATATTATACCAAAATATAGAGAACTGAATGTAGAACGTTTTTTGCAATAAAATCAAGACAAGCCAACATTTGCAGTAACAGCCATATTCTCGTGACATATTCAATTGACGATTGGAGGCAAACTCCTGGTGGCAAATTAATTTCACTAATTAGTGCCATACAATTTGATAGCTCGTACGTAATTGTAGGGAAAACTAAAAAATGAGTTATTAAATATGGGAAAAAATCCTAAATCAGTAAATATAAAACAAAAAACGAAGTCAGAATGTGATAATATAAATTCAAGTTAAATTTGTATTTCCTAAGAAATTCAAAGTTGTTTAAGTAGCCATTTCTACAACTTTAGTGAATACACTAAATATCGGTGCAGTTTTTACTTTGAATGTTGATCCTAGAAAATATTACAATTAAAGGAGTCGAACTATCCTTGACATAAACCGACATTATGTGCGCCACAATACAATTTGTATAAAGGCAATTAAATGATCGCTAGCAGACAAATCGCTTTGTTATCGCGAAATTTGTGAATGCCCTTATTGCTCAAATCGAAAAATTTAGTACCTAATATGCAACAAGGACGAAGGACGTAGGCGGATCAGTAGAAATGCGGTGAAGCGGGAGGCTTATGATCACTTGTTTTTGGATCATAACCTTGCCGAAATAGGAAATAGGAATATGCAACGAGGACAAGTAAACTTACAAAATTTAATCAATTCCTGTGAAAATCATAACAACTTTTAATGAATTTTGTTCATCCAATTTATTTTGGTTAAACTGCATTACTGCTTATGCAAGAAACACATGCAGAATTTCTGCATGCAGCGCTGCACGCAAATATACAAGTGAAACACATGTGTAGACATTTTTGGGTATGCATCACATCGCCTACTGACTGTCATTCGCTGCCTACAGCCGAAGTGTTTTCTTTTCTTTTTATCTCTGTTCAATTTGGTACAAATTTCCATTCCATTTCATTGTTTGAGATTTTGTTTAATCATGAAGCAAATTTGAAAATAGAGACATCACGCAGGTCTGCGCTGCTTGTGGCATTATTCATTAAACTACGTGTATTCTAATTTCACTGCGCATTTGTTTCAGACATTACAATGCTTGTTCCCACAGCAATAAAAAGGAAGCCAAGCAAGCACTTCAGTGATGAGGAGCTTACAGTACCAGCACGCACCACATCCGCACCGAACATCTGCCACCTGATACGAGCAAAGGCCGGACACTCACAGAGATAATGTTCCGCGGTGTCGTTGCTCTCTCCACAAGCAACGCAGATTGTAGTGTCACTTAAGCCTAACACGTTAAGATGCTTGGCAAAGCGAAGTGGCCTGACAAGACGCCGATAAGTTGTCTACAGTCTTTTCTGAGAGACAGCAAGAATGCCGCTGATTTCTTACAGACGTCCGGGAGCATGCGTTTAGTCAGCCTGCATCCTGGAGAGTCATGCCAAGCACAATTGTGCTCGTGAGAGACCCAATCGTGAATGGAAGCCCTAAACGAGGACGCTGGAAGACCCAACACGGGTTCGGGACCTGAGAAAGCCTCCTCTGAGCCTTGTCTAGCACTCTCATCGGATATCTCATTCCCCAAGATCACAGTGTGACCTGGGACCCAGATAAGAGACAGAGAATTCAGCCTTGCGACCGAGTTCAAAGAGTTTTTGGTTTCACGAACTATTTTGGAAGTGGTTTAAAGGTTAAGCAAGGCCTTAAGCGCAGCCTGACTGTCACTACAGACACAAATGCTACGTCCCTTCCACCTGTTCTTCACAACATAGTTCATGGCCATTAGGATTACATAAGTTTCCGCTTACAGACGCATATTTGCCTAACGAGAAGTGAAGTCTAATGTTGTCGACTTCCACGAAGACCCCAGAGCCAGACCCTTGACTGGTTTTTAAACCATCCGTGAAAATACGACTACATTTTATTCCCGGCTCAGACTCTGACCGAAGCCAGTCCTGGACACGAGGAAAGTCGACTCTGAATTTGCGCATCAGCTGGAGTTCTGGTGTCATTGCATCAGACGGCATATCCATAAGACAGGAGTCGTAAGATAAGTGTCGCGTAAGTTTATCAAAGTCCTAGTGTGGAGTATACCCGCCCCGCCTAAGACGATGGATGGCTTTGATAGTGCAACCCATGATATAAGTATCAAGGGGAGGTAAGTTCAGCAAAGCGTCTAGAGCACAGGGAAGTACTCGGGAACTGAGGCCAATGAAATGCTGATTTCCTCGCATTTGTCTGATCCAGGCGTTTATAGGCCTGCCTTTCCTACATCGCGATGTCTTTGGAATGTGCATTGATATTGCCTTTTTAACGAGGTTCAAATGATCTCTTCTTTGAACGTGGCAATACCAGCTGAGCCGGTCGTGCTCTATTTTTTGTACGGTGGTTTCCATGATGTGAACGCTTCCACGGATCTTCGAACTTCTTATACAACTATATCTATCTCGCGAGAAAAATTCTTCAAAACGTTTACTGCATCTAGATTAATAGATTATATCCCCATTGATGAAATTACGGCTGTAGCTGGATAAGATTACATGTTTTTCTTAGGCAAGGTAGAGTCTTGTAGTACTAACTCGCTTCTTTTCTAATCCGTCAGGTATCGCAGACAACTTTCCAGATATGTTAATTTGTGTTTGGTTCATCAGCGAAAAAGCATGTACATATAAAGATACCTTTATTTTTGAGCGATGCGGAACAATACCGTTAGTTACGTTTGAACAGAACTGAATATTGCAACGTTTAGTATATATTTAACCGCAAAATTTGTATCGCTGTAAAACGTTAAAAAATGCGTATTAAACGGAAGCAAAAGCAATATTAGTAGAAATGAATTCCAAACGAAAGAAACGTAGAAAGAACAAAATAAATTCAACTCTCTTGGAAAAATATGACCTTAACTTTTGAGTATATTACACCCATGCGTTACCACCTTAGCCACTCTACGAAAGTAAAAGCTAAACCAAAAACTAAATACGGGATTTAGCAAGAATTTAGCTAAATCCACCTAAATCTTCACTAAATCCCGAGGATTTACCATACGATTTGACGTCTATAAATCCCGTCTAAATTCGAGATTTATAATAAATCTCACTTAAATCCTCACGCGACACAAATCAAACAATCCTTTTTTATGTTAGCACATGCCATTTTCGTGTGCTGACAAAGAAAAAATTGAAGTCTGTCGGAAAATTTCAAACTTCAAATAAATAAAATAAAATATTGACCGATTTATATTATTTTTTTGGTAAGTATTTTTAAATTTGTGTACATAATTCGTACATAATACAAATCATTTGCTTTGCTTGCAGACAATGGAACAATCAAAACAGGTGAAAAGCCGCAAAACATGGTGCAAACGTCAATATAAATCCTAAATTGCGGTGGGGACACCTCACGTAAATCTAAATCTTTTTTCGCTAAATCTAGTTTAACCTGAAAACGTCTGGCGAAACCGAAGCCAAAGCACTATTGTGTTTCAGGCGTCAATGTCATATTTAAGCCAATTGGTGAAACTTCATGTAGCGTCAGAGTCAGTTCAATTATTGTAAATGATGATTTCGAATTTTATCGAATGAAGCGATGAAAACTTATGAATTTTGTCCGTTTTAGTTTAAAATGTTTACAAGTCGAAACAACGATTTCTTTTTTCTAATAACAAATGCTGACACACTGAGGGATTAACTGAAAGAGTTGAAAAGCCTAAGCAGGCTGTAAATAAGCCATCAAAATGCACGTAGATCTACACTTACAGGAAAAAATTACACCTGAGCGAATCCTGCCCTAATACTGTTTCCAATTTGAGCACAGTGGAAATGTCAATTCCGTTTTTTTTCACAATAGACCGGAGAGACGAGACTTTTTATTAAAAGGCAAATCCAGGCCAATATTTTGTATACAACAGAAGACGTCATGATAAATACAGGACAAAAGCTGGAAAAATTAAGTCTAAAATCTATCAGTTTTGCCCTAAGAAATAAAATGCGTTTACGTTTATTTTTTTTTGCGGAACGAACGATTTTGACCTTAGCGAAGAGTGGTTACTTTTTGCCAGTTCTGCTCTCATATTACGTTTCCACCGAACCAAAGAGAAAATTTCAAAATTTGCGTAAAGCGTTTCTACCGAATTAAAAAAACAAAATTATTTGACGCAAAAGAAAAATGCTACTGTGCAAGCAAGCAAGTAAGCAATTCTGATAGAATATTATAAATGATTTACTCAGGGCTGCCGTGGAAGAATACTAGGACTCTAGCAAAAGCTTACACATAATAAAGAAGAAGCCAATCTCTTTGTTTTAGGATATTATTCTTTGACGTCTGTTTTTTTTTTCTTCTTTACGCCCCTGAAAACGACATGCTAAATTTATTGAAAGGCAGGTTCAATTTGACAAACAGCAAGTTTTGGTTAAAATTTTGCATTTTGCTAAAATTTCGCATTTCGGTTTGATAGAAACATAAAAAATAATATTTTGCGCAACAGCTCTTTAAGTGCCTGGGCCTAGCTTCTCGCAACCACTCATGTTATGTGCGTTATATTTTTCACACGAATGGAAGGGACCTACAGTTTAGTACCCTATCCAAAATGCAATTTCTTTTGAGAAGCTTTCTCGTGACAACTATACTCTTGGATGTTTGTCAGACGTTCGCGAGAGAGGAGACCGTAATAAAACTTTTTGGTGTTTTCTGTGATTCGAACTTGGAACCTTACGCGCAGTGATCTGACACACTAACCACTTGCGCCACGGCTCCCACTTGGTAGGAAAATACTCTTGGAAAATAGTCAATATTTTAGACTTCATTTGCAGATATTTTCACTCAGCAAATCATTTTTGAAACATATTGGCATATGATTTGCTTTTTAGTCAGTATTTCTTGTTTTTGAATTTACGACAAATAAGCAAATATTTCCGCTTTTACAGACATATTTTAAAAATGAACCTCGTTTTGAATCACTCTTTGACAGCTGTCGGCTGCAAATGCGCCAGTGCAAACAGGCCGCATGTTGACAGATCACATGTAGGGAAACAGCGTGTGTAAATGGAAGTCGTTCCCAAAGGGCTGCGTCAACAAAAAAGCGTTGACGTAAGCTCTTTCCACCGACTGCTTGATCTCTATATTTTTATTTCTGTGGCTGTCTCTGAAGGCGATCCTCCTTGTTGTAAATAATTTACTCAAAGAAATCTTCGAAAACAACAGTTGCACGATGATTGAAATAAAAAGCGTAATTGGAAAGTTTTACAGCGACTATGTCCACCACACATCTAAGAAACTCAAGATGGTCGACGCCTACCTGTTCTACATATTCCTTACCGGCGTTATCCAGTTCGCGTACTGCTGTTTGGTGGGCACCTTCCCCTTCAACTCATTCCTGTCCGGATTCATCTCTAGTGTGAGCTGCTTCATCCTGGGTGTTTGCCTACGACTCCAAGCCAACCCCGAGAACAGGAGCATATTTTGTAAAATCTCACCGGAGAGGGGATTCGTAGACTTTATATTTGCCCACGTAGTCCTGCATTTGGTCGTTGCTAACTTTATTGGATAGTGGTCATGACTGGAACTGTTGCAAGGCGCTAACACATAAGTTGGAGGCTGGATGTATTGCATTATTAATAAAAATTTTGTGTTCTAAGCGATTGTTTTCTGTTGGTGGGGTTAAGGTATTCGTGCTTTAATGGTTTGGTTGGTTCGAACGGAACGATCTATGGTTCGATGGTTTGGTCAATTAGTGCGTATGACCACAGACCGGCTTCCAAGACGTGCCATCAGGTAGGCGACTCCCTTGTATGCCTAGAAATAGATGGTTGGATTAAGTCTGACTTCTCTCCTGGAGCAGTCTAGGGATTCCTACTGATGAGTTAGAGTCAATGCCGGATGATCGAGAAGGATAGAGGGTCCTCCTGAGCATATTACCCCCGCGATCCTCATGAAGGATTAGCGGGCCATTGAAAATGTATGTATGCATATATGCATGTAGGTTTCTCTGCATGGAGGCTATATATTCGAATTTTCATCTCTGTCTCCATCATATTTTCATCACACTTTTATTTCTATACATATTGAGTTGCGTATGTTAATGCCGGACGTAGGGTAAAGGCACTAGTAGCCGGACAGTTAACACATTTCGCAACTTTAACTTAACTTTATTTTCTTACTACGAAGACTACAGTAAATATTTATATTGGTTCTAAGAGTGTAGATATTTTTTGATAATATTATATGGGACTAAAAGCAATGAATTGACTACGTATAATATATAATTATGTTTTTCAAAAAAGTACGCTTTGCGCTGTTATCCGGACAGTAGAATTGTGTCCGGACACAGAAGTTTTTGTGAAATTGAAACTCTTTTTTGTGTTGGAAATATAAATGATCAGAAACGAAATGATTAAAGACGATTTCAACATCAACTCCAACATTTCCTAGCTGCTCTGATAATGACTCTACGAGTATAACTTCCGCAGCAATTCTAAATCTAGTCAATTCCATGGATTGAGCTGAACTGGGTGATTGTGGAGCTGGGCAATTATTAAGTTTTCAGCAGTTTTCTAACGCATTTCAAGAAATCAACAGCTGTTGGATTAAGTGGATATAACCCACATTTGCGAAAACCATTTTGTATGGTGGTCACCATATCTTTATATTTAATGATTGCGTCATTAAAAAGTGGGCAGAAGTTTTTTTTTTTTCCAGATTTTTGGATTACCATTCGCGTACAGTCTGCTTCCAATCGGATTTCAGTGGCTTAAACGCTCTAACGTTCTCTAGCTACATGATATGGGCAATGTTTGATGGTAGTGCTTTTAAAATTATTTACCGCTTGCTACAAAACTCACTGAGCTATAAAGTTAAGTGTGATTTGTGCCCATCCACAAGGAAAATAACTGACCGTTCCACTTTATCTGCCAATAAGCGTTGATGTACACCGTTAGCGACGTACTTGAAAAACGATTCGCTACGCATCGATCTCCGCTTTCACTTCTTCCTAAGAACCAGGATTTCGGCATACTCTCTAAGTCTCTACAATATCTTTCGGTGGACGTAGATATGGAAATGCCACCATTGGCTCAAACAATTTACCATCGACTGAAAAAACAATCAGAACCGTTAGCGTTTCTTTTTCATTTCCAGCAGAGATTTGGGACACGTTTTTGTATCCTTTGTGGAATGTGACTTAACCACTTTAGGGGCAGAGGCAAAAGCTGCTTTCGTCTCCACTTAAGTTTCTTGACGGGTCATCCATAAATCACTGAATTATTTCAATATGACTTCCTGGATGACTATTGATCTACCCTTGCTAATATTTGCACCTTCTCTTATTGCTAATGAAGGATTTCTTTTCATAAATGATCGCATTTATGTTTTCCCTGGCCGGTCATTTTTGAACGTTTTTTTCTCTTCGTGTCTTTAATTATCTTCTGTACCGTATTCAAAAAATGTTTTTAATAGAAAACCACATTTACATAAGTCGACACACCACAGGGCAATCTGTACTTCTTCTTCAACGGTTAAGTAAGGATCTGGACGCTTTTTTTTGTTGATTTCTCACCAATAAGTCGCTTGCCCTTCAATCGATCATGCAACGTTGATTTACACAAGCCATATTTAAGAGCTGTTTTCCTTACGCTTAATTTGTTTGTCCTTATTTCCTCCAAAGCCTTCGTTAAGTTACCTGCGTCCATTCTTTAAAAAAATATTAATAGTAGAAAACCTTATTCAATAGTCTAGGCACGTTAATTACATACAAAATAACGTTGTACGGATACTGAACCTTGTTTTTCATTAGCCGGACAGACGGTTTCTCATTCAGTAAACCCTGTCCGGATACTGAAAATCTGAGAAAAAAATACAATTCTCTTTCTTCAAATCGTTTTAAATATACTTAGTTATCATTCAAAAGTTTTCAAATAAGATTTTGACATTTTTCTCTCTTTTTCAGTAGCCGGACAGTCTGTCCGGAAACTGAAAAGAATTATAATTTCGGTTTTAGTATCCGGGCACCAATTATTTTACCAAAAATAATATGTTATGTTTTACTTTTATATTTTATACATACAAGTAATATATATTTCTATGAAAACAAACCATTTTCGATTAGAATAAATTTATGAATAATGCTTAAAGTACTTATATTACACTATTTTTTTTAGACAAAACACGACGTAGACTACCGTCCTCTTAGACCTCAGACACAAACTTACGTGTAACTCTTACAGCAGACCTTTCATTTACTTAAAACTTTGCATCTGGTTGTATAATACATAAAGGATTGTTATTTGGTAGTTGTTTGAGACTATAGCTGCACAATTTGCTTACTTCTTTTAAATAAACGACGTACTGTCCGGATACTAGCACTGTCCGGATACTGGTGCCTCTACCCTATGACCTATAAAGGAAATCGTTGAGGTTTTGTGATTCTGCAAACGGTTCGGCTGTCGCGCCTTCTTTAGCAGCTTCTTCTGCTTGTATGGCAAATGTAGTAATGCAACTACGCTGCACTTCACTCATTTTTAAGCAATACAATACGACACTACTTCCTGATGTTGGAGTACATTGCATGCCTTCACTTGTTTCCGGCTCCAGATATTCTCAGAAAGCCACGTGCTTTCGTGTACTACATGCAATAATACACTCTATCAATAGATCCTTCATAATCAAAGAACTCGATTTGCATACGAGCTTTCAATAACGTTGAAATCAAATCGATAGTCAATGTCTTACGTCGCCGGTCGTCTCATCATCTTCTGTTGCAATATAGACTAGGTACTTAAAAGCATCCTTGAAGGCAGCTCTTTCAAGATACTAACACACCAGAGAGCTCACAAAGAGAAGAGTTTTCTCCTTTGCAATGGAACCTAGTTCTCAATAACTTTTCCAGAGTACAACCGGTTGTAAGGTCGTAACTTTTACAGATTACGTCGCTGCTCTTGTGTCAGGAAAATACTCACAGATACATGCCAAAGTCCTTCAATCTACTCTCAATCGACGGGTCACTTGAACTAATAGTTATATCTAGTAAGTGCTAATTCACCCAAGAGCAAGCTGATCTTGTTCTCTAAGAAGCACATAAATAATTCCTTGCTTCGGGCCCCTCAACTGTACTTATAACCTTTCTTTTCGCGGTGCTTCCAACCATGCTACACCTCCCAATCGTCGAACTAGATTTTAACTTAGATTATAGATACTCGATGCTGTCCAAAAGCAAATGGACGCACAGCGAAAAGCTCTAAAATGTATGAATGGTCAAGGGAGTCAGAGTACCAGAGTTTTCTCGAAGGATCTCTCCTTCGACCATCCGAGTCACAGACATCGTCACATATATCAACAGTCAGGCAGCCCTCCAAATCCCTAGCATCCAGCACCACAGGACTTAAAACAATAAAATACTTCTTCTTCTTCTTCCTTTTATCCGCGAGGTTATGATCCGAAAATAAGGGAGCATAATCCTCCCACTTCACCGCATTTCTACTGATCCGCCTGTGGGGATCGCCTATTTGACCTCAGAAAATATCGGCAAGCCCCCCGATTTTGGATCACTCGGTTACTGAGGCCAATGAAATGCCGATGTCGTCGCATTTGTCTGATCCAGGCGTTTATAGGCCTGCCTTTCCTACATCGCGATGTCTTTGGAACATGCATTGATATTGCTTCTTTGACAGGGTTCAAATGATCTCTTCTTTGAACGTGGCAATACCAACTGAGCCGGTCACGCTCTATTTTTTGTACGATGGTTTCCTTGATGTGAAAGCTTCCACGGATCTTCGAACTTCTTATTCGATCAAGCTTTGTCACTCCTGCTGTCATGCGAAGCATCTTCATCTCAGCTGCCGTTAATTTACTCTCATACGTTTTGTACATCGTCCAAACTGGACGCCAAACTGCGGTGTAGAGCCTTTCTTTCAACTTAGGGGCCATTTTTCTGTCACAGAAGATAGCGGAATTTTCTCGCCACTTCATCCACCCTACACTTATGCGATGATTGATGTCGTCATCACAAGTTGCTTTGCTATTGATCATAGATCCTAGATATATTTTAACTTGGGAAGCACTGTTCCATTCAAATAAATGTCTGGAATAGGCCTGCGTGGATCAGAGAACGGGCAGCACAAGTACTCTGTCTTTTTTGAACTAATGCGATACCCATTTCCCTCCAAAACGTCCACCCACACATCAAGTGCTCGTTGCAGGGATGTAGGATCCTCACTTATGATGGCTCCATCGTCAGCAAAGAATAACTGATGTACCTTGGGGTCCATCACTTTACCTTCAAGCAGATAATCAAGGACTGTAATAAAGAGCAAAGGACTTACAACGTTTCCCTGGTGCACCCCGACTTTGATTGGAAACTCTCCGCTTACTCCAGCGGGGCATCTTACTCTTGTCTTTGCGTGTCCATGATCATCTGTACATAGGTTTCTGGAACCCCTCGATGTCTTAGCGCCACCCATATCAGATCTCGTGGTTGTCTGTCGAATGCTTCTTCAAAGTCACCCAATACAATACGCAAATCCCTTAAGGAATCATGGTTTAAACAATAAAATACCGAACAGTATTATCTAACCTTTTTGCTGAATACGAGGTAAGTGTGAAATTCGGGGGAATATTGACGATTATGGCTTTTTGGGTTTTGTAAAATACTCTTTCCACCAATCCACTTACGTCTTTAACAGCTGCAGAGGATAGACTCCCGACCTTACCAGTCTGTGGAAGTACTTCCTCAATTAGGCAGCTGTTACCCCATTCCGGTCGTTTTAATTACGATGTTAAAGATTACGTCTAGTATACCATTCAGGCCCGTCCGATTATTCCTCTGGATTTCTGCTGTAACAATAAGTCGGTAAATCGTCTTTGTGTACATGCCCTGTGGTACATACTCGTACATATCTGCGTAGACTGAGTCGTTGGCGAACACTTCTGCGAAGACCCAAGCGTCTTGCATTATTGGACAAGTTAACCCTTTTTACAACGATCTAGTTGTCCCCAATGTGAAACGTTGCTTCTGAATAGTTGCAACCTACAAGAGATTAACCTCTGAATTCTCCGTTTTACTCAGGAACCGTCGCCTCATAGCAGATGCATGTACATAATGTGTATGACGTTCACTTCTTAGATTTTAGTTCTTTTAATTCGACAATTCCGCTTCGACGTTCGTAATGAAATAAAACAAGAATCAAGTACTGTATTAAAAATTATACTGTAATCAAATTAAGAACAAACTATTTAACATTAGTCGCCGCCCTCCTTCTTCTCCTTAATCGCGTCCTAAAAACAAAGAATAAAATGCAAATATAGATACCATCCAAAATAGCATGTCTCTGGAAACATGGTAAGCGTGTGATATATACATATGTGACCTTGTGAGTTGTGAGCCTACTGTCATTAAAAAAAATATACACCCCTATTATGGTTAGCGAATCGAACATTCGACTCAAGTCGAATTGTCAGCAAATTGCTTCTGTCGTGGTATTGCTGTTACCAAACATTTTCATTCGATTAAAGAATAAGTGCTGACAAAGGAAGAAACAATTAAATGTCATCTGTGAAGTGTATAAAGCGACAGAAGTAATTCGCCGGGAGGTTCGACTTGAGTCGAACGTTCGATTCGCTAACCATAACTTGTGTGAAAATCAACAGATTCATATTAGGTTAGGTTAGGTAGGGTTATGAGGTTATCATAAAACACTAGGCACCAAAGTGGGCGCATCGCGATCCCTAGGAAACCTTCACGGCAAAAGACCTAAACCCAATCCTCCAAGCAATTAATCTCCCTACAAACTTTGAAGAGATCCTTGTTATGGTTCAAGGACCTCACCTTCTCCAAGTTATCGAAGAAGTATCTACCCAGGTACTTTAGCCTTATCCTGGCAATTCCTTGACATTCACAGAGTATATGAGTTATATCCTCTGAGACATGTAGGTCATCGCAGTACCTACAAACATCCGTATCGGATAACCCTAGTCTCATGGCATGCCTCCTTAGGAGACAGTGGCCAGAGAGTATTCCTATCGCTGTTCTTAGCCTCGATCTATCTAACTTAATTATCTCCCCAGATTTTCTGCGATCTAACACAGGCCACAAGGCCTTAGACACCCTGTGACCATCTAAGTTTGACCATCTTAGATTAGCCGTGTCAATAATTTTATGCCGGATAATTCCCTTAGCCACGCACCCTTGGGGTTTAATACTACCAATTATATCGCTACATGGGAGCCCCGCTCCTCTTTTAGCCAGCGCGTCGGCTTGCTCGTTGCCTTCGATATCGCAGTGTCCAGATACCCAACATAACCTGACTCGGTTCTGCGTACATAATGCCCTAAGCGTTGTGCGGCAATTCCTGATTATCTCAGATTTGGTGACGTAAGACTCTAGCGCGTTTAGCGCAGCCTGACTGTCAATGTAGATGGCGATATTCTTATCGGATATTGATCCCATCTCAAGTAATTCCGAAGCTTTAAGTACAGCTAGAACCTCTGCTTGGAACACACTGCATGTGTCCGGAAGTCTCAGGCCCACCTGTAGGTTCGTATCTCTCGAGTAAATACCTGACCCCGTGCCCTCACTTGTCTTAGAACCATCTGTGTATATTGCAATCTCGTTATGGACAGAGACTGTCTTCCTTTGCCAGTCCTCTCTAATAGGATACAGTACTTCGTATGGTGTGTCGAAGTCTAAGGTGCCAAGTATATCGTCCGATTCGTCAGGGATTCCGGGAAAAGATTCCTTGAGAATGGAGCTGTGTCCTAATTTATTAGTCCTGAAGAGACCAACGTTAGTGAGCCGAAGCGCACTGTTGCCCACTTGAAATTTGATTTGTAGGTCTCATGGTAAAAGATACAGGAAGATCTCGAGTGCAGCCGTAGGTGTTGTGCGTAGAGCACCTGTGATGGCAATGCAGGCTGATCTTTGTACCATGGCCAACATATCCCATGTGTTTTTCGTATTCTTTGCCTTTCACCACACAAGAGCCCCATACGTAAGGATGGGCCTGACTACCATGATGTATAGCCAGTGCATCATTGCGGGCTTCAGGCCCATTTTTTCCCCGCGGTCCGCTTACAGATGAAGAGAGCATTATATGCTTTGCGGACTCGTTCCTGTATGTTAAGTTTCCAATTTAGTTTCCTATCCAGCATTATACCAAGCGCGATCCGAAAGGGGAAGCTCCACCCCTGCTAGCTTAGGCAGTTTGAAGGGTGGTATCTTGTATTTTCTACTGAAGAGTACCAATTTTGTTTTATCCGGGTTGACGTGTATTCCACACCCGCTAGCCCATTTTTCGAGACTATTAAGAGCTGATTCCATCATTTCACTTAATGTTTCAAGGAACTTACCCTGAACTAAAATCACCACGTCATCCGCGTAAGCAGTGACGCTTATGCCTGTATTGCTTAGTTCTTTAAGTATCCCATCGATGACTAGAACCCAGAGGGGTGAGATAACGCCTTCCTGGGGAGTCCCCCTGGTAACGGATTTTCTTATTGAACTGTTTCCGATAGTGGAGTTAATGTTTCTAGTGCCGAGCATATTGCAGAGCCAATTGGTAATGCTATGCTCGACATTCATAGATTCTAGGGCCTGTTTGATGGCCCTTCCTTCTACATTATTGAAAGCACCTTCTATGTCTAGGAAGGCTGCTAGTGCGAATTCCTTATAGTGAAGGCTAGCTTCTGTCTTCCCTACTACAGATTCATATTAAGTTAAAAAGGAATGTTTTGGGAGAACATTCACACATCACAGCATTTTCTTCAAGATACTCCGCATCCATCTTTTGTCTTTTGACTATTTGAAATGAAATCAAAAACTCTTTGACTCATTTGACAATCAGCTAATTCCACTTGGCAGTTTTTACGTTCGTGCCGGCAGAAATTCTTCGACCACATTCAAGCACAGAGAGGAAATACTAGTACTCGGTACTAGTTACTTCTAAATTTGTCTCTTTATCTGTCATGTTCGCTCAGTACCCGAATACACTTCGAGCACTTTTTAGAGCACCTTAAAGTAGAGATGGGCTAAGTCGTAAATTTGCATTCGCAGTTATAAACTGTGAATGCGATTTCTTATCGGCTATGAATGTAAACTGCTAATGCGAATTCGCAATGAAGTCATATACATACACCTGTTCTGCTATTTTGTCTGAGTCAGACAAAATTAGATTTTCTTCCATAAGGGAATTTTCATTTTATGGCGCAAATTCCCCAAATCATTTTACAACTCCTAAATTCCTATCTATGTGCATATTCATACACACGTATGTACATATGTACACACATATATCGTTTCATAAAAAAAATTACTCGCACATCTGGCTCCGATGAACTTGCTGAAACTAAAGACACAGTAGGATGCTTAATTTCAATCCACTTTTTCCCCCATTTCTTCCCAATGATGCGTTTACGCATTTAAGTGCTTCAAAATCGGGAGGCCTGCCGATGTTTTCTGAGGTCATCAGTAGAAATGCAGTAAAAAGGGCTTATGATGCTTTGAGCTCAGATCATATGATCTCCGAAATAGGAAAAGGAATGCAATTGAACGACGTTAATCGGGTGTGAGAGATTCTTACAAGTTTTGATCCAAGTCCTGCGAAGTTTACAGCCTTAAAGGATGCATGGTTGTCAGTCCTGCCTTTTATCTCACACGGTTATGCTGTTACCCTGTAACAAAATCTCACACGACCACACGCGTACCGCAGAATCAAGACCTAATCATACCTTGAATCGTTCTTCAAACAGCGACAGCTCTGCCAGTAAATCAGTAATCGCATTCATAAACGCCTCCTGGGGTGAGTAGTCAGGAGTTGTTTGTATCCGGATGACGAACTTATGTTCGAGTGGATGAGGCACCTTATACCCGGCAAACAGGACATTGGGATCCTTTAGCAGTTGACTGTAAGAGTATTCAAAGTAATTTCCCCTCAAACCGGCCCGCTACTAACCACTCACTTTCTAATCATGTTGCCCAGGGTATGGTCCTCCTTATTAACAGTAAAAATAGCTGCATTTGTCACCTTCGTATCGAGTTCCTTAACAATCCTAGAATTGCAAAACAAATTAGCTACCTTATGTATAATAGGTATGAATCTGTCCATACTTCTTCTCGCCTTCATAAAGGAGGAAGGACTCAAAAGTAGGCGGTGCATTCATTGTGTCGAGTAGCAAAATACACTTTACAAATAGAAGCAAGACAAGTTGAAAACAAAGCAACAACTATAAAACAAATTTGTCAAACTTGCGGCTTCGCCGGGATGAAGTTCTCAATCGTAGTCATAAACATGACAATGAGGAACGGCCTTTCCCATAGAAGATTATTTTGAGTGCTTCAATTTCCAAGAGCGAGATGGGTAGTCTGGATGCCACATACCATGTTTATATGTAGAGGCGAGAGGCCGAGTCCAGATCGAGTTGAAATTTCGACAAGTGCTTCAGTATTTTTCAGAAACTCAGCTTTTTGCACCTACATTTTTTTCATTTAAGTGTTCAGGATTCATAGATTACAAAATATATAAAATCATGGTGTACAATAGCATGGGCGCCGCACAGTGGGGCCGAGGGAAAAAAAAAATCCCCAAAAACATGCTCTCCGATTCCTCTGAAAATGTATTTCTTTTCATTCCCCAATACCTACACAAGTGCGATATAACTTACTTCTAAGTTAAGATACAATTTAGTAAGTGTAATATGCATTGGAACCAAATTTTGTTCAAATTTTAAGCAAAAAACTCATCATTTTTAATGTAGTTTTTCCCCTTTTCCACAACATTAATTTTGAGTTAAAAATTTGATTAATAGCAATTCGTCTAAGGACAAGTCGTTTGATCGGTATATTCAACAGAAGTTCTCCTACTTTCAAATATCTTTAATTTATACGGCAATAAATAATAGACTTTTCCCAAATTTCAAAGTGAAATGGAGATCAGTCAATCTGGAGGCTGGTGGTATGGTCGGAACGCGAAAAAGGTAGGATTATCAGGAAAAAGGAAAATAAATAATCTTTCAACTCAACAATGTCTATATTGTTCTCTACAGTAAAAACATTGCAATAAATCGCACAAAAGCTGTTATAATAAATGAAAAAGAACAATGCTGTATGTATTAAATACCTACATACCATTCATACTCTAAAAATAAATAAATAAATATATAGTAAAAAATTACTTAGAAAAAAAGTCAGTTATTTTTTATTTTTTTTTTTATGAAGGTGAAAGTCTCGAAAGACACAGTGGGGTTAGAAACCCAAAGTAGTGTGGGACTTTCACCGCACTAAAAACACCTCCTTGATCATGACCAATCAACTAGTGATCGACAAAGATTTTATTTTCAGCGCTAAGTCGGGCTTGAGAAGGTATTATAATTTAAATACAGGCTCTTGTAATTGTCAAAAAAGTTCATGGGGCTTGGTTCTTCTTAACCTACGAATATTGTTTCGTACATTTAAGACATCGTCTATCTCAGGATTGATATGCATCTGCAAACGCTCGTTGTGACGCCCTGTGTGGTTTCTTTTTTAATTAAGTTTTTGGCTTTCAAAATCCTAATTTTTTTATTACTCAAGTCTTCGACGATATCGTGTTCATCACACGAGAAATGAAGACCTCTGGCTACTACTCTAACTGGTTTAGTAGCTTTATTTTCATATGAGTGCCACTGGAACTTTGTTTTTGTCAATTCTTCAGTTATTTTTCTATATGTGTCACTGTCATCGACATTTATTTTCCATTTATTGTTATTATATGATGTGAATTTACAAGCCTTTTTCGTTTTTTGTTCTATTACTTTTTTTAACTCACCAAATCTGTCCACTTCCGAGATCATTATTAGTGGTGGTAATGGCTGTTTTTTCAAACCAGTGGTTAACTTTCCAAGCCACTTGCCTTACCTTGTAAATTTGCTTGTTAAGCATCCTGTCTTCTTGCAGATAATTCAGGACTGTCTTCTGCCTTGCGCTTTTTCGTAGGCCTTTTGTTTTTCTTTGTATGGCTGTCTGTTTCCAGTGCGAGCTCCTCTTTATCTGTGAGGTATTCCTTTTCTGTATTTTGCTGGGCAGGTTGGGCCGGACAATTGTTAGAGCAGTCCAGAATGGTGACCCTTTTTTCCAGCTCTCTATTTGGTTTTGCAAACTTGCAACTATTATTTCAAGATTTTTCCTTGCTTTAAGTTCAGCTTGCCATTCATTGTAATAGTTATTTGTTTTTGTTTTCGCTTGTGAATCTGTTTTAGGTTCACTTTCAATTATACTGGTTTCAGTTCCAGATTTCTGTTTTTGTATTTTCGGAATATTTACAATTATAGCGCTATCTTCGGCTCTAAGGCTTTTTGACGCTATCATTTTTGGTGGAGTTCTCGGCGTGAGTGAACTCCTTCTTGAGTTTTGTTTTCGTAGCAATAAATGGCCCCCCCCCCAGAATCCATGGGACCGACCTCTAAGGAGGGTGGATTTTCCAGTTTACCTGGTCTGCCACCTGGGCTATTTCTATCATTTGTTTTGTTCATTGCCATAGTTGCTCTGGTAACCGTATTAGTTTTTATTGGGTAGTACAGTAATTTCTGCTATGCTTACCGACTGCCCTACCAAAGACGCCCTCCTTTCCTATTTAGCCGTTAAAATCGCCCAATACGATTTTAACGTCGTATTTAGGACATTGGTCGTATGTTTTGTCGAGGAGCTCGTAGAAACACTCTTTGGTGGCAGGGTCCTTTTCATCCGTGGGGGCATGAACACATATTAGGCGTATGTTAGCAAATTTAGCCTTAATCCGGATAGTCATAATACGCTCGCTCACATTTTGGAAGCTTAAGACTTCTTGCCTTAGTCTGCCACGTATAACAAATCCGCATCCGAATAAGCGTTGCCTGTTGCCTCTGTAGCAATCACCGTAGTAGATGTCACAGTTTTTCATCCTCTTTTTGCCCGGCCCATCCCATCGCACTTCCTGGATGGCGGTAATATCTACTTTATAGCAGTCTAGGGCCTCTGCTAGTTGTTCGGCTGCACGTGGTCTGTAAAGCGACAGAACATTCCACGTACAGATCCGAATGTCGTTGTCCTTATTTCGTTTGCTGGGGTCGTCATTAGTTGAGTCACCCTTATCCGAGGCTTTTGGTTGTTTCGGAACCATGACTTTTTTACGTGGTAGGGAAGTCACCCCGACGGCACAACCCCCAACCTGGAGGGCCAGTTCCTTAATTATTCCCCTAGGACGAGGGGCCGGGTACACCGGTGCCAGTAGTCCACTACGGGAGTATGAGCGCTGCCGTTGGCCCATTAAGGGCTCCTCCGCCACCATCTCTATTCCAATGTCCTGACCAACATTGGAAATTCCTTACCGACCTGTGATCCGAACACGTCGAAGCAGCTCGCGAAAGGTATTCACTAAGTTCAACCTAACTGGAACTATAGACGCCACCGTTGACTCCGTCTAGGGAATTCGTCCGCTGCCGCCTGGAACAGGAAGAAGTGCTCTAGTGAGAGAACACTCTTCCCCCCCTCTCTCATCTGCTGCCGCCAAGAATCCTCCAAACGGGGTTGGTTACCCATTTCTTGGATTAAGGTACTATGCACCCGGCTGTCACCGCGTGGAAGTTGAGAGTAGAAGTTGGTAGGCCCTAGCTGAGTGAAAACGCTTGTGTTTTCATATGATCGCATGCACTATCGTTTAACCAGCCAGACCAGAGAAAATAGTTCGGTATAGGTAAATTCACGCACAGAGAAAGAAGTCTCAAGCTCAATCCTCTTTCGATTCGATTTCACCTCGATCCCTCTATTTGGTTACAAACAAAACACAGATCGAATCTTAATCCTGTTTCAACTCGATCTTTCAATCCTATCATGTAAACGGAGTACGTGTTCACACTTAAAGGCGTCATTAGAATGAAAGCACTTTTGAGAGATGGGGAACGCTGAAATTGAAATTGTAATGAGCCGTTGTAGTAATAGGATTGAACGGAGAAAACTTCCTGTAGTCAAAAAAAAAAAAAAAAATTAAGCTTTATTAGCATTGATATCTACCATTCTTGCAACCACTGGTATATTATTTAATGCAGCTGAGGAGGATTTTTAGTGCATCCTACCCTTGTCTTTCTGACTCATAGAAGGGAATGCATCAGCTAGTCGATGGGATATTTGGATTCATCGGCGGCTTATATGCCTATACATATGTAGCAGGTTTATTGAATACCCCTCTTAGTACATGCTCTTTTAAATGCATCAATGGAAATAAATCTCACTAACAGATGGCTCTGTTTCAAGGACTAAATTCAAGGATTTTTAATTGGTTCAATTTCTCCTAATAGTGAGATTGCTTTTAGGGTCCATCAACATAAGGAGTGACATTCTTGTGTGCATTGTTCCAATTTGAAATCAATAAAAATGGTAATATATTCGCTTTAAATATTGCAGTAATATTTGCATTAAGTTTCTAAACATCAGGTCATGAAATTCTAGACTGTATAACATATCAAGGAAGTACATATATTCGTAGCGACTTTAATTCAGCACAGTTATTCATTAATAAATGTAAGTAAAAGCATGTTTTTATAAGTGAAAACCTTAGATTAAACAAAAGCTCGTACTTTTGGAAAAATCAATACAGAACCCAAAAAGAATAAAGTCAAATCTGAGTGGCAAATTTCAGAATATTATCGCGCATACTCCTTATTATTGTCCAATCCATTTCACCTATAGTATAAAATATTTAAATTGTAACACAACAATTGTGCTTTGAAAGCGATTTATCTTATACAGCATGTTTGATGGACTCGATTTTAAGTGCTTAAGAAACTTAACTTTCTTTACTTGGACGGTTAAGGATAGCGATTAGACCAACTGTCGTCGAACTGTTTGTATGATAGTAGTTTGTATAGTAGTGAGATGTATCAAGAAGAGTTGGTTTACAGGTAGCTGTTTTTTTTTATTGACTTGATTTTTATATATCTACGAGCATATACTATACACGAAAAGTCTTGACGAGAAAAAAGGATAAAAATAATAAGAATACAATTTAGATCTTAAGCAGCCATTTAAGCAATTCTTTATTAATTCATATTTAATAAAGTTACAACCTCAAGCGTATTTTTTTTCCTTTAACCCTCAGAAATTCAGATTATGTTCTGAGGAAGAAATAAGAAATACATACCGTCTCCGATTTTTGATTACGTGAAATTTTTAATATGATAAAGGTAAAAGTTGGAACTGCCAGTAATAAAAATTTTAAAACTGGTGTGCTGAATCGAAAAAATATTTTGATTGATTAAAACGATTGGAAATGAATGGTAATTAAGAAAAAAAGTTATTATAGTGAATAAAATATGAAAACAAAAGTATTATTTAGAATAAAACTTAAGGAAACAGATTTCGTAACCGAATTATACAAATTCAAGTTGCATTTAGTGCAAAATGTTTGAGTTTCTGACTTGCATCCCGGCTATTTGCATGTCGTCTTCCCCGATCCATCGTGGAATGCGCACCAATGACCCACATTATCGAATCGAATGGAAGACTGCGGAATACGAGTATAATCTTTTTTTACTATCGGTTTCGGTGAAGGTATAGTTGATGCCGATGGTCGACATACCCCACGTTTTTGATTTGGAACACTGGAGATCTAGACAATGATTCGACTACTTCTGTGCGAATTATCAGCAATTGAGAAGTGGAGCGGTCTCTCTGTGTCGATTTCCTTCGATTCTTTCGGAATAGCCGCGTTCAACTTTATTTGCTTCCAATTCTTTCTCCCTCGACAGTTCCCAAACTACATATTCCGCGACTCTGGAGATATAATGCAATTCATTGAATCGTCTGCGTGTCATTGTCCGTCTAACTGCTTCTAACGAATGACGTCCCCAGTATTCTCGAATGTTCGGATAGCGGTAAACAGACATGAAAAACATAATGCTAATGCATTTGCGCATCTCCGGAGCATCGGTGATGAATCGAGTTGCAATATTTCGTTGGCGTGCATACACATTCATTTATTTAGCCAGGAAATCAAGGAACTCTGGGCGCCGTGGCGTAAGTGGTTAGTGTGTCGGATTGCTACGCATGAGGTTCCAAGTTCGAATCCCAGAAAACACCAAAAAGTTTTTTCACGGTCCCACCTCTCGCGAACGTCTGACAAACATCCGAGAGTATTGTTGTCTCGAAAAAGCTTCTCAAATCGCCGTTCGGATACGGCACTAAACTGTAGGTCACTTCCATTTGTGTGAAAAATATAACGCACACAACATGAGTGGTTGCGAGAAGCTAGGCCCTGGCACTTAAAGAGCTGTTGCGCCAAATATTTATTTTTTTTAATCAAGGAACTCGTCTGTAACGAAATACTGAAAGCAATCGTATGGAGTTTTCAAAATTGCAATTTCACCTGGCATTTCCTTCTGACTACGGAAAATGACTTCGTTCACATGTAGCTGCAAATGTTTCTTCTTTCAAAGTACTGATTTGAATTCTTGTGAATCGTTTGTCATGGGATTCACGTCACCACTGAATTGGCCACAGGTAGTTGCAGTTGGGCCATCCGCTTCTTCTTATAGTTCAGTTGGACGTAGGTGTTTCTTTGTGAAGCGTATAGAGATACCAGTCGCATCAGAATTGGGCATAACAGTAGCAGTAAAATCACGCACAGCATTAGCCGAAGAAGATTGTATTGATTCTTCTCCACCGGCACTAAGTCTGCTCAGGTTCATACCCGCAGCGATGGCTTTACCCATTTCAATCGAATCTAAACACTGGAACGGCCAAAATGTCGTCGCCATCCAAATCCTCACCTTCGCTGCCAGGCTCATTGTAGGCCTGAACTAAATTCATCAGCTTTTCGATTTTGGCGTCCGACATTTTCGACATCTTGCGCGACATTGCTAACAACTACATATAAAAATAATGCAAATTTCGAAGAAACGATACCGAAAAAAAAACAATCGAAAAGGTAATGCAATATGATTTTGTATGGCAAAAAAAGTTCACCTCACTGGCCCTGCCTGCCTACAGGCGGGCTCAATAAATGGTCGAAATTATCTAAGTAAATGCATACCATAATCAAAATCCAATACACCATTCGAAGCTCCACACTTCTCCAATTCACCGATAATTTATTCAACTTGATTTTATCAAAATTACTGTTATTTATCAAAGATTCAAAACCTGGTATTGAGCAAAATAATTATCCTAGACTTACTTGAGCAAATTTTAAGTTTGGACTCACATAACTACCAAATGAAACACGGTACGGAAATACCGAGCATAACAACCAACAGAGCCATCTGTGGACTTTAGCCTGGATTCATCGCTTACCAGAAAATCAAACACCCGAATCATTTATAGGGCTTTAGGTAATGCCCGCCTACAGGCGGTATGGGGAGTTAGAGGGTTAAATTAATTAACCAAATATATTGCGCGTCTCTACTATGCTCATTAACATATTTTCCTATCATTTTCGGCTTTGATATTGTAAGCGTACGTCAGGAATTTGCCTAAAGGAAATAGAAGCCATTTTTTTCCATCTCGAAAGTTATATTGAAATCCTTTTGCTTCATGCATTTTAGCCGATCTCTTTCAGAGACGTGCACGACTCTCACTTTCCGTTATACAAATATTCAAAAAATTACGACGGAAACGGTAACTTATTCAAAAGCAGAATAAAATGCTCAGACTTTAAATACAAAATTTACTGCATTTGTGATAGGAAGGAAGTACTGCTTAACCGTCGAACAGATTGCTAACAAGTCAATCGGACATTTCAGAAGAATAGAAATTTTGTCACTTTTTCTTTTCCAGAAGTTTTTTTTTATCGCATCTTATTGCATCCGCTGACACCGCAGCATATCCTTAAAGATGCGATTCTATGCCCCGAGTTCATCGTTCTAATGTATGACTTACGGTGCGTCGCTGATGCCCATATTGGGGGCGCGTACAGGAGTATTGACTTACTCACAGTCGTTAGGAGATTTCTGATTGGCTGCCTAGGTCTCCCAATATTTGGCATTAGTCTGCATAGTGTCGCTACTGCCCGAGAGGCCTTCTTGCATGCGTACCTTAGGTGATCCCTGAAGCTGAGCCTGTGATCCAGCAACACTCCCAGGTACTTGATGTTCGGGCTCGATTTATTGCTTTGCACACCGACCTGTAAGGTGCTCCACTTTTTTACGGCTGCTTATGAGAACGGCTTCGGTTTTGTGGTCCGCTAGTTCTAAACCTGATGCCTGTAGCAGTAGCCATCGTAGTAGTGTCGTATAACCTTTGGCAACTGATCGGACTGACTTTATATATATCATAGTTTCATGGTTCATGGTTTATAAACATTTAAACCATGAACTATTTGCGTGGCAATCGATGACGTTACCACTACACCACCGCCATTCCTTATATCTATTTATTTAAGAGCCGGAACAAAAACAATCTGTTTAAGCAATATTTACTTTTTATCGCGAATGCTTATACATGTATTATGTCCTATTTTTATGGCTTTACTCCTGTCATAATATGATCGCTCAACGGATTTCTTTGCTTATTCTAGGTAAACAAAAGAATCAGCATATCTAACTGACACCAGTGTTCAGCGTATAAGCAATACTTAAGCAGCTTGGAGAAATGGCATATCAATACTCTATTCTATTGGTAATATTGGGGGCTGGAGTTGCACTCTCGGCTCCTAGTCAACGAAATATTGACTCCATAAATTTGAATATTTCAGGCGGTTTGTATGAATTTATTATTTTTTGGATTACGATTTTTGTTCACGATTTGCAGAGTTTCAGTTATTCATACACATATCATACCTGTACAGTTAAAATAGCGCAAGCACTACAAGATCTGTGGTTTACCACAAGAGCTTTAAGGATGTACTTGTGGCTACATGGTGGATATGCCTACAGGGGAAGCCAGCCATGAACAAAAAAATGGCATAACGCGCTCACGTGCAGTACCTCATGGGTGGTGTGGAAAACTGCAATTTTAAATCAAACACGTCTCGAGTAAACTAATTTGATATAATGGCACGTATAACCAAAGGCAACACAGTAAGTCAAGGACTAAGAAAGACCTTGTCCCTCGTAGAAGCAGCTTATCCTGATATATGTTGGTTCCTTAAATAACGAGGTTGCAGTGACTCATCCGAGATTTCGCTGCACTGTACGACGGCGGACTTCGATAAATAACATTATACCCTGGGATATCGCTATAATAGAGGATTTCATGTACAAGAAGTATAACTCAAACTTTGGCATTCTGTCGAACCTTTTTTCCGGATAAATTTATCTAAAGAACCCTTAGTTCAAAACTGAGTTTTTTTTCCCCTGGAACCGTATCGTAAGGATACAGATGAACCTCAAAATAAAGAAAATATTTACAATACCAAATGTGTTTTTCATTTATTTAATAAATTAAAAATATTTTTATATAAAAACTTCATTGAATTAATCAGGAAAACACAGGGTTCAGCGAATGAGTTGCCCGGTAGGGCTCTCACAGGAAAAATGAAGAAAGCACACGTGCAGGAAAAACTTTGGTAAACAATGTTTTTTTTATATATTACATTACGTCTAATAAAAAAAGCAATCCCTTATATGCAATTACTTGATTGCCCGTCATAAGTTGGAAAGAATAAAAGAGAGAGAGAGAGAGAAAGATCGATGTAATGGTTTGAAACTCAGTGTGATATTAGTTGTTAAATATGAATAAGGCACTTAGATTATGTACTTACTATTTATTTAAGTGAGAATAAATAAGAGGTGCTCTTAGGCTAACATGAATACGCATGACTTACTTACTTATGTAGGTGGCACTACAGTCCGCGGTGGACCTGGGCCTCAACCAACAAACCTCTCTAGCCAGCACGGTTACGAACCAGCTGCCTCCAGTTGCGCACGCCAAGTTGGTTGAAGTCCCCCTACACTTGTTTGCACCACCTACCGCGAGGTCGTCCTCTACTGCGCCGTCCATCCGGGGTGGATTCGAAGACTTTCTTAGCGGAACCGATGGGTTCCATCCGTTCTAAATGACCCAGTCATCTTAGTCGCTGTATGTGAACTCTTCTGGCTAAGTCGATGTCCTTATATAGGCCGTATAGTTCGGCATTCTAACTTCTCCTTTACTCACCGTCTATGCAGATGGGACCAAAGATCGTTCGAAGAACTTTTCTCTCGAAATAACCAAGGGCAACCGCATCCGGTTTTGTCAAAGCCCATGCTTATGCGTCATACAGCAGGACTGGGATGATTAGTGTCTCATAAAGAGTTACCTTAGTAATTCGAGATAAAGCTTTGCTACTCAATTGCCATCTCAGCCCATAAAAACAACGATTGGCAAGAGTAATTCTTCGTGTGATCTCCCTACTGATGTCATTTGCGGAGTTCACCATAGAGCCTAGGTAGACAAAATCCTTTACTACCTTAAAATTATCTGTCTATTAGCGTTCTGTCCAAGGCGCCGATGTTGGGTGTCCTTTTTTGTCGACAGCATATATTTTGTTTTGCTTTTATTGACCGCTAAACCCATCCTTGCTGCCTCGATCTCAATACTAGTAAAAGCCCCATTGACGGCCTGCTGAGTTCTCCCGATTATGTCAATGTCATCGGCGTAAGCGAGTAGTTGTACAGTCTTGTAAAAGATTGTACCTCCGGTGTTAGCTTGTGAGTTTCGTATAATTCTCTCAGGTACTATGCTAAAGAGATGATAGCGCGTCACCTTGTCTAAGACCTTTCCTGACATCGAACGGTTCGGTGATGTTCTTACCGACTTTGATGGAGCAGGGAGTCATTCTGCACAAACGGACGAGCTTGGCAGGGATGCCAAGACTAGACATGGCTCTGTATAATTCGTCTCTATACACACTATCATAGGCAACTTTGAAATCGATGAAGAGGTGGTGCGTATTGATTTATATTCATGGTTTTTTTTTCCAAGATCTGCCGTAGCGTGAATATTTGGTCAATGGTGGACTTTCCCGGTCTGAAACCGCACTATTAGAAAGTTGACGATCGGTTTTAGGCGTTCACATAATACGGCAGACAGGATCTTGTATGCGATGTTGAGGAGACGTATACCTCTGTAGTTGGCGCAGTTCAGAGGGTCTCCTTTCTTCAGGATCGGGCAAATGATGCTGATGCTGTCTATATCACTGGGGAGAATTGTTTTGCTATCTTGTCCTTTCTTATGATCCACAGATTTTTTTCCCGATCACTTGGTGTCATTCACATAAATCATAAAACATTAAGAATAACTTTCACATCCATATGACCTACTGCCAGTGTTATAACTTCGCAGTATAGTTGACGTAAGTATTTGCAATTGATCGGACTGACTTTATTTCATGAGAAATAAATAATTTTTCCTGACGTCAGGATTTGGCCCATGAACCATTAGCATGGCAATCGATGACGTTATCACTAAATCATCGCCACTCGTGGACAGGTTCGCGTTCGTCTATAAAAAGTGGATGTAGGCGATGATTGTCAGACTCTTACTTACCTATGGAACAATTGTACAATCAGACCCTTATACCTATGGAACTCCCTAGAGAACATTGTGAAGGTACAAAGATTAACATGGGTGAACTAGAGGTGTTTGGTAAATCTCCCTTCCCTGGATGAGTTAATACGATGCACAGCAGCCAAAAGCTCGATTGGTTCCAAGCAGTCGGGTGTATGGAAACAAAACACCTCTATATTTCATAAACATAAGACAATTGATCTCGAAAAAACAACAGATTAGGTCGTACGCTACATAGATCAGATCAAACGAAGTTTCCATTCGCCGTAAATTCCTAAATAGGATATGCAATACCCATAACGTCAATCTCTGCTCGGTTCCCGAGCATACTCGTAGTAATATAGAAGAGAATGTGATGGCACATGAACTAGGTAGGAAAGGATAAGCATTAAAAAGAGGAAAGGAATCAGTGTACTGAACAGAAAAAATGTACCTAAATACAATAAAATTGAAAAATTTTGAATAAGAGAGCTTCTAGAATGAAAATTTTAAGGTAGTTCGAAAATGGGGTTAAATAAAAATCGAGTTCGATTAAGTTTATTTCTTAGAAAGGGGGATTAATAGGTATGTTTTTCCTCATTAATATTTAATCCACGTTAATTTTTCTCGTGCAAAATTTATAAATTTAAACAAAAACTAAGCTTTTATACGGAACCCCTGAGACATCTCGAGAAACCTAGTATGAATACCGCTGTTTTATTATTTGTCAGAAGGGTGTATTACACTGCGACCGTATGGTCTATTGTGTCCCCTACTAAGGCAGAGGTTTTCTCCTTCATTAGAGTTCCCCAGACAATACTATTCTTTCCAGAATTAGATTTGAAAGTTGTGCACTCTTACTTAGTTTCGGCGAGAATGGACCACCACCACAATCACCAGTCCAATGTCCCTAAGGAATTTGAAAATGGGAAGCGGGTCTATGGTTGATGTATCCTCAATTTATATTTGGTACATGTATTTCATTCTTTTATGGGTTAGTGCCTCACAGACTCCACTACGTGTCCGGAGTTTCACTGGACTCGTTGTAGAATCTACAAAGTCCTTCTCCTGGTATACCTGTTTTCTTTTTTATAATTTGCGCGCACTCAAGAGGTTATGAATACCTTTTAAATGTTTTTTATAGTGAGGGTGTAGATAAAGAGAACGAATGGTGTAGTTTTTTGAAACTCAGTTGATATTGGGTTTCAGAAAAACTCCGCATGTGGCGTCCAGATAACTGAGGAGATATTTTTATTTTTGTCTTTCCTTCTGATTCACTGTATTTTTTCCCGATCACCTGATTTTATAGGCATATCAATCATACGACATTTTTACAGCCATGTGATCAACTTACTGCCAGCGTTATGCCTTTGCTGTAGTGTTCATATGAGCTTTCGCTATTGATAGGACTGATTTAATATATTTCGATGACGTTACTACTACACCATTGCCATCGTTTCCTTAGGTGTTCCTCGAACAAACATACATACATATACAAGTATTTGGCGCCACTGTCCATGAAGGGCATAGGCTTAGTTTCTCACTACCAATCGTGTGGTCTGCGTATCCGAAGGACAACTTTTAGGTTGTTTCTGTTCTGAGAAGCTTTCGCATAACAATACTCTCGGGTGTTTGTTAAAAGTTTGCGAGAGGTAGGACCGTGAAACAATGCTTGGTATTTTCTGGGATTCGAACATTGAACCTCATGCGCTGTGGTCCGACACACTAGCCATTGCGCCATGGCGTCCACTCCTTGAAAGGGCAGTTCCCCGTTAAGATGTATGTTAGGGTGCGTAGGTTATTCTTTTACGTTGATACATGCTTCAAATATTTGTCGGTAATAGTTCGTAGCCCCCCTGGCAGCTGACCTCCTCCTGGTGGGGGGCGGGCAACGTGACTGGGATGTGCAGATGGGGTAACTTAAATAGTTATTCTCATCCATACAATCCAGTCACGGCTAACAAAGCGCACACCCCATGATGACAAGAAGAAGACGACCGGCCTCGGATATTGCCAAGCCTGGTAAGCCAGGGCATCCTTTGGAGCCAGGCCTGAAGGGTGTCAGGATGCGAGCGTCTGGTGGTCGGCTTGTCCAGCTCGGCAGCCGGCCGGGTCAAACCCGAAATGGCTACGAGCTTCCTGTCAATGGTCCCGCGAACCATTACGGGGGTCAAAGGGTGAGCGCGCTGTGCACCGATAGGGGCACAGATGGACTCTCTGAGATTCGACAACGGCATCGACTAATGATAGGCACATGAAACGTATCATCGCTCACAGGGAAGGATCTTGAGCTTGTTGGGGAGGCTGTTAAAAGTCGACTAGATATAGTTAGCGTCTCTTCAACAAAGCAGAGAGGTTCTAAAACTGTGGACCTTTCGGGTGGGTGGAAGCTCTTCCTGTCAGGAGTCGCACCCTCAATGTCTGCTCGGGCGGGAGTGGGGATACTCACAAGTCCCAGGTTGACAGACAGAGTAATGGAGTGGATACCATTAGGAGGGAGAGTTGCGATCTTAAAGCTCAAGCTTGAAAGATCAACTCTGGCATTGGTGCAGGTGTATGCACCGAACCTTCAATCAGAGTACGCAGCTTTCTTAGATGAAGTTGATGTTGCCCTTGAAAAGGTTGCAGATATGGATTCTTTTGTCCTGATGGGTGACTTCAATGCTCATGGAGGTGTAGATGTTATGACATGGGGGAGTATGATTGGGAGGAACGGTGATCCTGATCAAAACGCGAACGGAGAGAGGTTGTTGGATTTTTGTTGTGAAAATGGCTTATCCATCATGAACACTATCTTTCCGCACAAAGACATTCACAAATACACGTGGTACCGTCAGACTCTTCAGCAGAAGTCGCTGATCGATTTCTTTGTGGTACCATCGTGTCTGAAGAGATTGGTTTGTGATGTTCGCGTATTGAGAGGGGCCGAACTGTCAACTGATCATCACTTAGTGCTGTGCAAATTGTATCTTAGCGAGAGAGTGCCTCCCCTACCAAAGCGTAAACCAAGGATGGTTACACGCATACGATGGGAGAGGTTACAGGACGATGAGATACGGGAGACATTTGCGCGGCAAATATCTGAGAGGTTTGAACGAATTCCAACTGTTCCATCAAATGTAGAGGAAGAATGGCAACTGTTTTCAACAGCGGTTATTGCCTCTGCGGGAGATGTTTGTGGAGTGAAGCGGCTTGGTGTGGCGGCTGGTGGTGAGAAAGGAACTGCTTGGTTTAAAACGCCCGGAGTTCAAGAAGCCATCAGAGAGAAGAAAAGAGCCTTTAAGGTGTGGATTCACTTGGGGAACTCCGATTCTCGAAATCGGTACACTGAGGCGCGAATAACTTGCAAATTAGCTGTGAAAACAGCGAAAGAACAGTCTTGGAAAGAGTTTGGGGAGAAATTGGAACGTGACCACAGATCTGCAAATAAGATGTTCTGGCAGACCGTCCGCCGACTCAGAGGAAAAAAGTTGAATATCGTTGAAGGAGTCAAATCCAAAGCCGGTATACTTCTTTTCAATGAGGAGGACATCTTACGCAGATGGAGCGAGCACTTTTCAGAATTGCTCAATCCCGAACAGGGCACCGAAGATGACAGACCTATGGTCGAGAGTTGGGCGGAAAGTAGTCCTACGGTAGAGGAAGTAACTTTGGCGATCAAAGCGCTAAAAGTTGGTAAATCTGCTGGTGTGGATGAAATTCGGCCAGAAATGCTCAAGGCTTTAGGTAAAGAGGGAGTTCAATGGCTCTCGCGTGTCATTAAAGTGGCCTGGGAATGCAGTGAAACACCTGGTGATTAGCAAATGGGGGTGATAGTTCCTCTTTTTAAAAAAGGGGACAAAAGAGATTGCGCCAACTATAGGGGTATATCTCTTTTAAGTCGCCTTGGAAAAGTCTTCGCTAAGGTGCTAGAAAAGCGTTCCAGAGCTGTGGTTGAGGACAGTTTGGGGGATGACCAGTGCGGTTTTCGTCCCGGTAGAAGCACAACCGACCAGTTGTTCACTCTCAGAATGGTTCTTGAGAAGGCCTGGGAATATGCCAAACCTGTCTACACTTGTTTTGTAGATTTGGAAAAGGCATATGATATGGTTCCTCGAGGCAAACTCTGGAGTGTTCTGCAGGAGTATGGGATTGATGGTTCCCTGTTAAGGGCGATTCAGTCTTTATATACAAACCGTAGAAGCTGTGTTCGGATAAACGGTGTTAAATCAATACCTTTCACTGTGGGCGTCGGACTCCGCCAGGGGTGCGTTTTGTCACCTCTCCTCTTCATTGTATATATGGATTGGATGTTGCAGCGCAGCCGTGGCGGGGAATGTTTCAAAGTGGGAGACCTAAGGATTAGCCATCTGCTCTTTGCGGATGATTTGGTCATCCTTGGGTCCTCTCAAACCGAACTTCAGCGCGCACTCGAAAGGTTTGTAGCCGTTTGTGATGATGCTGGAATGAAGATCAACGTGAACAAGTCAGAAGTAATGGTCGTTTCCAAAAAACCCATTCAGTGCACTCTGCATGTTAGTGGAGTTCCACTGAAGCAGGTGGATAAGTTTAAGTACCTCGGGGTTTTATTCACGAGTGATGGGAGGAGCAATGCCGAGTTATCCTGTAGAATTGGTCAGGCTGGATCAATTTTGAGAGAGCTTGGCCAATCTGTTATAAGGAAGGCCGAACTTAGTGTTCAAGCTAAGCTATCGGTTTTTAACTCTGTGTATGTTCCAACTCTCACCTATGGTCATGAAATTTGGGTGGTGACCGAAAGAATAAGATCGCGGATACAAGCTGCCGAAATAAGGTTCCTTCGCGGTGTTGTTGGAATAACTCGTAGGGATCGAGTGCGCAACACCAGAGTGCGCGAGGCGCTCAACGTTGAGCAGATACTTCTCCGAACGGAACGATCTATGCTTCGATGGTTTGGTCACGTAGTGCGTATGCCCCCAGACCGGCTTCCAAGACGCGCATGGTTGTCGTGCCATCAGGTAGGCGACTTCGCGGAAGGCCTAGAAATAGATGGTTGGATCAAGTCCGACATCTCTCCTGGAGCCGCTTAGGGATTCCCCCTGATGAATTGGAGTCAATGGCGGAGGATCGAGAAGGATGGAGAGTCCACCTGAGCGTCCTACCCCCGCGACCCTCATGAAGGATTAGCGGGCCATTGGAAATGAATGAATGAAAAAATGAATGAATAGTTCATAGTTTCTTTGCTTGCTTCAGACCTTGAGTGCTATTTCGGATGTTAGCCCTGTTTGATCTCTCTGCTTTCCTGAATTCTTTTAGTTCATGTTCAACTTGGTTACGGACCTACAAAGGTTTTTGCTGCATTTTGCTTTGCAAGTGAATCCTCTGCTTCGTCAAATTCTATTTCGACATGGCTTGGCATCCAATAGAAGGTTACTTTATTTCTTTTGCCAGATTAGTTAAGTTTGTGTAGGCGTTCCTACACAACAGCTTGATCGATCAAGCTGATGTCGCACACCATGGAGATCGTTGAGCGAGTATTAGGTGGCCGGCTGCGAAAAATAATACGACTATCTGATGATCAGTGCGGGTTTGTCGCGGTAAATCAACCGCAGATGCAATCCAAAGTATAAGGATCATAATGGAAAAACATCATGATTCCTTAAACGATTTGCAATGCAAATTTTGCATACTGTATTGATTGACTTTGAAAACGCATTCGACAGACAACCACGAGATCTGATATTGGTGGCGCTAAGACATCGAGGGGCCCCATCATAATTGAGAATCCTACATCCCTGCAACGAGCACTTGATGTGTGGGGGACGCTCTGGCGGGAAATGGGTATCGCATTAGTTAAAAAAAGAGAGTACTTGTGCTGCCCGTTTTTTGATCTACTCAGGTCTATTCCAGACATTTATTTGAATGGTACAGTGCTTCCCAAGTGCGAAAAGTTCAAATATCTGGGATCTATGATCAATAGGTTGTGATGACGACATCAATCATCGTGTAAGCGTAGGGTGGATGAAGTGGCGAGAAAACTTCGCCATCTTCTGTGACCGAAAAATGCCATATAAGTTGGAAGGAAGGCTCTATACCGCAGTTGTGCGTGTAGCGCTCACATACGGTTCACAATGTTGGACGATGTACAAAAAGTATGAAAGTAAATAACGGCAGCTGAGATGAAGACGCTTCGCACGAAAGCAGGAGTGACAAAGCTTGATCGAATAAGAAGTTCGAACATCCGTGGAAGCTTTCACGTCAAGGAAACCATCTTACGAAAAACAGAGCGCGGCCGGCTCAACTGGTATTACTACGTTTAAAGAAGAGATCATTTGAAACGCAATATCAATGAACGTTCCAAAGACATCGCGGGGCAGGGGAGGCAGGGGAGGCGGGCCTATAAGTGCCTGGATCACACAAATGCGACGGCATCGGCATTTGATTGGCTGAGTGATCCAAAATCGGGAGGCCTGCCGATATTTTCTGAGGTGAAATAGGCGAACACCACAGGCGGATCAGTAGAAATCCAGTGAAGTGTGAGGGTTTCGATCCCTTGTTTTCGGATCATAACCTCGCCGAAATTGGAAGTAGAATGCGCTCCTACACACGTTTGGACTGCACCACATGGGCATCATGCACCTTAACGGTTGCTTAACTGTCTATCGTTATTGCTATTACTATTTCGTTCAAGATTGATTTGAATGCATTTGTTTATTGCATGTATTTTGTACTTGTGCTTGTCCCAAATAATCCTGCACCAGTACTTTTCTCATTTCTTGATCTATCTGTATACCTACCACATACCGAGTGATTGCGCAGCCTGTAGACATTGCTCGACTTGAATTTCCTAATGCTGCCGTCCAAAGGGATTGATAGAAAAAGTTCTTTATTAAGCACATCGAATTCTCTTGCTCCGATGCACTTCTCCCTTCCGATTCCTTCTTTCGTCATCCTTAAGATCGTTCTGTTTGCGCAATACTCAACCACAAGGTACAGTATTCAGTTCCGGGAGTACTTCCATGGCTGCGGTTGGGCATGTTCAGTTGGCTCCAGTAATGCGGAATACGCTAGTCATTGCACTTTATTTAGCGTCTCCCATGTTGTGACTAAACTGGTTCGCTTGGCCCATGCTATAGGTGATCATTGGTCTCATAATAGCTAAGTACATCCAACTTAGAATGCTTCATTGTACAATATCCGCGTACGATCAAAGTTGGTACAATCATCATCATCATAGCATCATAGTCTACTTACCGTGAAATCTTCGGACGTAGAACTCAGAATCCAGTTCAACAGCCAGTCTTCCTTAGCATTATGCAAATGAAACATGGAAATTGTGAATTTTCTTTTTATTTTATCCACTTGCGGCTGTAAGAACCCAACCAACAGTGATCGTATTGGGAAAAGCAAAAACAAATCGCCTGTAAAGTTAAATAACTAAGTTAGACATCGTAACCAACAATATGTCGTTTGCCGATGCATTCGCCAACATAGAACCAGAAGATCACCTCCATCGTCACCAGCGTGTTTAGCCATCCCTCGCGGACGGTAACTTTCTTCCATGCACCAGTACGAGCTCCAGTTATCAGGCGACCAATGCCCTGGCGGATTGCTGGAATATCAGCTGGAGTGGGTGGAGTCAGCTCCACTTTGGCGTATTTCAAGAAAACCTCCAACTGTGGTTTACCTTGAACCACAAGTCCTACGAAATCAGCGGAAAACATAGGAAGAAGGAATTACATAACCTATTGGGGTTATGGTGCGTTGGGTACTTACTGTTGACTAAACCCGATCCTTTAGCGACAATGCTGGCCATTTTCTCCGCTGTTATTCCTGTCGAGAATTATCAAAGGAAATGATTTACGAAGGCATATAGATATTTATATCAAAAGAAATTCCTACCGTGACACTAGACTTGACAAATTATTTTCCACTCGCCCTTGCACAGTGGAAATTGACAGAATACGAAGAGAAGGAAATCAATTCAAATGTCAGGTTTTCCAATGGATCTGGAAGTGAACAGGTTAGGTTAGTCCAGTTACCACCTCTAGAGAACATCCAATCCAAGAGTGCATTCAAAGACTGTACTCATCAGCTGGCGACCAACAGACTACTTACGCTCCGCTCCCGTGCGGCAATTTTGACAGAAACGTGTACATACATATGAGGATGGTCACATTGACCTCAGTGAGCTCACTTATTTTGACGTTTATACATAAAGAGGGCTGTTGGAAGGCAATAAGTCAGGTGAGCCAGACCTTAATACTACTAGACTAATTTTAACATATGAACATGCCTCATTACAGTTTGACATCTGAGAACTGTCAAAAATGACAATAAGTGGCGCATTTGGCATAGCAGAGGAGATAAGGCGTATGAGATAGTATAGGCCATATGGCTGGAAAAATTGTTAGCTCTGTTGGATGATTGATGTGCCTATGAAGTCAGTGTTTAAAAAAAAAATAGAAAATACTTTGAATCAGACGCAAAGACAACAGATAACAAAAATCTCCCCAATTATCTGGACGCCACCCCCGGTATTTCTCTGAAGCATAAACAATTGAGCTTCAAACCACTACACCGAATCTTTCTCTCTCTCTCTCTATCCTTTCAAACACTCGCACTGTGTAAAAGAAAAAAGCATGTTAAGGGTGCGTTGAGTGCGTGCAAATTATAAAAGAAAGATAGTATAGAGACTAGGGCCGGTATTCACCGACCAATCTTAAACTAAGAGCTTCATAAACCTATTCACCAACCAATATTAGTTCAGATTTATTAGCGCTCATAAGACTTATGAGTGGTCCCACCCACTCTTAAGTTAAGAGCGCTCATAACTTAGGAATTTCGAAATCAGCTGTGAACTGTTACTCAGACCAAACAAAGGACAGGCGGCATGGCGTAATGCAAAAGAAGAAAGGAAGACGAATTTACTGCCTCCAGCATTTCCGTCAAAAGATCTGCCAACCAAATAAAAAATAAAATGCGCCTTGATTAATTGTGATTAAAATCAGGAAAATACAATGTTTACTTTTCTTTGACATTTCTTCCAGTTCGAAAGAGATTTCGGAAACTCATTTTAGAACGCGTTTAGAAATTCGAAAATTAATTCTTCGCATAATCGAATTATCATGGACACAAACCTATTAGTGCTTGGTAAATACGCATCAAAAATTAAGGGCTTCATAAAATTAAAATCGATTTAAGAGCGCCTGATAATTACCAGCCTAATTGCCTAAACGTGAAAAATACACTCCGTCTCACTTGACTACGAACAGGCAGTTTTTTTTTTTTAATTTTACGATATTTTTCAAACCCTTTGCTAATCTGGGAAAAACCAATTGCACAAGGAATGAAGGATATATTATGTTTATATTGTAAAAAAAAATGGGATTAAGTTGATAAATGCAACTTTTATGACGTTTTTCCCAAAAAGATCATAAAATTTCTTGTGTTTCTTGTCTCACTTGATTACGGACAGTAGCTTAATCTACCTGTTAGAAGCTCAAAAGGTAAAAAAAAAACAATACAAAATTTGTTTGTATAAATAAATGTTGGTTTGATTCAAAGAGTAGCAATAGTTCTTAGTAATGGGTACTACCTCCTGATCGCTGAATCACTTCAAGTAGCCTGCTGTGTAGAGATTCATAGAGTGCTGTTAAATAATCTAGCAAAATTTCGGACCAGGCTCGTTTTATGGCTTCAATAATATCTTCCGTTTCATCATATTGCCTTCCTCCTTCGTAGACTTTTCTTAAAAGCCAACCCCACACGTTTTCCATGATGTACAGGTCGGGTGAATAAGGCGGCCATGCAAGTAGGTTTACATTTTGGTTCTGAATCCAGGCTTTTGTTGTCCGTGCGGTATGTATCGGTGCATTGGCTTGTTGGAAAGTCCATCGCTGTCCACCAAACATCTCCGAAAACTGCGGAAAAGCTCTTTACAGCATCGATTTGTAAGTGATTGTTGTCATTTTGGAGCTTTGGAAATCCAGCTCCACAGTTCCGTAATAGTTTATTGCTCCCCATACCATTACACCACCTCCTTTGCTGTGCCGCATTTAAAGATGCATTTCTTCTTTTCTCAAATCATGGAAATAACAGCTGTATCCATCAGGCCCGTCCAAATTAAATTTTTTTTCATCAGAAAAGACGACGGTATGCCACTCTCGATTCCACCTGATGTGACTTGTTGCAAAATCAAGCCGCTGGATTTTACGTACCGCATTCAATGGTGGTTTAAAAAAAAAATACAAATATTTGGCGCAACAGCTCTTTAAAGTGCCAGGGCCTAGCTTCTCGCAACCACTCATGTTGTGTGCGTTATATTTTTCACATGAATGGAGGGACCTACAGTTTAATGCCGAATCCGAACGGCGATTTGAGAAGCTTTTTCGTGACAAGAATACTCTCGGATGTTTGTCAGACGCTCGCGAGAGGTGGGACCGTGAAAAAACTTTTTGGTATTTTCTGGGATTCGAACTTGGAACCTCATGCGTAGTGATCCGACACACTAACCACTTACGCCACGGCGCCCATGGTGGTTTCCTCTTCATTTTTTCATGGCGAATATGGCTGGCCTCCTGTACCACGCGAGGAACAGTCGATCTGCTAGCTGTAATTCCAGTTTCTGCCTTAATTTTACTTACGGAGAGCCTTGAATTTGAAGCAGCTCTCAGTATCGCCCGCCTTTCCTGACATGTTGTTGCTTTGCTAACTCTTCGTTTGCGGTTTTTCCATACTTCTCCGGGTCCTTAATAAAGCTGTGTACAACAGTGGTGCCTCTTCCAATGTTGCTGGCTATGAAACGGATGGATTTTCCTTGTTCCCGGTAAGCTCGAATTTGGCCTATTTCCTGGTTGGTTAATGTCTTTCCTTTACCCATATTTGTAGATTGTATGAAGTTATTTCTTGAACTAAGCTCCCTAATACTCGAAGTATCCTTTTATTTGATTTAAAACATGGTAACAGGAAGATTAAGCTACCGTTCGTAATCAAGTCAGACAAAAAAAAAAAAAACAGGTACATTTTATAATCTTTTTGGGAAAAGCGTCATAAAAGATGCATTTATCAACTTAATCCCGTTTTTTTTACAAATTAAAAACAATATATCCTCCATTCCTTGTGCAATTGGTTTTTCCCAGATTAGCGAAGGGTTTGAAAAATATCGTAAAATGAAAAAAAAAACTGCCTGTTCGTAATCAAGTGAGACGGAGTGTACATAAATACATATCATAGCTTTCATTTCATCTCATTTTCTTTTCGATAAATTGAATTATGATCTCATCCACCAAGAACAATCCAAAAGAATTGTGAGGTTAAATGCTCACAAATGTTTTGTTTGTCTTACTATATATATGTGGAATGTGACAGATCGCAAGAAGTATTGGCTTAGTCGAGGTAAAATAAGCGAATTGTGTTCATTTCTTTGCAATTGAAATTTAACTTTTTTTTATACTAATAGATAATAGATAAGTTAAGCTCGGTTTTTGCGGAATTTTGTGCTTGTATTATTGCCAATTGTGTGCTTATAAATATAATAAAAATTGTTTCTCTGCAGTTAGCGTGTTCGCAGGTCGGTGAGCTGTGAATGGGTCTTAACGGGGTGAATGCGCTCCTTCCATACATTAAATTTCAGCTCGACCGTGAGCAGTATGCCTTACTGTGTTGGGTTCGGTTCCTCTTGTATACGTGTGTGTTGGTTGTTTCTCCCGTAAAAAAAGAGATTAGCCGCAAATGCTTCTCATTCATTGTCGTGTTATTTTTCAGTTAGAGACAGATATATTAGTTGAAGCGTCATCCTAGTTGCCTGCGAAATAGTAAACATAGAACCTAGTGTCGGTGTTTAGCGATTATTTCTACTAAATAAATCATTGTTAATTGAAAACTTGTAGTGGTAAATCAAAAAATCATCAGAATGTCTGATAGTCAGAGCCGGGGCCGACGAACTTCGAGTGAAGACAGTAAAGAGCATTCCAGCTCCTCGCGTCGCCCTCGGAGTACCGTGTCGCCCTCTGATGAACAACCGGTAAGTTGATCCATCTTTGGTATATAAAAACAAAGTATGTATTTCCTTGTGCAAGGATCTTTCAAATAGGAAAACATCCTCATTGTTTGAAATTGCGTGCACGTATTATAGTTCAGATATTTGGCGGTGACCGCAAGCAAGAATGATTAGTGGAACAATATATGTACATATACATTCCAGTCCCGCATAAAAGAAGCATGGGAATATCGTAGAGATTAGGAATAAATGTGTTTGTTTGGATATCGGCCGGCGTTGCCAACCTTGCAACAGTTTCATTCATGCAGGTGCTTTCCTTGCGAAAGTGTTATCTTCTCTAAAATTGCTTCGAGAAAAAGCTCTAATCGAACGGTTTATTGGCAGCGTACTCAAGTGCGCCTCTTGTTTGTCAAATTTACCGTTGGGGACGCCATTAGACTCCTCCATTTCTAAATTCATTGAAATTTCATGACGGGTATTTTATTACCGAATTGACTACCAAGCGGAAATACATTGATATGTACTTATTCGCAAAAGTATAAAACCGATGCTGAATTCAACTCAAGGCTAGTCTTCAATTATCAGGAATCTGATTTTGAGGCGGAAATGAGACAAAAGTACTTGTTTTTTTTTTTTTTTGTATGCCAAAAAGAATGGTCGAAGGAAGTGATTGTCAAGGTGCCAAAATAATGGCGACCTAACTGTGAAAGCTGGAAAGCTTAATCGCCAAAATATTAGCTAAACTCGTAGGTCGCCATGTGCGCGCCGTGGCGCGAAACTGATATCTACCGTTCGATCAAGCTGATGTCACACCATGATGATCGTTGAGAGGGTATTAGGTGGCCGACTGCGAAAAATAATACGGTTGTCTGATGATCAGTGCAGGTTTGTCGCGGGTAAATACCACATGCATTTCAAAGCATAAGGAGATAATGGAAAAACATTTGGATTTGTATGTTGTATTGGTTGACTTTGAAAAGGCATTCGACAGACAACCACGAGATTTGATATGGGTGGCGCTAAGACGTCGAGGGGTTCCAGAAACCTATGTACAGATGATCATTGACATGTAGGAAGGAGCAAAGACAAGAGTAAGATGCCCCGCCCCGGAGTAACTAAAGAGTTCCCAGTCAAAGTCGGGGTAAACCAGGGAAGCGTCTTAAGTCCTTTGCTCTTTCCTACAGTCCTTGACTATCTGCTTGAAGGTAAAGGACCCAAAGGTACATCAATTATTCTTTGCTGACGATGGAGCCGTCATAAGTGAGAATCCTACATCCCTGCAACAATCACTTGATGTGTGGGTGGACGTTTTGGAGGGAAGTGGGTGTCGCCATTCGTTGAAAAAAGAGAGTACCTACTTGTGCTGCCCGTTCTCTGATCCAATCAGACCTATTCAAAATCGTGATCCATTGCTTCCCAAATTCGAAAAGTTGAAATATCTTGGATCTATGATCAATAGAGAAGCAATCTGTGATGACGATATCAATCATCGCGTAAGCGTAGGGTGGATGAAGTGGCGAGAAAATTCTGCTATCTTCTGTGACCGAAAAATGCCCCCAAGTTGAAAGGAAGGCTCTACACCGCAGTTGTGCGTCCAGCGCTCAAATACGGCTCACAACGTTGGACGATGTACAAAAAGTACGATAGTGAATTAACGGCAGCTGAGATGAAGATGCGTCACATGATAGCAGGAGTGACAAAGCTTAATAAGAAGTTCAAAGAAACGTGGAAGCCTTCATGTCAAAGAAACCATCTTACGAAAGATAGACCGGGCCCGGCTCAACGTGTATTGCCACGATCAAAGAACAGATCATTTGAACCCTGTTAAAAATACAATATCAATGAACGTTCGGAAGACATTGCGAGGCAGGAGAGGTAGGCCTGTAAAAGCCTGGATCACACAAATGGGAGAACATCGGCATATCATTGGCTTCAGTAACCAATAATCCCTTGTTTTCGGATCATAACCTCGCCGAAAAACCACGAAGAAGAAGTGGGCGCCGTGACGCAGTGATTAGTTTGTCGGGTCACTGCGCTTGAGGTTCCATGTTCGAATCTCAGAAAACAAACAGTTTTTTCACGGTTCCACATCTCGTGAACGTCTGACAAACATCCGAGAATATTGTTGTCACGAGAAAGCTTTAAAAAAACAACTAGCTTCTTTCCATACGTGCGAAAAATATAACGCACACAGCACGAGTGGTTGCAAGAACCTAGGCCTAGGCACTGAATGAACTGTTCGCAGAATTTTATATTACAGTACTACCTCGATAATGAGAACTTCTATAATGTGAATTTCCCGTTAATGTTAACATTATTATCTCTATAATGTGACGTTTTCAATATTTCGAATTCGTTATTCTCTTGATATTTGCAGCTATTTGTCTGTTTTAATCAGTTCACATTATCGGGATGGTACTGTATAAGTATTTAAAAAAAAAAAAAACAGTTAATTCGAAGTGACCACCGCCGTTTGCTTTAATGCATGCCTTCAAACGGTGTGACCACCATAGAAGGGTATGGGTAATGCTGCTGTGGTTAAAGTACAATACTATTTAGACTCTCCAAATTCCGGTGGGGTCTTTTGCAGACGATGCTCTTCAACACTGATCACAAAGAATAATCAAAAGGATTCAAATCTGAGCTTCCTGACGGTTAATCTTCTAGGATATCTTGGACACCTTTGCCTCAGTTTTGACTAATGTTCACAAAAATGGAGCGCAATACCTTCTGCTTTTCTCAAAAGTGATATTTTGTACCTACATGTACTGTTCTTCCACTCATCATTCAATTGCAATAATTCCTATTACACGTATAAATCTTCCGTCACTCCATAGTCTAAATTTCAGTATGTTCCAACAAATTCAAAAAAGTTCTTAGACGAAAAATACCCATTCATTCATTCATATTCAATGGCCCGCTAATCCTTCATGAGGGTCGCGGGGGTAGGATGCTCAGGTGGACTCTCCATCCTTCTCGATCCTCCGCCATTGACTCCAATTCATCAGGGGGAATCCCTAAGCGGCTCCAGGAGAGATGTCGGACTTGATCCAACCGTCTATTTCTAGGCCTTCCGCGAAGTCGCCTACCTGATGGCACGGCAACCATGGCGCGTCTTGGAAGCCGGTCTGGGGGCATACGCACTACGTGACCAAACTATCGAAGCATAGATCGTTCCGTTCGGAGAAGTATCTGCTCAACGTTGAGCGCCTCGCGCACTCTGGTGTTGCGCACTCGATCCCTACGAGTTATTCCAACAACACCGCGAAGGAACCTTATTTCGGCAGCTTGTATCCGCGATCTTATTCTTTCGGTCACCACCCAAATTTCATGACCATAGGTGAGAGTTGGAACATACACAGAGTTAAAAACCGATAGCTTAGCTTGAACACTAAGTTCGGCCTTCCTTATAACAGATTGGCCAACCTCTCTCAAAATTGATCCAGCCTGCCCAATTCTACAGGATAACTCGGCATTGCTCCTCCCATCACTCGTGAATAAAACCCCGAGGTACTTAAACTTCTCCACCTGCTTCAGTGGGACTCCACTAACATGCAGAGTGCACTGAATCGGTTTTTTGGAAACGACCATTATTTCCGATTTGTTCACGTTGATCTTCATTCCAGCATCATCACAAACGGCTACAAACCTTTCGAGTGCGCGCTGAAGTTCGTTTTGAGAGGACCCAATGATGACCAAATCATCCGCAAAGAGCAGATGACTAATCCTTAGGTCTCCCACTTTGAAACATTCCCCGCCACGGCTGCGCTGCAACATCCAATCCATATATACAATGAAGAGGAGAGGTGACAAAACGCACCACTGGCGGAGTCCAACGCCCACAGTAAAAGGTATTGATTTAACACCGTTTATCCGAACACAGCTTCTACAGTTCGTATATAAAGACTGAATCGCCTTTAACAGGGAACCATCAATCCCATACTCCTGCAGAACACTCCAGAGTTTGCCTTGAGGAACCCTATCATATGCCTTTTCCAAATCCACAAAACAAGTGTAGACAGGTTTGGCATATTCCCAGGCCTTCTCAAGAACCATTCTGAGAGTGAACAACTGGTCGGTTGTGCTTCTACCGGGACGAAAACCGCACTGGTCATCCCCCAAACTGTCCTCAACCACAGCTCTGGAACGCTTTTCTAGCACCTTAGCGAAGACTTTTCCAAGGCGACTTAAAAGAGATATACCCCTATAGTTGGCGCAATCTCTTTTGTCCCCTTTTTTTAAAAAGAGGAACTATCACCCCCATTTGCCAATCACCAGGTGTTTCACCGCATTCCCAGGCCACTTTAATGACACGCGAGAGCCATTGAACTCCCTCTTTACCTAAAGCCTTGAGCATTTCTGGCCGAATTTCATCCACACCAGCAGATTTACCAACTTTTAGCGCTTTGATCGCCAAAGTTACTTCCTCTACCGTAGGACTACTTTCCGCCCAACTCTCGACCATAGGTCTGTCATCTTCGGTGCCCTGTTCGGGATTGAGCAATTCTGAAAAGTGCTCGCTCCATCTGCGTAAGATGTCCTCCTCATTGAAAAGAAGTATACCGGCTTTGGATTTGACTCCTTCAACGATATTCAACTTTTTTCCTCTGAGTCGGCGGACGGTCTGCCAGAACATCTTATTTGCAGATCTGTGGTCACGTTCCAATTTCTCCCCAAACTCTTTCCAAGACTGTTCTTTCGCTGTTTTCACAGCTAATTTGCAAGTTATTCGCGCCTCAGTGTACCGATTTCGAGAATCGGAGTTCCCCAAGTGAATCCACACCTTAAAGGCTCTCTTCTTCTCTCTGATGGGTTCTTGAACTCTGGGCGTTTTAAACCAAGCAGTTCTTTTCTCACCACCAGCCGCCACACCAAGCCGCTTCACTCCACAAACATCTCCCGCAGAGGCAATAACCGCTGTTGAAAACAGTTGCCATTCTTCCTCTACATTTGATGGAACAGTTGGAAAATACGAAAAATACCCATGAAAATACCCACAAAACAAAAAATTGTCAAATTTTTAACATGATAACAAATATGTGTTTACATAAATATATCACCAACGGTATGTTTTCCAGATAGTGGTTCATAAATAGAATTAGTAGTGAACCATTCGACTTCCCCTTTTAGAGATTTTAATCGCATAAGTCTTGCAGTAGAGTGCTGTAAGACGACCACTAGGTGGAGAGATATGCTTCAAACATAAACGATTGCCGCTATGCATAACCGCTGCGCGTATGTTTGTGAGATTTATTATTATTATTATTATATAGGCTTTTTCAGAACACCGATGCATAGCAGTCGTGGAAGATTAGCTAGAAACCAAATTGATTACTTTATTATCAACAAACGATTCAGGAAAAGTATAAAACCAGTCAAGACATATCCTAGAGTGGACATTAACTTGGACCATAACCCCTTGGTGGCAATCGTAAGATTACGCTTAAAGAAAATGGAAAGAAGAAACCCTGAAAGAATAATAGATCTTGGACTCCTAAAAGATAACGAAATCAAAAGTAAAGTAACAAGAGAAATCAATCGAAAATCAGATCAGAACGGATAACCAGACCTACGAACAGATAGATTTGAAATGGCGTAAAGTAAAGGATTCCATAGTCAAGTAGAATCCTTAATACAAAACAATTAAGACCGAAGAATGGTTGGATGACAAAAGAAATTCTAAATCTCATGGAAGAAAGGAGAACATTCAAGAATAATAGTGCCAAATATAAAGCAGTCAATGCTATCATTAAACGAAAAATTAGGGAAAAAAAGAACGCTTTCTGAGCGGAGCAATGTAGAGAGATTGAGACTCTCTAAAAGAACAATAGCCGCGTTTTGTTTTCCCCGTGAACTAAACTAGTTCATCTCAAAATAAAAAAAACGCTCAATTGCTGGTTCAATTGGTGGTTTTGCATCCTGTGTAAGAATATGAACTGAACCAGTTAACGGGGAAAACAAAACGCGGCTAATGACAGCTTCAACATGCACAAGAAGTTTAAACAGATAACTGATATTGGGCGAAGGAAACAATTGAGCTGTCTAAAAGACGTAAATGGACTCATATTGATGGATACAAATGAGAAAACAACGAGATGATGGGTAAATTATATAAAGGAACTATTCCATTATGATGAAAGAGCCCAATAATACCCTACAATCGTAACATCAGGTCCGGACATACTAGCAAGTGAAGTCGTCAAGGTCATTAGAAATGCAAATGAAATGAAAGCGTTTGGCGCCGGCGAAACTCATAATGAATTAATTAAACAACTAATATAACAGTTATAACAAATCTCTTTAATTAAGACTACCGAAGTGGAGAAATCTCAGGAGAGTGGTTTAAATCAACGTTTATAACCCTGCGAAGAAAGAGTAATGCAAGCAAGTGTAAAGACTATAGAACTATCAGCATAATGAGACCACATGTTAAAGCTTTTACTAAAAATAATACACAATATCAAATTTGACTTTAGGGAATGTTTTGGTACACAGGAAGCCCTCTTTTCGCTAAACACTTGCACAAAGATGGCTGGAAGTGAAACAAGATATATTTATATGTTTTATTGACTATGAGAAGCCATTTGATAAAGTTCATCACCAGAAATGGCTAGAAATTCTCAGAAGAGCTTGACAGTAGAGATTATAGAATGATAGAATCATTATATCGGAGTCAGAAAGCCAGTATAAAATTGGCTGGAAGAGAATCGGAGGAGGTAGCAATCTTGAGAGGAGTGCGACAGGTCTGCATTTTGTCTTTCATTCTTTTAGGTTCTGGTTTTTAAAAAACATCTTTATATCATTAAAACTACTTAAACCTAATTGAGCTTTACTGCCCCAGCATTTCGGCAAATACAAATTGAATCAAACTGTCAATTCGGTCCTCTATTTATCTGGGATCTATTTCATCATCCCCGTGCAGGGACGGGTTAAGAATATCACTGCAGAAGAAGAATTGTTAACAAAGTTTTGTTTATGAGAGCTATTCGAATCTGATGCAGAGAGACATCCGTAAAATTTTTACAATATTTTGTTTTGTTTTGTTTATAATGGTCGCCATATTCATCGATCGCTAAGCTTCTATCAAAGCCATTGCCTCGGTTACTATATTCTCCAAGCTGGTGCTAGAATGCCGAAATGTAGCTCATTTGTCTCGCTAGATGGCCAATTCAAGGTAACCTTAATTCGGGCTCCAGGGCACAGTAATGATGCCTAATTTCAGGCGGCGCAAAAACGAATGTTTTTTAGTTATTTGTTGTTGCTGTGACTGCGAGGTTGCTTGGTTCCTAGAGATATGTTCGTATAAAATCGGCTGGCTTTGGCAGGCTAGGTTTAAAAAAAAAACACGGCATATGTCATATCTAGGCAGATGCGGCCAAACTACAACAAAACATAAACAACCGACTTCCTAAACGGAATGTGTAAAGACATCGCCAGAATAACAGAAATCACCACGGGTCACTGGCCTATAGGAGACCATGCAGTCAAACTAGGCATTCCACACAAAACACACTGTCGCAATTGAAAAAGAAACCTATCCGGCATTAGCTAGGTCCAGGCAACGAGCTTTAAGAAAATCCTTTTTCATTCCCCTTGAAGTCTGAGTTTCTCTCAACATTAAAGAATTAATAATCTTAAACTCCACACGTTGGATCTAGAGACTCCCCACCAACACACCGTCACAAGTAGAACCACCACACCTACCTACCTACCATGGTTTTTAACTGAAAATGATTTTATTATCTATTCCATATGTGTACCATAAGGAATTTTTTAAAACAACAGCGATATCATTGAAAGAAATAAGTTCCACACGTCTGATTTTCCTTCATACTCGTATGAGGTTCTCCATTGTTTTTTTTTTTTTACAGCACCATTATATACGGTCACACAATATTATGTACATCTTTGGCGTCAGGGTTATTTGCAAACCCTTCATTCAACACGTGTCAACAGTACGCATGCACATCCTCTTTCTTTTCCTTGATTATCACATGCCTTCCTCTTGTTTTTTTTATTGCTACCTATGTGTGAATGAATATCTAGTCAAGTCATAAATACTGGTACATGCATGTTTTGGTGATCAAATACGAAAACGAAAAAAATAAATATTCTATCAGCAAGTCTTAAACAGGCCACTACCAGCTGGTCAGTCATCTGTTGATATGAAGTCTATTACACTGTTTTGATCCATTGTGGCGTTGTTTTTGCAATGAGTTCAATGAATGAGGAATGAGTTCTCAGGCTCCTTATGATGACGGATCATACATTCCAGCATTTTGCTTATTGAATGGTTCTTTAGCAGTGAAACTTTTTTCATCGTATCGGCATGTACAGCTTTTGATTTTACCTTCCGCTTTTGTTTCAATTGAGCTGTGAGCCAGTGGCCAATGTATCTTTTGTATACACTGAGTCCCAAATCTTATTTAATAATGCGAGACATAGATTTCGGCGAAATTTTCTTTTCCCGGGATAAAATTTGTTTGCTTTCGCAGAGGTCTTGTCTGTATTCTGTCTTGAATGAACTATATACATTGATTGCCTGCGGATTTCTTGCAGTGCATGACGCCAGGATATTTGACGGTCATTTACACCACCAGTCCCCTCAAATAAATTAACAGCGAGTGATTCCAAATGTTTCGGACTGAAAATTGATAAGAATGTATCTGTGTTCGACCCAACTCACAAGCCTGTAGTAAATAATTTGACTAAAAACTTTACCAACATAAGACTGGTGCACATTTACGGTATTCAGCACATTTTCATTGTTTATCATACCGAATTCGATACACAAAATGTAATTGTACACCCTGCATTGCTATTTTTTCATTTTTGAACTTATATGGGTAATACAGCAAAAACGATCCCTTAGTGGAAGTCTCAGAGTAATGACCTGCAGAGCGTATTCGAATGTGTATATCTACATAAATTCGCAGCGAAAAGACATCATTTGTTTTGCAAGTCTTCAAAATTAAATAAATATACAATCAAACAATTGTCGCTGGTAACTTTATACTGAATTAGAGGACCGGCTAGAGAATATGTTCATATTGTGTAATGGCACAGCCTGTTCAACTTTCATATACATATATATATGTTATATACTCGTATATGTATATGAAACCATGTAGTTATTATTATTGGTTGTTAAAAGTTAAATAAATGTGCAGATAATCACACCGGTTACCGCGGGCGTTTTTCGACGATTGTCGTTTTATTTCTCAGAAGTACTACGAATCCATTTTCATAACTTTTTCAATGTAAAAGAGTTTGAATAGTATTCTACACAATAAATTGCTTGTAACGTTTAACAGTCAGCAGGTCGTAGCTATGAATGAAACGATAATCGTAGAAAAGCGAAAAACGCTTACGGTAATTGGGGTGGTAAACAACAAAGCAGCTCTAGCTAAACACGGCTTTCGACTGGCAAATTAAAAAAAATAAGTTAGACTACGGCTATTATAAGAGAAGTTCGTACGATTCCAACAACAATGTTAGAGAGGTGCATGGACAATTTTTCAACTCGTCTTCGTGAGTGCCTGTACAGAAACGGACGTCATCATTTCCTGTTCACGACTTGAATTTTTGTTTTTTTTTTGCATACTGAAATGACATTATATAGTAAATACTTGTAAAAAAATAAAAAAAAAAATGTTTTTGAAAAATAATTATACATGCTAAAGCTCTAAAAAAAATGCCACACATCCTTGGCTCACCCTGTATCAGTTCGGGTAACAAGCCATTCCAGATTATGAACCAACAAATTACTTAATTTATTTACTTTTTATCATTCGAGTGTTAAAATTCTTAGTTTGCAGAGATGGGCTAAGTCGTGAATTTGCATTCGCAGCTATAACTGTGAATGCAATTTCTTATTCACTGCGAATGTAAACTGCTAATGCGAATTCCTGTCCGGCTATTTTGTCTGAGTTACACAAAATCAAATTTTCTTCCATAAGCGAATTCCTACCTACATACGTACATATTTATGCACACGTACATACGAGGGCAAGGTGAAAAGTTCTCGGCCTGACAATGAAAGACTGCGATTTTCAGTTAAAAAATGATTTTATATTTCTACATAATCCTCCTTGACTTCAACACACTTAGTCCAGCGTTTCTCCAATATCAGTATTCCTTCTCGGAAGTGAGAGTCTGGAAGGCTGTGAAAATATTCATCTACGCCCCTCTCAATTTCTGCATTGGATGCGAAGCGCTTCCCAGAAACAAGTTTGGGAACAGATGGAAGTCTGAGGGTGCCAAATCAGGTGAATAGGGGGGGATTGCCGAGCAAATCGTACCCCAAATCCCGCAGTTTTCCCATCGCCAACGCACACTTATGTATGTACAGGTGTATTGTCCTGATGAAAGATGATTTTTTTTCTTCTTCAAGCCAGGCCTCTTCCTGCGAATTTTGGCATCCAGCTGGTCAAGAAGGTTGGAGTAATATTTGCCTGTAATTCGTCTGCCTTTCTCAAGGTTATCAATTAACAGGATGCCTTTCGCATCCCAAAACACGCTGGCCACGACCTTTCCGCCAGATGCGATCGACTTCGCTTTCTTTGGCGCTGGCGCTTCTTTCGCTTTGGTGGATCCATGTCTCATCCATGGTGACAAATCGCCGCACAAAATCGGTCGGATCCCTATTGAATCGGTCCAAAGATTGCCGCGAAAATCGTTTTCGCATTTGCTTTTGATCGGCATTCAGCAAATGCGGCACCCATCTTGAGCAGAGCTTTTGCATTCCTAAGTTTTTGTGCAAGATGTTTCGCACCCTCTCTTCCGATATACACACAGCTTCAGCTATCTCACTCACCTTCACTCGTCTATCGTCCAACATGCACTTCATCGATGGTTTCGGGTGTGGTTGCGGTTTTTGGCCGTCCTTCACGTGGGTCATCTTCGAGGGACGTGCGACCACATTTAAATTCAGCTGCCCACTTTTTAACGGTTGAAATGGAAGGAGCAGAGTCCCCGTAAACTTTTGTCAACTTTGGATTATTTTCCTTAGGGGTTAACCCATCCAAAACGAAGAATTTTATGACCGCACGATATTCAAGTTTATCCATTTTAACGAAAAACACGCAAGACGTCCACTGCAAAAATTCGTGTAAACAAACTACTTGAGAGAACAAGTTGAAACTTGTCATACGAACTAATGAGAAGTGCACCCAGGCAGGAAACATAAATGTTTGCTGATTGGAACGCTATCTTGCGTCAGGCCGAGAACTTTTCACCTTGCCCTCGTACATAAGTATATCCTTTCATAAAAAAATCTTACTCTCACATCTGGCTCCGGTGAACTTGCAATACAACAATATGCTTCTTTAAATTCGTTGTACTGGTACTGGAGCTCCCGCTAGGAAATCGCATTCGCAACGCAATAGCACCAATAGCAACTTAGCAAGTATAACCCCTGTGTTGCTATATAGCAACCAACCAAACTTATAAACCAGCTGCGACTGCGATAGCAGAATAGCAGCAATAGCAACTTAGCAAGTATAACCTCTGTGCTGCTATATAGCAACCAACCAAACTTACAAACCAGCTGCGATTGTGATACCAGCAATAGCAGCAATACCAACTTAGCAAGTATAACCTCTGTGCTGCTATATAGCAAGTTTGTAACCAAACTTACAAACCAGCTGCGATTGTGATAGCAGCAATAGCAACTTAGCAAGTATAACCCCTGTGCTGCTATATAGCAACCAACCAAACTTTTAAACCAGCTGCGACTGCGATATTAAACCTTATGAGTTGGTTTGGTGCTTGTTGGCTATCATAAAAAGCTTCGCATACACAATGGCACGTGTTCGAAAAGAAAATTGGACGAGACGTTCAGCAGATAACATGCCAAAAGGGTAGTTTAGTTTTTTTTTTTTATTATATAATACCTTTTCGTCTTCACGTTTTTCGTATGTGACAAACACACATTTGTATGTAGTGCATGAAAAATGAAATTGTAACTCGTGAATCAGGCAAATTATCATTAGCAATTCATTAGCAATAACAGTTTATTTATAAGTTGTTAACAGGTTGCGAATGCCAATTTTCATTAGCAGTGAATGATTAGCAGGTTGCGATTTTTTTTGCTCATCTCTACTTAGTTGAAATAATTCGATCTACAAATACAAATATTTGGCGCAACAGCTCTTTAAAGTGCCAGGGCCTAGCTTCTCGCAACCACTCATGTTGTGTGCGTAATTTTTTCACACGAATGGAAGGGACCTACAGTTTAATGCCGACTCCGAACGGCGATTTGAGAAGCTTTTTCGTGACAACAATACTCTCGGATGTTTGTCAGACGCTCGCGAGAGGTGGGACCGTGAAAAAACTTTTTGGTATTTTCTGGGATTCGAACTTGGAACCTCATGCGTAGTAATCCGACACACTAACCGCTTACGCCACGGCGCCCACAATAATAATTCGATCTGATTTTTTATTTTTTTTTTTTTTATATGATGTCTCGAGTTTAAATGATGACGAGAGAACGATTTATATATTTGTTATGACCAAATGAAGTGTTCCTTTCGCAGCCAACTATTTACCCGCAGATGTAGAGTTCGTTGCTCCGCTTTTGTTATGGTGTTATATGTTTTTTTAGAGTGGTTGACGCCACTTATAAATTATGTGTTATGACCAATCCCCACATTAGTTTCTGAAAATGCTTATGTTTCGTTGGTATAGTCTGCTCGTCAAAAGAAAAAAAATAAATACCAAATCATTTTAAATGTTTATTACTATGCCTATGCACAATTTTTTAATTTGTATAGATAATTAAAATTAAAAACCTTTTTCCGTTTATTAGTACATGGAGTTACAGTAATTAGGACCTTAAATTTCGAGTCAGAGGAATGGAAATGAAATTCCATTATGTACGAGGGTCGGTCAATAAGTACTCGTGTTAGGAATGTAGACGCAAGTTTTTCCCAATTTTTTATTTCATTTTTCAACGTAATCTCCTTTTAGGTCAATACACTTTTCCCAACGTGTCTCCCATTTCTTGAACTCCTCCAAAAAATACGATTTGTCAAACTCTTCAAAATAACCCCCTGTCTCGGTGATAACCTCCTCAATTGAGGTGATTTTTTTTCCCCCGAGCAATGTTTTCATGTTGACAAATAGAAGGAAGTTGCAGGGAGCCAGGTCGGGCGAGTACGGTGGGTGTGGCAGCAGTTCGTAGCGCAGTCCATGCAATTTGACCGCGACAATTCTTTGGCCGCTTGTTGTACACGGTGAGCAATCGCGGCACCCATCGGGTCGACACCTTTTTCACACTTTTCCTGTAAAATGTTGATTGCCGTTCCATACGACAAGCCTACGACCTCTGCTACTTCGCGCACTTTTGTTCGGCGATCAGCAAGAATCATGTCGTGGACATTTCCAACGATTTTCTCGCCAACTACGTCTGCCGGGCGGTCTGGCTGCTCTTTACAGGGGTCGAATCGCAGTTAACGTGAACGGATGAATGGTCACGTAATTTGTATTGTGTTGTTGGTAGACATAGCAACAACTTCTTCTTCCTTTTATCAGCGAGGTTATGATCCGAAAACAAGGGATCATAACCCTCCCACTTCACCGCATTTCTACTGATCCGCCTGTGGGGTTCGCCTAGTAGACATAGCAACAACATACATACAAATTACATGACGAGGCATCAGTTCATGGATGTGGAGGCAGCAGACTCCAGATGTACGACCGCGTTTAAAATCGTTGAACCAATATCTCACTCTTGTCATAGATGGTCTATGTCTGTTTTATGGTGTCCCCATAGACAGCATCCAACTTCGCTTTTATTTCTTCGCATGTTTTTCCATCCAAAAATAAAAAGCTAATTAAAACACGAAACACGTGTAATACAACTGGCTGCCAAATAAAAATTAACATAAGGGTGGAAGTGGGTAGTGTGTGCAGGTTCAAGCCCCAGAGGCGAACAGCAATCATTAGTCACCCAAGTATAAAGGAAAACGAATTACATGGAAGTGTTTCCAACCACTGCACCAAAGAAAGGTTCCTGCCTGGTAGTATAATGGACCGGAGAGTCGGAATTTGGGTTTCCTTTTTGAAAAAAAAAAAAAAAAAACCATATAAATCATTCTAAAATTTAGTATGATGTGGTTTGACAGATGACAGTGCACGACGGTAATGTCAACTTCCCTCAGCAACGCCACATGTCTTCAAACACGGGTACTTATGGATCGGCTCTCGTATTAGCGGTATACTAATGCTGTGTACAAAAATTCTTCATCCACCCTTGCTTGGCTATTTTATTTTGAAAACCTTGTGCCTCTATATCTATTTCGTGGAGTGAATATGTTAGGGAATAAGAATAGTTTTTAAATTAATGCTTACAAAGTTAATAAATCAAATAATAAATAATCATAATATAAAAAATAATTGCAGCGTCAAAAACAAAGAAAAACTTCTCCAGGAGAAGGCCCATCCACATCCTCTAGAGCTGAACAACCCTCAACTTCGCAAAGGGGTAAGTTTTTTGATTTTTTTTTCAAACTAATTTTTATTGTTTTTTTTTGAGTGAATGTTTTTCATTATTCTTCTTTACAATTTACCTTTAACGAACATTTGCAATGTTTTCTAAAAAAAAAAAAATACTTAAGCATTTGACTGGTTACTTTGTTTCGTGCTTCGGTTTACTAAAGATTGTCTTCTTCTTTTGCCTTGCCATTTGCCCTTTATGACGGGCCGGATCTTCTTGTCCTCAATCGCCAGATTGGTCTGTCCTGGGTCTTGGTTGCATCTAGGTTATTACTCAGGTCATTTTACACGATTCTCAGCCATGCTGTCCTTGGCCGCCCTCTTTTTCTTTCTAAATCGGATATATTCAGGGGCGTGTTCTACGCTTCTTCGGGATACATGTCCTAACCATTGAAGCCTGCTTTCTTTAACTTTTTCGGATATTTGGTTCACTTTCAGGTATCCTCTTATGTAGGTGTTCCGAATTTTGTCTTTTCTGGTGACGTTGCATGCCCATGTCAGTATTTGCATCTCCGCTACATTTGGCTTTTATGCTGCCCAACATTCTGCTTCATATACGAGTATCAAATGTGTAATAGCCTAAATTCATGGAATTAATAAAAATTGAAATTGAAAAATTGAAATTGAAATCGAATGCTGGCCTGACTACTGTCTTATAAAGTTCCCCCTTCAGTTAAGGTTGAGGAATGCTTGAGCGCTGCCGTTGACTCTTTAAAAGTTCATACGCCACCTGGTCTACTGCATAGTACAGCCCACCATCGAATTCCATTACAGACGTGTCCTTGTTCAAACGTCATAAGTCGCCGCCTGTAACAGCCTCTTTCTATCTAGTAAGCCTAAGACTCGAGGTAGCCTTACTAGATGCCCTTTACCAAGTTGAGTCGACACGGTTTACCAAGGTGTGGCCACAGACTCTTCAGAGCCAGCTTCTTGCAGTTGAAAGTTTGATGAGAACCAGGTCTTCCAGTAACTATGGTGTGCATAGTTCGACTGCCGGTCAGAGTACGGTGCTGTCTCTGCGAAGACCCTTTACACTGCTTACTAACTAAAGATTGTCATCGGTTAAAAAAAAAAATTTGAAACCATAGCGGTTATCTTAAGTTTTTCGTCTGATTGTGAGTAGCCATGGCGAAGTTGTTAGGTTCTTCCTTTTCCTATTTCGGCGAGGTTGTGATCCGAAAACAAGGGATCATAATCCTCCCACTTCACCGCATTTCCACTGATCCGCCTCTGGGGTTCGTGAAGTTGTTAGGTTATTGAATGGAAGTTTGTTGCTTAGACTTCCAACATTAAATTAAATTTCAGTTCAGACACCACCCATGGAGTAAGGAAATGAGATTCCAACCACAAAATGTGGAACCTATCTTTTTTTCGATTTTAACTTACGTGGTGGCATTGTTTAGTTGCATAAAAAGAGTATAATCTTAGGCACGCTTGTAAGAATGTAAGCTTGTTAACGCTCCTAAATCAAAAGTATGGCAAGTGTATTGGGCATTTTTCACGCTTGTTGTGTGTACGTCCAAAGACATCGCGATGTAGGAAAAGCAGGCCTATAAACGCCTGGATCACACAAATGGGACGGCATCGGCATTTCATTGGCATCAGTAACCGAGTGATCCAAAATCGGCAGGCCTGCCAATATTTTCAGAGGTCAAATTGGCGAACCCCACAGGCGGATCAGTAGAAATGCGGTGAAGTGGGAGGGTTATGATCCCTTATTTTCGGATCATAACCTCGCTGATAAAAGGAAGAAGAAGTTGTGTGTACGCTGTAGGAAGGTTAATGCTTGAGTTGATTTACAAGCGTACACGCGGTAACAAGCTTACACTCTTATAAGCGTAAGACGTGACCGTAGCCTTAGGCGTAATATAAAAAACAAATTGTATCTCATAAGGTTAAATGTTTTCATTTCATTTTTAAAAAGCTAACTTTGATAATCTCCCTAATTCCCGATTGCGATTTTGGGAAGAAAGACGGAAAAAAAATGATGCTTATAGTTTATAATTGTATGTCAATAAAATAAATTTTCGAATTAGGTGCTTCCAGATCCGCTGGTCAGGCAGAAGGTCAACGTGATCGACGTGTTCGTTATGAAATCGTACACACTCGTCCAGAGGATGTTGGCTCCAAATGTGGAAAATCAGGAGCACCAATCAGTCTCCAATCAAATTATTTTCGTCTTCTCACAACTCCTACTTGGCGTATATATCAATATCATGTGGATTTTTCACCTGAAATCGAATTACGCCGTATCCGTGGTGGAGTACTCTCTGAACACAAATCATTGTTCGGTGGCTATTTGTATGATGGCATGAAAATGTTTAGTACAACAAAATTGCGAGAAGATTTTATGAAATTAGAGACAAAGAGTAAATCAGGTGAAATGTACACAATCACTGTGAAATACGTGGGAGTCATATCCATGACGGAATGGCAGTCATTGCAAATCTTGAATTTAATCCTTCGTCGGGCAATGGAGGGCCTTAAATTGCAATTAGTTGGACGAAACTTTTTTGATGCCATTGCTAAGGTTTGTATCGTTTACTTAACTCATGCTTAACAAAAGCAACAAATGATTGTGTTCTATTTGTAGATTGACTTGAGGGAGCATCGTATGCAATTATGGCCAGGTTATCAGACTTCTATTAGGCAACATGAGCAGAATATCCTGTTGTGTACAGAAATAACTCACAAAGTCATGCGCACCGAGACAGTATATGATATTTTAATGAAATGTACACAGGAGTCACGAGACTATCAAGAAAATTTCAAAAAACACGTCTTAGGTACGTTAAAAGCCATATTTGTTGATAAAAAAAAAATTATAAAAACCATTTGTTTTCCATAGGACTTACCGTGTTGACAGACTACAACAACAAAACCTACAGAATCAATGATATTGATTTTTCTGCAAATCCAAAGAAGACTTTTAAATGCAAAGAGAAAGATTTATCGTTTATTGATTACTACTACCAGGTAAGTTACCTACTTCGCTTTACAGAAACTGATAAGTCTCTGTCTAAGGTACTAAGATACCGCAGCTTCCCATTAGTTGGTATTTTAAACGAAGGTTTCCTGTTTGGGGGAAATGTGTACTTACTGAGGGTACAGACTCATCACGAATGAATTAGATTCTAGGTGGTGGTGAGAGGCGCTTGCGGGAGTAGACAATGGAATGACATTTACGTTAAGCTCTAAGAAATGTTGATTATACCAGATTGAGGAACTATTTAGAGAGAGAATCAGGGACAGATGATATAAGTCTAAACATTTTCTTATCATCAGAGTGGACTAGAAGATCAGAGTTCCGGATGACACCGAGAGCATCATTAAGGATAAAGATCAATGGTCCAAGAAGGCTACCTTTGATGGATGGCTGATGTTGGTGTAATTGGGTCTGAACTGTTGATTTAAAATGAACTTTGTAATGACGGTCCACTAGGTATGATGAAACGCGATTGGAACCCAAGGGCTTTAAGCTTGAAAAGAATAATTAACTTTACTGCCATCTTCCAAAGCGTTCAGTTTACTAGACACGAATTCGATTAAGTAAGTGGTTGCTGATCTCCCTTTAAGGTACCCCTTTTGCTTTGAGGAGAAGCAGAGCCAGCCTGTGGAGTTTAAGAAGAGGGTTAGCTCATTTATGTTCTTACCCGAGATTTCCTCAAGTGAATTGTAGAAGGGTTTGCCTAATGCTTAATGTCTAGCCCTAGCTAGTGCTGGACAATTGCACATGTAGTGGATAATTGTTTCTTTTTCGGTGGTTATGTTGCAACTACGGCAGTGTGTATTATATGGGATACCTAGTTTGGCTGCATGCTCTCCTACCGGCCAGTGTCCCATGATTATCGCGATTGTACGGGCAATATCTTTGCGCGTTCTGTTCAATGGGGCGGTTGTTTTGGTCTTGTTGTAGTTAGGCCACATCTTTCTGGATATGACCCAGTTCGTTAACCTGGACCATTTAAGGTTAGCTTTTCTAAGAAAGATTGAGGAGATGTTTGCCTTAATTGCTCCGAGCGGGGTGTGAACAAGTTCAGCAAGTGAGCATTGAAGGGCTGAGCCTCGCGTGGGCAGTTCGTCAGCATGTTCGTTGCCATCAACGTTGCTGTGGCCTGGAACCCAGACAAGGGTCACCATGCATTGGCCATCTAGCGAGGCCAGCTCCTGTCGGCATTCTAGTACTAGTATTGAGGAAATGGTTTCTGAGGCAATGGCTTTGATAGCAGCTTGGCTATCGATTAAAATAGCGATTCTTTGCCTTGGTAGCGTATTTGTGTGTGACTTGATTTGGCGACAGGCTTCGCGAATTCATCTGTACTTAGACACATTCTTTTTCGGTGGGCCGCCAATAGGTTGTGACCGCAAATGATTCCTATGAAGAGCTCCAAGATTTGTCTGCTTTGAGTGAGGATGAGCTTGGTTTTCACCTTGTCGCGTGTAACGCGGCACGATGGAAGCGGTCTCCATCTTCCGTCTGCTTGTCGTTTGAATCAAGTGGCATGTTTGATTTTATAAATTTTCGGGGAGGAAGAACTGAGTTTTGGACCATTGACAGATCTCGTTTTGATCCCTTTCTTGCCAGTTCGTCTGCCATTTCGTTCCTTTGTGTTCTAGGACCCACCAGAGCGATAAGTATTTTGAGCTCCTCGCGGAAGCGTTTTATTAGCTTCGATTTTATTACTGCGGATGAGATGGCTTTTATAGCAGCTTCACTACAAATACAAAAACAAATATTCGGCGCAACAGCTCTTTAAAGTGCCAGGGCCTAGCTTTTCGCAACCACTCATGTTGTGTGCGTTATATTTTTCGCACGAATGGAAGGGACCTACAGTTTAATGCCGACTCCGAACGGCGATTTGAGAAGCTTTTTCGTGACAACAATACTCTCGGATGTTTGTCAGACGCTCGCGAGAGGTGGAACCGTGAAAAAAACTTTTTGGTGTTTTCTGGGATTCGAACTTGGAACCTCATGCGTAGTGATCCGACACACTAACCACTTACGCCACGGCGCCCAGCAGCTTCACTATCCATGTAAATATCAATCTCTTTTCTAGGAACAAGCTTCGTGGATAGTTTTCGTGTCGCCTCTGCTATCGTTAGGACTTCTGCTTGGAACACACTACCGTGGTTCGGAAGTCTTAATGATATTGTAATATCGGATTCTGCTGAGTAGATACCTGAACCCACTCCTTCGTTTGTTTTGGACTCCTCAGTGAAGACTGAAGTACTATGTGGGCTGATGGCTCCACCGTCTGCCCAGTGTCCTCTTGATGGGATTACCGTTTTGACGTTCTGGCTGAAGTCGGGGGTTGGCGGAAGATAGTCTGTGGTGGAGCTCACCTTGCAATAGTACGGTGGCCTATGTGGCCCTTTATCCACAAGTTGGATTCTTTTAGGCGCAGGGCACTCATCGCGGCTTATTTCTTAACTTATAAGTCTAGTGGAACCAGTGCGAACATTATTCAAAGGGCTGCGGTCGGGGTGATTCTGACGTCGCCAGTGGATGCTATGCAAGCAAGTCTCTGCATTTTTGTCAGTTCCTTGAGATATGTGACTTTCTCTGCTATTGGCTACCAGACAATGCACCCATATGTTAGAATAGGTCCTCATTTTTTTTGGCAATATATATGGTCTGCCGAGGAGGGGTCCGAAAAGGTGAGAGTAGATGGGCGAAATCTGGCTAAAGTCCAAAGAAGATGATTGCCCTTAGAGAAAAAATTATTTTCCATTGAGCTACGTTATCCTATGTGGCATTTGCAAGACACAAACTATCTCATAACTATTCTTAACTCGTTTTATGTTGTTTATCTAAATCTAGTCCTTACATACTCATACATAACAAAATATCTTCGTATTTAGAAATATAAAATTCGCATCAGAGATTCAAATCAACCGCTACTGATTTCAAAATCCAAGGATCGCCAAATACGAGATGGAAATGAAGAGTTTGTAATTCTAATTCCTGAGCTATGCAGAGCAACCGGACTTACTGACACCATGCGTTCTAATTTCCAGTAAGTCTACAATATGGATCCTTAAATATATTTAATTTTTTATTTTAACTTATTTTTTTTTTACATTTTCTAAAGATTAATGCGAGCAATGGCTGATCACACACGTATGAATCCCGATCGTCGTATTGAAAGATTACAAGTATTCAATAGACGTCTCCTAGAAACTGAATCCAGCGTTAAAGTTTTAACTGATTGGAATATGAAACTCGATAGAAATATGGTAGAGTTAAAGGGTCGTGTCTTGGAACCACAGAATATCGTCTTTGTCGAAAGAAGAAAGTAATATTTACCGATATCTTTTTTTTTTTTTAATTGAAGTATTAACATTGGTTTTTCTTACTTTGTAGAGTTTCGGCCGGGGAACAAGCTGATTGGACCAGATCATTCCGTGACAATGCTATGTTTACAACACCATCTCGTGGACTGGATCGTTGGGCGGTTGTTGCACCTAATCGTAGTTCGCGCGATTTGCGTAATTTTGTAGACAGTTTAATTCGTGCAGCAGCGGGAATGCAATTTCAAATCCGTAGGCCAAGAGAGTAAGTAAATTTGTTTAGATGCCTTATTAGGTTTTATGACTGAAAAAAACCGTTATACAAATTCAAATTACCTTACACTACCCAGCATAAATATTCAGAGCGGGGTGTGTGCCATAGTTTTAGCTGAAAGAGTTCGTACATGACAGTGCGATCTCTTGCTAGATGCCTCCGATTGCGTACTACAAGCTGGTTGTGGTTGTGTACCGGTGCAAGCCGTCGAAGATTAGGTCTATCTTCTGCGTAGTCCGTCTGGGGTAGATTCGGCTCTCTAGGCTAGATTAGACTCTTTGGGTCAAGCATTGGTTTCCATACGAACTACGAGTATATGACTTAGTCGCCAGCGCTTTAGCTGAATGCGTATGCGGTTCAATCTTTTATTCCAAGATCGCACGAAGAATTTTTTTTTCGATGCCACCAAGGGTACTTTTGTTTTATTTTGGTAAAGTTCATGCTTCTGTACCATAAAGCAGGACTGGGTCGAGGAGGGTTTCACATATCATCTCTTTAATTGATCTCAAAAGGGTCTTATTAATCAATTGAAGGGCCAAGTGGTAGAAGGGCTTATGTTATTGTACATTACCCATGTTTTGAGATAATCACAGTTTTGTTTTACTGCTACTTTTTCCATATAATTCGAAGGAAATTCGAAGGATGGATTTGCTACGGTGCATGTCGAAGACATTCGGGAACTTATTTGCATTACGTAGCATTCTGCTCATAGGTTCATATTGGCCGTATTCAGTGCGGTGGTAGGCAGGGCGGAATAGGGGTGCAGATCTTAAGCGTCGAGGGTTTGTATTAAGCGAAATCAGTTGCAGTAGGTGAGGACAGTCAATAATTCCGGCTAATAATTGATGCACAAAAAGTACATCAGCGATAACGCGACGTGTTTCCAAGGCTTGTAAGCTTAACAACTTTAGTCGATTCTCTTAGGGAGGTAAATTGTAGGGGTCATTCCAGCCAAGACCTCGCAGGGCAAAGCGGATGAATCTGCACTGAACAGCTTCAATTCTTTGAATGTGGACTTGATGGTATGGCGACCAAGCCTGGATGGCATACTCGAGAAGTGGTCTGACGAAAGTCATGTAAAGAGATTTGCTTACGTAAGGGTTGGAGAACTCCTTAGACCAACGTTTTATAAAGTCTAGTGTTGAATTAGCTCTGTTGATTACATTATCGATGTGAGAACCAAAGTTAAGTTCAGTGTCGCAAATGATGCCGAGATCACGAATAAAACTAACTCTGGGAACAGGTTCATTTTTGAAAAAATAAGTTCTTGGAGGCAGGGGAGGGCGTCTGCGAGAGTAAGTGATAGATTCACATTTTGCGACGTTGAGTTCTAAAATGTTTTGTCGGCACCAGGTGAGAAAGAGGTCTAAGTCAGCCTGCAGCGAGTGAGAATCAGTAGTGCAGGAAATTTGTTTTGAGGTCCTCATATCGTCTGCGTAGATCGCCAGGTCGCATCCCGTAATGATAAGCTCGACATCGTTTATGGTCAATACGAATAACAGAGGTCCTAAATGGCTACCCTGAGGTACGCCTGATGTCGCAATGATTGCGTTTGAAACGGAAGATCTGAAAAGGACACTGTATTGGCGATCTTCTAAGTAGGACTTAACCCATGAAATAATCGGTGGCGGAAAACCAACAGCTGGAAGTTTGGGAGATTTTGTCAAACGCTTTACTGAAGTCAGTAGCCACAACGTCTACTTCTTTACCACTTTCCATTGCGCATAATGTGGAAGAAATAAAATCGTTGAGGTTGGTGGTAGTAGATCTACCCTTTAGGAACCCAAGCTGCTTAGGGGAGAAAATCGATTTACAATAGAAGAAGATCGAGTCATAAACGATACGCTCAAAAAGCTTGGGTATACATGAAAGCTTAGCAATAGGTCTATAGTTTGAAATTTCGCTCTTGCAGTCCTTTTTATGGATAGGGATGATAAACGAGTCTTTCCATAGTTTGGGGAAGACACCGTTTGAGATAGACAGTTAAAAAAGAGCAGTGAGAGGTCGAGCTAAATTGCTGACGCATTTTTTCAAAACTATGGCCGGAAGTCCGTCTGGGCCAGAGGAATAATCGTCCTTGAGAAGATTGATCATGTCAACCACTATTGACTCGTTAATATTCAGAGATGTTAGGGAGGTTTGACCACAGCCACTCAAGTAAATAAAATTTAAGATCGGGTTCAGCAGTGACATTTGAAAACGCCTGGCTGAAGAAATCAGCAAAAGTTCGGTAATTATTTTGGGATCCGCGGACGCGCAACTTAAAAATTATAATGTAGAAGGATAATCGTCAGATTTCCTTTTAGTGTTAATGAAATGGAAGAACCGTTTGGGGAAATAAGATCGAACTGCATATGATCAAGGTATTCAGAGTAAAGTGATTCACACAACGCGGAAAAGTTGTTATACGCCGAAAGATAATTAGAAAGGTCAGACTCAGATCTGGAACCTAGATGCCATAGTTTATTTCGCTTATTCTTATACAAATGGGGAGAAGATGCGACATTTTCAGTTGTCTCTTAAGCCCAAAGAAGAAGCGGTTGGCTAGAGACATTCAAAGGAACACGGCTATGTTTAACGTTAAGAATAAAACATTACACTGAACACCCCACATACGCGATTCAGTTTTTTCGAAATTCCCTCTTCTCATACACGGTGCTTATACGCGATCATCAAAATGCTATACCTTTATCAGCTAAAAAATAAAGCAAAATAGGGATCCGATAATGGAAAAACTTACACTTTGCTCATCTCTTGGATTGAAGACAACAACAAGAAAAAAATGTTAGTCGACTCTGTTACAATTTCGAAGAATAAGCAAAGAATATTTTTGATCATCTTCAGTGGTAAAAAGGAGTTGAGCCAGGAGCAGAACAAGCGAATTTTGGAGCAAACAACGAATGATAAATTTGATAGTTTGATAAATTCCGAAAGCGTCACAATCTCCACAACATAAAATTCACGGGCTAGTGCCGTTGTAGAAGCTTCCAACAAATTCAAAGAGGAGTTCAAAGGAATTATTAAAGACGGTGGATACACAGCTCAAAAAATGTTCAATGAGGATGAAACTGGGCTTTATTGGAAGCGCATGCCTAGCTGAACTTATATCTCTGAGGAAGAAAAATGAGTATCAGGGTTCAAGGCAGCAAAATATAGGCTCAGCCTCTTATTTTGTGGAAATGCTAAGGGCAATTTTAACTGTAAACCATATCTTATCTATCAATCTGAAAATTCCAAAGCTTTGAAAAATGTAAGAAAGAACGAACTTCCTGTGCATTGGAGGGCAAACAAAAAAGCAAGAACTCTACTGCAAGAAACAAAACTTAGACTTCAAAGTGCTGCTAATTTTCGACAATGCGCTTCAGGGCCTTTGCAATTCCAACCCAAATGTAAAAGCAGTTCTTATGCCCCCAAACACTTCATCAACAATTCAGCCAATGGACCAAGGAATTACTGCAACATTTAAGAAGATGTATGGCTAACTTTTCCCAAGATATTAGAAGCCATAGATAGACCACATAGGCCCACTCTTCGCGATTTTTGGCGAAACTACAACATTGCTGATGCAATAGCAAATATTAAGCCATCCTGGTGTGACATAAAATGAATGCAGTTTGGAAACTAGTATGGTCAGATTGTGTTGAAGACAATATTGGGGATGCTTTTGGTTGCAATATGGAAAATTTGCTGTGCCTTGGAAGACAGATTGGAGGAAAAGGCTTTCAAGACCTGGAGCTAAGTGATATTAATGAGCTCTTGGAAGAGCTCGAAGAAGAGTGCGAATCGGCATATCGATTTATTTTGGAGGAAAAAAGGAAGAGCTATAAAGCAACCGAGAGCATCCTTAAGTTTTTTAAATCTATCGATGAGCATCAAGCTGGGACGTGAAACTCAGTGCCTTCTTTTTTTTTTCGTTATGAATTGTTTTTGTTTTCCCATAAATTTTATCAATGATTTTGTTCGTTAAAGTGTTTTTTCCTATTCCAAAAAAAAGAACAACCTGAATAAAATATTTATTTTAAAATTGCTTGTGTTGAAATGCATCTCTATATTTTCATATACACCCAGTTCTGTTACACGAATTTTTTTTTCACGAATTTGCTTTTACACGAATCAGAAAAAGAATTTAATTCACTTTTTACACGATCTCTTTTTTTTTTTTAAATAACACGAATGTAACGGCAAACAATTCTAAATTCGGAGTTTCCCCTAATTTACATATGTAAGCTCAATAAGGAATTGGTTTTGTTTGCATTTGGAGTTAAGTTTTGCCGTGAAAGTACATATGTATGTATCTATATTTGGTGTTTATTTGTGGAAGTGTAATTTGTTAATTTTAGTGAAAAATTATTACATACAGAGTGTGTCCTTGAGACTCCTGATTCGAAATAAGCGATGATGCTGAAGTTGACCCCATTCTAAATGCACGTCTAGTTAAAGAGGGTCTTGACTTGGCCAATAAACTGGGCACTCATTTTACAACACACGATCCTAATGAGGAGCGAGCTGAAAGGTTTCAACGTGATCTAATGTTATTATTGGCCCCTTACAGAGAATTATATAAGGGATTAGACAAAACAGGAACACAGCGATTGATAACCGAATTTGTTCATAAAACCACTGAAGCTGGTGTTGCGACTGCTAATTCTAGCGCCGAGATTGAACAAATGGTCCAAGAAGACAATGAACATGATATTTCTGGTGTTAGCAATGCTCTTGCACTTCTGTTGTCAGACGGCGACAACAAATAAAACGTTCATATAATAATTATTTCGCCGTTTGTACCTTGGAATAATTACCCTTTTTTTTTGCTTAATTCAGTTCATTATAGCATCCTGTACAATTTTATGAGATAATAAGGATAAGTAAGATAAAATTGCAGGGAATATTCATTGGGTTATTGTATTACTTGTGCTAGTCTGGACCCAATCTTTTGTTTTCCCATATACAGTGCTGTGAAAAAGTTTTTGAAATCAGTTTTATTCCTGGGAGATTATCAAACATGCAAACATTTTTTCAAAACAGTATGCAATTTTAATTTATTTCCATGTGATCACAACTGTATTCCATAAGATGGCATACAAAAAATATGTAATTACGCATTTCGTAATTGCGAAAAATTCAAACCAATTGAAATTTACATTTTAATGCTGTGAAAAAGTTTTTGAAATTCATATTACTACTACACAAGTCAAATTTACCAGGAAACACACATGTTAAGGGACGCATAATGTACTGTATTTTTACATCACATGGTATAATATTTACTCAGTTTCGGTTTGTGAAAGAGATCAGTAGGATAACAGCGCGTTCTCGGCAAAATGGTTAAAACTGGAAAAAATACTGATGTGAACTTGCGTTCTCTCGTAATTTATCCTCGTGAGAAAGGGAAAACTTTAAGTGAAATAGCAGAAATAGTGAACTTAAATGTTTCTACTATTCACTACATTTGCAAGCGGTATTATCAAGATGGTACTATTGACGACAAACCACGATCTGGACGCCCACAAAATATTTCAGATAGTGAAGAAAAATTCTTATTAAGAGAACTTAATCATGAACCAAAGCAGACATCTTCAGAGCTTCGAAGTAAATTATCTGACTTTAATGGAAAGGTAGTGGATTCGTCCACTATAAGGAAGCGCCTCAAAATGCGTGGATTTTCCTCACGGATATGCAGAAACAAGCCATTAATAAGTGAAGTTAATAGGCGGAAGCCAAATACCGAGTTAAATGCCAAGCATACAAATAATACAGTGAAACACGGTGGTAAAAGTGTTATGGTATGGGGTGCAATGGGCTATAATGGCGTCGGGAACTTAGTTTTCATTGGCGCAACAATGAATAAACAGGTATATTTAAGTATTTTAAAAAATAATTTAGCATCTTCTGCAGAGAAAATTGGAGTTAGAAATAATTATTGCTTCGATCAAGACAATGATCCGAATCATACTGCTTTGGATGTTCGATTGTGGTTATTGTACAATTGCCCTAAGGTTCTTCGAACACCGCCACAAAGGCCTGACCTCAACCCAATCGAACATTTGTGGGCCTACCTAGAAAACGAAATTAGAAAAAACCATCGCATTACTAGTGTTCGAGGGTTGAAAGACGCTTTAACTGAAGAATGGGCAAAAATTACCCCTTAAATAACTCAATAACTTGTTGCATCTATGCCTCAGCGATTACAAGCCGTCAGAAAGAAGAAAGGAAAGCAAACTAAGTATTAAAAGGTTTATATGGAATATTTAACTTCGCCCGTGCAGGGACGGGTTAATAATATCACTGCAGCGCTCCCCAACAACTAGCGCTTGTCGTAAAAGGCGACTAAGGGGACAAATCAGATCTAGGCAATATAACACCCAAGTGAGCCTAGCGACACATATACTACCTTAAAAACCCTCCCACAAGTGTGCATGCGAGTCCGTGGGTTGACACGACTGGAGATCACCGGTGTCATAAAAGAAAGATCAAACAATACTAAAACAGGAGCATGCACGTGTCAAACAACAAACACCATCGCAATATGGTGCAAAAATTGTATTGCAAAACTGTATCATTATGATAATACTTGCAAAAAGGAAAGGCACTACCCCGCCAGGCACTACCACTGCTGTGCATGGTACTGATCCTGGACCGAGCAGAAATGTTCGGGTCAGAGCTATACGGATTCCGGGGGCTAGCAACATAATGAAACAGTTTGGACGCAATTTAAGGGTCGCGAGTTGGAACGTTGGAAGCATGACCGGTCGAAGTTACGAGCTGGAAGAGATGATGAATAGAAGGCGGGTGGACATCTTGTGTGTCCAAGAGACGAAATGGAAAAACACCGGGAATCGGGCGCGTTTCTTGGACGTTAGGACAAAAGATTACAAGATGTTCTACTACGGAACGGAAAAGGCTAGGAACGGATTCGGTATCATCCTTGCGGCAGAGCTACTTGGAAACGTCTTGAGCATTTCGAAGCCCAGCGACCGTTTGATGTCTCTCAAACTAGTAATACAAGGAGAGATGTGGAATATTGTCAGTGCATATGTTCCCCACGATGGGTACAATCAGAGAGATAAAGATGCATTTTGGCTAGATTTCCACAATCTCCTTAAGAACATCCCAAAGGAAGAATTTCTGTTTGTTGGAGGAGATTTGAATGGACATGTCGGGAAATCAAACGAAGACTATGAAGACTGCCATGGAGGACTAGGATATGGCACCAGGAACCTTCCTGGTGAAGACATCCTAAGCATGTGCAAATCACGCGGTCTTATCGTGTTAAATACCATGCTCATCAAACAAAGCCGACACCTGATCACTTACAGCAGTGGTGGAGATGAAACTCAGATTGACTACCATTTGGTAGGCAGTTTCATGAAGCCTCGGGTAAAAGATTGCAAAGTGATCCTGGGAGAGGCAATCGCTCGACAACACCGTCTCCTGCTAACAGAAATTTTTATGAAAACACCAAAGAAAAGCAAACAAACAAGGGTCTCTGAGAAAATCAAGTGGTACAATCTGGACAAAGAAAAAGGCGAGGCTTTTGTTTTCGTAATGAAGAATTACCTCTCTCACACCATCAACGGAGCTGAGGATGAAGAGTGCAGAGCACAAAATATGTGGGATTCCCTACAGCGAACTTGCTTAAACTAGGCCAAATCACTGCTAGGAGCTTCAAAAGGCCACCATCAACACGCCAAAGAAACATGGTGGTGGAGTGATGAAGCTAAGAAAGTGATAAATGAGAAGAAAGCGGCTTTCAAAACTTGGTCAAAGTGCCCCTCTAATAATAGTGACGAAAAATCTCGCCTCGAAATGGAATACAGATGCTGCAAGAAAAAAGCGAAGAAGAAGTGCGCTCAGCTTCAAGCAGAGAGTACGGAGGGCCTGTATCGGGAGCTGGAGAAAATATTTTCCCCGGTTGCTGATGCAAACCAGGCTATCCAGGAGCTGCGAAGACACAATATGAACAAGAGCGCAAACATCTTCAAAATAGCCGCCCAAAGAAGGAAGAATGCTCAGGAGATTCGTTCGCCAAAGTTCATTAGCAATGCTCATGGCCAGCTTCTTGTGGATGACGACAAAATTCTGCAGAGGTGGCGGCAGTATTGTGAAGAGCTTTTGAATAAACAGTTTCCCCGGCTATACTTTCCAAGAGCCACCCCCAACTGTGAAGAAATACCCGACATTACAGTCGAAGAAGTTAGTGAGGCGGTCAAATACTCCAAAAAACGAAAAGCGATTGGGCCAGACGAAATACCCTCTGAGTTCTGGAAAAAGATGGGAGATATCGGGTTCAGATGGCTCAGAATTCTCATCTCCAAATTCATGAGAGGTGATCCAATACCGAATGAATGGAGGGAAAGTTACCTTCTCCCTGTATACAAAGGGAAGGGTGATACGCGAAACTGTGATAACTACCGTTCGATCAAGCTGATGTCACACACCATAAAGATCGTTGAGCGGGTATTAGGTGGCCGACTGCGAAAAATAATACGGCTATCTGATGATCAGTGCGGGTTTGTCTCGGGTAAATCAACCACAGATGCAATCCAAAGTATAAGGATCATAATGGAAAAACATCGTGATTCCTTAAGGGATTTGCATATTGTATTGGTTGACTTTGAAAAGGCATTCGACAGACAACCACGAGATCTGATATGGGTGGCGCTAAGACCTCGAGGGGTTCCAGAAACCTATGTACAGATGATCATGGACATGTACGAAGGAGCAAAGACAAGAGTAAGATGCCCCCTGGAGTAAGTTCCCAATCAAAGTCGGGGTGCACCAGGGAAGCGTTTTAAGTCCTTTGCTCTTTATTACAGTCCTTGATTATCTGCTTGAAGGTAAAGTGATGGACCCCAAGGTACATCAGTTATTCTTTGCTGACGATGGAGCCATCATAAGTGAGGATCCTACATCCCTGCAACGAGCACTTGATATGTGGGTGGACGTTTTGGAGGGAAATGGGTATCGCATTAGTTCAAAAAAGACAGAGTACTTGTGCTGCCCGTTCTCTGATCCACTCAGGCCTATTCCAGACATTTATTTGAATGGAACAGTGCTTCCCAAGTGCGAAAAGTTGAAATATCTGGGATCTATGATCAATAGCAAAGCAACTTGTGATGACGACATCAACCATCATGTAAGCGTAGGGTGGATGAAGTGGCGAGAAAATTCCGCTATCTTCTGTGACAGAAAAATGCCCCCTAAGTTGAAAGGAAGGCTCTACACCGCAGTTGTACGTCCAGCGCTCACATACGGTTCACAATGTTGGACGATGTACAAAAAGTATGAGAGTAAATTAACGGCAGCTGAGATGAAGATGCTTCGCATGACAGCAGGAGTGACAAAGTTTGATCGAATAAGAAGTTCGAAGATCCGTGGAAGCTTTCACATCAAGGAAACCATCGTACAAACAATAGAGCGCGACCGGCTCAGTTGATATTGCCACGTTCAAAGAAGAGATCATTTGAACCCTGTTAAAAAGGCAATATCAATGCACGTTCCAAAGACATCGCGATGTAGGAAAGGCAGGCCTATAAACGCCTGGATCAGACAAATGCGACGACATCGGCATTTCATTGGCCTCAGTAACCGAGTGATCCAAAATCGGCAGGCCTGCCGATATTTTCTGAGGTCAAATAGGCGAACCCCACAGGCGGATCAGTAGAAATGCGGTGAAGTGGGAGGGTTGTGATCCCTTGTTTTCGGATCATAGCCTCGCTGATAAAAGGAAGAAGAAGAAGATGGAATATTTAACTTCTATTTTAAATCACGATAAGAATGAATTTCAAAAACTTTTTCACAGCATTAAATGTAGGTTTAACTTTGTTTGATTCTTTTCTTGCATTAATGGAAAGTATAATTTAATTTTTTTTTGTTATTGTATTAAGCACAATATTGTACTTTCTTAGAAATAAACTTAAATTGCAAAAGTTTTGAAGAAATAGTTTTTGTGTGATAATTTCCTAAGAATTAGACCAGTTTCAAAAACTTTTTCACAGCACTGTATGTACATACAAACTCCAGATTTTTTTTACACGAATTCTGCAGGAACGTATCTGTCGTGTAAAAACAGAATTAAGTGTAGTTTCTAGTCTCAACATAAGCGAATTCGACATACGCGCTGTTTTTTTTTTCGGAACACATCCCTCGCGTATGTGGGGGATTGCTGTATTTAATAAATGATAGGAACATTATAAATTATTTCAATTATATAACCAAATATTAATTAATTTTCAGAATGCTGATTTATGATGATCGTAACCATTCCTATGTTCAAGCAATTGAAGATTGTGCCAATCAGGATCCTCAGCTTATCTTATGTTTGGTACCAAACAATAATGCTGATAGGTAAATATGCGTACAACTAGCTGTTCATTCTAATAAAAAAAAAAAAAAACTTTTATAATTCGATATAGGTATGGTTCAATTAAAAAGAAGACCTGTGTGGAACGTGCTATCCCAACTCAAGTCATTACGCATAAAACCGCCACAAATCAACGCGGTCTAATGTCGGTGGCAACTAAAGTTGCCATACAAATCAATTGCAAACTTGGATATGCTCCTTGGATGATTGAACTTCCACTTAGTGGCCTTATGACCATTGGGTATGACATCGCCCGTGCAACTAAGGACAAAAGTCGAGCGTACGGTGCTCTAGTTGCTACAATGGACATGAAGGTTAATGCTACCTTCTACAGTACCGTATCTCCTTGTCATAGCGCTGATTCACTATCTAATGAGCTTACTATCAGCGTAATGAAGGCCCTAAGGCAATTTCAAAAAGAGCATAATAAGCTTCCATTACGTATTTTGATGTATCGCGATGGCGTTGGAGAGGGATCATTAAATCAGTTGGTAGAACATGAGGTCAAAGAACTTGTATCTAAGTTAGAAAAAATCTACAAGGAACAGTCTGATAAACCGCTAATGTTTGCCTATGTTGTGGTCTCGAAACAGATAAATACACGATTCTTTGCTCGAGGTCGCAATCCTCCACCAGGAACAGTGGTGGACGACGTTATCACCCTCCCCGAACGATATGATTTCTATTTGGTATCTCAGTCAGTGCGACAAGGTACTGTTTCACCAACATGCTACAATGTAGTCTACAGTAACATTAAACTCACCCCAGATCAACTACAAGTCTTAACGTACAAAATGACACATTTGTATTATAATTGGTCAGGTACCACACGTGTGCCAGCCGTATGTCAGTATGCCAAAAAGTTGGCAACGCTTGTGTCTCAAAATATTTTCCAAGTTCCATCGAATGCTTTAGAGAAGAAATTATATTATTTGTAAGGAACTATGGTCGTGTAAAGTTCTTATTTGAAATGTAAAATTCGTATTATTTGATGAGAAGTTTGTTTAATGCCAGCCCGTATCCTTTTCTCATTTTAATTTTACAAGTGCCTGGCTCTGTACGATATGATGAGGGGTAGAAATTGTTTTTTTTTCTTTTTTTTTTTTTACTTCAGAGCAAACAAAGGAATAAAATGAATTTTCGAATAAAGAGTTTCAAACGTTTCAGTTGCTGCATTTATTTCATTCTTTGAAGCGACAGTTTTAAAAAGCAATGGTGCTCTGGTTTGTTAGGCACTAGAATATTATTTCTTTTTCTTTTTCTTTTCTTTATTCAAAGTATTCGTATATAACATACAATCTCATTTGCAGAATTCATCTTTTCTTTTTTTTTTTTGTTATTTCATTTTTTTTTGTTTGTTATTTGATTTCGAAAAGTCGTGATTTATGATTTACTATTATTATGATTTTTTTTTTATATATATACGTATAAATTTATATTATGTTCAAAACTGCCAGGAAACAAAATTCAAGAGAAATATTACACTGGAATGTACATTTATACTAACTTGGACAACATATATCATATTGCAGTATATATAGTTTAAGGAATCCAACGAACCAATATGGTTGGGAATTTTTTTTTTGTGACAACTTTAACATACCGTTTCAACGGCTGGCTATGTGCGTTTAGCATTCGTTAGAGGAAATTAAATAAAAACAAATGTACAATCGTAAATGAAATAAATGTGTATTTTTGTTGAAAGAAAATTATTTTATTTCAATGATTTGGGAAATCCAACAGGTTTAAGTCGTGCGAGGGACCAGCATACAGTCAATCAAATGTAAGCGGATGATTTACTTACCTAGTCCGGGCATTAATTCTGTTACAAAACTTCTAGCGCAAACTATACGAGGGCCGATAAATAAGTACCCGTATTTGAAGACAGGTGTCTTTGCAGACATTACCGTCGTGTACTGCCGTCTGTCAAAAGACACCATACTAAATTTCGGGCTGGATTTATAGGTTTCTTTTTTTTTTTTTTTTTTTTGGACGGTTGTATTACACGTGTTTCTTGTTTCTCGATAAAATGGACAAAGAGCAATACTGATCCGTAATTCGCTTTTTATTTTAGGATGGAAAACGTGCAAAGAAATAATAGCGAAGTTGGACGCTTTCTATCTTGCCTTCTCTTCATCATCTGTGACAAGCGTGAGATATTGGTACGTTTGTAATTGTAGAATTGCTTTCTTCGGAAGTCTATAGTCCGGCGTGTTTAGTACTTAAGCACGTAATCCACTTGTAGCTTCAAGTTTTTTGCAAAGAGTGGTGATAAGCCTGTCTCCAACACGAGCTTGTAATTTTGCGTGTTCGGTGGCAGATGAAATGCTCTCTTTATGTAGAACCTAAGGTTGTTGTTTTTCAATGACTGGGTTAGGTTATGTAGCGAACATGGTATCCCTCCAATGGACCACAATACAACAACATGGAAAGAAACTCTACAGGAATTATTGATAAGGATGGAGTTAGCCATTCGTGCGACTTTCAGAACGAAAGCCCTACAAAGATCACGCTATCGGCAAATTAAGTCATTGATATATTAAACGGGCAAAACTGGAGTGTATTAGCTAGTTATTTAAAATCCTTGAAATATTGACATCAAATATTAGATGAAGCGCTTTGAATAATATTAACATTTTTAAATCTGTTTCTGAGCTTAATTTCAATAGCTACATATGTTAGAAATTGTAAATCTCACTTGCTTGGCTGACGGTAAATGCCATGCTATATTTTGTGAACTTTGTAACAAAGAAAATTCTTTATTGTACAATAAATCACATTTTACTTTTTCAGCGTCTCAATACCCATACTCCTCCCCATACTTGAACAGCTTAGAGGGGAATGGATCGCGAAACTGATTCAAAAACTTTATACAATATTTACTGCTATGAGCTATATATTTGTTGCTGAAACATTTTCTCCAAGCAATTTGCTGGCTATTTTCGACTTTGACAACTTTTCTTTAAGGTTCCTTTCCATATTGAGATTTTTCGTAAAATAGACTCCGATGTACTTCTACTCTTTCACCACTTGGATAGTTTCCCCATTGCCCTCGCCATTTTTCACTTGCGCCATTTTTGCCTCCACCTCTTCATTCCACCTCACAATCAATATTTGAGACTTGCTCAAATTAACCACCAGGTTCCACGTTTTACAGTATTCGGAGAGTCGGCTTATTGTAAGCTGTAGAGATTCTGGTGAGTACGTCAAAAGCACAACGTCGTTTGCAAAAAGAAGGGATCTAATCAGCACACCTCCATACTCAACCCCTCCAGGTAAAAAATCCACTATATCCTTAATAAAGAGTGCAATTAGACTTGGACTGAGAGCGCAACCTTGCCTTACCCCTGATCCCGAACGAAACCATTCTGATAAGCTCTCACCATTCCATACCGCTGCCTTGGTATCCTCGTACAGATTTTTTATCACTCGTCCGAACTTCAGTGACATACATACATACAATAAAACATTTCGGTCCACTGAGTCAAAAGCTGTCTTGAAGCCCACGAAGAATGCGTCAGGGTGGGCCAACTACAAGCTTCTTTTTAAAAATGCAATAAAATGAACAAAATGAAATTTTTTCCATGCATTATGGCTTTATTAGTAGAAGCAATCGCATTAATTATGGAACACAACGTCGTTCAAGTGGCAACCTCGGCTGGCTTCGCAGTAGTGCATTCTATCACTCCAATTTTCCAAGACCTTGTTGATGGTTTCGGGCTGTAGCTCACGGATTGCTTGGATGATATTGGTTCACGGTTCCCCACAAAAAAAAGTTCAAAGGGGTCAAATCGCAGCTCCGAGGCGGCCAATTGACATCGCCAAGACGGCTGATAACACGATTTGGGAATTTGGTGCGCAAAAGACCGATTGTGGCATGGGCTGTGTAGCATGGCGCGCCATCCTGCATGAACCAGAGGTCGTCCAAATCCATGTCTTCAATTTCGTTAACATGGCTCTGTAATGCCCACCGTTGACCGAAACGTTGTTCCCAGTCTCATTTTCGAAGAAAAATGGTCCAATGATGCCACCACTCCACAATCCGCACCAAACTGTCACTCTCTGTGGATGCATTGGCTTAGGGAAAAGTTGGGGAGAATTCAGACACATTGCCAGAAACCGTACACGATGGCGCGTAGGCGTAGTAGAGGCCCTAGGACCCACAAGGGGATACAGGACATAACTGATGCATTTGGCTTCTCGACAATAACGTGCGGGTTTTCCGAGCCCCAGATGCGGCAACTTTGTTTGTTAAGGTAGCCGCCGAAATGAAAATGTGCCTCGTCAGAAAAGATGATTTTTCGCCCAAAATCGTTGTCCAATTCAAGCTGCTCTAAGGGCCAAACTGCGAAGCGATAGCGAAGCTGATGGCCGTGCGCTTTCAATTGCTGAATCAATTGGACCTTGTAAGCGAATAATCCCAGATCTTTGTGCAGAATTCTCCTCAGGCTAGTGTGTGAAATGTTGAGCTGTTGAGATCGATGACGAGTTGATGTTCGTGAATTGAGTCTCACAACATGGCTACAGCAGCCACATTCTCGTCTGTGCGCACCGTACGACGACGGGGACCATGAGTGTTGTCCACTAGCATACCAGTCTCACGAACTTTTTGCACAAACTTGCGTACAGCAGGCTTCAGGGTGCTTCATTTCGGCCAAAACTTCTTTTCAAAAACCGTACTGCTTGGGCTACACATAGGGATTTCAATCCCGAAGCTAATTTTCAATCCCGGGGTATCCCGGGATTGGACAGAATATTTTTTTTTTTGTAAAAAAAAAGAAATCAAACCAATAACCGATACACGGGTCAAGAAATTGATGTCATGTTTTTAACAGAAAAAATCAACTTCCGATAATTGCTCACAAAAATGTAGAAATTAATTATAAGTGCCTTATCTTTTTAAATAAAAAACAGCGTAGCTATTATGCTCTGCATTTTTTTTATTATTAAAATGAATCAAAAGGAATAAAATCATCCATTTTCCGTTTAACCGGTGGTCCTGCCGTTTGCTTCTCTCTCGATTGTCGAGTAGTCGAAGCAATACTCAGTTCACCTCCCGCTTTGGATTTATGGATGGCTAATAAGTGCGTGTGTAAGCCTTTAGTTGAACCTCCCAAAGTCATCAGGACAGCCTTACGTTTTTTACACTGTGCACCTTTTCGATCTTTTGATGTGTAAAAATGATGCCAAACTGATGGTGATGGGTCAGATTCACAATCTTTTTTATGCTTGGTAAAATGAGTTTCACTTGACATTTTTGAAATCACACAATAATTATAGGGACTAGTACTTTATTTAAAACGCGTGCGAGAACACCACAAACACAATAGAAACTAAACATAACTACACTTGTTTCTCGTACAGTATTTTTATGACGCACTTGCAACATCGCTCAGTCTTGTTCGAAAATACTTGTTTCTCTTTCTCCTTTAAACATGTTTTCATGTGTCTAGATAGTGGAAACCACTCTTGGTTGCATGCGCTGCGCAATCACTGTAGGTATTGCATGATTTTCAAAGCGTGTTCCCCTTTACTTGAAAACTTTCTTCTTTTCTAAAAAAACAGGTTTTCGTGAGTCTAGGAAGTGGTAATGGCGCCTTCGAAGTTCTAACATACACTTTAAGTTTGTATGCGCATGCGCAATAACTGTACTACATGCATGCGTAGTTCATGGAACCTATAAGCACTGAAGAAACCATAATACAAATAAAATAGATGAACGCATACCTTGATTTGCGCTTCAACGGCGCCGGATCTGTCAAGCACTACCGTAATCTAACCTATTCTAGATACCATATGTCTCTTTTCTGTACATAATTTTTGGAAAACGGCAAGGCAAAGGTTAATTTCGATCACAAAAAATTAATAATCTAAATTTTAAAAATAAAAAATTACTTAGCTATTTGCTTCAGAGACAGAGAGTACCAAATAAAATCAGCTTTCAATCCCGAAAATCCCGGGATTGGTGACTGGCAATCCCGGGATCGTTCAACAGCAAAAAACGTCCGGGATTCGGGATCCCGGGATTGATTTGCCTAGCTACACAGCACTCACTTTGGAAATAAGTTTTCAATATTTCCCAATGTTGTTCAAGCGTAAAGCGACTCATTTCGTTCCGAGGAGGTATGATACTGACTTTCTGCCAAGATTTCGAGCGGAAAACAGCGGTCACTGTCAAAATAACCTATGATTTAAAAAAAAAACTCACTCACGGGTGGGCCATCCCGTTAGTTTCTTATTCCTCAAGAGAAAGGAGTCCCCAATACTATTTAAGACAAACATGTGATCAACAGCGGAATATCCTGGCCTGAAATCCGCTTGATATTCCTTGAGCAGATTATTGGTATCTGTCCATGCAGTTAGTCGACTTTGCAATATCGATGTAAAAATTGTATATGACACATTTAAGAACGAAATACCTCTGTAGTTCCCTGTATCCGTCATACAACCTTTTTTATGAATCGGAAAGATTAGGGCTTCCTTGAAGCGTTGCGGTATTATGCCATTTTCCAAAATGTTGTTGAACAGGTAGGTAAGATTGGTGTTTAGTTCGTTAGTACCATATTTGTAGGATTCGGCTGGTATTCCATCTGATCCTACAGCTTTGTCATCCTTAAGACTATTAAGTGCCTCAGGAACATCCTGCAATACAATTGCCTTATCCAAAATTTCGTTCTAGAAGCCAGGCATAGCATACTGCATCCTAAGCGTACTGCCAGATGGGTTCAGAAGCTTCTCAAAATGAACTTGAAGGACGTTTGGATTTAGTGCCCTGTCTATGACATAATTTCCACCATTTAGTCTTTTTTACCAATTTGCAGAATTCTGAGGGATTATTACACTCTTTAAACTCTATATTAGCCTTAATTTATGAATTTGTTTTGCCTTCTATATGCAGATGGTTTACCCTTGTTCCATATTAGCTTCGGGAGAAGATTCATGTGCCTTGTACCCAAGTCACCCGTTACTATCAGCTCAAAGGTGACAACAATCGGGAAATGATCTGAATATGGAACTTGCATCACTACGAAGTCTGTTATAAGGGTGCTCCATTTACCTTCTGCTAGACAATAGTCGTTGACGGATGTCCCACAAATGTGATCTCTCCCTGTTTGTCACTCAGACTTGTACCATTTAGTACTCGTAGTCCAAACGAATCACAAAATTCCATCAAATGCGTACCCTTTGCATTATAAATTTGATCCTTAGATTGTCGACTTATTCCAACTATTCTGTTTCCCATACCTTCTTCTTTACCCACTCTTCCGTTCAGATCATTCCGGTTACCGCAGCACATTGCTATTTCGTGTAACTTCTGAAAATCTCTATGCCAATGATTGCAATTTAGATACGATGGTATTATACAGAATATTTCTGGGCCATATTTGAAACAATCATATATCACATCCTCTATAATTATAACCTCGCTGTTGATGTTATTAAGATCGTTCTACATACAGCCCCATTTGCGAAGGTAGATCCGAAAACCAGACCCCAGGTTCAAAAAGATTGGACCTGCGCTTCCAAGCAATCTCGAATACCAGGAAGCTTGGCTATAGTGTCTCTTGAAGCTCTCCTAGCCAGGAGGCTTAACTAACGTACATACATATATCAAAGGTGATTATTAAATTTGCATTCTTAGTAACATATATTTACATAACAACTAACAGGTATATATATGGGTTTACACAATGATTATTATGAATTACAACAGCGATTTTTTAAACATACATAATATTGAAAACGAAAAGCATTTTCATAGTTTGGTCCCAAGAGTATTTTAAAGTCTTCTCCTTCCTTTCACTTAATTATTATTGCACTTAGTGCCTAAAACTTCGTCAGCTGCAGCACTAACTTCCTTCCAAGTGTACTCAATGTCCTCTGTCTGCGTGAAACGTGAACATATTGCCATTCGTAAGAAGTAGACATCCCTGATTTTAGATGGCACCATATGCACATTACCACGACCGTTGATTCTCTTTAAAAGGATCTCGTTGATTTCATTTGATTCTGTTAATCTGAAGCACACCAAACCCATGTTAACTTCACCAACAATCTCGAAGCGTGGATCCTTTAGGCAAAGTTTTTCGAATTGCTTAGCAAATCCGCAATGGCGTCTGATGTGAGCCTGAATATTTTCTACTCCATAAAGACGCAAAACGAACCAGATTTTTAAGGCTCTGAAACGGCGGCCCAATGGGATTTGCCAGTGACGATAATCTGGGGCAGATCCTTGCATATCATGTTTGAGATAAAGTGGATCCACATTGAAGGCATTTACCAACCAAGTTGGATCCTTAAGCCACATTGCACTGCAATCGAAGTTAACCAGCATCCACTTGTGTGGATTAAAGTTAAATGAATCTGCAGTTTCAATTCCCTTCATGAGAGGTCTGTACTCTGGACAAATAAATGCTGAACCGGCATATGCTGCATCGACATGTATCCATACATCGTATTTGTTTCCAACGGGTCCACATTCGTCTAAACGATCAAATGCACATGTATTAGTTGTTCCAAGAGTAACAACGGCCTAAAAGAAATCACAAGATTTATACACATATTTACAAATAGCATAATTATAAAACTTACAAAGAACGGGATAAGTCCAGCTTCGATGTCCTTCTTGATGACTTCCTCTAATGCCGCACCTCTTAACCTGTTGTTTTCGTCAGCAGGTATTGATTTCAATTTAATTCCACCCAACAGACCCGCCCTTTCCACAGACGAATGTGCCTGAGCTGAACTATATGCGACCAACTTAGAAATAATAGTGTTATCATCCCAATCAGGGTGTTTGGCCTTAACTGCTAAAATAGTTTTGGATTTTGCTCCCAGAAGAGCGACCAAAGTCGCTTCACTTGCTGTGCCTTGAATAACACCACCACCCTTGCCGCCTGAGCAAGCCAGAAACTCAGATGGGAGATCAAGCATCTTTCCCAACCAATCAAGCATAACAACCTCAAGTTCTGTACAAGCTGGACTGGCAATCTGTTGAAATATATTTCGCATTAATTTATTATTTTGGCTCGATTTTGTGTTTATATCTTACCCAAGAAAATCCAATGCAAGCAATCGCTCCACTTAGCATGTCGGCAACAATCGCTGGGTATGAGTTTGCAGTTGGAAAATATGCATGGAATTTGGGGCTATGCCAGTGTGTAACGCCTGGCATGATGACTCTTTCAATATCAGACATAACATCTTCCCAGCTATCGGGTTTCTGAGGGGCATTGTCTGGGATAAGGGGACGCAGGTAGCCTGGTTTTACTTCGGGGAGTACACGTCTATTTAACAAAGATAAAGATAAAATAAAGGTTAATAAATGCTAAGCAAACTATTATAATTTAAGCTAGGTTTTGGACAATGCGTAGGCTCGTTTCACACATATCCGGCATCGGGTACATGACGTCATGTAACTGGTTCAAAGTGTTAAGAACTCGATTAGAGCATTTACTTCTATACATCTCGTACCGGATCCACGAATCTGCGTATCCGGCATCGGATATGTGCGAAAACTATTAAAATGCGTGTATCCGATATCATGTATCCGATGCCAGATATGTGTGAAATTGGACTTAGATAAGCTTTTATAAGACTATTACATTATTCTTATAATGTACTAGCTGCATCCCTGGCGTGCTCTAGCTCCGAAGAAAGCTAAATTTAAATTATCGGCGGACAAGGTAAAGGCATCGGTCTCAAAGCGAATCATCATAGTTGATTACCTTGTCAAGGGTCAAACCATTACTTTTTGCGTCATAAGTGAAAAGAAATAAAGAATCATCGTCTAGGAATGATGAGGGAAAAAGTTTTGTTTCGCCAAGACAGTGAACGCCCAAACACATTGCGTCGAACCATGGCTGAAATCCATAACTGTGGGTTTGAATTAGTGCCTATTCGCCTGATCTGGCTCCGTGTGACCTTCACCTGTTCCTCAACATAAAAAAAATATCATTTGGGAGGACAGAGATTCTCAACGAATGAAGAGATGGAAGCTGCAGCAAATGCATATTTGAAGGCATCAAGCAAATATTTTTCAAAACTGGCCTTAGAGACCAGATGGAAGAAGTGTATTGAGCTTTAAAAATTTTGCGTTGAAAAATAAAAGTAATTTGTAAATTTCTGAGTTTATTTTCTTGGTCAGGCTGCGAACTTTTCAATCTATCTTCGTTCATACTATATACCATATCGTCCATAAACTAAAATAAATCGGATACGTTTAATCGACTTTATTCTGAGACTAGCAGATTTTTTTTTTGTCGGGATAGGAAACACTCGACTGGAGCACTCAGACACAACTGGTCCATAGTACTGCCAGAGAGTAAGCCCTGATTTACCCATTTTATTGGAACTTCCTTGACTTTCGAAGAAAGCCAAGCAAGCACTTCAGTGATGAGGAGCTTACAGTACCAGCACTCACCACATCCGCACCGAAGATCTGCCACCTGATACGAGCAAAGGCCGGACACTCACAGAGATAATGTTCCGCGGTGTCGTCGCTCTCTCTACAAGCGTCGCAGATTGTAGTGTCACTTAAGCATAGCACGTTAAGGTGCTTGGCGAAAGCGAAGTGGCCTGTCAAGATGTCGATAAGTTGTCTACAGTCTTTTCTGCTGAGAGACAGCAAGAATGCCGCTGATTTCTTACAGACGTCCGGGAGCATGCGTTTAGTCAACCTGCAACCTGGAGATTCTTGCCACACACAATTGTGCTCGTGAGAGATCCAATCGTCAATGGAAGCCCTAACCGAGGACGCTAGAAGACCCAACGTGGGTTCGGGACCTGAGAAAGCCTCCTCTGAGCCTTGTCCAGCAATCTCATCAGAGATCTCGTTCCCCAAGATCCCAGTGTGACCTGCGACCCAGATAAGAGACAGAGAATTCAGACTTGCGACCGAGTTCAAAGAGTTTTTGGTTTCATGAACTATTTTGGAAGTGGTTAAAGTGTTAAGCAAGGCCTTAAGCGCAGCCTGACTGTCACTACAGACAAAAATGCTACGTCCCTTCCACCTGTTCTTCACAACATAGTTCATGGCCATTAGGATTGCATAAGTTTCCGCTTGGAAAACAGACGCATATTTGCCTAACGAGAAGTGAAGTCTAATGTTGTCGACTAACACGAAGATCCCAGCGCGAGACCCTTGACTGGTTTTGGACCCATCCGTGAAAATACGACTACATTCCATTCCCGGCTCAGACTCTGACCGAAGCCAGTCCTGGACACAAGGAAAGTCGACTCTGAATTTGCGCATCAGCTGGAGTTCTGGTGTCATTGCATCAGACGGCATATCCATAAGACAGGAGTCGTAAGATAAGTGTCGTGCAAGTTCATCAAAGTTCCAGTGTGGAGTATACCAAAAACCGCCCCGCCTAAGACGATGGATGGCTTTGATAGTGCAACCCATGATATAAGTATCAAGGGGAGGTAAGTTCAGCAAAGCGTCTAGAGCAGAGCCAGGCGTACTCGGGAAAGCTCCCGAGCAGCCGAGATAAGCCGTTCTTTGGAGTTTCGCACAAAAGGCCACCACATATTTACGCGAGAGCCCCTTCCACGCATATGCGAGGAATGGTCTTATCATAACCGTGTAGATCCAGAGAACCTTATTCGGTGATAAGCCCCAAGTCTTGCCAAAAGCACCCTTACACTGCCAGAAGACTGAGAGCGCCTTGGATGTTTTCGACTCGACGTGTTTAGACCAATGAAGTTTCTTATCTAAAATCACTCCCAGATATTTGGCTTCATTGGAAATGCGAATGGTGACGCCTTTTAGTAGTGGCTGAGTCAGACCGGTCAAAATCCTCATTCTCGTAAAAAGAACAACCTCAGTTTTAAGAGCATTCATCGAAAGCCCACTTCTAGTACACCATTCATCGATCATGTCCAGCGCCGCCTGCGCGTTAGCACAGACCGTCGCCAGGCATGGCCCGACAGAAAGTACGGCGACATCATCCGCATATGCCTGAGCGTAGACGTTAGAACTATTTAGAGTGTTCAACAGAGAGTCGACCAGCATGCACCATAACAATGGAGACAGAACGCCACCTTGCGGACAGCCCCTGTTTACCCCTGCCATAACATATTGGCCACAATCCGCATCCACTACCAAAGTTCTATTCATTAGCATTGCTTTAATCCACAACACTAATGTTTCATCTAGCCCGTGTTGTCTGGCAGAGTCGCACATGCAGTCAAATGTCGCATTATCAAAAGCACCCTCAATGTCGATGAAGATACCCATCGCGTATTCTCTCCTATCAAGCGCGCATTCAATTCTGGCCACTAGATTTTGAAGTACAGTCTCACAGGATTTCCCACGCTGATAGGCATACTGCATCTCCGATAGTGGATGCAGTTTCAAAGCAATTTTGCGTACGTGAAATTCTACCAGTCTCTCCATACTTTTCAGTAAGAAGGATGTCAAACTTATAGGTCTGAAACTCTTGGGGAGCGAATAGTCTTCCTTACCAATTTTCGGTATAAAAGCTACTCTGACTGTCCGCCAAGGTGTAGGAATATATGCCAGCGCCAAGCGGTGAAAATTCTTTTCAGAGTTGGCAGTAGCTGATCTATACCCTGTTGCAGCATAGCTGGATATATTCCATTGGTGCCAGGCGATTTGAAACCATCAAAAGATGCCACAGCAAATTGTATGGCCTCATCTGTTACCACGGCTGATGCAATATACCAGCTGCGCCGAGTTTTCTGACTTAGATCAAGCTCAGCCTGGGTAAGCGGGCTAAGCTACCTAGTGATTATCCGATTGCCAGGAAAGTGAGTCTCCAGCAGAAGACTGAAAGTTTCCGCTTTTGTTTCAGTAAACTTGCCATCAGACCGTCTGAGTGACTCCGGTTTGGTCGGCTTACCTCTTTAAAGGACTTTAACCAACCTACTGGTTTTACCGAGCGTCTCGATCTTTTCACAAAAAATCTCTATAAGAAGCACTTTTCGACAACCGAATTAACTTCTTATAGTCTTCTTGCTTCGATCTAAAGAGATCCCAGTCACCTTTTAAATTTGTCTTAAGAGACCTATTCAGAAGTTTTCTGGATTCTTTTCTAAGCCGCTGCAGTTCCGGGCTCCACCAGGGAACCGGCGTTCTGCAGGAGTTTTTTGTCATTGGACACGCCAGTTCAAAACAGTTGGTAAGGACACTGGTCAGGTTTTGAACAGCATCCTTAACCTTTCGTTCCGTTTTGAGTTTAGTTGGAGTTTTGACAGATCTGTCTAGCTCTTTCCTAAACCGCACCCAGTTGGTTTTCCTCGGATTCCTCCTCTCCTGCAAAGTTAAAGCTTCGCATTCGATTTGGAAGACGATGTATCTATGATCTGATAAGGACACTTCCGGCAGTACCCTCCAGTTAGTAATCGACTTGAAGTACCTATTAGATAAAGTCAAGTCAATTACCTCCTGCCTCCTTGCCGTAACAAAAGTTGGCTGGGAGCCAACATTGTTTATTGCCATACCAGATGATAGTATAAAGTCTAGGAGATGGTTTCCTCGTATGTTACATTTGCTGCTGTCCCAGACTGTATTCTGAGCATTAGCATCGCAGCATATGACTAGTCCCATCTCCCGAGTGTCACAATACTTTAGGAGTTGGGCAACCGCCTTCGGTGGTGGAGGCATTACCAAATCATAAGGGAAATAAGCCGACGCAACGACGAAAGTTTTCCAACTTCCGTTTGTTTCGCAGCTTACAGCTGCAGCAACCAAGTCTTGACCACAAAATTGTCCAAGCTTGCTTACTGAGAGGAGATTCGGCACAATTAGACAAGCTCTCGGTCTTTCAGATCGCTCGTCACATAGCACCGTTACTCCACGAACACCCCCAAATCCACATATGCGCTTGTTCCGCACATATGGTTCCTGGATAGATGTTATGTGGGAGACTAGCAGATACCTGCGACTTTGTTTGCGTGATACACAATAATATTAACTACGAGTATACCTATATATGTATGTATTTAGTTAACAGAAGAAATATCATACATGAAACGCCATCGATATCGCCTGCTTCAAAATACGCATGTAGCTATAAATTTCCGCCTCACAGGTAGGCAAGGATTATGATTATTCTATGATTTTATTTATTGTATTATGCCCCAAAAGTACACAAAAAATCGGTACTCTCAAACTTTTCGAATATATAGTTTTATAATGCCTGGTTTTGCCTGTTTTTATTTATGTATTTATTATTTTTTTAATTGCGTTTATTTATTTTAATATCTTAATACACTTGAGGAATATTGTTATAATTCGAACTGGAGGTTGGGACCAAGCCTCTGAGGTATAGATTGGCAAGGTTTTACTAAAATCGGTTAATTAGTTTTTGCGTGATACATGCGCAAAGACGACCTTAGTTATCATTTTATTATACGTGTTGACAATGCTTGATCAAAAGGTCTAAAATCTTTCAAGGTTATGGTTTCGCTTTTATAGACTCAGATCATTTATTTTTGCATGGACACGTTTATGTTAGGTATTTCATCATGTTTAGTCAATTCAACCAAAATCTGGACCTGGACAATTGTTCTAGTATACCGGTGATACCTACATATGTATGCTCTTGTACTTACTTACATATATATGTAGTAGTCAAAGGTATGGTGTATAATAATTGAGTTTATGGAAATCGCTTCATGGCTAAAGACGAGTGCACTGTAATAATTGCATCGATAAGGCAATATTTTTTATGAGCGAACTGCATACATATGTACATACTCGTATGCCACACTCTAAAAGCTTGATTTATTAACTTTACATTCACCGGGTTAATTAATGTTTTAGTTCCGTTTTCCAGCTAAGTGTACACTGAGTGGAGCGTTGTTGCCGGAAACTATACCGACGTTTATCGAAGAGACAGTTTTTTCATGATATGTACCTATACATATAATGTGTCTCATAGTACAATAATTACTCTCCGTGACCTTGGTTAGCATTGACGTTGATTTGATGGGTCAGAAGTAAGAAGTAGAAGCTTTATCGGTTTTATTGCAATTCTCTATCGGGAAAACTACCTATAGAGAGCAATAAGTGGAGGAAAAACGGAGGATCCATCTGGCTTAGATGAGTTGTTTGAGGGATGTAGCGGGTTATAGAAATATTTAATCCAGAGATACTGATTAATATCCATATCCGGTGATACGGATGTGAATAATCAACAATAAGTCAGACATATTGGCAATATTGGTTGGTGGAGTATCTTCCAGATTTGTGCCGAAGGACCAGTAAGTGATACCTCTGCCAGAAGGTGACCTAGTGCTTGTATGTGAAAAGGGTGCTCATCGTTCCAAGTGGCCTATGGGAATCATTATGAAGCTATTTCCTGGAAAGAATCTATAATACAAGTGAAAGCAGCCGAAGAACGAATCAAGTTCGGAGTTATTGAAGAACCTGCTTGCATGTGCGCAAAGTTGGTTGTAAGTTAGTCTGACCGTGAGTAGACTCACGGATGTGGGGTTGGTATGGAGAGTTCAAAGCACTCATCCTGATTGTCGTTGGCGTTTGTCGCTTTTCGACGATTGTCGTTTTAATCATAGCTACGACCTGCTGAACGTTAAAATTTAATTAGCAATTTATTTGTCGCGTAGAATGCTATTACAACTCTTTTACATTGAAAAAGTTATAAAAATAGATTCGTGCTACATCTGACGAATAAAACGACAACCGTCGAAAAGCGACAAACGCCAACGACAATCAGGGTGACTATCTCGAACAACTAGGTAGATTCTATATAAGACTCTGATCATCTCAGTCCTACTTTGCGGCGCTGAAACAATCAAGTGGTTTTTAAAAAATCATAGCTTTGCAATGAAGCACTATTTTTTAAGAACTTTTTTTTTCTCTTTTAGATTGAATATTCCGATTTTGAATAATTGTGCACTGGACGATCTCACAACGAATTTTCGCTGTTGAACCTTAATTGTTAGAACACAACGAGAATTTTGCTGTCATTTTAATGTAAGAAGTGCCCCGTCTAGAGATCCCATTGCGCGTTTTGTTGCCCGTTTTGAAGATTACATACATACATACGCAATCCGGTCCTCTATAGCTCTTAAGATGTCGATGTTTTTTGGCCGTATACCAGCTTTCCCCAGCTTCTTTTAAGATTTTTTCGACAGTGGCGTTCTATGTGGTCTTGAGTCTTCCTCTTTTGTTTTGCCTTCTGCCTTTGTTTCCCGAATTTCCTTCACTTGTCGGTTCTCATCCATACGCATTACAATTAAGTGTGCGAACCATCTCAGTTTCTTCTCCTCCAGAATGATTTTAGCTGACTTGCAGTTCATTTCCAATGTCTTCGTTCCTTTTCTTGTCGATTCATTCATCATTCGGCAATATAGGTACATAAGTACATTGAGTTGAATATTGATATCTTAGTTTTCAGGGTTACTACCTTGTGGCCTAGGAACTTTCTTCTCAATGCCGCATACAGTCCATTTGCCGATTTAATCCTCGCCTTCAGTTCTTCTTCCGCGTTACCTTTACTGATTATGATACTTCCTAGCTTCATACATACTTGTATTGGTTCACCTTAATAACTTCTCTATCCACCGTTAATCTTGCTGCTCCAGGTTCGTTGCTGATCACCATCACTTTAGTCTTTTCGGCATTGACCCCCAGCTTTAGTGTTGCTATTGTGTCTTTCAATACTTTTAGACGTTTATCCAGCCTTTCTTGATTATTTGCAAACAGTATTATATCATCTGGGTTTGTAAATAGATATGTTGCAACTATAATATCTATACCCAACCCAGAAACTTTCCATTCTTTCCTGGCATTGTCTAATTACGCCGTCCATAGAAGAGGGGTTGAGATACTTCCTCGTCTCACTCCTACAGACGTCTTGAATTTCTCTGACATTATATGATATTACATGTCCTTACAACATTAAAAGTTTCTTCATAAATGCATTTGATGGCCCGTACGAGTCCTTCATCTACCCCTTTCTTCCAGAGGTTCTCCCAGATTTTCTTCCTGCTTATCGTATTGAACGCTTTATTCATATCGATAAAGCAAGTGAAGACTTTATTATTTTTCACGAGCTTTTTCTCCAGCACTTGTTATACAGTGAAAATATGGTCATGGGCACTATGGGCTGGCCGGAATCTACTTTGAATGTCTAACAGCTTATTTTCCACGCTTTTTCTAAGTCTACACTCTAGGACACTTAGGAGCGTGGCTCCTTTTTATAAATAGGTATGATTTTTAGGAGTGGCTCCTTTTTATAAATGTGTATGATTTTTAGGAGTTCGTTCCTTTTCTTTTCTTCAAAATATTTCATTAATTCCGGTGCTATCTCATCAATGCCTAACTTAGGTTAGGTTAGGTTGGCTGGCACAGACTAGTAAAGATCCATTGTGATGCCATGGATCTACTATTAGACCACACAGGGACTATTTAAAAACAACCGGAGCTTTTGATAAAGCGATGGATGCTCATGACGCCTAAGGCCGCCAAGTCGCCGAGGTCATCAAGGAAGAGGGCCCTTTAGACGGAGCATTCTTTTACGCAATAGGGCTCGACAAATGCATAGGGGGTGAAAGAAAGTTTCTTCCTCCTCCTCGTCCCTATAGCTCCTGAAGAAGTCATTGCAGAAGAGGCCAAATCTCTTGGCATGTTGGCCTATAACACAGTGTGCAGTGAGAACACCGATAACGCAGCTGATCTGTGATCGATTTAGCTTAACCAACTTGGCACTACGTTTCTAGTCCAGATCTGGCCGAAGATCTGTCTCGAAATATGATACGTTAAGCCGTTCTCCCATCTGTGGTTAGTTTATGCTAATATCGTCCAGCTTTAGTAGATGCTTACATGTAGCGAGGGGCATATCCAGGGCTTGCCTATTAGGCAGAATCTTTAGAGTTGTACCCTGTCTAGCGAGATCGTCCGCCCTGCAACGTACGCCGGGTGCCCGCTAGTACATTATATTTTAACTAGGATTGGAATTCCTTAATCGTCATGATTTCCGCCTGAAAAACGCTGCAGTGATGTGGGAGGCGGAAAGAGATGCTTAGGTTGGGCTTTCAGAGAAAACACATCACACAACCCACCCCACCATCGCTCTTAGAGTCATCTGTAAAAAAGTGATCCGAACTAGATGGAAAGTCGTCCCATTCATCCCGTTCAGGGAGACTTATAAGGAAGTTTCGGTCAAATCTCAGTTTTGGCGGGGCGTAGTGCATATTTTTATGGGTGAAGTTAACAAGATCAAGGATCGAGGAGTGACCAATGTGATATCTGGACCACTGCGAGGAGGCTTTTAGACGGATGGCCTCACTGGGAGCAATCTGTTTGCCAAAAATATCTAAGGGCAGCAGATGGAACAAAATGTCTATTGCTGCAAAGGGAGTAGTGCACCATTGATACATTTGCATGCAGATCCTTGAATCTTAGCTAGTTGAGTGAGGTAGACAGCCTTATCAATGCCACCATACGATCTTGAAATAGGGTAGGCCTGATAATACACACGTACAGCCAGCGAGTGATTTGAGGTTTCATACCCCAGCTCATACCTATAGCCTTTTTATAGCACTAGTGAGCTAAGAGTACATTAGCTTTCCTAATGCGTTCTAGTAGATTGGCTTTCCAATTCAGTTTCTGTCCAAAATAAGATCCAAGTATTTTTCATTTTCATTGAAGATGAGACTGGTGCCATTTATCGTAGGAGGGTCTATGAGGGGAACTTTATATTTCCTCGTGAAGAGAACGAGTTGTGTTTTATGAGGGTTAACCCTGAGTCCACATTTGGAGGCCTATCTAGTAATCCGAAAGAGAGTTTATTGGAGAATTTCCCTGATAGTGTCTGGGTGCTCGCTAGAGGCAGCAATAGGAACGTCATCAGCATAGGCAATTACTCTACAACCTGACCTATCCGTTCCACTAGTGGCTCATTTGCCACCAGATTTCACAGAAGAGGTGGCAAGACTCCACCTTGGGGTGTTCCGCAGCAGGCAAGTCTTCTGGCCGATGCTCCGTCCAGCTGTATGTTAATAATCCTTCATGGGAGCAATTGATTGATCAACAATTCGAGCGAAGTATGCATTTTCAGACTTGCAAGTGCGTCTGTAATTGCCATTGACATTGTTAAAAGCTCCCTCAATATCAAGGAAAGCCATTATTGTGTCTCTTAACGCTCAGAGATTTTTCAATAATGCGCACAAGCGAGTAAAGGCTGTTTCTACGGATTTGCCTTTGCAGTACGCATGTCGGGACGTTAAGAGTAAAGTCGAGCTAATGCTCTATCGATGGTGGATATCAATCAACCTTCCTAAAGGTTTTCAGTAGAAAGGATCATAGACTGAGGGGTCGGAGATACTTTGGTTCCACATGCGAGCTTTTTCTGATTTACTACTGGAACACAATGGTGTCGCTGACGCTGTCTTCTGTTTGTTCAAGTTTACTGGCTGTAAAAAACTGTTAACATTTAAATAGTTTCAATATTCGTTGCCATAGGTATCACTGCAAATATTTTCTTGTTTCCTACAGTTACAATATTACGAATTTGAATTTCGTTGCAACACAATCTGTATTGTGAATCACAGCCAACCAGCACTTCATTTTATCTCTATCCTCCTTTTTTTGGTTAGAGTTATTATTTATTCCACAATTAAATGTTCCCAGCTTATTTTTCCACAATCAGAAACACAAATCAAAGCACAACTTATTTGTTTTTTCATTGGCTCGCGAACTGTCGAACAAAGTACCAGTTTCCAATTTTTCCCGCTGTGAAACAAGGAAGCTTGAGATGTTGGAACATGCGTGAAGTTGGGCACTAGCAGTCCATATATAATACGGCAATGAAGTGAACACAATGAGTCGCTGTCGTCGTCGCGTGAGTTGGTCAGCATTTAATATTTATCGCGCGACAAGGGTGACAAGTAGTAGGCAATGGAAGAGCAGCAAACAGAAAAATTTATTGGATTAGTGAAATCATATGGAATATTGTGGAATCTATCACATCCGCCTTAAAAAACCCTTTCCAGACTTTAATTTGAATTTAATAAACACATTTTCAATCCAGTTGATATTTAAATAACATAAGTATGCGACTTCATTGTGTACGCACTTTTTGAGGAGCATGCGACATGCGACGCAATTGATGTATGAACGCGACGTACAACAGTGACACCATTGTGTTCCAGTAGTTAGGTATGAAGACGACTTCAACCTCGGTCCACAAGTTGGAAATATAGACTAGATTAAGACAGTCCGACATGATGATCTTGAGCCATGGAAGCACAATGCTGTCATATTGCTTAATCTCAGCAGAAAAGATACTGTCAGGTCCTGAGGAATTGAAGGGCTTGAAGCTGCGCATGGCCCAACAGATCTTTTCTGTAGTTACTATAAATAAGGAGTCGCTGCGCAGTGAAAAGGAGGTTTTCCGATTGGGAACAGCAACAGGGAAGCTACCAAGAAAGTGAGTGTCCAGTAAGATGTCAATGGATTCTTTAGCATAGGTGGTCCAGTGACCGTCTGGATGCAAAAAGTAGCTGGGTGTTGAAGGGCTTTTAGAGAGGACTTTCCGCAACCCTGAAGCTTCCGAGGACTCTTCAATGCTGTCTAACAAAAGTCTCCAGGAGCGTCGTTGTTCTTTCCTCAGTGAGATTTTTTATAGAAGACCCAATGGCGGTCACTTGAGATATATTATTTGCCATTCTTAAGATCATAAAATAACAAAGATTAATCTTCAATATTCTTTTGGTTTTATTAAAATTCATTAATCAAATAAAAGTCAAATTTAAAATTCACCTCATTTATTTGTGCTACCCTGTATTTGATATTTCATGTAAATACATAAATAAATAAATATTTGGCGCAACAGCTCTTCAAGTGCCTGGGCCTAGCTACTCGCAACCACTCGTGTTGTGTGCGTTATATTTCTTCACACAAATGGAAGGGACCTACAGTTTTGTGCCGTATCCGAAGGGGGATTTGAGAAGTTTTTTCGTGGCAACAATACTCTCGGATGTTTGTCAGACGCTCGCGAGAGTTGGGACCGTGAAACAACTTTTTGATATTTTCTGGGATTCGAACATGGAACCTCACGCACAGTGATACGACACACTAACCACTTGCGCCACGGTGTCCACATATACCCACACGTAAATACATATGTACATGTATATATACTTATGAGTAAAGTAAATTAATAGAAAAATTATAACAAAAGCTTTTTTGAAGAAAAATAACCCACCCACACCCACACAGATTTGAATTGCAAACGACAAAATGTTCCAGGGTCACTTCAGATAAAGAATGAATTTTGTTCCGCCTTACAATTTGCCCCTGGCATTGACTGCACGTGACATAAAATCAATTCACCGTATCGCATTAATAGACTTCACAGATACAAAGCTTTTTTGAGTGTAGGCACAATAAAAACAAATCACTTTTACTTCTTTTCCTATTTCTATGTCAAGGTCGCAGCAGCTAAGTAAAAGTTAGTTAACCTCACTATGGATGAGTCACCAATAACGAGTTTTTTTTTAAGAATTCCCTAAATTTATTGTTATTTGAAATTGGTATATCATGAGGCGACCTTAGCACTTAAAATTTAAGAAAAAAACCGGCCATTCAAGTTGTTTGCCTGTGTGTATGTGTATGTAATGCTGCAAATAAATTTCCATCAAAAATCACGGTTTGTATCGAAATAAACAAAGTAAATCAATCTAAACCAGACATTCGTGCGAATTTGTATTGTGAACAGCTTGAACACCTGTCGCTGAGGTGAATTTGAAAGTCAACCATTAGCACTAGAACTGCCTTATATTATGAAAACACTTAGTGCACTTGTGCACACATAATAGATACTTTAATTTCGCATTTGCTTACCTGTCTCTGATGTTCTCCAAGTATTCGCCGATATAATCGACCATTGATTTAGCAAAATCTTTAAACTCTGCGACTTCCATGTCGATCTAGGTAAAAAAAATATATATAAATATGTACCTATATAGAATTATTTAACATCACTTAATGCAGCTAGATATTATGTAATTTTAATCGCGTGCAGTAATAGATAGATCCATGAGTCAAGATTCAAGTACATACAACCTTTTTACTTTCATAAAATGTTTTGTTTTTGGTTTTTTTTTTTAATTTTTCTCACGAATTGTTTAAATAATCTGATTTGAAGTGTTAATGTCATGATTTACTGTGAATCTTGTTTCATGGACATTTAACAATGTTAGAGAACAATCTTACACTTTCCAAGTTAACATTCGGTTTAGTGTTAGTATTATTGCATTTGCCCTCGGCTTGGTCAGATTGAAAGCTTGCACTCATGGTTAATGTATAGATTCCCGGTTAGACTGTTAGTAACTAATGATTTATTAATTAGTAATGTGCAATGAATTGGAATACAATGTTAGAGTATTGTAGAAAATCTTTACAATTAACAACATGCAAATCAACGAATATTTATGTGTAGGCACATTTCTTTTTTATATTCAACTGTGTGTAGGTAAACTTCACCTCAGCCCGATTAAGATCGCTTATCATGCTAGGAGCTATGCATTATTATTTTTACAATTTCAACAATCAGAGTATACATGGAATATATATAATCTTACAGACTACGAATTATTATATTCTACATAAAAAAAGTGCTAAGTAATGTATATGCAGGTTCATCCGCCAGGGTAAACTAATACAGGGTAGCTAATGAAACGTGATACCAAAAGAAAACGTAATAACTTTCTTTCTGTGTAATTATTCGGTTCCATTTATTTTTTATTTTACAGATTGCCATATATATTTAAGAAAAATGGACGATTGTGATGATGAAACTTGGATTTGGATAGTGCGTCGCTTTATTGCTTTGGGGTCTGTAATTTTCGTCCAAAGAAAGTTTAGTCGGACATTTAGTGGTATTCCGCCGAGCAGATGGACTGTAATGAAGCTAGTTAACTCTTTTGTCGAGCATAGGACAGTTACAAGAAGGCCTTATCATCGAGATCCTTCAGTTGGGACACAGGACACGATTGCTACTATAGCTACTGTCAGACAAACCAATCCTAGCGTTTCGACCCGAAACTTATCTGCACAGATTGGGATAAGCAGAAGGTCACTTGCCAGGATGGATACGCCATATTACCTGCTACGGATAGTGACGAACTACTTCAACAACAGGAAGCTAAGGTACAACACCGATGAAGGGGTAAAATACTACAACGTAACTGCGGGAGTTCCACAGGGATCGGTTTTAGGGCCACTATTGTGGAACATCATGTGCGACGGAGTCCTACGATTAACGCTACCTGGGGGAGTAACGATAATTTGATTCGCCGACGACATTGCAGTCGTGACAGTAGCTAAACAGATCCCTGCAGTAGAATCAGCTACAAATGAAGCAATTGTCCGGATAAAAGATTGGCTAATATCCGCCGGACTAGAACTAGCTGACCATAAAACAGAAGCTGTACTTATAACCAGCCGGAAAACCGTCGAATTTGTCAACTTTCAGGTTGGTAACCAAACCATCAGGTCGAAAGAGGCGGTTAAATACCTTGGAGTAATGCTGGACAACAAGCTACGGTTTAAAACGCATGTTGATTTTGTTGCCAAAAAAGCATCGCAAATGCAGGGAGCTTTCTCGCGTATCATGCCTAACATCGGTGGACCTGGATACGCTAGAAGGATTCTACTCTCTAGAGTTATCACCTCAGTTCTGTTATATGCCGCCCCAGTCTGGGCGGAGGCACTGAGGACGAAGGAGACTATCGTCATCATACAGACTCTGTGTGCTACGGACAATCAGCGGCTTTCGAACCATCTCTGACGAAGCTGCATTTGTCATAGCTGGAATGGTCCCCATCGATATTCTCGCAGATGAAATGCTGAGGATATATAACAGAAGAGCATTGAGTCATCACGAAGCCACTGGTATCAAGGTAATACAAATTAAAGAAAGGGCAGCGTTAGCAGCTATGTGGCAAGCTCGTTGGGCTAATACAACAAAAGGCAGATGGACATATAAACTTATACCGACAATCCAAGACTGGATAAGTCGAAAGCATGGAGACTGCAACTACCATCTAACGCAGTTCCTGTCTGGCCACGGTGGCTACCGCAAATATCTACACCGATTTGGACATGACAACTCACCATCCTGCCCGGAATGCCCAGGTGAAGATGAAGATACGGAGCACGCAGTGTTTTACTGCACACGTTTCACGGCATGGAGAATTACTCTGCCAAGTCCGTCATTACTCCTCGACCATATGTTACAGTCGGAAGAGAATTGGATGGCAATATGTTCCTTCGTAACAACTCTACAAAAAGAGCTGCGGAGAATAGAAAAGCTAAGAAGAGCAGCTGAAGCAGTGGAAGAAGCTGACACAAGAAGTATAGCATAAATTGCTAACCAGCCCCGCGAAGTAATACCTAACGGCAGTCCGGCGGGGAGAGTGGTTGAAGTGTGTAGGGTGTGTGTTTAGTACGTAGGCGTATTCCTGGCATCGATTACTCAGGTTTACGAATCGTGCATGCTAGTAGCACTCTGGCTATTAGTATCTATGAAGTTTAAATCCAAAAAAAAAAAAGAAGACAATTCTGCTTCTGATTTCAGCTTATTTCGCTACAAAGCTCAAATAACAAGCAAATTGAACACAGAATACTTGACGATTCGCTTGGAATTTTTCCAGAAGATCATTCAAATAGTGAAAGAGGACAACAATATGTTAAACTTTATTTTTATATCTGAAAAGCCCCATTTTGACTTTAACGGCAATGTAAACAAGCAAAATTGTCGAATATGGCGTGACTTTAACCCGGAGATACTTCATGAGACGGAACTGCATCCATCTCGAGTCACAGTCTGGTATATGCAGTTTCATCAAGCTGCCATACTTTTTTGAAGACCGTTATTTAAAGATGTTGAATGAGTTTGTCTTTCCAGAACTACGCCGAAAGAGAATCCCTTTCAACACTGTGTGGTTTCAGCAAGATGGTCCAACTTTACACATTATCAGGCTTGTTATGACAAAATTGCAGCGAAAATTCCCAAATAAGTTGATTTCCAGGAACTCCACAATCCGTTGGCTCAGGAAAAAAGATTGCAGTACAAAAAAAAAAAAAGCAAAAAGAAGCTAATTCCAGCAATTTATTGAAATATGGTTCCATGACGAAGAAGTTAAAAATATGTGCGGAACCTTAATATCTTCAGTGCCTAACAGTATAAAAGAACTCATCAAGTACTAATCCTAAATATTTAAAAGGAAAAATTTCCAATTAAATTGCACAGCACTGAATACTAACAATTTATTTGCAAGTATTCATGTCATGAGTATACATAAATGGGTTGGAAGATATTCGTGTTTGAAAGTAGGCTAATGCTTCTGCGAGATAATAGAAGCTGATGTCGGGAGTTTTATCATCAAAATTAGCTTTTACAAAAAACTATAGAAAAATTTATTTTCAATGTTAACAAACAGCACATTTACGAACTCAAGGTGTAAGCTACAAATAACGGACAAATTGGCCTGAGCACTAAAAATATTGATTGAATAATGTAGTCTTATCGTTATCGTGGGATATTATTACAATAGGACATAAAAATAAATCGATTTTCTAAAGAAAATAGAATAAAGACCGTTATTTTAGGCTATATATGTATCTAATAAGAGCATGGATCGTGCTTATAACAAATGCGACACACAACTCGTTCTAAATATTCTAAACAGTTCTAGTTTTAATCCAGTCATACAGAATGGGTCCGAAAGTCTTCTGGACATGTACCTGAATGGTGGAGTTATAGTGAATCAATCATGTAATCATGATTAATGTTGCCTTGTGGTTTTCTTTGACACTGACAAGCTAAGCCACAGCTCTGTTGCCTAAAAAATAGGAGCTAAGTTAGATTCAACATTCACCTATGCTGGGTGCCAGGTAACAGAGACATTCCAGGAAACTGTAGGTCGGACGAAATCGCTAGACAGGGTACTACTCTAAGGATTCTGCCAGACAGGCAAGCCCTTGGTATGCCCCTCGCTACATGTAAGCATCTACTGAAGCTGAACGCTATTAGCAAGGCCAACCTTAGGTGGGATATTGGCTCTACGTTTCACATTTCAGATCTGGCCTAAGCTGGACCAGAAACGTAGTGCCGAGTTGGTTAAACTAAAGCGACAGATCAGCTGCGTTATCGGTGTCATCACCGGACACTGTCTAACCGGCCAACATGCCAAAAGACTTGGCCTCTTTTCCAATGACTTCTGCAGGAGCTGTAGAGACGAGGAGGAGGAGGAAACCATTCTTCACTTCCTATGGACATGTCCTGCTCTATCACGCAAAAGAATGCTCCATCTAGGAGCTCCCTTCCTTGACGACCTCAGCGATTTGGCGTCCTTAGACGTCATGAACATCCATCGCTTCATCAAAAGCTCCGGTTGGTTTTATTAGTCCCTGAGTGGTCTAATGGTAGATCCTTGGCATCACAATGGACCTTTACTGGTCTAAGTGTGTCTGCATCGTGGTGCAATCTAACCTAACCTAGATAGGCAAAGAAAACAATTTGACACATGATTATCTCCAGGTAAAGCAATTCAAATGCTCAAAACTTAAGTACTGCGCTATTCTTGGACCTGAGACTTGGCATAGGAAAGGTAACCATACCCTAAAAGAAGAATTCAGGAAAGCAGATATATCAAAAAGGGCCAGTATCTGATTAACATTCAAGTTCTGTGGCAAGTAAAGAAACTACCAGAGAACTATAATCGAAAATGATTTGAAGCATGTATCAATCTAAAAAAAAGAATAAGCTACGTATACTAATAGGTTTCTAAATGGGGAACTATTCTCTCAAGGAATACCTAAAGAAACTACATACGAAAGTATAGTAGAAGCAAAACTTTGTAAATTGTACAACGAGTCTAGTGAGACACCGGAACATATTCTGGGGTCTTGTGGGATACTGAGCCGTAAAGGAATGAAATATTTGTACGAGGATACACCAAACATAGGTCCGCTTCCCATTCTTAAATTATTTAGAGACTCTGAACTGAAGAAAGTGCTTTCAGACTGGTCTATTCTCGCCGAAATTAAGTAAGATGGCTCGACTCTAAAAAGAACAACATAATTGAAATCAGTAAAAGAGGAAATCGAGAAAGGTTAATATCATCCACACGTTTTGGTGAAACAACAGAAGTCTGAAAGGAGGTTAAATACCTCGTCCTAACAATTGATGAAAAACTTTCTTGGAATTCTCACATCGCAAAAATAAATGGTTTGACAGTGAATGTTTTAACGTAAGAAAAAAAGTCTTCAAATTTCTGAATCTCTTTAGAAAATCCAATGAATCCCTTTTTAAGGATCGTTACGTAGAATTCAACGTCAAATATAAAATTATCTGCAAGCAAAAGAAACGTGCGTACTATGAGGCTTTAATTAACCAAGTTGGCTCAGCGAGAACATCCTCAGAATTTTGGAGTACGTTAAAAGCAATAAATAATCGCATATTCTCGATTGGAAGTTCAATTTGTGCGAAAACCCTTAAAGATTACTTCAACACTCTTCTTAACCCAAGAATGGATAGCCTACTACAATTTCAATTCGCAAGCCCTCTTATTTTAAACGATTTGGTTGACGTCCCGTTCACGGTCAGTGAGGTTGCAACTGTAATTAAGGAAACCAAGAACAACAAAGCACCGGGACTTAATCGTATTCCCTATAAGCTATATAAGTATGCCCCCACTGAATTTATAACCCATCTTACTGGAGCCTTTAACAAAATATTCCAAAGTGGTGAGGTACCCGAAAGTTTTCGTAAGGGAATAATCTTTACACTTTATAAAAAAGGCGACCCTAATCAACCCGAAAATTATAGGGGCATTACATTCCTTAATGCTTCGATGAAAATCTTCTCTTTGGTTCTACTGAAGCGGCTGACCTCCTGGGTCGAAGAAAGAAGCCTGCTTAGTGAGCTCCAAGCTGGATTTAGAAAAAAGTACTCCACCGTTGACCACAGTTTCACGCTTACCAGTATCGCGCAAAGTTATCTTGATCGAGCATTAGAACTCTATGTTCTCTATGTTGACTTCAAGGCCGCATTCGATACCGTAGATAGAAGAGCGCTGTTTTACAAACTGTCTATGCTAGGATTATCATCAAAAATATGCCACGTATTACAACATCTCTACGAAAGTACGGATTCAGCTGTGTGGAACGGAGAATTGCTCACAGATTGGTTTCCAACAGTCTCGGGTGTAAAACAAGGTTGTACTCTTAGCGCTTTAAAATTCATCCTATTCATCAATGATCTACCGACCTCTATAAAGGGAAGAGTTTCTTGGAACGGTATACAGATAAATACCTTGATGTATGCTGACGATATAGTTTTACTCGCTGATTCTCCTAATCTACTACAGCAAATGATTCATAGGCTTGAAGTATATTGCAGGACTTGGAATCTCTCGGTGAACCTAAATAAATCGAAGGCCATGCTGTTCAGAAGAGGTTTCGGGCGCTACTCCCGCACAGAAAAATGAACATTTGAAGGTCAGCCCATCGAGATCGTCAAGGATCTAATACCTGGGTGTATTAATAAGATCAAACCTGAATATGCAACATCACCTCAACGACAGACTAATTTCTGCGAAAATAGCCCTTAACTGGACAGGGAGCTCCTGTATAAACAACAAACTCCTGAATTCCTCCGTAAAAGATACATTGTTTACAGCCACAGCAAGTTCGGTTATGTTTTATGCCGCCCAAGTCTGGGGAGTTAAGGAATACGAGATAGTGGAAAACTGTTAAGATACTATTTGAAAAGAGTATTTAGACTGCCGTTCAACGCCCCGAACTACATGCTTTACCTGGAATCGGGTTTGTCACCGCTGTTTTTGAAAACACTAAGAATTCATTTCGACTACATCCTTAGGGTCATGGCGTTGCCAGATAATCGAATCCCAAAACAAATGGCTCTTCGAGCAATGGCTTCCAATACACTTTTTTTTTTGAGAATGTAACAGAATTGCGCAGAGGTGCAATGTGAACCTCGTCCTTCAATCATATAACTCTGGCGAGTGGAAAATCATCCTCTATAATTTCCTACAGGACATTGACTATAAGATCAGGAACGAGTTTGAAATGCAAGCCAAATCATCAATCCATAGGTGCTACTACAAGCAGCTAGAATATAATCTGTGCGATTCAAACTATTTCAACGACAACCATGAAATAGACTTTATCTCTATTATATTTAAAGCTAGAGGAGAGCCGGTAAAGCTAAACTACCTCCCACATCGACCCGACCTTCCCATCTTATGCTCTCTATGCAACCTACAAGTCAGAGAAGACATCCTTCATTTCATTGCCGTATGTCCTATCCTGAAAGAAACGAGAAAAGCCTTTTTCAACGCAAATGAGTTGCAACCGCACACGCTGATCGACATGCTCAATGGGCGCTATGACTGGAAAAACTTTTTCCTGTACTGCAAAAAAGCAACTGCTAATAGAAGTCAAATTATTGATGAATCCTTCTGATTTGTATCCTTGTTAATCTCTTTCTATTTGAATTTTCTTTAAATAACTCTTTTACTCTACGTAGTCTTCATTTCTCTATATATTATTATTATTTATATAACTTTTTTTTTTCTTTTTTTTACGATTGAATTGAATAAATTTCTACAATTAAATGAATTATTAAATTTGCCACTCAGGCTAACGGCGCTGCCATGTCCTGAAACAGATTTTATCACCAGTCTTCATAATACTTTTACTTTGTAATCTTTGAATTATGTTTAATAAAATCTAATCTATCTAACTATCTATCACCTCGCAAAAGCCATACACAAATCCAGGATTCCATTACGGACCAGGAAAAGTCTCATTGATAAAAATATGGGCCTAAACCCCCTCAACACAGCGATATCGATCGCTCATATGCAGTACCAGTATGGTGGCAAAAAAACGAAACAGAGGTCTACACAAGACAGGCTGAACAATCTTCAAAGACTTGCTTGTGTATGCACAAGAAGTGTAATGGGTACTGCCTCTACTGCAGCACTGGAGGTTATTCTAAACCTCTCACATCTTCATCTTTATAAAAAGAGAGAAGCTATGGTTAACGCTGTATCTGACTCAAACTCAAAATTAGTTCACTCGGACATGGTGCAAGAACTTAACAGTAATGAATCAATAGGAATAGCAATCACAGACAAATATCTGCCAGGATTTAACTTCGTCGCAACTTTCCCAAATCGCAGTAACTGGGGTATACTACGGTGCGGTGCTACTACAAAACCTTCAACCACTCGTGTTTGGAAAAATATAACTCTGTATTCCAAGCCGAAATATTTGCTATAGAAATATGCATGAGAGAAAATATAAACAGATCTACAACAAACAAGAACATTTATATCTCATCAGGTTGCAATTAAGGTCTACGCAATAAAATCGAAACTAGTATGGGATTGCCTGTGACTATTCAAAATGCTAGCTAGCACATCTCGTTTGGGTGCCAGGGCACAGCGGACATGAGAGAAATTAAAAATGTTACCTGCTAAGATGCTAAGACCATCCTGTAGATTACCAATTAGTACGGCATAAATTTGTAGAAAAAAATGGCTAAAAGAAAAAGCGTGTCATTACTGAATGGAAACCGAATGCGACAGACAAGTCAACATGGGTCATGGCTATGGGGATAGCACAAGCTAACGTATGCAGAATGTGCAACGAAGACGAAGAATCAGCAGCACATATCTTATGCCACTGTAACTGTCTAACCAGAACACGTAATCGCTACTTAGAAAAAATTTATCTTAAAGCAGAAGACATAAGTATCTGCTAGCTCACTCAAAAACATAGTCGGATTCATCATCAACTCTGGCATCTTGAATGAGCTTTAAGATTAGAGGGAATCACAATAGGCCCAATAGTGGCAACCTCAATCAACAATCTACAATCTACGATTCTCAAATCGAATTCTGAAAAGAATTTGTTACGTGAGGGGCAACCTAATAAAGGAACAAATCCCTCCAAGGTATTAGTAGGGGACACAAAAACCATTAGGTTGCAGAGTAATACGCCTTTTTTTCTTACATGTTTTCCTGTGAAGTTGACATTGAACGAGGTATTCGCGAAAAACTTTTCTTCTTTTCAAGAATGTACAACCCTCAGGAAGTAAAAAACTCTAGGGAAGCAATTAAGACCATTGCCAGTTTTCATTGTCCTTCCTGTTCTGACGACTGACCTAGTTATAGATTTCACCATCATGTGACTCTAAATCTGTAAATTTTTGTGTATTTTCGTTAAGATGCAAGTCAAGAATTAATCCGTTGAATACAAGTGAACTTGTTGCAAAATCAGTTAAAAGCTCGCTCCCACTGAGAGGAGTACATGCTTGTACATGGTACACTAGACGTAATAGAGTGTGAAATTGGACACAAATTCCTCCGAGGTGTGTGACATTAAACCAAGAACTGAAGGAAATCGAAAACTGATTGATCTTACAATGAGATATGCAGGTACACATCTTTATTTTAAAGTCACCGATTAAGGAAGACTCTGGCCAAATAAAAAATATTTGGTATATTCCAGTAGAAATGCACCTGAATGATCACAGGTGCATTGGATTTAATACTCGTATACCTATAAATGTACATCAATGTGTGCATTTCTGGCAGTTGAACTGTTCCTATACTAGCCAAGTCAATAGCTTCAATGCCAAACCAAACGCAATAGATACGTTCCAATTATTTCTTTGAAATAACGTAACATGAAGGTTTCTGCACTCTCACTTCATCAAGGTAATGTGCGTGTGGTAGTTATGTTTCCTTAGCCGTTAAAAAAAAAAATAAATAAATAAAAATCTCAAATATAACATGCAAAATTAAAAATTATTTTCAAGGAACTAAATCAGTATCTTTATGCAAAGTCCACGATTTATTAATCATCTATTCAACTGCATTCAGCCAAAACTCAAGTTCTATGAGATGATTCCTTCAAAAAGTCTGTTAGTACCTCTTAAGCACTTAATTAGTACAAGATTCGTATTTATATCACATCACACATATTTCAAGTTATTTAACATTTCAAATAATAAGTACTGTGTATCCCAAAAATAAGTAACAAGCATGCATAAGATACGTATATGAACAAGTACATATTTTGTTAACGAAATTCAAATTGGTCTACAACTCACTGTATTTCAAGGAACACTATTTAAATCAATTAAAAATCACACAAAGTTTGGATTGTTCTTTTCACGAATTTAACTTCTCAACAAATTCAATTTTCAATTCATGAAATAAAAAATAAGCAATTTAAGTTAGATACAATCAACTAGACGTTCGAACACGAACTGGTGCTAATAAAGTATCTGTACGAAGCTTTTAAACTGTGATTTAGTCGGGTGTGTATCTTTTTGCATGCTTTCAACTATACCACGGGTGTTGGCACAAAGTTGAGTTGAGGGATTTCCTATAGAAACCTGAAGAGACTGCTGTCGCTTTTACAGTGGAAACCCCCCTGCCACTCAGAAAAAGCACCAGCCATTCATACATTCGATAAAATGTTCTATACGTACGGATATACATATGTAGCTAGATGTCGTCCATACATACATATGTATTATATTATACGGTGTTGAGCTAAAGTGATAAGGTATAAATTGTTGCTTGGTTAATGGTGTAGGAGGGTGGTGGTGGTGATACATTTTGCTACTGAGCTCAACAAGTAGTGATGAATGACTATGATCTGTGCTTTGTGGGTGAGAAGGGAGGAATGATAAAAAGGAATAGATACATTTAATGGTATCCGTAAGATGCCTCTTGAGATTTACGAAGTGTAGATAGGTATGTACCATATACTCGATTGGGAAATTAATTCAACTAGATAAAAGCACGTATCCGTAGAACCTCAAGGACTGAGAGTAGTTCAACTTAGATTTTTCCTATGTATCTATGTGAAATATGTGTATCGGTAGGGAAGGTTTAAAAAAACGTTCAAGTTTTTATTTATTAATTAAAAGAGAAAAACTTTATTCATTATTTTTATAGATATTGGAAGAAAAATGTTAGAAAAGCTAGTCACATTTCCAATGTATACCTGTTGTATGTATGCATGTACAGTAGATATGTGGTGGTGCTACAGTTCGGGGTGGATCTCAACCAACAAACCTCTCCAGCCACCCTGATTACGAGGCAGCTGCCTTCAGTTGTGCCTCCACTTCGTCGCGCCACCTACCGCGAGGCCGTCCTCTACTGCGCCGTCCATCCGGGGCGGATTCGAAGACTTTCCAGGCTGGATCGTTGTGCTCCATTCGCTCTGCATGACTCAACCATCTTAGTCGTTGCTTTGTCGTTGTATGTGAACTCTTCTGGTTAAGTTGATGTCATTGTATAATCCGTATAGTTCGGCATTGTACTTTCTCCTTCAAACACCGTCTATGCAGAAGGGCCCAAAGATCACTCGAAGAACTTATCTCTCAAAGTAACTAAGGGCATCCTTATCCGATTTTGACAAACTCCATGCATGCAGCAGGACTGGGATTATTAGTGTCTTATACAGAGTTATCTTAGTAGCTTGAGATAGGGCTTTGTTACTCAATTGTCTTCTTAGCCTATAAAAACGCCAATTGGCAAGAGTAATTTTTCGTTTGATCTCTCCACTGATGTCATTTGCGGAGCTCACCATAGAGCCTACGTATACTTAGACAAAGTCCTTTACTATCTCAAAATTATATCTGTCTACAGTGGCGTTTTGCCCAAGACGCCGATGCTGGGTGTCCTTTTTTGTAGACAGCATATATTTAGTTTTGCTTTTATTTACCGCTAAACCCATTTTTTTGCCTTGATCTCAATACTCGCAAATGTCCCACTGACGGCCCGCTGAGTTCTTCCGATTATGTCAATGTCATCGGAGTAAGCGACTTGTTATACATTTCCTCATGGTTCCGAAACAACCAAAAGCTTCGGATAAGGATGACTCAACTAATGACGACCCCAGCAAACGAAATAAGGACAACGACCTTCGGATCTGTACGTGGAATGTTCTGTCCCTTTACAGACCACGTGCAGCCGAACAACTAGCAGAGGCCCTAAACTGCTATAAAGCAGATATTACCGCCATCCAGGAAGTGCGATGGGATGGGCCGGCCAAAAAGAGGATGAAAAACTGTGACATCTACTACGGTGATTGCTACAGAGGCAACAGGCAACGCTTATTCGGATGCGGATTTGTTATACGTGGCAGACTTAGGCAAGAAGTCTTAAGTTTCCGACACGTTAGCGAGCGTATTATGACTATCCGGATCAAGGCTAAATTCGCTAACATAAGCCTAATATGTGTTCATGCCCCCACGGAAGAAATGGACCCTGCCACCAAAGAGTGTTTCTACGAGCTCCTCGACAAAACATACGAGCAATGTCCTAAACACGACGTTAAAATCGTATTGGGTGGTTTTAACGCCAAAATAGGAAAGGAGGACGTCTTTGGTAGGGCAGTCGGTAAGTATAGCCTACACGACTAAGGCTAATTGATTTCGCTGTGGAGCGAAATGTCACCATAGCAAGCACATGGTTTCCTCATCTCGATATTCATAAGCAGACATGGCGGTCCAATGATCATGTAACGATCAACCAAATTGATCATATTGCGATCAACGCAAGGCATGCCTCCAGTATTCTGGATGTCCGGACCTTCCGAGCGGCCAACATAGACTCAGATCATTACCTTGTTGTAGCCAAGGTACGAATGCGGATATCCCAATCTGAGCAACAAAGAAGAATTACTGTAAGAAAATTTAACGTCGAAAAGCTACAATCGCAAGAGACCGCCAGACTCTTCGTTGAACGCGTATCCCGAAATCTCTCAATCACCCCTTTGCCGCCAGCATCAAGTACCGAAGACCAGTGGCAACGCTCCCAACATGCCATCAGAAACGCCACGACTGATGTGCTGGGTCTCGCTCGCCCACCACCGCGAAACGCCTGGTTTGACGAAGAATGCCGGCGAGTGCATGCAGCAAAACAAGAAGCATACAAAGCGGCGCTGCAAAGGAAGATGCTAACGCCAAACCATCAACTTGGACCAACAAGATGACGTGATTTGGCAGCTCACGCTTTTCGTTTCCATTCTCCCATGACTTTTGTGACATCTTTTCTTTCCCGCCTTTTTGGCCGCCTTTTTTCCGATTATAAGTAGTTATAGTTCTGTTCTCTTCATTTCGCAACAGAAGACGAGAGCTACTCGTGAGCTCTATGAGCAAAAGAGACGGGAAGAACATCGGCTTCTCCAAAAGAAGAAGAAAGAGCATGAGAAACGCGCGTTTGAGAATATCGAGAGCTTATACTCCAGGAACAATGTACGGAAGTTTTACCAAAAGGTAAAAAGAACGTGTCAGAGAAGCAATACCCTTACAGAAACCTCGTAGTAGAATCACAGTCGGTGCTGAGAATATGGAAAAACTACTTCTGCAGACTGTATAACGGCGACGACGATAAACATCCCGCTGTCAGGCTGAATGAACCATTCAACATAGACGATGATAGTCAAAATTTCCGTCCACCTGACCAAAACGAAGTGAGGATAGCAATATCCAAGCTAAAATCGAACAAAGCTGCTGGACCTGACGGCTTACCGGCCGAACTTTTCAAGGCAGCTGGGGACAAATTGGTAGAGTGCATACATCAACTCATCTCTAAGATTTGGTCAGACGAGTGTATGCCTGATGAATGGAATCGCAGCATCGTTTGCCCGATCCACAAGAAAGGAGACCCCCTCAACTGCGCCAATTATAAAGGCATCAGTCTCCTCAACATCGCATACAAGATCTTTTCTGCGATATTGTGTGAACGCCTGAAACCTTTTATCAACAGCCTGATTGGACCCTATCAGTGCGGTTTCAGGTCATATGATGCGCGTCGTCTGGGTGTTTTTTTTTTGCAGAACATGCAGGATGGTTGCTTATCGCAATTTTTTGCTATGTGGCCCCCTTCACCACATCTCCTACATAGCTTCGAGCGATCTTCTTCGCTTCTGCATTGTGTGGCTAGGTGACCATACTCCAGGCACTTGAAGCACGTTTTCAGCAGTGTCTTTTCACGGATTCGGCAGACTACCCACCCAATCTTAATTTTCCCGGCTTCTAACAGTTTTCTTACGTCTTCTACTGGAAGACTGATGGTTGCTGTCTGAGTCCCTCCGAATGCCTTTCGCAGGGATAAGATGTCTGCCGGTAAGACGTTCACTCCAAACTGGGTTCTAATTGCATCGATTATGTCAACCATTGTAGTGACCTCATCGATGTATTTGACCTCGGGAGTAGTGCGGTGCGTAAGTGTTCTTACACTCGCTTGCTCCGCTAAGGCTTCGCTGATCACGCCTTTAAACTCGGTGATCTTTCCTCCCGTCTCCTTGAGTTGTATTAGGAGGTCTCACTTCTGTGTCCTCCTAATTTTAGAAACCGCTTTTCCAACTGCTTCCAGTTTGGGATCTGCCTTTACTTTGCGTAGCATATCCGCGTAAGAAAGGACTCCCGTAGCTTTGATGATAATAGCGTCAGGTTTCGTTCTTATGGCCCCTTGCTGCTTCTTTTTGGCGTCCTTCTTCCTGCTGGCATTTAACCATTCGCCTTCTCCTGTCGCTTGCTTTTTGTTTGTGGTTGCACTTGTTCGCTGGGCTCTTGCTGGGGTCTCAGCGCCAATTGCCACATCTTTCTCCTTGGTGTTTGCCAGAGGTGGGTGTTTCATCTTCCGCTTTTTTTCCGGGCGTTTACTCGCTGTAGCATCATTTGAAGGGTGTTTCTCCTTCTGCTTTATCTCCGGGGGTTGACTCTCAGCAGCACCATTTGATGGAACCTGCTTCCGCTTTGGCTCCGGAGGTTCGGTGTCTGCAACGTGCCTTCTCTTGGGTTCTATTGTTGGCCCTATTGAGGTTGAATTGCGCGCATCTTTCGATCGCGTGAACGTCTGCTTGGAATATATGGGAAAAAGTTCCCGGAGATTCAGAGTATCTTCCCACAAAATACTTGCTTCAGTCGAAGTGAAAGAAGTCATATTCTGTATTTGCTCGCACTTCATTGCAATTAGGAAGTAATGGAGTCATTTTCTGCGAATCAGAAGCATGTCCGCTAAGCAACTGACTTAGGTAGAAGCCTGTTTACTCTGTATACTTATCCGTGCCACTGTCCTATTGATCAAGGTTTTCGTCTCTGCTGGCACTTCTGCATTTCGCCATTTTTTAGAGAGGTAAAACTAGTAAGGACATCTGATGATGACATTCCGGCAATGACGCATATGATTTCGTCTCATACCTTGGTGAAAGCGCTGCACACTCTCATAGTACTAAGTCGGTCCTGATAGGTATTCCAGTAAAAAGCCTTTTGTGACTAAGCAAACAAGCACATAAGTTTTGGTAGTCTTGAATGGATTCCAGGCAGTCCGAGACTGATGGGTCTATATTCATTTCCAGGTCCAGTAGTTGTAACTGCAGTATTATTGAACGCAAAGTGACGTTCCTCCATAGAAAGCTTGTAAGGAACAACTTGTCTTCGTATCTTAATGAGTAAATAGGTACTGAGCTTATTTTGGGAAATAAATAAATTGTCAACCATGCACTCGCCAAGTTGCCTACCCCTAAGAAGCAGACCTCATGCCAACTGAAAGGCTCCATTAAAACAGCTGATATTGGTATCAATTGAGTTTCTTTATCCTGAGTTTCTAACGTACATACATACATACATAGTTCGAAAATAATTACTTTTTCTTAATGAACTTATGTATTTCATAACTTCCTTTTGCATTACTCTCAACATTATGACTATGCACATTTTCTTACTTGCAATGTTTCAACATGACTCAGTTTTTCTATGTAATGTACATCAATTCCTGTTGGAAACTTCTATGGATGGGGCGTATCTGAAAAGAAAGTGTGTTTCTCAAACGACAGAAGATGAATGATTTAATGCCAAGAATAAAAAAAGTATCTGATAGTTCACTAAGCACTCGACGGCGTGGAGGCCAACAATAAGAAAAGGGTCGACGCCTCATTTATATTCAGTTGCAAGTAGGTACATTATGCGCCTCATTTTCATCCAAGTATTATTAAAAACTTTTTCGGACAGAAACCATTGATGGGATTCATAATAATTATGATAATTTTGAATAGGATACAGTACTTGCACTATAAGAAATATACTTACTTACTTACTTACTTAGATGGCGCTACGGTCCAGGTTGGGCCTGGGCCTCAACCAACAAACCTCTTCAGCTAGCACGATTATGAGCCAGCTGCCTCCAGTTGAGCACGCCAAGTTGGTTGAGGTCCCCCTCCACTTGTTTGCGCCACGTTCCGCGAGGTCGTCCTCTACTGCGCCGTCCGTCCCGGGGTGGATTCGAAGACTTTCTTAGCAGGAAGGTTCTGCTTCATCCGCTCTGAATGACCCAGCCATCTTAGTCGCTGTATGTGAACTCTTCTGGCTAAGTCGATGTCCTTGTACAGGCCGTATAGTTCGGCATTGTACCTTCTCCCCCACTCACCGTCTATGCAGATGGGACCAAAGATCGATCGAAGAACTTTTCTCTCGAAATAACCAAAGGCATCCTCATCCGGTTTTGTCAAAGCCCATGCCTCTGCGCCATACAGCAGGACTGGGATGATTAATGTCTTATAAAGAGTTACCTTAGTAGTTCGAGATAGGGCTTTGCTACTCAATTGCCGTCTTAGCCCATAGAAACAACGATTGGCAAGAGTAATTCTTCGTGTGATCTCCCTACTGATGTCATTTGCGGAGTTCACCATAGAGCCTAGGTAGACAAAATCTTTTACTACCTCAAAATTACATCTGTCTATTGTGGCGTTCTGTCCAAGACACCGATGTTGGGTGTCCTTTTTTGTAGACAGCATATATTTTGTTTTGCTTTCATTGACCGCTAGACCTATCTTTGCTGCATCGATCTCAATACTCGTAAATGCCCCATTGACTGCCCGCTGAGTTCTTCCGATTATGTCAATGTCATCGGCATAAGCGAGTAGTTGTACAGACTTGTAAAAGATTGTACCTCCGGGGTTGGCTTGTGAGTTTCGTACAATTCTCTCAAGTACTATGTAAAAGAGATCGCATGATAGCGCGTCACCTTGTCTAAGACCTTTTCTGACATCGAACGGTTCGGTGATGTTCTTACCGACTTTGATGGAGCAGCGAGAGTTCTCCATCGTCATTCTGCACAAACGGACAAGACTAGTCATGGCTCTGTATAACTCGTCTTTATACACGCTATCATAGGCAACTTTGAAATCGATTAAGAGGTGGTGCATATCGATTTTATATTCAGGGTTTTTTTTTCCAAGATCTGCCGTAGTGTGAATATTTGGTCAATGGTGGACTTTCCCGGCCTGAAACCGCACTAATAAGGACCTATCAGGTTGTTGACGATCGGTTTTAGGCGTTCACATAATACGGCAGACATGATCTTATATGCGATGTTGAGGAGACTTATACCTCTGTAATTGGCGCAGTTCAGAGGGTCTCATTTCTTCAGGATCGGGCAAACGATGCTGAGGTTCCATTCATCGGGCATACTTTCGTCCGACCAGATTTTACAGATGAACTGGTGCATGCTCCTTACCAACTCATCTCCTCCTACCTTGAGAAGTTCAGCGGCAAGGCCGTCGGCTCCAGCAGCTTTGTTGGATTTGAGTTTAGATATCGCTATCCTCACTTCATTCTGATCGGGTTGACGGGAATCTTGACTGCCATCGGCACTGTTGAATGGCTCATTCTGCCTGACAGTGGAATATTGGTCATCATCGCCGTTTAACAGTCTGCAGAAGTGTTCCTTCCATATCCTCAGCACCGACTGCGATTCTACTACTATATTGCCATTTTCGTCCCTGCAGGCTTCTGTTCTGGCTTTGAAACCCTGGCATGTTCTTTTTACCCTTTGTTAAAATTTTCGAACATTATTCCTGCAATAAAGTCTCTCAATCTCCTCGATCGAGCGCTTCTCATGCTCCCTTTTGTCCTTTCTGAGAAGTCGATGTTCCTCTTTTCTCATGCGCACGTAGAGCTCGTAAGCAGCTCTAGTCCTTCTATGTAGCGCCGCTTTGTACGCCTCTTGATTTGCTGCATGTGCTTGCCGGCATTCCTCATCAAACCAGGGGTTTCGTTGTGGTGGCCGAGAGAAACCCAGTGCATCAGAGGTGGCATCTCTGATGGCTTGTTGGCAACGCTGCCACTGTTCTTCCGCATTTGCTGCTGGCGGCATAGGACTTAGATTGAGATTAGAAGAAACACGATCGGCAAAGGTTCTGGCGGTCTCTTGCGATTGTAGCTTTTCGACGTCAAATTTCCTCACAGTATTTCGTTGATTTCGCTCCGTTGTGGATATCCGCATCCGTACCTTGGCTACAACTAGGTAGTGATCCGAGTTCACCTTGGCTCCTCTGAAAGTCCGGACACCCAGAATACTGGAAGAGTGCCTTGCGTCGATCGCAATGTGATCGATTTGGTTGACAGTTTTTCGATCAAAGGAGAGCCATGTTCCTTTGTGAATGTCGAGACGTGGGAACCGCGTACTAGCTACGAGAAAGTTTCGCCCCGCTGCAAAGTCGATTAGCCTGACTAAGAAATATATGGTAATATGCCATTAATAAAAAAGAATAAACCAGTTTTAATATTATGAGTAAATTGGTTCACAACTTTGGTTACATACTCGTATGTGAACTTCTAAATCAAGGGAATACACATATACTTACTGAGTCTTAACGAATAAAATGTTCCTGATATTTCATCCACGAAAGTAATTATGTGATTTTGTTATTTGAGAACTTACACAAGTAATACCTTTCACTGGTACCATTTCTCGTCATTGTATGTCAATCAGAGAAGCTATTTAGAAAGTAGTAAGTTTAGTAAAATCGTATATAATAACCGTGCACCCACAAAAGATCGCACGGTGACTTTTAAGTGTAACTTTAGGTAAATTTGTCACACGAGTGATGGGTACTCATCATATGCGTAGCATTCCCTCGCAGGGCAGGTTTGATATTTCGTCACTTCTTTTTAGCTGCCAGAGTTGGCAGGGTCTTCGTTCCTACGCAGTTGCTGAATCATACTCTTGATTACTTCGTTTGCAGTCTCCCAGCTTTCGCTTCTCGCCAGGATAAATGTGATCAGGCTTGTCGGGGCCACTTGGCTGTCAGTTTATCATTCTAGGATGTTCCTAGCTCTTGTGTAATTTTGGCATTCCATCAGGAGTGGAATCCTCTTAGGTGATAGTTGATAGTCACACTTTTGATAGTCAAAATTGATGATCACACTTTGTTAGCTCTCTGTAAAACGATCGCAAAGTCATACAAAAACGATCGCAAAAAGGTGATGATCACTCTGATGGTCACCTTAGAGAGAGCAAAAGGGATGATTGTGATCGTCAACAATCAACTATCACCTTAGAGGATTCCACTCCAGTACATGCTCTGCGTTTTGCAATTTTTCTTCATAGTGGTGGCAGAAATACCGCCCCGTGCTTTCTGCTAATCCATTCATCAACTTCGAGGATCAGTTTGTATACCCATCGGCCTTTGGTTGTGATGTTCCATCTATGTTGCCATTCTTCTTTTGTAGTTTCTACAGTGCCATCATCATCTGTCATCATTCTCGTTTCCACGTAGTGCCGCGGTCTTCTTCGCGTCTAGATCGATAGGCATTCGGCCTGATACTACACTTATCGCATCCGCCGACGCAGTTCTAAAGGCGCGGCATACCCTTAAAGATGCGATTCTATGCGCCGAATGCGTCGTTCTAGTCTACAGTTTACGGTGCGTCGCTGATGCCCATATTGGGTCCAGGACAGGAGTATTAACCTACTCACGGTCCTTAGAAGATTTCTAATTGGCGCTGCCTTGGTCCCTCAACATTTAGCACTAGTCTGCCTAGCGCCGCTATTGCCCGATAGGCTTTCTCGCCTGCGTACGTTAGATGATCGCTGAAGCTGAGTCTTTGTTCCAGCAACACTTCCAAGTACTTGATGTATGGCTTCGACTCGATGATTTGCTCACCGATCTGTATGGTAAGGTGTTTTACTTTTTTACGGCCGCTTATGAAAACGGCTTCAGTTTTGTGGTCCGCTAGTTCTAATATCTAATATCTGTAGCTTTGTGTTTGTTTGATCGTAACTTCCTCTAATGTTTTCGCCACTACTACTTACAATATCGGTTGGCGCCGCCCGTGGCGCAAGTGGTTAGTGTGTCGGATCGCTGCGCGTTAGATTCCATGTTCGAATTCCAGAAAACAACAAAAAGTTTTTTCACGGTCCCACCTCTCGCGAGCATCTGACAAACATCCGAGAGTATTGTTGTCACAAAAAAGCTTCTCAAATCGCCCTTCGGATACGGAACAAAACTGTAGGTCCCTTCCATTTGTGTGAAAAAATATAACGCACACAACACGAAGGGTTGCGAGAAGCTAGGCCCAGGCACTTGAAGAGCTTTTGCGCCAAATATTAATTATTAATTAAATTACTTGCAATATCGTCGGCATAGCCGATGATGTCTACACCATTCGGCCTTTAGAATGCCATCGTACATTATGTTCCATAGACTTGGTCGCAGGACCGGCCCTTGTGGAACTCCTCTCGAGATCTTGTTCCTCTTTGGTTCTTCTTCCGTGCCATAGTAGAGGGTTCTGTCTTCGAAGTAGTGCACAATTATTCGCAGTAGGTAGTTTGGTACCTGCAGATCGCTCAATGCTTTTAGTATACAGGTCCAGTCGGCTGAATTGAACGCGTTCTTGACGTCAACTGTCACGACAGCACAGTACTGTCTTGTCACTCCGAGCCATCTTTTTCCTGCAATTGCTTCATGTGCTATATCGCACAAAGCTTGTGTTGCATGGTTGGGGCTTCGTTTCTTTCGAAATCCGAACTGTCGGTTACAAAGCCCAGAGTCCCCTTCTGTGTATTGCTCTAGTCTTATCTGCATAACTTTCTCGAGGACTTTCCCCGCCGCATCCAGCGTCAGTTATACTTGCAGCTGCCCAAATATATAAGCGGATATCCTATGTCGTTATGTATGTACCAGAACATCAAAGAAGTACTTACTGTGAAGAAACTTTGACATTCAAATCGAGCCACGAAAACAAGACAAAGAAAAAGACTTGAAACAGAAACAAACTCACGACAAATTACGTCCCCCGCCTGCAATAAACGTCGTCGGCATTAGGAACTACAATAAATTGCATTGCCTTCTCAAGGGAACTGTGACATCGGAATTTAAAGTAACGTCATTCCGAAACAATGATTGGAAAATTAATGTAGCTGACTCTGACGGCTACCGAGCAATATCTAAAAAACTAAACGCGGAAAATCTCCAGTGGTTCACCTACGAAAATAAATCAGAAAGACCACTCCGTGTTATAGCAAGGGGTCTCCACCCCTCGTGCACTTAAGATGACATTATAAATGACCTTAAAGGAAAAGGCTTGAAAATTATTGACGCAATTAATATCTTAAAGAAGATAAAGCAGAAAACGGAACAAGGCAATGAAATCTTGGTCAAGCATGGACTTCCAACCTTTATGCCAACCTTCGATAGAAGCGAAAATATAGACGATATTTGTATTGTAAAAAGTATTTTGAATATCGTAGTTAAAATCGAGCCTATGCGTACGAATACACGATCGATACCTCAGTGCAAACGCTGTCAAGGTTTCAGTCACACCCAGTCGTATTGCCAAAAAGAACCGAAATGTGTAAAATGTGCCGGGAACCACTTATCAGAAAGGTGTGACTTAAATAAGCAGGCTCCGGCGACCTGCATAAACTGTAAAGGCAAGCACCCAGCAAACTATCGAGGTTGTGAAGTAGCAAAGGAGCTTCAAAAAAGGCGCGATACTCTCATGAAACCGATACACCCGAACCCAAGCTTAAGAGATCGTAAAACCGATAAGCCTAAGACCGCTAAGCCAGTCAAAACGACGAGACCGATAAAGGAAACTAAAACAATTGCGCAAGAGAACGTCGCTGGTCCAAGTGCAGCGGAAAAACCGCCACAGGTTGACGCGAGATCGTACGCGCAAGTCGCGTCAAACGAAAACAAATTAAGATCATCTACAACAGATCCGGTCAGCCAAATATTTACCATTATATTGGAAAAATTTGAGGAGCAAACTAAGGTTAATAAAATTATACTTGACAAATTGAGCAAGCTCGAGTTCAATCCTCGCAAGACAATAAAAAAAACATGAATATGAAACTTAAGATACTAACGTGGAACGCAAACGGCCTTCTGAAAAAAATCGACGAGTTAGAAGTGTTTCTACGGAAAAATAACATTGACATATGTTTGGTATCGGAAACGCACTTAAAAAGTGGACTTAGACCCAAAATAAAAGGTTACAGCGATTACCATGCGAATCATCCTTCGGAAAATGCGAGAGGCGAGTCCTCTCTTTACATCAAAGACTGTATTAAGCACTCCGAAAACATAGAAATAAAATTTGATTCTATGCAAATAAGCTCAGTCTCCGTAAAAATAAACCACTTAGACTACAACATCGGATCTAGTTACTTCCCTCCGGGATATAAGCTAGTAGAAGACGACCTCGTTCGTCTCTTTGACTCACTCGGACCTAATTTTGTCTTAGGTGGTGACTTTAACGCGAAACACACTTTCTGGGGATCAAGATACAATTCGATAAAAGGCAGATTATTGTACAAAGCCAGCATGAAACGTGGGGTGAACTTCTTTTCGACAGAAAAACCAACTTATTGGCCAACTGACAAAAATAAAATCCCTGACCTCGTCGACTTCTTTATCGCAAAAGGGTTAACTAAAAATTTGGCGGAGGTCGAAGAATGCTGTGATCTATGCTCAGATCACTCAGCAGTCACTCTAAAAATAGGTGGAAGTCTAGTAAAAAAAGAAGGACCGCCTAGGTTAACTAGTAACAAAACTAATTGGGACGCTTTCAGAAGAGACTGCAAGGAAAATGTTCCTTTAAATGTACCGCTAAAGACACCGTTCGAAATAGAAGAAGAAATCGACAAAATCGTCGAAGCCATTCAGAGCTCAGCGTGAACAATACGCTCAGCACGAAACAATAAAGTCAAATACCAGCCTGAAATCGAAGACCTCATACGAGAAAAAAAGGGAGAGCGGCAACAATTCCGCGCGCCAACGGATAAAACTTATCTGAACCACCTTTGTAACAGGCTTAAAAATGTGCTGCAGGACCTAAAAAATCACGAGACTTCTACTTACCTCGTGGGTCTGACCGCTGATAAGTATTCAAACTACTCTCAATGGAAAGCCTTGAAGTCCATAAGGAAACCTGTAATGCACTCGCCGCCAATTAGGAAAGCTAACGGGGAATGGGCAAAAGAAGACAAAGAGAAAGAAGAATTATTTGCCGATTACTTAGAGGAAACGTTCAAACCGTTCGATGGACAACCGTTGATCGAAGATCCGAATGATAATATGGCACCCGACAACTTTAGAGTAAAAACCGTCCGAACTTCGAATGACAATAAAAAAATTGAAAAATAACAAGGCTCCGGGATATGATTTAATCACTGGCGGAATTTTGAAAGAGCTACCGAAAAAAGTGCTGGTTAAGTTGCTCTACATTATAAATACTTCCTTAATACTATTATATGTTCCAAGGCAATGGAAAGTCGCCGAAGTTATTATGTTTCCGAAACCGGGGAAATGTGCAAATGACAAGAAATCATATAGACATATTTCACTTCTGCCAATAATATCTAAGGTCTTCGAGAAACTTCTGCTGAAACGATTGCAACCAGTAATTGAAGAAAGACACTTGATCCCGGATCATCAATTCGGCTTTCGGGTCAAACATTCCACAATCGATCAGGTGTATCGGATAACGAACGAAATTGAATAAGCTCTAGAAGGGGAAAAAATATGCTCTAGCGCTTTTCTCGACGTATCGCAAGCCTTCGACAAGGTATGGCACGAAGGCCTAAGGTATAAGCTAAGGGTAATCTTACCGGAAAAGTTGTACAGGATATTGGAATCTTATCTTGAAAACAGACTTTTCCGTGTTAGACACGGGAGTGAATATTCGGATTTCAAAGGAATCTACGCCGGTGTTCCACAAGGAAGTGTTCTCGGTCCAATCCTGTTCCTGCTCTACACAAGAGATATACCACAAGATGAAGGGACCGTTGTAGCAACGTTCGCAGACGACACGGCTATCGGATAAGTTAGTCGGATGAGTTAGTCGAATCATCAACGGGAAAACTCCAACGAGCTTTGAGAACAAAGTATGCGAATGGACAAAAACCTGGCGAATAGTCCTCAATGAGACAAAATCAACTCATGTCAATTTTACGTTAAGAAAGATAAACAACTTACCTATATCCATTAACTCGGTGCAAATACCGTACGCAAACGAGGCAAAATATTTAGGAATGACCCTAGACGCAAAACTTAAGTGGAAACCACACGTTAAAAAGAAGTGCGAAGAGCTCGAAATCAGATTTAGAGAAATGTATTGGCTACTCGGAAGATACTCGAAGATAAGCGTATACAACAAACTGCTTCTGTATAAGCAGGTCCTAAAACCGTCTTGGACATATGGTATACAACTTTGGGGTTGTACCAAACGAAGCAATATGACTCTACTGCAAGCATTTAAAAACAAAATACTAGGAGCAATGGTGAATGCTCCTTGGTATATAAGGAATAGTGATATTCACAGAGATCTAGGAATTACCACCGTGAGGGACGAAGTAACAAACTTTGCTCGCAAACTTCGTACCCGTCTTCATGTTCACTGCAATATTCAAATAATCCGTACTATGGACGTGACAAACCTTGTGCGCCGACTACAAAGAACAAGACCTTTCGACCTAGCGCCGTAAGGAAAAACCGCATATAAGGACGGTATTAGTAGGTGCCTTCACTAAAGCTACCTACCTAACGCGATTAATACTACAGAAGCGTAAACTACTCGTTAAGGCAACTTAGTCGTAGTCATCACAAAAATGAAAAAATGAGAGGGACGAATTTCCTACTACTATGAGTACGCGCAGCCGGTTCTCATAGTGCCTCTCTAAGGGGTGAGGTTTAGCCCGTGGGCATATACTGACTAGCACTGATGGCATTGATAGATATATGAATCGGGCATAACCAATGGTACGGACCATTGGTATCTTTTGAAGATTCCTGCACCTCCAAACCTGACTTAACGGTAACATACACACATGATTTTATTTTTTTCTGCATATACATACGTACAGGGTGTCCGCCGGGAAGGTATACTACTTTGGTTTGCCGCCATTTTGGTAAACATTAGTCTTGACAGTTCATATTTGGCAGTCGTAAAGTAGACACGTGGCAAATTTATTATGGAAAAATATTCGATAAACCAACGTGTTTTAATCGTTAAAACATTTTATCAAAATCAATCATCGATTACTGTGACGATGAGAAAGTTACGTGAAATTTTTGGGAGAAACAACGTGCCAACAAAACGCACTATTTATCGTGTAGTGAATGATTTCGAAGAAAGAGGGTCTGTAGGTGATAGGCCCAAGCATGGGCCACAACGTACTGCAAGATCGGCTGAAAACATTGCTGCTGTTCAAGGAAGTGTTCAAAACAATCCATCAACCTCAATTCGACGCCGTGCTCAGGAGCTTGGTCTTCAAAGAACAACTTTGGCCACAATTTTGCACAAGGATTTGCATTTGTTTCCATTTAAGATTCAGTTGACACAAGAGCTTCTTCAAGAAGACCATTTACGCCGCCGTACATATGCCAATACGATGTTACAGCTAGCCCATGACAACCCCGATTTTCATGAAAAAATCATAATGAGTGACGAGGCACATTTTCATTTGAATGGATATGTGAATAAACAGAATAGTCAGTTCTGGGCAATGGAAAACCCTCAAATTATTCATCAGTCACCTTTGCATCCATTAAAAGTAACAGTCTGGTGTGCTATTTGGTCAGGAGGAATCATTGGACCTTACTTCTTTGAAAATGAAAACGGCGTAACGGTAACTTTGAATGGGGAGCGATATCGTGATGTGATTGAAAACTTTTTAACGCCACAACTGCATGCTTTGGGCTTGATTAACATGTGGTATCAACAAGACGGTGCCACATCGCATACAGCCAGGATTACAATGGAATTACTGCGAGACCTCTTTCCACAACAAGTTATTTCAAAAAATAGTGATGTTGATTGGCCTCCACGGTCGCCTGATTTGACTGCTCCTGACTTCTTTTTGTGGGGATATCTGAAAAGCAAGGTTTATGCAAACAAACCAGAAACGCTTGAGCAACTCAAACAAAATATTCGTGATGAAATTAATGAAATACCGCGTGAAATGTGTGAGAATGTAATGAAAAATGTGCTCAAAAGGGCTCGCATTTGTGAGACTAGCAGAGGCGGACATTTACCTGATATTGTATTCCATACATAATTGCCGACATTAAATAAAACATTTATCAATATAAGATCCATTCTCTTTCATTTAATCAAAAATTATAAACAAACAAAGTAGTATACCTTCTCGGCGGACACCCTGTATATGTGGCTACAAAGTAAAATCGCCTAAGTCGATTTTCACAGATTTTTAGAAAACGAGTTTAAAGTATTCGTTTTCCCGAAAAGTATGGGAGTTTGAAGTTTTAGTTTTGTTCTTTTGCCTATAACTCGGTAACGATAACAGGTAATAGGTAACATTTTGGTAGCATAAACTTCGAACAATAGAGCATCTTCCGGATTCCTTAACTCAATTTTGTCCTAACTCGACTTAGGCGGTTTTACCTTGTGGCCACAGATATAAGATTTATTGTCTGTACCTTAGATGGTATCCTATCTTGACTTGCATAGACTCTGCGACTACTTCTTTGCGATGCCTTTCCATCCTTATATTTTTTGTCCAGTACACACCAGTATATTATGTATAGGAATACCAAGCAGGATTAAGACCCACATATTCAATATTGGATCATATATTAATCTTAAGAAGCATTGCAGAGTCATTTCTCGTTAAGGGGAAACAGTTGTACGCGTTCTTTGTCGACTTCAAGGCAGTATTTGCGATGGTGGACCGAAATACTTACTTACCTAGGTGGCGCTACAGTTCGGGGTGAACCTGGGCCTCAACCAACAAGCCTCTCCATTTAGCTCGGTCTTTAGCTAATTGCTTCCAGTTGCGCACTCCAAGTTGGTCGAGGTCCCCTTGAACTTGTGCGCGCCACCTACGGCGATAATTCCCTCTACTGCGTCGTCCCTCGGGGTTAGATTCGAAGACTCTGCGGGCCGGAGCGTTGGTGTCCATTCGCTCTACATGTCCTAGCCATCTCAGACGTCCAATACGCAGTTTTTTGACTAGGTCGATGTCGCTATACAGCTCGTATAGTTCGTGATTGAATCTTCTCCTCCAAAACCCGTCAACGCAAACGGGACCGAAAATCTTACGAAGAATTTTTCTCTCGAAGCGACCAAGGATATCTTCATCCTCTTTTAATAAAGTCCATGTTTCAGCGCCGTAAAGCAGGACTGGGATGATCAGGGTCTTATACAGAGTCTCCTTAGTTGTTCGAGATAGGGCTTAACTGTTGAATTGCCTTATAAGCCCAAAAAGACAGCGATTGGCAAGAGTTATTCTTCGATTGATTTCTGCGCTGATTTTGTTTGCTGAATTTATAGCAGAGCCAAGGTAGACAAAGTACCTTACTACCTCGAAGTTATAGCTGCCCACGGTGACGTTTTGTCCAATTCGTCGATGTTGGTTTTCCCTTCTAGTTGACAGCATATACTTGGTTTTGCCCTCGTTTATCGCCAAACCCATTTTGGCCGCTTCCGCCTCAATGCTTGCAAAAGCACCGGTGACAGCCCGCTGAGATCTTCCGATAATGTCTATATCGTCGGCGTATGCAAGCAGTTGTACAGACTTGTAATAGATTGTGCCTCCGGTGTTGGCTTGTGAGTTCCGCACAATCCGTTCAAGTACAATATTGAAGAAGTCACATGACAGCGCGTCACCTTGTCTAAAGCCTTTTTTGACATCAAAGGTCTCGGTGAGGTCATTACCGACCTTGATGGAGCAGCGAGCGTTCTCCATCGTCAGCCTGCACAGGCGGACAAGTTTGGCAGGGATGTCAAAACTAGACATGGCTCTATAAAGCTCTTCTCTATAGATGCTGTCATAGGCGGCCTTGAAATCGATAAAGAGGTGGTGAGTATCGATTTGGAATTCTTGGGTTTTCTCCAGGATCTGCCGAAGTGTGAAGATTTGATCGATGGTGGACTTTCCTGGCCTGAAACCGCACTGATAGGGTCCAATCAGGCTGTTGATAAAAGGTTTCAGGCGTTCACACAATATCGCAGAAAAAATCTTGTACGCGATGTTGAGGAGACTGATGCCTCTATAATTGGCGCAGTTGAGGGGGTCTCCTTTCTTGTGGATCGGGCAAACGATGCTGAGATTCCATTCATCAAGCATACACTCCTCTGACCAAATATTAGAAATGAGTTGGTGTATGCACTCTACCAATTCATCCCCAGCTGCCTTGAAAAGTTCGGCCGGTAAACCGTCAGGTCCAGCAGCTTTGTTCGATTTTAGCTTGGATATTGCTATCCTCACTTCGTTTTGGTCAGGTGGACGGAAATTTTGACTATCATCGTCCATGTTGAATGGTTCATTCTGCCTGACAGCGGGATGTTGGTCTTCGTCGCCGTTATACAGTCTGCAGAAGTAGTTTTTCCATATTCTCAGCACCGACTGTGATTCTACTACGAGGTTTCCATTCTCATCTCTACAGGTTTCTGTACGGGTATTGCGCCTCTGACACGTTCTTTTTACCTTTTGGTAAAACTTCCGTACATTGTTCCTCGAGTATAAACTCTCGATATTCTCAAACGCGCGCTTCTGATGCTCTTTCTTTTTCTTTTGGAGAAGCCGATGTTCTTCCCGTCTCTTTTGTTCGTAGAGCTCACGAGCAGCTCTCGTCTTCCTTTGCAGCGCCGCTTTGTATGCCTCTTGTTTTGCTGCATGTACTCGCCGGCATTCTTCGTCAAACCAGGGGTTTCGCGGTGGTGGGCGAGCGAGACCCAGCACATCAGTCGCGGCGTTTCTGATGGCATGTTGGCAGCGTTGCCACTGGTCTTCGGCACTTGATGCTGGCGGTATAAAGGTGGTTGAGAGATTTCGGGATACGCGTTCAGCGAAGAGTCTGGCGGTCTCTTGCGATTGTAGCTTTTCGACGTTAAATTTTCTCACAGTAATTCTTCTTTGTTGCTCAGATTGGGATATCCGCATTCGTACCTTGGCTACAACAAGGTAATGATCCGAGTCTATGTTGGCCGCTCGGAAGGTCCGGACATACAGAATACTGGAGGCATGCCTTGCGTCGATCGCAATATGATCAATTTGGTTGATCGTGACATGATCATTGGACCGCCATGTCTGCTTATGAATATCGAGATGAGGAAACCATGTGCTTGCTATGGTGACATTTCGCTCCACAGCGAAATTAATTAGCCTTAGTCCGTTATCAGACGTGGTGTCGTGTAGGCTATGCTTACCGACTGCTCTACCGAAGACGTCCTCCTTTCCTATTTTGGCGTTAAAATCGCCCAATACGATCTTAACGTCGTATTTAGGACATTGCTCGTATGTTTTGTCGAGGAGCTCGTAGAAACACTCTTTGGAGGCAGGGTCCTTTTCTTCTGTGGGGGCATGAACACATATTAGGCTTATGTTAGCGAATTTAGCCTTGATCCGGATAGTCATAATACGCTCGCTCACGTGTCGGAAGCTTAAGACTTCTTGCCTAAGTCTGCCGCGTATGACAAATCCGCATCCGAATAATCGTTGCCTGTTGCCTCTGTAGCAATCACCGTAGTAGATGTCACAGTTTTTCATCCTCTTTTTGGCCGGCCCATCCCATCGCACTTCCTGGATGGCGGTAATATCTGCTTTATAGCAGTCTAGGGCCTCTGCTAGTTGTTCGGCTGCACGTGGTCTGTAAAGGGACAGAACATTCCACGTACAGATCCGAAGGTCGTTGTCCTTATTTCGTTTGCTGGGGTCGTCATTAGTTGAGTCATCCTTATCCGAGGCTTTTGGTTGTTTCGGAACCATGAGTTTTTTACGTGGTAGGGAAGTTACCCCGACGGCACAACCCCCAACCTGGAGGGCCAGTTCCTTAATTATTCCCCTAGGACGAGGGGCCGGGTACACCGGTGCCAGTAGTCCACTACGGGAGTATGAGCGCTGCCGTTGGCCCATTAAGGGCTCCTCCGCCACCATCTCTATTCCAATGTCCTGACCAACATTTTCCAACCAACATTCCTTACCGACTTGTGATCCGAATACGTCGAAGCAGCTCGCGCAAGGTATTCACTAAGTTCAACCTAACTGGAACTATAGACGCCACCGTTGACTCCGTCTAGGGAATTCGTCCGCTGCCGCCTGGAACAGGAAGAAGTGCTCTAGTGAGAAAAGCACTCTTCCCCCCTCTCTCATCTGCTGCCACCAAGAATCCGCCAAACGGGGTTGGTTACCCATTTCTTGGATTAAGGTACTAGGCACCCGGCTGTCACCGCGTGGAGGTTGAGAGTAGGAGTTGGTAGGCCTCAGCTGAGTGAAAACGCTTGTGTTTTCATATGATCGCATGCACTACCGTTTGACTAGCCTAGGTGGACCGAAATGCACAACTTATTAAACTGTTCAGTATAGGAGTTTTAATTACATTTGGTAGAGTCCTTCAAAATTTAAATTTATCGAGGACATTGTTGACCTTTAACCAAGAGATATTGAGTATGCTGGGGTTAAAATCTTCTCTTTGTGGACGGCGTATTGTTGTTAACAAATGCCCGATTAATAGAACCACAGTATCAGTTTTTCTGATAGTTAGAAAGATCCGCAACGAGATTCTAAGATGACTATGCTAGCTTAACATCCTTAATTTTATTCATTCCACCCTGGACGGACAGTAGAGGAAGTCCCAACTTTAGGAAGTGTTTAAATATCTAAATAACTGGAGTGGATTGTTGGTAGATTGTAACTTTTCTATGCTTGATTTCGTTAGAAGACAAATTGACTTCTTATGGTTGTGACTTGCACCAACAACATTCCACTCAATAAGCGAACACGTTGCCACCTCCATCTAGAACTACAGACTAAACAGTTTGCACATTGTCTGTGGAATAAAATAGTATCGCGAGCTTTATAAAAAGTGTGCTGAACAATGACGATGAAAGTGAAGTACCTAAGTCGAAGAAAAAAATGATTACCTTCATTTACCTGATCTGACTGTAAACGGTTCGGAATGATTACTAATGATGACTATTGCCCATATTTTTTCTGGTGATGGTTACATTTATTATCGATCCGTACCATCCACACCACTTGGCATATTTGAATATAAAAGAACTGGATACTAGTCTGAAAGCACTTGAGAAAGGGGATGAAAGTGTGGTGATAAAACTTCGCATCCCAAACCAAAAGAAATGAATTCAAATCGAAAAGATAAAAAAAAAAAGATTATTGATTCAAATTCTTACGTACACAAACGGCTTTCGCAGAAACTGTTCCATTTGTATAAACCACACAAGAAAGAAGAATCGAATGTAAACAAAGATGACACAATTGAATACCGCTTACGAAAAGAAAGGTTGATGCCTCTCTTTTGAAAATTGTGAATCTTAAAGCGGGAATTCCATATGGAAGTGCGTCACAAGGTATTCCCCCTAAAACGAGAAAAATGATCCAAAACGAAACCAATCTGCTGAAGGTACGTAAATTGCTTGAATCATCATGGTCGCAGAATAAGCTGTTAACGTCATACAAAAAGCTCTACTGATATCAACTACTAAACTGGAAGTGGAAAAACAACTTCAAAATGTAGGTATCTGCTTAGCATGTTAAAAAATGCGATCAAAGTTAGTTGGTTATACTCTGCATCATAGAGTAGATTTTAGTTTTGGCACATGTTCAGCTCAGCTGCTATATGAGTAGGTAATGTAGGTGACTATCCAATGAATTTCGGGTCTCGTACTGTTTCGTTTTCATCTTTTTTTTTCTTTTTTTTTTATTAAATTCATTATTCTCTTTTACAAAAACTGTGCTAACAACGGTTTCATAAAGACATGTTTATAAACAATAGAGAATAGGTAGTGACATTTTTATTCTCCTAATAAAAGCGATAAATAGTGTTAAATGCCACTTTAAAAATAAAATTCATTAATTGTGGGATGACAATATTACGATTCCTTATCACAAAAGGTAACAATAAAAGAAAAATATACATAGTAAACGAAAAATAATGGAGCTCAAGTGCCTGCGCGATTTTTTTAAATGTTGAATAAACAATTATACAAGATAAGCGAGTAATACTTCAATCTCATTATGATCGAAATCAAGAAGCCATGATTTAACTTTTTTAATAAATTTCTGATGAGTGGTTATGGATCTTATATCGAAAGGAAGACGATTAAAAAGCTTACAGGATACAACTGGGTAGGAGTTTCTGTAGTGAGTAGTACGAAAAATAGGAATTTCAACAACATAGCGTGTAGTGCTACGTGGATTACGAGTATTATATATTGGGCTCTGCATATAACCTCCTCTCATAAAAAATATCTTAGAAACTCTAAAAAAAAAAATAAATGCCTTATTGGTAGTATTTTTAAAGACCTAAACAACACCATAGAATGGGCCAGACGGTGAGCATTACTAATTCTTCTTATAGCACACTTCTGCAAGACGACGATTGGCTTTAAACTGGTGATGTAAGCACCCCCCCAACAACTTATTCCATATTGTAGTTTCGAGTGGAAAATTCCATGATAGACGGTCTTAAGGGTTCTGCTTGAACAACACTTTTTGAGGCGATAAAAAGACCGAACGGAAGAACGTAGGTAATGTTTCAGTAGCGAAATGTGTTCTGTCCAACTCATGTTTTGGTCGAAAGTTATACCGAGATACTTAAATTTCCTAACTACTTCAATCTGGAAGCAAGATGACTTGCATGTGGCACTTTCATTAAAATTTAGTCCTGGCGCCTCTGAAGTACAATCACAATTAATTAAATTGATACGCGGGCAATCATAGGAGTGGATTTTTATATCGACCTTTGGTAGTTCAAGCGAGCCCAAGCTGAAAAACATTAGCTTGGTTTTTTCACTTACAACCAACCTATGTGCCGCAAACCACATCCTCAAGAAATGAATGTCATGATTTATATCTCCTATTAGATTCAGAGAACTCATTGAGCTATATGCGATGCTAAGATCATCTGCAAAAGCCGCGACTCTACCTGCAAAAGGCAAGGCAAACAAGGAGTTAATAAATATAAGGAACAAAATAGGGCCCAGCACAGACCCTTGGGGTACACCTAAGTTAAGTACATGGGGATTACTTAGAAAATTTCCTATTTTCACTCTTTGTTTGCGGTCCTTTAAATACGACGCAAACCAATTGTAGATAAAGCCACGAAAACCTGCACTATACAACTTTTCCAAAAGAATATCATGACTAACCATGTCAAACGCTTTCGTAATATCAACGAAGAGGCCCGCGCACATTTTTTTATCATCTAAAGCTTTGTTAATAAAAGAACAGAAAAATAAAAGAGCATCTTCAGTAGAGTGCCCTTCCCTAAATCCAAACTGATTCGGGCTGAAAAATTTTATTTTTTGAAGATGCGCACACACTCGCTTTTGTACAGCTTTTTCAAAGACTTTCGAAATTGAGGATAACAAGGAAATTGGTCTATAATTATTTTTTTCCTTACGACTTCCCTTTTTAAAAAGTGGTAGCACGTTAGCACATTTCAGGAGATCAGGAAAAACTCCACTAAAGATGCTTAAATTGAAGATATGTGCTAAGATGTCAACTAAATTAGGTGCAATATTTTTGAGGGTTATATTACAAAGGTCATCATAACCACAAGATCTCGAGTTATTGAGAGAGTAGATTATACTAAGAATCTCTAACCCATTCATTTCTTCAAAGAAGCAACTGCTACTCGACGTTTTTTCCATCACTTGAGACCTCACACATTGGTTACAAATTGACCTCCAGTTTGGTTGGAAGGGCATTTGCCCAACCGAAGCAAAAAAATTATTAAATTCATTGGCTACTGCTGTAGGCTCCACAATTTCAGCCCCTGCGCCACTCAGCACAATGGAGGTGGAATGATAAGAAGGGCTGCTATTAACTATACTATTAATAACTCCCCATTCTTTTTTAGGGTTTCCTTGTGCATCACGGAATTTAGAGTAGTAATAGTTGTCGCGACAATTTATGATTTCTTTTTTTATATTCTTGCTCATTTTCTTGTAACGTTTTTTTAAGTTAGAGTTTAGCGAATGTCTCTGACACAATTTTCCCAGTTTGTTCTTGACTTTAATTTTTTTCACAATACTAGAGTTTATCCAGGGCTTTAATCTTGTTTGAGACTTCTTTTTTACAACAGTGAAACAAGAGTTTCTGACATAGTTTTGGAGAATATTCAGAAACGATTCATAAGCATTAGAAGCATTATCCTCGGCGAAGACTGCCTCCCAATTCTCGAAACGTAGTTGATTATTTAAAAAGTCATAGTTTATTTTAGTAAAAGTCTCTGAAGAAATCTTATAGGAACGCTTCATGCACCTAAAATCCTTAAACAAAATGCCAGTCATACAATGGTCAGTTATTTGCAAGTCAAAATTAACACCAACACAATGATTTAAGGGGATTTTTGCAAAACGGCATCTTAACACACATGTAGTATTATATTTATTTATTTCAATTTATTTTATACAATAGTATTCGTACAAGGTAAGATTAAGACTATCTTACAAGGTTCGTAAGACTTTAACATCCTTTAGCAAATATTTTTTTTTTTTTTTTATTTCCCAAGTTTAATTTATACATCTGTCTGGTTGACACTTAGTACATATTTGATAATTGATGAAAGTGGGTTAAATAGGGTATGTGACCAATGCCACTTATACCATTTGTTTAACAATTTGTTTTTATATAATGGATTTTTATAACTCCTGAATAAAATTATTATTTTTTTTTTTTAATACAATAAAGCTTGAGTAAATTTAAAAGATTCATCTTACATGTACAATGAATAATACAAATATGTATATACAATTAACACTTAGCATTTTTTTTTTTTTTTTACGGGTTACTGAGATCAATGGGTCTTCTTCGTTTAAGCCGCCGTCTATTTAGAATTTCTTGGTCTGGAAGGGTCGAGATATCATAGTTGGTATGAGAAATAAGCCTCGTCAGGTGCCGTTTGCTTACAATGGTTATTTCTTCCTCAACCATAGGAATTTTGAGGTCATTGTGTATGTCGAAGTTTGTGACTTACCAGTCAGCATTTAGTATTGTTCGCAGAATTTTTGATTGTTGTCTCTGAATAATGTTTATGCTTGACTTTTTAGCTGTTTTGATTTGAGATCCGTACGTCCATATTGGTTTTATTATAGTTTTATATAGCAACATGTTGTTGTAGGTTGATAATGGAGAGTCCTTACTTATTAGCCAGTAAAGATGTCTGGTTTTGTTCTTCATTTGATTCCACTTTTGCTAGATATGGTGCTTCCATATAAGTTTGCTGTCTAAATACATTCCTAAGTACTTCGCTACTTTGTCAATAGAGATACTTTTGTCATTTATTTTTAGTGGTTCGGGTGTGTAATCTATCTTTGCTGTGAATACCATATAACCTGCACCGTTTTGTCATCGTTTACTTTTATGCGCCATTCCTTAAACCATTTCATTGTATCGTCTAATATTTTTTGGAGTTGGACGGTCGCTGTGTGCAGGTATTTGTTTGAGTAGAGCAGTATGGCGGCTTGAAGATCAAGCTTATCCCAGCCAGAGACATCCCTCGAAGACCGAAGGCTCGCATCTGGTTGCCGACTATGCCAATAGACAGTGAACAGCTGATTCGAGGTCTTAAGCGCCAAAATCCTGCGGTCCCAATGGATGATTGGGCAGTTATCAAGACGGAGCAGCCGCAGAAAAACAGCATGACTTTTCTGCTCCTCATAAACGAGGATAGTTTGGAGGTGCTCGAGAAGTTGGACTACCGTCTAAGGTTTGGCATAAGAAATGCCAAACTTAAAATTTACATCTCTTCAGGCCCGGACGAAGACACAGACGATGTCAACGACGCCAACACTCTGTTCGAGGGCATGAAGATTGTCCCAGATACCCCAAATGCCCCCGATGAAGATGATTCAGATTAATCTGCGGCACTCGCAGTGTGCCACAGACAATCTGCGTGTCTTTATCAATGAAGAAAACATCGATATCGGCATCATCCAGGATCCCTGGGTAAGGGGATCTACCATCAGGGGACTTCAGGACAACCACTACAAACTCTACTACAACCACAATAACTGCAACGGTAAGCCTAGAACTGGTCAAAAGGTAGTGCATGCGATCATATGAAAACACAAGCGTTTTCACTCAGCTGAGGCCTACCAACTCCTACTCTCAACCTCCACGCGGTGACAGCCGGGTGCCTAGTACCTTAATCCAAGAAATGGGTAACCAACCCCGTTTGGCGGATTCTTAATGGCAGCAGATGAGAGAGGGGGGGAAGAGTGCTTTTCTCACTAGAGCACTTCTTCCTGTTCCAGGCGGCAGCGGACGAATTCCCTAGACGGAGTCAACGGTGGCGTCTATAGTTCCAGTTAGGTTGAACTTAGTGAATACCTTGCGCGAGCTGCTTCGACGTATTCGGATCACAGGTCGGTAAGGAATTTCCAATGTTGGTCAGGACATTGGAATAGAGATGGTGGCGGAGGAGCCCTTAATGGGCCAACGGCAGCGCTCATACTCCCGTAGTGGACTACTGGCACCGGTGTACCCGGCCCCTCGTCCTAGGGGAATAATTAAGGAACTGGCCCTCCAGGTTGGGGGTTGTGCCGTCGGGGTGACTTCCCTACCACGTAAAAAGCGCATGGTTCCGAAACAACCAAAAGCCTCGGATAAGGATGACTCAACTAATGACGACCCCAGCAAACGAAATAAGGACAACGACCTTCGGATCTGTACGTGGAATGTTCTGTCCCTTTACAGACCACGTGCAGCCGAACAACTAGCAGAGGCCCTAGACTGCTATAAAGCAGATATTACCGCCATCCAGGAAGTGCGATGGGATGGGCCGGGCAAAACGAGGATGAAAAACTGTGACATCTACTACGGTGATTGCTACAGAGGCAACAGGCAACGCTTATTCGAATGCGGATTTGTCATACGCGGCAGACTTAGGCAAGAAGTCTTAAGCTTCCGACACGTTAGCGAGCGTATTATGACTATCCGGATCAAGGCTAAATTCGCTAACATAAGCCTAATATGTGTTCATGCCCCCACAGAAGAAAAGGACCCTGCCTCCAAAGAGTGTTTCTACGAGCTCCTCGACAAAACATACGAGCAATGTCCTAAATACGACGTTAAAATCGTATTGGGCGATTTTAACGCCAAAAAGGAAAGGAGGACGTCTTTGGTAGGGCAGTCGGTAAGCATAGCCTACACGACACCACGTCTGATAACGGACTAAGGCTAATTGATTTCGCTGTGGAGCGAAATGTCACCATAGCAAGCACATGGTTTCCTCATCTCGACATCCATAAGCAGACATGGTGGTCCAATGATCATGTCACGATCAACCAAATTGATCATATTGCGATCGACGCAAGGCATGCCTCCAGTATTCTGTATGTCCGGACCTTCCGAGCGGCCAACATAGACTCGGATCATTACCTTGTTGTAGCCAAGGTACGAATGCGGATATCCCAATCTGAGCAATAAAGAAGAATTACTGTGAGAAAATGTAACGTCGAAAAGCTACAATCGCAAGAGACCGCCAGACTCTTCGCTGAACGCGTATCCCGAAATATCTCAATCACCCCTTTGCCGCCAGTATCAAGTACCGAAGACCAGTGGCAACGCTGCCAACATGCCATCAGAAACGCTCCGACTGATGTGCTGGGTCTCGCTCGACCACCACCGCGAAACCCCTGGTTTGACGAAGAATGCCGGCGAGTGCATGCAGCAAAACAAGAGGCATACAAAGCGGCGCTGCAAAGGAAGACGAGAGCTGCTCGTGAGTTCTACGAGCAAAAGAGACGGGAAGAACATCGGCTTCTCCAAAAGAAGAAGAAAGAGCATGAAAAGCGCGCGTTTGAGAATATCGAGAGTCTATACTCCAGGAACAATGTACGGAAGTTTTACCAAAAGGTAAAAAGAACGTGTCAGAGAAGTAATACCCGTACAGAAACCTGTAGAGATGAGAATGGAAACCTCGTAGTAGAATCACAGTCGGTGCTGAGAATATGGAAAAACTACTTCTGCAGACTGTATAACGGCGACGAACACCAACATCCCGCTGTCAGGCAGAATGAACCATTCAACATAGACGATGATAGTCAAAATTTCCGTCCACCTGACCAAAACGAAGTGAGGATAGCAATATCCAAGCTAAAATCGAACAAAGCTGCTGGACCTGACGGCTTACCGGCCGAACTTTTCAAGGCAGCTGGGGATGAATTGGTAGAGTGCATACATCAACTCATTTCTAATATTTGGTCAGACGAGTGTATGCCTGATGAATGGAATCTCAGCATCGTTTGCCCGATCCACAAGAAAGGAGACCCCCTCAACTGCGCCAATTATAGAGGCATCAGTCTCCTCAACATCGCATATAAGATCTTTTCTGCGATATTGTGTGAACGCCTGAAACCCTTTATCAACAGCCTGATCGGACCCTATCAGTGCGGTTTCAGGCCAGGAAAGTCCACCATCGATCAAATCTTCACACTTCGGCAGATCCTGGAAAAAACCCAAGAATTCCAAATCGATACTCACCACCTCTTTATCGATTTCAAGGCCGCCTATGACAGCATCTAGAGCCATGTCTAGTTTTGACATACCTGCCAAACTTGTCCGTCTATGCAGGATGACGATGGAGAACGCTCGCTGCTCCATCAAGGTCGGTAATGACCTCACCGAGACCTTTGATGTCAAAAAAGGCTTTAGACAAGGTGACGCACTGTCATGTAACTTCTTCAATATTGTACTTGAACGGATTGTGCGGAACTCACAAGCCAAAACCGGAGGCACAATCTATTACAAGTCTGTACAACTGCTTGCATACGCCGACGATATAGACATTATCGGAAGAACTCAGCGGGCTGTCACCGGTGCGTTTGCAAGCATTGAGGCGGAAGCGGCCAAAATGGGTTTAGCGATAAACGAGGGCAAAACCAAGTATATGCTGTCAACTAGAAGGGAAAACCAACACCGACGAATTAGACAAAACGTCACCGTGGGCAGCTATAACTTCGGGGTAGTAAGGGACTTTGTCTACCTTGGCTCTGCTATAAATTCAGCAAACAAAATCAGCGCAGAAATCAATCGAAGAATAACTCTTGCCAATCTCTGTTTTTTTGGGCTTATAAGGCAATTCAACAGTAAAGCCCTATCTCGAACAACTAAGGAGACTCTATATAAGACCTTGATCATCCCAGTCCTGCTTTACGGCGCTGAAACATGGACTTTATTAAAAGAGAATGAAGATATCCTTGGTCGCTTCGAGAGAAAAATTCTTCGTAAGATTTTCGGTCCCGTTTGCTTTGACGGGTTTTGGAGGAGAAGATTCAATCACGAACTATACGAGCTGTACAGCGACATTGACCTAGTCAAAAAACTGCGTATTGGACGTCTGAGATGGCTAGGACATGTAGAGCGAATGGACACCAACGCTCCGGCCCGCAAAGTCTTCGGATCTAATCCCGAGGGACGACGCAGTAGAGGGAATCACAAGTTCAAGGGGTTTTCGACCAACTTGGAGTGCGCAACTGGAGGCAATTAGCTAAAGACCGAGCTAAATGGAGAGGCTTGTTGGTTGAGGCCCAGGTTCACCCCGAACTGTAGCGCCACCTAAGTAAGTAAGTCGCTTGAGTATACTAGTAGAACAGGTGAGTGGTCAGAGGATAGTTCTAAGCAGGAGTTAATTTTAAGTTTTGAATGACTTATATTTTTTGTCACACAAAGTCAAGTAAATCGAGTTTTTTCTTTCAGTCATTTGGCCAGTATGTTGGTTCTCCAGTACTTATAAACTTGCAGTTGTTATCTTGAAATGCTCTAAATAGGTTACTGCCCTTCTTATTTGTTAGTCTTGAGCCCCAGTCTTTGTGTTTAGCATTGAAATCTCCTGCGAGGATAAATCTCGGACCCAGTGTTTTTAGGTAGGAATTGTATTGTTCTGTTGAGATTATATGTTTAGGTGGGCAGTAAATAGCCGAGACTAATAATGGTCCTTCGTTGTCTTCTATTTGTATTGTTGTGGACTGAGTATGGGTCTCTTTGTAGGGTGAAAGTTCGATACATTTTATCTTGTCTTTGATTATGACTGCTGTACCTGCATGTGCTCTTCCGTCCGGGTGATTTGTGCTATAGATGTTATAGTCGCCGATTTTGATACAGCTTTTATCTGTGAGATGGGTCTCAGATATTAGTAAAATGTCAATATTGTTGTTTTTGATAAATTGTTTTAGTTCTAATTTGTGCTGTTGTAGTCCGTTTGCGTTCCAAAATACGATTTTCAGTGAGTTATATTTACTGTCCATTAAGTCCATTAAGTCTACTTACTAGCATAGTAATTATGCTCATCATGTTAGTCATCTGGTTGATCAATTGTTTCATCATGTCTTTGAGCTCTGTAATGTCATTTGTTTCGGTTGACTTTTGTTGAGATTGTGAATCGGATAGAGACGATACACGAATTGTAGGAGTTGAGTCGGGCTTGTCGGTGTTTGGTTTTGGTGGTGGTGGTGCGTTATGAGCCAAATAGGAAGCAACTGCGCTAGCATAGCTTACATTTTTTTGAAGCATCTCATTAGTTTTTGGTATGTCCTAACTTTGTTCATGGTTTGGAAGAACTTTTTCTCTCAGCGGTGGGAAGCGTTGTATTTTTAATGTTTTGTAGATTTGACATCCCTTGTAGTGAGCAGTGTGGTTTCCACCGCATAAAGCACATTTTGGGTTGTCATCTTTGTTTATTACTTGGCAGTCTAGTGTCTTGTGTCGTCCTGCGCATTTTACAGAAACAGGGTCCCTTGTGCAGTAATTCTTGGTGTGCCCATATTGTTGGCAATTGGTGCACTGAGAGATGATTCTTTTGTAGTGCGGTGTTTCTTATACAACCTTACAGTTTAAGAGCTTCCTAATATTGTAGATGTTTTTGTTGTTTTCGTTGGTAGCAAGTTCAATAGAGAACAAGGGAAGTGGTTTCTTGGTTGCTTTGTGTTGCATATTGTATATGTTTAGGACTTTGTGGCCCAAGTCTTCAAGCTCTTGTTTAATGTCCTCTTGTTTCGCCGAATGGTGCATATTTCGCAAAACTACCCTAAATCCTTTCTCTTCCTTGGGTTTAAACGTGTAATATTTGGTATTCTTTTGTTTGAGGAGTTTTATAATTGTTCTGTACGATGTAGGATCTGATGGCTGGACCCTTATTTCATTACTTTTTAAGACTCTTAAATCGTAAATTTTGCTAGCGACGGCATTTAAAGCACTAGTAAGGGTCTTTATACATTCTACATCTTGGACATAAATTGGTGGGGGTTTGTTGGTCTTGCGGGATTCTGGTTTGTCGGTATTTCTTTCCACTTGTTCTGTGGAAAGAAATTTCCAGTTTCAATTTCTTGCTTGTTGTCAGTTTCTTGTATATTGTCGGTTTCTTCGGGAGTAGATAAAATGTCGAATCTGTTACTGGAAATCATTGGACTAGGCTTGCTCAGCCAGTAGCAAATATGAAATGGAAATAGTTAACAAAGAAAATAAACAAATAAAAATAAATAAATAAAAAAAAGCAAAGAAGAAAATAAAAAGAAAAGAATTTAATTAAATAAAGCTAAAAGTGTGTTTAAAGAAATTTAATCTTATTCGGAGGCCAAGTGTTTAAAAAGAGATATTTTAAATTTATTCGTGTTTACCATTATTCTTAGGTTTGTACTAGGCAGAGAGTTCCACAGCCGAGTAGCCTGAACAAAAAATTGACGTTCCGACACGAATACCTTGGTTGAACTAGCATAAGTGATCTGCGTGAGTGCGAAAAATGTAATTTATCATACAAGTATTCTGGCTGGCCAATCTGTATAACATCGTTTAAGAGGCATAACGATCTATATTTTAAGAAGCTATCCAAAGTGCATCCTGTAATTTGCTTCGAAAATGCGGAAACATGATCACGTTTTCTTAGATTGAATATATAGCGAGCGATATTGTTGTATGTAACGTTAAGTTTCCTCCTACTCTTAAAGTCTATGTTGCAGGAATCTTCGCACGCGTGTAGCACAACTGGCAGAAGAAGCGTTTTTGCCAATATCAACTTCGTTTTCCATCGTATGAAGTGCTGTATAGCCCATAAAGTATGTAGTCCACCATAAACCTTGCCAATGGTACTATTTACATGTGTATCCCAAGAAAGGGTACTATTTAAAATCATGCCAATGTTTTTGGCAGAGTCAACCCACTTTATGGGATTATGAACAAGTTGAACTGGGCGAAGACCTGAAAGGTTGAGAGCTCTTTGGTGGATAACTAGCACTTTAGATTTTGTAGTATTTAAACGTAGATCATGTCTTAGGGACCACTGATAAATGTTTGAGAGATCTACATTTATCAGGTCTATGGCTTCATCGACCTTATTTAGAGGAGATGGATTACGTACATTATCAGCGTACAAATGAATTTTACAGTGCTTTATAACTTCGGGCAATTCATTCACATATAGTAAAAAAAAGGATAGGCCTTAGGACAGATCCTTGCGGCACCCCACTATGTACATTAATAAGTTAAGAAAGTTGGATGCTTGCTGTTCAGTGCGGTACGAGCTTCATCTATAACATAAATAAGAGCTGTCTTGCAGCTTCGTCGAAACCAGATTGGTGAGTGCATAAAAGTTTCCTACTGAGTAGATATGTTTGTATTTGCGGCGAGATTATTTTTTCAAAAACTTAAGATAAATAAAGGAGAACTCAATCCACTGTATTTCTACCCCATTTCTTTAGAATGGGGGCAATCTTAGCTTTTTTCCACTCAGAGCGGAAAATAGAGGTGGTAAGTATTGCAATATTCTTGCTGGGGTTCACTTAAATAAAACTGTCTTTTGTGTATTTCACTGTTTATTTATTGTCAACTACTAACTTTACTTCAACACAATATTCAATCACTTTATTCTTTATTTATTTCAAATTAAACTGTCGCTACAGATTTACTTTCAATACGTCGCTTGTTTTCACTACTGGTCTAATCTCCCTCTTGTTTTCGCTGTATGCACTTATAAACAACTGTGTCCACGATGGTTGTGGTATGGGTATTTATATAAAATACAAGTCCTTCTAGAAAATGCTAGATGTCGCTCGGGATGAATTGCTGCTTACAGTTTGTTTACACGAACCACGCAGTACCTGACGATGTACTTGATACTACACTATCTTCAGTGATAGCCATGCTGCTATCAAAGCCATTGATTTAGCTATCAAATCTTCAAAATACAAGGAAGAGCTAAACAAATTAGGCGTTTACTCAAAAATCACCCTCATCTGGGTCCCTGGGTACAGTAACTTCGAGGGAATGATGTGGCCAGGCAAGGGTCAGCTCTTGGCGACTCTCTGGCAGAGTCAATATTCCGCTGGGAGTCATTCACAATCACTTCTTAAAGCTAGCTACCCACAGGTATAAATCGCTCTCTAGCTGCGCTATATCAAGGAAGACATGGGCCAGCTATAACAAACCTAAATCAAACGAGCTACTTAGCAGATCAAGACCAGATATTGCCAAAATAGTAGCCATCAGTACAGGTCATTGGCCGATAGGTGACCATGCAGCTAAGCTTGACATCCCCCTTATAACCGTAGCCGTAGATATGCTAATGAGAGAGAATCTCTTTTCCACTTTCTTTGCAGATGCACGGCCCTAGCGACAACCAGACAGCGTACTCTGGGTAAACTCTTTTTCGACGATCATCATTACCTAAACTTGACAGACTGGGTCTTGCACATCCATCTTCTTCAACCGAATACTCCATCATACAACCAGGTGTACATGAGTTTTGTGGTATTAAAATGGCACAACAGCGCTAATTGGGTTCTTTTCTGGACCGCCACCTCAACCAACCAACCAGGGACTTCGCTATAAACGACGCCGTTTCCATATGTGAGCCCATTCTTTTCGAACAAATCATTTTTAAAGTATTGTTCTTTGCTTTAATTAGTACTAGGTAGTGTATATTTATACAATGCTATTACTTACCTTTCTAATCGTTTGTCAATGTGCATAACATTGGGTGCACGGCTAATTGGCCGAAGAGTTGTGACGCATTTCTTTTGACGAAATAGATTAAACACTTCTGCATACATATGTATGTATATGCACATATATCTTTTACCTTTCAAAAACAGCGTTTTCCGAAAATGCTGAAGAGTCAAAAAATAACTGCCGATGGTGCAAATGATTTGGTTTTCGTATAGGAAATTGTATAACCAACTTGTGCTACAGCTTCAGCTACACCTTAATGCAACTTGTGACTACACTGTGTTGCTGTGATTAAATTTTTCAAGAGATGGCGCTTCAAAAGTGACTAAAATTTTCTTCGAAACTGAACTAGAGTTATGCCTTTGCTGAAAAGAAGAAAAGGGAAATTTTTGGTCTGTACTAAAATCAAATCCTCCTAAACACTGCCATTGTGATTGATTTGGACAATATTCTCCGCGAATAATTTCCCTAAAATCAGATTCCCTAATCGCAGTGTTCCAGAACTCAGCCTCAACGAGCAATCACCATAATAATAATTTTCCTTATGAATTAGTGAATAATAATTGAAAAAAATTGACTGAAATTTAATTAAAATTATTTTTCTTATATTATTGGCGTACATTCCAAAAGAATGCTTACATATTTCGGGAAAATGTTTCTTAGGGAAAATAAGGATTAGGACAATTCACTTTAAGGATTTTTTTTAGGGAAATTAGCTTTTAGGAAATAGTCTTAGCACGGGGTTTTAAATAGCTTTTAGGAAAATTGTGATTGGGGAAATGTATGAGCTTTTACTTCCAGCAAGTTCTAAGAATTATATCGAAACAAGCAAATATGTTTGCTTTTCCAACAAATCACTAAGCTTTAAAACAAAAATTGTCAGGATAAGGGGTGTTCTCACGGTCCAACATATCTGACAGACATGGCCTGACAGACTCAAATCTGATCGTATGAACGCAAGAAACGACGGTCTGTCAGACATGTCGGATGGTTTTCAATTTTTTTTTTCATATTTTGGTGGTTGGACAGACATATCTGATAGTGTGAACGAGTGTCTGTCCGACCTGGAGGAAATTTCATTTCCGAAAAAAAATTCACGATGTTGTTCGCGGAAAATTAAACTGAAGTAAAAAATGGGTGTTATAACAACCTATCATTTTCTTTAATATATATAACAACATATAAATTCCATAATTACTTTGAATTATATAACTTTAACCACATTATTTTCATTTTTCCTTCACTTTTATTTAAACATTTTTATATTGTATTATATAATTTAATTTTTACAAAACTCAAAAAGTCTATTAGTCTTCTTCTTCTTCCTTTTATCAGCGAGGCTATGATCCGAAAACAAGGGATCACAGCCCTCCCACTTCACTGCATTTCTACTGATCCGCCTGTGGGGTTCGCCTATTTGACCTCAGAAAATATCGGCAGGCCCGCCGATTTTGGATCACTCGGTTACTGAGGCCAATCAAATGCCGATGTCGTCGCATTTGTCTGATCCAGGCGTTTATAGGCCTGCCTTTCCTACATCGCGATGTCTTTGGAACGTGCATAGATATTGCCTTTTTAACAGGGTTCAAATGATCTCTTCTTTGAACGTGGCAATACCACCTGAGCCGGTCGCGCTCTAATTTGTGTACGATGGTTTCCTTGATGTGAAAGCTTCCACGGATCTTCGAACTTCTTATTCGATCAAGCTTGGTCACTCCTGCTGTCATGCGAAGCATCTTCATCTCAGCTGCCGTTAATTTACTCTCATACTTTTTGTACATCGTCCAACATTGTGAACCGTATGTGAGCGCTGGACGTACAACTGCGGTGTAGAGCCTTCCTTTCAACTTAGGGGGCATTTTTCTGTCACAGAAGATAGCGGAATTTTCTCGCCACTTCATCCACCCTACGCTTACACGATGATTGATGTCGTCATCACAAGTTGCTTTGCTATTGATCATAGATCCCAGATATTTGAACTTTTCGCACTTGGGAAGCACTGTTCCATTCAAATAAATGTCTGGAATAGGCCTGAGTGGATCAGAGAACGGGCAGCACAAGTACTCTGTCTTTTTTGAACTAATGCGATACCCATTTCCCTCCAGAACGTCCACCCACACATCAAGTGCTCGTTGGAGGGATGTAGGATCCTCACTTATGATGGCTCCATCGTCAGCAAAGAATAACTGATGTACCTTGGGGTCCATCACTTTACCTTCAAGCAGATAATCAAGGACTGTAATAAAGAGCAAAGGACTTAAAACGCTTCCCTGGTGCACACCGACTTTGATTGGGAACTCTTCGGTTACTCCAGCGGGGGATCTTACTCTTGTCTTTGCTCTTTCGTACATGTCCATGATCATTTGTACATAGGTTTCTGGAACCCCTCGATGTCTTAGCGCCACCCATATCAGATCTCGTGGTTGTCTGTCGAATGCCTTTTCAAAGTCAACCAATACAATATGCAAATCCCTTAAGGAATCACGATGTTTTTCCATTATGATTCTTATACTTTGGATTGCATCTGTGGTTGATTTACCCGAGACAAACCCGCACTGATCATCAGATAGCCGTATTATTTTTCGCAGTCGGCCACCTAATACCCGCTCAACGATCTTCATGGTGTGTGACATCAGCTTGATCGAACGGTAGTTATCACAGTTTCGCGTATCACCCTTCCCTTTGTATACAGGGAGGAGGTAACTTTCCCTCCATTGATTTGGCATTGGATCACCTCTCACGAATTTGGAGATAAGAATTCTGAGCCATCTGAACCCGATGTCTCCCATCTTTTTCCAGAACTCAGAGGGTATTTCGTCTGGCCCAACCGCTTTTCGTTTTTTGGAGTATTTGACCGCCTCACTAACTTCTTTGACTGTAATGTCGGCTATTTCTTCACAGTTAGGGGTGGCTCTTGGAAAGTATAGCCGGGGAAACTGTTCATTTAAAAGCTCTTCACAATACTGCCGCCACCTCTGCAGAATTTTGTCGTCATCCACAAGAAGCTGGCCATGAGCATTGCTTATGAACTTTGGCGAACGAATCTCCTGAGCATTGTTCCTTCTTTGGGCGGCTATTTTGAAGATAGTGGCGCTCTTGTTCATATTGTATTAGCCTGGTTTGCATCAGCAACGGGGGAAAATATTTTCTCCAGCTCCCGATACAGGCCCTCCGTACTCTCTGCTTGAAGCTGGGCGCACTTCTTCTTCGCTTTTTTCTTGCAGCATCTGTATTCCATTTCGAGGCGAGCTTTTTCGTCATTATTATTAGAGGGGCACTTTGACCAAGCTTTGAAAACCGCTTTCTTCTCATTTATCACTTTCTTAGCTTCATCACTCCACCACCATGTTTCTTTGGCGTGTTGATGGTGGCCTTTTGAAGCTCCTAGCAGTGATTTGGCCTTATTTAAGCAAGTTCGCTGTAGGGAATCCCACGTATTTTGTGCTCTGCAGTCTTCATCCTCAGCTCCGTTGATGGTGTGAGAGAGGTAATTTTTCATTACGAAAACAAAAGCTTCGCCTTTTTCTTTGTCCAGATTGTACCACTTGATTTTCTCAGAGACCCTTGTTTGTTTGCTTTTCTTTGGTGTTTTCATAAAAATTTCTGTTAGCAGGAGACGGTGTTGTCGAGCGATTGCCTCTCCCAGGATCACTTTGCAATCTTTTACCCGAGGCTTCATGAAACTGCCTACCAAATGGTAGTCAATCTGAGTTTCATCTCCACCACTGCTGTAAGTGATCAGGTGTCGGCTTTGTTTGATGAACATGGTATTTAACACGATAAGACCGTGTGATTTTCACATGCTTAGGATGTCTTCACCAGGAAGGTTCCTGGTGCCATATCCTAGTCCTCCATGGCAGTCTTCATAGTCTTCGTTTGATTTCCCGACATGTCCATTCAAATCTCCTCCAACAAATAGAAATTCTTCCTTTGGGATGTTCTTAAGGAGATTGTGGAAATCTAGCCAAAATGCATCTTTATCTCTCTGATTGTACCCATCGTGGGGAGCATATGCACTGACAATATTCCACACCTCTCCTTGTATTACTAGTTTGAGAGACATCAAACGGTCGCTGGACTTCGAAATGCTCAAGACGTTACCAAGTAGCTCTGCCGCAAGGATGATACCGATTCCGTTCTTAGACTTTTCCGTTCCGTAGTAGAACATCTTGTAATCTTTTGTCCTAACGTCCAAGAAACGCGCCCGATTCCCGGTGTTTTTCCATTTCGTCTCTTGGACACACAAGATGTCCACCCGCCTTCTATTCATCATCTCTTCCAGCTCGTAACTTCGACCGGTCATGCTTCCAACGTTCCAACTCGCGACCCACAAATTGCGTCCAAACTGTTTCATTATTTTGCTAGCCCCCGGAATCCGTATAGCTCTGACCCGAACATTTCTGCTCGGTCCAGGATCAGTACCATGCACAGCAGTGGTAGTGCCTGGCGGGGTAGTGCCTTTCCTTTTTGCAAGTATTACCATAATGATACAGTTTTGCAATACAATTTTTTGCACCATATTGCGATGGTGTTTGTTGTTTGACACGTGCATGCTCCTGTTTTAGTATTGTTTGATCTTTCTTTTATGACACCGGTGATCTCCAGTCGTGTCAACCCACGGACTCGCATGCACACTTGTGGGAGGGTTTTTAAGGTAGTATATGTGTCGCTAGGCTCACTTGTTTGTTATATTGCCTAGATCTGATTTGTCCCCTTAGTCGCCTTTTACGACAAGCGCTGGTTGTGGGGGGGGGGGGGGGGGGGGGGGGGGGGGCGCTGCAGTGATATTCTTAACCCGTCCCTGCACGGGGATCAAAAAAGTCTATTAGTACTGTACCAAAAAGCTCTCCTAGCTTATTTTAATATTATAAAGCTCTATCATGTAAAAGCTCTTCCAACGGATCTTAATGCCAAAAGTTCTTTAATACGCTCCGCCGAATGGGTATAAATAGCCGACACCGATCGCATATTTTTCACTCTTGTTCAATCAGGAGTTTGGAATGGTAATTGATTCGACGGTACACTACTTCTTCTTCTTCTTCTTCCTTTTATCAGCGAGGCTATGATCCGAAAACAAGGTACACTACTGTCTTTCGAAAAGCATTCCACACTTCTTGCGCGATAACCGAGTTTGAAGCGACAGCCATTTCGACGGTATACTACTGTCTTCTGGAAATCGCTTCACACCGGCCTTCCTTTGCTCTGCGGTTTTCCCTACATTTTGCCCCTTGGCTGACATTACAGGAGTTTGAGGTGGCAATCAATTCGACGGTACACTACTGTCTTTTGAGAAGCACCCCACACTTTTGCGCGCCATAACCGTGTTTGATGTGAGTACCATTTCGACGGTATACTACTGTCTTCTGGGAATCACACCACACCGGCTATCCTTACGCTCCGAGTTTTGTTTTATTTTGCGCCTTGGCTGACTTTTGCCCCTTGGCTGATTATTTATTTGTACAGTTCACTCGCTAATAAGAGTCTAAATTGGTGAACAAAATAAAGTCCCAATAACATTAAAATAAAACAAAGTCTTTTATTGCACCAAAAGAGGTGTATTTGGAATCGAACGTCCCCTCGCTCTACTGCTCTACCGACCCACCTACAGCCCGACGAGAAGTCTTTGCTCGCTACATTGGCGCATTGACAATACCATCGTTATAGTGTTTGAGAATGTGCAATTCTGGAAAGAATTTTCTGAAATATACAGAAATGTACCGGAGACTTGGAAGATAAAAAGTGAAGAATATAAAAATCGATTTCTTCTTCTTCTAAAATTTTATTTATCACTAGCGTATGTCCACCATCATTGAAATTAACTTGGAAAGTGAAGTCTGACGACATGTTTGACAATGTGAACGCTAACGACATCGGTCTGTTCGGCATTCATCCGGCCAAGTCTGTTAGATATGTTGGACCGTGCGAACCCCCCTATACGTACAAATGTGCTGGCTAACAGTAAAGCTGTAAATGGTCTGGAGTGGTTCGTATGATATCCTATCCGTTATACTATGATTTCGGTTGAAAAAAATGTATTATGGTATCTATGAATTTCATCAAAACAATTCAAAAATTCCCTGAAAAGGAGGCGTGGCGCTGGTGAAATGTATAGAATTCCAATCCTTTTTTTTTTTTTAAATAAAAGGAAACCCAAATCCCAGAGTACTCAGACTTCTCTAGTCCATTGTACTACCAGACAGGAACCTTTTTTTGGTGCAGTGGTTGGAAAAACTTCGATGTAATTCGTTTTTCCTTTATATTCGGGTGGCTGACGATTGCTGTTCCCCGCTGGGGCTTGAACCTGCACACATCGGTTAACGAGCAAACACACTACCCACTGCACCAGTGCCACCCTCTTGCATTTTGTAAAAACCTTTCCTACAATTTTAGATGGTGAATCACTATCAAAGGCCTCGTAGGAGCAGCATCTCCCGAAAGGTGTTGGTCTGCTAAACAACCTGAAAGAGCCACTGCAGTCAAACAACTGGCAGCTCTGTTCGTAAGTCCTACTTCCACCTCCTCGTGGTGCCATCTGGGAAATTTTCTGCAAATTGTGAATGGAATAGGACGAATGACGACCCTCCTGCTTCACAAACTAGGATAAGTATCGGTTGGTCTGTGGCCCATTGAGCCGCAACCGTAAAAAACCCCATTGCTCCGAAACGGAACACAACGCCTCGGATACGGACAGATACTTTGTTGATGACCTTTAGCTATTGTACAGGGACAGCGATCGGTTTCTGGAAGGTTAAGATCCTCCTCGAATCGGACCATCTCCCTATTATCACCACTTCCGGCCTAGAAATGAGTGCAAGGGATGAGATGCACGAATTGAAACTTCTTCCTAAACTTAAATGGAATAAATCTAATGAAAATTTATACAGGCTTAATCTTAATCGCCACTTGTCAGAGCTACCTGAAAATAGTGAACTCACTTTAAGCGACTTGGAGTCAGTAATAAAGCAATCGATCCCCAGTTAGTTGCAAAGCACTAATGAAAAGAAGAGATTGCTGTATAAGATGCCATGGTTTGATGAAGATTGTTTGAAAAGCAGAAAGCGCACATTCTCCCTTCTGCGAGCATTCAGAAAATTTAACGGACCATTATTCAAGATGCTCTACAGTCAAGCTAAGGTTCAGTATAAGCATATATGTCGAACGAAGAAGGCAGAATTCTTTGTAGCCGAGGCTCGAAAACTTTCCATTTGTAAAAGCTCAGCAGATTTTTGGAAAACAGCTAAAAAATTAAATGGAAATTATTTAAAAATTAATATCCAACTAACAGCTGATGTCCTTAAAAGACATTTTGAAAGTTTACTAAACCCGATAAGCAACGACCTACCAATGCTGTATGCGAAACCATTGTTTGTAAATCAAACTTTAGATTGTGAAATTTTAACTCTCGAAGTGAATGAAGCATTAGCCCGATCCAAGGATTTTAAAGCTCCCGGATGTGATAGAATTCCAGTCGAATTCTATAAATATAGCTCTGCCGAATTTGTGGCAACCATTACGTCAGTCTACAACTCCATATTTCAAACTGGAAACGTCCCGGAAAGCTTTAAACAAGCAGTAATATTTCCGATGTTCAAGAAAGGTGACTCGTTAGACCCATCCAACAATAGGGGCATTTCCCTTCTGAATGCATCAGCAAAAATCTTTACAAGTATTCTGCAAGCCCGATCGATGCACTGGGTACAGGAGAACTCACTTCTGAAAGAGTTTCAAGCTGGGTTGCGAGCTGGCTACTCTACTACGGATCACACCTTTGTACTGCGAAACATAGCGGAAACATTCGTCGAACGGAAACAGAAGCTTTACACGTTCTTCATCGACTTTAGGGCAGCCTTCGATACCGAAGACCGGCAAAGACTTTTTTACAAATTGTACCAGTACGGATTGTCTTATAAGTTTGGAAATGTACTGGAAAACTTATACAACAATACAAAAGCAGCTGTCTGGAACGGTGATGAATTGTCGAAGTGGTTTTCTACAAAAATAGGAGTTAGACAAGGATGTAATGCAAGCCCGTCAGTATTTGCCCTTTACGTAGAAGATATTATTGATTACCTTCCAGGGGGAGTCACATTCGCAGGTACTCTTATTAAGGCTCTTCTCTACGCAGATGATATTGTCCTGCTGGCTAGGTCACCAGAGTCCTTACAGCTTATGATAAATCGGCTGTACGACTACTGCACACTATGGAATCTAAAACTAAACCTGGACAAATCAAAAATTATGATTTTTAGGAGAGGAGGTGGCAGGCTATGTAGAACAGAAAGATGGACATTTAACGGTGAACCGATTGAAGTGGTTAAACACTATAAATACTTGGGAGTTGTGCTATCGAGTAACTTGAGTTTAGACACCCATCTAAGTGAAAAATTAACGCAGTCTAAGAATGCAATAAACTCCATGTGGCGAATCTGCTTCCAGAATCGAAATATACCTCACAGTTCAAAGTATAGAGTCTTTGAAGCTGTATCCAAATCCATATTGTTCTACGGAGCGCAGTCATGGGGTCATAAGTATTATGACTTGGTAGAAAAACTACTGAGGTTTTATCTTCGAAGGTCATTTCAGCTCCCAACCACGGCCCCAAACTACATGCTGATGATCGAAACCGGACTTGCCCCATTGTTCATACAGACTCTTAAGCTGAGCGTTGATTATATTCTCAGTATACTCAAGACAGGTGATGAAAGGCTGACGAGGAAATCGGTTATGTTCGCAGTGAATGCTCAAAGTCTGTGGTACAAAGTCATGTTAAATCTGGCGGAGACATATGAATACGACCTTAGCTTAGATTGGAATACTCAGACTAATTGGAAGGGGATTCTCTACGACTTCATATCTCGCGTAGATATATGTATGCGTAACAAATATATCGAGGAAGCGGAGGCATCAACACACAGGGAAATCTATAGGACTCTGCGGTTCAACCTAGGTCCCCTTAATTACTTTAAGGATTCGAACACCGTAAGATGTATCTCTTTGATTTTTCGTGCCAGAGGAGAGATATTGCCACTCAAGTTCGTGCCACACAGGGAGGATCTTCCAGTTCTCTGCTTAATTTGCAACTTAGCTCAAAGTTAGAACTCTATACACTTCTTGGGAATGTGCCCAATATTCCGGGGTATCAGGAGATTTCACTTTGGAAAAGCCATATTATCGAGCGAAGAAGTAGCTGAGTTATTAAATGGTTCTAATTGGAAAGCTCTCATATCATACTGTAAATCAACGCTAGGTTATAGAAGAATGATCATTGAAGAAGATTTTTAAAACTAAAAAGTTAGAAGTAAACATTACTGAAAAATTATTAAAATTGTACCAAAAGGTTGATAGTCTTTGGCAGAAGGCTTTGTGCCATGTCTTTAAGATTTAAGTATTTTTATTTTATGTAAATTTTGTACAATCTGAAAATTCAATAAATCTATCTAAATCTAAAAAAAAAAAAAATCCGCCTCGAATCACTTCAGGAAGGGCCTCAACATGCCAGATTCTTTCAATTAGAGCGTGAGATAGACACATCTTTGGGCTTAGTGAAATAAGATGCTACGATGCCGGCGAATGCCACTTCCCAACAAAGAAAACTGTCATACTCTACTTTGGTAGACAAGTTGGGAGCGGGCGGAAGTCCGGAGTTGGATAGATGCAAACTCCAGTAGCACGAAACAGCCTCATATCCTGGAAACCTGGCAGTGACCTGATATTGACTTCTAGATTTCAGAGTAGAGTAAGAAAAATTACCATCAAGTGTTATTCTCCTTTTTTTTCACGGTCCCACCTCTTGCGAGCGTCTGACAAACATCCGAGAGTATTGCTGTCACGAAAAAGCTTCTCAAAACAAATTGCCCTTCGGATATGGCACTAAACTGTAGGTCCTTACATTCGTGTGAAAAATATAACGCACACAACATGAGTGGTTGCGAGAAGCTAGGCCCTGGCACTTAAAGAGCTGTTGCGTCAAATATTTATTTTTTATTTAGTGTTATTCTCCGATCGAAGACGCAACTGAGGATGAAAAGGACAATTTTTATAGACATTTAGGCTTCGTCCACAACCAAACGCCTAATGGTGACATCGTAATGGTGATGGGGGATTTCATCGCCAAGCTATGAAGCGGCAATACTATGCTTAAGCACGTATTGGACATGGGAGTTCACGGTCTTTGTGACCGGAATGACAACGGAGAGCGGTATGTGGACTTCTGCAATACCATCCGCCTAGTCATTGGAGGTATCCTGTTTATGCATAGCATCTGCCACAAAATCAGTTAAGTCTCAATTGACAGGCAGCGAACATCCAACCAGATCCTTCCTATTGCGACCGCCGCACTGTGGCGCCAAATACTAAGAGTCGTGGCAAAATTCAAATTTTCGATGTGTTAATTGAAAAAAAAAAAGATAAAAAATTGGTATCTTAAAGGAAAATAAACAGAGCTTCAAGCACAAGGAAAACTTGTTTGATTGGATCAGTCGTTTGATTTTTAGAACTCGCCAAAGTTGGGCGACTTTCATCTTTGGTAAAACAAAAAAAAAAAATATTATGTCTCATGCTACTCCGTACAACATATTCATATTCCACTCCATAATCATATTTTCTTTAATTACAGTTCGTTTGTGTTGTTCTTTAGGTGAATTAATGTATTAAACAAAATGAAATAAAATACCGCTAAATTTTTTTTATCAATTTTTTATTATAACATATTTTTAACTTTTAATCTACTTACTTACTTACTTAGATAGCGCTACGGTCCGGGGTGGATCTGGGCCTCAACCAACAAACCTCTCCAGCCAGTACGATTACGAGCGAGCCGTCCCCCTCCACTTGTTCGCGCCACCTATCGCGAGGTAGTCCTCTACTGCGTCGTCCATCCGGGGTGGATTCGAAAACTTACTTAGCGGGAACGTTGGGCTCCATCCGCTCTAAATGACCCAGCCATCTTAGTCGCTGTATGTGAACTCTTCTGGCTAAGTCGATGTCCTTGTACAGGCCGTATAGTTCGGCATTGTACCTTCTCCTCCACTCACCGTCTATGCAGACGGGACCAAAGATCGCTCGAAGAACTTTTCTCTCGAAATAACCAAGGGCATCCTCATCCGGTTTTGTCAAAGCCCATGCCTCTGCGCCATACAGCAGGACTGGGATGATTAATGTCTTATAAAGAGTTACCTTAGTAGTTCGAGATAGGGCTTTGCTACTCAATTGCCATTTTATCCCATAGAAACAACGATTGGCAAGAGTAATTCTTCATGTGATCTACCTACTGATGTCATTTGCATAAGCGAGTAGTTATACAGACTTGAAGAACATTGTACCTCCGGGGTTGGCTTGTGAGTTTCGTACAATTCTCTCAAGCACTATGTTAAAGAGATTGCATGATAGCGCGTCGCCTTGTCTAAGACCTTTACTGACATCGAACGGTTCGGTGATGTTCTTACCTACTTTGATGGAGCAGCGAGAGTTCTCCATCGTCATTCTGCACAAACGGACGAGCTTGGCAGGGATGCCAAGACTAGACATGGCTCTGTTTAACTCGTCTCTATACACGCTATCATAGGCAACTTTGAAAGCGATGAAGAGGTGGTGCGTATCGATTTTTAATTCATGGGTTTTTTCCAAGATCTGCCGTAGTGTGAATATTTGGTCAATGGTGGACTTTCCCGGCCTGAAACCGCACTGATAAGGACCTATCAGGTTGTTGACGATCGGTTTTAGGCGTTCACATAGTACGGCAGACAGGATCTTATTTGCGATATTTAGGAGACTTATACCTCTGTAGTTGGCGCAGTTCAGAGGGTCTCCTTTCTTCAGGATCGGGAAAACGATGCTGAGGTTCCATTCATCGGGCATACTTTCGCCCGACCAGATTTTACAGATGAGCTGGAGCATCCTCCTTACCAACTCATCTCCTCCTACCTTGAGAAGTTCAGCGGCAAGGCCGTCGACTCCAACAGCTTTGTTGAATTTGAGTTTAGATATCGCTATCCTCACTTCATTCTGATCGGGTTGACGAGAATCTTGACTGCCATCGTCACCGTTGAATGGCTCATTCTGCCTGACAGCGGAATATTGGTCATCATCGCCGTTTAACAGTCTGCAGAAGTGTTCCTTCCATATCCTCAGCACCGACTGCGATTCTACTACTATATTGCCATTTTCGTCCCTGCAGGCTTCTGTTCTGGCTTTGAAACCCTGGTATGTTCTTTTGACCCTTTGGTAAAATTTTCGAACATTATTCCTGCAATAAAGTCTCTCAATCTCCTCGATCGAGCGCTTCTCATGCTCTTTTTTCTTCTTTCTGAGAAGTCGATGTTCCTCTTTTCTCATGCGCACGTAGAGCTCGTAAGCAGCTCTAGTCCTTCTATGCAGCGCCGCTTTGTACGCCTTTTGTTTTGCTGCATGTGCTTGCCGGCATTCCTCATCAAACCAGGGGTTTCGTTGTGGTGGCCGAGAGAAACCCAGTACATCAGAGGCGGCATCTCTGATGGCTTGTTGGCAACGCTGCCACTGGTCTTCCGCATTTGCTGCTGACGGCATAGGACTTAGATTGAGATTAGAAGAAACACGATCGGCAAAGGTTCTGGCGGTCTCTTGCGATTGTAGCTTTTCGACGTCAAATTTCCTCACAGTATTTCGTCGATTTCGCTCCGTTGTGGATATCCGCGTCCGTGTACCTTGGCTACAACTAGGTAGTGATCCGAGTCCACGTTGGCTCCTCGGAAAGTCCGGACACCCAGAATACTGGAAGAGTGCTTTGCTTCGATCGCAATGTGATCGATTTGGTTGACAGTTTTTCGATCAAAGGAGAGCCATGTCCTTTTGTGAATGTCGAGACGTGGGAACCGCGTACTAGCTACGACAAAGTTTCGCCCCGCTGCAAAGTCGATTAGCCTGATCCCGTTGTCGGATGTAATGTCGTGCAGGCTGTGCTTTCCGACCGCGCTACTAAAGACGTCCTCTCTTCCTAGCTTTGCGTTAAAATCACCTAGCATAATTTAACCGTCGTGGCTAGGGCATTGCTCATACGTCTTGTCCAAGAGCTGGTAGAAGTCATCCTTTGTCGCGTCATCCTTCTCCTCGTGAGGGGCGTGAACGCATATTAGGCTAATGTTGGCAAATTTAGCCTTGATACGGATAGTCATAAGGCGCTCCTTCACATGCCGGAAACTCAAGACTTCTTGCCTAAGTCTGCCTCCAATGACAGACCGCACCCGAATAGACGCTGCCCTTGTTGTCTGTAGCAGTCGCCGTAGTAGATGTCGCAGTTTTTCATACTCCTTTTGCCCGGCCCATCCCATCGCACTTCTTGGATGGCGGTAATGTCTGCTTTGAAACACTCTAGGGCCTCCGCAAGTTGTTCGGCTGCTCGTGGTCTGTAGAGGGGCCTAACATTCCACGTGCAGACACGAAGATCGTTGTCCTTTTTACGTTTACTTGGGTCGTCAACAGTAAATTCATCCGTATCCGAGGCTGTTGGTTGCTTCGTAACCAAAGGTTTTTTACGTGGTAGTGAAGTTAACCCGACGGCACAACCCCCAACCTGGAGGACCGATTACAGGAAGTATAGATATCAAAATACGTCCAAGGTTTCAAGGATACGGCAGAATGAAGACCTTTTCAACATGCTTGCAGCCTCATCGGACCCACTCATTTCTTCGTTAAGGCATGTCAGAACCGAAAAAGATCCCAAAGCACAACACTGTACAGAAATGATAAGTTTATTAGACATTACCCAAGATGTTGATGAAAGTTTCCAAGAAATCTGATATTTTTTTTTTGGTCTGTTTACTTTTTTCTCCGCTGTTTGCAATCTGATGTGCCACAAAATAAAAAAATGTTCTTTGATACACCTAAAAAAAAACATTTAAAAAACGATTCGTTTACTTTTTCACCATTGATTTGCTCGAATTAGCTTTTAGACACCCTATTGTTACTTCAATCATGAACTTTTGAATATTTTAAAAGTAAAATATTACGTTTATCCCCTAAGTCCTATTTCAACAGAAGATTCAGGGACACCCTGTAAAGCATTTTTCTCAAAATTCACGAATTTCATAGCTCTGGGAGTTTCCTTTAAGCAAAAAAAAACTGTCACGATATCTTTATTCGTTTAAGAGTCATGATTTTTGCAAACAAAAAAGTCAAATTGAGCCAATGTGCGTCGGTAAAAGACAGAATAGCGGTTGTACCTACATGGCTATCGGCAGACACCTGGAGACAGATCGATGAGCGTAAGCCAATCAAGGCTCGGATTGTAGACGCCTCAGCAGTAGAAAGTACCGAGGTAGAAGCCCAATTTTGCGTGAAAAAGAAGATAGTGGAGTGTAGTGTAAGTCGGGACAAACGTCAGTACATCGACTCACTTGCCTCAAGGGCTGAAGAGCCCGGAAGCAGGTGCGACAGTAGGACTGTCTATAATATCACCAAGGAGCTCTTTGGAGACGAAGACCAACATCCCGCTGTCAGGCAGAATGAACCATTCAACATAGACGAGTCAAAATTTCCGTCCACTTGACCAAAACGAAGTGAGGATAGTAATATCCAAGCTGAATCCAACAAGGCTGCTGGACCTAACGGCTTACCGGCCGAACTTTTCAAGACAGCGGGGGATGAATTGGTAGAGTGCATACACCAACTCATCTCTAAGATTTCGTCAGACGAGTGTATGCCTGATGAATGGAACTTTAGCATCACTTGCCCGATCCACAAGAAAGGAGACCCCCTCAACTGCGCCAATTATAGAGGCATCAGTCTCCTCAACATCGCATATAAGATCTTTTCTGCGATATTGTGTGAACGCCTGAAACCTTTTATCAACAGCCTGATTGGACCCTATCAGTGCGGTTTCAGGCCAGGAAAGTCCACCATCGATCAAATCTTCACACTTCGGCAGATCCTGGAGAAAACCCAAGAATTCCAAATCGATACTCACCACCTTTTTATCGATTTCAAGGCCGCCTATGACAGAATGTATAGAGAAGAGCTTTATAGAGCCATGTCTAGTTTTGACATCCCTGCCAAAATTGTCCGTCTGTGTAGGCTGACGATGGAGAACGCTCGCTGCTCCATCAAGGTCGGTAATGACCTCACCGAGACCTTTGATGTCAAAAAAGGCTTTAGATATGGTGACACGCTGTCATGTGACTTCTTTAATATTGTACTTGAACGGATTGTGCGGAACTCACAAGCCAACACCGGAGGCACAATCTATTACAAGCCTGTACCGATATAGACATTATCGGAAGAACTCAGCGGGTTGTCATCGGTGCGTTTGCAAGCATTGAGGCGGAAGCGGCCAAAATGGGTTAAGCGATAAACGAGGGCAAAACCAAGTATATGCTGTCAACAAGAAGGGAAAGCCAACACCGACGAATTGGACAAAACGTCACCGTGGGCAGCTATAACTTCGAGGTAGTAAGGGACTTTGTCCCTTCGCTCTGCTATAAATTCTACAAACAAGATCAGTGCAGAAATGAATCGAAGAATAACTCTTGCCAATCGCTGTTTTTTTGGGCTTAGAAGGCAATTCAACAGTAAAGCTCTATCTCGAACAACTAAGGAGACTCTATATAAGACCTTGATTATCCCAGTCCTGCTTTACGGCGCTGAAACATGGACTTTAATAAAATAGGATGAAGATATACTTGGTCGCTTCGAGAGAAAAAATATTCGTAAGATTTTCGGTCCCGTTTGCGTTGACGGGTTTTGGAAGAGAAGATTCAATAACGAACTATACGAGCTGTATAGCGACATTGACCTAGTTAAAAACTGCGTATTGGACGTCTGAGATGGCTAGGACATGTAGAGCGGTTGGACACCAACGCTCCGGCCCGCAGAGTCTTCAACCCGGAAAGACGACACAGTAGAGGGAATCATCGCCGTAGGTGGCGCGCACAAGTTCAAGGGGACCTCGACCAACTTGGAGTGCACAACTGGAGGCAATTAGCTAAAGACCGAGCTAAATAGAGAGGCTTGTTGGTTGAGGCCCAGGTTCACCCTGAACTGTAGCGCCACCTAAGTTAGTAAGTAAGTCTATTTCGCTCGAAAATCTGGCGTAATTGCTTTCGGCTGCGTTAATTCTTTTTTCACCATCTTTGAGTGATCTTTTGTAGGATTAACCTTCGACGTCTCTACAATATGTTAGCCACAAGTTCAGGCAGGATCTATGGTATTCTAGGGGTTATTGTATTTGCTCCTCCTAACTTGCGTAACAGTCCCTAAGCCTTCCTACTTGAGTGAGTGAAGTTCATATTTTCCACCCTTTTCGTCCATTTATCCAATCGAGCTTTGTCTACCGATTTTAAAAGGTTGGTCGCAATGGTTGCTTCACCAGTATTTAAATATTCTTGGTAAAGTTGATCACTGTCTGTACTCCAACCAGGTATGTATTCCTTTCGAAAACCTCTTGGGATGTGTTTCTTAACAGAGATTAATAATACCCTTATACTGATGCTCAGGGCAAAGGCGGATAGGAAAAGGGGGGAGAGGAACGAAGGCCAGATCAGACGGGATAAAATATTTTTTGCACCGCTTAAGGAATCCTAGACATTTTGCAGCATTTTTGGCCACCTCGAATATGTGATCGTTCCATCGAAGATGGTTATTGATGTACATACCGAGAATGGCAAGTCTTTCAGATTCAGCGATGCAAGTACCATTCATGCATTAAGGTTGGGTGTTTTGGTCTCGCTTGAGTGACAGAAGACAGAATTGTGTTTTGGATGCATTAATTTCCACTCTATTGGTTGAACCCCATTTGATTATGCTGTCCAGGTCGGAATTAAATGTGTTTAACATACGTTGTCGTTCTTCATCCACGGCCGAAGAGCAGGGACGTGAGTTAGGGAACCAATATGAAAAACTGAGAGTACTGTCATCAGTGAAGGAATGGATTGGATTAGAAGTAGCAGACAAGAGGTCATTTATAAAAATGAGAAAGAGAGTCAGAGACAAAACGGAGCCCTGGGGAACACCAGCATTTATATGGTGAATTGCAGACTTGAAACCATCCAAGACAACTTGCATTGAACGGTCCGAAAGGTAATTTCTAATCCATTAAAGAAGAGACTCATCGATGCCATATGCACGCATTTTCGACAAAAGAGCCTGATGCCAAACTCTGTCAAATGCCTTAGAAATATCGAGCGCAACCATCTTTGTTTCACCGAAGTGATATAGAGATTGGTTCCACTTCTCGGTGAGATATGCCATCAGATCACCAGTGGACCTGTTGCTACGAAAACCATACTGCCGGTCATTGAGGAGTTTTCGTGAGTCAAGATATTTCATAAGCTGACGATTTATCAGCGTTTCCATGACCTTGGAAAGAAGGGACGTAAGTGCAATGGGTCGGTAATTGGACGGGGAGGAAGATTCGCCTTTTTTAGGGACGGGCTGGACAAATGCTGTTTTCCATCTACTCGGAAAGAGCCCCGAAGAGTAGGATAGACAGAAAAGTTTACGCAGAGGTTTTGCCAGCGTGGAAGAACACCTTTTCAGAACTATGGGGGGGATAGCATCTGGACCAGCGGATTTGTGTATGTTGAGACCTTTGAGTACTCCTGCAACTGTACGAGTGCGAAAGTGGACTTGTCCCATGGAAAATTCGACGCTCTCAAGTACAGGTGGAGACAAAGCACTATCTGGCATGGCGGAGTTCGCTGCAAAGTGAGCAGCAAGCAGATTGGCCTTGTCTAAGGAGCTGACAGCTGGAATGTCATTGTAAGTTAGCGTTGGGATGGCAGACGAGGCAGAATTTTCAATATTTTGGACGAATGACTAAACATTTTTGCTACCTTTGGGACATTGTAAAATTTGTTGCCTCAATTTTTGGTCATGTAAGCATTTTACACGCCGAATGTGGACATTGCAGTCATTTCTGGCTTGTTTAAACTTCTTTCGGTTTTTCTCAGAATTGTTGGCTTTATAAGACCGAAAACTTACCTCTTTTAACCTGATAACCTATTTGCAGCTCTGATCAAACCACGAGTTTACCTTGGGTTTAATGCTCTTTATTCTGTTAGGAATATAGTGTTTCATACCTAAGAGAATAGTGTCAGAAATCATATCAGCGGCGGCATCCACGTCACTATCGAGGAAGCATAGCGACCAGTTAAATCTCCTAAAGAAACTATTTAGGCCGTCCCAGTTGGCTTTCTCGTAACGCCAAACTTTTCTTTTAGGAGTTTTTTTCTTTAACTGTGTGGTCGGAGTACGAGAATTTAGCCGATATGATGTTGTGGTCAGACCGGCCTAGAGGCGCTAACATATCAGTGATGTATTTATCAGGGTACGAAGTAAGAAACAAGTCCAGCATGTTGGCGGAATTAGTTACAATGTCCGGTATGCGTGTAGGCTCATTTACAAGCTGAGTCAAATTGTTTATCTCAGCGAAAAGTTCAACATACCTTCCTTCGGGTGTTGTCTGGCCAGAATGTCGAAGCCACTCCGAATTGTGTATATTGAAATCACCCGCAATGACGATTTCAGTATGAGGACACAGGGAGACAATTCGTGTGATGGAATCGGACAGCGCATCAAGCTCGTTAAAAGTTGAGTTGCTATCCGTACTAGGGCTTCTGTGAAGAAAGCAGTAGTGAATTATTTGCTTACGGACGGTGAATTTTAGCCATTTGTAGTTAAATTCCGGATTGGAACAGTGGCCATACTGTGGTGGAACTTGGTAAGCTATATCACTACGGACATAAAGGGCAAGGCCGCGATGGGGAAAGAATAATGGCACTAGGTTATATCCAGGCGGCTTCAAATCAGATGATTCTTCAACTACCTGTGTTTCACTAAGTGCCAAAACAGCTGTTTTATAGGAATTAGCGTGGGCGTAAGTCGAAGAAATTCGTTCGAAGCCCAAGAATGTTGGGCTGATTTCGATCAGCTACCATTCTCTACATATAGATGATTTCACATTCGTTGCTATACCATATGAACGGTGTTAGTGTGCATCAATCAGTGAGAAACTATTAATTTTGCCTCGTGATAATAATTGGGACTTTTAGCATTACCCAGGTGCAGTGCATGGAGCTTGACTATCCTTTGCAACCCTTGAAGAAAGTAAAAGTGGCGACAGTGATCATGAAACCAGCAACATTTCCCTTCGCAATTTTGCTGTGAATAAATTTCTTTGCACTGCTGTTGAAATATTCGCAATAAAACACACCTATAGTAAAAATGTCGAAAAGAGAACAAATATTTTCAAAGTAGCGTCCCAAATGTGCCTGGAAAAAGGTGGTTTCCCTGAGCCTTGGAAATTGTAACACCTGGTTTTACTCCCTAAAGAAAAGGAGCCACCTGGAGTACCATCTCCTGGATGCAATTGGAAAAATCCTGGAGCACATCATCTACAAAACATCTTCAGTTCGGATTTAGAAAATCTCGCTCAACGGTAAACGCCATTAAGATGCCGAGTTCAACTCGGCAGAATGATCGTTTATAAGGAGAACATTAGTCAATATGGGCATGCCATACTACCTATGAAAAATAGTGGCAAACTATCTGACTAATAGCTGACTAAGGGCTTGAAATACTACAACGCATTGACGTATTATATAAATACTGCTAATGAAATGTCACTTTCATACTATGTCTGCAGAAAAATGTGTTCCAACATCTCCAGCTCCCTTGTTTCAGTGCGGTATTAAACAGAAACAAAATATCCGCCATCATAGACATAACCCATAGAAACTTGCGTCATCTGTGTTTGTTCAGAATGGGTTTAGCGATAAACGAGGGCAAAACCAAGTATATGCTGTCAACAAGAAGGGACAGCCAACACCGACGAATTGGACAAAACGTCACAGTCGGCAGCTATAACTTCGAGGTAGTAAGGGACTTTGTCTACCTTGGCTCTGCTATAAATTCTACAAACAACATCAGCGCAGAAATCAATCGAAGAATAACTCTTGCCAATCGCTGTTTTTTTTGGCTTATAAGGCAATTCAACAGTAAAGCCCTATCTCGAACTACTAAGGAGACTCTGTATAAAACCCTGATCATCCCAGTCCTGCTTTATGGCGCTGAAACATGGACTTTATTAAAAGAGGATGAAGATATCCTTGGTCGCTTCGAGAGAAAAATTCTTCGTAAGATTTTCGGTCCGGTTTGCGTTGACGGGTTTTGGAGGAGAAGATTCAATCATGAACTATACGAGCTGTACAGCGACATCGACCTAGTCAAAAAGCTGCGTATTGGACGCCTGAGATGGCTAGGACATGTAGAGCGAATGGACACCAACGCTCCGGCCCGCAGAGTCTTCGAATTTAATCCCGAGGGACGACGCAGTAGAGGGAATTATCGCCGTAGGTGGCGCGTACAAATTCAAGGGGACCTCGACCAACTTGGAGTGCGCAACTGGAGGCAATTAGCTAAAGACCGAGCTAAATGGAGAGGCTTGTTGGTTGAGGCGCAGGTTCACCCCGAACTATAGCGCCACCTAAGTAAGTAAGTAAGTTTGTTCAAGTGTACTGGCTATAAAAAACTGTTAACATTTAAATAGTTTCAATATTCGTTGTCATAGATGTCACTGCAAATATTTTCTTGTTTCCTACAGTTACAATATTACGAATTTGAATTTCGTTGCAACACAATCTGTACTGTGAATCACAGCCAACATAGCACTTCATTTTATCTCTATCTTCCTTTTTTAAGTTAGAGTTACTATGTATTCCACAATTAAATATTCCTAGTTTATTTTTCCACAATCAGAAACACAAATCAAAACAGAACTTTTTTTTTCCATTGGCTCGCCAACTGTCAAACAAAGCACCAGTTTTAAATTTTTCCCGCTGTGGAACAAGGGAGCTTGAGATGTTGGAAAATGCGTGAAGTTGGGCACTAGCAGTCCATATATAATACGTCAACGCTACAACATGTCTGTGGGAGTTCCACAAGGTTCCGTACTCAGCCACTTTTTGTGGAACATCATGTACGATGGAGTTCTGCGACTACCTCTGCCGCAAGGAGTAAACATTTTTTGGATTCGCTAACGATATCGCTGTGGTTACAGAATATTTGGCGCAACAGCTCTTTAAAGTGGCAGGGCCTAGCTTCTCGCAACCACTCATGTTGTGAGCGTTATATTTTTCACACGAATGGAAGGGTCCTACCGTTTAATGCCGAATCCGAACGGCGATTTGAGAAGCCTTTTCGTGACAACAATACTCTCGGATGTTTGTCAGACGCTCGCGAGAGTTTCTTTTTAGATGGCGCTACGGTCCGGGGTGGACCTGGGCCTCTACCAACAAACCTCTCCAGCTAGCACGATTATGACCCAGCTGCCTCCAGTTGCGCACGCCAAGTTGGTTGAGGTCCCCCTCCACTTGTTTGCGCCACCTACCGCGAGATCGTCCTCTACTGCGTCGTCCATCCGGGGTGGATTCCAAAACTTTCTTAGCGGGAACGTTGGGCTCCATCCGCTCTAAATGACCCAGCCATCTTAGTCGCTGTATGTGAACTCATCTGGCTAAGTCGATGCCCTTGTACAGGCCGTATAGCTCGGCATTGTACCTTCTCCTCCACTCACCGTCTATGCAGACGGGGCCAAAGATCGGTTCGAAGAACTTTTCTCTCGAAATAATCAAGGGCATCCTCATCCGGTTTTGTCAAAGCCCATGCCTCTGCGCCATACAGCAGGACTGGGATGATTAATGTCTTATAAAGAGTTACCTTAGTGATTCGAGATAGGGCTTTGCTACTCAATTGCCGTTTTAGCCCATAGAAACAACGATTGGCAAGAGTTATTCTCCGTGTGATCTCCCTACTGATGTCATTTGCCGAGCTGACCATAGAGCCTAGGTAGACAAAATCCTTTACTACCTCAAAATTGTATCTGTCTATTGTGGCGTTCTACCCAAGACGCCGATGTTGGGTGTCCTTTTTTGTAGACAGCATATATTTTGTTTTGCTTTCATTGACCGCTAGACCCATCTTTGCTGCCTCGATCTCAATACTCGTAAATGCCCCATTGACTGCCCGCTGAGTTCTTCCGATTATGTCAATGTCATCGGCATAAGCGAGTAGTTGTACAGACTTGTAAAAGATTGTACCTCCGGTGTTGGCTTGTGAGTTTCGTACAATTCTCTCAAGTACTATGTTAAAGAAATCGCATGATAGCGCGTCACCTTGTCTAAGACCTTTCCTGACATCGAATGGTTCGGTGATGTTCTTACCGACTTGGATGGAGCAGCGAGAGTTCTCCATCGTCATTCTGCACAAACGGATGCGTTTGGCAAGGATGCCAAGACTAGAAATGGCTCTGTATAACTCGTCTCTATACACACTATCATAGGCAACTTTGAAATCGATGAAGAGGTGGTGCGTATTTTATATTCATGGGTTTTTTCCAAGATCTGCCGTAGTGTGAATATTTGGTGATAAGGACCTATCAGGTTGTTGACGATCGGTTTTAGGCGTTCACATAATACGGCAGACAGGAGACTTATACCTCTACAATTGGCGTAGTTCAGAGGGTCTCCTTTCTTCAGGATCGGGAAAACGATGCTGAGGTTCCATTCATCGGGCATACTTTCGCCCGACCAGATTTTACAGATGAGCTGGTGCATGCTCCTTACCAACTCATCTCCTCCTGCCTTGAAAGTTCAGCGGCAAGGCCGTCGACTCCAACAGCTTTGTTGAATTTGAGTTTAGATATCGCTATCCTCACTTCATTCTCGGCTTAACGGGAACCTTGACTGCCATCGTCACCGTTGAATGGCTCATTCTGCCTGACAGCGGAATATTGGTCATCATCGCCGTTTAACAGTTTGCAGAAGTGTTCCTTCCATATCCTCAGCACCGACTGCGATTCTACTACTATATTGCCATTTTCGTCCCTGCAGGCTTCTGTTCTGGCTTTGAAACCCTGGCATGTTCTTTTTACCTTTTGGTGAAATTTTCGAACATCATTCCTGTAATAAAGTCTCTCAATCTCCTCGATCGAGCGCTTCTCGTAAGCAGCTCTAGTCCTTCTATGTAGCGCCGCTTTGTACGCCTCTTGTTTAGCTGCATGTGCTTGCCGGCATTCCTCATCAAACCAGGGGTTTCGTTGTGGTGGCCGAGAGAAACCCAGTACATCAGAGGCGGCATCTCTGATGGCTTGTTGGCAACGCTGCCACTGGTCTTCCTCATTTGCTGCTGGCGGCATAGAACTTAGATTGAGATTAGAAGAAACACGATCGGCAAAGATTCTGGCGGTCTCTTGCGATTGTAGCCGCCCGACGTCAAATTTCCTCACAGTATTTCGTCGATTTCGCTCCGTTCTGAATATCCGCATCCGTACCTTGGCTACAACTAGGTAGTGATCCGAGTCCACATGGGCTCCTCGGAAAGTCCGGACCCAGAATACTGGAAGATTGCCTTGCGTCGATCGCAATGTGATCGATTTGGTTGACCGTTTTTCGATCAAAGGAGAGCCATGTTCCTTTGTGAATGTCGAGACGTGGGAACCGCGTACTAGCTACGACAAAGTTTCGCCCCGCTGCAAAGTCGATTAGCCTGAGTCCGTTGTCGGATGTGATGTCGTGCAGGCTGTGCTTTCCGACCACGCGACTAAAGAGGTCCTTTCTTCCTAGCTTTGCGTTAAAATCACCTAGGATAATTTTAACGTCGTGGCTAGGGCATTGCTCATACATCTTGTCAAAGGGCTGGTAGAAGTCCTTCTCCTCATGAGGGGCGTGAACGCATATTAGTCTAATGTTGGCAAATTTAGCCTTGATACGGATAGTCATAAGGCGCTCATTCACATGCCGGAAACTCAAGACTTCTTGCCTAAGTCTGCCTCCAATGACAAATCGGCACCCGAATAGACGCTGTCCTTTTTGTCTGTAGCAATCGCCGTAGTAGATGTCGCAGTTTTTCATACTCCTTTTGCCCGGCCCATCCCATCGCACTTCTTGGATGGCGGTAATGTTTACTTTGAGACAGTCTAGGGCCCCGCAAGTTGTTCGGCTGCAGGTGGTTTGTAGAGGGATCTAACATTCCACGTGCAGACACGAAGATCGTTGTCCTTTTTACGTTTACTTGGGTCGTCAACAGTAAATTCATCCGTGTCCGAGGCTGTTGGTTGCTTCGTAACCGAAGGTTTTTTACGTGGTAGTGAAGTTAACCCGACGGCACAACCCCCAACCTGGAGGACCAAATCTTTTTTTAGCAACCCCTAGGAAGAGGGGCCGGATACACCGATGTCAGTAACCCACTTCGAGGATATGAGCGCTGCCGTTGGTCCATTAAGGGTTTATCCGCCACCATCTCTTTTTCAATACCCTGACGTAGTATTGAAAATTCTTACAGACAGTAGGAACCCTTTCGTATCATCACATGCCTTTTTTGATAAAATTAACTTTCACGAATTAAACGATAGGCTATGCTATGAATATTGGGACAGTGTTTATGTTGAACAGAATGCCTCCTTAGCATATGATATTTTTCTTAGCATTTTAAAACATTATTCAAGTTTATCCACTTTCACTTTAACACAAGAAAAAATCGGAGTATCGCCTTAAACCTTGGATAACTCGTACCCTTATTAAACAAATTAATCTAAAGCAAAAAATTAAGAAAAAAAATTTTGAAACATCAACTGAATAATAACTTAAAAAGTCGTTTTAACAAGCTGTACAAAAAATTAAATACGGACGTTAAAAAAGCTCGGGAAAGCTATTATCATTTCAAAATACAAGCGGCAAGTGGGAATCTTAAGAAAGAGTGGCAAGTCGTTAACAGTATTGTTAGTCGAAAAGTTTGTTCTATCACAGATCCCATCATACTTGAAAATGGTAGTATTAAGATTTCAAATCCTTTGGATATAGCCTACGAATTCAGTAATTACTTTGCTTCCATTGGACAAACTTATTTTTCAGGTAGTACACAAACTTCTTGTATCTGTTGCACTAAGCCTGGTACTGAATGCAATGATTATAAAAACAGCTTCGTTTTTGAGCCTATTACGGGATTTGAATTACTAAAAACCATTAATTCTCTTCCTAATTCCAATACTCATGGATATGATGAAATTTCGAATTTGGTTCTAAAGAACATTGGACCTAATTTAGTAGATATTTTGTCTTACCTTTTTAAGTTAAGCATTATGTCTGGGACTTTTCCCTCTGCACTTAAATGCGCTGTAGTGATTCCTTTATTTAAGAAGGGTATCAGGACAGACAAATCAAATTATAGGCCAATTTCTCTGTTGCCTTCAATCTCAAAAGTGTTTGAAAAATTAATTAAAAAGAGAATTTTAGCCTATCTTAATCATAAAAATTTTCTTAGTCCTATGCAGTTTGGTTTTAGGAATGGCTTCTCCACTGAGGATGCTTTGTTGGATTTTTGCTCTATTTTATACAAGGGGTTAGATAACAAACATTTTTGCGCTGGCCCTTTTTGTGGATATAACTAAGGCGTTTGACATGGTTGACCATGAAATTCTCTTAGATAAATTATATAAGGCCGGTTTTAGAGGATTCATATATAATTGGTTTGAGTCTTATCTTAAAGATAGAATGCAATACGTAAAAATTGGCAGCAATATAAGCAGTTCAAAAACCAATAACTTGGGGGTGCCTCAAGGTTCTGTGCTTGGCCCAATTTTATTACTTATATACATAAATTCCTTATTTGCTCTTCCATTCGTGGGTAAAACTAAAGCCTTTGCCGACGACCTTGGAATTGCATATTGTTCAGTCAGTTCGTTAGACTTAATTGCTGACATAAACCATGACGTTTTCTTACTAAGATGTTGGTTTGCCAATCATTATTAGTAGCAAAACTAAGTTAATGTTTTTCAGTCTTACTGAGCAGGAGTATCCCGACTCAGATATAATATTTCATTCTCATGACTGCGCGAGTCACGATTTGCTGAACAACTAATGCCGATTGCAAAGTGGGCAAACTTTCAATAGGAATGCTTACTGCAGTATTGATTGCTTCAAGATTGAAAGTGTAGATAGTTTTAAGTATCTTGGTGTTACCATAGACACAAATTTGAACTGGTCCAAACACATTCTTTCTTTGAAAATATATCTTCTTTGTTCTACTCGTTGTCTCTTCCGCCTTAGAAAGTATTGCTCTCTTAACACTTTGAAAAGGGTTTATTATTGTTTATTCCAATCACGATTGCAATATGGACTTTGCAGTTGGGGTGGCGTTTACCTTAGCAAACTACAGCAATTAACGGTCTCTCAAAAATCTGCAATTCGAAACGTTTGTAATTCTCACCGTTCAGCACACATAAAGGTGCGTCCAGACCAAAGAAACATTTCAGAAACATTTCAGAAACATTTCAGAAACATTTCAGAAACATTTCAGAAACAGAGAAACATTTCTGAAATGTTTCTGAAATGTTTCCGAAATGTTTCTGAAATGTTTCCGAAATGTTTCTGAAATGTTTCTTTGGTGTGGACGCCGATGAAACATTTCTGAAATGTTTCTGAAATGTTTCTCTGTTTCCCATTCGCGACGGAAAACTATTTTTGTTTCTCAAGCTCCACATGCAGAAAGTGAGTGTTTTTTGTGAAAATAAAAATAAAAAAAGTGTTAAGAAAGGCGTGGAGTAATGAGGATACAATTTCTTTAATTAAATTGTATGAAACTAAAAGAGTTTTATGGGATCCCCAAAACGAAAATTACAAAAAAAGAATTTTCTCTATTTTTAAAAAAATATCTTTGCCACTTTTTTTTTTCTTCTTCTTATCGTTTTCTATTTTTTTTATGATGATGAAGCACGACGCTATTAATACTACCTCTTTTGAGCCCATCATCTTCAAGAGCAAAAATGGATAAAAAGAAACATTTCAGAAACATTTCAGAAATGTTTCATTTGGCGTCCACACCAAAAGAAACATTTTAGAAACAATGGGAAACAATTGGCAAACATTTCAGAAACATTTCAGAAACAATGTTTCTGAAATGTTTCTTTGGTCTGGACGCACCTTAATGGACCTATTCAGGATCTTAAAAATTCTTCCTTTGCGTCATTTATTTTATTTTAAGGTTCTAAAGGTCTTCTTTATTAGAGGCGGGTATCTGGATAGTCCAATTTCTGACTTACACAGCTTACGTAGCCATTCAAACTTTGTTGTAAATGTTCCTGCTTTTCGCACTACAAGTTACAGAAACTTTTACTCTACTGTTTCATGCAACAGTCTGCCCTTGGAAATTCGGTCCATAAGAAATTTATCCCGGTTTACAAAAGTAATTAAATCATGGCTTCTTGGTTTTAATCATCACGAAATCGAAACTCTGTTGCATTTTACAGTTCAAAAAGATAAAAAATAAAATGATTTGCTCATTTGCTTAACTAACTACGTAGCCATTTCTGCCATTTATAATTAGTTTTTGATTGTATCACTTTTTTATTTGTTAAAGATCAATTTTTACTCTTCCTCACTTACTGGATTTAAAAAAATGTAATTTCTGTTTGTCTACCTTTGTACACCCCACACAAAGTAAAATTTATTAAAACGTGGCATCACTTCTATTTTTTTTTTAAATAAAGATGTCACTAACTATTCTATATGTGTTAAATGCTTACAAATTTTATATTGAATTGTAAACTTTTTCTGCTTACATATGAATAAAGAAAATTGAATTGAATTGAATTGAATATAATGACAGTCCCGCGGGGAGAGTGACGGAAGTGTGCAGTGTGTGGATTAGTACGTAGGCGCATTCCTGCCATCGATTATTCGGGTTTGCGAATTGTGCATGCTAGCAGCCCGGGCTACTAGCATTTTTAAAAGATTATCAACATCACCTGGTGCAACCAAAAAAAAAAGAATAAAAAATTGTAAAAATGCGTAGCAACATTGTTGGCAGCTCTTTGCCTATAAACATGCACAGATGCATTACTAGATTGAATTGAAAAATAAGATAGTAGTACTTCTTTACTTCTTTTTCTTTATCATCTATCCCTGATATGTACGAGTAAATGTGTCGTCAATTCTTTTATTTTCATTTGTTTACTTGAAGGAACACTGTTTGACTTTGCATTATAAATTATACGTTTTCAAAAAATTGCACAAACATTTCTAAAAGTCTATATCGTACCCGGCCGAATTAAAGACCAGGATCGGAAGAGTAATTGCTTTAGCATGAGATCCGATGCATTCTATTCGCGTATCATTTATCAGTGATAGCAGAAGTCTCACCCCATTCTCGTTCGCCCCCGTTTGCTTGTAGAAAACACAGCTTGTTCGTTACATTGAAAGACTGGCTAAAATATGAATATACCTACGTGTGTACAAGACAAGCTATCAAGATGCCCTTTAAAGTCTGACAATTCCTAAAATATCCGATATGTGTATATCAAATAAAGAGGAGATATTTTGTATTGGTATTATGCTGACTGCAACATCCATCGAAAGAAATGCTTTGAGGGGTGATTACTTCATAACAACCAACATTTCTATTTGTTTTTTTTTGTTTTGTTAGTTCTGCGATTGCGCTTTTATTCGGAATGATTAAATAGGCTGACATGTGAAGTTGCGGTAATATATAAAAGATATCAACCTGTATTTTGATACCTACTACCATAATGTCGGGGGTGGAGCTAAGATTACGCCAACACAATTGGAATGGAATCTATCATACCGATTGGAATGAATATCTTGGGCTTGCGCGGCACAATCTTTCCAGCTTTGTTTCCAGCTTTCAAACACATGTACTTCAACTCCTGAATACCGCAGACACATACGTACTCCTATATTTCCCCAGTGTTTCGCAAAAAAAAAAAAAAAATGCACCACCAGAAATATTTGAAATGTTTAAAAAATAAATACATTTGGCCGGTACTTATTTTCAGTAGAATACAAATCTTTTGATGGTTCCTCTAGTTACTTTTGAAGTAAACCTCTAATGCAGGTCTTCGAGGTCAGGATAACGTAAAATACTAGTAAATTCGGGATATACGAGTACAAAGGAGTGAAGTGTTCAACGGTGTACGAGTACATACAACCTGAGAGCGATACAAAACAATGAAAATGCGGATAGTTCGTATAAGTTTAGCAGGCTTACTCGTAATGTCCACCTCCGACGGCAAATTACAAGACTCGTAGGGGCGTGATGTGCACGTAGCATGCGATTTCGTATTAAGGCCAGTGTAACGAATAAGATTTTAGGACGAATCGAAGTGTAAAAACGTTCTAAGGTGAATTATATGTGCATATATACATACATAGAGTGAAGGTGGATTACCATTACTTTTCCACGTTGGGGAGATATATTAGTTAATCGGTTCATATTTTTCAATCCATTGATTGAGTCGCGACAAAAAAGGTTTCGTCCATTCGTTTGTTTCTGAATGCGTCGTTCGACGGTATTCATTTTTTTTTTTTCAATCTTGTGTACCTTACCTACAATCGTTTCACCATAGAGCCATATTATTATGTTAAATTCTGTGGTAAAGTCTAAATCTACTAAGCAGGGACAACTTAGTTGCAGAACAAGAAATCTTTTAAAAACATCTTGAAATGTATGTATTCCAATAAAGTCTTTTAACAGCATGTCAGGCGCTTACGTTGCGTCAAAGATTCTTTTAACCGAAGTTTAAAACAACAATATTTGGTGATTGAAGGTAAACGAACGAAACAACCGTGGTTCAGAATTTATACTGAAATCATCGACCCTTATCAGTAGTCGATAGCATAGCTGATACTACCGCTTTAGCCGGCGCTAAATTCAAAAGTGTAATCTTGTACAGACAGTCGATATTCATTTTAAGTCTTCTTTAGAGACACGACTTTAAGCTGATGCCAATGGTGCATTTACCTGTCCCGCTAGTTCTGTTACAAGTACAAAACGTTATAAAAATGAAGGTAGGTAGGTAATGTTGAGGTCCAAAAAGAACCCAATTAGCGCTTAAAGTGCGCCGTTTTGTTACCACGGACTCGTGTCTACCTGTTGTAGTGGCTAGTTAAAGATGATGTTAAGTTTAAACCCAGCCCGTGGAGTTCAGAAAGAGGATTAGTTCTCCAATCCTTTTGTCCGCTATCTCTCTCAGATCCTCGAAGAAGGGTTTGCAAAGAGTTTGTTGTCTGATCCTCGCCAGGGCCGGACATCTGCAAAGGAAATGTCGTAGAGATTCTTTCTCATTAATATCCTTGCAGCTCCTACAAAAGGTGTTGTGGGGGATACCAAGCTTGGCCGCATGGTCTTCAACTGGCCAGTGACCTGTGATAATAGCTACGACTTTGGCAATAACTGGTCTTGGTTTGCCTAGTAACTCTTTTGACCTGGGTTTGTTGAAACTGGGCCACGTCTTCCTAGATATGACACAGCTTGTGAGGTTGTTCCACCCGCGATTGGCTAGCTGGAGGAAGTGAAGGTGAATATAGCCCTTTTTTTTTTTTTTTTTTTTTTTTTTTTTTTTTTTTTTTTTTTTTTTTTTTTTTTTTAAACAGGTGTGTGGCCACGCCCAAATGGCGTGTAGGCACTGCGACCAAGGAGATCTATTGTGCCATAGGCCACTTTTAGGCAGCAGTACTTCTACTCTCCTTATGAAAGCTATAATTACGGCTGCGGAGGTGTTCCTAAGATCTTTTGGAGATATGATCTCTTTGAGGAAAAAGCTTCTCCTAGTTCTACACAGAGCTACACACTCACATAGTATGTGTTCTGCGGTTTCGTCCTCTTCTAGGCAGAGGCGGCAGGTGATATTCTCCGAAATTCTCATTTTGTTGAGGTGGTAGAGAAGTTGGCAGTGACCGGTAAGGAAGCTCACAAGCCTTCTTATGTCATTTCTGCCGTATTTTAGGATATCAATTGCCTGTCTTTGGAAGGGTTGGACAGCTCTTTTAGCCTGCCTGAGACCTTGGGAGTTATTCCAGTGGGAGATGCACATGTTGCGTTCCCAGGTGTTTAGGGAAAGTTTGAAGGCGGAATCGGGTATTCCGCAGAAGGGTTCAGGTCCAGTGAACAACTCAGAGGAGCCCTTCCTAGCTAGTAGGTCTGCAGTTTCATTGCCGTCAACGCCTACATGACCCGGTACCCACCACAATTTTACTTTATTGTGTCGGCACAGATTTTGTAAGCTGTCGAAGCAGCTTAGAACTGATTTTGAGCTGATCACATGGGAGATCAGTGCTTTGAGCGCCGCTTGGCTATCGGTGAGTATATGGATAGAGGCACCTTTGATGCCTGAGTGCAGGTTAATGTTAGCACAAGTTTCAATGGCGTAAAGCTCGGCCTGGAAAACACTAGGACTCTTTCCGAGTGATTTCGAAATTTTATGGTTGGGTCCATACACACCGGCGCCAACTCCTGAATCCATTTTTGATCCATCGGTGTACCACACTATACCTTTTGGATCAAGCGACGGTCCGCCATTATTCCATATATCACGGCTTGGGATCACAATCTCAAACCTTCTACCAAAGTAGAGTGATTTAGGCGTAAAGTCGGAGACCGTGCTTTGTATGTCTAGCTCGGAGAAGTCGGACAATAGTTCCATGAGATCCACGTGATCCCGTGTACTATTAGCATCTGATTTTCTGAGACTAACTGCACTGCGGATTGCCACTTTTTTTATGAATATATGTAACGGAGTAAGTCCGATTATGGCTTCAATGGCTGTTGTGGGACAAGTGTGCATAGTACCTGTGATGCCGAGGCAAGCTAGTCTTTGGAGTTTTGTGAGTTTATTTATGGTTGTGACCTCTTTGGTTTTCGTCCACCAGACTACGGACGCGTATGTCAGAATGGGTCTTACAACCGTGGTATATAACCAGAAAATGACCTTTGGAGACAGGCCCCAGGTCTTGCCGTACATACGGCGACAGGCCCACAAGGCAGTAGTCGCCTTGGCAATTTTATTCTTAATATGGGAATTCCAGTTAAGCTTCTTATCCAGGACGATTCCTAGATATTTGACCTCATCGGAGAAATTGATTGTTGTGCCGTTTAGAGTCACTGAGCCAATATTCAGCGTTCTTCTTCTTGTAAACGGTACAACGACTGCCTTGCTGGGGTTAATCGATAGGCCCTCCCCAGCACACCAGTCCGAGACTACAAGGAGTGCATTATGCATGAGTTGACACACATTGTCTTCATGTTTGCCTTTAATGATGATCACTAGATCATCTGCATAGCCTATGGTTGTGAAACCTGAACTATTAAGTGTGTTCAATAAGTCATCCACCACGAGTGACCATAAGAGAGGCGAGAGGACGCCGCCTTGAGGGCAGCCTTTGGCCGCGGAGACCGTCACAGAGACCTCTCCAGACGAAGATGTTATTATGCGGCTATCGAGCATGTTCCTAACCCATCTGGTAGTAGGTTCGTCTATTCCCCTGCGTCTCATAGCACTAGTGATGGATTCATAACCAGTGTTATCAAAAGCACCTTCTATGTCAAGGAATGCACAAAGGGCGATTTCTTTGGAGCGGTAGGCAGCTTTAATCTCTGTGACGAGATAGTGAAGGGCGCCTTCCGTAGATCGACCTTTCCTGTATGCAAATTGACTAGAGTGCAGAGGTATAGTCTTTTCAAGAATGCCTCTAATGTGTAAGTCTAGCAGTCTTTCCATGGTTTTCAAGAAAAACGATGTCAAGCTGATTGGATGGTAACATTTAGGTAGCTCGCTGGGTTTGTTACCTAGCTTAGGGATAAACACCACATTTACCTCCCGCCAAGTTAGTGGAATGTATCCCAGGTTGAAGCTTGTTCTAAAAAGAGCTACCAAGGCAGGCAAGATGTAATCCAGACCTTTCTGTAGAATATAGCCCTTAACGGCACCAAGCGGAATGTCGACTCTTTCTGCTAGAGAGCCGTTAAGAGCCGACCCTCGCCTGGCCAGCTCATCAGCACGCTCATTTCCCTCATGGTTGCTGTGCTCTGGGACCCAGATGAGAGTGATTCTCGAGTGAGTGCTTTGTTGATTCAATTCAAACCGGCATTGCTCTACCAGTTTTGAAGAGATGCAGACTGCATCAATGGCCTTGATGGCAGCCTGGCTATCCGAAAAAATAGCGATATTGTGATTAGATGTTGGAAGATTGTTTAGCAGGCGGCAGGCTTCTCGAATCGCAAGAAGTTCCGCTTGGAAAACGCTGGCAGAGTCTGGGAGACGGAAGGACCTTGATATATTCAGCTGATCAGAGAATATGCCTGCGCCGACTCCGCAGTCCATCTTCGAACCGTCCGTGTATATCCTTATATGATAGTTGCAGGTAACGCTTCCGTTCTTCCATTCTTCTTTGGAAGGGAATTTTGCTAAGAACGATTTTCTGAAGTTGAGTTTGGGTATCGTGTAGTCGGTAGAGGGCGCAACCAGTTCACTTGGAATCGTCTCCAGGACCTTGCCATGACCATATGGCCTTGTGGTCCAGCATCCATATTCCCTGAGCCGGACTGCGCTGCATATAGCTGTGTCTATGATGTGTAGTTCGAGAGGGATCAGATGCAAGATCACACTGAGACATCAGTGTGCGCAGCGTCGGACTGCGCTGCATATAGCTGTGTCTATGATGTGTAGTTCGAGAGGGATCAGATGCAAGATCACACTGAGAATGCCGGTACCTTTGTTTTGGTGGTAAACAGCATCATTTCAGTCTTCTCCGGATTTACTCCGAGGCCACAGCTCGTAGCCCATGAGTGTACCTTATCCACAGCTCTCTCCATGAGTTGACTTATCGTGGAGAGGAACTTTCCTGATACTAGTATAACCATATCATCCGCGTACGCAACCACCTTAAAACCCTCCCTATCAAGTCGCACCAAGATTTTATTGATCGCCATTAACCAGAGCAGGGGGGAGATGACTCCGCCTTGTGGACTTCCTCTGTTTACCGTCTTAGTTGTACTACTGTTGCCTAGTGTTGCTTGGATTATACGAGTACTGAGCATAGAAACTATCCATTGGCTAATAAAGCCTTCTACACCTAACTCAGGGAGAGATTCCTGAATAGATTCAGTGAAAATGTTGTTGAAGGCTCCTTCTATATCAAGCAATGTGACGAGAGTATATTCTTTGTAGTGAAGAGTTTTTTCCACTGTACGCACGACCTCATGAAGAGCGGTTTCTGTGGACCGCCCTTTAAGATACGCATGCTGGGATTTCGACAGTGGAGAACTCAGGTTATCGGTAATAACCGATTATAAATTATAAAAATTAAACTACAAAATGTTTTGGATTAGTATTTATGAAATATATTTGCTTAAACAGTTAACATTTAAAAAGAGGCGGTTTATTCAAAGTGACCGCCTTTTGTTTTAACGCAGATCCTCAAATGGTGTGGCCACTAGGTTACAGCGGCAGGCAGGGTTTCCAGCGATATGGACAACGCTGCTCTGTTAAGAGGCTTTCCAAATTTCGGAAGGGTTTCTTGTAGGCCATACTCCCCAACACTGACCACAAAGAATAATCCGAAGTTAAGGTCTATCCTCGGAAGCCATTAAAGCAGGAATGTTTATTCCAAACTACTGCTAAGCGGATTTGGCTTTATGTGCTGGAGCAGAGTCTTGATGGAAAACCCACCTTGGGCTAGTCTAGATTAGGTTAGGTGGCTATCCTCCTTAATCTTTAGGAATTACTTAGACCAAATGAGGTCCAATGTGTTACCACGTGAACCGGTTATTTCCGTCACTCTTGGAACAAATTTGAATTTAGGATTAATTTCCAGATGCTATTGATATCCGAATCGGTGACACCTATGAGTTCCTCAAAGAAGTATTACCCAAGAGTTTGTTTTCTAGCTGAAGATAGTGATGGACAGCAGGAGAGCAAGTGAGGGGGGATTTCGCCTCTTTTTCATCCATACAGCTGCGACAAAAGCCATTGGCCGGAATTCCAAGCCTCATGGCGTGCCTGCCTGGTACACAATGACCAGTAAATATTCCAATCAGGATACCTATGCGTGGTCTGCTGATCAGTAGCAGGCGTATTTGATTGGGGCCATGTTTCACCGAGGTGAAACACCTGGTGATTGGCAAATGCGGGTGATAGTAGTAAGGGGACAAAAGAGATTGCGCCAACTATAGGGGTACTTACTTACTTACTTAGATTGCGCTACGGTCCGGGGTGGACCTGGGCCTCAACCGACAAACCTCTCCAGCTAGCACGATTACGAGCCAGCTGCCTCCAGTTGCGCACGCCAAGTTGGTTGAGGTCCCATTCTACTTGTTTGCACCACCTACCGCGAGGTCGTCCTCTACTGCGCCGTCCGTCCGGGGTGGATTCGAAGACTTTCTTAGCGGGAAGGTTGGGCTCAATCCGCTCCAAATGACCCAGCCATCTTAGTCGCTGTATGTGAACTCTTCTGGCTAAGTCTATATCCTTGTACAGGCCGTATAGCTCGGCATTGTACCTTCTCCTCCACTCACCGTCTTTGCAGACGGGACCAAAGATCGATCGAAGAACTTTTCTCTCGAAATAACCAAGGGCATCCTCATCCGGTTTTGTCAAAGCCCATGCCTCTGCGCCATACAGCAGGACTGGGATGATTAATGTCTTATAAAGAGTTACCTTAGTAGTTCGAGATAGGGCTTTGCTACTCAATTGCCATTTTATCCCATAGAAACAACGATTGGCAAGAGTAATTCTTCATGTGATCTACCTACTGATGTCATTTGCATAAGCGAGTAGTTATACAGACTTGAAGAACATTGTACCTCCGGGGTTGGCTTGTGAGTTTCGTACAATTCTCTCAAGCACTATGTTAAAGAAATTGCATGATAGCGCGTCGCCTTGTCTAAGACCTTTCCTGACATCGAACGGTTCGGTGATGTTCTTACCTACTTTGATGGAGCAGCGAGAGTTCTCCATCGTCATTCTGCACAAACGGACGGGCTTGGCAGGGATGCCAAGACTAGACATGGCTCTGTTTAACTCGTCTCTATACACGCTATCATAGGCAACTTTGAAATCGATGAAGAGGTGGTGCGTATCGATTTTATATTCATGGGTTTTTTCCAAGATCTGCCGTAGTGTGAATATTTGGTCAATGGTGGACTTTCCCAGCCTGAAACCGCACTGATAAGGACCTATCAGGTTGTTGACGATCGGTTTTAGGCGTTCACATAGTACGGCAGACAGGATCTTATTTGCGATATTTAGGAGACTTATACCTCTATAGTTGGCGCAGTTCAGAGGGTCTCCTTTCTTCAGGATCGGGAAAACGATGCTGAGGTTCCATTCATCGGGCATACTTTCGCCCGACTAGATTTTACAGATGAGCTGGAGCATCCTCCTTACCAACTCATCTCCTCCTGCCTTGAAAAGTTCAGCGGCAAGGCCGTTCCAGCTCCTTTGCTTTGTTGGATTTGAGTTTAGATATCGCTATCCTCACTTCATTCTGATCGGGTTGACGGGAATCTTGACTGCCATCGTCACTGTTGAATGGCTCATTCTGCCTGACAGCGGAATATTGGTCATTATCGCCGTTTAACAGTCTGCAGAAGTGTTCCTTCCATATCCTCAGCACCGACTGCGATTCTACTACTATGTTACCATTTTCGTCCCTGCAGGCTTCTGTTCTGGCTTTGAAACCCTGGCATGTTCTTTTTACCTTTTGGTAACATTTTTGAACATCATTCCTGCAATAAAGTCTCTCTATTTCCTCGATCGAGCGCTTCTCATGCTCCTCTTTCTTCTTTCTGAGAAGTCGATGTTCCTCCTTTTTCCTACGCACGTAGAGCTCGTAAGCAGCTCTAGTCCTTCTATGCAGCGCCGCTTTGTACGCCTCTTGTTTTGGTGCATGTGCTTGCCGGCATTCCTCATCAAACCAGGGGTTTCGTTGTGGTGGCCAAGAGAAACCCAGTACATCAGAGGGGGCATCTCTGATGGCTTGTTGGCAACGCTGCCACAGGTCTTCCGCATTTGCTGCTGGCGGCATAGGACTTAGATTGAGATTAGAAGAAACACGATCGGCAAAGGTTCTGGCGGTCTCTTGCGATTGTAGCTTTTCGACGTCAAATTTCCTCACAGTATTTCGTTGATTTCACTCCGTTCTGAATATCCGCATCCGTACCTTGACTACAACTAGGTAGTGATCCGAGTCCACGTTGGCTCCTCGGAAAGTCCGGACACCCAGAATACTGGAAGAGTGCCTTGCGTCGATCGCAATGTGATCGATTTGGTTGACGATTTTTCGATCAAAGGAGAGCCATGTTCCTTTGTGAATATCGAGACGTGGGAACCGCGTACTAGCTACGACAAAGTTTCGCCCCGCCGCAAAGTCGATTAGCCTGATTCCGTTGCCGGATGTGATGTCGGGCAGGCTGTGCTTTCCGACCACGCTACTAAAGACTTCCTCTCTTCCTAGCTATGCGTTAAAGTCGCCTAGGATAATTTTAACGTCGTGGCTAGGGCATTGCTCATACGTTTTGTTCAATAGCTGGTAGAAGTCATCCTTTGACACGTCGTCCTTCTCCTCGTAAGGGGCGTGAACGCATATTAGGCTAATGTTGGCAAATTTAGCCTTGATACGGATAGTCATAAGGCGCTCGTTCACATGCCGGAAACTCAAGACTTCTTGCCTAAGTCTGCCTTCAATGACAAATCCGCACCCGAATAGATGCTGTCCTTGTTGTCTGTAGCAATCGCCGTAGTAGATGTCGCAGTTTTTCATACTCCTTTCGCCCGGCCCATCCCTTCGCACTTCTTGGATGGCGGTAATGTCTGCTTTGAGACACTCTAGGGCCTCCGCAAGTTGTTCGGCTGCACGTGGTTTGTAGAGGGACCTAACATTCCACGTGCAGACACGAAGATCGTTGTCCTTTTTACGTTTGCATGGGTCGTCAACAGTAAGATCATCCGTATCCGAGGCTGTTGGTTGCTTTGAAACCAGAGGTTTTTTACGTGGTAGGGAAGTTAACCCGACGGCATAACCCCCAACGTGGAGGGCCAGATCCTTTTTTTTTTTGTACCCCTAGGACGAGGGGCCGGATACGCCGATGTGAGTAACCCACTTCGAGGATATGAGCGCTGCCGTTGACCCATTAAGGGTTCATCCGCCACCATCTCTTTTTCAATACCCTGACGTAGTATTGAAAATCCTTACAGACCTCAGCTCCAAATATGTTGAAGTAGCTCCGGTAAGGTATCCGCTGGTCTGTAGACGTCACCATTGATTCCATCGGGAGAATTCATCCGCCGCACGTCCTCCTTCTGAGGAGCTCTTGCTATACTTCTGAGACGCATATTTCAGCCGATCAGGTCAACAAGAGATGCCTCGTCCAGTTAAACATATGCGCGCTGAAGTTCACCCAGATGTGCTTACGCAGGTCCGAGTGTTCAGCTACACATATATCGTCAGACTCAGCATACGCTCATCGTTAGTTCACTATCAGATAGCTATCCAGCGGGCACCGCGAGGAGCTGATGATGCGATTTTGCCCACCAGAAAAACAAGTTTATTCTACAATATTCTTAGACATTGCACAGGCTTTTGATAAAGTTTGGCATAAGGGTTTAGTGTATAAACTTCATAAGGACTTACATAGACAATATTATGAGATACTTAAATCTTATATAGCAAATAGATTCTTTAGAGTTCGCTATGGTTCAGCGTATTCTGAACTTAAAGAAATACAATACAAGCAGGTGTTCCATAGGGAAGTATTCTAGGGCCCATTTTATATTTATTATATACTAGGGATATACCACATGCGAGTGACACGATGATAGCCACATTTGCAGACGACACTGCTCTTCTATCATTTGATGGATGCGTAGCTAAAGCAACTGAAAAGCTTAAAAATTCAGTTAACGAGATATGTGATTGGCCGCAGCGATGGCGAATTAAACTTAATGAGTCAAAGTCCACTTATATCAATTTTACAAACAGAAAAATATCAAGTAGTTCCTTATTCTAACACAGCTAAGTATTTGGGTATGAATCTGGGTGCTAAACTGAAATGGAAGGAACATATGAAAAAGAAAGTAGAAGAGCTAAATATCAGACATAGAAAACTTTATTGGTTGTTAGGATATAACTCAGAAGTGTCTATTGAGAATAAAATCTTAATATGTATATAATCAGATACTAAAACCTGTTTGGACGTATGGTATCCAATTATGGGGTTGTACAAAGAAAACAAATATGCAAATAACACAAACATTTAAAAACAAAGTCCTTCGGGGAATAGTAAATGCCTCATGGTATATTAGAAATGATGACATGCATCGTGACTTGCAGATTGATCATGCGACGGAAGCAATTAAAAAGAACTCAATTCGTCACTACGAGCGTCTGCAGATGCATATTAATCCTGAGATAGAAGACGTCTTAAGTGTACGATATAATATTTGTAGATTAAGAAGAACTAAACCTCACGAACTTATAATTTTACAATTATGAGAACCCGTATTAATAATACCTTCTCAAACGTATCTGAACGTTGAAACTAAAATCATTTGTCGATCTTTCTCTGATTGGTCATGATTAAGGAGGAGTTTTTAGTGCGGTTAGAGTCCCACACTACTCTGGGTTTCTAACCCCACAGCGTCTTTCGAGATTTTCACCTTCAAAAAAAAAAAAAAAAAGATATTCGGTCCCGTTTGCGTTGACGGGTTTTGGAGGAGAAGATTCAATCACGAACTATACGAGCTGTACAGCGACATCGACCTAGTCAAAAAACAGCGTGATGGACATCTGAGATGGCTAGGATATGTAGAACGCTTCACGAATAGCCTTAACTTACGCTTGGAATACACTTCAATAATCTGGTAGGCTAAAGACTTTTGCATATCCAGGACTTTTGTTATCCCATGTCAGACCCATCAGTGTATATTTTCAAAGGGAAATTTTCTGAAATAACATTATCCGCCCAATTCTGTCGACTGGGAATGTTTGTGCTGTATTTAATATTGAAGTCTAGGGACGGCGTTAAGTAGTCCGTGACTTCTACTACGTTGCTACATACGCTTAGGATTTTGGCATGCCCTGTACCATTACCGATAGCGAAAGCATTTTTACATTAATCTTGCCAAGTAACTAACCTCTCCAAATTTTTAGTAAATACGAAGACAGGCTAATAGATCGGAAATCTTTTGGGGTGGTATGTGGGGCTTTTTCGGTCTTCGGTATAAAAATTACTCTTACCTCTCTCCAAAGTTTAGGTACAATATATAACCACTATGTAGGCAGGATCGGAATAGTTTAATCAACCAGGGTCGAAGAATGCCATATGCATGTTGCATCTCCGCTGAGATAACTCCATCTGGCCCTGCCGATTTGTATTGAACCAAGCTTTTTACCGCCCACGAGAGCTTTCGATCGTTTACAACTTCCTCCGAAACTTGCGGCGCTTCTGATCTGAATGTTTCGTGATTGAAGTCATCCACTTCAAATCCACGCTTCCCATCTTCCTCCATTAAAAATGGTTTTAGTCAAGCTTTTAATGACGCCTTATAGGTCGTCTTCTTCGTACACCTTTGTCCAAGTTGTGACATCTTTTCACAAAATGGAGGGCAGCAACTCATGCCAGCCTGAATAAATGGGCGCAATGGACCGGGACTGTTGGGTCTAAGTGAGCAGTGACTCTTTTGTCACAAGACACCCTACGCAGCCACATCAAACACATTGAGATCTCTCAATCTACATCCAAACTTACACAGATAATTTAAGGTTTCCCTAGGTACCCGGTAATTTCCGGTTCTTAAGGTATGTGGTATCACAATGTATCTTGGTCTAGGTTAGGTTAGGTTGAGTAAGGTTATGAGTTTATCATACAAATACTAGGCATCAAGGTGGGCCCATCGAACAGAACTTGAATATGCCATTGTTGTGGTTCAAGGACTTTACCTCTTCTTAGTTATTGAAGAAATATCTTCCAATGTGCTTAAGCCTTGTCCTGGCAATGCCTTGGCATTCACAGAGTATATGTGTTATGTCTTCTGAGACATGTAGGCCATTGCATTATCTACAAACATCCGTATTTGATAATCCTAGTCTCATAGCGTGCTTCCTTAGAAAACAATTGCCGGAGAGTACGTATATTCCTATCGCTGTTCTTAGCCGTGATCTTTCTAGTCTTCTGATCTCTCCAGATTTCCTGCGGTCTAATACAGGCCACAAGACCTTGGATACCCTATGACCATCTAAGTTGGACCATGTTAATCATTCTATCACGAATAATTCCCTTAGCCACGCACCTTGATGGTTTAATGCTACAAATTATGTTACTTCTTCTTCTTCTTCTTCCTTTTATCAGCGAGGATATGATCCGAAAACAAGGGATCATAGCCCTCCCACTTCACCGCATTTCTACTGATCCGCCTGTGGGGTTCGCCTATTTGACCTCAGAAAATATCGGCAGGCCCGCCGATTTTGGATCACTCGGTTACTGAGGCCAATGAAATGCCGATGTCGTAGCATTTGTCTGATCCAGGCGCTTATAGGCCTGCCTTTCCTACATCGCGATGTCTTTGGAACGCGCATTGATATTGCCTTTTTAACAGGGTTCAAATGATCTCTTCCTTGAACGTGGCAATACCAACTGAGCCGGTCGCGCTCTATTTTTTGTACGATGGTTTCCTTGACGATGTGAAAGCTTCTACGGATCTTCGAACTTCTTATTCGATCAAGCTTTGTCACTCCTGCTGTCATGCGAAGCATCTTCATCTCAACTGCCGTTAATTTACTCTCATACCTTTTGTACATCGTCCAACATTGTGAACCGTATGTGAGCGTTGGACGCACAACTGCGGTGTAGAGCCTTCCTTTCAGCTTAGAGGGCATTTTTCTGTCACAGAAGATAGCGGAGTTTTCTCACCACTTCATCAACCCTACGCTAACGCGATGATTGATGTCGTCATCACAAGTTGCTTTGCTATTGATCATAGATCCTAGATATTTGAACTTTTCGCACTTGGGGAGCACTGTTCCATTCAAATAAATGTCTGGAAAAGGCCTGAGTGGATCAGAGAACGGGCAGCATAAGTACTCTGTCTTTTTTGAACTAATGCGATACCCATTTCCCTCCAAAACGTCCACCCACACATCAAGTGTTCGTTGCAGGGATGTAGGATCCTCACTTATGATGGATCCATCGTCAGCAAAGAATAACTGATGTACCTTGGGGTCCATCACTTTACCTTCAAGCAGATAATCAAGGACTGTAATAAATGACTTAAAACGCTTCCCTGGTGCACCCCGACTTTGATTGGGAACTCTATGGTTACTCCAGCGGGGCATCTTACTCTTGTCTTTGTTTCTTCGTACATGTCCGTGATCATCTGTACATAGGTCTCATCATATCAGATCTCGTGCTTGTCTGTCGAATGCCTTTTCAAAGTCAACCAATACAATATGCAAAGCCCTTAAGGAATCACGATGTTTTTCCATTATGATCCTTATACTTTGGATTGCATCTGTGGTTGATTTACCCGAGACAAACCCGAACTGATCATCAGATAGCCGTATTATTTTTCGCAGTCGGCCACCTAATACCCACTCAACGATCGTCATGGAGTGTGACATCAGCTTGATCGAACGGTAGTTATTACAGTTTCGCGTATCACCCTTCCCTTTGTATACAGGGTGAAGGTAACTTTCCCTCCATTGATTCGGCATTGGATCACCTATCTGAACCCGACGTCTCCCATCTTTTTCCAGAACTCAGAGGGCATCTCGTCTGGCCCAACCGCTTTTCGTTTTTTTACAGTACTTGGCCGCCTCACTGCTTCGACTGTAATGTCGGGTATTTCTTCACAGTTAGGGGTGGCTCTTGGAAAGTATAGCCGGGGAAACTGTTCATTTAAAAGCTCTTCACAATACTGCCGCCACCTCTGCAGAATTTTGTCGTCATCCACAAGAAGCTGGCCATGAGCATTGCTAATGAACTTTGGCGAACGAATCTCCTGAGCATTGTTCCTTCTTTGGGCAGCTATTTTGAAGATAGTGGCGCTCTTGTTCATATTGTGTCTTCGCAGCTCCTGGATAGCCTGGTTTGCATCAGCAACCGGGGAAATTATTTTCTCCAGCTCCCGATACAGGCCCTCCGTACTCTCTGCTTGAAGCTGAACGCACTTCTTCTTCGCTTTTTTCTTGCAGCATCTGTATTCCATTTACTTACTTACTTACTTAGGTGGCGCTACAGTTCGGGGTGACCCTGGGCCTCAACCAACAAACCTCTCCATTTAGCTCGGTCTTTAGCTAATTGCCTCCAGTTGCGCGCTCCAAGTTGGCCGAGGTCCCCTTGAACTTGTGCGCGCCATCTACGGCGATGATTCCCTCTACTGCGTCGTCCCTCCGGGTTAGATTCGAAGACTCTGCGGGCCGGAGCGTTGGTGTCCATTCGCTCTACATGTCCTAGCCATCTCAGACGTCCAATACGCAGTTTTTTGACTAGGTCGATGTCGCTGTACAGCTCGTATAGTTCGTGATTGAATCTTCTCCTCCAAAACCCATCAACACAAACGGGACCGAAAATCTTACGAAGAATTTTTTTCTCGAAGCGACCAAGGATATCTTCATCCTCTTTTAATAAAGTCCATGTTTCAGCGCCGTAAAGCAGGACTGGGATGATCAAGGTCTTATATAGAGTCTCCTTAGTTGTTCGAGATAGGGCTTTACTGTTGAATTGCCTTATAAGCCCAAAAAAACAGCGATTGGCAAGAGTTATTCTTCGATTGATTTCTACGCTGATTTTGTTTGTAGAATTTATAGCAGAGCCAAGGTAGACAAAGTCCCTTACTACCTCGAAGTTATAGCTGCCCACTGTGACGTTTTGTCCAATTCGTCGGTGTTGGTTTTCCCTTCTAGTTGACAGCATATACTTGGTTTTGCCCTCGCTTATCGCTTAACCCATTTTGGCCGCTTCCGCCTCAATGCTTGCAAAAGCACCGGGTACAGCCCGCTGAGATCTTCCGATAATGTCTATATCGTCGGCGTATGCAAGCAGTTGTACAGACTTGTAATAGATTGTGCCTCCGGTGTTGGCTTGTGAGTTCCGCACAATCCGTTCAAGTACAATATTGAAGAAGTCACATGACAGCGCGTCACCTTGTCTAAAGCCTTTTTTGACATCAAAGGTCTCGGTGAGGTCATTACCGACCTTGATGGAGCAGTGAGCGTTCTCCATCGTCAGCCTGCACAGGCGGACAAGTTTGGCAGGGATGTCAAAACTAGACATGGCTCTATAAAGCTCTTCTCTATAGATGCTGTCATAGGCGGCCTTGAAATCGATAAAGAGGTGGTGAGTATCGATTTGGAATTCTTGGGTTTTTTCCAGGATCTGCCGAAGTGTGAAGATTTGATCGATGGTGGACTTTCCTGGCCTGAAACCGCACTGATAGGGTCCAATCAGGCTGTTGATAAAAGGTTTCAGGCGTTCACACAATATCGCAGAAAAGATCTTGTATGCGATGTTGAGGAGACTGATGCCTCTATAATTGGCGCAGTTGAGGGGGTCTCCTTTCTTGTGGATGTATTCCATTTCGAGGCGAACTTTTTCGTCATTATTATTAGAGGGGCACTTTGACCAAGCTTTGAAAGCCGCTTTCTTCTCATTTATCACTTTCTTAGCTTCATCACTCCACCACCATGTTTCTTTGGCGTGTTGATGGTGGTCTTTTGAAGCTCCTAGCAGTGATTTGGCCTTCTTTAAGGAAGTTCGCTGTAGGGAATCCCACGTATTTTGTGCTCTGCACTCTTCATCCTCAGCTCCGTTGATGGTGTGAGAGAGGTAATTTTTCATTACAAAAACAAAAGCCTCGCCTTTTTCTTTGTCCAGATTGTACCACTTGATTTTCTCAGCGATCCTTGTATGTTTGCTTTTCTTCGGTGTTTTCATAAAAATTTCTGTTAGCATGAGACGGTGTTGCTGAGCGATTGCCTCTCTTAGGATCCCTTTGCGATCTTTTACCCCAGGCTTCATAAAACTGCCTACCAGATGGTAGTCAATCTGAGTTTCATCTCCACCACTGCTGTAAGTGATCAGGCTCTGTTTGATGAACATGGTATTTAACACGATAAGACCGTGTGATTTGCACATGCTTAGGATGTCTTCACCAGGAAGGTTCCTGGTGCCATATCCTAGTCCTCCATGGCAGTCTTCATAGTCTTCGTTTGATTTCCCGACATGTCCATTCAAATCTCCTCCAACAAACAGAAGCTCTTCCTTTGGGATGTTCTTAAGGAGATTGTGGAAATCTAGCCAAAATGCATCTTTATCTCACTGATTGCACCCATTTTGGGGAGCATATGCACTGACAATATTCCACACCTCTCCTTGTATTACTAGTTTGAGAGACATCAAACGGTCGCTGGACTTCGAAATGCTCAAGACGTTTCCAAGTAGCTCTGCCGCAAGGATGATACCGATTCCGTTCTTAGCCTTTTCCGTTCTGGGGAGTCCCCGTATAGTGACGGATTTTCTTATTGAACTATTTCCGATAGTGGAATTAATGTTTCTAGTGCCGCGCATATTGCAGAGCCAATTGGTAATGCTATGCTCGACATTTATAGTTTCCAGGATCTGTTTGATGGCCCGCCCTTCTACGTTATTGAAAGCACCTTCTATGTATAGGAAGGCTGCTAGTGCAAATTCATTATGGTGAAGGCTTGTTTCTTTTTTCCCTACAACGTCGTGTAAAGCTGTTTCCACCGATTTCCCCTTTGGATATTTATCTTGAGATTGGCATAGAGTGCCGTTGCAACACTTACTTCTGATGTGGATATCGAGAAGCCTTTCAAGTGTCTTGGGGAGAAATGACGACAGACTAATGGGTCTACAATCTTTCGCTTATGTGTGGCTTGGTTTGCCTGCTTAAGGTATAAATATATCCGCACTTGCCTCCATGCCACTAGTACGTAGCCTGGCCTTAAATAGTGTTTAAAAATTTCACTAAGGCTATTTCTAACTTTAGTTTGGAACTTTTTGCAGTATAGCTGGCAAAATTCCATCAGGGCCTGGTGCTTTGTACGGTGCGAATGACATCGCAGATTCTTTCATGTAACGAGATTCTCTACCTTGTCCTCTATTGACATTCCAGTGTACGAGTAACCATTGGTCTAAGTATGTCCTGACTTTGCCATAACAACCAACTCACCTAACCTAACCTAAACTTTCCATTTTCGAGAAGTACGACTTGTACTTATTGAATCCACATACGTCATACAGACAAAGTTATGCTTTTGCGTAGCCTATTGTAAAAAAAAAAAAAATAACAAAAACTCGCACAATTGCAGGTGTAATCACAGCAAAAGACAAATAAAATTTAACCAGCCGAGAGTAGTACATAATGCAGAAGGCACCTGACTGCCTTATCAATGGGTTCGGGTTCGACAATGCAAACGTGCCCCCTCTCTTTTATACTACCTTTAAGGAGCATTACCTGCTACTTCAGCTGATATAGAAAGCAAATATACACTTTCAAGGTGATAAGAAGCGCGTAACTACTATAATATTGCTTAATAACGAACGTTTGAGAGGCCGCTTTCTTTGTGTAGCATATAACAGCGTAGAGATCGTGTCTTTCAAGAACGCTTTTCCCATTCGTTTGTACGGGTATGATATGCGTTCCCATAACTACGTTCTTAAAATTTCCTTCTCCCCAAGTACTCGTATGTTAAAATAAAATTCAATTATCGTGCAATAATATTCTTAAAGCGGAATATGTATGTATGTATGTACATGTGTAACCTATATATAAAAATATTTTAAATATACAAAATAAAAGTAGATATGCATATAGCACATGTGTGTACGTTATATCGGCGGTTTTTATTTTATTTTTTATTTTCCAGCGGGATAGTGATCTTATGAGATAAAATTATAAGAAATAGAAATAAAAAAAAAAAATAAATATTATCTCCGCAGTGATTCACTTACGTGAAAGATCGAATTCATTTGAAAGACATTCTTATAGCCAATCGGCCAGTGATACTGTGATTTAATTGTTATTCTCTGATTTATTATCGTTATCGTGTTAGTGGTGGTGTAAGTGTTCAAAGTAATATGTCTATTACGCGAATACCAATTGCATTCGCTTACTATATTCACATCCATGATGCAGTTATTGTCGCCGTCATCATTTTTTAATAAGCATTCTTGCGCGTTAACAATTCTTGTGAATAGCATTACCATAATGGATAATAACATTCATCAGCATCATTCACCACAACGACCCAAGGAATCAGCTCAAACAATTCTGACACAAGATCATCACCACTATCTGCACTATCATGCGGAGAAATCACATCAGTCCTCGCCTATACAGCAGCAACCAGAGCTTTCTATCCGCAATCCATCACCACAACAGTCTCTTGTGAACCTGCCACAACAAAGTAACAAATATGATGTTTCGAATTCAGAAATGTTGCTCGCCTTAATAACACGAAATAAGGCACTTGGAGGTAAGATGGTGTTGACTTTTGAATGTATATTTTGTATCTATCGCATTGCTAATTGAATTTGGTGGAAGTGCTACTTGTGGGATTCTTCCAACGACTGTTTGAAGGATTTTTGATAGCTGTTAGGGATTGCACTCACATATAATAATCTTTATAATTTTACACAAGGTAATTTCAAGGGCACAGGTATTGTAGGTAGGTAGGTAGGAGTGGCTGTTGAGGTGTGCTGATGAGACGTCTCTAAATCCCACAGGTTGGATTTAGAAACGTTTCATTATAGAATTTCAGAAAGTTATTAGTTTTTTAATATTTATCCCTGAGACCTCACGTGAGTTAATGAAGAATTTGCCTAAAGCTCGCTGTCTAGTCCCAGCTAGTGCCGGACAGGCGGAGTCTCCAGGATTCGGACCTTACTGGAATTGCAGTAGATCTACTGATCTACTGCACTTTTCATAAAATAAGAGGAGATCTACTACGCTACTGCGCTTTTAAGAGCAATTTATTTTTTAATTTAAAAATTTAAGTGTTTTATCTACGGTGATCATTTTTTTTAATTAATTTTTTTTTTTTTTTTGGTTGCGCCTGGAGGTGCAGGAATCTTCAAAAGATACCAATGGTCCGTACCATTGGTTATGCCCGATTCATATATCTGACAATGCCATCAGTACTAGTCAGTATATGCCTACGGGCTAAACCTCACCCCCTCAGAGAGGCACTATGAGAACCGCGCTGCGCGTACTCATAGTAGTAGGAAATTCGTCCCTCTCATTTTTTCATTTTTGTGATGACTACGACTAAGTTGCCTTAACGAGTAGTTTACGCTTCTGTAGTGTTAATCGCGTTAGGTAGGTAGCTTTCCAGTGAAGGCATCTACTAATACCGTCATTACATGCGGTTTTTCCTTACGGCGCTAGGTCGAAAGGTCTTGTTCTTTGTAGTCGGCGCTCAAGGTTTGTCACGTCCATAGTACGGATTATTTCATTATTGCAGTGAACATGAAGACGGGTACGAAGTTTGCGAGCAAAGTTTGTTACTTCGTCCCTCACGGTAGCAATTCCTTATATACCAAGGAGCATTCACGATTGCTCTTAGTATTTTGTTTTGAAATGCTTGCAGTAGAGCCATATTGCTTGGTTTGGTACAACCCCAAAGTTGTATACCATATGTCCAAGACGGTTTTAGGACTTGCTTATACAGAAGCAGTTTGTTGTATACGCTTAACTTCGAGTATCTTCCGAGTAGCCAATACATTATAATGTCTTATTTTATTATTATATAATATAATATAATTAATATAATATATATAATATATATAATAATATAATATAATTTATAGTTGGAATATTTTACAAAATTATATCCATACGTCTTGGTACTTTAGCCATCATATCTATAACCTCTTCGTATTTCACGTCAATATCTTTATATATGTTAAGCAACATCAAGCCATTTAACCGCTCCTCACTAGTCTTGCTACGCAGATAAGTTTTCAATCTGCGAAGACAAGAAAAATACCGTTTACTTGATGCCATAGATACGGGAAGTACTGCACCGATCTGCATAAAGCGATGTATTGTTTGGTGCAACGTTGAATCACAGCAATTGAGAGTGTCTATAAAATTTGTTGGCTGTTTATTAATCTGAATACTTACTTACTTATGTCCTTTAACCCCTCGGGGGGCATAGGGCGTCAACCACGCCTGCGCGCCATCGTGTTCAGAGTTCTGCAACGCGTTTGAGCTGCCTCCAACTTATTCCTAAAGAGCTCGATTCCTCCTCAACTGTTCTGCGCCACGTTTGCCTAGGGCGTCCCGCTATTCTGCCTGCCTGGGTGAGCGGATTCCACTGCATAGCGTATTTCGCAATGGAGTTGTCTTCGCGCCGTAGGATGTGTCCAATCCATTGCCACTTTCTTCTTCGTATAGTAATGCTTATAGGTTCTTGGCCCGTTCTCAGATAAAGTTGTTCGTTGGAGATGCGGTTCGCCCAAAAAATCCTCAAGATGATTCTTAAGCATTTGTTTACGAAGACTTGCAGCTTGCATGTGTTAATAATGTCCACCTTCCAGGTACTGCACCCATAAAGCAGCACTGATTCTACGTTGGAGCGGAACAGTCGTAGCTTGGTTCTTAAGCTAATAACATTGCTTCTCCAGATTTTGGACAGCATTCCGAACGAAGCTTTAGCCTTCCCGATTCTGCTGCACACATCCAGTTCGGTGCCACCACGATTAGCCGAGACGACACTTCCTAAATATAGAAAGTTATCAACTTTCTCGACTTGCTTTCCGGCAATGTTAAGTTGAGCGCGGGTATTGGAAGTACTCAGGCTTTTGTTTTGGCTGTGTTTATTTTTAGCCCCACTTTGTTTGCCTCAGCTTCTAGATTTTGGGCCATCAAATGAAGATCCATTATCCGATGTGAAAGTAGACAAACATCGTCAGCGTAAACTAGGTGTTTAAGGTAAGATGTCATAGTCCAACGAATTCCAGAATTAGCTTCCGTCAATGCTGCACGGAGTACATCGCTGATAACCACCAAGAACAATAGTGGGGACAGTATGCACCCTTGACGTACTCCACTTTGGACTTCAAAGTCTTCCGACACCTTACCATTGTGCACGACGTGACACTTGCCGCCCTCATATGTAGCCTTGATAATAGCTATAAGCTTTTCTGGAATGCCTCTCCTGCGCAAGGCCAGCCAGATAGCATCTCGATTCAAGCTGTCGAAAGCCTTCTCGAAGTCGATAAACAGTAAATGTAGCGGAGACCTATACTCAATTCGATTATGATCCGTAAGGTGTTTATGTGGTCGATGCAGGAGGATCCAGCGCGAAAGCCTGCCTGTTCGACATCGAGAGTTGAATCTAAATGTTCTTTAATTCGTTCTAGAATTATTCTAGCTATTATTTTGGCTACAGCTGGAAGAACGCTTATAGCTCTCCAGTTACCGCACTCTATCAAGTTACCCTTCTTTGGAAGCTTTATGATCATCCCTTCCACTCCTGTGGAAATTGTTCACTATCCCAAGCTCTCCGTATTAGCGGATGCATCAAATCTGCCGATGCCATCAATACCCACCGCTTTGTTCTTCTTGAGGGACTTGATTGCTGTTATTATTTCAGTTTTAGTGGGAGGTACGGTGCGAATTCGGGAATTTGTTGCTTCGAACTGCTCATTCGAATTCAAGATCATACCGCCGTCGTCTAAGTGATTTAGCACTGTAGCAAAATGTTCTCTCCATCTAGTGAGCTGATCCTCATCCGAAATCAGAAGGTCACCGTCTAGACTCTTCACTGGATGTTGTTTGGAGTTTCGACCACCAATGAGCTCCTTAGTGATGTTGTAAACAGTCCTACTGTCGCACCTACTCGCTGCTTCCTCAGCCCTTGAGGCCAGTGAGTTGACATGTTGACGCTTGTCACGTCTCACACTACGCTGCACTTCTTTCTTCTTCGCACGGTATTGGGCTTCAAGCTCGGTTCTCTCTACTGCTGAGGCCGCTGCAATCCGAGCCTTGATTGCTGTACGCTCATCGATCCGTCTCCAGGTGTCTGTAGAAAGCCATGTGCGGTGGTGTTTCTGCTTTTTACCGACATATGTGCGTGCCCCAGTCGCAAAAGCATTTTTCACAGCACTCCAGTGGTCATCCATGTTCTCTATGCTGCTGATTGCTTCTGCTTCTAAGGCAAGATGGTCCCTGAACTGTTGGCGCACTTGGGGAACCTTGAGCCTGTCGATATTAAACCTGGTGATTTTAAGCAGGTTTGAGCGGTTGCTGTTGACGGATGCAGTACGAAGGCGTAAATGAGCTACCATAAGATGGTGATCTCGTTCTAGTCCGACGTCAGCTCCACGTCTGTTTCGGACGTCCAGGAGACAATTTCTAAAGCGGCGACTGATCGCAATGTGGTCGATCTGGTTGGATGTTCGTTGCCTATCAGTAGAGACCCAACTGATCTTATGGCAGGTGTTATGCTTAAACAGCGTACCTCCGATGACTAGGCGGTTGGTATTGCAGAAGTCCACAAACCGCTCACCATTGTCATTACGGTCTCCCACGCCGTGAACTCCCATCACGTGCTTAAGCATGGTGTTGTCGCTACCCACCTTGGCATTGAGATCTTCCATTACCATTACGATGTCCCCATTAGGCGTTTGGTTGTAGGCGGCACCTAAGTGGCTATAAAAATTATCCTTTTCATCCTCAGTCGCGTCTAGAGTCGGAGCATAACACTGTATGATGGTAATTTTTCTAACTCTACTCTGGAACCTAGCCGTCAATATCCGGTCACTATGGGGTTTCCAGGATATGAGACTACTACGTGCTGCTGGAGTTAGCATGAGTCCTACGCCAGAACTCCGTGCACTTCCAGCTGGTTCACCAGAGTAGAGCATGACAGTGCTTTTTGTTGGGGAGATGTATTCCCCAGCATCGTACCATCTTATCTCGCTCAGCCCCAAGATGTTGATTTTATACCGTGCGAATTCGCGCTCCAATTGGAGGAATCTGGCGTTATAAGGCCCTTCCTTGAGTGAGTCCAGGAGGGTCTTAACGTTCCAGAATCCGATCGTTGTCCGTGTCCGATAGCCAAAGGTCGTCAACAAATGATCAGTCCGTATCCGAGGCGTATGTTTCCGTTTCGGAGCAATAGTTTGTTTTACGGTTGCGGCTCGCTGGGCCACAGACCAACCGACACTTATCCTGTTTTTTGGCGCAGGAAGCTCGCCATTCGTCCTCTCCCGTTAGCAATTTCCGAAGAAATTCCCAGATGGCACCACGAGGAGGTGGGAGTAGGGCTTACTAACAGAGCTGCTAGGTTTTCGGCTGCAGTGGCTCCTACTCGTTACTTAGCGGACCAGCACCTATCGGGAGATGCTGCCCCTACGAGGCCTTTGTTAGTCGTTTGCCATCCAAAATCTGAATATTTAAGCAATATCTGCAACCATAGTTAATTTAACATTCAAACAGATATCAAGAAAATGAAAGAATGAATTTTTTACCTGCGCCACATCGTCATTTCGCCTACAATAGCATCAGTACATCTCTTGATGTCATTTGGCCATTCTTTTAAAAATACGGTTGATAGTGCTACGTATTTCTTCTGTTTCCAGCTTAGAACACTTTTCCGGTAGAACGTTTTGAATTTTAGAAAGGAGTTCTCGATGGCCAAGAAATCCGAAATAGACGTGGAGCTGACATCGGACTAGAACGAGGTCACCATCTCATGTTAGCTCATTTACGCCTTCGTACTGCATCCGTCAACAGCAACCGCTCAAACCTACTTAACATCACCAGGTTTAATATCGACAGGCTCAAGGTTCCCCAAGTGCGCCAACAGTTCAGGGACCATCTTGCTTTAGAAGCAGAAGCAATCAGCAGCATAGAGAACATGGATGACCACTGGAGTGCTGTGAAAAATGCTTTTGCGACTGGGGCACGCACGTATGTCGGTAAAAAGCAGAAACACCACCGCACATGGCTTTTAACAGACATCTGGAGACGGATCGATGAGCGTACAGCAATCAAAGTTCGTATTGCAGCGGCCTCAGCAGTAGAGAGAACCGAGCTTGAAGCCCAATACCGTGCGAAGAAGAAAGAAATGCAGCGTAGTGTGAAACGTGACAAACGCCAATATATCAACTCACTGGCCTCAAGGGCTGAAGAAGCAGCGAGTAGGTGCCACAGTAGGACTGTTTACAACATCACTAAGGAGCTTATTGGTCGTCGAAACTCCAAACAACATCCAGTGAAGAGTCTAGACGGTAACCTTCTGATTTCGGATGAGGATCAGCTCACTAGATGGAGAGAACATTTTGCTACAGTGCTAAATCACTTAGACGACGGCGGTATGATCTTGAATTCGAATGAGCAGTTCGAAGCAACAAATTCCCGAATTCGCACCGTACCTCCCACTAAAACTGAAATAATAACAGCAATCAAGTCCCTCAAGAAGAACAAAGCGGTGGGTATTGATGGCATCGGCAGATTTGATGCATCCGCTAATACGGAGAGCTTGGGATAGTGAACAATTTCCACAGGAGTGGAAGGGATGATCATAAAGCTTCCAAAGAAGGGTAACTTGATAGAGTGCGGTAACTGGAGAGCTATATGCGTTCTTCCAGCTGTAGCCAAAATAATAGCTAGAATAATTCTAGAACGAATTAAAGAACATTTAGATTCAACTCTCGATGTCGAACAGGCAGGCTTTCGCGCTGGATCCTCCTGCATCGACCACATAAACACCTTACGGATCATAATCGAATTGAGTATAGGTCTCCGCTACATTTACTGTTTATCGACTTCGAGAAGGCTTTCGACAGCTTGAATCGAGATGCTATCTGGTTTGCCTTGCGCAGGAGAGGCATTCCAGAAAAACTTATAGCTATCAAAGCTACATACGAGGGCGGTAAGTGTCACGTCGTGCACAATGGTAAGGTGTCGGAGGATTTTGAAGTCTAAAGTGGAGTACGTCAAGGGTGCATACTGTCCCCACTATTGTTCTTGGTGGTTATCAGCGATGTACTCCGTGCAGCATTGACGGTAGCTAATTATGGAATTCGTTGGACGATGACATCTTACCTTAAATACCTAGATTACGCTGACGATGTTTGTCTACTTTCACATCGGATAATGGATCTTCATTTGATGGCCCAAAATCTAGAAGCTGAGGCAAAGAAAGTGGGGCTAAAAATAAACACAGCCAAAAGAAAAGCCTGAGTACTTCCAATACCCGCGCTCAACTTAACATTGCCGGAAAGCAAGTCGAGAAAGTTGATAACTTTCTATATTTAGGAAGTGTCGTCTCGGCTAATCGTGGTGGCACCGAACTGGATGTGTGCAGCAAAATCGGGAAGGCTAAAGCTGCGTTCGGAATGCTGTCCAAAATCTGGAGAAGCAATGTTATCAGCTTAAGAACAAAGCTACGACTGTTCCGCTCCAACGTAGAATCAGTGCTGCTTTATGGGTGCAGTACCTGGAAGGTGGACATTATTAACACATGCAAGCTGCAATGCTTCGTAAACAAATGCTTAAGAATCATCTTGAGGATTTTTTGGCCGAACCGCATCTCCAACGAACATCTTTATCTGAGAACGGGCCAAGAACCTATAAGCATTACTATACGAAGAAGAAAGTGGCAATGGATAGGACACACCCTACGGCGCGAAGACAAATCCATTGCGAAATACGCCATGCAGTGAAATCCACTCACCCAGGCAGGCTGAATAGCGGCACGCCCTAGGCAAATGTGGCGCAGAACAGTTGAGGAGGAATCGAGCTCTTAAGGAATGAGTTGGAGGTAGCTCAAACGCGTTGCAGAACTCTGAACACGATGGCGCGCAGGCGTGGTTGACGCCCTATGCCCCCCGAGGGGTTAAAGGATATAAGTAAAGTAAGTAAGTAAGAAATCTAGTCCTTAGTTACATCGTCGGTCCAAAAAAGGAACAAAGATGGACCGACGGAAATATTTTTCAGGACCTCCTTCATAGTTGTCACGGTTCTTTTGTTTTACAACTTGCCGCGGGACTGCTATTTGAATATCCATTTTGTCTGCCATTTCTTTAGCTCCAGCAAATGTGTGACTGAATCTAACTTTGGAGTTTTGACGCATTTCATTTACTTCCTCATGTAAATGGTTTGCATATTCTATACAGCAGCTGAGATCACATTCTTTTTTTTTGTAAAAGTTCACTTAACTTTTTCATTAGTCTGAAATTTGGCTTAATCACTGTTAAGGATATTATTATATTATTAGCAGCAAGTAACATGAAGTTTGACTCCTTCGGTTTTCATATTTTGTATTGTACATCAAGATACTCTAATGAGCAACAGATATATTCATAGACACCATAGAACAAATTGAACGAATTCAAATGCTCAACCCAACGCGTTTCGCAAAATTTTAAAAGACTCGTTTTTTTTTGCTTTTGGGCAAGACGCCTGAATTTTGTCTTTTAAAAATAGAGCTGCTTTATGTTATTAGATAATCGGAATAAATTAACAACCTCTTTAATGGTTCCTATGCAATTTCGTATAGACGGTATGTTACAAGCGCGTGTAATGGCCAAATTCAAATTATGATTAGCACAGTGGACGTAAATAGCTTCTAGATACAATGCTCTAACTTTTGCAGCACAGCCGTTGAATTTTCCGGTCATTGACTGGGCCCCATCATACCCTAAACATGTAATGTAATTTATTACCTAATCGGCCTAACCGAAGTTTTATTTACATAGATAGTGTGAATTATTGATGATCCGGGATCAAGGGTCTTTCTTCAATTACTGGTTGCAATCGTTTCAGCAGAAGTTTCTCGAAGACCTTAGATATTATTGGCAGAAGTGAAATGGGTCTATATGATTTCTTGTCATTTGCACATTTCCCCGGTTTCGGAACCATAATAACTTCGGCGACTTTCCATTGCCTTGGAACATATAATAGTCTTAAGGAAGCATTTATAATGTAGAGTAACTTAACCAGCACTTTTTTCGGTAGCTCTTTCAAAAATTCGCCAGTGATTAAATCATATCCCGGAGCCTTGTTATTTTTCAATTTTTTTATTGTCATTCGAAGTTCGGACAGGGATACGGTTTTTACTCTAAAGTTGTCGGGTGCCATATTATCATTCGGATCTTCGATCAACGGTTGTCCATCGAACGGCTTGAACGTTTCCTCTAAGTGATCGGCAAATAATTCTGCTTTCTCTTTGTCTTCTTTTGCCCATTCCCCGTTAGCTTTCCTAATTGGCGGCGAGTTCATTACAGGTTTCCTTATGAACTTCAAGGCTTTTCATAGAGAGTAGTTTGAATACTTATCAGCGGTCAGACCCTCGAGGTGAGTAGAAGTCTCGTGATTTTTTAGGTCCTGCAGCACATTTTTTAGCCTGTTACAAAGGTGGTTCAGATAAGTTTTATCCGGTGGCTCGCGGGATTGTTGCCATTTCTTGCGCGCTCTCCTCTTTTCTCGTATAAGGTCTTCGATTTCAGGCTGGTATTTGACTTTATTGTTCCGTGCTTCTGTCTTCCGCAAAGGAGTGTTTTTCCACGCTGAGCTCTGAATGGTTTCGACGAGTTTGTCGATTTCTTCTTCTATTTCGAACGGTGTCTTTAGCGGTACATTTAAAGGAACATTTTCCTTGCAGTCTCTTCTGAAAGCGTCCCAGTTAGTTTTGTTACTAGTTAACCTATGCGGTCCTTCTTTTTTTACTAGACTTCCCCCTATTTTTAGAGTGACTGCTGAGTGATCTGAGCATAGTTCACAGCATTCTTCGACCTCCGCCAAATTTTTAGTTAACCCTTTTGCGATAAAGAAGTCGACGAGGTCAGGGATTTTATTTTTTTCAGTTGGCCAATAAGTGGGCTTTCCTGTCGAAAAAAAAGTCCACCCCACGTTTCATGCTGGCTTTGTACAATAATCTGCCTTTTGTTGAATTGCATCTTGATCCCCAGAAAGTGTGTTTCGCGTTAAAGTCACCACCTAAGACAAAATTAGGTCCGAGTGAGTCAAAGAGACGAACGAGGTCGTCTTCTACTAGCTTATATCCCGGAGGGAAGTAACTAGATCCGATGTTGTAGTCTAAGTGGTTTATTTTTACGGAGACTGAGCTTATTTGCATGGAATCAAATTTTATTTCTATGTTTTCGGAGTGCTTAATACAGTCTTTGATGTAAAGAGAGGACTCGCCTATCGCATTTTCCGAAGGATGATTCGCATGGTAATCGCTGTAGCCTTTTATTTTGGGTCTAAGTCCCTTTTTTAAGTGCGTTTCCGATACCAAACATATGTCAATGTTATTTTTCCGTAGAAACACTTCTAACTCGTCGATTTTTTTCAGAAGGCCGTTTGCGTTCCACGTTAGTATCTTAAGTAGCTGTTTCATATTCATGTTTTTTTGATTGTCTTGCGAGGATTGAACTCGAGCTTGCTCAATTTGTCAAGTATAATTTTATTAACTTTGGTTTGCTCCTCAAATTTTTCCAATATAATGGTAAATATTTGGCTGACCGGATCTGTTGTAGATGATCTTAATTTGTTTTCGTTTGACGCGACTTGCGCGTACGATCTCGCGTCAACCTGTGGCGGTTTTTCCGCTGCACTTGGACCAGCGACGTTCTCTTGCGCAATTGTTTTAGTTTCCTTTATCGGTCTCGTCGTTTTGACTGGCTTAGCGGTCTTAGGCTTATCGGTTTTACGATCTCTTAAGCTTGGGTTCGGGTGTATCGGTTTCTTGAGAGTATCGCGCCTTTTTTGAAGCTCCGTTGCTACTTCACAACCTCGATAGTTTGCTGGGTGCTTGCCTTTGCAATTTATGCAGGTCGCCGGAGCCTGCTTATTTAAGTCACACCTTTCTGATAAGTGGTTCCCGGCACATTTTACACATTTCGGTTCTTTTTGGCAATATGACTGGGTGTGACTGAAACCTTGACAGCGTTTGCACTGAGGTATCGATCGTGTATTCGTACGCATAGGCTCGATTTTAACTACGATATTCAAAATACTTTTTACAATATAAATATCGTCTATATTTTCGCTTCTATCGAAGGTTAGCATAAAGGTTGGAAGTCCATGCTTGACCAAGATTTCATTGCCTTGTTCCGTTTTCTGCTTTATCTTCTTTAAGATATTAATTGCGTCAATAATTTTCAAGCCTTTTCCTTTAAAGTCATTTATAATGTCATCTTTAGTGCACGAGGGGTGGAGACCCCTTGCTATAACACGGAGTGGTCTTTCTGATTTATTTTCGTAGGTGAACCACTGGATCTTTTCCGCGTTTAGTTTTTTAGATATTGCTCGGTAGCCCTCAGAGTCAACTACATTAATTTTTCAATCATTGTTTCGAAATGACGTTACTTTAAATTCCGATGTCACAGTTTCCTTGAGAAGGCAATGCAATTTATTGTAGTCCGTAATGCCGACGACGTTTATTGCAGGCGGGGGACGTAATTTGTCGTGAGTTTGTTTCTGTTTCAAGTCCTTTTCTTTGTCTTGTTTTCGTGGCTCGATTTCAGGTGAAGAACCGGCTCTTCGTTTTTTGCTGGGTCTTTTCTTTGAGACCCCATTTGTTTCGCGTGCTAGCTTTTCTTCATCCGTGTGATATTTGTGACTAGCTGCACGGGGTGGGGTAACTTCGCGTTCTCTTTGTAAAAGTGAATTCTTTCAGGCCTTGTTTTCCTCTTTTAGTGATTCTACCTCTCTCTTAAGCTCTTGGTAGAGTAGATCCATTTTATTTAGCTTAATACGGAGTTCATTGTTTTCTTCCTCAAAGCTATTACATTTCACTGAGTCCCGTTTCTCTTGCGCTTGCGCTTTCGGCGGACTTCTTTTTCCGGAGACATTCGGTCTTGATGGTGGAGACCGAGTTACCCTTGGATTTCTCAAAAAGGGGCTTATTAAATGCAACAATTGGCTCTCCCCAGAATCCGTAGAGCCTACCTTCGAAGAGGGTGGATTTTCCAGAGAACCTGGACTGTCACCTGGGGTACTATATCTATTTGTTTTACTCATTGCATATTATGTATACATTTTATCAACGGTTTACGAAGGGTATACTTAATAAAAAAATAATAATAATACGTAACGGTAGGTTCAAATACAAACAAATATCACTTTGAAAGGTATTTGAAAGTTGTGTTTTTTGCGTCGAGAATTGTAATACCAATTATGGAAACCGCAGGGAAAACGGGAAGAAGGGAGAAGGGATTATTGGGTAAAAATCCCACACTGTTACTGGGTATGGGCTCGGTTTCGTCTTTTGAAGATTGCCACCTCCCAGCATAAAAAAAAATAAAAAATTATGGAAACTGATGATAGCAGTCCAAGGGACGAGTTGACTCCTTAATTTTCCAACCAAAAAAAAGCTCAAAAATATAAGTAAAAAAACCATAGCAGGTACGTTTTTTGGAATGCTGGAGCTAGAAGACTCTTTTGCAGATTCCGTTGTGAGATCTGTAAAAAATCATTTGATAGACTAGAAATTCCACCAAAAACCTTAATCGGCTTAGGCACGGACAACGCTGCTGCCGTGAGAGGTAAATACGTGGTTTCTGCAGCCATTCAATTGCAGTTGGAGTTGCTTCATAAAAATTTGTAGGGTCCCTCTGATATGCTCGTTTGCTACATTCTTGGACAATGTGCTTTATAGTTTGTCGGACCGCTCTACAATCGAACGCTGGTGAGTCAATACTTACTTACTTAGGTGGCGCTACAGTTCGGGGTGAACCTGGGCATCAACCAACAAGCCTCTCCATTTAGCTCGGTCTTTAGCTAATTGCCTCCAGTTGCGCGCTCCAAGTTGGTCGAGGTCCCCTTGAACTTGTGCGCGCCATCTACGGCGATGATTCCCTCTACTGCGTCGTCCCTCCGGGTTAGATTCGAAGAGCGTTGGTGTCCATTCGCTCTACATGTCCTAGCCATCTCAGACGTCCAATACGCAGTTTTTTGACTAGGTCGATGTCGCTGTACAGCTCGTATAGTTCGTGATTGAATCTTCTCCTCCAAAACCCGTCAACACAAACGGGACCGAAAATCTTACGAAGAATTTTTCTCTCGAAGCGACCAAGGATATCTTCATCCTCTTTTAATAAAGTCCATGTTTCATCGCCGTAAAGCAGGACTGGGATGATCAGAGTCTTATACAGAGTCTCGTTAGTTGTTCCAGATAGGGCTTTACTGTTGAATTGCCTTATTAGCCTAAAAAAACAGTGATTGGCAAGAATTATTCTTCGATTGATTTCTGCGCTGATGTCGTTCTCAGAGTTTATAGCAGAGACAGAGTAGACAAAGTTCCTTACTACCTCGAAGTTATAGCTACCCACTGTAACGTTCTGTCCAATTGGTCAGTGTTGGCTGCCCCTTCTTGTTGCAGCATATATTTGGTTTTGCCCTCGTTTATCGCTAAACCCATTTTGGCCGCTTCCGCCTCAATGCTTGCAAACGCACCGGTGACAGCCCGCTGAGTTCTTCCGATAATGTCTATATCGCCGGCGTATGCAAGCAGTTGTACAGACTTGTAATAGATTGTGCCTCCGGTGTTGGCTTGTGAGTTCCGCACAATCCGTTCAAGTACAATGCTAAAGAAGTCACATGACAGCGCGTCACCTTGTCTAAAACCTTTTTTGACATCAAAGGTCTCGGTGAGGTCATTACCGACCTTGATGGAGCAGCGAGCGTTCTCCATCGTCAGCCTGCACAGACGAACAAGTTTAGCAGGGATGTCAAAACTAGACATGGCTCTATAAAGCTCTTCTCTATAGATGCTGTCATAGGCGGCCTTGAAATCGATAAAGGAGTGGTGAGCATCGATTTGGAATTCTTGGGTTTTCTCCAGGATCTGCCGAAGTGTGAAGATTTGATCGATGGTGGACTTTCCTGGCCTGAAACCGCACTGATAGGGTCCGATCAGGCTGTTGATAAAGGGTTTCAGGCGTTCACACAATATCGCAGAAAAGATCTTATATGCGATGTTGAGGAGACTGATGCCTCTATAATTGGCGCAGTTGAGGGGGTCTCCTTTCTTGTGAATCGGGCAAACGATGCTGAGGTTCCATTCATCAGGCATACACTCGTCTGACCAAATCTTAGAGATGAGTTGGTGTATGCACTCTACCAATTCATCCCCAGCTGCCTTGAAAAGTTCGGCCGGTAAGCCGTCAGATCCAGCAGCCTTGTTGGATTTTAGCTTGGATATTGCTATCCTCACTTCGTTTTGGTCAGGTGGACGGAAATTTTGACTATCATCGTCCATGTTGAATGGTTCATTCTGCCTGACAGCGGGATGTTGGTGTTCGTCGCCGTTATACAGTCTGCAGAAGTAGTTTTTTCATATTCTCAGCACCGACTGTGATTCTACTACGAGGTTTCCATTTTCATCTCTACAGGTTTCTGTACGGGTATTGCTCCTCTGACACGTTCTTCTTACCTTTTGGTAAAACTTCCGTACATTGTTCCTGGAGTATAAACTCTCGATATTCTCAAACGCGCGCTTCTCATGCTCTTTCATTTTCTTTTGGAGAAGCCGATGTTCTTCCCGTCTCTTTTGTTCGTAGAGCTCATGAGCAGCTCTCGCCTTCCTTTGCAGAGCCGCTTTGTATGCCTCTTGTTTTGCTGCATGCACTCGCCGGCATTCTTCGTCAAACCAGGGGTTTCGCGGTGGTGGGCGAGCGAGACCCAGCACATCAGTCGCGGCGTTTCTGATGGCATGTTGGCAGCGTTGCCACTGGTCTTCGGCACTTGATGCTGGCGGCATAGGGGTGATTGAGAGATTTCGGGATACGCGTTCAGCGAAGAGTCTGGCGGTCTCTTGCGATTGTAGTTTTTCGACGTTAAATTTTCTCACAGTGATTCTTCTTTGTCGCTCAGTTTGGGATATCCGCATTCGTACCTTGGCTACAACAAGGTAATGATCCGAGTCTATGTTGGCCGCTCGGAAGGTCCGGACATCCAGAATACTGGAGGCATGCCTTGCGTCGATCGCAATATGATCAACTTGGTTGATCGTTACATGAACATTGGACCGCCATGTCTGCTTATGAATATCGAGATGAGGAAACCATGTGCTTGCTATGGTGACATTTCGCTCAACGGCGAAATCAATTAGCCTTAGTCCGTTATCAGACGTGGTGTCGTGTAGGCTATGCTTACCGACTGCCCTACCAAAGACGTCCTCCTTTCCTATTTTGGCGTTAAAATCGCCCAATACGATTTTAACGTCGTATTTACGACATTGCTCGTATGTTTTGTCGAGGAGCTCGTAGAAACACTCTTTGGAGGCAGGGTCCTTTTCTTCTGTGGGGGCATGAACACATATTAGGCTTATGTTAGCGAATTTAGCCTTGATCCGGATAGTCATAATACGCTCGCTCACATTTTGGAAGCTTAAGACTTCTTGCATTAGTCTGCCACGTATAACAAATCCGCATCCGAATAAGCGTTGCCTGTTGCCTCTGTAGCAATCACCGTAGTAGATGTCACAGTTTTTCATCCTCTTTTTGCCCGGCCCATCCCATCGCACTTCCTGGATGGCGGTAATATCTGCTTTATAGCAGTCTAGGGCATCTGCTAGTTGTTCGGCTGCACGTGGTCTGTAAAGGGACAGAACATTCCACGAACAGATCCGAAGGTCGTTGTCCTTATTTCGTTTGCTGGGGTCGTCATTAGTTGAGTCATCCTTATCCGAGGCTTTTGGTTGTTTCGGAACCATGCGCTTTTTACGTGGTAGGGAAGTCACCCCGACGGCACAACCCCCAACCTGGAGGGCCAGTTCCTTAATTATTCCCCTAGGACGAGGGGCCGGGTACACCGGTGCCAGTAGTCCACTACGGGAGTATGAGCGCTGCCGTTGGCCCATTAAGGGCTCCTCCGCCACCATCTCTATTCCAATGTCCTGACCAACATTGGAAATTCCTTACCGACCTGTGATCCGAACACGTCGAAGCAGCTCGCGAAAGGTATTCACTAAGTTCAACCTAACTGGAACTATAGACGCCACCGTTGACTCCGTCTAGGGAATTCGTCCGCTGCCGCCTGGAACTCGAAGAAGTGCTCTAGTGAGAAAAGCACTCTTCCCCCCTCTCTCATCTGCTGCCACCAAGAATCCGCCAAACGGGGTTGGTTACCCATTTCTTGGATTAAGGTACTAGGCACCCGGCTGTCACCGCGTGGAGGTTGAGAGTAGGAGTTGGTAGGCCTAAGCTGAGTGAAAACGCTTGTGTTTTCATATGATCGCATGCACTACCGTTTGACCAGCCTGTAGTCACGAAGTTAATATCTGAGTTTCAAACCACTACACCAATAATTGTCTTTCTCTCTCTCTCTCTCTCTCTCTCTCTCTCTCTCCCTCTCTCTCTCTTACTCTCTCTCTCTTTCTCTCTTTTTCTCTCTCTCGCTCTGCCTATCCTTTCTAACGCCCGTACTGTGTAAAGCATTTTAAGGGTATTAAAAACCCATTGAATGTGCGCGAATTATAAAAAAAGTAAAGTATTACATATAATAAATAATGTAGGTAACCAATGTGACGCAGTTGTAAGTATTCACATAATCCCGTAAAATCCAAAAAATTTACCGATGACAATTGTAAGTCCATAACTAGTAATCGAGATTAATGTATATAGAACATTTGTGTGTCTTTTATGAAGGAAATCTATTGAAGTATTTTACCCCTGGCATATTCTTAGGAACGCACTCGCACACGCCCACATTTTAGACAACGACGTTTGCCACTTTTTGTGGATATTAAAGGGCACGTGGCATTTTTTTTTTCTCCAGTAACCGCCCGCGTTATGTTTTCTTTCATAAAATAATCCAAAAAGTGGAACATTCGAGATTCGTGTGAACACTCATCCATTGTTCTTCGAATGTATCGAGCATGTAACAAGAGCTGAAAAAAAACACGACCATGAAACCGGAGGGTGTATTCACAGTGTACAAATATTTATTAAATATGTTTTTAATTTACCCTCAACCCTAAATATTAGTGCAGGGGGTGTTTGCAAAAACTGAAAACAAGTTAATCGTTTCCTTTGCCGCTGGTCTGTGGTGTAAAGTCAAGCACACTGGTATATTCGTTAACACCACTCAAGTATCTCAAATTATGAAATAAGAGTGTAGGTACCTTAACTGTGTTGAAAGGTATTGAATAGCGCAACATCTCGTATTACAACCCCAATTTTTATAAAACTGGGCAAATCGTTATGCCTTGCACTTAGTAAGTGGAGTATAATAATAGTAACTCTAAGAATTTTCGTAGTTAGTAAAAATGAAGTAATTTATATACTATATTCGTACACATGGACTATTTATTAATATACTTTTATGTATCTGCGTTTAAGGAAACCATCGAAAAATCCAAATAAAATAAAATGCACAACTGAGTCGCACGTACCACCCCTATGTTCAGCGTTCATAAATTGTTTGATTTGGAAAATCATTATAATGACTATTTGTTTTTGGAAAGCCCGTTAAAAATGAAAAAATGCGTATACTCGTATCTTTACAATTTTCTAG